>CM057458.1:945472142-946722500 GCA_016271365.2 Neoceratodus forsteri
TATCAGACGGTTATCCTAAAACCCTACTGAACATGCTCAGAAGCAGCATGTTTAAACCTTATAACTCTGGAACCCACAAATATTTTTTCATGAAACCTTTGAAATGCAACCCTTGGCACAAGCCCCTTCAACCTTGAAAGTTTTGTAACAAAATTTGGTACCATCTATGCTCTAGGACAGAGAACAAAATGGATAAAAAGAGCCAGAAAGTGTGGATTTTTATGAATATTCACATATCCAGATCTCAGAAACTGGATAAGTAGGTAACTAAGTAAGTGAAAGTTTATTGTCTTGTCTATTTAAATGATTTTTTGTACACTTGACACTTGTGAAAATGGGCACTTATGCTCATCTTGCTTTCAAGTATAAAAATTAAAAAATGAAATAAAATAAATGAAATGAAATGAAACCCCATCCCAGAGGCTCTGAGCACTGTGCAAGTAGGTAGGAAACACATACAACAATAAATAAACATAAAAACAAACAAGAAAATGAAACAGTTAAAAAAATCCAATTTAAATAAGATATTGCAGCAGGTTACTAACTTAACTCTAAATAATCTGAAAATGCTTTCCTAAATAGATGTGTCTTCAGGCCTCGCTTAAAAGCCTCCACCAATGGGCATCCCTCAAAGATTTTGGTAGTGAGTTCCACAATACCAGGCCCGCCATCTTAACTGAGCAGTCTCCAGAGGACTTAATGTGACCCCTGGGAACTGCTAGGAAGCCCTCAGTAGAGGAATGAAGCAAGTACACTGTACGGGCAGGAGTCAGAAGGTCACTCAAGTAGCCAGGGCCAAATCCATGTTGGGGCTAACAGGAGAGCAAGTCAACCTTGAAAGTGATTCTCCACCTAACTGACAGCCAGCCCAGTTCATGCAGAACTGGGGTCGCATGTCTGGGCCTCAGAAGACTCATCATTAACCTGGCTGCTGAGTTCTGCACCAGCTGCAGTTGCTGGAGAACCCCTCCACTGACCCCAAGGTACAGCGCATTGTAGTGATCAAGCCACGATGTCGCAAATGCATTTACCACTGAAGGTAGGTCATAAAGCAGAATCAAGGCTTTGATCCCAGCAACATTTCTCAAGTGCTAAAAAACACACCTAACAATGGATGACACTTGGGCCTCAAGTGTCAATCCATCATTAAGGATGGTGCCCAGATTTTTCACCTTAGTGGATGCCTCCAAGGGAGTGGAGTCATGAAATAATCCTATTCCCATCCCAGCAGCGTCCACATCCCACCGACGACCAGCCTCAATCACTAGTACCTCCATCTTGTTGGGATTGAATCTCAGTCAGTTAGAGGACATCCAGTCCTGGATCTTGGCCTGACATTTGTTTATCACTTCCATAGCACCATCTGTCCAGGGTGCAAATGACATGTAAAGCTGTGTGTTATCTGCATAGCAGTGAAAACCCAAGCTGTACCATGTAATGTTCTGATGCAGAGGAAGCATTAGTGATCTCACCCAGTGGAAGCTTGTACACTGTGAAAAATGCAGGCAACAGGATCAAGCCATGGGGAACTCCACAAGGCTTTGGGCAGGATGAAAAAATTTCCATCACCACACTGTGTGTCCTGCCTTTAAGAAAGGACTCAAACCAGTTGATGACAGTACCAGTGAGGCCACAGAGCTCCCTAAAGCTATCGAGCAACACTACGTAGTACACAGTGTCAAATGCTGAGGAGAGATTGAGAATGAGAATTGAGTACTTCCCTCTAATAATCATCCTGAGGAGATCATTTTGCACTCTGACTAAACCATTTCAGTGTTAAGCACCTGTCATGAAACTTCCCATGTCTTAAGAACTTCTTGCCCCCAGATAATGCATGCCAAATCTGGGGTAATTTTGTCGAACACCACCAAAGTTATTAAGGTACAAAAATTGGGGGGCACTGATGAGCAGCTAACAGAATCGACGTGCCACCACGCTGCTCTGTACCAACGGTCAATTAAGAAAATTCATTGAAATCTCTGGGGATAGTACCATGGAGGAATACTTGGTGCCTGATGCTGGGAAAAGTCAACAATTAGCTGGCAAATCCGGGGAAAAAGCAATGGCTTCTACGGCCTTCTCGATGGGTGAAAGCACAGGCATAATTTCACTTTCGGCAGCTGAGATTGGAGCTTTAGGATGTGAAGTAAGCGGCCAGGTGATTGCAGCGCTGGAACCCAGATTAGTGAAACTGGAAGGCAAATCGATCTTAAGCTGCAAGAGATCTTGGAGCAACAGACTGTGCACACTAACTGGATAGCGGAGGCTGAGGAACGAACTTCATGTTTGGAGAATGATACAGTGGCGATACTAAGCCAAGTAGCAAGACTGCAAAAAGAATTGGAGGACCTAAAAGATGCAATGGACTATCAAGAGAATTATTATAGGCACCTTAATGTGCATCTTAGGGGTCTTCCAGAAGGAGCGGAGAAAGGGGATATCATGGAGTGTTGTGCTAAGACCCTACCGGAGCTCTTGGGCTTGCAACTGAAAACCGGAGTTACAAATTGGAAGAGCTCACGAGCTGTAATGCCTTATTTGGGGAGACCTACACCCACGACAAACAATTATTCAATTCCACTCCCATCAAGATCGGGAGGTGATTCTTTAGTGCCTACAGGAGAAAGGAGTGATAAAATTTGAAGGGGTGCATTTATTTATCTCACAGGATTACTCTGTGCGGCTCTTACAAAAAAGAAAGGTATTCAACACCCTGATGGCCCAGTGAAGAAATTTAAAGATCAAGAATTTCATGGTGTATCCTGCAATACTGAAGATATGACATGAAGAGGCGACATACTCCTTCTGGGAGTCTGATAAGGCTGAGCAATTCATGGCTGAGTTGAAAAAGAAGCTGGATAAGTGAAAGAGATGAGATAGCCCATTGATTTCCTGATGATGACGCTGTTCGCTGTTGGAGAACTTAAGTTTTTTGCATGTTTCCCTTTGATGTTTGGATGATCCCGTTTTGAGAAAGGTGGCAGTGGAAGGTGGGGGATTAGAGACTAAATAGCTGGGGCTGGAACTGGAATTTGGGACAGAATGATGAAAGAGACAGTCCTAATGGGGCGACGGGGATGGATAAAAGGCCTGTTTGAGACTGATCGGCTGACTTATGCTCTCCTGTGGAGGACTCATGATCTGTGAATGAGAGCATACCTAGAAAAATGAGACAGCTTGCTGGGACTGCCAATGTCACAAGTATCTGGGGAAGCTCGAGTGAAGGTGAGGGTGTCTGTATGGACTGTCATGGGGTGGCTTAGCTGTGTGTTAATGGTGTGGCCTGCTTCCCCTGGTGCCTCTAGGCTAATGGCATCTGGGATAAAGATAAAGTTACAGGATAAGGCAGGATGTCATTATGGAGAGTGGAAAAGAAGGTGGGACAGTGGAACAGAGTCTCAGCAGATGAATGTCTCCACCATACACTTAGGGCTGCTGTTTTTCGATGATGGGATAAAGTTGTGCAAGGGGACTTCCAAGTTATAGTTGGGATTGGTGACTGCAATTTTCTATATGATTATTTGTGTTATTAATAAAAGAAGTTGGTACTGACCGGGGTCAGAGCAGCAGGGCACATATATCGTTAGTGGGATATTAGACACTCTTGCAAAATTGCAATTAGTGTTAACGGGGGATGGTTCGGATAGCTAAAGTCAAATTGGCAACTGTTATGTTGGGGATAAGTTGCCATGGGGAGGAGAAGCAGGAGGGGCAGTAGGGTTTAGGGGATGAAATAGGTTATGCCACAGTTGTGGAGGGGTTGGGAGGGAAGACTGTTCCTGTTATATTGTTGTTTAAGTGTTTTTTCTATTGTATGTCTTTTTATGCACTTCATAACGCACGAGGATTGATAATGAGACAGGAATGGGGTATCAAGTGGTGCACTTCAGGGCATAGGGGGACCTGATGGCAAATTCTTATGTTCAGGGAAAGGAGATAATTAAAAATGGCTAATAAACAAGAATTGACGGTGATTTCTTGGAATGTGAAGGGGGTTACGAATCCAATCAAGCGTGCAATGCTCTTAGTGGTGCTTAAAAAAACGAAGGATGCAGGTGGCATTTTTGCAAGAGACTCGTCTATCGGATTGGAGCATGCCAAACTAGCATGGGGGTGGGTAGATGTTTCTAGGCCTCCCTATTCTTCCTGCAAGCGGGGTAGCTATCCTCCTGAATAAGAGTTTGCCATTCGAGGTTAAAAGAATTGTAAAGGATCATCGGCAGGGCAGATATATTTTTTTGGTAGGACAGCTCTATGGTGACTCAATTACATTTGGAAATGTTTATGCCCCGGCCATGTATGAGCTACAGTTTTTCCCAGGACATTTGGATTTATTAACTAGGGAACAGTTCCCAGGCCTTATTATAGGTGGGGACCTGAAGGGTACATTGGACCCAGTACTGGACCACTCTGAAGGTAAAGGGCTTATATCAGAAGCAGTAAATCAATGGCGGATGGGCATGTTAGATTTGGATTTAGCAGATAGTTGGAGGATGGTAAATCCAGGGGCTAGGGAGTACGTTCTTTTCGAACCCACATAGGACATGGATGAGAATAGATTACATTCTGATTCCAAGAGAATGGAATGACAGGGTGATAGATATAACACTTGACCCTATTCATATTTCAGACCATGCTATGGTGATAGGGAGGTTTAGGATGCAGAGGGAAAGAGACACACCCCCGCAGTGGAAATTCCCCTCATGTATGCTCCCCAATAAGAAGTTTAAGGAATACCTTGCAAGTCAATGGAGGCTATACAAAGAAACCAATGCAGGGTCAGAGGTATCAAAGGCAACAAACTGGGATGCTGGAAATGCCTTCTTGAGAGGTTCTATAGTAGCATACATGGCCAGGGTGAAGAAAGAGAAACTGGAAAAGAGACAGGGACTGGAAAAACAACTGAAAGAATTGGAGAGACAAGTGGCACAGGGAGAGAGGGGGGCAGTGGAATGGTTGCTGATGGTCACAAAGGAGGCTTTAAATTCTTTGGTGCGAGGGGAAGCCAGAACATTGTGGTTTTACTGCAAGTGTTAGATGTTTGAATGGTCTAATAAACTGGTCCCACTTTTGGTTAGACTTATGGGGGGGGGGGTAAATGCCCCACCAGGATAACGGGGATTAAAGATAAGGAGGGTAGGGTGCAAAGGGAGGCAGGGAAACTGAAGGCCTGCTTTCAAGAGTTTTATACTCGCTTATATAAAGCGGAGTCCAAAGGTGGGGGGGTAGAGGATACAGGAATTTCTAGATAAGATAGAATTACCCAGCCTCACGTCGGACCAAAGGAATTGACTAAGCCAGCCTATTACAAAGGTAGAAGTATTAAAGGCTATAGGGAAGCTACAGCAAGGCAAAGCAAGTGGCCCAGATGGATTCCCTATAGAATTTTACAAGCCTATGGCAGATCAGATGGATGAAACGCTGAGTAGAGTGTTTCAGGTGGAGGAGGGAGAAGAAAAACCGTGAATGCCTGCTACCTGCTATGATGCCTTGATATGCTTAGTTCCCAAGACAGGCAAGGATATGTTGGATTGTGCCTCATATAGGCCAATCTCCTTGTTGCATTGTGACCTGAAGATCCTTGCTAAGGTTTTGGCCACAAGGCTAGAGGATTATCTACCTGCGTTGGTTTGCCCAGACCAGACCGGATTTATAAAAGGGAGACTATCCTACCACAATATGCGCAGATTACTTAATGAGGTTTAGAGGGCAGGGCAAGAAGTAGATAAAACTTATATCAATGGATGCGGAAAAAGCCTTTGATAGGGTGGAGTGGAAGTACCTCTTTAAGGTGTTGATCTGGTTTGGTCTGGGTGACTCATACGTTCAGTGGGTTAGAACGCTGAGCCAGGCCCCTAGAGCTCAGTTCTTGGTCAATGGGAAACCTATTGAACCCTTTGTATTGGAAAGAGGAACCAGGCAAGGCTGTCCGCTTTCTCCGCTGTTATTTGCCCTGGCGCTGGAGCCTTTAGCTGCGGCAATAAGACAATGCCAGGGGATTCAGGGTATTAAAGGAGAAGGGAATACTGAGCATAAGATTACGCTGTATGCGGATGATATGCTATTGTTTATTAAAGACCCTCAGAGGTCTATGCCACTAATGTTGGAACTGATAAGGAATTTTGCTATGTTTTTTGGTTACAAAATTAACCTGAATAAGTGAGAAATGTTGGGTTTTCCCAATTCAGAGGGAATAGACGTGCAATGGGGAATACAGTGCAGGTCGACAAGTATAACATATCTGGGCATCAAAGTGGGTAGGACAGTTGGGTCATTATATAGATTGAACTACACGCCACTTATTAAAACAATAGAGGCAGATTTGAGAAGAATAATGCAATTACCGGTGTCCTGGTTGGGGCGTATTAATATGCTGAAAATGAATATCCTTCCCAGAATTTTGTATTCTATGCAGATGGTTCCTCTATGTATTATAAGAGGAGATATCAATAGGTTAGAGAAGTTGTTTGCTCAATTTATATGGAAAGGGCAAAGGTCGAGAGTCCACCTTCAGAGACTCAAAGCTGAAATGGTCAAAGGAGGTCTTAACTTTCCAGTTTTAACAAATTACTATCTGGCTATATAACAGCGATATATCGTAGAATGAGTGTTTTGTCCTGAAGTGGCAAGTTGGGTTGCATTGGAACAAAATGGATGCCTGGGAAGGCTATCTGCATATCTACATAGTAAAGGTATGAATGCCTATATTGCTCAGGGGGGTTGGAACCCTTTAGTCAAAACACTGTTGGAAGCATGGGGCCTACTTAGGAAATCTAAGGGGATTAATAAAGGGGAAACATTATTATTGCCAGTAGTGGGGAACCCTTTTTTTCTTCCAGGTTTAGAGGACAGAGGCTTTAGGGAATGGGAGATGGGGGGTGAGCTGTGTGGGCAATTTGATTAGTAATGGTGTATTAAGTACATTAGGGGATATTAATCAGGGATTAGGCCTCCAAGGGCAACAGATGTTTAGATATCTACAACGTTGGGCATTCACAGTAAAAATGGAAAGGGGAGGAGGGAATTCACATGGCTGGGGTTCCCTAGAGATACTGATATCGGGGCGCAGAAAGACCTTAAGGGATTTATTGGGAAGGCTGCAAATGTGGGGAAATAAAGTTGGCCAGACTATACACAGAAGGTGAAACAGCTGAGGGAAAGAGATCTAGGAAAAGAGATCTCAGAAGATAACTGGCAACAGATGCTGGTGGGGCATAGGGGCCTCTTAATATGTAATAAGTTTAAGGAGACTTATTATAAATTTCTGCACAGGTTATACTATTCGCCAGTTGCAGTGCATAGGGCACACCCATCTATACCCCCTGTATATGGGAGATGCAAGAGGGAAAAAGGACATATATGCATTGTTTTGGGGACTGCAGTGTTCTAAGGGCCTTCTGGAACAAAATATTTAAGGAAATAGGGCAGATAGCGGGGTTCCCCATTCAGATAAACTCTATCACAGTACTGTTTGGTATGTGCCCCAAAGAGACGGGAGAATGGGAACTAATGTCACGCTGGATCAGGATACTAATGATAATGGCCAGGCACTGTATTCAAAATACCTGGGTTAATAGTGTAGCCCCAACTATTCAGGAATGGCGTCAATTGGTGACACAGAATCTGGCACTAGAAAGATTGTCACTGATGCTCAAAGGTAGGGGAGAGCTGTTTTATAGAGAATGGGCACCCTTTTTATCCTCGCTTAGCACGGAGGAGATGGCTATGTTGTGCCGTGGTCTGCTGTAAAGGGGGTCATATTGTAAGTTTCTAGGTCCCTTCGTGCCTTATGTCTTCTGTTTTTTGCCTTATGCCTTATCTCTCCTGCCTTATTCATTATTCATTACTCATTATTTATGCCTTATCTTACTTTATCCTACCATATTCTCACATTATCAGAAGGGATGGATGAGTAATTGTGGGAAAAACTGATATATGAATGTAGAAACAATTAACTTTGAAGTGCATTTGTCTGTTTGTATCTGTGTACTGTCCTTGTTGTACCTGTTGTTGCAACTTTAAACTCAATAAAAAGATTCTACAAAAAAAAGGTGCAAAAATTGGGGTTTAATAGTAAACACTGTCCTCAACACTGTACTGAGCTCTAACTATGTTGTACTTGCACTACAAGTATGATAGATAGACAAACGGACGGAAAGACAGACAGACACAGATAGATAGATAGATAGATAGATAATAGGGACGGGGAAGCACCCCTATAGTTAGGGTTGAAGTGGGTGTTTAATGTTAAACCCCTACATTTGCAGCTTAATAACTTTGTCTCCATTGAATGGAATTACATGACATTTTGCATGTGTGGTCTGGGAGGCAAAATCTTTTGTTTTGTGACAGTCGGATGTCCTGACTCGAAAAACAGTATAGTATAGAAAGCGGACTAATCAAAGATTTGGGCCATTTGTTTGCCTTCCCTTACAGCCCAGACAGTTTGGAATTTTATTCTGGAATTTCCAGAGTAGAAGGGGCTTGCCATAGAAAGAGGCCTTTTTTGGTGAGGTGAAAACAAATTAATCCACTCGCAAGTTATAAGGATATAAAGTTTTGGTTCTGAGCATGCTCAGTAGGGTATTTCATTTATATGTCTGATGCAAAAGAAGAATTTCCAGCTCACATAGAAAAATCATCTTTCATGAGCTGAAATTCTTGTACTATGAGGAAAAAAATCTTCTTTTGAATGGCCGCCATCTTGTTTTTTATTGATTTTCTTTTTTAATTGAAAACCCATATAAATGATGCCCTGGAGAAAAACAAACAGTAGAATCTAGCTAAACGGGACCCATTTAGCTAGATTCTAATATGGTTTGGGAATATTTGTTACATCCTAGGTGGAAGACTTTTTGAAGTCTTAATGAGGTCTGAGACAAAGGCACTTGTTCTTTCATCAGAACAGCGGGACTTTCTTGAATGTGAAGCCACAACTGGAGTCATGCTGCCATCTTTAGTCGGAGCATTGAGTCGGTGGATTTAGTGAGGGCTCAAACAAAAGAACAATGTGAAAGAATTATAATTCTACCCCAACAGGTAGTGCTTTGTGATCCTATGCCAATGATCTGAGTTTAAGGACGAACTCAGTGAGCACACTGAATGGGATGAGGAAGGGGGATGGTGCTGTTATGCAACACCCACCCAGCAAGGGAAGGAAAGGTGCAGAGTTGCCTGCATGGGCCTAGGTACCATATAGTGAAGGTAACTCCTCTCTTGGCATAGGCCCTGCATTTCTGCACCCATAGATGGCAGAGAGCCCTGTGCATTGGCTGAGAGATGGACTCTTTGCACTGTGCATCTGTATCTGTGGCCACATGAAAGTGCAGAGCCTAGAAGATCCTGCACCTCTGCAGCCCACCAGACAGCCCCAAGAATTGTTGACATCTGTCGCTGCACTGATGTGCAGTGCCAGCAGGACCCTGCACTTCCATAAGCAGATAGATTCTTTCCTTGGTGCAGGACCCAGAAGGCCCTGTGCATCTGCATCTGGTCAAGTAGGTCCCAAAGGGACCTAAGTGAATTAGGATACTGTATGATTCCACTGTCAGAAAAAGAGAGGAAATTCTTTGCAAAAAACTGTGTTAATGCACCAGTTAGGGTTCAGCTTAATGAAACAAAAGTAGGGAAATGTGGCATTAGGGTTTTGCAACCCTAACCCCCCCTCCCCCATCACAAAGCAGCAAACGGATAACACCACGCAAGCAAGCACAGCCAGCCAGTATCAGGTAAGACAAATATCCAACTGTTTCCAGATGACACAAATGCAGTAGCACTGATGTGCTGCCTTCATGGATTTGTATCTGAAGCTACATAAGCCCCAGTCCTGTGCAGCCATGCTTGTGTGTGTGTATATGTTGTATTTTGTACATGAGTATGTGTGAATGCAAAAGCACAGGCCCCATGGAGGCCTCCCTTCTGAAGACAAAAAGCCCCATCGGGCCTATGCCTCTGCAGCCAGACATACAGTGGTGTCATCCAGGATTCAATGCAGTAATACTGCTGTATGTCACAAAATACTGCAGTATGCTAGAAGGAACAGTGTAATTCAGTGGCAGTTAAGCCCTTTTTACTACAGTATTTTGTGACGTGTCATTTACTCCAAGTTATTGCGTTGCATCATGGCTGGCTCTGCTGTACTCATGCATGCTATACGTGGTACCTCACTATCTAGCATGATCTGTTAGTGCATGCTTTTCTACATTTAGCTGTGTAATTGAAAAACTGCTACTCCTTTGAACAGTTTCTAGATATGTGGCTGAAACCTTAATGTTCACCCCATTCCAAGAGTAAGTAAGCTAAGATGGGTACAGTATAAGAGAATGGGGTGAGCATTAGGGTTCACAGCCCTAAAGCACACCCCTCACACCTGTTCTTGCCTGCAGGGTGGGGGTCTTAGGGTTGGAAACCGAGAGTGGGGGTGGGGTCTTAGGATTGGGAATCCTAAGATGGCACTTCCCTATTTTTGACATTGGAACACTAATGGTCCATTAATTGAATTTTGTGCAGAGAATTTCCTTACTTTTTGAGAAAGTATAATCATAGGGAACCCTAATGGTACATTAATGAAGTTTTTTTGCAGAGAATTTCCTTACTTTCTGAGAAAGTATAATCAAAGGCTCATTTGCTTGTGGGAGCGCAGGGCCCTCTGGTGATTGTAAGGTATTTTAAAAGAACCAATTCCAATATAAAAACAGTTACTGAATCAACCATACCTACCTGATAAAATGTGTTTTCATTAACTTTAGGCATGAGATTTGGCAAACTGGATGTATTCAGAGGTCAGACAGCTCAACTTCATGTTCGTGGCTCCTGACAAATGGTGCATCTGCCCCCCCCCCACTGGCTAAGACTGCATCTTACACAGCCAAGAAGGATGTTTTAAGCACCTTTATGAAATGCAGTCTTCAAGCAGGATGTATTCAAAACAAACAGGAGAAAATACATTTAAAAAATGAGACCACAGCAAAGCTTTTCAAAGGCTTCTTTTTATTAAAAAGACCCATGTCACCATGTAATAAAAAAATATATCAAGTGCATACCTGCTCTTCAACTGTAACGGACTAGGCGCCATTAAAAAAAATGACCCTTTTTAATGACTTGTAATATGAAAAGGACTCTTTCTTTGTATCATGAGTCAAGAAAAAAGATTTATACTGTTAAAAAAAACTTAAACTGCACTTGTGGTACAAATAAGTGCAGAATCCAGCTCAGGGGGTCCCAATAAGCAAAGTACATGTGTTGGTTTGTACTACAGACATCATTTTTTGAGTTCTTTGATTTTGTTTCCCCAACTAACTGTAAGAGAAAATGGTAGCCACACAAAAAAGCATTTCCCATTTGCGGCAAAGGATTACCCATTTACGACAAAGGATCCTTTTTCGCATGGGACATCTAACTGCTTCCATTGAAAATAATATGAAACTTTAAAATTTAATAACTTTGGAATGGATTAATATTTTTTCACCAAACCTTCAAAAGGCACATCTGTAATCCAAGACCTATGAACCCTGAAAATGTCAGCCCAAAATCCCATACTGTTTTTGTTCAGCAGCATGACAAAGAATTTGGCAAAAAGTAGTAATTTTCACATGTTGTGACAACCTGTATCTCCGCACGCACACATCCGACCAAAACAAAACTTGCAAAATTAAGAGATCTTTGTTCCCCAAAGGCACATACAAAATGCAATGTAAATTGGTCAAATGGTTGCAAAGTTATTAAAGGTCACAGTTTGGGGTTTCACATAGAACTGGCCATTAAACCTAATATAGGGGCACGGTATATGTGTATGTATATGTATATATATATATTTTTTTCCTTTGCAAAAAAGCTGCATTAAGTCACCAGTTAGGGTTTCTTGCAAAGAAATGTGTTTCTTTCCAAGATAGTGGAAGTCCATCCTCATTCGCAGAGGTCCCTTCCGGACCTGCATGAGCAGATGCAGACATGCAGGGCACGATGGTTCCTGCACCAAGGGAAGAGTCAGGACTCAGAAGGCCCTGCACTTTCATGTGGCAATTGATGTGAAGAATTTGTGGGGCTATCTGTGGGGCTGTGGAAGCACAGGGCTCTCTGAGCCCTGAGCTTCCATAGGGCTACAGATACCGATATGTGGGGCAAAAGAATCCATCTGCCAACCAAATCACAGCACCATCTGTCAACCACAGGTGCAGAGATTCACGGCCCTATACCAAGAGAAGGTTTCTCTTCATTATATGATACTTGGATCCATGCATAAAACCCTGCATGTTCCCTTCCCAGGCTGGGGGTGCTGATGAATGTCAGTGCCCCCCCCCAGCCTTGGTCCATCCAGCTGGCTTGCTGATCTCCCCTGAAATCAGCTCACTAGCATGGAATCACAAAGCACTACTCACTGGGGAAAAGGCTGGCATTACACATGTTCTTAATCTCTTTTTTTTATTTTTAAGATTGTTGTTTTATGACTCCCCCTTATAAATATGACATGTGACATTTACAGAATAGTTGCCGAAACATCATTTTGTAAGACAAGTATGAAAACACATTTTGTCCAGGATCCAAGAAATGACACCTGTCATGTTTATGAGGTAGTGTAAAAAAATGGCTATGTTGAAAGTTTGGACTGGAAAAAATATTGATAATTATCAAAGTTATAAAAGAGCATGGAAAAAGTTCAACATACCTTTTTAACTTTGTTGTTTTTTTAATATTTTGATCCCAAGTATTGAACATAGTGTTCTTATGGCCCCATGCCATGGACCGAGTAGGTGAAAATTGTCAAATCCTTTCCAAAGTGTGATTTCCTGTAGTGTCTGCAAAATCACCTTTTGGCCCTGATTTGAAAAATCCATGCCTTGTGTGATGGGATCCCAAAAAGGCCATCTTGAAAGTTTGGTGGAAAAATATTGAAAAATAGCAAAGTTATGAGTGCATAACTTGTCCTTTTACCATATTTTCCATCAAATTTTTAACATAGACTTCTTATGACCCCATGTCATGAACTCAGTAGGGGAACATTTTCAAATTCCACTCAAAATGTTATTTCATGGAGCAACTTCAAAATCACCTTTTGGCCCAGATTTGAAAAATTTGACTTGCCTTGTTCATGAGACAGAGTCCCCAAAAGGTCATCTTAAAAGTTTGGTGCAAAAATATTGAAAAATAGCAAAGTTATGAGTAAACACTGAAAAACATTTGATGTTCATTCATAGCTTGTCATTTTTCCATATTTTTTCACCAAATTCAGGTGTTTGTTTTTTAAAAAATACATCATGTTTAGGTATTTGCTATATTTTAAGATAAAAAAATGGCTTCTGTCATGACCTGAAAAACTTTTTCAGTTCATGACAGCTAAATGATGCAAACTGAAAACAGCCTCATGACCCAGAAACCTTTGGTTCGTATCAGGGGGTTAACTCAAAACCCCACTGAGCATGCTTAGGAAAAAAACTTTAAATCCCTATAACTCTAGAACTGATTAATATTTTTTCACAAAACCTTTGAAAGGCATTACCTTGGCACTGGTCGCTTCTACCCTAAAAGTTTTATTCAAAAATTTCTGCATCCTCTAGGCTGTGCATGAGAGCAAATAAAATATGTGCTAAGTATGGGAAAAAAGTTCCTCTTCATGAAAAATGAACATTCTGTATCTCAGAAACTGAACAAGATGCCCAAACAAAACATTTCACACCTTAAGAACCTGCCAGCCAAACTGTGTCTATCAACTGTTGTGCTATTTTGTCCAATGGCACAAGAGTCATTAAGGTGCAAAAACTGGGTTTAATATTAAACACATAACTCAACCCTAGCTACTATATAATGGTGGTACAGCACCAGCATAATATATATTCTTTGCAAAAAAACTGTGTCAATGCACCAGACAGGGTTCAACTACACACAACAAAAGTAGGGAAATGTAGTATTAGAGTTTCCAACCCTACCCCCCCAGCAGCAAAAGGAGAACACCACACAAGCAACCACAGACAGCCATCATCAGGTAAGATGAATAACATACAATATTCTTTCAGATGACACACATGCATTAGCACTGATGTTCTACCTTTGTGGAATTGTTTCTGTGGCATGCACACTGAAAGACTTACACACTAACTTGTCACTGCAGATACAAATCCACAATACTCAAATCAGAACATAGTGGCTGTAGGAAGAAGCACAGACCCCTGCAGCCACAGATACTAATTCATGATACCTAAATTACAGGAGTTATTTTGCCTGCAGAAGCTTACACCCCTACAGGGCAGTGTTTCTGTAGTCTCAGGTATTCATGATGTGCACTGTCACACATACACACACTGGACAGGCCTGCACTTCTGCAACCACAGGTGTAAGACATACACACTGACCTCTAGCTGAAGAGTTACAGGCACCACAAAATCCCAGAATTGTAACACTACTTCTGTCTGAAGAAGCGCAAGCCCATGAGGGGCCTGCACTTCTTCAGCCACAGCTATAAGACATATACACTGACATCTGGCTTCAGAAGACTGGCTTCTGTGTGGTCTGCAATTATGCAGATGGAAGTCCTGTCACAATGTGGGTATAATGGGTTTAGCAGTGAAACTAGAAATTGTTCAATGAGCTAGAAGTGTTTCTGTTTTGCAGATGCATATAGAAAAGCATGCACTAATGGATCATGCTATCTAGTGATATACCTCATTCAGCATGCATGAGTACAGTAGAGTCAGCAATTATGCAACACACTAACTTGCAGTAAATGATATGCCACAAAATACTGCAGTAAAAAAGGGCTTAATTGCCATTGAATTACACTATTCCCTGCCGCATACTGCAGCATTTTTGTGATACTCTGCAGCATTACTGAATTACATCCTGGCTGGCACTGTTGTACCTCTAGCCTCTGCCCCATGGGGCCTTCTGTCTATAGTCACACATACTCATGCACGCAGTACAACATGCACACACAGGTGTGGCTTCATTAGGACAGGCCCCTATGGGTTGGAAAGCCCAATGCCACATTTCCGTACTTTTGCTGCATTCAGTTGAATCCTAACTGGTGCATTAATGCAGTTATTTTCAAAGAATTTCCTTTCTTTTTGAGATAGTGGAATCATATCCTCAGTCATGCATGTCTCTTTGGGACCTGCATGAATGGATGCAGATGGGCAGAACCCTCTGGGTTCTACACCAAGAGAAGACTGTGTCTACCTATAGAAGTGCAGCAATGAATGTCAAGAATTCATGGGGCTTTTTTGGGGGCAGTGGAATTGCAGGGCCCTATGGGCTCTGTGCTTCCATGTGGCTGCAGATACAGATGCGTAGGGCAACGTGTTCATCTCTCAACCAATGCACAGGGCCCTCTGCCACCCATGGGTGCACATGTGCAGGGCTGTATGCAAAGAGAAGAGCTCTCTTCACTATATGGTACCTTGTACCCACGTAGGCAACCCTGTACCTTTCCTTTCCTGGCTGAGGGTGTCACATAACAGTGCCATCCACCCACCCTCACCCCAACCAGCTGGCTCAATGAGTTTACCTCTGAATTCAGATCACCAGCACAGGATCATAAAGTACTACTCACTGGGGTAAAGTCTGGCACTACACACCTTAATTCTTAATATTATTTTTTTTATTTTGTCCCCACATTTTCAAGATAGTCATTTCATGACTCCCCTTATGACATTTGGCATTTATAGTATATTAGCCAAAACATCATTTCACACCACAAGTGCAAAAATACGTCTTGTCCAAGATTAAAAAAAAAACCACACCTGTCACATTTATGAGGTGGTGTGAAAAAATGGCTATGTTCAAATTCTGGAGTAAAAATATAAAAATTAGCAAAGTTATGAGTGAATATTGAAATAGTTCAACTTTCACTCATAATTTGGTTATCATACCACATTTTTATACCAGTTTTCAACATAGCCTTCTTATACCCCACCTCATGAACCTGGTAGGTTAACATTTTCAAATCCCTGCCGAAACATCATTTCATACCACAAATGTGAAAACATGTGTCAGCCAGGATTTGAAAAATGGCAGCTGTCACATTCATGAGCTATTGTAGAAAAAATGGTTATGTTGAAAAATTGGGGTCAAAATATTTAAAATTACCAAAGTTATGAGTGAACAGTGAGAAATGTCAACATGTGCTCATAAATCTGTTGTCTTTTTAATATGTGTGTCCCAAATTTTCAACATAGGCTTCTTATGACCCCACCTCATGAACAAAGGTGGTGATAATGTTCAAATCCAGCATTTAAGGTGATTTTGTGCAGTGACCATGAAATCCCCTTTTAGGACAGATTTGAAAATGTTCACTGCCCTTTTTCATGAAGTGGGATCCCAAAAAGGCCATGTTGAAAATTTGACATAAAAATATTCAAAAAAGTTCAACCCCCATTGAAATACATTAAACTGGACTTACCATATTTTCTCATATCATAGTCATGGGTTCCAGCAGCAAGAAATGTCTTCGATTGGAGAGTGGATCTTGGACATGCGCAGGTGAGTGAGGGTGTGTGGAGTGTGTGGAGTGGTGGGTGCTGAGTGGGGAGTCGAGGTGGGGTCAGTGGGGGTCTGGGAGGAGATCAAATCACTGATGGGTCATTTTCTTTTTTACAGGTAAAGCAAAAAATTAAAAAAACATCAATAAGGGATGGTTTTCTTTATTTTAAGGGAACCCAAACCAGCACTGGGGTTTGGGCACCCCAGTGTCAGCGTGATCTTCGGTGGCATCGGGTGGAAACCTCAGTGCCATCACATAAATTATGGTGATGGGGCATGGGGACTTGGAGGAGATGTGGGCAAGAGAAGCAGTACTGGGGCTGGGCATCTCAATCCATGTGTTGTTATATATAATTATAAATTACATATTAAAGAAATAAATATTGGAAAGTGGGTGCAGGTAACCTAGAAGGGAGGAGGAGAAATACATGGTACTGGAGGTGGGCACCCCAGTCCACTTAAGAAATATTAAATAGACAGAATAAATAGAATAAGGAGATGGAAAGATAGATAGATAGACAGATAGACAGATAGATAGATAGACAGACAGACAGCTAGATAAATATATAGATCATGAGATTGGTGGCTTTGTTCTCACAAAAGAACGATCAAAAGAACTATAGCTCTTTCATATTGTTCTTTCATATAAGCCCTCACTAAGCTTGCTGTCTCATTGCTCCAACTGAAGACGGCAGCACAACTCCAGCTGAGGATCCACAATTCAAGAAAGTCACATTGTTCTGTTGATTTTCTTCTTTCATGAGATGCTATGACAGAACTAAGGTTCTTTCATGAGCTCATACAAAAGAACCGCTGTTCTATTATGAGATCTCACAAAAGAACAACAGTTCTTTTGTGATGTTTCTCAAAATAACTCTATTTTTTATGGGACCTCATGAAAGAACTGATGTTGTTTTGTGAGATCTCATGAAAGAACAATGGTTCTTTTGCATGATCTCACAAAAGAACTGTGAGAAGAAAACTAAGTCCAAACTCTTTTTTCATTAGCCAAGGTTCTTCTTTCATGAGACTCAGATCTCATGAAAGAACAATGGTTCTTTCATATAATCTCACAAAAGAACTGTGAGAAAAAAACACTTAAGTCTAAACTCATCTTTCATTAGCCGAGATTCTTCATTTGTGAGACTCACAAAAGAAGAGTTTTGACTCACAAAATAAGAATCAGAAGCTCTTGTTAAGCCTTCCACCTAGGAGTTATGGGATGTCATAAAACTATATTTCGGGGTCATTGTTCAAAAAGCAAACTCCAGAATCAAGCTAAGCAGGTCCCATTTGAGGCAATATAGTGCAGTGGTTAAGAGCACTGAGCCTCAAATGTGGAGAACTTGGTTTGAATCCCACAGTCACACTTGTATACTGAGTGACCATGAGCAAGTCAATAACTTTACCTGGAAACAAGCCTTGCCTTAGTGTGTCTTTCCTGACCAAACATTGTGAAATAAAAAAAAAAATAAATACAGTTTAGTTAGTTTGTTTTTCTTCAGGGCATCATTTTTATTGGTCTTCAAATAAAAAAAAAATAAAAAAACAAGATGGCCACCATATAAAAACAGATTTTTTCTCATGAAAGATGACCTTCCAGCTTATAAAATAAAAAATCTTCTTTCATGAGCCAGAAAGTCTTCTTTCACAGCAGACATGTAAATGAAAGACCCTACTCAGCCTGCTCAGTACCAAAATTTCAAGTCCTTGTAACTCAGGAACAGATTAAT
The DNA here is from genome assembly GCA_016271365.2 of Neoceratodus forsteri. NCBI lineage: Eukaryota > Metazoa > Chordata > Ceratodontiformes > Ceratodontidae > Neoceratodus > Neoceratodus forsteri. The sequence goes on from CM057458.1 coordinate 945,490,346, forward strand.
ATTTTTTCACCAAACCAAACAGACACATGTTTCTAGGGCAAGCGCCTTCTACCCTGAAAATTTCAGAACAAAATTCCAAACTGTCTAGGTTGCAGCTGAGAGCACCAAAACAGCCCAAACCCCTGATACTTCCACTTTTTACATTATCTGGATCTTGGAATCCAGACATCTAACCATTATGTAACCGATCAAGAGGCCTTACCCTCCAGACCATGCATGGAAAATCTCATGCAAGTCTATAGAATGGGGAGAATCTATTTAGGTGCAAAGTTAGGGATTTAACATTAAACACCCTACTCAACCCTAACAATAAGGGTGCTACTGGGCCACTGTAATACTGCATATTAGCCCAGCCCAGTGGTGCTGAGGGTTGAGGCGCTGGATGCCACACCTCACACCACGCCGGTGACCAGTGTTCGGGAACAAGCCCGGGCCATCAGCGGTCGGCAGGGGAGAGAGAGTATCGAGCATCTGGAGGACTGCTCTCCTCTCTCGGGGAGGGATCCAGGGGTACAGGGCACAGCAGTGGCCCCCAGTGGAGACCGGCAGCACTGCAGCATACAGGGGCTCACAATCGGGGAAGACGCTGGGTGGCTGCCTTCCGGGTGTGGGTGGGAGCACCCACGTTGCGGGCTAACAGCATTGCACGTCCCATGTCTGGGGCATAAAACCTATGTACGAAAAGCCCCACCCGCCCAGATAGGCGACGGCCATCCCAGTGCCAAACCGCTACACGCCGACACAATGGAGCCCTGCCACTGCCCTTTCAGACTCCTCGGGCCCTTCATCCTCCACGGTGCTCGAGGAGAACGTAATGCCCTTGAAGATGACAGGGCTCACAGTAGGCGGTAGAGTGGCATAGGCAAGCAGACAGTCCCGAGAGAGTTCTGGTGCCTGGGAGAGACAAACAGAATAAAAAAAAAATACTGCATATTTCCCTTTTTTTATCTTTTCTGCCTCTTTACTTCTTCACACTATCTAAACCCCTACGTACCAAATACATTTCTTATTCTGTCTACTATATACTATTCTTACACTATCTAATTAATCTAATCTAATATAAGCCACTTCTAATTCCCTTCCTTATTCTTTTCTTTTATAATTACTATGTATTTTTCTTACAGTTCTAGAGAGTTTACCTATGCCGACGTGACAACATTGTTGTCGACTTCCGGCACAGAGACATCCCCAATGGCAAAAGGCAAAATTTTGCCTGTCAGACATCGGTTCAGTGATAGCTGATGGGTGCCCCACATCCCTTCTACAGATTAACTCTGAGTCAGAGTTAACTCAAAGAAGGGATGAAACTCAGCAAAAGGACAAAATTTTGCTGGCGAGTCCCCCACAGTGACATTTGCGAAACTTGTAAAAAATGTCGCTGTGGGGGATTTCGCCGACGGGGTTTCGCCCTTCCATTGGCATACCAATGGTATATTTTCTCATAGGATCTAATTTTTTTCTTTCCTTCTCTTCCCCCCACCTTCACTCTTCAGACTGAAACTTTTCACTTCTGTGGTTAATTGCTACATTATGCAGATGCAGTAATAGGAGTCTCTGCTTTCTCAGCAACCAATGAATAACCTGTTGAAGTTGCTGAGGTTTTATTTATTTTGTTTTTATTTACCGGGTAAGTACACTAGACAAGTTTTATGCCTATTTTCAGGAACGACCCGGGATGTTGCCAGTAGACTGAACAGAATGGCACCATCCAGCACTTTTTCTTTTCCACCAAGCTGATTTTACATCATAATGATAAATGCTGAGCAACTTTCTTTTTTTTTGTTTTTTTTTGAATGAATGGATAGATAGAGAGAGAGAGGGAGAGAGAGAGAGAGATAGATAGACAGACAGACAGACAGAATAGCTCAGCTGAGATACAGGCTTGCTAAAGGTCACAAGTGAACAGTTGGATCTAATGATGTTTGAACCAATGCTCTCCCATGTTCACGGTTAGTATTGTAACCATTACACCACTCACCACAGTGCCTTCTGTCATGAATCCCACTAAGCTTAAGTATTTTTTTTAAGAAGAATTTAATGTTTACTTTTAAATCATTTTATACCAGTATCGAAATGGGACAGTCCAAGGGCAAAATAAAGATTTTAAAAGTAAGTTGTTCTTAAAAATACTACAATTACTACAATTAAAGGGAACATCCATCTTTAGAAGCTTCACACTTCAGTGTGGGGCTGTCCCCCCTGCCCATTTAGAACTTTTAGGGCAAAAATAAAATGTTACCTTATTTGTTTGTTTTGTTCCTTATTATAAGGGCATGGTAGTGCCTGATATTTAGGGTTGAGTATGTTAAACTCCTAACTTTGGGGACGGCCCGTCAGCACAGTGGTTGGATTTCCACTTGCGAAGCTAGTGACCTGGGTTCGGGAATGGACCTGGGTCATCGGAGGGCTGGCCAGGGAAGAAGGATTGAGCATCCCAGGGATTGCTCTCCTTCTCTGGGGGAGGGAGGGGAGTGTGACCGGTGTTTGATGGACTCCTGGCAGAGGCCAGGGGTACCACAGCAACCAGCACCAGAACGTAGAATGTGGGGCAGGGTGGACGCCAGACATCATTGCACGTTCCCACCCCTGCATACAGGGAAAAAACACTGTTGCCTGCCGCCTAGATGATGCTTGCCCCTCTGCTCCAGTCAGCTCCCAGGATGGCTCCCTGACCTATCCCATCTACTGCTGTACTAAGGAGGGCCGGTGCCGCAACCCCACCCTGGGGGGCAAGCCAGGGGATATCAGGTGAGTCATGGCTAATGAGGGAGTGGAGGGATCCATGACCAAGGTGGAGGTAATGGCAGCGGGTAGCAAGATAAAGTATAATAAATAAAAAAAACTCCTAACTTTGCACCTTAATAGCTTTGGCAGCACTGAATGAAATTAGCTGAAATGTTGCATGAGTTATCTAGGAGGCAAGGTCTAAATCTGAGGAAATTCTCCAATGGTGATTGCCATCAGGGCCCCCGCTCCCATTTTCAGAGGCTCAGAGACCACACCTAAAGAAACTACAGATAACAATAAACAACAGGCTCCAAAACTTACTGTCAATCTCTCTGCCTCCTCAGCCAACAGACACTGACAGCAAACAGGATCCACTGTACCCCAAGCTGAAGACATTCTTTTTAATCCAAACCAACCATCTCCTGAAACAGCTACCAGAATGAACATCCTAGCTGTACCTCTACCCCTACCCAATACCAGGCTGTCCTACTGAAGCCCTTTCCTGTGCATATTTTAGTCAATGTATTTTATTCAATGTATTTCATACAGGAGGTTTGTCATCAAGGGGCACATAAGTAGTCTGTACAGACTAGTTACTTCCGAATGAAACTAGCCATATTTGGTTATCACAGCACAATACAGTTACATATTCTGTATATTGTGCCTTCGATTATGTACTGTTTTCTACAGTCAACTTCTTTTGTGAAGAAATGTTGCCATGTAAACCTCATACATCTATGGATTTTTGAACTCAGGAAATTGTGTGTTCCTTATGTTTGATCCCACATTATTTTGGACTTTACCACAGACTGCCCAAAGTGCAGCACAAGTACCTAACAGTGCCTTGAGGAGGATTCAGATATCCTATTGGATGGCAGTTTTTGAAAATGTTTGCTGATTTTGCTATAAAAAGATTACAGAAAATGTCATTTGGGTTTGCAAGTTTCAACAGAAGGGTTCAAAGGTGATGCCTCAGTAATATTATTGGTCTTTTTGATTTTGTGAGGCTGGCAGGATGGTGGGCTGTGGATTGGTAATGTCGGGAAATTTCAGTGTTGGAAATGAAAGAAAATAACTGGGGAACAGACATATCCACTCTGAGGTAGGATTGAACATTTCTGTCAGGTGACTGCGCACAAGTTCCTAACCATGTGTTGCTTTTTTTTTTTTTTACTGTAGTCAGTTTTATGCTTTTCTGGGTACTGTACACATTACCCAACAGTAGTCATTCTCCTCATTTTGGTCCCGAAACTAAGACTTTCAATGTCACTCCCGGAACAGAAATCCTGCCCTGTCCCACTCTTTCCCATCATCGGGAAATAACCTGGTTGGTTGAAAAATGGTGAGAAAAGGTATAAAGCAAAAATTATAAAAACTGGTCACTGTGTATTTGGATTTTTTCAGCCATGTGAGATTGTTTTTTCAGACAGAGATACTCTTTTCCCCTCAGTCAGTTTGTATCAGACTTTAATGAAGTGCCTTCTTGTCAAGTTTGTGGATCCAGACACTCATACAGTAAATGCATATGGACTAATGGGACTGTTAGTGGAAATGATGTGTCCTGCCTACCCCACTGTTACCTCTAAACATAGAAACTGGTGGCAAAAAAGGATCACTATGCCAGTCCAGTCTGCCTGGCCTTGGTGGTCACTCACTGCCCTCTCCCTATCTGATCCTCCTTGGCTGTCCTCACCAGATTCATTTGTCTGACCCACCCTCATTTGAAGTCCTCCACTGAGTTGGAACAGACCACCTACTTCAGCAGCCTTTTACAATTATATAAACCACCCTCTCTGTAAAGAAATACTTCCTTACCCTCCCTTCCACCAGCTTCGAGTTACCCCTTGTGCCTGTGTTTCATCTTAATGAACCCCATGAAATAAAGGTGCCAGTCAATCTGCAATCCACGTGTTGCTGGCCTACATAGGTGTTAGCCAGGATGCCCCTGTGCATGTACATGTGTACTGGCAGCATGCACTACTCTCTGATGAACTCACACACCATTATAGAGCTTGGCAGCCTGGGACATGGTGGAGAGGAAGCTGTAGCTTAGCTGAGCATCATGCTACCATGCCTGCAGGAGATCCTAGGATGTGGTCACCTGAGGCAGTACACGCTATATAAGCCTACATGTTGGGAAATAGCCTGCCATTACATTGGCCCTGCTCCACACTCCCTGGCACAGGGGATGTGTGGGGATGGATAGGCACAGCCCCATACCATCCTCTCAAGGTAGTCCAGCCCTGGGATATTTTGGCAGGAGTGGTGTGTAAGCATGTACAACCAGGGTCCAAATTAATACCATCTACACTTTTTGCTGTTGCCGTCTTCCCTTGCTATTTCTTTCACTAATGTACAGTACCGAAATATGGATTTGCCATTCTCCATGACCATTTCTGCTAGCCTTAATTCTGACTTTGCTTTTGCCTCCTTAATAAGCTTTTTGCTTGTACCCAATTTGTCCTTCCTGTCTCTCTGTTTATCTCACTCTGTTCATCCTTATAACATACTAACATACTATTTGCCAGCAGATTAGGCCTTACGGTCTATCGAGTCTGCTCGAACTTTAGATCCTTAGTTGGGTGCCAAGACCCTCCCATCCCTTGTGCTCCAGAAACACATATCATCCATCCCCACCCCCCTGGGACAGGCCATCATCTGATACATCCACTTTCTGTGTCTGTCCCATCCTCTCTTGAAGCCCTCCACTGTGGATCTCTGAACTAGCTCACCAGGCAGTGCATTCCAAGGGTCCACCACCCTCTCAGTGAAAAACCTCCTCCTCTTTCCCCTCCTCACCCTTCCACCTTCCAACATCAAACCATGCCCTCTGGTGATACCTCCCTGCTTTAGTCTAAAGATCCCCTCCATGTTTACCCTATTTATTCCCTTGAGGTACTTGAAGACCTCAATCATGTCCCCCTGCCTCCTCTCCTCCAGTGAAAAAGGCAGAGCTCCTTAAGTCTGTCCTCACACAAACTCCTAGCCCTCATATCATCTTTGTTGCCCTCCTCTGTACCCTCTCTAGGAGCTGTATGTCCCTTTTCAAGTGTGGTTCCAGTACTGTACACAGTACTCAAGGTGTGGTCTAACCAGTCCATTGTACAGCGGCAGAATCACTTCCTTGCTCCTAGAGGTGATCCCCCTTATGATGCATCCCAACATCCTGTTTGCCTTGCTAGCTGCTCTCCTGCACTGCTCAGAGTTATTCATACATGTATCCACCGTGACCCCTAGGTCTTTTTCCCCTATTGAGGCCTCCAGCGCCTCCCCTCCCAGGGTGTACCTGTGTTTAGGGTTTCCCCGACCAAGATGCAACACCTTGCACTTGGTGATATTGAAATTTAATTTCCATGTGTGAGCCCAGCTTCAGGGTGTCCAGGTCCTTGCAGGGCCAACCTCCCCTCTTCTCCTCAACTACTGCTCCCATCTTGAGTCATCCGCAAAGAGACTCATTTCACACCCTATACCCTCCTGATGTCCGATATGTATGCATTAAACAGGATCGGACCCAGGACCGAGCCCTGCAGTACCCCACTACCAACCTCTCTAGGGTCTGAGAGCTCTATAGACCACTACTCTCTGAGTGCGTCCAGCTAGCCAGTTTTCAATCCATCTGACCATCAAAGGCCTACTCCAACCCCATCAGTTTCTGCACCAGACCATTGTGGGGGACAGAGTCAAACGCCTTGTTGAAGTCCAAGAATAATACATCCACAGGCTTACCCCTGTCCAGTTCTGATGTTACCCATTCATAGAACTCCTCAAGGTTGGTTTGACATGATCTGCCTGGCACAAACCCATGTTGCCGACTATCCAGACCTCCCACCTCCTCCAAGTACACCCCCAATCGTTCCTTTAGTATACTCTCCATTAATTTTCCCACCACCAGGTCAAACTGATGGGTCTATAGTTACCTGGTACTTTCCTGACCCCTTATGGATTGGTACATGTGCCTCTCGCCAATCCTAGGTACCTCCCTGTCTCAAGTGACCTGCTGAAAAGCTCCGCCAGTGGTGCAGCCAGCATGTCCACCAATTCCCATAGTACTCTCGGATGAATGCCATCCGGCCCAGGAGATTTGTATTTCTTTAGGGCCTTGAGGGCTAACCACACCCTTTTGGTGGAGATAGCATCATCCGTCTCCTCCACCTTACTGGCCTTTTTATCTTTACCCAGATGTGACACCCCTGGGGTACCTCTCTCCCTCTTGCTCCATTTTTGTTGCTTCCCTGATCCCACTTACTGATGTTTCTATCCCCTTCGTGCCTTGCTTTGTAGATATCCCATCCCCCTCCCTAGTGAACACAAAGGCAAAGTACTGGTTAAATACCTCTGCCTGGTCCCTCGCCTCTTCTACCCACCCTCCTTCTGATCTCAATCTGCTGAGATGGCCCTTAGTTTTTCTCCACTCCCCAATGTACCGGAAGAACCCCTTTTCTCCTCCATGTATCCCCTGTGCCAGCCGCTGCTCTTTACTGGACTTTGCTCCCCTCACCATACGGGTGACTTTTCTAGATGTAGCTGGTACATTTCCTTATCCCTATCCCTCTTGTTGTTTTATATTTTTGTAGGCCGCCTCTTTTCTCTGACTGCTACCTGTACCTCACTGGACCACCAGCATGGTTTATGTGACCTTGCTCCCTACGCTTTCAACTTAGTGCAGATCCTGACTGCCTCATGAAGTCCCCATTTTATGACCTCCCATCTCCTTTCCACACTTGTCATTGAGGTAATCCCTTCAAGTGATCCTTGAGAATATTTCCCATGCCCATGAAGTCTGCCCCTGAAGTCCACTGCCAGTGTCCTAGATCTCCCATGCTTATTTGAAACCAGACAGTATTGTGGTCGCTCCCAGTCAGGGGGTCTGTACAACCATGTCCCTTACCGATCCCCATCTGCCAGAACCACATCCAGGACATGCCCTCCTCTTGTGGGCTCTATCACATGCTGTGTTAAGAACACATCCTGGAAGCCATCCAGCAGCCTCTGCTCCTTGGCCACCTTAGAGGACATGGTTCCCCAGTTTGTACCTGGCATATTAAGGTCCCCATCAACACCACTCCTTCCCCTTTGGTCCACACTGGGCAATGATGTTGTCCAGCAAACCATCCTCTAGAACCTCACTCATCCGGGGCCTATGCTACACCCAGCTTGACCTTATTTCCTGCTGAGGATCGTGGGTGACCCATAAGGCCTCCACGTTTCTCTCTGCCTCTTCTACCTTAGCAATTTCTATGTCATCTCTAATGAACATAGCCACTCCACCCTCTGCCCTCCTTTCTATCCTTCCTGAGCATATGTACCCCGCACGCTTAGGTCCCGTCTATGGTTTTTGTTGGCCCACGCCGTGACCGCCTACCACATCCACCCCCAAACAGCATGGCCTGGAACCTGGCAACTTGTTTCCCAAGCTCCTGGCATTTACTAACACCAACCCCTACCCTTATCCTGATTCTCTTTGTCGAACCCCACCCAGATTCCTTATACTTCCATCCTCCCTCTGCTCCTCCTGAAACCTCCATCCCAATCTGTTTCCCCTTCCCCCTTGGGCGCATAGCTACTCCTCATCTGGAGGAGGGCTTGGTCAGCCCCTCCCTTATCCCTCCTCCCTCACAAGTTTAAACCCCACCTTTCTTGTATGTAGTCAGCCATCCCTGTTTAAGGACTTCCTTCCCTAATGGGGCAAGATGAAACCTGTCCTTGGCATATAGTCCCTTATCCTCCCAAACTCCATTCCAGTTCCCTAACACCCCCAACCTACTCTCTTCACCCCACTTCCTGAGCCAGTCATTAACCTCTGTGAGCTTCATTATTTTCTCCACTGAGGCCTTTGGTACTGGCAATATCTCCGAAAAGGAAATGCTGCATCCATAGAAACATAGAAACATAGAATTTGATGGCAGATAAGGACCGCTTGGCCCACCCAGTCTGCCCATTTCCCTACCTACTGGATAAGCTGCAGATCCTAGTTAACCAGCAGCCTACTTCTTCCTACCCCCACCCCCCAGAATTGCCTTATGACTATCCCATGCATGCTTGAATTCCACCACTGATTTTGACTCCACAACCTTCCTCCGGAAGGCCATTCCATGCATCCACAACCCTCTGTGAAAAAATACTTCCTTAAATTACCTCGGAGCCCCCTCTATCTTCAAATTGTGCCCTCTTGTTCTTGCACACCTCGTTTTTGAAAGATGCTACCTCTTGGACTTTGTTGATTCCCTTGAGGTACTTGAAAGTTTCTATCATGTCCCCCTCCCTCCTTTCCTCGAGGCTATACATATTAAGCTCCTTAAGTCTCTTCATATGCCTCCGGTGCAGACCCTGCACCATTTTAGTTGCCCTCCTCTGGACAGCTTCCATCCTGTCTATGTCTTTATGGAGATTGGGTCTCAGAACTGCACACAGTACTCCAGATGGGGTCTCACCAGCTGTCTGTACAGAGGATAATAACTTCCTGTTTTCTACTGGTGATGCCTCTCCCTATGCATCCCAGTATCCCCCAGCCCTCCTTGCTGCCTCTCACATTGCTTGCCCACCTTTAGGTCATCTGATATGACTACCCCAGGTCCCTTTCCATTTTTGTTGTTGTTAGTATCTCACCCCCCATTGTGTACTCTTCCCCTGGGTTTTTGTTTCCCAGGTGCATTACCTTGCACTTCTTAGCATTGAATCTAAGCTGCCATACATTTGACCATTCCTCTAACCTTGCCAAGTCCCTTCTCATCCTTTCCACCCCACCCTGTGAATCAACTCTGTTGCAGATCTTAGTGTCATCTGCAAAGAGACATACTTTTCCTTCCAGTCCTTCTGCAATGTCGCTTATAAAAACATTGAAGAGGACTGGTCCTAATACTGAACCCTGCGGTACCCCGCTAGTAACCCTCCTTTCTTCTGAGTGGACTCCATTTACTATTACTCTCTGTGTCCTATTCTCCAGCCAATTCTTTACCCAGGCTGTCATCTTGGGACCCACTCCCAGGCTGGCTAACTTGTATATTAATCTTTATGTGGGACTGTGTCAAATGCCTTGCTAAAGTCTAGGTAGGCCATGTCCACAGCCCTCCCTGATCTACTACTTTGGTCACCCAGTCAAAGAAATCTATCAGATCTGGTCTGGCATGATCTTCCGCTGTGAATCCATGCTGCCTAGGGTCCTGTGCCCTCTGGCCTCTAGATACTCGACAATTCTTTCCTTTAGAAGTGATTCCATCATTTTCCCTATCACTGAGGTTAAACTAACAGGTCTATAGTTTCCTGCTTTGCCTTGCTCCCACTTTTGTGAAGGGAATCCATCTGCCCTCCTCCAGTCCTCGGGTACCACCCATCCTCCCATGATTTGTTAAAGAGGGTATCAGTGGTGTCACTAGTTCTACCCTTAGTTCTTTTAGAATTCTGGGATGAATCCCATCAGGCCCCATTGCTTTGTCCACCTTCAGTTTTAAGAGTTCTTTCAGAACCCTTTCTTCTGTAAATGGGCTGGTATCAACTTCTGCATCCAGAGTGTTACTACTGTTTGTTTTATGTACCTCCCTCTTCCCTTGTAAATACTGAGCAAAATATTTGTTTAGTATCTCTGCCTTTTCACAGTCTCCTCTGCCCACCCTCCCTCCCTTTATTAGCTTCTCACTATCCCTCCTTGGTCTTCCTTTGCTCCTGATGTACCTATAAAAGGTTTTATCCCTTCTTAACTGAGTTGGCTATCTTTCCTCGGTTTGGGCCTTTGCTGTTCTGACTGCCTTCCCAGCCTCCTTTTGCTTTAACTGATACAGTTCTCTGTCCTGCTCCTGCTGCGATTCCTTGTACTTCCTGAATGCTTTCTTTTTCTCTTGAACCTTCACTGCCACTTCCTTTGAGAACCATAGTGGTTTCTTACATCGTCTTGTTTTGTTTATTTGCTTCACACAAAGGCTCGTTACCTCTGTGATGGCAGTTTTTATTATTCCCCATTGTTCTTCCACCCCTCCTTCCCGCCCATTTGCTAGTGCATTCCTTAGGCACTCACCCATTTTGGCAAAGACAGCCCTCCTAAAGTCCAGTACTTTTGTCTTTGTATGGCTTGACTCTATTGCTGTGTTTATTGTGAACCATACTGTTCGATGGTCGCTAGTTCCCAGATGGCTACCCACTTCTACATCTGTGATCCTCTCTCCATCTCCATTTGAGAGTATCAAGTCTAATATTGCTCTCTCTCGAGTGGGCTCCAGTACTAGTTGTCTAAGGCATGCCCCCTGTAGGGCATCTAGAATAACTGCACTCTTCGAAGTGGCAGCTGCAACTGCACTCCAGTTAACATCTGGCATATTCAGATCACCCATCAGCAATATCTTCCCTTTTTCTGCCATTCTAAGTATACTTTCTATCATTTCCTTGTCCATTTCCTCCCCCTGAGAAGGGGGTCTGTATACAACCCCAGTGCGGATTGTGGTGCCATTGCCTGTCTCCAAATTTACCCACAGTGCTTCTTCTCCTCCCTGTTTACCCTTTTGTTCTGTTGCTTTTATTCCTTCCCTTATGTAAAGAACTACTCCTTCTCCTCTTTTACCCTCCCTGTCCCTCCTGTAGATAGTGTATCCTGGTATGTTTACGTCCCAGTCATGGTTTTGTGTGTACCATGTTTCTGTGACTGCCACGATATCCAGATGTTCCTCCTCCATCAAGGCCACTAATTCAGGAAGCTTATTACCTAGACTACAGGCATTGGTACTCATTGCTCTCCATTATCCCGACAGACTCTGGCAAGTTCTTGGAACCTTGCTTGGATTTCCAAATTGCTATTTCCCTCTAGATCATTAGTTCCCAAATGCACCAGGAAATTCGGTTTCCCTCCACAATCTCTAACCATTTCATACACCATGAACTTTGCTCTGTGCACTGTCAGCCCAGAGATACTCACTACCTTCACCTGGCTATGGCATCCACCCCCCTGTCCTTCCCACTGGATACCCCTAATCATCGAGTCTCCCAATAACAGAACCTTAACACCGCCATCATCCTTATGGTTACCTCCACTATGCCCTCTCAGCACCCCTTCCCCCCCTTTATTCATGATCTCAATTTCATGGGAGTCTTCCTGCCTTATTAGAGACCTCCTTGTCACCCTCCCCTTTCTGCCTCCCTTGCTATTTTGCCCGCTTAACTCAAACTCCCTCTGAATAGGTGTCCCCTTTAACCATCTCTTATCCGAACCATTTATCCTGGCCCTGATGGTTTCTCCTTCCCCCCACACCGCCATCCTCCCCCCTTGTAATAGTTCCCCTGCCTCCAGAGGCTCTCTGTGGGTCCCCTTTAGCTAGGGCCTCATCCTTGGTACTGACCCCCCTGCTGAAGGGGGGCTCCTCTCCCACCTCCTTGTCTCCCAGTTTCTCTCCAATCATGCTCTCCTCTCTCATGTCTGGAATATGTTGCATCTCCCCATTTGCTTAACATTTATGTTTCCCTCTCCTCTGGGACTATTTCTATCCTTTCCATAGCTGGTCTGTGATGCCCTATGGGTATCAGACTCCCTCCCGGCCTCTGTATAAGTTTTCTCATTTCCACCAACCCTTCCTCCCTCTAGGTTGCTTAGTAGCTCAAATTTATTGTGACACTCTATGTCAGCCTCCATCAAGTAACCCGAGTTTCCCTGACTGCACCTCTAAACTGCCCTCTTCTTCCCCTCTTGCTCTGTTCACCTTAGGAGCCCTTCCCACAGTCTGCTGTTTTAGGCTCTCACAGCCCCCTCCTGACTCTTCCCCTCCACTATCTTTGTATTCAGAATGTTCACCCGTGCGCTTTCCCCTAGCTTATAAGTAGATACAGCAATTTAAATTCCACCGAGTGAGCATAAGGTGGCACTTTGCATTGCCACTCCACTACACAGAGTGGGTAATGCAGTGCTCACTCCGCCTTTGTCATTACCACTTCACGTTAGGTGAATGGCGGTGCTAAGGCAAAGTCATTGTTTTAATGGATTTCGCTCTCATTATGATTTTAAGTGATCCACTTGGTGTTTCAGATTTGGCAGCCCCACACATCACATGGCTTACAGTACTGTAAGTCACATGCTCTTTAGCTAGGCAGGAAGAAAGTGAGTCATACAAGCAGACACTTTTACTTTCTCCTGTGCAGATGGAGAGAGAGAGTAGTGTGTTTTGTGACTGCGGATACTTTGAGATCAGAGCGAGGAGAAGATTTAAACTTTGATTCAGACCCAACAGCTTTTTTAAAAGCTACATTTTTTTGTCTTTTTTGTACTCTTTTTTACTTAATGTGTTCTTTCTGTAATTTTTGTAAAAAAAAATATTTTTCTTACCTTTATAAGTAGTTAGTTGTTTGTCTGTGTCTGTGTGACTGTGTGTGTGTGCTGTGTGACAGTGTGAGTAGTGATTGCTCGGACTGAGGAGATCAGTAGGAGAGATGGACCAGGGTGAGGGAATGTCTGGGACAGGGGCAGCTCTGGGAGAGTGTGATAGTGGTAAGCCTCGTACCATGCGCGTGTGTGGAGGGCATGGGTGCCCATTTCTGTTGGACCGCTCAAAACTTGTGAGTGCACCCCCCCTGGAAGCAGGACCAACACCGCCTCCTGTCCTGACTCTGAGGCAGCTGAACCACCACCAGCACCACCAAGTCCAGCACCAGGTCCTCTGGAGCAGGATCTGCCTGTTCCCCTGGCCCAGGTGTGGATCCCATCCCTGTTCAGCACCATGACCAGACGGCTGCCAGTTCATCTGGCCATCCCCTGCCTGTGCCTGGTCCTCCCCGCACCACTGTTGTTTGGCAGTTTTTTGACTGTGTTGGGGGGAACAGCAGTGTGGTTAAGTGCCGCCTATGTGAGGTGGAGGTGCACCGTGGCCCCTGGGGGACTCACCTGGGGACTGGGGGCCAGCACACCCATGCTCAATCACCAGCAGTTGGAGTGGCAGGCTGCCACAGAATGGACCATGCCTGCACCTGCTGGCCATTCTGTGGCAGAGGTGCAGCTGTGCATTGCGGCATCCCTAAGAAGAGGAGGGCCACAGCAGCACCTGCTGCTCCACCAGCACCCCCCCCCACCACCACCACCACCAGCAGGTCAGCCTATAGAACGTGTGGACCCCAGAGAATTGCATGTAACACAGGCTGACTTAGCAGTTCTCTGGAGTGCTGTCAAGGAGAACAACAAGAGAGTGAGTGCTGTGGAGCAGCAGCTGGATCACATAGAGAGACATCAGTTGCAAATTATGTCCATGCTGGAACTGCTGCTGGATCACCATGGGATCCCACATTAGTTTTTTTTTTTCCTCACACCATGTGCCCCCATACCTTCCTTGCTGTGTTATAAAATGTATTCCTCCACCATCTCCAACCCTTGCATGTAATTATGCCCTTTTTTTGTTGTCTTCCGTATGCGTGACACTTTGTATTCTGAGCAGTGCAAGTATACTGTACTAAACTACATGTGTGCAGTCAGTCTTCTTTCCAGTCTGTGTATGTACTGCAGACACTGTCCAACTCCCTGACTTAAAAACAAACATTAATGAGTACAATGGTGGGGTGGGGAAGCATGGAGAGATACTACAAAACAGGCTTACAATACATCCAAGTAACTATTAAAAAAAATGAATCTTTGTGATTCGTGACATGATCGTAAATCGTGATTTGTGACTGCATTTGTGAACGTGATGATGAAGAAACGTGAATGCCTATGGCTGTACTTCCCTGTGCCCTGATGAGGTGTGGCACAAAACTCCCCGACTTAAAAACAAACATTAATGAGTACAATGGTGGGGTGGTGAAGCGTGGGGAGATACTACAAAACAGGCTTACAATACATCCAAGTAACTATTAAAAAAAATTGATGTTGTGATTCGTGACGTGATCATGAATCGTGATTTGTGACTGCATTTGTGACCATGATAATAAAAAACGTGATTTGGTGTAGATGATGTGAGATAACCAGTATGAAACTGTATTGGGAATGCGAATGCCTACGGCTGTACTTCCCCAATGAGCTGTAGCTTAAAACTACCAGACTTAAAAACACTTATCAATGAGTACAATGGTGGAGTGGTGAAGCCTGGAGAGATACTACAAAGGCTTACAATACATCCAAGTAACTAGAAAAAAAATAATGTTGTGATTCGTAACGTGATTGTGAATCGTGATTTGTGACTGCATTTGTGACTGTGATGATGAAGAACGTGACAGTATCACAAGTGACTCGTGATGATGGTCCTAACTTAAAAACGCATATTAATGAGTACAATGTTCATGCAGAATTAAGCACCACACACATGTCCAGTACTCTGAAGGGAAACCAAAGAAACAACTGTGACTTACGTTACAGATGAAGATTGGGCCCTAAAGTGATGCAAATACACAGACAGATTAAGACTGCGCCGTGCACTGAAGAGATGCAGACACAAAGGCACAACACCTAACCAGTGCTCACCATCAGAAATTCAAATCTGGAAAAGAATACCTTTGCCGGTTGGGGCGGGCCACAAGTCGGGAGCAATGTACTGCACTGCTGCAGTAACAGTCACTAGTACTAGTATCAGTAAAGATACCACAAAGAAGTACAAAAATCGTACAGCTGCAGTGGATAGCAGCTTCACACTGCTGAAATTATTATGTGGCACAATAAAAGGTGTCTGATTTGATGACACGCGTCACACACATACTCACACACACACACTAAGTAATGCATAGCAAATTGAAAACTTCAGTAATATAACCACATATTTTAAACAAACTAAAATTATGCACTGCAGCAGTAACAGTCACTAGTACTAGTACCAGTAAAGATACCACAAAGAGGTACAAAAATCACACAGCTGCAGTGGATAGCAGGTTCACATTGCTGAAATTATTATGTGGCACAAAAACAGGTGTCTGATTTGATGACACGCATCACACACATACTCACACACACACACTAAGTAATGCATAGCAAATTGAAAACTTCAGTAATATAACCACATATTTGAAACAAACTAAAATAATGCACTGCTGCACCACAACAATCAGCAAAAAAATGGCAAGAAATATTGAAAATATTACTGTGTGTACATTAACACAGTTATAGAAGAAAAATATCACCAAAACAGAAAGCACTTTTTCTCCAAGTTAATCTATCTACACCACAGATACGCACCTCCCCCAAAGCACACTTCCACTGTCTCTCAGTACACAGACTGAATGTTGTACATTAACAATCAAAATCCATACACAAACAATAAATGCTCAATGATATGAGCACAGGAGGGTTTTCTATGATCGATGAACTAAAGTTTCCGCAAAAAAAATTACACAAACAGGCTTTTCTAACAGCTTTTAGAAGGTTTGAATCACAGAGAGCTCTCAGAGCAGATTGTCTCCTACAGCTTCCTACACACACTACCCCAAACTGAGGCTGTGCAGAACAATCTAGAGCCCATGTGACCTGAAATCCCATGAATCACTGCAAAATTCGCCTTTGGAGCTTAAAAACAAGGCGAAGTGAGGCGAAGTACATTGTTTTCAATGTACTTTGCCTTAAGAATTGGAGGATTAGTGCTTTGGGAAGGCGGAGTAACACGAAGTCATTGTTTTCAATGACTTCACGCTACTCCATTAGAATGGCACTCCACTCGCTGCGGACTCTGCACCGCCCACCCGTGAATCACTTCGCAGAGCGAATTGGGGCCACTTCGCCCATCACTACTTATAAGTTACAAATTCCCCCTTTTTGTCCCTAATAACCTGCCTTAGATGCCCATCTTACTATAAAGGTTTCCTAAAAGTTTAAGACTTTTTATGGTCCTGACACAGTTTTTGGATTGCCTCAGTAATTATTATTGTAGCTTCCTTTAATACCACCACCTCCCTACACTGCACTGATCTTATAGATATCCTTCAGTCTTTCCTACATTTTCTCCACTTTTTTCTTTAACTCTCTTTTCATGAAGACAAACATGCCTGTGACAGAGGTTAGCTGTGACACCAGCTTCATGCAGAATTTCACCATGTTATGTCTCTCTGACTAACTGGGGCGCTCCATTTAATGTTCTTAATAATGTCCAGATCATCACATCACCAGGTCTAGTAATGTCTCCCTCCTAGCATCACTAACCCATTGTGTGAGGAAGTAGTGACATCCACAAATGTTTGCCATGTCTGTCTTACAGTCACCTGCATTCCCCAGTTTATGTCTGGAAGGTTGAATTCTCCCATTAACACTGTCTCTCCCAGTCCTGACTTTACTGTCTCCCTTTCCAGTGACCTTTCCATCACTTGAAACCACACTCACTTTCAATTTTTATTCTCCTTGATACCTGTGTCTCATTTCTTCCTCACGTATTCCCTTACATACACAGCCACCCCCTCGTCTTCTCCCTATCCTTTCTAAAAGGTCTGTACTCTTGTCATATAGGTCCCAGCAGTTGTTTGGATTATCCCAAGTTTTGGTAATGGCCACACTGTCTGTTTAATCTTCAGCATCACCACCTGCACTTCATCCATCTTGTTGCCCAGACATAAGGTATTTGCATACATATTTCATTTGCCTCCTTCTGCCTTCTGCACATCCTTCTCCTTCTTATGATGCTTTATTCCTTGCTCTTCCCTATTCTTCTTCTTCTCTAGTAGTCCCTGTATGTGATGTCTCAGAGTGGGCCAGCCAGGATGCCACAGTGATCATGTTCATGTTCCTGTGCCCTACTTCACCTACCCCCTCACCTAGATAAAACATCTGATGACAGCATCTAACTTCTACCCCAACACACTGGTTTCCCTCTGCTTAGATGCAGACAGTCCATCATGAACAGTTTGTCATCATCCTAGAAGGAGCCCATTTCCCCCACAAACCTGAACTTCTCTCCACACCAACCCTTTAGCCAAGTATTAAACTCAAGAATCCTATCCTTCCTACGCTTTATGCATGTAGCACTGGCAGTATGTCTAAGAAGGCTACCCTGGCTGCACCTAGGGTTGCCACCTGTCAGGTTTTTTACCTGGTGATCAGGTATTCAGGGTCCCTATCAGGTAATCTGGTTTTGCTCTGTGCTGGTCAGGTTTTTGAGCCATTTTGAGTGGTCACATACTTTTGAAACAAATTTTGTCATATCATTCATTGTTTAAGCAACTTCTGTTGTCTGTATATCCCTTTGTTTATGAAAGCAGTCAGCCTGGGAGGTGTAAAGTATGGCCATTAACACCATTAGCACTTATTTAACCTAATCTTTTCCACTGCATCTTAAAGTAGCATAGCAGCAAAGCTACCCCCACCTTTTGTAACGGTAACAGAGCCAGTTGTCTACTACTTTCATTTGCTGGTGAATATGTTCATCTCAAACAGAATTTATGCATTTTTAAATGTTTTAAATTATTTTTTTCCCTCAAGAAAAAAAGTATGGTCACTTCTTTGGCTCTGAAATAGTACTGTGGACATGAACAGGAAATGGAGCCAGAAAAAGATATAATGTACACATTACAGAAAACAACGTATTATGTATTATTATATACCATGTATACTGTTGTGTGCTATTTATAGTGTTTCCTTGTCTCCTCAGATCATATCTGTAAATGAGATTTATTTTATCTCTGTATGTTTATCTGGTAAACCAATGTCAATAAATAAATACATAAATAAATAACTAGGAAGAATCTAGGAAAGTAACTTTGACAGGTACAGTACAGTATCTTAACATTTTTGTTGAACTGCTGCTTTAAGCATCATCTTTTATTGATATAACAAATTACTTTCTAGGAGGAGCAATGCATGATGAGTCATGAAAAGGGGTGGAGCTAGGGGCGGAGCTTAGGGTCCGGATTTTGCCTCATTCAAAGGTGGCAACCCTAGCTGCACCTTCACTTCATTTACTACAGTATCTAACTTTCTAAACCTTTCATTTATTTATTTTTTGTTGACCGGGTAAGTGCACTAGACAAATCCTGCCTATTTTCAGGCACGACCCAGGGAAGGGAGATACAAATGAATGCCAACTGGCCTTGAACCAGATTAAGCTGTCGGTGGTATTTTTAGTGAATGAAGGAAATTTGGCCAGGACACCAGGGAAATTCCCCTACTCTGCTGCTGCATTGTGGCCAGTAGGGGGCTGGGCCATTACCATGATGGCCACTTGGAGTGAGTTGCTGAAGAAGGAAGATGTCTGCATAGTGGGAGCTTTGGCCTCTACTCCCATGGTGAGCAATACGGAGACCGGTCCTTTTAACACTCTGGACGTTGATTCTGATATGGAATTTCATGATGCGGTGGTTCTTTGGGAAGATTCAGTTACAGATTTGTGTAAACAAGAAGAAAAACTCTTTAAATTGGTTGCAAAAACTGGGACGCATGAACCCGGATCTATGGAAACAAGGATCGAGCCCAGCTTGGGACCTGAAAATCTGGCTGCACACCTTGACTGTGATATTGCCCTCCCTACAGATGGTATGATTGCTGCTACTAAAAACTCTACTGAACTGTCCCCTAAGAATGGCTCTGGGGAGCGTGGTGAGTCTTTACAGCTTATTTCTGATAAACTGAAACCCGCGGTTGAAGCAGAGAGTATTAAGCATGGTACTAATGTCCTGAGAAACGAAGGTGCACAGCAGTCTGGTTCTCTCTTAAATTTGGAGCAAAACCCGAGTGTATTGGGAGTAAGGGAGAGGCAAGCAGTTGAATTACCTGACGGCTTTCTGAATCGGTGCTCTGCCGCAAAGTCTGCATTACCGTCTCTACAACAGAATGAACCCTGCCTTGACAGCTGTAGCGTTGGCCCTGTCAAACTTGCGGCTACAACAATTGAATCCGAAAGCCCTGTAGGGTGAGACCACATACCTCACAGCCTCACTTCTAAATCAAGTGTTTCTGTTGTAGTCCCTGCTTCTGTTCAGGCTGGCAGTACAATCGCATATGCTAGCGAGTGCCTACAGCCTACTATATCGATGGATATTTTACAAATTAAAAGCCCTATCACGGTGAACCAAAAACCACTACAACAAGCTTTGCCTGCATTAGCATTTGATCAACCGGAATCAGTATTATTGGATAAATCAGCTGGGTTCGTTTTTAAAAACCCTATGACTTTGGACTCTCAAGCTCAGCCTAATGTGATTTATCAATCTTCAGCCCTTTCCCAAACTGGGGTCACTGAATTTTTCTTTTCAAAAAATAAACTACCTCAGGCAAATCCTGTAATCCTTACACCAGCTTTATCAGAAACTTCTCCATTTTCCGAAGAAAAGGCTCAGGAATCTTGGTCCCCTGGTAAAGCTCTCAGAGGGGCTGGGTGGAAGCAAGCTTTGACAGGCATCTGGAAGCCCGATCCTGCCTGGGATACGGACTTTGCCCTTTCACAGCATTCCCCAGAGTGGAAACCAGACTTACAGCAGAGAGATTTGGCGGAAAGCTTACAGGGGGAAAAGAACCTTTCAGAGACATTGAAACTTTCACTTACTGTTATACCTCTGGAGGTGAAAGCATCCCTATCCCCCTCTCCAAATCCAGACACGGTAACACCTCTTCAAGAACATATTCCCTCCTCACAAATACCCTCCTTGACAACACCTGCTCCTCAGAAACCGCTTATGTCTGAATTATTCTCTAATTCAAAGCGAGAGGCGGTGCCTCGCCGAAATGCTGTCTGGATTCGTTATAAAGGGGGCTTGGAGGATAGACCAGATAGACACTATGTGGGGAAAACCTTATTGAAAGATTCTTTGCACTTTACTCCCAAAGATGTATATGCTTTCATTAATATCTCTGGGGAGGACAATTTTGATATTAGTTTTCAGACACCACACGCTTTGGACTTATTTTGGGATAGGTATAGCCAGGTAAAATTTTCTTCCATATGGACCCCTTTCTTTGTTATACCTTTGACTAAACCTTTAATAAAATATGTTACAGTCATGTTTAGAAATGAGGTGGTCCATGTGGAAGATATATCTTTTTGGTTGTCTCTGGGATGTGAGGTTTTGAGTGCTGAACCCTCCTGGATTCCAACAGTTTTGGACAGGGGATGGAAATATAAAACTAAACTGAGGCAATCTGAGACTGGGGTAGTGCAATTCCTAATTCATTTCTGTTGGGGAAAGATAGGGGTGTTTGTTTTTATAGCGGACAACCTCGGGCTTGCTACAAATGTGGGGCTAAACACATCTTTCTAGGTGTGTCGATCAACTCTATGATAATTGTGGGGAGGTGGGGCATTTAACTATGTATTGTCATAATCAGTCTAGATGTGAGCTCTCAGAGGAATTTGGTCATCACAGTCGGTCTGCCCTTGGGCTGCTAAAACAAAACATCCTGCATAAATTCAGATCTCTTCATTCAAAAGGCTCAGGATGCTGTAAGCTCCTCCCCTTCTGGTTTACAATCCCCTCTACCATTTCCCTCCTCTAAAAAAATGGACAAGTCCCCTGGCACAGAGCCCCCCATCAATAAGCCTTTAAAAGAACTGGATACGGTTGCACAACCTGTTTCAGGTCTTACGGAAGTTGAAAAAACTTGCATGGGCCCACCTGACCCTTTGGAATTTCCTCCAGTGTGCTACACTGAGGCACCTGTGGAGGTAGTTGGAGAAGTATCTAAGGTTTCAGGTCTTAGGTCATCCCTGCCTCAACGTAGATCTGCTAGAAATCTACATCCTAAAACTCCCCCTACTGCTCCTACTATAGAAATAAGTAACTCTTATGCTGCCTTGTTTACCCCATGGGGGGGACACAGAGATGGAATTGGGAGACTCAGACTCCCAAAAATCCTCTTTATCCAGTCAGTCACAACCAGTGGATAATTATAAAGAAAAGAAAAGGAAAAAAAGGAAAAAATAGAGGGCCTATTCTATTTTCGTAAATAATGATGCAGTGGTCTTGGGGCTCTTTGAATACTCATAGTCTGTTAAATGTAGTTAAGAGGCAAGCCCTTTTCCATTACATACTAAACCAGCATCTATCTGTGTGTTTTTTACAGGAAACCTGGATGCACTCTGTAGAACAACTTTCTTCTTTTAAAAGGGATTGGGTTTGGGGACCTTCCTTTTGGTCCTTCGGAACAGATATGGCAGACGGCATAGGAATTTTATTTAATTCTTATTCCTTTAAACTACATAATTTAATCGATCTCATCCCAGGGAGAGTAATGATTTTAGATGGGAAATGGCATGATACATGCTATCGCTTTATTAATATTTACAACCCTCAAACAAAAGCTGGCAGAGTATCCTGTCTAAAACCTATCCAACCCTTTTTGGTGACATCAGTTAAAGTGCTCTGGGGATGCGATTTTAACTGTACTATCTTTGACTCACCTAATCAAAAAAAAAAAAAGAAAATTTATTGTGATTCACACACACTAGCTAACATTGTTAAAAGAGCAGGTTTACTTAATTGTATTTCTTTTTTTTCCCCCAAGGACCTCAATATTCCTTTACAAAGGGAAAACTGTTTTCTTTAATAGATTATATGTTTGTTTCCCCTTCTGTGCAAATTAATTATTTTAAAATGATCCCTTGTGAATTTTCGGACCATTCTTTCCTTTTATATAGTTTCCAGCTTTTAGGTCCCCCTGAATATAGACAGGTTAGGTGGAAGCTGAATAAAACTATGCTGGACGTACCTTATATACAGTCTGGAGTGAAACATATTTTAACAGCTAGATTATCAGTGGCTTTTCTTTATGAGGATTTAGGGGACTGGTGGATAGAAACCAAGATAGATTTACGTAATTGGTTTAAAAAACAAGGGGTAAGAACAAAAAATTATAGGTTTCTGAGATATTTTTCCCTTAGGCAACAACTTCAGAAACTTACAACAATTGCATATGCCTCTCGTTTTGACTATTCTGATCAAATTACTAAACTAAAAGCGGATTTGAGGGCATTCCAGTATGATAGAGCTAAAACCCTACAGGCTATTCTGTCTAATGGTATAAAAAATGTCCCATTGGAGATCCTTTCGAGGCTTGTAAAAATTTGAAGGCTTCTTCTAATATTGATTCTCTAAAAAAGTCTGATGACTTCATTGCTACCACAGCTGTACAACTCGGAGAATTAATTGTTGATTACTTTCGGACTTTGGAACCCCCTTTTCTTATTACTGAAGCGGAAATGCTTTCATATTTAAATGCATTCAAGGTCCCCCCCCCATGTTAGCAGAAGCCTCTACATTAATAGAGCCAATCACACAAGAGGAAATTCTAAACGTAATTGGGAAATTGAAATTGAATATTTCACCAGGTAAGGATGGTCTTTCTAATGACCTGTATAAAGTTTTTCCGGTTGAGTTGAGTCAATGCTTGTTTATTTTATTCCAGTATTTTATAAAAAATGCTGTGTTTTTCCCCTCTTTTTCCAAAGGATTGTTAATTTATCTGTTTAAATCTGGTGATAGGCAGAATATTAAGAATTGGCGGCCTATCACTCTCCTAAATTCGGATTATAAAATCATCACCAGCATTTTGAACAATCGGTTAAAAAACTATGCTAGATGGGTAATCTCACCTTACCAATTTAGTGGGGTACCAGATAGACGGATTCAGACAGCATTAACGGTTATATGCGAGGTTATTGAACACCTCTCTGATGTTGGTATTACAAATTGCATGGTTGTCACTGATTTAGAAAAAGCTTTTGACAGGGTATATCTACCTTTTATGTTCTTAACTCTAGAACATTATGGAGTCCCATTGCAAACCGTTAATTTAAGTAAAAGGTTATATGACTAAAATACTGTCTTTCCATTTTTGAAAGGCCATATGGCTGAAAGTTTTTGTTTACATACAGGAGTGCATCAAGGTTGTCCTCTCAGCCCTCTTCTTTACATTTTTTCATTGGACCCTCTATTGCGGAACTTAACTACTACTAATTTATGGTTGGGAATTTCTGATAACATATCTAAGGATCAACAACTTTTAGTGCAGGCTTATGCAGATGATTTGATCCTATACTTTTCGGATCAATCTTTTGTGTATATTTTTTTGAAAGCCTTTGATGCATTCTCCAGAGTTTCAAATGCTAAAATAAATTTGCACAAATGAAGGGGTTATTGATTGGAGCAACAGGTCCTACTGAGGTGGTACAGGAGGGCATCCACTTCTCCAGAACTCCCCTTAAGATTTTGGGCATCCAGTTTGGCCCTCAGAATATGCCAGTGGAAAATTGGGATTCAGCCCTCCAAATAGTGGAGAATAAGGTTAACAGATGGAAACAGTGGAAATTGTCCAAATTGAAACTCATACATGTATTCAAACAGTTTCTCTTACCATGTGTACAATACGTAGCTATGATTTTTCCGCTTCTCTGTGCATTTAGAAACTAGAATGTACTGTTTGTTTTTTCAAATGGTTTGGGGTAACCAATTAAATCTGGTCAAGAGATGTTATACATATCTAAG
Source organism: Neoceratodus forsteri (assembly GCA_016271365.2). Lineage (NCBI taxonomy): Eukaryota > Metazoa > Chordata > Ceratodontiformes > Ceratodontidae > Neoceratodus > Neoceratodus forsteri. Next base: position 945,514,412 of record CM057458.1, read on the forward strand.
TAAAAGAATGGGAGGACTCAGGATGGTGGATCCTGTGGTTTTTGCACATTCTTTATTTATTATGTGTTCAGTTAAAAGTGGTTTAAGTTTAGAAACAGGAATTGGGGACAAATGGATTTCCAGGTCTTTCGGCAAATATTTTAGGAATTGGCATTCTTTGGCTCCAAAATTAAACCCTCATATTCATCTTCCACAGTATTTTAGGCCGGCAGCACAAAAATTGTATAGATGGAAATTAAAAAAAAAGACAATCTTGAGTAATAATATGATGGGATTTTATCAGGTCATAATGGCACATCTACTCCCTTCGGAGCCAAGATTCAAGAATTGCCCTCCTACCCTTAACTCTAAAGTATTGGCCCAGCTAAATAATCTCAGATTGCCTCAATCGCAATGAGAGACACAGTGGCTAATATTTTATGGTCGCCTGAATGTTAGGGGCAATGCTAAATATAAAGCCATTGAGGAAAGGAAGTGCCCATATTTGGACTGTATAAATGTTGAGGAGTCAATGGAACATTTCTTTCAACAGTGTTCTTATGCGAAGGGTTTATGGGCTTATTTGACAATATTATGGGGTTTTAAATGGCTTAATTCTCTATCATACAATATCCTGGTTTTAGGATGTTATCCAGTGACTTTTTTTGTTGTTTCACGAGGGGACATTGTCACTATTCCTTGGTTGCTTACGATACTGTTTATGGCAGGCGAGGTGTCAGTGGGTTATATACCAAAGAAAAATGCCTTATATTAGTTTCAGTATTTTGGTTTCAAAGGAACTCTCAAAGATTTATTCTCAGGATACCCGAAGGATGGCACCTGCTAAACTTTTAAAAAATGTGGAAAGGTATTTTTTCACTTTATTAAGTTTAAATAATGTATGATTTTTCTGAAGTTATTTTTTTATCCATCTGTTCTTTTGTTTATAGTATATGTTTGCCTGATTGATTTTGCTTTCTACTCTGTATAACTGTATAATCTACTGTGTTGTTTTGTTATGTTTATTATTTTAATAAAAACTCCCCTACTTTTTTCAATAAGTGCCATGGGATCTTTAGCATCCACCTGAACTACCACCAATCCAGGCAGATGGGACCTCGGTTTAATGTCTCATCTGAAAGACGGCACCTCAGAAGTGCAGCACCCCTCTCATGCTGTACTACAGTGTCAGTACTGGGATATTAACCCAAGTGCCAGATGTGGGAACTGAACCCACAGCCCTCCGATCTCCCAGCCTCAGAGGTGAGTGTGCTACCTACTGAGCCACTGACACTGACATTTAACCAGATCTGCACTGTTGTGCTGTAGATCACTGGTTCCTAGATGAATCACACCCTCCATTCACCCTTCCCCCCCAATAAAAGTCTTCTGCCATGGAATTATCTTCTGGGTTGTTGCCCCAGTGGAGCACATGGTGGATCTTTTTCCTGGTGTTGAACTACTGACAAGAAGCCCCATCCTTCTGTCTGTAGAGTCCCCAGTCACCTTAACCATCTTATTGCCCATAGTTTCTATCCTCCTGCCAGAATCATCTTTCATGGGTGGATCCTTTCCACTGACTGCAGCTATGTATTTGTGACTGTCTTCTAATTCCTCCCCCTGCAGACTGGTGAAGCAGTTCAGAGTGTGCATGCCACAGTACACTGTTCTGCCCAAACCAGTTCAGCTCCACTTCCTCATCACTGCAGTCCATCCCCAGAATGCACCCTTTGGGGGCTTCAATTCTGAGGTAAAAAAAACTCTACCACAAAGATCTCAAACCTCCTACACACCTGGTGCCCCCATCTTCCAGAGCATTCTCTGAAAAGTAGCCATGGCTCATCCCCCACAACCGACTACATCTACATGCCTGTACTTTGTAACAGTGACCGCTGAATCTATTGTCCAGATATGGAAACGTTTAAGCAGATTTACATATGAACCTAGGAAACTGCCTGCAGAAAAAGGCCCACAGGTCAGTCAAGTCTGCCCGATTGTGCAGCTCTTAGTTTCATATCACTACAGCTGCCCCACCCCCACCCAAAACCTCCCTTCCTTCCCTTTCCCGGTCCTTCCCCCTTTTGTGTTTTTGTCTGTACTAACCCTGCCCTTGACTCTATCCCAACCCTGCTTAAAGTGATCCACTGTCCTTTGAGCAATTAACTCCTCTGGCAGTGCGTTCCAACCCGCCACCGCTCTCTCTCTGTGAAGTAGCACCTCCTCATCTCCCTCCTAAAGCTTCCCCCTTCCAGCTTCAGACTGTACCCCCAATGACCCTTCCCCCCTTTAAGCAGAACAGTCCTCCCTCCCTGACTTAGTTTATGTCATTCAAGTACTTAAAGGTCTGTATCATGTCTCCTCTTACCCTTCTGTCTTCCAGCGAGTACATGTTGAGCTCCTTCAACCTCTCCTCATATGGCATCTCCCCTAGTCCCATGAACATTTTTGTAGCCCTACACTGTACCCCCTCCATTAATTCACATCCTTTTTGAGGTATGGGCACCAGTACTGTACACAGTACTCCAAGTGTAGCCTCACCAGTGAGCTATACAATGGCAGGATGACCTCCACCTTTTGAGAGGTAATCCCTCTGGCAATGCACCACATCATCCTATTTGCCCTTGCTGCCACCCTCCTACACTGTGCTGATACCTTCATGTCCCCTGTGACTATTAACCCCAGGTCCCTTTCCTCCTCTGAAGCCATTAACTGCACTCCCCCCCCCAGCCAGTAGCTCTTCCTGGGATTTCTGGCTCCAAGATGCATGACCTTGCACTTCTTAGCGTTAAACCCCAGCTGCTACTTCCTAGACCAGTGTTTGAGTTGAGCTAGATCCTCTCTGAGTGCCTGCCTCTCTTCGTCATTGTCTACTTTTGCACAAATCTTAGTGTTGTCCCCAAACAGGCAGATCTTACTCTTGACCCCCTCTGCAATGTCTGCAATGAAGACATGGAACAAAACAGGGCCCAGCACTGAACCCTGCAGTCTCCACTCGTTACTGGCCGTGGCTGGGATGTCTCCCCCCTTACAACTACTCTCTTTTGTCTGTCCTACAGCCAGCTCTCAACCCACACCACCAGCTTTTCCCATGCCCCATGTCCCTCAGCTTGCTCATTAACCTCCTGTGTGGCACAGAGTCAAAAGCCTTGCTGAAGTCCAGATACAGGACATCCACAGCATGGCCTTCATCAACCGCCCTGGTGACTCAGGTGAAGAAGTCGATCAGGTTAGTTTGGCAAGACCTTCCGGTGACAAACCCATGCTGTCTCTTATCCTGCAGCCCATTGCTGTCGAGAAAGGTTATCAACCTCTCCTTCAGAATGGTCTCCATCAACTTCCCCACTATGGAAGTTAAGCTCACCGGTCTGTAGTTACCTGGTTGGTCCTTGAATACACTCTTGTGAAGGGACACCACATGAGCCATCCTCCAGTCCCTGGGTACATTCCCCATCTCCAAGGAGGTGTTGAACAGGTCCATCAGAGGGCTTGCCAACAACTCTGCCAGTTCCTTCAGGACCCTTGGGTGTACACTGTCCAGTCCAGGTGCCTTGTTCACCCACAAGTCTTTAAGGCACCTGCCCCAGTCCTCTCTACTCAAGGCTCACTTCTCTTAAGTCACTCAGCACTTAATCTTGTGGTGCTTATACTTATTCTCCATCAGATAGTGTTTACTCAAAAAGCATCCACCAGACAGCCTCATGAATTCTTAACATCTGTTGCTGCACTTCTGTAGGCAAGTGGAGTCTTCCCAGGACCCTATGCATCTGCTCCTGTTCATACATGAATGAGAATATTTTATTTTATTTGAATTTTGATGACCGGGTAGACCCACTGAAACAAGACAGTCCCTTTTCCAGTGGCAACCCGGGGAATCCAAGCATTCCACAAAAGACAGACAATAAACATAGTAAATGAACATTAAACATAGTACCAACAGTGGCACAAACAGTAGTAACATTAACAAGTAGAAATATTCAACAGTTTGATGCAGTAAGTACATACGATAGAGAAACATCATATACTTTAGGATATTAACAACTTTCAGACTTGTTGGTTGCACAGGGTTCAGAGAAACCTTGAGAACATGACATAGGATTAACACCTGCCTGCCAGGCAGGGGGTTATATGCAAATAAACGTGCCAGTGGCAAGGAATAGGTCCTTGTACTGTTTTTTAAACTGCGAGAGGGATATGCAGGATAGAAGTCCTATTGGAAGATATGATTCCAGTATCTCAAAAAGAAAGGAAATTATTTGCAAAAAACTTTGTTAATGCACCAGTTAGGGTTCAACCTATGCCACAAAAGTAGGGAAATGTGGCATTAGGGTTTCCAACCCTAACTCCCCACCCATATCCTCCAAGCAGCAAATGGGAAAAACATTAGGTTTTGGGTCTCTGGAGTCTTGGCAAATCAGTGATGGGGTCTTCCTTAGGGTTGTCAAACCTAATGCTCATCTCCCCCCCAGCCTGTAGCCTCCTGTATGATGCACAAGGTACAGCTCAAGCCCAGTGCCACATACTGTTACACTCTTCAAAGGCAGAGAAGTATGTCTCATCACAATTTGCTACACAATCTTCATACAGGGCCCTGCAAGCATGAAGAAAGTAGATAGTGTCTGACCTTGTTTGCTTAGGGAACGAGGTGTGACTGCAGAGACCCAAAACCCTAATGTTGTTTCCTTTTGCTGCTTGGGGGGTTGGGGTGGGGAGTTAAGGTTGGAAACCCTAACACCACATTTCCCTACTTTTGTGGCATCAAGTTGAACCCTAACTGGTGTATTAATGAAGTTTTTTGCAAAGAATATTTATGTAGTTGAATCTGCTATCCCTCCCGCCCAGTATCTTATCCTAAGTGTTGCCAGGGGCATATGCAAGAATCTCCCATGACTGATGTCACAGGCAGGGATCAACCAAGGGAGAGCCAGTGTGGAACAAATAAGGGGCTAAAAGGACTATTTTACTACCATTTTTGCATGATTTACTCCCACTTTCAGATATTAGGAATTTGTTTCCTGCCCTGCACATTTACAGTATTTTATTGGCTGCCTAGAAGGGTAGTTGCAATGTGGAAATAAATATTAAAAATAGGGGCACAGCATTCTACGGCAGTAAGCAGGTAAGTATGTTCAGTCACCACAGTGTGTGAGAAGAAAGAGTCCATGACTGCAGGCAACCAGTGAGTTTCACACTTGGTTTAGAGGTTGGGGGTTAGATAGGTTAATGGACGGTATTACTCCATTTAGGTGGAAATACTACCGGGGGAAGAAGTTAGAAGTAAATACTTCCCAGTACAAAACATTATCTGGATCACTGGGAAGAGTTATTAGAAGACGTAATTATTTGAGCTATATATTGCTCCATTTTACCAGCTGCCAGTCCACTTACCCTACCACAATTAAGTATAGCTTGTGCAAGCTACTGTAGACTTAGTCTCAGTAGGGCAACAGACAGCCATATGGCAAAATGGAGTGAATAATAGCTCAGATAGCTACAGTTTCCGATAGATCTCCTATGATTGTTCCTAAGCTGTGATGTCTGCCCCAGAAGATTCTGTAATGCAGCCCTGGTAGTGCTTAACATAAGATATCAGAATAGAGGGGGCAGATGGATCAATAAGATAAATGTAGAGAATACACAATAAACATGATCAAATTTTAGTTTTGCACTAAAATTGCTAACTGGGGACAGCCTCACACTGAGCTGTGTGGCTTTTAGTGATTGACATTCCCCTTTAATACACACTTCTCAGTGTGACTCATTGTTTGTCATACCCTGGTTAAAGGGAGCATAAACCCTAGCATTTCCTTTTTAGGCCTGCAGTGGGTGTAGCCCTATAGACCTCTTGCTATTAAAAAAGGACTCAGTGCATTCCTTCTGACCGTACAACACGTTGGAGTTGCAACATAGTTGCATCCTCGTCCATGAAGCACTCCACTCATTGTCTCCATTAGCAGTCACACTGCACTATCTTTTACTCTGTTGGTGGTCACAGTAGAACACAGAACACTCTATCATGTCCAAGATGGCTGCCGCACTCTACGGCACATGCGCTAGTAGTTACACATGCACAGTTGAGTGCGGCAGCCATCTTGGATATGGCAGAATGTGCCATGTTCTGCTGTGACCACCAATTTTTTTTTTTAATTATAGATGTCCCCCCTACCGACCTTCTCCCTCTCAGCACCCACCACCCCACCACCCTCCAGAACATAAGAGTGACACTGGGTGCTCAATCCAGTGTCACAATCAGGACTGCTCTTTGTTTTTTTTTTATATTCCCCCACCTGACCCTCCCTCTCATAACTCACAACACCACACCACACCCAGAAACATAAGAGTGACACTGAGAGGGTGCCCAATTCCCCAGTGTCATGATCCAGGATCCTCGGTTTTGTCTTTTGTTTTTTACCCTGTAAGAAGAACACCATCCATCGATGTCTTTTTGCGTCCATTCCTGTTCCTCACCCAACCCTCCCATTTCAACCCCCCGCACCCCCCCATGCCCTTACTTACCAGTGGGGGTCAAACCCGTAATCTTCTCTGGACTGCAGACATGTCTTCACTCTTCAAAGCCAGACCATGAACTGAAGAAACAGGTGTGCAGTTTCTATGTATTTCAATGGTGTTTTGAACTCAGTGAAATAAGCTGGCCATTTTTGCATATTTTTGGCCCAAATGTTCAGCATGACTTCTTTGAGTCCCCACCTCATGAACAACTGCACTGACATTCAGCAAATCTGTTCTGAAAGATGTTTTTGTGGTCCCTGCATGAAATCACCTTTCAGGCAGGAGCTGAACATTTTCTCTGCCCTTGTTCATGAGGTGGGATCATAAGAAGGTTATGTTGAAAATTTGGCATACAAATATTAAAAAAGAACAAAGTTATGAGCCTACATTGAATTTTGCGAACACAGGCTCGTAACTCCGGTAACTTTCAATATTTTTGCCCTAAATTTGCAACATAGCCATATCTTTACAGCACCTCATGACTGTGAAGCTGCCATTTTTTATATCCCAGGCAAAATGTTGTTTTTACATCTCAAAAGGTGATTTCGTAGTCCCTGAGCAAAATCACCTTTTGGACAGGAGTTGAACATTTTCTCTGCCTTTGTTCATGAGGTGGGGTCATTAGAAGGCTAGGTTCTAAGTTTGGTGTAAACATTTTTTTTTTTAAGTTATGAGGCTATGTTGAATTTTGCAAATGCAGGCTCATAAGTTTGGTAATATTCAATATTTTTACCCCAAATTTGCAACATAGCCATTTCTTTACAGCACCTCATGAATGTGACAGCTGTCATTTTTCAGCTCCCGCCCAAAATGTGTTTTTGCATCCTGAAAATTGATTTTGCAGTCCCTGCACAAAATCACCTTTCAGGCAGGAGTTAAACATTTGCTCTGCCCTTTTTCATGAGGCAGGGTAATAACAAGGCAATGTTGAAAATTCTGTGTAAAAATATTACAAAACAACAAATGTATGAGCCTACATTACATTTTGCAAACGCAGGTTCGTAACACTGGTAATGTTCAATATTATTACCCCAAATTCCTAGGCTGCAGCCCTATTCGCTCTGGCCAGAATTTGTTTATATATTTAATACTCCTTAATTTCCCTACTGTACATTTTCTTTTGTTCAATCTAAAAAAAGCCTTGTTGTTTTGTCCTTTTTAGGGTCCCTTTTTGATGCTGCCCTTTTCTCAGCCGATATTCATTTCCAGAACACAGTGACATTCATTGAGTGGAGGTTTTGTAGTGACGTGTGTACTGTGAGTTGATGGTAAAAATGCATATCAGATGGGAAAAGGCAACATTAACGGGGGAGCTTGACAAAGGTAAAGTGATGTTTATATTCCTTTTAAGTGAACAATACCTGATTCAGAGCTGGCATTATTTCTAAGTTAGTTCTCCTTTCTTATTTCTGCTGCAGTAGCAATTAGTTTTTACATTCTACTTATATTATTTTTTAGGCTTTTTACACACCTGGATTGCCTCATTTAGGTGACACGCCTATTTTTCAAAAGGGTCATGGTCCTGGAGGACTGCTACAGCAACATTTAAAATGCATAGCTCTTTAATACCTAATGGCCAAAAGTACAGCTAAATAATAATCATGCTGTTTTAAGAGGCATAATTACAACTTCACATTAGAAGTTCCAACATTAAGAAAACAGGGACTGTGGTAACTTTGAATAAGCATAATTTTGAGACACATTTCACCCAAAACCTCCTCAGGGCCTCCAACTGGCTCTCTCCTCCTCACCCCATCTTAACTCTCAGTGTCGACCACATCCTTCCACCACTGGCATTGGTTGGCACCACTTGTTTCAAGTCTCTTGTCAGGTTCAGCAGTTTTGCTATTATCATGCAATACGGTACCGTGCTGCTCTTAATTTATTGGCATCTATAATTGCGCTGTTATTTTAACATTGTAGGCTACTGTATTTGCACCTGTAAAAATGTCCTTTTTGTAGTGTGACCACACTTTACTTGTCTACCAATGATTGTATCAATCATGTACCTGTGATTTTCCATATGTATTGCACTTCTGTCTTTTCCTGTTCCCTTCCCTCTCAGGTCAAATCTGGAAATGGGCCTTGGCTCAGAGTGCCTTTCCTAGTTACCAATCTTCAAATGAATAAATAAAACTACAGTTGATAATCATGTTATTTTCCAAGGCATAAATCCAACTTCCTAGTGAAAGTTCAAGCATTCCAAAAATAAGGCATGTGGTAATGTTGCATAAACATAATTTTGAAACCCATTTCAATGCATGCTTCCTACTGCATATTTTCTATATTTAGCTCACCCTTTGTTATAATGGTACCATGTGATAAGAATGAAAAGACAATAGTCTCATAAAAGACAGCACAAATCACTGAAAAAAATGTTGGCAATCAGCAAAAGACCTACAATAATAGCAGCGATGGCACATCAAAAAAACTAACCATAAACATATATAATCACAATGTACATAAGGGAGGCTGCACCCCCCCGTACCCCCCCATTATTAGATCACCAATTCCAGAGGCTGGGAAAAGAGGCAAACATGGGAGGGGGCTACTCAGTGGGATGGCAGTGTGCATGGGGAGAACGTAGAGGGGAGCAACCTGCGGGCGGAGGTACACATAGTTGGGGTGGCATGAAAAATCACCACCCAAAAAAAAAAGGCACAAGAACAACGATCATAAAAGTAAGCCCCACACCCCTCTTTGAGTTGGTTCTAGATTCAGACTGGCCTCCTTTTTAGATCAGATTGCCTCTTTGTATATAGTTGATATTAGTGCATGTATAATTTTCAAATACGCACTATATTCTGTTATCCTGGGGTTGTCCTCTTTGGGCCCAATGTGCAAGGACAGGTAGTGATATAGAGCAGTACCCTAGGGTCCTCTCCCTGTCTGGTTGTAGGAACCTAGCTTGACCTTTACGGTCCCTGATCTGAGATGAAAAAGAGTTGATATTCTGCACTCTGTATGCTTAGACCTATTGTACCATGCTTCTCTGTTTTAATGACGATTTCTGGTCATACTAAATGTTGCAGTATGTTCCCAGATCCTGCATGTATTACTGTGTCTATGTGTATGCGTCTCTTTTTATACCAATAAAATGTTTAACTAGGAAAAAAATAAACCTCACACTAGTACCGAACCGCGGACCACCATCATCACAGATCGCAACCCTACCCACCATGCCAGATGGCCAACTTGTTTGGCCCTCCCAAACAAGCCCCCTACAACCAATCAATCAATCAATCAATCAAATCTTTATTTATCCAGGCAATCACCATTGAGCAAGCTCATTTACAAGGTGGACCTGCAGTTTGTCAAGGATAGATATACATACATAGAATACATACAAAATGTAGAAGTAAGAATACAGATTTACATTTGAACGGTACAGTATATACATTCCATTGCACTTGTGGGGAACAGGAAAACAACAACACAAGACATTAATTGTGGTATGTACATTCTTTCTTATACCTGTATGAAGGTGACACTTTATACTGGACTCAGCGGAAGGAATGCAGATCATAACCATTTCACCCCTCAGTAACTAATTCTAGCTTAGACAGTGGTCACTGGCTTGGAAGGTGGCCATGGCTTAGAAAGACCTAAAAATTCAAAATTCCAACAGAACAACTATTAAAGTGGCATGTTGGATTAGGTAAAGGAAGGTGCCAAGGCTCTGAGGGCCAAACAAGGCAGCTGGCTACTTAACAAGTTATGGAGGGAATAGCAGGGTAGGGTTCAAGACTGTGAGAGGTAGATTTAGAGATGAGGCCACTAACAGAACCACTAGAAGCTATGGTAACATTTACAAATTTCAGTAAATGTTTTGTCGTAAAGATGCCTGAACATCGCAATACTGACAGGAGTGCTGAGTTTCAATGAGTTTTGGATCCTTATCCATAATGAGGGCAAAGCATGACTTATGGCTGCCCTACCAAAGTGGTTATTAATCCTGGGAATTTTAAGGGAAATTAGTGAGTGGCTTCTTATGCCATAGCTACTAGGTGGACTTAGAGGAAGGCAGGCAGCAATGTAGTCTGGGAGTTTATTGGAGAGAGCTCAAAGTGTCCAGATGGCTGCATTTCTATGCCGTCTGAATTGTAGCGAAGGCAACCATCTTCTGCATTCTCCCGCGTACCTTCCCTTGCTATGCCATACCTCATTCCCTTCTCCATTCACTCTGCTTCCTCCTCAATCTTCTGTAACTGTCGCTTTTAATCCAGACAGTATAGTGCAGTGGTTTAAGGCTCTGAGCTGCAAATCTGGTGACATCCAGCAAGCCAGACCTGGATTTGAATCCCACAGCTTCCACTTGCATGCTGTGTGACCCTGAGCAAGTCACTTAACTTCCCTGTGCTCCCAGGTTGCTCCTGTAAAAAATATTTCAGCTTAGTGTGCTACTGGTTAAACAACTAAAAAAAAATAAATAAGATGCTCAAATTGAGTCGCTCAATTTGATTCACTTATTTCACGGGTTGCTGTTATAATAACTATGCACATAAACATGAGACAGTATCATTGTTCACTAGCCTTTAAATGATCCAGCTACTTGTCTCCTACACCTGACATCATAAATAATCATCTGATCAACATCATAGCCATTTTTCAGAGCTACACATTGTAAAGTCAGAAGCAGCCGTTTGTTATGGCAGGTACAGATAAGCAGCTGGGGCAGCTGATGTCTACTATAGAGTGATCCAGTTTCTGTGTTAATAGATACAGTAGGTCTAAAGCAAAAGGAAAAGTCAAACACGGAAAATGTAGTTAATTTAAAATGATCTGCGTTTAAAATTACGTTTTTTTCAACGTTTCTTCTGAGCCATCAGGGGCTCTTTAAATTTTCTTTTTTTTTAACCAGACCGTATTTAAAACTAACCACAGTGCAACAGGGTTGTATTTGTATGGAAACCAAGAACACAGAAAGAAAGTAATGTTTGTTACATTTGGTGTGTTTTTTTCAGCAGACACAGTAGTCATAGTCTCATATGACCATACCAGAAATCCCAACAGCCAGGAGGTCACATATGTTTTTCTCACTTACTAATGCACTGTTCATGAAAGGTGATTTACACTGGTATGCAGTGCAGATTGGCTTAAATTGTCTAGCTTCAGGGCATAGAGTTACATGCTCTAATTCTGTACTTCTAAAGAGATCTGCAGTCCTTTGTGGTGCAGCCTGAAAAAGATTTAGTAAAATGTTTTACCAATCCTGCAGATTTTGTATTACACCATATGACTTTACTCTTGTATTTAATATAGTATAATAAATCCCAATGCTAACAGTTTGTCTACTGAGTACATTTACTAACGCTAATATAATTGCTTTTAGAGTTAAATATGACTTCATAAATAACTTTAATTGCCTGCTTGTATGAATAAAACCGCTACAGTAAAGTTTAAGAATTGTAAGTGCAATTTATAAAAGTACAGTAGCTTTTAATTACAAAACAATCATTTGCCATTGACAAATGTCTGCTTGCATATATGTGCTGTGCAGGTGTTTGGCACTGATAGTGCACTGATGCAGAGGCCCTGCACCAAGGAAAGACTACACCAAGGGGCCTTGCACTTCCATGCAGTGACAGATGTAAAAAATTCATAGGGCTGTCTGGTTGGCTGCAGAAGTGCAGTGCCCTGTGGTCCCTGTGCTTCCATGTGACCACAGATACAGATGCAGAGCACAAACAGTGCATCAGTCAGCCAAAGCAGAAGGCACACTGCCATCCAGGGGTGTAGAGGAGCAGGGCCCTATTCCAAGAGGACAGTTGTCTTCACTATATGGTACCCAAGTGCATGTAGACAACCCTGCACTTTTCATTCCATGGCTGGGAGGGGGTGCTGCACAACAGCGCCAATCCCCCAACCTCATCCCATCCAGCTAGGTCACTGAGCTCACCCCCAAATGCAGCTCACTGGCACGGGATCACATGGCCACTGAAGCGAAGACTGGCACAACACAGAAAGGTTGTCAAACAATTATAACTTATTTTTAATTTTGACCCCAATTTTTCAAGATACAGTGCTCATTTTATGATTCGTCTTATAAGCATGACATGTACCATTTATAGTATATTAGCTGCAATGTCATTTCGCACCAGAGGTGTGAAAACATGTATCATCCACAGTTTAAAAAAAATGATGTGTCACGCTTATGAGGTGGTGTAGGAAAATGGCTATGCTGAACGTTTGGATGGTATACTGGAGTATAGCGATTGAATATGGGTGCAGCATCAAAACGGCAATGCATATTGGGCACTATACTCTTGGACTACCCTGCAAGTATAGTGACCCTACATGAACACGAAGGTAGTGAATGGCAACAGGAAAGGGGGATAGCAAGGGGAAGGGGAGGGACAGGGAAGAGTTTTTGAGGGACTGGTGTGCCTGCTGCTGCTGAGCTAACCATGTGGTGTAGTGGTGTGAGTAGCTAGCTCTGGTGCAGCAGGTACAGGGTTCAGGATCGGGTGCGTGGAAATTTTGCTGCAGTTGCATTTGTTTGTGATTTATGGAATTTGCCCCCTCGCCGACATGCACCACCCTGTAGTTGAGAATCTATATTCGGGGGGTGCAGGGGGCAAAGCCCCCCGTGAGGTGGGGCACAGGGGTAGCACAGCCCCTCCCAAAAAAAGACACATTTTAATTTACTGGATGTCGGGTTGCCTGGAAGTGTATATCGCAGATTTTCTTTTTGGCAATATACACTCGCCATAATAGTGATCGCTATTTTGCAATCACTATTATGACATGTTGATATATGACACTGTTTGGAGTCAGAATATTGAAAATTAGTGACATTTTATGAGTGAACATTGAAATACTTTAATATTTGGTCAAAACCTGGACATTTTACTGTATTTGTACACCAGTTTTTCAGCATAGCAGTTTTACTACTCCTCCTCATGAACCCGGTAGGTGAACATTTTTAAATCCCCACTAAAATGTCATTCTGTGCCACCAAAATGTCATCCCATGCCACAAGTGTGAAAAAATATTTTGGCCAGGATTTGAAAAATGACAGCTGTCACGTTCATTTTTTTTTTTTTTTATGTAGTATGCTTTTTGGTCAGCGTACTGCCACAGGTTCAATTCTGGACCACCACCTCACTCCCGGGACTTACCTCCTCAATGATCCTCCTGGTTTACTCTCAGAACAGGGCTGCCATATGGACAAAGACCCTCATGACACGGACACAAGGTCGCCGGCAGGGGTCACCCACAAACATTGCCCCCTTGGTGGGGTATGGAACCAAGTTTTGATGGGCGGACCCTAGAACTAGGTCAGCAAGGAGAGCTCCAGTGGGCCATCAGGGCCAGAGGAGTGGGGCATCATTCATGGCAGCTGCTAGTATTTTGAAACATAGATCCCCATGGGGGTATGGCATGCAAAGATGCAGGGCGCCGAGGCACCAACATCTGGCATGCCCCCCACACCATTCAGGCATAGGGAGGTGCTGGCCTCTGGCCTCCACCAGGGATTAGTTATGTACTGAATGCTTGATCACCTTCCCCCAAGGAGAAGGAGAGCAGTTCAAGGGACACTCAGTCCTTCTCTACCCGGCCGGATGTCTGACTCTTGGGTCCATTCCTGAACCAGAGATGTCGGCATCGGGAATAGAACACTTATGACTGTACAGCTATCACATTCATGAGGTGGTGTGAAAAATGGCTATGTTGAAAATTTGGGGTCAAAATATTACAAACTTTCAAAGTTACGAGTGAGCGTAGAAAAATTTCAACATATGCACATAACTTTGCCATTTTTACATATTTTGACACCAAATTTTCAACACAGCCTTCTTATGACCCTTCCTCATGAACAAGGGTGGTGAAAATGTTCAAATCCAGCCCAAAAGGTGATGTTGCAACATGACCACGAAATCACCTTTCGGGCCCGATTTGCATAATTCCATCACCATTGATCATGAGGTGAGGTCCCAAAAAGGTCATGTTGAAAATGTAGGGACAAAATATGCAAAAATAACAACATTATGCATCAAAGGTGAAAACCCCATGGAACTACATTGAACCACACTTACAGTACCATAGATTGCAGTCGGTGGTTCCAGCAGCAAGACGTGTCTTCGATCGGAGAGTGGATCTTCATCTTGGGACATGTTCAGGTGAGTGAGAGTGTGTGGGGGAGTGGGGAGGTGTGTTGGTGGGTGTTAAGTGGTAGGTCGGGGTGGAGAGTGTGTGTGTGTGTGTGTGTGTGTGTGTGTGTTGGTGACAGATCGCGAGAGACAATTTTCTGTTTTACAGGTTTAATAAAAAAAAATTGAGGAATGATTTTCTTTATTTCATGTCTATTCCATGACTGGGGATTGGGCATTCCAGTGCTGGGCTCATGTTCAGCAGCATCATGGGTGATCGTCCTAGTACCACCACCTATATAAGGGGAACGGGGTGGCCAACCTGGAGGGGAGGGGCAGAAAGAAGCAGTACCGGAGGTGGGCACCTCAGTCCACTTAATAGGTAGATAATGGATAGATAGATAGATAGATAGATAGATAGATAGATAGATAGATAGATAGATAGACAGAGTGTGATCACTCTCAGGCTCCTAATACGGAAAGCCAATAAGCTGCTTGCTGACCGGCTTCATGCAAATGAAAGGACCGAAGTCCCCGCTGATAGGAGTGGCTTCAGTTCTTTCAACAACATGAAGTTTCCATCCAGCAAGCAGTAAGTGGTGTCACAACCACAGACCATAGTCATTGGTCTGGACTGCTGAGCCCCTTCCTACTTGAGCTGTAATGGGCTCAGCAATGACACACCTCTGAAATGCCATTTTTTGTAACAAATTGTTTCTTGCACATGTGCAGGCAAACCTAACAAAGCAGATGTCACAAGTTAGGATACAAAATACATTGGGCCTGAAATTTAAAAGCCCAAGTTTTGCTCTGATTCAAACCACAGGTCTTTTGTTTCCATCATGAAAGCAATTTTCAGCTGGGCTCCTACTTATCTGGGAATTTTGCATGAGTAGTCTGTCAACTTTGAAAAACCACTCTGTTCATTACATAATAATGTTGTTACAGGTTATATAATGAAAGTACTATAGTACTGAGGTGACAGTAGGGGCATAAAGGATATCTTTTCCTTGCCTCCTGCTGCACAGCAGTGACTTCAAGATGCCCACTATTAATATGGACATAATTCCAAGCTTATCAGCTAGAATGCTACCCATACCCATGCTGTGTAACCCTCACTGCCATTCTATCACAGGTATTTGTATCCTGCTTTGAAAGTCTATGGACAGTTTAGAAAGTGCTACAGTAGCTTCCAGAACCTCACAGGGAAGGCTATTCCACATATAATGTATGGGCAGCCCTTATTATACACCGAAATCACACTGTTTACAATGTTGTTATGGTATTGTTGTGACATCAAGAGGTTGTTAACCCCTCTTGACCATATCACAATGATACCATAACAATGGAAACAGACCTACGCAAGTGCAGCTTTGAACTAGTGGTGCACAACAAACGGCCGCGACAGTGAGTGCTGGCCCTAATGGAGAGGGGCGCTATGGGGGGGGAGATAAAGTAAGGACACATTTCCTCTAACTTGTTTCCCATAAACTATAAAAGCTAATACATGGGCTTTGAATAATAACAGCACTGAAACTGATTCTCTAGGTTATCATGATAACTGTAAACCTCTTACGCTTTGCTCCAGAGGTTTACAATGTTGTCATGGTAACCTCTCAAACAACTACGGAATGCTTATTAATCAAAGTTCATACATTATCCTCTATGCTAAACACCTACCATGTTGAGTAAACATTTCTTTTTTTCCATTATTTATTTATGGTCTTTTACATTGGGCTTATCTGGTCAGCCCCCAGCCCCGTCACCCTCATTTCCAGGTACTTACCTCAAACTCCATCCCACATAGCTTGTCCCCCCCCCCCCATCATGGGGCCTTCTGGGATATACCCCTCCAGCTGTCTAAATCTGGTAGAGGAAGGTGACTGATCCATGGTGCTGGGCCTGTGAGGGACTGATCATCTGTCTGCACATCCAGCTTTGCTTCCTCAGAATTTTTTTCTCCACGATCCGAGGCAGCATGCAAGCACGTGTGTGTGTGTGGGGGGGGCTCCTGCCTTGAGTGTGTGTGCTGCATGCTCCTGCTGGGAGAGGAAGCTACCAGGCCTACCAGCAGGAAGCACTACAGCACTGGAGAGTGCCCTTTCCCACCCCCCACCCCCAGTCTGACTACCCTATCGCCAGCTCCTAAGTTCACCTCCAAACCCAGACTGCCACCATGGAAGTGTACTTTCTTTCGGCCATCAGGCAGCCCCTGAATCCTTTCTAATGTTTCCACTTACTGCCCCTCCACCCCCCCATTTTGAGTGCATGTTCTCTGGATCAGTGTGCACTCACCAGCTCAGACATTTGTATATAGTGTACATCCCTGTCTATTCCCGTTAGTATTCAGAACATCGTGAGCATGTCCTCATTCAGCCTCTTTTTCTCTAGGTTATATAGTTTGAATATGTACTATCTCTCCTCATATCTGTCTCCCAAAAAATGTGTTGGACCTGTGCTGGACCCTCTTGATCTCTTCAATGCCCTTTTGTCCAAACCTTGTAATACTCTAAGTGTAGTCTAGCCTATCAAACTGTTGAGCTTCTAGAATTAAGAGGGATTTTCAGGATTCTGTATATGCAGAAGAATATTGTCCACATGGGTAGATATCTTGTAGGAGTTTGAGCCCAATCACCCCTCTATCTTTAATGAATTACACATTAAATAATAATTTTCCCATGATGTTTCTGTACTACAAAAATTTAAAGTTTTTATTTTCTCTGTCTCTTGAGTTCACAGAGCTGGGCTTTCACTGCAGAAATAAAGGTAGAGGAACAGAGGGAATATTATTCCAGAGATAGGTGAGCCGATAGGGGAAGGAGGCCTGCTCAAAACGAAGGAGCAGAAGTCAGAATTCCCAAGAAAGTAGGATGGTGGAGGGGGGGTGGAGTTAGGAGAGGTAACATGGGAGGTCAGAGAAACAGAATTTAGAAATGAGGGGCTAAAAGTGGAAGAGGCATCTAGAGCTCTAGTGGCCCCCCACCCTGAACCCTGATATAGCCCATTATCATAATATTAAACAAGCCCCCTTCCCTGGTGGTCTAGTGCCCCCCACCCCAGCAGGTAGTGCCCACCACCCTGATCCACCCCATCCCCAAACAGAGTTGGTGATCGGCACAGCCCTCCTCACAATTCCACAGCTGGATGCCGACTGAACTGTCACAGAGAGTACTGTAAAGTGTACATACTTATTTATTAAGCATGTACACTGTACAGTACACTCTGTGACAGTTCAGTCGGCATCTGGCCGCAGAGGTGAGAGAAGGGCTATGCCGGTCACCAGCTCTGTTTCGGGATGGGGAAGCGGGGTGGTGGGCACTACCTGCTGGGGTGGAGGGCCCGTAGACCACCAGGAAAGGGAGCTTCTTCAATATTATGATAAAGGGCTAAATCAGGGATCAGAGTGGGGGGCCACTAGAGCACCAGGGAAGGGGGGTTGTTTAATATTATAATAACAGGCTATATCGGAGATCAGGCTGGGGGCCCACTAGAGTACGGGGGAAGAAGCTTGTTTAATAATATGATAATGGGCTATATCGGGATCAGGACAGTGAGACCACTAGAGCACCATGGAAGGGGGCTTGTTTAATATTATGATAACAGCCTATAACGGGAATCGGGGCAGGGGTCCTACTAGAGCACCAGGGAAGGGGGCTTGTTTAATAATATGATAACAGGCTATATCGGGAATCGGGGCGGAGGGCAGGGGGTACACTAGAGCACGGGGGAAGGGAGCATGTTTAATATTATGATAATGGTTAATCTAAGAGTACTTACAAATTTTCCCCCTGGGCAAGCTTTGTGAATCCCACATTTGGGGATGTGGCAACATCATGCCGTAACCTGTTTTGTGGAGCTTGGTTGGAATAAGTCCCCTTGGTGCATGCAGCCTGCGTTTGACACTGTCTGCTTTTGTAAATAGCTTAGGACTCATTGTTTGATGCAAGGTGCTGCTTGTGCCTTTTATGTTTGCCACTGGCACCTTGAGTCAATCTTTGGGTTTTGAGAATCAAGCCCATTAACTTTATGCTTAAAGAATTCTTCATTAGAACTATTAACTACATCTTCTGGGAGGTTATTTCACATCCCAAGATAAGTAAAAGCATATTGTCTGGCTGTGGTATTACACTTCTCAACCATATAATCTGTATACAGTATTATGTTTCTGACTGAGCCAGAAACCATTTTTAATTTCAATGCCATGGCTGTTCCTTAAAGTTAAAGTATTCATTATGTCAAACATAAGAAGGATACACGTTTCTGTCTGTCCTCTAGTGTCATTAACCCAAGTTGATTAAGTCTTTCATTGTAAGTTAAATCATTAAATTACCAAATCATTCATGTAGTACTTTTCTGAGCCCTTTCAAAAATGTGTTTGCTTTTATTAAGAGAAGAGTTCCAAAATGGGAAACAATAATTCAGTTGGAGTCTGACAAGATTCCTGTAAAGAGGACATACTACAGATTTGTGTATAAATGTAAAATGTCTGTTAACTCATTGCCTCCACAGGAGCTTTCTGAAGTTGTACCACTTGTCTCCTGTATACTGTTAACAGGAAATCCTGGGCCTTTTTAAGCAAAATCAAGCTATAATCAGCATGCCACAAACAAATCCTAATAGCTCAAGAACCGTAAGAGCTAGACACAAAATATGAGTGGTAAAGTTATTCAGCACAAAATTGCCTTTCCAATGGTGATATGCAAATAATAATATGTAATTTTTTTTTCTATGCTGGTTGAAACAGCAAAAAAAATATTTTTTTCACTAAAACAGGCAACATGGCCCATACACACCATACCATAAACAAATGTGAATAACTCCTAAAGTATAAATGATACACATAAAATATCAGTGACAAAGTTGTTCAGAACAAAATTACCTTTCCAATGGTGGTATGCAAATAATAATATGTAATTTTGTTTTTTATTCTATGCTGGTTGAAACAGCAAAAACAAAATATTTGTTTTCACTGAAACAGGCAACATAAGCCATACACACCATACCATAAATAATGATAAGCTTTCTTTTGCACCTTTCTGAAACCAAGGCGCAATAACACCTAAAGTATACTTGATATACACAAAATATCAGTGGCAAAGTTATTCAGCAGAAAATTATCTTTCCAACAGTACTATGCAGTCAAATATATGCTGTATTATATTCTGTTACACTATATATTAAAATATTTAAGTGGCTTCTCCAGACATTGCAAGGGCACACTGGGAGTCAGTAGCCAACTTCTCCAGGCATCCTCTGGACACACCAGTGTATTTTACTGGTGACTACAGGCATCTGCTAGGAGACAATGAGTTAATACAGCCAATTATCCTATTAGCTTTGGACACAGTGGGCTCAATTAACAAAGATCGAAGCAAGCTGCACTAACGGCAGCTTTCACCAACCACTAGCGTGCCAGGGACCCAGCATCTGATGCATGAATGGGTGAGGTCCAGGCATCAAAGTCCAGCAGCTGAGCTAGTTGCCAAGGACCAAAGGCAAGGCAAATGGGAGAGGTTAGCTGCAAGCTGTGGAGCAGTTGGGTGGCATCGGTACCCAGTAATGGGGATGAGCCAGGTGGGAAGGGATGGGACGGGGGTCGGGATGGGCAGGTAGGGCACGGATGGGTGGTAGGTGTGCCAGCAGATCCCCAAAGGGGACATTGCAGGATACTGGGGGGGGCAACCACTGCATATCTGGCACCATGAGAGGGACCTGTGGGCACCACACCATTGAATGTGAGTGCTCTGGGTGCTATGTGGGCATGGGATATGGCAGGCAAGCAGGAGCACAGGTTCACTCCCACATCACCAAGGCTCCAGGTGTGGTGCAAGGGCCTGTTTGGTGGTCTAAGTCCTGGAGGGTCTCACTGGCTGTTGGAATCCCATTGAAGGGGATGTTGCCACCAGCATCTGCCACAAGCCCTCTAGTGCCCTGACACACCCCTGACCTTGGTGCAAGCCTGGTGCATGGCAGGTCTGGCACTGGTGGTCCCCTTTATGCTGCAGCTTCCCTTTCTGAATTGCAAACTACGCAAGTTGTGATGAAAGGTGACCCTTGCGTCACTTCTGTTTGACACAGGCACCTTACGTAACAATCAGAGTTTTGAGAATCGAGACGTGTCTTCATAGTGTTTTTGTGGTTTTAAATTATGAGTTATAATAATTGCTAGACATTTCTCCTGTTCCATTTCAGTGATTTGGATGCCTTTTTCTTGCTTTTCCAGAGATGCATAACTACATTTGCTCATGTTGAGTCCTATACCTGGCATGAAGTCTAATTAGAGATTGTACTGATAAAACTGAAATAATAAATAACATCTAAATTGCCAAGGAATTAATTGGGAAAATATCCAAACAGTAGCAGGGCAAAATGGAACTATTAAGTATAAACTAAGTCAGCAGTGATGAAACCCCAGGTTCATTGGAGAAAGCCATTATGTCAAAAGGAGGACAGCCAAAACAGTTTAGCCAGGGTCTAAGCAGGAATAGGAGGGGTTAAAATGAAGTTTGAAGTTGCAGTATTTATTAGCGACCATGTAAGTTTTTCAGCAATAAGGTTTTCTAACAAAAACATTCATATAGACATTTTTATTATCATTTTCTTTCATTCCTGAATGAAGATACGGGGTTTTGAAGATTCTGAAAGTTTGTGCTCCTGTGCCATGCTGAAGATGAAAAAAATGAATATCTTGCTACAGTACTGCACTGTTTAGCATCAGAAACACATACTAACCATCTTAATTTATCCACAGTATGAATATAGTGTATGTTAGAACGTTGTTTTAACCTGAATCCCGTGTCTCTAAAAATGTGGTTCTGCTGCAGCAGTGACATCCATACAGCAGCAGAACGACGTTTTGTTCTGCTTCAGTACCAACATCACATGTTGCCCAGGAGTGCAACAGTTGCCTTGGATACCAAGCACAGCATAGCCACCCAACTGCTACAATGGCACTCTCAAAAAAAACTAAAATTATTTCATTAGTGACTGGTCTGTCATAGTCGCATAATGGAAGAATCAGCTAGTGCTCACTCAGTATTCAAAATGAAAGTCATTAACCATGACAGCTGTTGTATATTCTACACTGTCACCCTCTGTGCCTGAATCTGAGCAGCATCAGTTCATTATTGAGAAGGAAAATCAGAATTGAGGTGAGGGGTGAGGGGTGAAAGTTGAAGTGCGTCTGTGTGTGTGTGGGTTGCGGGCATACCACTCAACCTTTCTTCACCAAAATGTGTGACAAAGGAGCAAAATGTGTGACATATCATCAAATATGGCACTGCAAGCTCAGAACACTATGGCTAACAGTGCACTAGTGTACATAATTTTTGCTGATAATTGAGCACAATAGATAATTATGAATTTCTGCTTTAAAACCTCTGTGAGAAATGTAGAATATTACTACCTCCATGTGGGACAAAGGATTTCTGAGGGTTAAAATGAGTGACGAACCTCATAATGTGTGACAGTTGAGAGGTATGGCTGCGGGGAGCCCTGGGAGTAGCTAGCAGTTGTGCACACAGCGGCAGTTTCCATCAGTGCCCTAAGTTTCTGTAAGAAATGTTTCTTTGATGTACATCTCAATAGCATTTTTATGGTCATCTTCTAATTTCTTTGAACATACACTATATAGAAAAGTGTATGGGTTATTGTTAACGACAAGGCTAATCTTTACACTCATGGTTGCTATGACGACTGTAGGACCCCCACGAGGTGTGCTCTCAAGTTCACCAGTTGTCATAGCAATCAGTCGTGTAAAGAATAGCCTTGTTGTTAACAGTAACCCATACACTATCCTATATTTAGTATGCACATTCAACAGTCAACCTCAGTGGTGGAGCTTCTTTAAAAACTGTGAGTGGTGGCCATCTTTAATGACTTCACAGAATCACAGAAATCTGATGGCAGAAAAGGACTCCATCAGTCAATCTAGTCTGCTCCTCCCCCTCCACTACTCACCTTCTTTTCCTCAGACCCTCCCCTTCTCCCCCCCTTACCAACTCCATATGTCTGTCCCAGGCTGTCTTGTATCCCTCCACCATATCAGCCCCCTCCACCTCTTCTAGTAGTTTGTTCCAAGCCTCCACCACCATCTCCATGAAAAATCACCCCCTTACATTGCCTGTATATCTTCCACCCTCCAATCTTAGGCTATGCCTTCTAGTTTTTCCCCTCCTTCCTTCCTTTTAAATAAGCTCCCCTCCTTCACCTTATTGATCCCCTTCACGAACTTTTAATTTTCAATCACGGCCTCCCTCCCTTCTGGTCTCCAATGGGTACAGCTCCAAATCCCTACACCTCTGCTTACATGGCTTCCTCTGCATACCGTACACCATCTTGGTTGCCCTTCTCTGAACCCTCTCTATCCCATCTATGTCCTTGCATAGTTGCTGTCTCCAGAACTGGACTCCATACTCCAAGTGTGGCCTCACCATGGCTCTGTAAAAAGGCATCAGTACCTCCCTCTTTCTGCTTGTTTTGCCACTCCCAATGCATGCCAGCATTCCATTTGCCTTCCTCACAGCTTTGCTGCATTAGTTACCTACCTTAAGGTTGCTTGATATTATAATCCCCAGATCCCTCTCCTGCTCTGTTATTTTGACCCCCCCCCCCAGAGTGTAAGCTGATCACAGGTTTTTACACCAAAAATGCTTCACAGCACACTTTTGGCATTGAATTTCAGTTGCCAAGTTTCTGACCACCCTCAAGAATCTTCAGATCCTGCCTTATGTCCTTCATGCCCCCACCCCAGGGTGTCCACCCTACTGCAGATTTTTGTATCATCTGCAAATGGGCACATCTTTCCCTCCAGCCTATCCACTATGTCACTGATGTAGGTATTAAAAAGGAGGGGTCCCAGTACTGACCCCTGGGCACCCCACTCATCACTTCCCCTCACCCTGGAGTGCACCCATTTACCATCACTCTCTGGCTTCTGCCCACCAACCATTTTCCACCAACCTAGTTATTTTCCATCCCACCCCTAGGCTTTCCAGCTTATTTACTAGCGTTCTGTGACAGACGGTGTTTAAGGCCTTACTGAAGCCCAGATAGGTTACGTCCACCGCCCCTCCCTGGTCAACCACCTGCATCACACAATTGAAGAACTCTATCAGGTTCATCTGGCATGACCTCCCATTCATGAAGCCATGCTGCTTATCACCCTGCAGGCCGCTATCCACCAGGTAGTCCACAACCCTTTTCTTTATTAGTGCCTCTATCACCTTACCCACCACCGAGGTGAGGCTAACCAGGTGATAATTCTCTGCCACCTCCTTATTGCCTCCCTTCTGCAGTGGCACCACATCCACCCTCCTCCAGTCCCGTGGCACCCACCCTGTATCCAGGGACAAGTTAAACAGTCTCATCAGTGGGGCAGCTAGCTTTTCCCATGAGTATCAAATCAAATCAAACTTTATTTATCAAAAAACACCTTTCCAAAACTCATTAAAATAAATCAATAAATAAAACAGTTAATTAAAACCATAAATAAACAGATTAAAACTCATGATAATGGTGCAAGCCGTCTGGTTCCATTGCTTTGTCCACCTTTAACCTGCCTAGTTCCTCCCTAACCCTGTCTATGCTGAACAGACTAGGATCCACCTTTTTGTCTTCCCTACCCTTCCCCCCTCAGCTCTGGTCCACTACCCACCATCTTCTCCGTGAAGACTGAGCAGAAGTAGCTATTCAGCACCTCTGCTTTCTCAAATTCTGCCTCCAGCTGTATTCCTCCATCTCCCCCTCAACCGCACTTTCTCTGCCTTGCCTTCCTTCTTTCCCCGACATAATGAAAAAAAGTTTTATCTCCCCTTTTGGCCTGCCTAGCTATTTTCTCCTCAGTGACAGCTTTGGCCCTCCTTATCTTCTGCCTTGCTATCCTCTGCTTCTCCCTATAAGCCTCCCTATCCTCCTTCCTTTGTGTCATTTTATATTTTCTGAATAGCCTCTTTCTTTCCCTGACCGCCATGCCACCTCCCTTGTAAACAGTGGTCCCCTCCTTTTTTTTGTTCTTCCTCACCTTCTTAATGCAAATTTCAGTGGATTTCTTTACCCATCCTTTGATAGTTTCCCATAACTCCTCCACACACCCTATATCCCCTTTCCTGCTATTTCTTCCTAAATATCACCCTCATTCTGTTTGACTTTAGCCACTAATTACAGCATTAGCTATAACAGCTGTCTTAAAATGTCTGAGAAAATTGAAAACACACTGATAATGAATCTAAGGATATAAAAAAATACATTTTTTACTTAAAACAACTATATGATATGATGGTTGCTTTAGCTAGATAATAGTTTTGCTTTAAGTTCTTCTTCTTTGAGGGAGAAACAGGAAAGGACATATGAAGTTGGGGTGTAAGGTTGTTCCATATGGGGGAGAGATGGGAAGAAAAGGTGGTTTGACCAGAAGCAAATGTGAAGCATGAATAAAGAAGGTGTGAGAGTTTGTAGAGCTGAGCAAGTGAGAGGCAGAGTTAATAGGGGAGAGAAGAGAGAAAATGTAAGAAGGGAGGTAGGAGAACCAGTATTTACAGAAAAAAGAGGCACAATGTGCAAAGCAGCAGGAGGCAGGAGGAGGCCTGGGAGGTTACTGTAGAGAGAGCAGTGATGAGTGCTGGGAGGGGCACTGGAGGCGGAGCACCAGAAGGCATGGAAAAGAGTATCCAGAATGCAAGAAAAGAATTCGAGGCAGCGCGTAGACCAGATCTACATAACTGAACACCAGTAGGACCCTCTTGGGGAAGCTCTCCCAACAGGAATGAATAACAGAACATTTTTTATTGTGGAATTCAGTCACAGCACAGTGCTATTGTGTATGGTTTACAGCTACCAGTCACCTGTTGTGTATGGGAGCGGTCTGCTGTTTTGCATGGGTGTCTTAGCTAATCAGAATCATAAGCAGAAAAATGAAGTAGCATCTGCAAATTCTAAAAGTGTGTACAACACTGTATTTTTTTAACTTGATTTTCCCCCCTCACTGTTAAGTCTACAAATGAAAGTTAAATAATGTGTTGGTTCCATCGTATACTATAACAAACAGTAGATACAAAATGCTCAACAAAACTGAGATTCCAGCTCGGGACTCTGATGACATCAAATTACTCAACCTTTGTTCTTGTTGTTTGTGATGGCATCAGAATTCAGCAAAGGAATCATAGTCCTGTTGTGCATGTTTCCCAATTCACTATTCTATGCTGAAAGGTACCTTTTCTCCTGTCTTGTAAGATGATCTGTTTTCCATATTCTGAGTCTGCTTTAGCATTTTTTAAAGATTTTTTTTAATGAGTATTCTATTTAATGAGGCTATCCCCAGGTTTTCTATTAGTACGCTTAGATTTTTCTGAATGTTTACTGTTTAACGTCTCTTTTCCTGTGACTAAGGTATTAGTTCTCAGAATCTGCCATAGTGGGCCTTCCCAAAGACATTGGAAAGATCTCATGCCTCCCCCAGAAATGAAAATAATACCCCCCGTGTGAAAAAAGGCGCGCACATGCGCAGACCGATCGCTGTTGTTACCTATCGATCTGACGAGCATCGATAGGGTTAACAACATCTATCATCACATCAATTGGTTAACAATCTTAGGAAATGATGATTTCCTACTGTTAACATCGTTCTACCATACATTATAGCAGGATTAAAGAAAATGCCTTTGAATAATTGTTTTTGAGTTGATTCTTATTTTACTCACCTTATTGTTCTGAATCTCCCCCTCTGTAACCCCCTTCCCTGGGCCAATCTTCTTGCTCTAGTCATTTGACTATCTGACCCTTGTTACCATTCGTTGCAATACCCCCAGAGGGTCAGACTACTTCCTCTATCTCCTTCTCCTCTATCTAGAACAAACCCTACCAGCCTCCACTTCTCCCCTGCTTGTGCTGCTTATAATGCAGAAAAAAGCTGCACTCTGGAGACCAATAACATAAAGAGACTACATTCTCATGATGCAAAAAGTTTATTGCATGGCTGCCTGGAGACCAGAGCTGGTCTTCATTAGGGGTTGTGGTCCCTTGTCAGTACACTCATCCTTTTAAGTTACACATTTAAAGACACAGTCCACATATTCCACATTACTGTGTTCTCACTGGCTGCCGGGGTCAGCACTAGGATTTACTGGGCCCTGGTGCAAGACTGTGAACTGCCTCCCCCCCCTCCTCATTGTGGAACTTGTCTGCTGCAACTGCATACAGTCTCTCTACTCTGTCTGAGAAAAACCTTTCTTCCTAGAGCAGTCTGAGTGACAGGCAGCACAGTCTCAGAAATGTCAGATGGTGAGTGTAACGGAATACTATTAGTAGTCAGTGGCAGTGGCAGTGCAGCTTCTGTTGTGCAAAGCAAATTAATTTCATTCAAACAACAAAGCTACGCTAGCTGCTTAGCTTGCTGCCTTGTCTCTCTCAGTCTCTGAAGTGAATGAAATCTCTCATGACTCATTCATTGACTCTAGACTCCTCTGATCACTAAGTGATCCCACTGACACCACCACTGTTTTTTTACTTCCCTGTAACCTTTACTTTTAACTCAACTGTTATCAGACTGATGGATCTCCCCCCTCCCGAGTCCCGAGTCCCAGACACTCTGCCATACCCAGGCCAGGCAACCCGATCCAGTGATGGTGATCTCTCACCCTCCACTCCCCTTCTTTCCCACCAAGCCACATGCCATCAGAGGAGTGTCTTAACTTGTCTTTTTACTTTTTTTAATTTTTTTTTGCTAGACTGTGGACTTGCAAAGAGAAACAACACAGTGCCAAAAAACAACTATTTTTTTTTTTTAATTTGCCACCCGAGGACAACTTGGGGAGCAGTGAGCAGCTTGAACACTACACACGACAGACATGGTCCAACAAGTCGAGTGCAGGATGTCTCTGACCACCTCCAGCACTAGTAATGCCAAGGCGCGAGCCAATCACACTGTTGCATTTCCAGTTGGACTAGTCCCGCGAGGGTTACCCCAACCCTGCACCTGACCGACTAGCAGCTAGTCAGGCGACTATGAGACTGTCTGTCCATGGCACAGGCACCTAGTGCACCAAGGTGGCTGCTTAGTTCACCCCCCCGGGACTGGACTGGAGGTGCTAGATTTGGAAAGCAGTGAGCAGTGGGAGGAGGAGAGAGCAACGCAGAGCACGCAAGACAAGGTGCCATAGCTGCAACCCATGTGCAGTGCACCAGAGCAGAGCAGAGGGATGGGTCAGAGCCTGAGAGGAGGAGCCAACAGCGAGACATCATACATACACAGCAGGTATGAGCACGTGCACCACCATGACTCACGAGCAGCTGCACGCTAGCACACATACAGTTACTTAAATGGCAGGGTGTCCGCTGCTGTGCAGACACAGTAAAATCTATTGGAAACTACAGGGAACTCTGGGCCCCCATGCACTCTGGGCCTGGATGCAGTTGTGTCCCTTGCAACACCCCCCAACTCCAGCCCTGCTGACTGCACATCACAGGTGACTTATCTGGCAGCTACTGAGTGGATCTTCCTGAGTAGCTGTGATGTCACAGTCAAGGAGGTCACAGTGTTGATGACGTAGTGGAAGAAAAGAACATCAGCTGCCAGGCAGAGTGCACTTCCACTTCTACTAACATCAGGTAAAAAAATCTTCTAATTAACCAAATAGAAAAGGGGTTTGGGGGCTGTGGGGCAGGGGGTTTATTGGCAAGAGGGTGGTATAGGGTGGGGGAATTATCTTTTGGTTAAGAGGGATCAGGAGGAGGAGGAGGTGGGGAATTTGCTTTTGTGGGTGGGGAGAAGAGATTTAGACCACAATTCACACTTTTCACAAAACTTTTCCAGGTACTTGAGGGGAGGTGGAGGCTTAGCAAGGGTTTGGTGGGTGGGGGGATATTATTTTAAACCACGTGACATGGTGGGAGAGGATGAGTGAGTAAAATCTAGAGGGTGGTAGGTCTTTGTTTTTTACACATAAAAAAGGAAAACAAACACTGGTGAAGTTGGTGCAAGGTTGGGGGACTTCATGAAGCTTCACAAAGTATGACGTTCCCCAACTTTGCATCAATTTAGCTAGTGAATCAAAACTTTGCTGCATCTCTAATCAACCTAAATGCTCAAGGAGTTTAATCCATTACTCTGAATTTATATGTTGCACTTTTGCACTGTACCTTGTAGCATTATTTTTATACCTTTTTGCACAAAAGGTATTGGGCTTACCTGTATGGAATCCAAAGATATGACACCCTAACTCATTTGTAAATTAAATCCAAGCAGAATCCATTTCATGGACTCTTGAAACAGAAAGTGATGTCCCTGAGGTACAACCTGCAATTGACAGCATACAAGTTGGCCCTCAATGACATCATTTTCTGTTACAAGAGTTCATGTAATGGCCGCAGCTTTGATTAAATTTACAACTGATTCTAATTTTCACATCTCAGGACTCCTGAAACCTACAGGTAAGCCCAAATACTAGTGACCCTCACTATGTTAACTTCCCCTTTAATGGGACATTGTCAACCTCTTTGCCTCATGCGGTTTTAACTCCAAATGGCTTGCCAGCTCCAGTGCCACACACAGAGATCTGGTTTCTGGAATTTACGTAATGCAGATGGTCTCAAGCAGCACTAGGACTAACTAATGCTCAGGTACAAGCACCCTGATTGACTGGGTCCTAACAACACACACAGAAAGACTATCTAATGTCAAGGTTCTCCCTAATGCCATGAATGATCATTCGCTGGTCCAATGTAAGTGGTCGGCCAGTCCAATCCAGTCCAATGCAAACAAGCCAGGCCCCCCAAGATTGGTGAGGAATAGGGTTATAAAAAAACGTGCCATGACTCACTTCAAGCACTACCTCACAGGCATAGACTGGAACTTCATTGATAAATGCCCCTCTGCTGATACAGCACTCTAGCTATTTATCTCCCACTTCAACACAGCTGCGGACAAGTTCATTCCTTATTGCAAGAAAATGATAAAGGGAGGTAATATGGATTGGGTCACTCCTCAACTGCTCAGTGTGATGCGGCAGCGAGACACACTCTGGTACCGTGCCAGGGAGATGAGGGCAACTGCAGATATACAAATGTACAAAGCAGCCTGTAAAAGGTGTACATGGAAATCCAGCAGGCCAGGGCCACATGCCCCAAAAACCAGCAGACTCAATGCTGGGGTGATGGGAAGAAGTTCTGGACTTCAATAAAGAACCTCCTAGGGTCAAGTGACAGGTCCCCCCCATGCTTCAGCATAACGGTGAGGTAATGCTAGATGATGATACCATGGCCAATATCTTTAACACAGCATTCTCAGATTACAGCTCAGTCCCCCAGATCGGCTATGTACCCTACTGGAGTACCAGCTAACTCCTTTCCTAATTCCAGACCCGATGCCAGTACAAGCCCTAACTTCTACTTCAAACATGTAACTGCTCAGGAAACAAAAAAATACCTAACTAGAGTGCTGAGCAAAACCAGGAAGGGCAGCAATGGTGTCAATATGAAACTGGTAGCCATTGCTCTACCTGAGGTCGTCATACCAATAACAAAGCTGTTTAATCTGTCTCTGCACTGGTCTGCTTTCCCTTCTACCTGGAAATCTGCTCTTGTAACCCCAGTGCTAAAAGGAGGTGATAAGGCAACTGTGTCTAATTACAGACCTATCTCCATACTGTCCCCACCCTCCAAAGCACTAGAGAGAATTATAGTTGACCAACTCACACACATCTGCACAAATACAACCTCCTCTGCCCACAGCAACATGGCTTCCACAAGATGCATAGCATGAATACTGCCTTAGTTGATTTCACAGGCTACGTGCATGAAGCACTTGACCAAGGCCAGCTAGTTGGAGCTATCTTTATAGACCTTACCAAGGCTTTCGACCTTGTGTATCATCAGCTGCTGTTACATAGGTTGGGTTGCCTGGGACTGTCCTCGGGCACAGTCAAGTGGTTCACTAGCCACCTAACTGGACACTCCCAGAGAGTACAAATTAATGGAGTGGTCTCCCAGGCTTGTGAAATCACCATAGGGGTCCCCCAGGGCTCTATACTGGGCCTGCTCTTGTTCAGCCTCTTTGTGAACAGTCTCCCAGAGGCATGCCCCTTGGCTAGGATCCTGTTCTATGCAGACAACATGGTTGTCTTTCTGTGGGATTCATGCCAAGAGACTCTCACCAGGCACCTGCAGCACAAATTTGACATGCTGCAGGACTGGTTAAAGGACAGCCTATTGGTGCTCAACAGCAAAAAACAAACAAAGACAATGTTCTTTGCTGGGTGTCAAAAGAGAAGAACTACTGCACCCTTCATCATAAATGACAGCTCTCACTCCGCCCTAGAGCAAGTGTCTTCCTTCAGCTACCTGGGGATCAATATCATTGAGTCCCTTGCCTTCGATGAACATATTCGTACTATTAACACCGCTACTACTGGGAAGTTAGGGGCCCTCTACAGGCTTCAGTCCTGCCTCACTCCAGAGGTCAGGTATCAGGCTGTCAAAGGTACAATCCTACCAATCCTAGACTATGGAATTGTGATCTATGGTGCAGCCTCTGACACCAGCCTACACATAGTCCACACCACCCTAAACAAAGCTGCAGACTTGTCTTAGATGATGATTGCCTTACGTACACTTGCGATCTGTACGTTAGAACAAAATGGCTTCCTCTCAAGGATCGAATCTGTCTCCACTCCTGCCTCCTGGGGATGAAAGCCCTGCTTGGACTTGCACCACCTTCTTTACAGGCTTTATTCTGACCTGCCCCTTCTAAACATGTAACGAGAAGTGTTACAAAACATGTGCTTGCAGTGCCATTCAGAAGAACTGCCCTAGGGAGTTGTGCCTTTGCAGTCAGGACACCCACCTGGCTAAATGAACTCCCTCAAGCCATCACAAGCCTCACCAGCATTGGTCACCTCAAATCCAAACTTTGGAATTCCATCGCCCCACCTACTCACTGCTACTGCTCTACATAACCCCCAGGGCATTACATGTGTACCCTACTAGACTATATCCATACATCTTCTGCTGACTCGAACTCCCTACTCTCTTACCTATTGCCCACTACACATTCACTGAGATGTTTCTACCTTGGCATCCTCTTGCCTACGACAAGGCTTCTTAGCTGCTATTTGTGAGTACCTAACTGAACTGTTAGCACCTTATTTATACTGCCGGTGTTTTGTTCCTTGTGTACTCTCTGTAAAGACTGTACTTTACAATTTGCCTCTGTCTTTAATACTCAATTTCTTGTATTATATTAGTTTGTTAATGTGTTACTAATATGTTTATGACAATGCCTGTTAGCTGCATTTGCTGTTCCCAACTCATTTAATGTTCCCCCTCCTTTGATTGATGAGGGCCCTCTGTAAATGAGCTCTTAGCTCAAAGGTTTGTAATTCTGATTCTTTAACAAATGAATAAATAAAATAAATAAATAAAACATGCTATGATTGCTCAGCTGCTTTAGAATTTGTTGGTGTAACTGGTTATTTTCTATCTGCTTCCCTTTTCTTAGAAAAAGGTGAAAACATGGCTTCTGGTGTATCTATCAGACTTCTTTCATTTAATATCCTTCTCTGTTTCCTTCTTGAACTTTAGAAATACCCAAACACAGTCCATCAACGTATAATGCATTTGTCTTCTTCCACTGCATCACTGTGTGAGGTCTGTTTCTAAGTTTCAGGAAAGATATTCTGTGTGAGTATCTTAAAGATCAACTGCACATATATTATAAACATATTAAACACTTTACTCATTTCCCTTAACATAAGGACAACCAGGCCTTATTTATTACATATGAAATGAAGAAATTGCCATTTGTCATGTACAGATACTGTTTTAATGCTCTCCTATTTGATGGTTTCACAGAAAATCCCTCAGACATTTTTAAACCAGCTAGCAAAACCTTGGGTGAGTGCTCATTCCATCCAAGCAACATTGACATCATTTTTCTCAAGGTCTGGCAGCTCAGTATACACTACATATACCCACACACTCACACACACACACATATATACACAAACACACTCCTATAAACGCACATACACACTCACATTCATACACACACTAATGTACACCAGATTGTAAAATAGCAACAACTCCTGTTTACTTCCAGTTGTCCAAGAACCTTTGCTTATTGAATTTTATCAAAGCAACATTGCAGATAGATATTTAGTTACTGTCACAGATCAATCAGTAATTTTTAGGGGGCAGTACTTTGAAAGAAGGAGGAAGCTGCTGGGGTTCATTCAGGGCAGGAAGAGAACAAAGGGAGCAAAAATGTTCATGGTAGGAGCCTGTCATACTGTTGATTTTTTTTGGGGGGGGGCGGGAGGATGATACCAAGTGTTGATCAGCTTAGGGAAATTGACAGATATCTACTCATTTGATTAATACATGCCACCACCAGAAAACTGGAAGCAGACTGTGTTTTGAATGTCATGGTATGATGTACTGAGCTGCCAGGACCTTGAGGAAAATAATGTCATTGTTGCTTGAATGGAATCATCTCTCACCCAAGATTCCACCAGCTGGTCTAAAAATGCCAGAGGGATTTTCTGTGAAACCTTCAAAAAAGAGGCAGTAAAATAGCATCTGAACATGACAAATTAGCATTCCTGCACATTACTTGCAATATATATGAAGTGGTTGTTTTCACGGTGAGCAAATAAAATATGCCAAAAGTATTTTAAAACACTGCAATTGATCTTTAAGGACTGCAAATAAACAAGTTAGCGTGTAGTAACACTGATATGATGGACAATATTCCCTCACTTTTGTTCAAAAAGAAAGCTGATACAAGAAAACCAGGCCCAACTATTGTGTACTAGCACATTCTGTAGAAGGTAAGCAATCAATGTGTTTACGTTTTTGTTTTTGGTTTTTTTTTATCTAGGGACAGTGACCCTTTAGGAGAATAAACAAGTAGGACCAGGGGCCTTTGTCCCTTATTCTGCATCATTTTTCTTATCCCTGTTCAGGACAATATGGGCATGTTTAAATACTAACATATATTTTTTGACTGTATTTGTACATCAGTATTAAATGTAGTTGCCAACTCAGAAGCATAACAACTGTATGGTGTTTGTAATTGTTCAAAGTAGTTTGCAACCTCAGAAATGTTTAAACAGGTCACCCATAGCAATGTGAAGCAATACAAATTCCTTTATTGCATAGTGCATATCTCATAGAACACCACAAAGCATCTTACATAACTAAAACATGAACAATAATCAACCAGATGTACAGTACACATAACATCTCATTATCGGCATAGTCACAGTACATTGGAAAGCATTTATGAGGAAGTAGGTTTTGAACCAAGACTAAGTGGATTTTAAGCACCATAAGATAACAAATACACTTTATGTTATAGCAGCAACTCATGTTGAGGCAAATGTTTTGTATATATTGCATACCATGTTATTTCATTTTGTACTGCTCCTTTTTCTTTGGTCTTTTAAGAAGCTTTTGCTTTATTGCTTTACGTTACCTTTGACATTTTTAGTTATGCAACATTAAATGAGAAGTAAATGAAATATACTGTAGCTACACCCAGGTCTTCGTCAATATTCTCAGGTGTATTTAAGCACCCATTAGCTTTGCATCACTTTTCTGGTGACTAAAATGAACACGCATGCAAAAGAAACTGTGGACATGTGGCTGAACTACAAGTTACAAACCCTGGGCTCTAATATAATGAACATAATATAAAATGTGGTACCATATAAATGTATTTGGAAATAAAATGAACCTCAGGGATCAACACCGGGGGTGAAAATGAATACAGGATAGAGCATATATATTTAACATAAACTGCAGCTTTAAAGGTTTACAGATAATGCAGAGGCAGATCAATAAATCCAAAGCTGTTGCAGCAGTTTAAGAAATTATTCATGAAGACATAGTTTAATTGGCAATTTTGGTTGTTTATAGTACAGCTCAGGTAGGGCATAGAAGTTCTAGAAAACCTGCAGAGAAGTTATTATATCAAGAGACTGTTTCCTGCACATTTTGAATATTTCTGCATATCTCTGGAGAAATGTGGAATGATGCAATTAAATGGTATGCATTTAGAGGGATTTGCATGTAATGAATGTTAACTCCTCAATACCCTGACTAATGGAATATGTGATACAAGGGACCACATTTTGAGTAAATTTCACTATTCAGGGTGTTCTGGCTCAAGCAGAAGAAGAAGAAGAAAAAAACATTTAAAAAAGTTTAAAATAATTGATCTGTCTGCCTGGCATCATCGATGATGAGTGACCACTCCTCCCTTCCCCCAATATGTGCACACTGATGTGGTTGACTATGTGAAAGGCATGCTGTGGGTTGGGGCGGGTCAACTGGCTAGTCAGGATTTGACTACTAATGGCCCTCTCAAATCATGGAATGGGGCCTGAAGGTGGGCCCACTTGCAAGGAAGTGCCCTTTGAATAAAAGCATGCTGGCAGCCTCTGGCACAGTGCCAGAAATCTGGTACATTTAAAAAAAAGAAGCATCATGGCAGGATGTTTATACATGCACATCACACTTTTCACCCAATCCTGTGAAACTGCACTATGAGTTTGAATGTTCCTAAACTCTGTCATCTAAACTACTGTTTTACATAACTGTGGCAAATATGGCAGTACTTGCTTCCATCATTTTTGTAAAACAAGTGGATGTAAAACTCCAAAACCATAGCAAAAAAAAAAAAAAAACTCGAGCACCTTTGAAACTATGCCATTTGAGATTTGCCATGCCTGGGAGGATGCTGTTGAGGCCGAACATTTGTCTGAGTCTTCCCTGCTGAAAATCCTGCACTCAGTTTATAGGACAACAGTGGAGGAGTGGAGGGCAGTACATGGTTGGGCTGGGGGTGGTCACAGAACTAATTCTGAACACCTGGGTGGTCTAGTGGATTTGTTTTACTTTTCTCCCCACAATTGTTAGTCTGAATAACAAGTTGTAAGTGTCTTGGGTTACCTAGTAAGAATACTTGTCAATTATTCAAGAAAAGGTACTGTATTTGCACACCCCATGTATATTAATGATGGTATAACTTACTGTGCTTATAAAATATCATAGAAACATAAACAATGACAGCAGAACAAGATTAATGATCTATCCAGTTTGCCTATAATACCCTATCACACTCCGGGAACTATTGTCTCTATGGGGTCTTCATTTACACTATTCTCCCTTTTGTTCTCCATGTTTCTGCTTCTCTCTTCCTGCTGAGTAGCTACTATACCCTTTACTCCATCTCAGCCATGAATGAAGTCATTTATGGCACCCACCACCTCTGCTAGCAGACCATTTCATGACTCCAACACTCTTTCTGTAAAACAGTACTTCCTCACATCTTTTTGAAGCCTTCCTGCCATTACCTAACACTCATGACCCAATATCTTAGCTTCTCTGTTCCAGGGAAATAGCTTCTCACAATTCACCTTGTTAATTCCTTTCAGGAAATGTCAAGGCCTCTGTCATACCACCAGTCACTCATCTGGTTTTGAGTGAGTATCTGTTCAGTGCCTTTAGTCAATCCTTATAGGATCTGACCTCCTGACCCTGAATCATCTTGGTCACCCTGTGTTGTATCTCACTTTCCCTGTCCTTTTTTAAAGCAGGGACTCCAGAACTGGGCACAGTACTCCAGGTCTGGCCTCACCAGTGACCTATACAGTGGTAACAGTACCTCCTGCTTTCTACTGCTAAACCCTCTCCTAATGCTCCCAGCATCCTGTTAGCCTTTCAGAAGGCCCTGTTACATTGGCTGGTTTGTTTAATGATAACTCCTAGGTTTCTTTCCTCTGATGTTGTGTCCACCTTAACCAATCCCATCCAGTACTCTGTTCTGTGGTTTTAGTTCCCTAAGTGCATCACTTTGCATTTCTTGGCACTGAATTTCAGCTGCGACATTGCACCAGTTTTACAGCCTTTGCAGGTCTCTCCACAATTCCCTTATCCCCTCCATGTTGTCAACCCAGCTGCCGCAGAGTTTAGTGTAATCTGCAAATAGACATAACCTGCCCTGGATTTCCTCTACTTCTATATGCTGCTGTTGAACATATTGAAGAGGATTGGCCCAGAACAGATCCCTGTAGTGCTCCTCTGCTGATCTGTCTTTCCGCTGATCTAACCTTATTCACCATAACTCTTTGCTCCCTCCCCTCCAACCAACTCCCTACCCACCTTATTATTTCCTTAGCTGTTCCCAGATCCCTCATCTTCTTCAGCAGCCTTTAGTGTGATACTGAGTGGAATGCCTTGCTAAAGTCAAAGCAGAGTCAGTCTACTGTGTGCCCCTTGTCAACTACCCTGGTTACCCAGTCAAAGAATACCATTAGGTTGGTCTGACAAGACCTTCCTGCCACAAACTCATTCTCCGTACTGTCCTGAAACCCGTTTATCTCCAGGTATTCCACTAGGTCCTCTTTGACTAGTATCTCCATCAGTTTCCCTACCATGGAGGTAAGATGTATGGGTCTATAGTTTCCTGGCTACACCTTGTCCCCTCTCTTGTGCAGTGGAACTACATCCGCCATCCTCCAGTCCTTGGGAACCACCTCTTGCTGCATAGAGCTATTGAACAGCCTCACCAGAGGTTTGGCTAACACCAATGCTAGTTCACTTAGTATTCTCAGATGCATCCCATCCAGTCCAGTGACCTTGTTTACCTTCAGGGCTGCTAACCCTTTTCTTACTGTTAAAGTAATAAATTTCTGTAGCCTAATTTCTGGAACCCCTCTATCAGCTGCCTTTATGCCACTCTCTGGCAAGGTCCCACTGTTCTCCTCAGCAAATGCAGAGCTAAAACAATCTTCAATATGACTGCTTTCTTCCCATTCTCCTCTATTATCCTGCCCCTCCCATTAACCTGACAATTCTGGCTAAAAGTCTCCATGACAGATCAAGATATCTCTCTACTCTCCTACAATACCTTCAGGCTTGATAAACTTAACAGGAAGGGGGACTGTTTATATACATTAATGACAAGTTCACAGCCATAGAAATCGATGCCATCACCAAACCTAAAGAATACAAATTCCTAGCACTTAAACTATCCCTCTCCCCAGCAGAATCTATTAATATCCTAGGTTGCTATATACCTCCATCAGGTGGGCTGGATTTACTCCCACAACTTTGCAACTTCCTTGATATCAAAAATAACGAATCTATCATTCTCAGTGACCTCAGTCTTGATTGGTCCAGCCCCAAAACTAACACTTTTAAAGAACTATGTGATGAAATGGGTCTAACACAGCTCATAACTGAACCCACTAGACCCAACTTAAAAAAACAACTCAGAAGCTCCACCTTAGACCTAATACTCACTAACGAACCACACAAAATTACCCATGCCACTATCTTCCACAATGACCTGAGCAACCACAACATTGTCATTTGCATTAGGGACTCGGAAAGACCCATCACCAAGCAAAATTCACTACTAAACAGAGTCTTCATAAATTCAACCCTGCTGATTGCCTTCATGACTTAAGGAACATAAGATGGCAGAGATTCTACCTAGCTACCTCGATTACTGAAGCTACTGTCCTCTTCAACACCATCGTCTTAGACATTATCAATAAATATGCCCCTTTAATCAAAAGCAGAATCAGAAAATAACTAAAACAGGCATTAATTTAAAAAGACCACCTTTGGGCCACAGCCAGGTGCTCAAAATCGATCACTACTTGTTTAGTCTTCCGGAAGTGGCATAATACCTGTTCCAGGCTAATCAGATCAGCCAAAACAACCTTCTATCTGAATGACCTAGAAGCAGCCAGGGGCAAACAAATTAAGACCTGGCAAACACTTAAAATAATTGAGGGAAACAGAAGTTCCCCATCCATACCTGCTAAAATAACATTCCAGGGCACCATAACTACCAATAAAGCTATCATCCAAGACAAATTAAACACACACTTTGCCACGGCAGGGCTAGCCTTTGATACTTCCCAGGCAGCAAAATTCCAAATTTCTCCCATGGCTACGGAACCCTCACTTAATCAAAATATTCCAAAGTACTTCCACTTCTTTTAAGTCACCTTCAAACAAGTTAAAGGCCTGCTCCTTAACCTTGATATCAAAAAGTGCCGGTACCGACGGCATTGAACCCAGGTTCCTGTAATTAGGATACTTCCACCTCACGGCACCCCAACCCACCTGTTCAATTTGTCAGTCTCATCTGATGATTTCCACTCCATATGGAAAACAACTTATATATTGCCCCTCTTCAAATCTGGCAACATGACTGACCTCAACAACCACAGGCCGATTGCTATACTTCCAGTTCTCTCAAAACATCTTGAAAAGTTAGTCAATGACCAGTTAAGAGACTACCTTAATCAGTCTAACCTCATAAACCCACTACAATCTGGGTTTAGGCCTAATCATAGTATAGCTTCTGCTCTAGCCCTAGTGACGAATGATTGGTTCACTGCCTTAGATCATAGATTAACAGTTGGAGCAGTGTTCCTGGACCTGAGTAAGGCATTCGATACTGTAGACCATAACTTGTTAATTGTTAAACTCAAGGAGCACGGCCTGCATGATACTGTCATGTGTTGGTTCTCCAGTTATCTGACAGACATGCTACAGAAAATTAAAACTGATGGGTTACTGTTCTCCACACATTTCCTCTCACCAGAGGGGTACCCCAGGGTTCCATCCTGGACCTTTCTTGTTTGTGATGTATATCAATACACTCAACAATAACATCAAGAATGTGAAAATCCATTTCTTCACAGATGACACCATTCTTTACACTGCTAAACCCTCATTAGCCAATGTCTGTGCTGATCTACAGCCAGACTTTGACCAACTACAAATCATCCTCATCCAATTTAAATTGCTCCTAAGTGCTAGAAAAACCAAACTGATGTTCTTCCACCACACAAATCCCCTACCGGACCCCAAAAATATTAACACCACACCCATCACTACCCTCTTGAGGGAAACACTTGATGTGGTGGATAAGTTCAAATACCTAGGCCTTTGGCTCAATCAAAATCTCTCCTTTTCAGTCCACATTGAGGCACTCACTAAAAAATTAAGGATGAGACTAGGTTTCTTCTACTGTAACAAATCTTTATTCCCCACTGAGACCAGGAAACAATTGTTCCAAGTTACCTTTATATCCCTATTAGATTATGCAGATTTTATCTACAGCTGTTGCTTCATCACCAATCGGCACATGCTGGATGTGCTATATCACCATGCAATTCGATTCGTCATTAATGCCTCCTTCAGAACTCACCACCACAAACTCTACTCCAAAGTAGAATGGTCCTCACTTGCCACCAGAAGACTTACACACAGTTGCACATGATTCTACAAAGCCCTACTTAACAAACTACCCTCTACATATCATGCTTTTTCTGCCATGCCCCGGAGTTGCTACTAGCTCAGAAAAACCTTGATTGTTACTCTCAATGTCCCTTGGTTCCGCATGCTCTATGGTAAAGCTGCCATCTGCTATGACTTGCAATTAGCCTGAAACAAGCTGCAAACTAAGATTAAACTGACTTACCTTGTACCACTAATAGCTTTTAAGTCCCTAATCAATAACCAGCTGGCAAAAACATGCAACTGCAACCCATGAATACCCTTGCAATGCTTGGCTGATCCCTTCTCCTCCTCTGCCCCATCCACTCCCAACCTTACCCTTCCACCCTACCTCCCCCCCTTTTTCACCCCCTACCACCTCCCTATGCTTCAATGATCTGTATGTTAACTATATATCATCAGACCTCAATTTATGTAAGGTCCAAGCACTGCCATAGGTTTCTTTACTGTTAGACTATGAAAACTGCACAGTTCCTCTATGTTGTTAGACAAAAATCTGTTACATTATTAGCCAATGACATTTGTACTGCTCCTGCTTATTGTTCATCCTTGTCTATTATTTTACTTATGTATTGAACTTCTCACACTTGTTAAACTACTGTTTTGTATTGTTTTGAGCCTCACAGGGCCTCTTTGAAAATGAGCTTGCCCAATGGAGTTTTCCTGGAAATAAACTTGATGCCCAAGACAACCTCAAACTATAAAGTATTGTGTTCGCTGGACCCCAATGGTTCCCTGATCTATACTCCACCTACCCTTTCCGAGTTGGTGAATACCACATCAGGAATGGCAGATTCTGTAGTGGGGTCCCTGACCTGCTGCACCAGAATGCAGTCCTGCAATATATCAAGCAAGGCCTGGCTTCTGGCACTCCTGGCAGCTGAGACGTCCCAGTGAATGTCTGGCGGGTTGAGATGTCTTTCCACTAAAACCTCCCCTTTTTTGTCCTCTTCCCTGCTCTGCTGCTAGTTCTTATCTCTCTCATGTCTCCTTGACTTGGTGGCTTGTAAACCACCCCCACCCAAAGTTTCTTACCTGACAATTCTGTGAGCTGTACCCACAGTGATTCAACCTCCCCTTTCCTCCATCGGATGCGTCCTCTACTGTCTCGATTCCTTCCCTGATGTAAATGGCCAGCCTTCCACCTCTACAAGTTCAATCAATTTAATTTATTTCCTTGGTACCTTAACAACATCTAGATTAAGAAGTGGGGTTACAGTAGATTTTACAAACATCATCTTGGCAAGTAGGGAACCTGCAAGTCTAAACTTTTTATTTCACCCTATTTCCTGTACAAAACTTTCCTTTCAGATCTTTTCGGTTCGTGGAAATTAATACTAGCTGACCTATATGCCACTCAGATCTTTCCCAGATTTACTAAATTTTCATTTTGTTTTTCAGACTGGGGAAACAGATCATACAACTGCATAACTAATTATACAGCGAACAAAATCTAGACAAATGCAACAATTAACATTTTGAGCATGTATACTTGTTTTATAACACCAGATTTTTAAAGTGTTACCAAAAATTGGTAAGATCTGTGTACTCAGAGGCCTTGTAAAATGGCTTCATCAGTTGCAGGGCCATTGGTGTTACAGCAGCACAATTGGCTATTGCCTGAGAGACAAGGGGTTGCATGAAATCCTCCAGAATCCTACACTGAAGCCAGCTGGGGGCAGGTGCATCACAAAGGTTAGGTGGGAATGGGAAAGTGCAGGATGCCCTACATTTGCACGCCTTCTGCAATCAAATCTTAGAGCAGCATCAGTATCAGCTGTGAAGGCAGCCACAACCCTGCCCTCTTGGTAGAGGGAAGGGTACAGCCATAGCAACTCCAATCATAGAAGCAGAAAACACAGCAGTACAGCAATACCAGTTTAATCACCATTTAAGACCATTACCAAGATATTTATTTCTTTGATGTGGTCATATCAAACAGGAGTTCTTAAAATAATCCAAAATCTATAATCTTTGTAATAGAATACTGTAGTTGAAAGCCTGTTTATACTATATTGTTAACACAGATAGGAAAAGTCCATCCACTGTGCTTCATGTATACTTCATGATGAAGTACAAAAGCCATGCTTTTTGTGTTTAGTTTTAACCATGAAGCAGATGAGTTTGAACTTCAGGTAGAGCAGCCTCACAATGGCAGAACTTCACCAATGAAATACAGAGTACTTTATGAAATGTGTGTCATAGAGAAGTTCACACGGGTGATTTCCTGTCCAAAAAGATGGTCTCACGGAACATGCTGCTATAGAATGTTCCCCAGTGGGGACCTTGCCTGCACAGATTGTGAGAGCAGAGTTTCTCTGATTGCTAAAGAAAATCAATCAGATTAAGATTAAAAATACAGTTACTGCAAAATTGTTTTCAGAGTAGACTAATAGTAATAGGTTTTATTTATATCATCGCCTTCCCCAGAGGCCCAGGGTGCCTTACAATAAAGTGCAAGAATGACAGTAACAACATAAATTAATATTAATCAACAAATAACTCATACAGTTGAAACAGTTTAAAACACATACCAGTAACTCATAAAACTCAGCAGGGATAGCAACTAATGGGGGAGCACTGAGACTTTGTAGAAGAGGTTTGAGAAGGTTCTATTATGAGAGAAAATGTTTTTAGGACATCATTTGAGATTTTTTACTTGGAGTATAGTGATATGATATGAACATACAAATCTGCCAGCAGAAACAGGCCCCATGATCTCCTCGAATGTGCAGCTAGCACCCTTACATAGCAGTTGTCCCACAGTCCCCTCCCCCTCACCTTTTCCCCCCTTTCACCATGTCCCATCCGCTTTTAAAACTGCCCACCATTTAACCAGACACCGCCTCCTTGGGCAGAGTGTTCCACTTAGCCACCACCCTCTCCGAGAAAAAATTTCTCCTCATCTCCCTCTCATATCTTCCCTCCTCCAATCTAAGACCATGTCCTCTAATGTTCCTCTCCTTCCTCAACTTAAATACCCCTTCTGTACCTGTCTTGTTTATCCCTGTCAGGTACTTAAAGGTCTCAGTCATATCCCCCAGTCCCTTATCTCCTCCAGGGAGTACATATTTAACTCACTCAACCTTTCCTCCTAGGGTTTGTCCCCCAATCCCTGGATCATTTTTGTTGCTGTGCGCTCTACCCCTTCCAGTAATCTGACATCCTTTTTCAGGTATGGGTGCCAGTACTGCATGCAGTACTCTGGGTGTGGCCTGACCAGTGATCTGTACAGAGGCAGAATCACCTCCCTACTCCTGGAGGAGATTCCTCTCGCAATACACTCCAGCATCCTGTTGGCTTTAGCAGCCACCTTCCTGAACTGTGCTGTGTTGTTCATATTCCCTGTTATGACCACCCCTAGATCCTTTTCCTCCATGGTGGTTTCTAACTGAACCCCTCCCAAATTATTGTTCCTCCCTAGGTCCCTTGCTCCGAAGTGCAGTACCTTGCACTTCTTAGCATTGAACCCCAACTGCCAACTTTCTGACCACTCCTCCAGTTTAGTCAGGTCATCCTGCAGCCCCTGCCATGCTACTATGTCATCTACCACCACCCCCATCTTGGTATCATCAGCGAACAGATTGATCTTACTCCTGATGCCATACGATATATGCGCTATGAATATCTCAACCAGCACCAGGCCCAGAACTGAGCCCTGTGGTACCCACTCATCACAGCCCTTGGAGATGAGAGTTCCCCTCCCACCACCACCCTTTGCTGCCTCCTCTTCAGCCAGTTCATGACCCAGTTCACCATCTTTGTCCCCACCCCCTAGTAATTTAACTTTCCCCCAACCACCCAT
Organism: Neoceratodus forsteri; assembly: GCA_016271365.2. Taxonomy (NCBI): domain Eukaryota; kingdom Metazoa; phylum Chordata; order Ceratodontiformes; family Ceratodontidae; genus Neoceratodus; species Neoceratodus forsteri. The sequence continues at coordinate 945,558,110 of CM057458.1, forward strand.
GAGGCCCATGAATCAAAAGCCTTGCTGAAGTCCAAATATAGGACATCCAGTGCATGGCCCTTGTCTAGTTCTCTCATCACCCAGTCATAATACTCAGCTAGGTTGGTCTGGTAGGATCTTCCTGAGATGAACCCATGTTGCTGATCATCCTGGAGTCCACTGACATCCAGAAAGGTCACCAGCCTCTCCTTCAGGATTGTCTCCGTTAGTTTCCCCACAATGGATGTGAGGCTTACTGGTCTGTAATTGCCTGGTTCATCCTTTGGGCCACTTTTGTAGATGGGAACCACATGAGCCATCTTGCAGTCCTGTGGTATGCATCCTGTGTCCAGAGAGGTATTGAACAGGGCCACCATCAGCCCCTCCAGGACCTCCACCTGTTCTTTCAGCACCCTGGGGTGAATTCTGTCTAGTCCTGGTGCCTTATCCACCTGCAGTGCCTTTAGTCCTTCTAATACCCTGCCCTTTGTGATTACCTCATCTGTCACCCCCTGCCCACCTTCCCCATCCCCTGAGGTAGTTGCCCTCCCTTCTCATTCGTAAATACAGAACAGAAGTACTCATTTAGTGCTTCTGCCTGCTCCGCCCCTTTCTCAACCCACCCTCCCGCTTCCCATCCTTCCTAATCCTCACTATCTGGTCTTTACAGCTCCTTTTCTCTCTTATGTACCGGAAAAAGTCCTTTTCCTTGTCCTTGATTCCCTGTGCCAGCCTCAGCTCTCTGGAGGCCTTGGCTGCCCTGACTACTCTGGTTACCTCTCTGGACTTCTTCACATACTTTTCCCTGTCCTCCCCCTCCTGGATTTCCTGAACCTCCTAAATGCTACTTTTTGTGCCCTCACCCCTTCCAGGACCTCTCTATTCAATCAGCTTGGTTTCTTGGCCTTCCCTTCTTGCTGTGTGCTTTGGTACAGGACCCCAAAGCCTCCAAAATCCTCATTTTGATGATTTTCCTTTTTTGGGTTGCATCCAAGCGTGGAAGAAGTCCTGCCAGGTGACTCTTCAACATTTCACCCATCCTGTCAAAGTCAGCATGTCTGAAGTCAACCACCCTGGTTCCTGTTGCTACAGCTTCTTTGCCCATGTTGAGCGTGAACCACACCAAGTGGTGGTCACTTCCCACCAGCGTGTCTTCCACCCCCAGCTGTCGTATGGCTTTTCTGTTAGTTAGTACTAGATCCAGAGTTTTTCCCAACTTAGTTGGCTCGTTAAGCAATTGTGTTAGGAAGCTGTCCTGGAATGCTTCCAGGAGGACCTGCTCCCTTGCACTTGAGGTAGCTGGGGTGCTCCGGGCCACTTCTGGTAGATTAAAGTCCCCCACGATCACAGTGTTACCCTTCCCACAGACCCTCCTAACCTGATCTGAGCACATTATGATGAACCCAGTGAGGAAGGGAAGAGTCTGCTCTCCATTTTAGTTTTGTTGGACTAAATGTTTTAAACATTTAGTGTTCATTCAAGCACAGCTTTTTGCTTTGTGGAATTTCTGACTACTGATTTTGAGTAGTCACTGGCTACAATATATGTGATTTTGAGTGTGAGATGGTTTTAAATAGTTTCTTGTACATAAAACAAGCATTCACTGTGCCAGATAACAGTCCAAGTTGTTTGTGTAAGTCCATGGGCCAACAGTCCAGGGCACCTCTGTGCATAGACAGAGCACTTTTTTGTCCATAAAGTATACATATAATATAAAAAATATTTTTGGACTGCACCAGACAACTGAGTAATGTGATTAAGCACCTGTGTTCCATATATACAGTACTTGCACATGTTTTGGAGTGTGCCTGAAAACTAAAATTGAATTTTGTATATTGTTATTATGTATGGTGCTATATTTATTTTGATTTTTATCATGTATGTTTTTATAATGTAATTAATGTTGTTGTCTCATGTCTTTGGCCTCAGACTCTCCCTTTAAATGGGATCATGTACTCAAGCAGATTTTATCTGGTTATGAAAATAAAAATGAAACCAAATTCAATGAAATATGTGCAAGTATATAAAGCAATGTTCCAGGGCAACTCAGTACTTAGAACACTGTTTTGTTTTTAAGGTATAAATATTTTATTAAAAAAATGGTTTGAGCACTGTTTTGTTTTTACAGCATAAATATTTTATAAAAATGGTTTGCAGCTGTGACAAACAACAGTCCAAGTTATTTGTATAGTTATGTGAATCAACTGTAAGGGGCACCTTAGGGATAAGGCAGAGCACCTTTTTGTTTTGTTTTTTCCAAGTGTAAATAAACACTATACAAAAATAATTTGGGGGGCTGTGACAAACAAAAGACCAATGTGTTTGCAAAGGACTGTGAATCATCAGTACAGGGCGCCTTGGTGCTTAAGCAGACCACCTGTTTGTTTTTTTAAGTATAAATAAACATTATATAAAAATAACTTTTGGTGCTGTGACAGACAACAGTCCGAAGTGTTTGCATAAAACTGTGAAGCATCAGTCTGGGGATCTCAGTGCTTAAGCAGAGCATCTTTTTTGGGGGACTGTGGTAGTCAACAGTTTGTGTTACAGTATTTGTGTAAGGCTGCTAAACAACACAGTATATGGTGGTATAAATGAGACTGGTTCAAGAAAAAGACTGAGGTAGGAAAGGTTAGGGCAGGTTTCTTGGCATCAGAAAGAGGAGAAAGAACAGCAAACACCATCACCTCCAAATGTATTAGGTTCCCACCACTTGCCATTCTGCATCACAAAACAGAGGAAGGGCAGTGGTAGCTGACTTGGCTGCCATAATACTAGAGAAGGAAGGCAGGAAGACTTGGCTGCAGCCTACCATCTCAGTGGTTCCAATGCCTAAGGAAGGGAGTTAAGGAAAAAATTGTTGAGCATAGGGGAGAGTCAGAAGAGACCCATGAGGTGTAAGTAGAGGGAATGGAGGTTGATGATAATAATGTAACAGATGCTCCCAGGGAACTTCAGTCCAAAAAAGGCAAAAGTCAGCAAATATGACCCCAACAAGAAGTATCTGATCCCACTAGTCAGCTTACAGCTGAAAGTCCCAGTACCACTGCCTCAGTATAGTGGGTACCCCTCCCCCGCTACAATGTCAAAAACAGCAAAATCGACACAACTAGAGAAATAGCCTTGCAGAGACTTAACTGCCATCTCCCATCACAGTGAGTTACTGCTGGCCATCAAAATTATTTATGTGGTACTGTTGTATTATTGATTCATCAGACATAAGTTGGACAATAGGTCAGTTATGCCGGGCACACATAAGCTATGGGAAAAGGAGACAACATCTTGGCACCACTGGGAAGTATACCGTCCTTAAATACAATCATCTGTTAATCTGGGCAAAACACCAGAGCAGGGCTGATGTGGTCCTGGGAATACCTGTTATTCATCATACACACACCCAGGAAGGGTAGAGGAGGAGGAAGAAGAGTAGGCGACAACTTAGTAAGGCAGGTAGACTAGTGCGACATGCATTTTTGAGGAAAAAAAATCAGCTCCTTTTTGTCATCACAAGAGGAGTCACCTTTGGATGCAGGTGATAGCCATCCTTAAGACTTTTGAGGCTATGTGCTAAAAAAAGTGATTACATCTGCCAAAAGTAGTACAATAATTGACACATTTCTCTATAATCACACAGTGCCCAGGGAACAATGCAGCAGAAATGACAGCAGTTTATTTTGCCATATACTTTTATGGAGAAACCAGGCTTCAGGAAGCTGATGGCAAAGGTATGTCCCAGGTGGGAAGCTCCTTTGCATACATATATCTCAAACCCAAGCTGAGGGTTGTTTTTGTAAATCACCTGTTACATGATTGTCATACTGGGCAGTTCACATAATACACCTGACTAATGATCTGGAGCAGTGGCTTCTCATCTGCAGGGTGTTTCTTGTGCATTATGGCCTACTGAGATCTATTGGGTTAGCCCATGGCCCCATGCACCACAGCTGGAAATTTCACCTTCAATAGTTCAAAACACACAAGGCTGGTCAGAGTAGCAAGGAGCACATGGTAGTTATGAATAGGTTATAAACAAACAACTAGGCATACAGTCACTACGAAAAATAAACAAACACAGGCTGGAACCAATTAAACTTTAAAATTTATTTCTGGTGCAAAAAAAATTACTTTTGGTGCACATATTATCCGTAAATCATGGCTTCACTTTTAGTGATAATGGGTGTAATGTGGTATGGTTTCTACAGAGTTCCGTGCATGGCACATTGTGCTGATCTCTTAGTGCAGGACACTTTCAGCCAAGTAACATCAAAGAGTTGTATATGTCACTGCACTTGCCGCCATTTCACCTGCTCAACCAAGGCAAGGCAGCAGCTGCATGAGCTGCAAGTCAAAACTAGAAAAGAATGTCTTTATTCTTAGACAAAAGAATCAACCGTATCTTCAGACCATTGCCAAACAAGCTTTCATATTTTATAGTACTTGAAATTACATTCCAAATGCTGCAACAATTGAACTGTTGGGTATAGAAACATTGGGGGTCATTCCCAAAGGCACAGCACAGGTCACACCAAATGCGACTTGCACCAAATGCCGATGCGCCAGGGACCCTGCACCCAATTCTCTATCAGGCAGGGTCCTGGCAGCTAAGTTCTGCAGCTTGTGGCAACCCCAGCCATGCGCCAAACAGACGGTGCACCTCAACAGGTTGCTCCAAGTCTGCGGCATTGCCCAGTAAAAGGGCTCAAGCACCTGATCCCCCAAGATAGTAAGAAATAGCCCCTCCCAGTCCAGATCCCTCTTAATATTAATAAACCCCCTCCCAGCCTGATCCCCAATCACCAAAGTATTTCATTTTAATTTTCATAAGTTTTTGGTATGTGTTTTAATGTAGCCATGGTGGTCTAGTGGCCCCCCACTCGGCAGTACCAGTCCACCCCGCTCCCCCCGACCCATACCCAGCTGGTGACTGGCACAGCCCACCTCTCACCACCACAGCCAGCCACTGATTGATCTCTGTGTGAGTGCGTACTGTAAATAGTATGTGCTCAGTGAATGACAGCTGCTGTTATTCACTGAGCAGCATACTATTTACAGTACATGCTCATACAGAGCTCAGTCTGCAGCTGGCCATGGTGGTGTGAAAGGTGAGCTGTGCCAGTCACAGCTATGGGTCGGCTGAGGGAGCAGGGGTGGTCGGCACTGTCAGGTGGAGCAAGTACTAGACTACCAGGGCTACATTAAAACACATACTAAAAACTTATGAAAATTAAATTGAAATACTTAAGGGATCAGGGCTGTGAGGGGAGATTTTATTATTTTGAGGGATCGGTGCTGGGAGGGGGGCTATTGATATTTTGATGGACTGGGGCTTGGAGTGGGGGCAATTTATTACTAACTTGGGGGATCAGGGCTGGGGGAGGGTCCACTAGCCCACATGGGCTTCAGAATATCTGATATCGGGATCGGGAATGGGAGGCCATGTGTGATCATTTGGGGGGCTGTATGGTTCACTTGTGGCACATTGGTGCAACCCCCGGTGGATGGCAAAGTACACTTATACCAGCTCATAGCTGGTGTAAATGTTCTTTGTCGGAAGTCCTATGGGGGTTGTTTGAGAATGCCAAATTAGGGGATGTGGCAGCTGCCCATTGAGAGCAGGGCACTGCAGCTGCTGCAAACCCCCTTGCACCATGTCGCATCCGAGTTTTTGGTGCAAGGATGGCATAAGTCCACTTTGGCATAAGCAGCCTGCATGTTGTCACAGGCTGCTTTTGAGAATCCCTCATGGCGCAACTATCGGTGCAAGCTCCTACTGTACTTGCGTCATTCATGTTGGACGCAAGTCACTTTGTGCCATGTGCGTCCTTTTGAGAATAGACCCCGTTAAGTTTTGTTAAAATAAATATAGCTCTCATATGTTGCTTCATGTATAGAAATGTTTATATAATATTTTGCTAAAAATAACAGGACTTCAAAAATTTAATAAAGCATTATTTTGTTTTTCAATATCAGTATATAGAAGCTGCAGCAATATCTTATATTGATTTATCAGTTTAGCTGACAACAAGCTTCATTAAAAAAAGATTCTAGCCAAAGCAGCTCCAAAGTTATCCCATTTCAAAAAATTATCTTTTGAAATGTTTAACTTTGGAAACATTGTAGCAAAATACTTATTTTTTTTTTTTTGTAAATGAAAATTTGGTGTCCTGTCACTATTAATGAGTCCTATTGATACAAGTACATCTGTGCTATTCTATAGGTGTCAATACTATCTTGAATTGCTTTTTGAGTATATAATAAGTGCAGTACATGTTTTAGTAGAAACACAGCCAAATATAATAGCAAACAGTCTAATACAAAAAGATTATAAAAACATGCAAGCTGTTGCACAAATATAAACCCACCAATCTTGAATGCTGATATTATAATGTGCAATACCCCTGCAAAAAACTAGGAAAATGGGGTACAGGGAGGGCAATGGGGGGAACAGAAAAAAGGGAGGAGAAGGAACAAAAAGGTCAGGAAAGGGAAGAAGGTAGAGGTATGGGGTGGGGAGGGAAGGGAATGAAAGAAGGAAGAATGGAAAACATGCCGATAACAAAACAGTTTAAAATCAGTTTGGTTCACAATCTGTGTGTTCATCAGACTCAAGAACATATATTGAATTTGTAGTTTATGTTAATGTTTAGTCAGCAATTAATCTATATAATTACACAAACATAACCTGCCCACCAAGATATTTTATGTTTTCTTCAAGAAAGTGGCAATCTGAAATGTATCATTCAAGCCATTATTGTGCATTGCTCCCACCGTATATTGCCAAAAACTTTCCCGTTTTAGTAAAAGATTGTCCACATCACCACCCCTCACTGGTGGCTGGACTTTCTCAATACCTTGGAATCTGGAAACATGCTGTGGTCCCTTTTCCATATTGAGAACTAGAAACACAGAAACATAGAAAGTGATGGCAGAAGGGGACCACATGGTCCATCTAGTCTGCCCATAAGCCTAGTCCCCCTCCCTTAACTGCTATTCAGTGTTATAATACCTTTGTGCCTATCCTGTGCCTTCTTGAATGATCCAACTGACCTAGTCTCCACAACCTCTGGTAGAAGGCCATTCCAAGTATCCACCAACCACTCGGTAAAGAAGAACTTTCTTGTGCTACTCTTGAACTTGCCTCTTTCCAGCTTCATGCCATGCCCCCTCGTTCTTGCATGATTCTTGATCTGAAATAGGTCCTGAACCTGGACCTTGTTTACTCCCTTCAAGTACTTGAAGGTTTCGATCATGTCCCCCCTTTCTCTGCATTATTCCAGGAAGTACATGTTTAGGTCGTGCAGACGCTCCTCGTATGTCTTGTTGTGGAGTCCAAGTATCAGTTTTGTAGCGTTCCTTTGCACTGCCTCCAGTCTGTCTATGTGCTTTCTGAAGTGAGGTCTCCAGAACTACACACCGTACTCCAGGTGAGGCCTTACCATTGATCTGTACAGTGGCATAATCACCTCCCTCTTTCTACTTGTAATTCCTCTTCCTATGCAGCCTAACATACTGTTCACCTTTAACACTGCTTTTTCACACTGCTTGGATGTTTTCATGTCGTCTGTTTTAATCACCCCAGATCCCTTTCCTGCTTTGTGGCTTCCAATTTCACTCCACACAGGAGGTATTCCTCACAAGGATTTTTCCTCCCTAGGTGCATGAACATGCACTTTTTGGCATTGAAATTTAATTGCCAAGTTTTTGTCTGCCTTTCTAGTCTTTGAAGATCAGCACTCATCCTTTCCACTACCGCCGGAGTGTCTACTCTATTACATATCTTTGTGTCATCTGTGAATAGACACACCTTACCTTCTAGGCACACAGATATGTCACTGATCAAACTATTAAAGAGGATAGACCCCAGCACCAATCCCTGTGGCACACCACTAGTTACCTCTCTCTCCTCTGATAGTTGGTCATTTACCAGTACCCTCTGAGTCCTTCCACTAAGCCAGCTCTGTACCCAGTTTACCATTTTATGCCCAACTCCTGTACTGGCAAGTTTGTTCAATAGTCTTCTATGTGGGACTGAGTCAAAGGCTTTGCTGAAGTCTAGGTATATTACATCCACAGCACTGCCCTGATCTACTGTCTTTGTTACCCAATTGAAGAAATCTATTAGGTTTGTCTGGCATGATCTTCCTGTGGTGAAGCCATGCTATCTTGGGTTCATTATATCATTTTCTTTGAGAAAGGATATAATGCTAGTGCATTGTTAACATCTAATTTTTCTTTTGCTCTAAGGTTCTCATCTATCTTGAGTTTAAATATTCTTCAGGTCTTACTTATACAGAAACATTTACAGATGCATGTAGCTTTATATATCATATTCTCAGTATTACAATTTATGAATGCCTTGATTGAATGTGTTATACCTTTGTGTGGACCTTCAAAGGTGTCCCCAGTAATGATATGCCTACAAAAAATACAACTGTTACACTTAAAATCTCCACACAGTAGTGGATGATCATTTGAACCTTGGTCTGGCATATACTGGCTTCTTGCAACGTGGTCTGCTGTGTTCCAACCTTTCCTGTACACCAGCCTGGGCTTCTCCACAGTCCATTCTCATAGCAGACCATGTTGTAAGAAGCCAGTATATGCCAGACCAGAGGACAAATGATCATCCACTACTGTGTGGAAAGTTATGATAATATATTACACACAAAAGAATTGTCTGTCAAAGTCTTGCTCATTAAAATAATATACAGATAAATATCCCTGCTGTACCAACCTTGGCAATATCATTTTGATTTTTTTAATTTCCTCACAGACCTTCATGGTCAACTCAAGTTACAAGTCAAAATACAATTAAACAAAAAGCAGAAATCTGTTTTTTCTCTCTCTTTTTTATTTCTCAAAATTCTGCTGTTACACCCTGTTAATGGGCTGCAAAACAGACACCCACAGAGTATCAGAGAGTGAACTATTGATGGATTCACCAATGACCAAGAAAATCAACAGATTAGGATGCCTTTTAAATATCTGCACTGCAATGTGTAGATTCCTGGCTGTCAGATAATCACAAATGAGTACCTCTCAGGAATGCATGAACTTGGAATTCCATGCCGCTGCATGAAGCCCGAAACTGTCAACAGCAATACCGGCCATGAGCATCCCTCATTGACAAATGCTTGTTTGAGACAGAGGTGGACTATACCCATAGGCTTCTCACTGCTGCATGTACCTACTGTACATCACCCTGGTACCAAAATTAGGAGTCGCTCCTCCCTCCAAACCTCAGATCTCATTCAGTTCAATTCCAAGCACAACTATCAGCACAGGGGGCACACAATCAGTAGTAGTATCTGTACACAAACATTTTTTGAAACCAAGCTCATTTGCTCAGAGCACTGTGAATAAGTACTGAATAGCTATGCAAATATCTGATATCTGTAATGTAAAGTGCATTTGTCTTAATCCATTTCACTTCCATCTCACTTCTAATCATACCTGGGAGCACTGTAAACACAAACTATCAAGGAATATCTGCTCTAAGCTCTGTATATCTAAATTTCTGGTTAATTTTCTTCATAGCACTATGGATATATAGTATATCAAACTTTATCCCCTAACAGGATGGGACTGTCCACTGTCATACACGTATATCCCAATACTTCCTGTAGACATGCATCAATAACATTTCAGCATGGCTCAGCGCAACTGCCTCTGGATCAGAAGATTGTGGATTCTAGTCCTACACTGGGATTGGGCTCATCCCATAAATGTTTGCCCCGGAGTGTGGTATTAAGGGGATACTGTACTGTTGGAGTGTGCATCTGTCAGATAAGACATTAAACCAAGGTCCTGTCTCCCTCTTTCTGGTGGACATTAAAAGATCTCATGGCATTTATCAAAAAAAGATTAGGGGAGTCTCCCCAGTTTCCTGGCCAAATTTTCTCATTCACTAAAATAGCGTCAATGGCTTAGTCAGGTTTAAGTTCAGTTGGTTTTCATCTGTATCCGCCCACTCAAACTCCCAGGGATGAGGCTGAAAATAGTATTGTGTAGCCCTCCTTTGCTGGTTTAAAAAACAAACTAGATAAATAAATAAATAAATGTAACCATGTGATTAGTCTTTTGTAACTGTCCAGCTAGTCACCCTTCACAAAGTAGTGGTGACTTTATTGGCAAAGCATCTCACATAGTCACAACACACCACATTTGGCAAAGTGGGATCACTTCAAGAATGGCAAAGCTCACGACTTCACCACATCTTTTCAAGTGAAAGAAAACTTCACAGTAATTAAGGAAACTGATGAACTTAAAAACCTTGCTATTCACAGATGTGACATCACACCCATGTATAACAACATCCAAGCACTCATGGGTGTGATATCATATCAATGAATAAGAGTAACAGGAACTTCATGCACTTTGGAGCATGGAGCTGGGACCACAGGAGGAACTTAATTATAGCAGATGTTGGAGTACTCTGTATTTATTTATTTATGTATTAGAAAAGTCAGATTTACAACCTCTGAGTCAAGGACTCATTTACAAAGACACCTCGTCACGGGGGGGTAGACAGAGTTACATTGCATTGTTACAGCAGTGAGAACAGTACAGGTCCAGAACATTAAACACAGAGTACACATAGATTGCATAGTAATGTTACATATAGTAGGTTACAGTCATATACAAGGTATTTATTTATTTATTGAATTTTGATGACCGGGTAGGCCCACTGGGCCCCTGAGGTCCCTTTTTCAGGGCGACCCAGGAACTAACAATACATAGACTTAATAAGCAGTAGTAGAACAAATGGAGTTGTAGGCATGCGGTGGTCATATTTACATAAACTTAGTAAGCAGTGATTCATATGCAAGTTGTATGCATGCAGTGGTCATACATATAAGTGAAGTAGAAACAGTCTTTTATAAGGGTCACATATATTTGAGAACCATCAGAGGGGAAGAGCTAGCTAAGGAGTAAGTGCTGCCCATTCTGGTGTAGGAAATTTACATGAGGTGAAGTGCACAGGCTCGGGGTCGTGGTTGGAGTGTCAGGTACCATAGCATTGGCATTTACTTGTTGCCAGCATGTGAGTCTTGAGTCTAGTGCGGAAACATGGTAAGGATTGGGTTTCTCGCACCACCAGTGGGAGGTTGTTCCAGAGGGAAGGGGCAGCATGTGAAAAAGACTTGTAACCTGCCTTAGTCCTGATCTTAGGGACCTCAAGTAGCATTTGGCCTGAGGATCTGAAGTTGTGCAGATTACTCTTTAGAGTTAGGAGTCCTTTGAGACTCGGGGGAGACGTGGGGCTAATTAATGGTTACATTGTGGGTATAGCCCTGGACATGCCTAGATAATACCTGGAGAGGGTGGAGGTAGGGATGGGGAGTTGGGTGGGTGGGAAGGGGAGCGGATAGGCTGTCCGGAGGACATTGTCATGTCAGGGAGGCCTGACAGGAGGATCCCACAGTGGGATTAATTAGGTGCATCTATAGCAATGAGTGTCGAAGAGATGGTTCCGGAGGGTGATTTTGAAGGGACCAATTTTGGCAATGTCTGTGATGCAGGGTGGGGGAGGGAGATGAACCAAGCAGGGGCTTGGTAATGGAAGGACCTCTGGGCTAGTGAGGTCTTGGTTCTGGGCACCAGAAAGGTGGCCTTGACAGAGCTGTGGGTGGCAACAGACGAGGACACACGCCATAAGGGAGCAGAGACCCCGAGGGGGAGAGCCCTAGAAGACATTTTTGGTGAGTAGGTAGGTCTGGTAGTGCAGACACTCCTCAAAGGTGAGCAGGTTGGCAGTGGAGTAGAGCAGGCAAGTGTAAGTGCAGCTAGGGGCTCCAGTCAGGAGCCTGCAGGCCTTATTGATCGAGAGCTGGATTTTAGTCAAAGCGGTATTGTCTGCCACAACGTAAATGGGCAAGCCATAGTCCACTAGCGACAGGACAGAAGAGGTGATGGCCAGCTGGAGGGCAACTTGGGGGAAGGCAATTTCTATGATGGTATGGTAGGCCTATCCGAGAATTTATGGCAGAGGATAAGGCATTGATGTGGGTGTGGAAGGTGAGAGCCGAGTCGAAAGTGATGTCTAGATATTTGTAAGAGGTCACTTGCTCCAGCGGGTGCAGAGTGCTGGGGAGAATGAAGAGGGGGAATTCTTGGCCTTGTTTTGGTGATGGGAGAAGAGCATTGACTTAGTCTTCTTTAGGTTAATGACAAGTCGGTGGTCAAGGAACCCCTTTTCAGCTTGGTTGTAGGTGTGCTGGAGGGATACCTGGAGAGAAGAGGGTTCGGGGTGGGAGACTCAGAGAACCACATCATCAGCATAGAGGAGCATATTTCCTGTGCAGGAACTGGGGAGAGTGTTGAGGTAGAGGCTGAAAAGTACAGGGACCAGAATGGAGCCCTGGGGTACCCCGGAATGAATGGGCCAGGTATTGGACAGGGAGCCATTTATCTTCACACAGTGGGATCTAGCAGAGAGGTGGCTGGAGAACCAGGCAAGGGGACTAGTGGAAAAGCTGAGCAGGTGGAGGGAGTCGAGCAGGAGGAGGTGACAAACAGTGTCAAAAGCCTTGGAGAGGTCTATGAACACTGCGCCGGCAAGGTTGCCAGAGTCAAGAGCAGAGTGCAGGTATTGAGAGAACTCCAGGAGAGCAGTAGATTGCTGTAACCTGTAGCAATGATTCCTTGTGAAAATCTGTCATGGCATTCCCCAGGGTACAGTACATGTTGTAGATTGTATGTATTGCCTATTGAAGCACTTATTAACACCTGCTACGAGGCAAAAAACAGTGTGTCCTTTTTATTTATTCTTGATTAAAAGCATTTGGGAGAACAATTATTTCAGTTTTTTTAAATTGTGATGCCAGTGTTTCCATGGCATCAACTATGTTACCAAATAGTGTGAAAAGTAAATTATTATGCTTAGGCAAAGCACATAACCAAAATTTAGTTAGTTTACAAACTGGGATGTTATCCATGTCTTAGTAACCTGGGGTTTTATGTGTTCCCCTTGAAGGTTCACATCAGAATGCAACTTTCCCATTTTAATCCCTTTTAAACTGGATGGGCCTCAGGGCCTTCTGTGACAGTATCCATATTTCTATGTTAAACTGAAGTTTTGCTTCACGTACTCTCATAATTATACTTTTCTTCTCCATATGAAATAGCAGGAGTTTCAAAGTAATCTTGTTTTCACTTAAGAGTTCTGAGGGTTAAGACTATTATTAAGGAAAGAAAGCTTAGTTTGTCCCTCAGCAGCAATAAAAGTCAGCCTTTAAACTATGTATTAAATTAGCAGTTCTAATACTTTGCTAGTCTTCCACTTTTCTCAGACATATTTGCCTTGTTCGTGTTATTCTGTTTTAGCACTCTTACATTACAATAACTAAACATCTTGCTTTGAAATTATCCCAGTATACTATGGCATTGTAAACAGTAGCTGTCTTCTGTTTTACCAGCTTTCTGTGAACATGGGTGCAAGAATGGAGAGTGCACAGGGCCAAACAAATGCAAGTGCTTTCCAGGATTTACTGGTAAAACATGCAATCAAGGTAAGTGATCATACCTATTTCACTATATAAAGTGACCTGCAAACTGCAAACATGAGAGAGCAAGAGAGAAAGAGAGGAAAGAGAGGAGAGAGTGAGAGAGAGGGGGGAGCGAGACAGCACGTTTTTTTCGGGCTCACTGGGATTGTGTTTAACCAAAACCACCTGTTTTTTGCATTTGCAGTTACTCTATACTACAGATTTAAAACACCTGTTGAATGTCCATTTCCAGAAACCTATGAGTTCCTCTTAAAGGATGTTTGGCTTTTTGGAAACTGTTACTTGAAGAATCTTGTGCGTCTATTTTGTGTCAGTAATATTTTACTTACTTACTGTACTGACTTACTTATTTGCTTACTTACTTAAACATATTTTACCAGGTTAGCAAGCAGAGCCCTGGAAAGCTAGTTTCCAGATGTGACCTAAGAGTGCAGAGGAATTTAGAGGAGTGCATGCAACACCTAATTAGCACAGGATGGGAAACAAGTAGTGACTCAATTGGTAGCACTCTCCTCTCTGTCTCCTGAGGTCATGGGTTAATGTTCAACACCAAGACTTGGGCTCCTACTGAAATGCTGATACTGCACTGCAGTGCTGGAGGGGTACTACACTGGGAATAATACTGAAAGTGCTGGTAATGGAACAGATTCACTGGGGAACCCATTGCCTTTCATGTAGGACCAGACCTACCTGACACAGGTCTAGAGACATTTTCTTATTATGTGTTCCATTTGTACATGTTATTTATGATGTTTTATGCCTTTAGGTGGGTAAATGTTGCACAGGAGCAGTCATTCCCTATTTTATTCCTGGAAAAAAGTCAAGCTTTTAATTTTCCTCCTGAAACTGAGCCCCGCCCATTTCTCCCACTGAAAACTGATCTTGCCATTATTCCCTCTCTGTTAACATGGTCTAATATAATGGTCTGTGGCTTTATGAGGGAAGTCACTGACAGAAGATTGGCTGTCGTATTTGACAGCATAGTCATAGAAGGACAAATACTGTATCTAGCCCACTGCTTTGTCAAGATGGCGGCCACGCTGGGCTAGCCACGGAGAGCTACTAAGAGCTACTAAGAATCACTAAGCGTTATCAAGAGTGATTCGTTAAGTTTTGTTTTAACTAATTTATAGTTTAAATTATTTAGTTTTGTCTTGTCGATTGCGTTATCGCACTGTCGTATTGCCGCTTGGTATCGATACATCATTTGGATATGAATATGCGGATCTGTGGAACCTATTGCTTCAACTGAAGATTTCCGAGAACTTTTATGCGGGGAAGGAGTTATTGTTGGATTTGTGGATTTGTTGGGGTTGGTGAGAGGATAATGCTCGCTGACTAACGGGCTTGTTTGCAGCTGCTTAAGCAGACATTTACCTAGTGGAGTTTTGTCTGGTCCTGTGAGGTGAAGGTGACGGTCCCCATTTCGGTCTTCGACCGGGCAGGAGTTGCCGTGTGATCCCTAGGGAGCTGGGGGAGACCAGGGCTTCTCCTAAGCCGCCTTGGGGTTCAGCCCTTGGGCTGACTGTTAAGGCGTCTGTAGCCGCGGGTCGTCGACTGGCTGGGGGTGTCCTCGCACTCTATTTGCAACTGTTCCCTAAACGTTCATCTATCTGGAGTTTGACTTAAATGCAGTGTGAGGATCAGCTACCGGCGGATCGATTGGGAACTGTTTTGCTTTTCCATTTGGCTATATTCGGATCTCTACTGTGTGACTGTTTGCTGGAGAATTTATCCTGTCTCTTCCTATTGGTTTGACCCTGTTTTTATCTTTATGCGGAGGTGCTGAAGAACTGGCTTCCCTGTCCCTGCCCTGTTTGGATTTAGGGTGGTGAGAGTGTATATCTACTTACAGTTTGTTTGTTATGAGCAGTCCCAATCCATGTCAGAGGAGGTATTGGGGAGTATATAACATTCAACCATTTCATTATCGTTGGATTGTAGCGTGAGAGGTGCTAGTTGAACATAATACAACACAATATTTTAATACTTTGACACTTTGTTGGATTGAAGCACGTGAGAGGTGCTCCATTGAACTTCAAAGTACAATTTTGAGTACCCAGTGGCATGTGTTAGCATCGACAGTGTGGTTTGGTTTATTGATGTTATTTTAATATATTTATTATTTGGGATATTTTTGGGTTGGGATTAATCTGTGATTGGGAGGGTTTTTTTGTTTTTATATTGTTATTTAAATTAGATTGTTTGTTTTATTTTTTCTCCCTCTGTGAGAGAGAGTGGAGAGTGTTTTTATTTTTAGGTTTATTTGTTTGTTTTTATTTAATGTCGGTTGGACATTATTCCCCCACTAGGCTCAGGGAATTGCATCCCTTTGAGTGCCCATTATTGTCATCTGACACCTATTTTAGGTGCCGTGCATTGGGCATCCTGAGGAGACGTAGACGAAGGTGGAGAGCTGGGCCTGGTGGGGGACAGGAGGGGGAGGGCGGATTGGGGTTCTAGAGTCCAGAAGACGCCCTGGGATGAAATGGGGTCAGGGTAGAGGTTGCTCCTGTCTTGTCCCCATACCCAAGGGCTCCGTAGAAACCAGACAGGTGCCGAGGTCTTCCCCAACAACTCATCCTGCCTTGGCGGTGTTATGCAATGCCAGATCAATTAAGAACAAGACAGCTATTATTGCTGATCTTGTTAGTTCATCTTATCTGACTTGCATCACCGAGACCTGGCTTGATGAAAATCCGGGCCCTATATTGGCCTCGGTAACTCCAGCCGGGTTCTCGGTGATACACCATCCAAGGTTGGATCGTAGGAGCAGGGGTGTGGCTATTATGTTTAAATCTGAGCTGGGCCTTGTGGATGTGCCATTGGGAAGCACCAGCTCCTTTGAATATATCTTGGGTGAGGTGCAGGTTGTGGGATTCTCCTCGTCTACCGTCCACCAGGTGGCGAGTGGAGAATTCCTGCAGGAGATTGCAGACTTCATCGTCGACCTGGTATTGAGGTTTCCCAGACTGATACTTCTGGGCGACTTCAATGCCTGGCGATGATGAATTCTCTCAGTTTGGGCAAAATCTCCTCCAGCTGATGAATCGCTGGGCCTGACACAGGTTGTTACCGCCTCTACCCATATAGGTGGTCATTCATTGCATCTGGTGTTTCTCTTGGGTATGGAGATCACTGATTTGGGGGTGGAACCAGTCAGTTGGTCTGACCATTACACCATAAGGTTCAGCTTTAGGGCCCCCTCCAATAGGTCTGCCCCTATGGAGATGGTTCAGTACCGCCCTTTAAGGGGTGTTAACCCCAATGACCTGATGGCGGTGCTGGATCTATCGAGTTTATCGGGTAAATGCATGAGTCCAGATGATCTTGTATTGGCCTATAATAAGGCTGTGGGAGATGCTCTGGACAAAATTGCTCCTGTTCATGTTCGGCCTCTCACTCTTCGTTCAAGAAGTCCGTGGTTTGTCGGCTCCTTGAAGGAGTTAAAGCAAGTAGGCCGAAGGCTGGAGAGAGTCTGGCGGAAGTCAGGCCTTGATGCCGACAGGCTTAGATTGATGGCTCATTATGACAGCTATCAGTCAGAAATCAATCGTAAGAAGGCAGAATTCCTGTCCAGAGAGATTTCTGCTGCACATAATCGACCGGCTCAGCTTTTCCGGACTGTGGACAGACTGTGCAATCCAGTCTGTCTTCAGCCTAGAGAAGCGTTTTCTCAGTTAAGATGTGAGGAGTTTGCTCGGTTCTTTGCGGATAAGGTTGCTGGCATTAGGTCTGGCATCGGTCCGATCCCTCCTATGGGGGACTGCGGTGGTCGATTGGAGGTGGGTCTGCCCTCAGTCTGTCTGGTTAGATTTTCACCGGCCGGAATTTGAGGACATTGTGAAGATCATCCAAACAATGCGACCAACTAGTTGTAGTTTGGATCCGGGTCCTACACCACTTTTAGTAAGTTGTGTAGAAGTTATATACCCAATCCTTGCAGACATTGTCTGGATGTCCTTGGAGAGGGGGGTCTTTCCTGACCCCCTTAAGGAGGCGGTAGTTCGACCACTCCTTAAAAAATCCTCCTTGGACCCAGACTGTCTTGCTAACTACCGGCCTATCTCTAACCTGCCATTTGTTGGTAAGGTTATTGAAAAGGCAGTTGCGTTACAATTGGATGATCACCTTATATCTCACAATGTCTCGATACTCTCAGTCTGGTTTCAGGAAAAGACATAGTACAGAGACTGCCCTTGTCCGGGTATTGGCGACCTCCTGATGGCCAGAGATCGAAAGGCATGTACCATTCTGGTCCTTCTCGATCTGTCTGCTGCATTTGACACTGTAGACCATGGAGTGCTATTGGATTGCCCTGCGGGTCTTTCGGACTGTCTGGTACAGTCCTCAAGTGGTTCGTTCTTACCTCACGGGCAGGTTTCAGAGAGTTGTCACAGAATTTATTCCTCTGACACTCACTTCCTGCCTTGTAGGGGTACCACAGACTCCATTTTAGCTCCCATGTTGTTTGCAGTGTATATGCTGCCATTAGGAGAAATCATCAGGCAATACAGTTTGGGTTTTCACTGCTATGCAGATGATACTCAACTGTATCTGACCTTTCTCCCCAGTCAAGGTGATGCACTCTCTGTACTTAATAGTTGCCTTGATGAGATCAGACTGTGGATGAGTTCGAGCTCATTGAGACTCAATCCAGATAAGACTGAGGTGCTGGTTGTGGATCCAGGTCGTCCGGGGATGGGTGTGGGTGTTGGGCAACCATCAGGTTTATTACTTGGTGGCGTACCACTCTCTACCTCTAAACAGGTGCGAAACCTGGGCGTTATTTTTGATGATGGTTTAACCCTGAAATCTCAGGTGTCAGCTGTCGTCAAGTCCTCTTTTTACCATCTGAGGAATATCGCCCGGGTGAAACATCTGATTCCCCTGGATGACCTTCCAACATTGGTCCACGCTTTTGTTACTACCCGTCTTGACTACTGCAACTCCCTCTACCTAGGGCTACCAGGGGTTGATATCCACTGCCTCCAACTGGTGCAGAACGCAGCAGCCAGGCTATTGACTGGGACTTCTAGAACCAGTCATATTACGCCTGTGCTCCGCGAACTGCACTGGCTGCTGGTTTGGTGGCAGATCACCTTTAAGGTTGGTTTACTAACCTTTAAAGCCCTACATGACCAGGGACCCGGTTACCTGAAAGACCTTCTGATTCCCTATTGCCCTCTCCGCCCTCTCCGTTCCGCCAACGAGGGATTGCTGGAGATTCCCAGGGTTCGATTGAAGTCATCAGGATCTCGTGCCTTTGCTTTTTCAGCACCGACCCTGTGGAATTCTCTACCTCATTGGTTGAGAGAATGTCCAACCGTTGAACATTTTAAAGTTGCTTTAAAAACATATTTTTTTTGGATTAGCATATCTCTGCTAGTTGTGGCTGTCTTTTAAATGTTGTGATTTTATTATTTTAAAATTTGTACAGCGCCTTGATTTTGAAAGGCGCTTTATAAATAAAATTGAATTGAATTGAATTGAATTGTAAAATGGGGACATTCAGTCATAAAAGGCCCTACATAATAGCATGTTCTGTTCTATTTCATTTAGCTGCCTTAAACATTTGGAGCATCTTTTGTTAATTGTTGTGTTGTTTATTTTTGTATGTGCATTTTCTGTGTTAGTTTTAAAATCAAGTACAGCAATCATCTTTATAAATCAAGCACATATGTATGCCATGCTGGTCCCTGCTTTGTGAATCATTTATAACATATAGTAGTTTTTAGTATAAGAGAAGAACCATATGCTTAGTGCTGTGTCTACTTCAATGTGTTGTTACAGAAAACAAATGCCCACTAGCCTTTGTTATTTGTTTCTATTTGAGGGGAAGGGTGAACACATCAGCTGGGGAGGGGGTAGAAGGGAAGGGGGAGAAAAAAGACAAAGAGAGGGCATACCGGTAGGGTAACCAAAGGATGGAGCAGGGACTGGGAAGGGGGATAGGGGGTGGGAAACATAGGATGTGGAGAGTGAGACTGATGAACGCCAGGAGTCTGCAGAACAAAATGGAAGATCTCCAGGCCATGATGACAGTGAGCCAAGCAGATCTGCACCATGACCTGGGCAACCCGAACCACGTCTGGGATCTATATGTTCCTGGATACACTCTATAGGAAGGACAGAACAGAGGGTAGGGGTGGAGGCGGTGGCAATCTATGTTAGGGAGGGAATAAAGGTCACAAGGGAGGACATGGGGAGGGTAAAGAGACACGACGAGTACAGCTGCAGTTAGGAGTGGGGAAGAAAATAAGGGTAAGGGTTGTGTACCAACTGCCAAGTCAGGAGGAAACCACAGACAGGGAACAGAGGGATAAGATAAGAAAAGCTATGGAGAGGGGAGAAGTGGGAATAGATGGAGAGTTTAGCATGCCTGATGAGGATTGGAGCAGCCCACAGGCCAGCATCAGCAGGAGCCAAGTTATCCTAGATGCAGTCCAGGATGATTTTCTGACACAGAGGGTGATGGAGTCAGCATGGGATTGGGCCAACCTGGACCTCGTCTGACAAATAGCAAACACATCAAATGCATCAGGGTCACTGAGTCCCTGAGAGGGAGTGACTACCAGTCTGTGTGGTATCAGGTCTTTTAATGAGAGAGACTTCATAAACGTGGTAATGGCAGCACAAAATATCACATTAAGGTTATGGATTGATGTAAGACAGACTACCTTTTAGGAGTGGAGGGTGGAACTGATAGAAGCCCTCAAGCTGGAAAGATTAACACTTACTCTTAAAGATAACAATGCAAACTTTAAGAACAAATGGAGAAAAATACTGGAGTATACTACATATAGAATAATAAATGGGGTGATGTGTTTAATGAGAATTTTACACACATCCGAGGTGTTGGATGCTATATAAACCCAAGAGCAAAAGCTTGAGGGTTTATTTAAGTATCGAGGGTGTGTAAAAAATTTGAGGGATAATTTCTGGGGAATGTTTTTTTGCCACAGCAATTATGTAAAATAGATACACATTGTGCAGCTGTTGTCACGTTCAAGCACAGTCAGATTCAAGCGGTTGTTTTAATGTTTACTTTTGGTGCGGGAGAACGCAGTTCCTCCCAGAAGTGTAAGAGAGTGTGTGTGTGTGTGTGTGTATTTTTTTCTACTGTATTTAAAAAAAAATATTTACTTCACAAGTGGTGAAGTGTAGCGCGATGAAGGAAGACCACAGCTGGCACATGTGTGGGTAGAGGAAACCCAGCGCGTGTTTACCGTTGTAACCTGCTGGTTATATCGGGAAATTATAAACGTTTCCCTATGGGAAAAAATGTTCCCCGGTTATTATTCAATAACAAAACCACATCTATGGTAACCAATGAAATAAAACATAATACAGACATCAGGTTTATTAATATCATATATTTTTTTAAAACAACGGAAATATTTCATAAGGTGCTAGATGTAATATACAATCCTTTGGCATACACAGGCTCAGTGGTCAGTTGTCCATAGTTTTTCATTAACTTTTTCTATCTTCTATTTCACTGACCTATGCAGCCAGTATAGTGTTATGCTTACGTAACTGTATTAGTTTGGTTGTGGCCGTTTGCACTCTCTATTCCAGAGGAATTACCACCCTGTAGGGGTACGAAAGTAAGGAACTCTCGGAGAGGGTTCTGCCCCTAGAGGTGCCACGGGATGGTTCCCGTGGCTAAAGGTACCTTAGTAATCCCCCTAAGGAGAGAGCACTGTTGCTGGAGGAAGAGGGGAGGATGGTGGAGCAAAGACAAAATGCTTCACAGTGAGGCTGAGAGGAACTGCTTATATAACTCAGGAAGTGGGAGTGGCTGGCTGCTTGGTCACCAAACTACAGGCAAAGCCTTTCAATTCACTGACCTACGCAGCCAGCATAGTGTTATGCTTATGTAACTGTATTAGTTTGGTTATGGCCATTCACACTCTCTATTCCACAGGAATTACCACCCTGTAGGGCTACGAAAGCAAGGAACTCTCGGAAAGGGTTCTGCCCCTAGAGGTGCCACGGGACAGTTCCGTGGCTAAAGATACCTTAGGAATCCCCAAAAGAAATGTAGTATCATCCCTAAAAGGAGGCAACATGATGCGTATGAGCAAGCAGTAACAGTGACGTAGAAGAAGTAACTGCAACGTAGTAGTAGAGAAGAATAGTGATGATTTATATGAGAGAAGGGGATCCCCTAAGGAGAGAGGGAACGGCAGGACATCCTCCACCTCCATCCAACAACGGAACCTACCTAAGAAAACTAGGGGAAACAACTATGTTAACTAAGTGTTATGACCTGAGGCAACGGAGGAGAGAAAAAAACCCCTATGAGGAGGAAATCTCTGGGGATCCAAGGCCTAGATCACCTTCCCTCCAGGCTTGGGCAAATGTATTTAGTGACGTCTCTGCAGCTGCAATTTGGAAAACCCAATTAAAGGGAGGTGTAAATATTCCAATTTGAAGGAAGGCTCTCACTCAAACCCTCTAGCAGGAACGTCGTGGAAGGTTGCGAGAAAACTCTGCAACAATACAAGCATCCAAGGTGCAGGAGGAGAGCAACAACTGCTGAGGCACTTACCTGGCCTACCTGCCCTAAATCAAACCAGGTGAACCAGAGGCAGTCGTGGGGAGAATGCGGTGAAGGTGCCTTGCTAGGGAAACCACTAAAGTCAATGGCCAACCGTTATAGTGGAACAATAGAACCAAAGGAGATTGTCATAACCACCGTTCACCGCTAGTCTTAAATTCTACACCAGGAGCTGCTGTCACGTAGCAGGCAGCTAAAGCCAAGCCTGGGGCAAGGACATTCCCAGCTATGAGCCAGGTGAGAAGGATCCCGCCCCAAGTGTGACACATTCAATGATGCGGACTAAATGCAGAGTGAGATCGTCATCTGCAGGAACCTGCGCCAGATTAGAATGGCTGGCATGTCCCAGAATTGATTGAGAGCTGTAAAGCTGGTGAGCTGAATGAGCACGGCATGCTGAGATCATAATAAGCATTGAGTGCTGAGACCTTGCAAGGTCGGATGCAAGTTGAGAGCAGTAGAATCCCAGGCGAAGCAGAGGGGATGGCACTAGGCATAAAGCAATGGTTTGCGTAAGCAAGGAGCAACGGTTGCGTAAGCAAATGGGGACCGATAGGTCAGTAAGCAGTAGTAGTAGCAATAGGTGGACCTGCATAACAACTGTATAGCAAGTAAACAGCACCGAGTTAAGGGCAAGCCAGCCAGACATGAATAGCCAAATCAAGGTGACAAACTATGAGGATTTTCAGCGGCAAAGACAGGATTTGGAACAAAATTAATTAACCACATGGGCCACGACCCCCCAAACACCTCCTAGTCCCCGCCATAGGACAAACAAGGAGTGATGAAAGGCCAAGAACCACATACAGATATAAAAGGTAGTTTAATAGTCTCAGCAGGAGCTTCAGCTAACCTCAGAGTAAACAAGGTAGAATAGGAATGGGTGTAAACAATGCAGCAGCAGGAAGCAAGTGGGCCTGTACAGCAGTAGTTAAATGAGTACAGTGTTAAAACACAGGCACTGGGTACAATAGTAATTAAAGTAAACAGTCAGCAGCAGTGGCTGAAGTTGTAGGTAGTTGAAAGCAGTAGCATGAGCTCTGAGTAGTAGGTAACTGAAAGCAGTAGCATGAGCTCTGAGTAGGTTTGCAGTTGCAGTGCAGTAAATTGAGAGTTGTAACCGAAAGCAAGCAGAATGAGCTCTGTAGTAGCAGTATGCTAGGAGTTTTAAAAATAAAAGCCCCCCAAAGCGGAAACCAAAACACAACAAAACAGAAAACAGGGAAAGGCCCCCCCCCAAAAAAAAAACAAGAAACAAAACACAGGGAAGGACACAGCCAGAGGAAAGATACAAACCAGAAGCAGGAAAACAAACACTGAAGTCCAGCAGAGACACACAGAAACAGCAGGATTGGGGGGGGGGGCTAGGCCCCAACCAGCTAGGAGGACAAACCAACATAGCCTCCAGCTGCAAAGACAAAATGCTTCACAGTGAGGCTGAGAGGAACTGCTTATATAGCTCAGGAACTGGGAGTGGCTGGCTGCTTGGTCACCGAACTACAGGCAAAGCCTTTCAATTCTCTTCCTCCTAGCATATTCCACACTGTTCCTATTCTTCCAAATACTTTCAGATTTCAACAAATGAAAATAACCTGACATATAAAATAATAATCTTTAAATTTCAGCATATTTCTCTACCTTTTGTTACTGAAATGAGGGACAGGAACATTATTAGATGCTCAAAAGGAGGGACAATGAGGGACACAGACTCTCAGAATGAGGGACACATCCTCAAATATGGAGTTACAAGCTCAGAACACTGCGGAAACCATTGTGTTTACTTGTACAAAGTTTATTTTTGATTCAGCATCTTAGACTATAATGAATTTCTCCTTTAAAGTCTGAATTTGCAGCACATTCTCTTTGAGACAGCACCTTTTCCATGAGGGATGGGTGAGAGACAGAGCAGTTTTAGAGCATAAAATGAGGGATGTCCCTTGCAATTAGGGACAGTTGAGAGGTATGAATGTCAGCAAAGCATGACACAGTGAAAAAGGATATATTTCACTTATAGTTATGCTAGTCTTTATGTAATTAATGATTTAAATAGAAAGTTCAATACATTTTGTAAATAAATGTTTAACTGCCTCGCTGAGATTCAGGATTGGATGAGTGCTAACTGGTTCAGGCTGAATCTGGACAAGACTGAAGTGCTGGTGGTGGACCCTGGTCACCGTGCAGAGAAGTTGACTCCTGGGTCCCCTCTGGCCTTGTGTTAGGGGGTAACCAGTTGAGATCTTCTGAACTGGTGCGGAATCTGGGCATAATACGTGATTGCGAGCTGATGCTTAAGTCTTAGGTGTCAGCCATCGTCAAGTCCTCTTTTTACCATCTGAGGAATATAGCCTGGATAAAGCTCCTTGTTCCACACGATGACCTTCCTGTATTGGTTCATGCCTTTGTTTCCTCGCATCTAGATTACTGCAATGCTCTATATCTAGGATTGCCAGGGGTAGACCTCCGCCATTGCAGCTGGTGCAGAATGCTGCAGCCGGGTTGTTGACTGGGCTACCAAGAACTTGTCACGTCACACCTGTTCTGCGCGAACTGCACTGGCTGCTGGTGCATTGGAGGATTACCTTCAAGGCTGAATTGCTGACCTATAAGACCCTACATGTACTGGGACCAGGCTAGTTGCAAGATTTCCTTCGGCCCTACCGCCCTCTCCACTCACTCCGTTCCGCCAATGAGGAATTGCTAGAGATTCCCAGGGTTCGTCTTCAATCTTCCGGGGCCAGAGCTTTTTCTTTTGTGGCTCCAACCCTGTGGAATTCTCTACCTCAGCAGATTAGAGAGAGCCCGTCCACAGAGTCATTTAAGGCTTCCTTTAAGAGCTTTTTGTTTGTATCAGCCTGTAAATAATTCCAATTTTGCTGTCTTTTTTAATTGTGTCCATATTTTTATATTTTTATTTATTACTGATATATGTTTCTGTTATGTATTCATGCTTTGGCACTTGAAAAGTGCAATATAAATAAATTGTGATTTGATTTGATTTGATAATTGTTTCTTAGGAAGATGTTATGGTCAACATACTTTGCTATGTATGACTATGGGAACTGAGTAAGGTATTGATTGTACAGACAGATCTTGACATAATGCATACAGTGTTGGCTGTTTATTTTTATTTTTTAAACTAACAACAATTTTAGTCATTAAAAAACAACATCATGGTCACTGAGCCCCTGGGAGGGAGTGAACACCAGTCTGTGTGTTTTCAGCTGGACATGGGACATGAAATGCTTTACACAAAAGTATGTGTCCTTGACTTCAAAAGGCTGGATTTTGTAGCCATGAGGATGATGCTAGGGAAAAGACTAAGGGAACTCAGGGAGGACATGGGTGTGGAGGACAGATGGTCCGTAATTAGGGAGGGTGTCCAGGCAGTCACCACAACCTCCCTTAAGCAAAAGGATAAAAGGAGCAAGATGGGGCTGTTGCTTTTGGTTTACAGAGCGGAAGGGCAGAGCAGTGAGGGAGAAAAAGGCTTCTTACAGGAAATTCAGGAAATGTTATTCACTGACTCACCCATTCATTTTCATTTAAGTGTGTCTGTCACTCTGTGCTGCTGCCCTTCTACTGTTCTAGTCTCATGGATTTTTGTACTCAGAACAGTTCTTCAGTGCAGTACCAGTTAAGCAATGCATAGTGGCTATTCTTGATACTCAGGGTGACTGTCTGACATATTTTTTTTTCTACTAGCCAATCTTGGCCCACTGGTAGCCGAACAGTGTACAGACAGCATTTTTCTTTATCTATTTTCACCTTTACCACATTATTTGACCTGCACTATCAATTTGTTTATTGTGTCAGTGTGCTGCAGTTCTTATAACACTGTTTTTGCAACTTTTTAGTGAAATTATGTGCTGTAGCTTTAAGTGTTGTCTACTTAAGTGTACTGTGCGGGCAGGATGGCTGTCTCTTTACAAAGCACATGTGCAGTTGTGCAAAACATTGAGGCATCCTGTTGCCACTTTGATTTTGCTGCTGTGATTTTGTGTATTTTCTACAAATAAATGAGCACTTAGTTAAGCCAGCCTGTCAGTACTGTGTATCCATCAAGCGTGGGTGAGTAGTATCAGTTCTTTAGCTTGGTTGTACAATTGTTTACTGGCTGCACCATCTACACTCCTGTGCAGCCCTGTTTGTTGTTACTGAAATATAAGAAGACCAAGAAGGAGGAGGACAGAGCAGAATACACAGGGTAGCAGAAATGAATGTGTAGGGTGATAAAGCAAGCCAAGGCAGAGACAGACTAAGAATAGCTAATGGGTGAAAGAGGGTGACAAAGCCTTCTTCCAGTACATCTGGGAGAAAAGAACAAAAGAGGAAATAGTAAAGCTGAGAAGGGGGACAGACTGGGTAGAGGAAAACAGGAAGAAGACGGAGGTACAGAATGAATACTTCCCCTCAGTCTTCACTAAGGAGAAGGATGGACCACTACCGCATAAGAAAACAGGGATGGGGCAGTAGGGATGAGGGAGGAAGCAATACAGAGGGCAGAGTCCTTAAAGGACTCAGGACCCTCCAGATGGACAAGTTCCCAGGGCTATGTGGCATGCACCCAGGAGTGCTGAGAGACCTGGCAGCAGTTCTTGCATTACCTCTGACTGGCCTGTTCAACTTCTCACTGGAGAGAGGGCAGGTTCTGTGGCAGTGGAGGGCAGCCGATGTGGTGCATCTGTGCAAGAGAGGACATAGAGTTGAACCAGAGAACTATAAATTAGTCAGCTTGACATCAGTTGTTGGCAAGATGATGGAAATGATCCTAAAGGAAAGGTTGGTTCTTGGTTGAGTTCCTTGAGGAAAACGGGCTCCAGGATAGCAGACAGCATGGGTTCATGGCAGAGAGGTCAAGCCAAACAAATCTGATCAGCTTCATCGATTAGGTCACTAGGACAGTGGACAAGGGCCAAGCGGCAGACATACCATACCTGAACTTCAGCAAAGCTTTTGACACAGTCTCCCACAAGGGCTTGATCCAAAAACTGGCAGATAAGGGGACGGGGAGAACTAACCAGATGGATGACAAACTGGCCAGCAGGTAGCACACAGCAGGTGATGGTAAGGGGAAGCACCCGGGGATGAGAGAAGTTACTAGCTGGGTCCCACAGGGGTCAGTACTGGATCCACTTCTGTTCAATGTGTTCATCAGTGACACTTGGGATAGCATCAAAGGTAAGATATGTCTTTTTACAGACAATACCAAGCTCTGTGGGAGGATGAACATTGAGGAGTTTGTAAGTGTAACCCCTAGATGGCGCTATCCCAGGGGCTACTACCCCTGCCTGATTTGCCACTAACAGGTTGAGGGGCCTGGATCCAATGGCGGGTGCCTCCACCCAGAGGTCAGGGTTTGCAATAGTTAAACTAACTTGGTCACAGCCCTCTGGGACACTGCAACCCCCCTTTCTTCCCACTAGTGGCCCACACAATATATCAGAATTACCTTCACAGTATACACTTACCCCCAGGTCTGGTTCCGGCACTGGGACCTCCTGTGAAATGAGATACAGTGCAACAATCACAGTACAGTACTTTAACATAGACAAATACCTCAGGCAGTATAACTTTGCTGAAACAAGCAGCTCTGATTTATTTAGGGGGATATAACAAGGGGGAAATCAGGTTAATTAGCTTATCACTCTAATAATCTACCTATGGCTCTGTGCACAGGCCTATCCCTATCAGTTACTGTCCCTGGGTACCCAAGCCTAGTGGCTAGTCCAAACCGTGGCAGCTGGTAGGGCCCTTTCACACAGAGAAAAGGAGAATTAAACAGTCAGCAGTACAGTAATTCATTTGGATTTAATGTGGCAATTCAACAGGGAGCAACCCTGAATTAGTACTCACGACCTCCAAATAAGATAGGGTCCTTCAATGTCAGCAGGGCTCACTTGAGGTACACAAACCTCTTCACACATCCATATAAAAGAAAGTACTATACCAGGCAGGCTGCATCTGTATCCGATCGCAATTACTGCACAATACCGGGAGAACACACAGCAGATTCAGTTCCTGACAGACCGAGTGCAATTTTCAGCAATTCTTCCAGTCTTCTACAGGGTGAGCCTGGTTTCTTCTTCAGAGATCCTTTGATTCTTTTCACAGGACGGATTCAGTCCTAACAAGCTGTTACACAAGCTGCAGACCGGAACTCTGGGCCTTACACACGTTTTTTGACTAAAACTGCACACTGAAAAAGCACAGGGCTCCTTCCTTCTTCACTGCCAAAGCTCAACTGAACTCCCAACTGACGAAACCGGGCACTTCCTTTGAGTTCCTCCCAGTTCTTGACTGGATTGGCTGTCACACAACAGACTGCTGCTGTTGGTCCAAAAAGGCACTGAAGTCTAAACTACATCTCCCAGAGTCACTGCCCATACAATCCTCTTGTGGCTGGCTCAGATTATGAGTCAAGGCATCATTTTAGAGCTAGCTTACCCCACACTGATTGGTCCAGTTCAGCAGTTCAAAACTAGAATGGGAACTAGCAGACACAGTTCTGACTGCAAAGAAAGCAGGTTAGACAAACTGTAATTTCATTATTACTCTAAATAATTTCTGGCAAACAGTTACATCTTTCAGATAGGTTCCTTTGCACTCTAGTGACTGCAAAATGAAGTGAATTAGCAGCAGCTGAGTGGTACTCAGAGAAGCACACAGTCCCCCCATACAACTAATTATGTCTGCAAGCAGACAGCTCTTAAAGAGACAGTACCAGAGGCTCTAAAACACTCACTGATAAATGGCTTAAATGCCAAACACCATTCAGGCTTGGAGCATTCAAGCAAGCTCCTGGAAGTCTTTGGGAACCCCCATTTGCAGAGGTTACACCCTTCCTGGCCTGGGAAAGCTTGGCGTCCAGCGTCAAGCAAGTACCATAAGTTTCAACTGCAACCAATATCATTGCATTAGGCTCGCACATGTAATCATCAGTCAATATATCATTTTACCAAGAACACATTTCTGAAACATTGCAGTACGTCACTTTACACAGTATTACATACACATTGTACCATAACTCAAGTTATTACCTCTTGTACATGAAACCTGAAGAGAGGGCCCTTCCTATCAGTTACCTTGGGGCTGGATGGGGCAAGGGCACCATACTTAGAGGGCAACACAAGTAACTTGAGTTAGCACTGATGCTCAGTTTGGGCAATGAGCTCGGGGACACATACACTCCTTTATGGACAACATTGAGAGGCAAGTCCACAGGCCTCCCAAGTGAATCATAACTGAGGTGCACCACAGGCTTTACAGCTCGACCAGTCTTTCTAGGGGAACTGTTATAGTCTCTGCACTCTGAGCCTCATTTTCTCATTGTCCCACTTGTCAGGAGTCTCCATGGGGTAGAGAGGCTAGAACCTGGGGCACTTTCAGCTCCAGGAGTTACAGTTTCTGAGTCCACAACATTTGGCTCGCATAGAGAGCTTTCGGACACTGGCAGTGGACTGTCAGGGCACTCAAAATACTCTTCTTGTTCGGTGTATCACCAGTCTGCCCCAATCTATCATTTTCTCCCTGAAAGCTCAAACAGTTCAACCATGCACAATGATTCCATTTCATCTGATCTGATGCTTTGCACTTCACTTTCTGGGAGCATTGGCTCCAGGGATGAAGCTGGGGGCTTAGACAGTCCAGAAGGCCCAGCTTTGTCTCCAGTATTGACTAGGGGATTGCCGAAACAATTGACTCAGTTCGTAAGAAGGATAGTATTCAAAGTCACTCTCACTTTCTTCCGATATGGACCTGACAGTCATGCTCAACTGGGACTTGTGGAGGGAACACTTTAACTTTGCTTCTGTAGGTGCAGACTTTCTTGATCTTTTCTTAGCAGCAGCTCTAGTCACTGGTCCAGAGGGGCATCTTCTAGGGGCTCAGACTCAATTAAGATTTGTCCAATGGGCAGTAAATGATTTCTATGCATTGTTTTACATCTTTTGAATTATTCTCAGGCCTTACTTTGTACACTGGCAGATCATCTAGTTTGCCCACTACAATGTGAGGGAGATGGTGCCATCTGTCAGCAATCTTGTGCTTGCCATGCAGTCCCAGATTTCTTGCAATACCCGATCTCCTCCTGGGTTCCTGTGCTTTCACCTTTTTATCATACCTTTCTTTGTTGGCCAGATTTCTTTTGGCAGCCATGGTTTGAGCCAGTTGAGTGCGCATGAGTTAGCTGGGCCTTTAACTTTTGCACATACTGTAAATAGTTGTCAGCTTGAACCCCATCAGGAGAGACCCCAAAACACACATCTACTGGTAGTTCGAGCTTCTCTTCCAAACATCAGGCGGTAGGGGAGAATCCAGTGGCATCACTTTGGTGCAGTTATAAGCATGTACCAGGGTGCTAATTTGTTGGCTCCATCTAGGCTTGTCCTTTGGGTGCAGGGTGCCTAGCATATCTAGCAAAGTGTTGAAACGCTCAGGCTGGGTCCCCTGGGGTGGTAAGGAGTGGTTCTGGACTTTGACTCCCCACAGAGAAAGCATCTCTTTGATCAGACGACTCTCAAAGTCTCTCCCTGATCAGAATGGATTCTTTGTGGAGCCCCATAGTGAACAAAAAGTTTTCTACAATACTTTGGCTACAGTGGATGCTTTCTGGTCTTTGGTGAGAAAGCTTGGGCATATCTCGTGAAATGGTCAGTGACCACCAGCACATTACTGATATTTCTTTGATCTGACTCCAAACTTAGAAAATCAATACAGACCAGCTCCATGGTTGCACTGGTGGTTATGTTAAGGGGCAGCCCTCTGGGGCAAAGCTTTCCTCTGTAAGCAGCGACTACAAGTTCGAATGTGTTGCTCCACATCAGCCCCCATCTTAGGCCAATAGAATCTGGATCTCACAAGTCAAGTGTTCTGTCTATACCAAGGTGCCCTCATGTGGTTGTGCAAGGACCTCAATACTGAGTCTCAAAGGCAGTGGGCAGCACTAGTTGTTGTTTGTCTACTTGTCCCCTCTGTCTACTGTTTCTCTGTATAACAGTTTATTGATCAGTTTCAACTTAGGACCTTCTTTGTATAACAAGTGCAGTTCTCAAATCAGTGGAGTGTAATTTGGACACATCTTTTCCTGCATAGAGGCTTCTAAAGCTGCTTTGATCATGGGATCATGGGATTGAGCCCGCCGAATACTGTCATTGTCCAGCTGAGGCAGTGCACCAATGTCTATTGCAGAAAAGTGGCAATAAGCAGCAGGTATGCAATTCTCAGAGGCTCCCAAGCAATCCACCATGCAGTCCACTGCGTCCGTGGACATTTGTTCCTCCCTGTCAAACTTCCGCAGAGTGCCGAATGTCAGGTTCTGCCAGTCGGACCCAATCATTCTGGGGAACAGGCCTCGGAGAGAGCATCAGCATCTATGTGGTTCAGACCTGCTCGTATTCAGAGCATAGTCATATGTAGATAATGCAGAAAGCCACCTATGGCCAGTGGCATCCAACTTAGCTGAGGTCTGCACATAGGTCAAAGGATTATTGCAGTTTTACTAGTATTTTAGCCCCATACAAGTACTCATGGAATTGGTCAACAATAGCCCACTTCAAAGCTAGGAACTCTAACTTATGTACAGGATAGTTCTTTTCGGATGGGGTCAGGCTTCTACTGGCAAAGGCCACTGGTCTCAGGCCATTCTCGTGCTCTTGGTACAACACAGCCCCCAACCCTTGCAAGCTAGCATCAGTGTGCAGGACGTAAGGTTTTCTTGGATCGGCATAGGCCAGCACTGGAGCATGGGTAAGTTGATATATGATCTCATGAAAAGCAGTCTCACAATCAGGAGTCCAGCGGGCCCCAAATACTTCACTCGGATGAAAATACACTCTTTCAGTCTTGAGGGATGCTGACTTTTGGTATTTTTTGTGGGTTGGGGGATACCCTTGAGTAAGGTTAAGTAAAGGGCGGATCACTCTTGAATAGTCCTTGATGAAGCGCCAATAATAACCACAGAATCCCAGGAATCTTTGCAGTTCTTTTAGATTTTTGGGCTGTGGCCAGGTGGTCAAGGCCTCAACTTTACTTGGGTCGGTCTCTATTCCCTCGGTGGATACTATGTGTCCCACATACTTTACTGATGTTTGAAAAAATTGACACTTATCAATGGACAGTTTAAGGCCAAAGTCCTCCAGTCGGTCCAATACCTTAAATAATCTGCTCATGTTCCTCCAGTGAGCTGCCAAACACAATAACATCATCTAGGTATACCAGGCACTCTAGTAAGTTCATGTCCCCACTGCACGCTCCATCAATCGTTGAAAAGTGGCTGGGCACCTGAAAATCCCAGAGGCATCCTCATGAATTCATAGAAGCCAGCGGACAGATAAAGGCTGTCTTTTCACGGTCCTCTGGGGCCATCGGGATCTGATAGTACCCACTGCGGAGATCCAGCACAGAGAACCACTTGCTCCCGTTTAGGCAGTCCAAAGCATCCTGAATGCGGGCATTGTGTACTGATCAGGGATAGTCCGCCGGTTTAAGGTGCGATAATCCACACACATCCTTACTGTTCCATTCTTTTTCTCACTACCACAATGGGAAGCATAAGGGCTTCTGGATTCTTGTATTACACCAGCAGCTAACATCTCTTGCAGATGCCGTCTCACATCATCTATGTCAGCAGGTGCTGAGCGTCGAGACCTCTCTACGAAATGGTCTTTCGCATGCAGCCGGATATTGTGCTCAGCTCCTTGCACGCATCCTACATCCCATTCCTTTAAAGAAAACACTGGTCTCTCTGGGCAAGCTTCTCACTGATCTTCACTTTCCATTCAGCTGGCAGCGGGAGTCGCTAAATCAAACAAGTCAGGCGTTACTCTGTCATTCTTCCTTGAACTCTTGCTGCTGGGTAGCACTGCAGTGTCTGCACAATGCACATTAGCCAGGATGCAACCTCTGTTTACTCGAATGTCTCTTTCAGACACATTATGAACTTGGACCATTACCCTTCTGGCATAAGCATGGGCTCTAGCGGCAAAATACTAGGCTTGACCAGCAGTCCCTCTGGCAATTTTCCATCGCCTGGTGCATCCAACATTAATATTTTATTCTTAACATCCTTTCTGATACGGACCTCTCCTGTAAGGTACACTGGGCATTTGGCACCAGGATCAGAGACTCAGGATCCTTCTTCCATACAATCCGACCGGTTCCTCTGGTTCTGTTTTTCAGCATCTCTCAGTGCCTCATAGGCCTTCTTAATTAAAGCGGAACTCTTAAAGCTCTACTAGTCTTTGACCCCTGTTTTTCATAACACAACTGTGCCAGCCTTCCGAACATATGAGCATTTGTTCCAATCAACAAAGGGACACCATCATACAGTCCAGTGGGGGACACACTAAGGCTAGGGTCTCTACTTGTTCGCCACTCCAGCCACGGAGGTGGGAAAGACAGCCAAATTCGGATATACCGGAATAGGGGTAGGCCTTCTCACTTAACCCCCATACATGCAGTCCTTCTAATGGTTGTAAGGGTACGTCTGACAAATGCTTCTGATACCAATCTTGAAACATAATTGTCACTTGGGAGCCACTGTCTAATACAGCTCTTGTAGACACTCCTCACCTTTACAGTGGTCTCCATGGAGGGACCCACTATTCTGGACCAGTCTGGAGAGGCGGTAGTGGGGGCCTGGGCAACTGACCTTGCCACAAAAGGACGTGAATTAGCATTTTTGGTGCCCTCACTGGGATCATGTCGTGCACCTCTTAACCACTGATTTCTTCTCCGAAGCTCTCCTTGTAGCCTATATGCAACTTTGTCAGTGTCTTTTGGGGACTGGCATTCCCTTTTCATGTGCCCATCTTTCCCACAATTATAGCAAAACATACTTTCTGGAGTTTGAGCTGGCCGAGGCGCCACACTGGGAGCCAGGGCGGGGGTATTACTAACTGGAAACCTTGGTGCCATCTCTGTCTGTGGCGTGATAAGCATTTGGAGACATCTCGTCAGTTTCTCCACTTCCATGGTCAAGGAATCGAGTTCGGAGCTGTTATCAGCAGGAGATACATGGTGGGTACCCCACCCCATAGCAGATGCAGTCGGATATAGGTCAGGGCCTGTACTTGCAGGCGTGGCCTTCATAAAGGACTGTTTTTGAATTCCCGGATCTCTCTCAACAGTTCGCCCCATTGTGACATATCTTTTTCCTTGTCAGAGCACTCATTGACTGCCAACCTCTGCCCCTGAACTTCACTTGATGGGTCACCCTCAGTCACTCGGGTCGTAGCTGCAGCTATTGGTGCAGGTCCCTCCCGAGGTCGTCTTTTCTCAACTCCTCGAATTTCTCTCATTAACTCATCATAGGAGGGTGGGGATTCCAGTCGATCTGCCAGGTGTAACTGAAGCAACAGCAGTTCTGAGAAGGGGGCAGACTTAAGGATCCTGTCCAGCCTGGTTCGGTCCAGTTCAATCGCTGGCAAACTACCTTTTCTGAGGCATTCTTGCAACAATTTTTCCAGCCGAGATACATACACAGACAACAACTCCCCTTGGTACTGTTGTGCATCTCTTACTCTCCACCATAGGTCCTCATCAGAATCTGGGCTCCCATACACATTCTCCAAGGCCTCAAGATAGGCCTGTGCAGTCGCTTCAGGGTTACTGGCCCTGCTTAGCACGGATGGTAGCCAGGGCAGGACCTCGGAGGCTCTCACTAACCTCTTTCGCTTTCACCTTCCGAGCATTGCCATTCTAGCACTTGGGGGCAACATAGTCTATCCAGGTCTCCCAGTCATCCTCCCTTGGGGGTGGGAGGGTGCCAGAGAAGATCCTCAACCTTCGGTAAGAGTCGTGACTAATGGCAGGTGCAGAAATAGGAGTCTGCATTGGTTCAGCCACCATTACGGGCACTGGAGCAGGAGAGGGTGTTGGGGGAGGAACACCCCCAGGTGGAAAGAATAGTTTCTTCAAGTCCTCCACAGTTTTCCCCTCTCCCAGCAACCATTCAGCAAATTTCTCCTCAAAAGTTTCAGATAGTGGTGGGGGCTGATTCCCCCCCGGGTCTTTACTGTCCTTAGTTATCACTCTCCAAGCAGTGAGGGCTCCCTCTGGGGTAATGGTCTGTGGCACTTTGGAGCTATCTATGGGATCATAAATTCTACTAGGGCCAGGAAAGTGTGGGTGAGCAGATTAGCATGCCGACCCACCACCACAGGGTTTGTAAACCTTCCACCTTGGAAAGTACTCCCTGCACAGTGTCCGTATTGATACCCAGGGGATGTCCAGGATAAGCATAGCATTTTGGGGTCGATCTCCTCCCCAGTACACCACTCCACCAGCGGTGCACAGCCACTTCTGTCGGGTACCCATTTTTTTCTTAACAGTGGTTCAGAATATGGCCACTAGAGGACACACAATCCCAGCGGTGCCTCCAAGATGTAACCCCTAGATGAGCTATCCCAGGGCTACTACCCCTGCCTGATTTGCCACTAACAGGTTGAGGGCCTGGATCCAATGCGGGTGCCTCCACCCAGAGGTCAGGGTTTGCAATAGTTAAACTAACTTGGTCACAGCCCTCTGGGACACTGCAACCCCTTTCTTCCCACTAGTGGCCCACACAATATATCAGAATTACCTTCACAGTATACACTTACCCCCAGGTCTGGTTCCGCACTGGGACCTCCTGTGAAATGAGATACAGTGCAACAATCACAGTACAGTACTTTAACATAGACAAATACCTCAGGCAGTATAACTTTGCTGAAACAAGCAGCTCTGATTTATTTAGGGGATATAACAAGGACAGGGAAATCAGGTTAATTAGCTTATCACTCTAATAATCTACCTATGGCTCTGTGCACAGGCCTATCCCTATCAGTTACTGTCCCTGGGTACCCAAGCCCTAGTGGCTAGTCCAAACCGTGGCAGCTGGTAGGGCCCTTTCACACAGAGAAAAGGAGAATTAAACAGTCAGCAGTACAGTAATTCCATTTGGATTTAATGTGGCAATTCAACAGGAGCAACCCTGAATTAGTACTACGACCTCCAAATAAGATAGGGTCCTTCAATGTCAGCAGGGCTCACTTGAGGTACACAAACCTCTTCACACATCCATATAAAAGAAAGTACTATACCAGGCAGGCTGCATCTGTATCCGATCGCAATTACTGCACAATACCGGGAGAACACACAGCAGATTCAGTTCCTGACAGACCGAGTGCAATTTTCAGCAATTCTTCCAGTCTTCTACAGGGTGAGCCTGGTTTCTACTCTTCAGAGATCCTTTGATTCTTTTCACAGGACGGATTCAGTCCTAACAAGCTGTTACACAAGCTGCAGACCGGAACTCTGGGCCTTACACACGTTTTTTGACTAAAACTGCACACTGAAAAGCACAGGGCTCCTTCCTTCACTGCCAAAGCTCAACTGAACTCCAACTGACGAAAACTGGCACTTCCTTTGAGTTCCTCCCAGTTCTTGACTGGATTGGCTGTCACTCACAATAGACTGCTGCTGTTGGTCCAAAAGGCACTGAAGTCTAAACTACATCTCCCAGAGTCACTGCCCATACAATCCTCTTGTGGCTGGCTCAGATTATGAGTCCAAGGCATCATTTTAGAGCTAGCTTACCCCACACTGATTGGTCCAGTTCAGCAGTTCAAAACTAGAATGGGGAACTAGCAGACACAGTTCTGACTGCAAAGAAAGCAGGTTAGACAAACTGTAATTTCATTATTACTCTAAATAATTTCTGGCAAACAGTTACATCTTTCAGATAGGTTCCTTTGCACTCCTAGTGACTGCAAAAATGAAGTGAATTGGCAGCAGCTCGAGTGGTACTCAGAGAAGCACACAGTCCCCCCATACAAACTAATTATGTCTGCAAGCAGACAGCTCTTAAAGAGACAGTACCAGAGGCTCTAAAAACACTCACTGATAAATGGCTTAAATGCCAAACACCATTCAGGCTTGGAGCATTCAAGCAAGCTCCTGGAAGTCTTTTGGGAACCCCCATTTGCAGGGGGGTTACATAAGAGTTTGAAGAGATGACCTGGCAAAGTTGGAAAGGTGGTCTGGAATCTGGTAATTGAGGTTCAATTGATACAAACTTCAAGGTATTGCACATAGAGCGTAAGAACCCCAGGGCCAAGTACAGTCTTTTTTGGGGGTGAAGGTCACTGTCTCAGAAGAGGAGAAAGACCTTGCAATAACAACTATAAGCCACCTGATATCATCAGCACCATGCAAAAAGGTGGCAGGGAAGGCAAACATGTTTCTGGGTTGCATAGCAAGGAAGTTCTCCAGCCAGAGGAAACAGGTCATTCTGTACCTGTACAGGTCCATGGTGCATTCACATTTGGAGTACTGGGTGCAGTACTAAAGGCCTTGTCTAAAGAATGACTTAAACCCAATGGAGACAGTACAGAGAAGGGCTACCAAGATGATTCAGGGGCATCAGGATATCCTATATGAACAGAGGCTGGGAAACCTGAATATGTACTAACTGGAGTACAGGAGAGAAGGGGGGGGGATATGATCAAGGCCTTCAAATACCTCAATGGCATTAACAAGGCCAACATAGGGATCTTTTTTGCAAAACTGAGAACAGAAATACCAGAGGGCACAACTACAAATTAGTGTTTGGGAGTACAAGAAGGAGGTCAGAAAGCACTTCTTCATGGAAAGAGGTTGGTAGGATAGAATGCACTGCCAGAAGGGTAGTGAATCACAGTACAGTTGGATGAGTTGAAAAGAGGGGGGGGTAGATTCAAGGGGAGGTTAGGGGGACAGGAAACAGGACTGAGCAACATGCAGCATATGCGGATGAGCGCCACATCAAGAAGACACAATTGACCTTTTTGCTTTATTCTGCTGCCCTTTTGTATATTCATACATTCACACAGTATGTTCAACTGCCTTTCTTGTACCATTGCTCCTTTTACCTTAATCTCTGTGTCCCCTCCCATGAGGCTTGGAGCATCTCCCACAGCTTCTCCTTCCTCTCTAAATACAGACTTTCTTCATGTCTGCTACCTCTCATCATGCCTCTCCTCCATCTTAACCCCTTGGATTGTACAATGTCTTGACTTTCTCCCCACCTCAGAAGTACCCTGTCATTTGAGCACTACCAGAATAGCGCCGCACTATACGGTGCTAGTCTGGTAAGCACTCACATGGATAGCAACTAGGGTTTTACAGCACATGTTGTAAGCACTGTCTTGGTCACTGTCTGTGGTCCTGTAGACAGGATAAAAGTGCCAGGAGGTTGGCCGAGTTGCTCCCATGGTGTGGAGGGCAGGGGCATTGAGCAGCTCAGCCACCAGTGGTGGAGACCAGGGTTCTAGTCCTGGTCTCGCACCATTTTAGCACAGCGTGGGACTTTAACTTTTTTTAAATGGGGCCATAATGGCCCCAAACCTTTTAACTTTCCCCAGGATCCACTCCCCCCCTCAGAGTGAGAATCCTAATTACAGGGGGAGCGGGGGGTGGTGCACACCACAAAAAAGAAATTGGTGCCTAAATTGCAGCACTATTGTTGGTGGCACTGTATGTGCTCATCTGACCCACTGCCGCCTCAGACCCTCTTATTTCTCATTGCTTCGTTACCTCCAGTTCCTCTAGTCCTTTTGTCAGCCAGCTCCTAGCTCCTGGATTGCACTGTATTACTGTTATGTTGTACTGTTGTTTTATAGTACTGCATTTTGTACACTTTACAGTGCTTGTGTTGCTGCTGTGAATGTCTAACCCTGATTGTTTATTGCAGAATATTGTTTGATTGCACCTTCAGGTTAACTTATATTATTCCTTCTAACCCCTTTTCTCAGGTCACACCTAGAAACAAGTTCCAGTTCAGTGTGCCTTTCCTGGATAACAGTTTAAACAAATATTGAATTAAATTAAATATCTGGTTATGTGGCATCCTATCCACATAATTTGGGTAGAGTGAATTTTATTGGGCTACCTTTTTAAGAAAACAAAATAGGCTTTTTGTTCTCCTCAAGTCTTCCCATCTGGATTTCTGGTTATTTCCAATCCCTTACAAACCCATAGATCCAACTCAACACACAGAGACACAAACAGGGCAGGTTGTGGGCATACAGACACACTGGTATGTCTTCATGGGACAGGCGGTGTCCCACTTTTCCACATATACAAGGCCCTGCTCCGTGGACCACCAAAAGACAGTGCAGCATCCAGTCTGCCTGCCACCTTTCCAGGTTGTCAGAGGCATGCCGTATAAGTGTGGTGATCCAGTCTTGGGATACTTCGAGCACAAGCTCAGATCATTTTCATGGCATGCAACTCCCCAGCCTTGATGCAAATGTCCCACTCAGTATCTTGGACTACATCTCTTGAGAATTATCTAGTAGGAAAAAACACAAAACTTTAAGTCTAACTTTATTCACAAAAGAAATGACTCATAGTTATTTTTGCTTTGGTGGTGTAAGACATAGGTACTAAAAGATTAGAAATAAAAGTAATTTTGTAAAAATTGTAGACAACTGTTTGGGGCATAACCACCATGCAGATAACAAGTAAATAATGGGTTTTACTGCACAGTCTGTTGTTGAGTAACATGAAATAAAGACAGCTGCAGTCTTACGTAATGGTAATTGCCAAGAAAAAAAGTTACGCAAAGGTAGGAGCAGTGTAAGTCCATTTTTGCAAGTAATTACATGATAATGTTCACTATTTGAAGGCACTTATTGTACAGCCTACTGTACGTGATGATGCAGATGCATTTACTGAGAACCCCAGCGGCACATGACATGGAATAAATATAGTGGTGTGTTTACATGTGTTCTATGGCAATTACGATGTATATATTCATTCCATAACTACACATACATTGCTGGGTATTCATGCCCTGTGACATAGAGTGATGCCTGGTTTAGGCCTAACAGTCAAATATGCCTGCAGAGTCCTCTACTTGTAGTAGCATTGCAGGATGAGAATTATACAGCTTTGATGTACATGGGGGACTTTGGTGCATCCCCTACTTTCAGTGAGTCTGTTAGCAGAATTTTTGGTATTCAGAGCATCATTAGGTTAACATTAAGAAAAAACGCCTTTTTTCAGGGAACACAAATTGACAGCTGAACTGGAGGGACTATCGTTGCTATGACCCAACCAGATTTTATGGGACCATGATCCATGTCTAACCCTCCTTGAGTCTCAGTTAGAGGTCCCGTTTGAGACTTTCACATACACATCCACCAACCCCTCCTACCCCCACCCCACCTTTGCCTGGGGTGTCTATGCTATGTTTCAATGTTCAAGCAAGACCTGAGGTTGGTTAAAGGCCATCTTTGAGGTCAAAGCCAGTGTCAATGCAGAAGATGTAATATGCTAAATCATAACATCTTACCACTCTCCTAACATACCGTGCAACATGTTTCTTCTACAGTGCACTCAATCACCACTATTCCTGGCACTAAAATGTGGGATCCCATCCCTAAAAATGTGGGAAAAAGAGATAAAACATGGGACACTTCCTCACAGCACAAAGATAGAACCTCATAATACTGCAGACATGTTCAGTGCTTTTATACTTATGAAGTTTGACATTGACTGGGCAGCTTAGATCATTTAAAAAAAATAATCTATTTGAATGAATGCAGAAATGTATTTTTGTCAGGTACGACAATTGGGTTAAGGTTATTTACAATGTCTTCCTGTAAACAGGCTTGACCCAATTGTCAGTTTACCCATGCCACAGCGACAGTCGGCATGGAGACATCCCCGACAGTGACAACCACAGTGCCGACTGTCAGCATTGCAATGTCGGGGATGCCTGCATGCATCCATCAAGGGGCTGTACCCCCTGAGCCTCCCCACACCCCCTGGTCTCTAGGATTCTAAGTCCGAGTCGGAGCTGGATTGGGGGCAAACACCCAGGGAGGCAGTCCCGATCGCCAAACAGACCACCACAGCGACAGGCGGATTTTGCCTGATTCCTGTCACTGTGGTGATCTTCACGATCTGGGAGTAGCTGCGGCAATGTTATACCCCCAGTTGTCATATCCTGAAAAAAATAAAGTTGTATTCATTCATTTATTCATTCAAACAAACAGAATCTGTTAAATTATCTAAGTTGCCTGGGCAAACTTGTTCTACTTTTCTGCTTTACCATCTCAGTGTTCAAATGATTACCTTCCCCATGTGAGGTTTCTGAATGGTAAAATGACAGATAGCCATCTTAACATAAGACAAATAAGAGGCAGGACCACCATGGTCCTGGGTTTGAGATGCTCATGACTATAACTCAAAGTCCAGTGGGATGGCTATGTGTGATGCAGATTTCATATTTACATGCACACAGTTGCCTTCCATAGTGCCCAGTGAAAATGAGATTCATATATTCACACACATACATACAGATATACATACACATGTATTCATGAATACATGCACACATAAGATTTAAGTTTAAGATTAAATGATATGTCTTCTTTGTTCCTGTAACACTTTCCCTGCCAGTCCTCATGTGGAAAAATGTTTGTCTTTTATTATTCTAGGCTTCCTTCTTTACAGATTTGAAGAGAGATCACAAAATCAGTTTCTTACATATGTTTCAAACTAATCCCTACAGACTTGAATGAATGCGGACTGAAGCCCCGTCCCTGTGAGCACAGATGTATGAACACACATGGCAGCTACAAGTGCTACTGTCTTAATGGGTACATGCTGATGCCAGATGGCAAGTGTGCTAGTAAGTAATGAATATTGCCTCTGTTGGTAGTGTAAATTTCCTACAAATAAA
This sequence comes from Neoceratodus forsteri, assembly GCA_016271365.2. Lineage (NCBI taxonomy): Eukaryota > Metazoa > Chordata > Ceratodontiformes > Ceratodontidae > Neoceratodus > Neoceratodus forsteri. The sequence goes on from CM057458.1 coordinate 945,599,871, forward strand.
AATTAATAACTGCATTAGTCCTTGAAAATTAGACACATTAGATGGTGTGATACTTTTTATTGGACCAACATTGATGTTGTATTTAAATTTGTACAGCACTCAAGGGCCACACAAGTTCTTTTGTCAAGTAATGAAGAAATGTATTTCTACCATAGTGTTGTGTTGTAGGTGTGTTTTCAAACATAAACATTCTCAGATGGAATACAGTGAAGAGCTTTGTTGTGAACAAAGTTTAAAAGAAGGCCATGGGAGGTCGGAGTTCTGTTTATTTGCATTACATATCAGAGCTGTTGCACAATAGCTAAGCTATGTTTCTGTCTGAAATAGATGGAAGATAGAGTAAGAGATATTATACAATACAGCAACAAAGATATCCCGTTCATCATAAAAAACGTAATCTGAGAAGAGGACATCTGGAGTGCTGTATGCTAGGGTTAGGTTTATGTATTTATAGGGAATGTGCAAGGGCCTTACTCAGAATAGGCCATTTATCTTTATGAGTGAGGGGGCAGTACCATACCTCAAGAGTGACAAAGCCATGAGTGAGTTATGAATATACATGGCCTCCACAAGTAATGATAAATGTCATATTCTAAATCAGGTAATTGTGTGTCCATTTAATACTAAATATTTTAAAACCTAAATCATTCAAATTAGATTATTTTGAGAGCGTTAACTATTTATTTTAATTCATTGTTCTGATTAGAATGCCCGGTTGGAACGCTGCGTATTGTAGCTTCATTCTAATGTCATCACGAATTGTTAAACGACTCTCTCACTGGTTGAGTAGTCCCCAAGCAGGAAATAAAAACTTGGATTTTCAGGATAACCTAGCCAACCTTGATATATCATGTTATCTAGAGGCCAGCTACATCTCATATCAAGACACACGGGCCTGATTTTAAAATGGGGACACGGGGCTTGGGATCAAGCCCTGCATCCCCACAAAGTTTGCCTCATGTGCGTCTGAAGGTTAGTCGCAACTTGTGCAGAATTTTATAACCTTGGATGCAAGCTGTGACAGTGCCCTCGTTTTATGTCAGCTTGCACCAAAGCTGTAGTGCAAGCCCCGTACACTGGCTCCTTCAATGATGCAAAATTAGGCTGGGGGACTGGTGTAATCTTGCTGTGGCACCATAAAGGACTTGCACCAGGAGGGTTGCAGCAAGCATCTTTTTAAAATTGCATTGTGAAACAGGTTTAACGCAAGTTGTCACTTGGGTCAAACTCTCTGCCGCAAGTCCCTTGCAGTGACCTCAAGTCTTTTGAAAATTGGGCCACTATGTTATCTTTGTTCTTTGTGAGACACAGGTTATATAAAGTTGTTTCTTTCTAGAGTGCCTTTATTAAGGGGCCCACTCAGAATGTCTAACAGTATGTGGAAAAACTAGAAAAATGACTGTGGTTCTTCTTGAAGGCATACCACTAGTATCTTCCAAAGCAGCTGCTGCTAGTATTTTATCAAGTGTCGCCCTCTGTCTGGAGAAGTCATGTGTGTGTGCAAAATAGAAGCAACCACACTCATATGTAATTGAATATACCACGTCTGCTGTGTCACAATTGATAAAAATCTTAATACAGAAGTCTCTTCCTATCCAGGTATTACAGAACTGTTTAGTACTGAGAATGTGGTTATGTTGGTGGCAGTGACCGACTGCAAAAGCAGTCAGAATAGTGTAACTATCATACTGACTCAAAACTTCAAAAACAAAATCTCTTAGCCAGCCCAGTGGCATTGAGGGTTGAGGTGCTGGTTGCCACACCTCGTTCTATGCCAGCGACCCGGGTTCGGGAATGACCTTGGGTCACTGGGGTGCTGGCACAGGGGGAGGGTGGGAGCAGGATCGTGCATTGGCTCTCCTGTCCTGGGTAAGGGGGGGGCTCCTGCCCATAGTACCAGTGTCACCGAATGGAGGTTCTTTGCTGGCACAGGTGGTCAACGGCATGACTGGAAGGGAGGGCCATCCCAAACGGTGTGCACATACATGTCTCCACATCCACGTACTACATCAGGGATGCGTATGGGTAGGGGGCGGGAGAAAACCTGCAAAAACCCAGAAATTACATATGAAAACAAAATCTCTCATTTCTTTTTTCTTACAAATCAAATGTTAGCCCTTAAAGAAACTGCCTGTAAAAGGGATAACTATTGATCCATTAGAGCTACCAACTTTCTTTTAAACAAAAGTCTGAAGTCAGTTTCTGGACACAAGTATTAAGTTTTCTGCCATAAAGTGTGGAAATTGTCACAAATGTGTTAAAACATTTGAAAATAGCCCATCAATAGTTTGGCATATTTACCGTGACATAGGCTGCACACTAAAACTTGGAACTGCACTTGCAACGTTGGCATTGAATGTCCAGCCCACTATAGTAATAAAAGACTAGCTTTTTAACTGTGTTGGCTAGAAACTTAAGGCCACATTTTCAAAAACATGTGAATGCCTCAAGCCCCAAGTGCATCAAACATATGGTGCCACAGCATTGCAGCATTCTCCAAGCCAGTGATTGGCATTTTCTATCCCGTGCACCAATTGCCTCAAGTTAGACCTGCTTTTTGCTGGTCTAGCTCGAATCAGTCCAGGGTACCCTTTTCACGGGGGCTTGCACCAATATTTAGCGCAAGCTGCCATAAAGTGGGAAAAATGCTGTAACTACACCTGATGTACTAAAACCGGGTATAGTTCTGGCAAAGGTGTTTGATGCAGTTGCACCAAAAAATGGGTTTTACACAGGGCTTGACGTGAGCTCTGTATCACCCTTGAAATATTCACCCTTACTTTTTTAAAACAAAAGCTTGGAGTCAGTTTACTGTAGTTACACAATAATGATACATGTTCAGTACACAGAAATAAACAATGTCATAGTAAAAATAATTTGTAATCTATGATATTGTAAAAGTACATTTTCAGTATATCAATATAGTGAAAGTGTGTCAACACAGTATAATTATATTGACCTGACTCCAAGTTTCCATTAAAATAGTGTCTAGTCCATACTATTCAAAAGTTACCCTTTTTAAAGAATCTGCCATTAAAAGGGTTAAAACCATTAACACAGATAAACTTTTTTTTTTTTTTATGAAAGTTTGCTTGGAGTCAAATCAATATAGTTACACTGTATTGACGTACAAATTGTTATATACATACATGAAATGCAGACTTCACAATATTAATTAATTAATTTAACTATGTTTATGGTAATTGCTGTTTATTGAGACACTGAAACTGAAGCAACATGGTGCAACTACTTTGATGTGACTCCAAGGACCAGATATTCAAAACTTAGCCCCAGGGCTAAATTAGCACTGCATGGCGTGCTAAATTAGCCCTGAACCAGTAGCAATCTATATTCAAAGGAATAGCCCCAGGGCTACACCTGCTGAATATAGCATGCAAAAAAACCAGTGCTAACAGGGCTGGGAGTGCAGTGCTAAAATAGCCCGGGAAATAAGACAGCTCTGAATATAGCAACAGAGAAGTGCAAAATGCAACAACAGCTCAGTGGACACAGAGGTGGAGTAAGGCAGAGCTAAAGTAGATGGACAATGCGTGTGATAGCAATGAAGTGTTGCACAACAACTGCAAACAATAATGCAGGCCACACACTGCAGAACTACAGTATGCTGTGCTTTTGAGAGGATTGCCCAGGCCAACCCGATTGCACAGTGCTAACACATTAGCCTTGTGCAAACACATTAGCCCGGGGCAAACATTTGCTATATTCAAATCTCCTATTAGCATCTCATTAAGGCCTGCTTAGCGTACATTAGCATGAAGATTTCCTGGTGCTAGTCCATGGTGCACACAGCTCCATCTGTAGGTCAGACTTGAACTACAGGTCAAAAACCGCAGGCTGGATGGTGCCCACAGCTCCACCTATAGGTCAGACTGGACATACAGGCTAAAAGCTGTAGGATGGGGTGTGCACACAGCTCCTCCTGTATGCCAGCCTTGAATAACAGTTTGCTAGCTGCAGGCCATGAGTGTCGGCAGGCATACGCAGTGCATATCTCCCACCCAGTCAGCACTGAATTAAGGGATACAGACACTCTCAATGTGGAACAAAGAGGGTCACTGATCCCCATAATGAGAGGCACATCCGCAAACATGGAGACACAAACTCAGGACACAATGGAAACCGTTACCTTTGTATGTACACAGGGTAAGAGTTATGCAGCACCATAGAATAATATAACTTCCTACTTGAAAGTCTGGATGTACAGTACAGTCTCTGCGTGTGCACCATTGTTCCCAGGAGGGATGAATGCAGGTCTGGACTATAGTGAGAGGAACACAGAGGGATGTACCCTGTACTGAGGGACACTGTAGAGGACTGTATAACTGTGTATATGTGTGTGTGTGTGTGTGTGTGTGTATATATATATATATATATATATATATATATATATTGCAAAACAATCTGTTATTGCATCAGTTAGGAGTGAACAATATATACAAAAGCAGGAAATGAGGTGTTGGGTTTCCAACACTAGCCCCACCCGGGTTCCCACCCCTATGACTCCACCCCACCCCCCAGCCTAACTCCTCACCCCATTCCATGTAAACAAGCTGAGGTGGTGCAGTACAGGGGTATGGGGTGAAAGTTAGGCCGACGACCCCAATGCACACCCAGATGCCTGTTGGTGTGTGGAGAGTGGAGGGAGGGGGTGGAGTGATAGGGGTGGGAACCCCGGGGTGGGGTGTTAGGGTTGGAAACCTTAACACCTCATTTTCCTGCTTTTGCTGCTATAGTATTCACCCTAACTGATGCATTAATGGAGTTTTTTGCAATGACTTTCCCTTATTTTTTAGACAGTATGATTGTATCCTCATTTTGCTCCCATCCCTCATGCAGATAGTACAACAGTATCCATACAGTGGGACCCTGCGCTCCCATCCCTTCACAGATGCACATACAGTATGTGTCTAGCTGTGGAAATACAGGGGTCTCTGGCCCCTGCACTTCCACACATAAAGTTACAAGCAGGCATAGCTTAATCACAACAAATAGTCATAACTGTGCCATCGTAAATAATTTTCACCCCAAATGTTCAACACAACCTTCTTATCACCTCACTGCATGTATCCAATACAGAAAACCTTCAAATCTCTGTGGAAATATAATTCTGCGCAACTGTAATGCCGTTTTGCACCACAGGTGCAGAAAAAGATTCTTGGCAGGATTTGAAAAATTAAAGCTGTACTATTCATGAGGTGAGGTGAAAAATGGTAATGCTAAAAATCTGGAGTGAAAACATGAAAAATTGGCGGTGACAAGTGTGCATAAAAACTGCACAATGCACGCTCATAACTCTGTCATTTTTTGGAATGTTTTCACCATATTGTCAACGTGGGTTTTTTGGGACCTCCCCTCATGAACAGTTGCATTGTGATTTTGTTACTCATTCCCGAAAATTGATTTCATACAGTGACTGCGCCATTCTGCACCACAGGTGCAAAAACACATTTTGGGCAGGATGTGAAAAATTACAGCTGTACTGTTCATGAGGAGATGTGAACAAATGGCAATGTTGAAACTCTGGGGTGAAAATATTAAAAACTGGCAAAGTTATGAGCGTGCGTAGAAACTGCACAATGCACACTCTTAACACAGTCATTTTTGGGAATTATTTCTCCAGATTTGCAACATGGGCTTTTTGGGACCCCATCTCATGAACTGTGGCACTGCTGCTTCGTTACTCAGTCCCAAAAGGTGACTCTGTGCAGCGACCCTGAAATCACCTTTTAGGACAGAGTAATGAAGTGACAGTGATAGTGTTCATGAGGTGGGGATCCCAAGAACCCCATGCTGAAAACCTAGGGTCACAATTCCTAAAAATGGCTGAGATATCATCATAAGTTGAATCCCCCATTGACAGTCATTATAAGGTGCTTACCAATGAGTCTTCATTTTGAGGTTCAGCTTTGAAGAGAGCAGACATGTCCCGTTCTTCAGAAGATGACAGCAACAACTTCCAAAGGTATGTTTGGGGCAAGGGGGGTGCGGGGAGGTGGGTGCTTAGTGGAAGGGTGGTAGTTGGGGGTGGGGGACTTGGAAAATGATGAGGGACCATTTTCTTTTTTCCAGGTTAAAAAAAAACCAACACGCTGAGGGATGGCTTTCTTTATTTACAAGAACAAACAATAAAGAGTTGGGGGGGATACATGCTGCCAACAGGGGGATTGGGCACCCCCATTGGCAAGGCAATAAATAAAGAATAAAATAACTTTTGGGCACACTGAGGTGGGCTCCCAGTGTGCCACATGAGTTTCGGGGGTGAGGGGACATGATGCCGACAAGGGGATTGGGCACCCCAATGTCAGTGCATTTGTTGGGCCAGACTACAGAAGTTTGATGTAGGATCCTGCATCAAAAATATCAATGCAGGATCCTGCATTGAAACAAAAGATGTCGGGGGATGGTTTTCTTTATTTACAGGTACTGAAATTAAAAAATACATTTGGTCACACCGCGGTGAGCTCCCTGTATGTCACATGAGTTGGGGAGGATCATGATGCCGAAAGGGGGATTGGGCACCTCTTTCAGCAGTAAAAGTGGGCCGTTGGGGGGAGGCACTAGGCTAACAGGCTAGGACCTGGTGGTAATTAGAAGTTACACCTCAAATTACTTCGGATTCCACTGCCACTTACCACATGCTTTTTGCAGGCAGTATTTAGCACCACGCTACTGGTGGTGCAACAACCTGTAGCGAGACACTACTATTTCTAATATGTCGGTGTGCCGGCACTCATGGCCACTCCTCTACCTCCCTCCCCTGCATACATTAACTTTTAGTGTCAGCATTATCACATAGTGCTGGCACTAAAAGGATTTTTGAATATTGCAGTGCAGAGCAAAATCAGAACTATTCCAGCACTACGGATTTGCGCCAGGCACAAAGCTTTGAATATATGTCCCCAAGTGATTAAACAAAAATAAACATTTCTAACACTGACAGTTCAAATGTTAATTTTAAAGATACTGGGCAGGGTTTTCAGAGTTTTCTGGCATGTTATTAGCATAAGTGCACTACTTGTAACATAAATATTAGATCAAAAAAAGGTAGTGTAACTTCATCCCACAAGGCCTCAAGCTGTGTGACGAAAATGACTCGTGCATCAAAAAATGGCACATGTAGTTTTCCTGCCATAAAGTGTGGACCTTGTCACAAATGTGTCAGAATACTTGAAAATAGCCCACAACTGTTAGTATATTTACTGCAATGCAAGCTGCAACCAGAACTGGAAACTGCACTTGTGTCATGGGCTTTGAATGTCCAACTCACTGTACTTACAAAAAGCTAGCTTTATTACCAGAGAAGCTTACTTTTTTAAAATGAAAGCTTGGGTGCTACTATACTGACACAACCATTTTCACTTTCATCTTATGCTGGTACTTATACTGGTTATAGAATGGAAGAAGGCACTGAAATGCCCATTAACACCATTCTCCGCATCAGCGGATCCATGTCAATCCCTTCCATAGAAACATAGAATTTGATGGCAGATAAGGACCGTTTGACCCACCTAGTCTGCCCATTTCTCTACCTAATGGATACGCTGCAGATACTAGTTAACCAACAGCCTACTTCCTCCTACCCCCCCAACTAGAATTGTCTTATGTCTGTCCCATGCATTCTTGAATTCCCCCACTGTTTTTGACGCCACGACTTCCTCAGGAAGGCTGTTCTATGCATCCATATCCCTCTCCGTGAAAAAATACTTCCTCACATTACCTCTGAGCCGTCCCCCCTCAATCTTCAAATTGTGCCTCCTTGTTCTGGCGCATCTCTTTTTCTGAAAGATGCTACCCTCTTGGACTTTGTTGATTCCCTTGAGGTACTTGAAAGTTTCTATCACATCCCCCTCCTTCTCCTTTCCTCAAGGGTATACATATTAAACTCTTTTAGTCTCTCTTTGTATGTCTTCTGGTGCAGACACTGCACCATTTTGATTGCCCTCCTCTGGACAGCCTCCACCTTATGTCTTTGCAGAGATGAGGTCTCCAGAACTGAACTCAGTACTTCAGATGGGGTCTTACCAACTGTCTGTACAGAGGGATAACAACTTCCTGTTTTCTACTGGTGATGCCTCTCCCTATGCATCCCATTATCCCTCCAGCCCTTACTGCCTTCTCACATTGCTTGCCCACATTTAGGTCATCTGGTATAACTACCCCCAGGTCCCTTTCCATTTCTGTTGTTGTCAGTATCTCACCCCTCATTGTGTACTCTTCCACTGGGTCTTTGTTTCCCAGGTGCATTACCTTGCACTTCTTTGCATTGAATCTAAGCTGTAATACATTTGACCATTCCTCCAAGCTTGCCAAGTCCCTTCTCATCCTTTCCACCCCACCTTGTGTATCAACCCTGTTGCAGATCTTTTTGTTGTCTGCAAAGAGACATATTTTTCCTTCCAGTCCATCTGCAGTGTCACTTATTAAGACAATAAAAAGGACCGGACCCAGTACTGAACCCTGCAGTACCCCACTAGTAACCCTCTTTCTTCGCAGTGGACTCCGTTTACTATTACCATCTGTGTCCTGTTGTCCAGCCAATGTTTTACCCAGGCTACCACCCTGGGACCCACTCCCAGATTGGCTAATTTGTTTATTAATCTATTGTGTGGGACTGTGTCAAATGCCTTGCTAAAGTCTAGGTGGGCCATGTCCACAGCCCCTCCCTGGTCTACAACTTTGGTCACCCACTCAAAGAAATCAATTAGATTCGTCGGACATGACATTCCCACCATGAATCCATGCTGCCTTGGGTCCTGTGCCCCACTGGCTTCTAGGTACTCCACAATTCTTTCCTTCAGAAGTGATTCCATCATTTTCCCCACCACTGAGGTCAAATTGACAGGTCTGTAGTTTTCTGCCTCTGTCTTGCTCCCACTTTGGTGAAGGGGAATCTCATCCGCCCTCCTCGAGTCCTCAGGTACCACACCATCGTCCCATGATTTGTTAAAAAGAGTAGTCAGTGGTGTTACTAGTTCTCCCCTTAGTTCTTTTAGAATTCTGGGGTGAATCCCATCAGGCCCCATTGCTTTGTCCACCTTCAGTTTTAGGAGTTCTTTCAGAACCGTTTTTCTTCTGTGAAAGGATTGATATCAAGCCCCCTATCCAGAGTGCTTCTACTGACTGGATTAGGTACCTCCCCCTCCTCTTCTTCTGTGAATACTGAACAGAAGTATCCATTCAGTATCCCTGCTTTTTCACTGTCCCTCTCTGCCCACCCACCGTCCTCTTTATTCAGCCTCTGTATCCCTCCCTTTGTCTTTCTTCGCTCCCTAATGTACCTGTAAAAGGTTTTATCCCCCTTCTTAATCAAGTTGGCTATCTTTTCCTCGGTTTGGGCCTTTGCTAGTCAGACTGCCTCCCCCGCTTCCTTCTGCTTTAACTGGTACAGTTCTCTGTCCTGCTCCTTCTGTGTTTCCTTATACTTCCTGAATGCTATCTTTTTCTCCCTAATCTTCTCCTCCACCTCTTTTGAGAACCATAGTGTATTTTTCTTTCATTTTGATTTGTTTATTTGCTTCTCACAAAGGCTTGCTGCCTCTGTGATGGCAGTTTTGATGTTTCCCCATTGTTGCTCTGCCCCTCCTTCTTGCCTATTTGCTAGTGCTTTTCTGAGGCACTCTCCCATTTTGACAAAATCAGCCCTCCTGAAGTCCAGTACCTTCACTTTTGTATGGCTTGACTCTACAGTTGAGTTTATCGTGAACTACACTGTTGTGTGGTCACTTGTTCCCAGATGGCTACCCACTTCTAGAACTGAGATCCTCTCTCCATCCCCATTTGAGAGTACCAGGTCTAAGATTGCTCCCTCCTGAGTGGGTTCCAACACTAGCTGTCTGAGGCATGCCCCCTGTAGGGCATTGAGAATGGCCCCGCTCTTGGATGTGGCTGCAGCAAAGGTGCGCCAGTTACTATCTGGTATATTCAGGTCCCCCATCAGCAATATCTCCCCTTTCTCTGCCATCCTAATTCTGCCTTCTATTATTTCCTTGTCCATTTCCTCCCCCTGAGACGGGGGTCTGTATACAACCCCTGTGCAGATTATGGTGACATTCCATTCTCCAGGGTGACCCACAGTGCCTCCTCTCCTCCCTGTTTACCCTTTAGTTCTGTTGCTTTGATCCCTTCCCTTACATAGAGAGCTACTCCTCCTCTTCTTCTACCCTCCCTGTCCCTCCTGTAGATTGTGTACCCTGGTACAGTATTTTGACATCCCAGTCATGGTTCTCTGTGTATCATGTTTCTGTGTCTGCCACGATATCCAGGCATCCTTCTTCCATCAAGGCCACCAGTTCAGGGAGCTTGTTACCTAGACTATGGACATTAGTACTCATTGCCCTCCACTTTTTGATGGCCTTACCCCTTTTTACCTCATCCCTGTCCTTGCTGCCTTTGTCTTTTTCTTCTTCCTATCAACTTCTATATCTTGGTGTTTACCTCACTAACTACCCTGATTTTTTTTGGGAGGGCTAGGATTTCCCTTCTGCTTTTCAGTGCCTCCCCCTTGACTAGTTTAAATGCTTGCCAATGAAGCATTTAAACCTATCACCTAGGATCCTGGTTCCCCTCCTGGACAGATGCAGATCATCGCACCAGTATAGGCCTGCATTCCTCTAGGTGGACTCCCTGTCCCCAATGAAGCCAAGACCCTGAGCTATGCACCAGTTTTTCAACCACTGATTGAATCCCATGGTGCAGAGCACCCTAGCCTCACCCATGCCATAGACAGGCAGCACCTCCGAGAAGGTTACCGTACGTGCTACTTGTCTAAGGCCCCTCCCCAACTCCACAAACTCCACCTGCACTGCTCTGATCCCTTTCCCAGCCAGGTCATGTGTCCCTAAGTGGACAATGACATCCAGCTCCTTCCCCAGTGCAGCTGCTCCCATGATCCTGAGGATTCACTCTCTGTCCCTCTAAGTCATGATGCCAGGCAGGCACCTTACCTCCCTCTCCATTCCCTCCCCCAGTTCTACCCTCCTAACAATGGAGTCCCCCACCAGGAGTTGTTTCCCTTCCCTGTGGGCTCCCATGCCACCCTTCTGTGGGTCTCCTTTGTGGAGGCTCCCAGCATCATCCTTGGTCTCCACTGTGGGTACCTCCCTAGAGGAACCACACTCTGCCAGAATGGCATATGAATTGTGGAGAGGTACAACTGGAGGGATGCGCCTCTGTTCCACCATCCTCACCCTCCCTGAGCCCACTGTGGTCCAACCACTCCTCTTTCTTGGCAACCTCTGAGGCAGCGGTGGTAGCCCTGGTGGTCCCTGGGTGGGAAAGGAGTTCCCCCGAATCCTGGCCAACTCAGCCTGGAGATGAGCAACCTCCTCCTTCAGCCCAGAGAGGTGCCTGCAGATGGGACAACACTGCATCCTCCAGAACATCTCCCAGAAGACTGCTGCTCCACAACCACTGCACTGCACCACTCCCATCATGTCTTATTTGTGGCCCCTTAACTATTGTTTTGTATACTTACCCTTTCTTCTCACTTGTTTATTTTTTTATATAATTTTTTTTTCCTTCCTACTTTCCTACTGCCTCAGTGCCCTTAAAGCTCCTGATCTTCCTGTTCTGGGACAGGAAGTTCCTATATTCCTCAGAAGTCTCCTTCTTACTTGCTCAGAGTCAGACCTTCAGCAGCTGGGGGGGAGAGCTACTCTTTTCCTTCTAGGATGGTGAGACTTTGTGCCTCTGTGATCACTGCCTTTCTGCTCCCAAACAGGAAGTTCCTGTTGTCAGTCAAATCCTGTGCCTATAAAAGTAGAACCGGCTAAAGGTGGAGGGGGGGGGCGGAGGGGAGGGACAGAGGGCAATATAGTCCCAGTAAAGTTCTAACAGCAGCTCCTTCCTCTTGCTGTTCTCTGCCAGATGCTGTCTAGGTCAGTTTTTAAATGCAAACAAATGGCTTCCTTCTGCTTAAGCCACTCCCCCAATTCACAGTTTCTTTTTTCACCTAGCTAACTGCACAGATAAAAATTCCTTCACCCAACTTAGACAAACACAGTAACTCTTTTTTAGTTTTTTTTTTTTTTTTGGGGGTTACCCTAAACTGAAGTTCCAAGTAGTAGAGTTCTAGTTCTTTAGTCCAGTAGAGTAGTAAAGTTCTAACAGCAACTTCTTCCTCTTTGTGTTCTCTGCCAAAAGCTATCTAGGTCAGTTTTTAAATGCAAACACCTGGTTTCCTTCTGCTTAAGCCATTCCCTCTAATTCATGATTCATTTCTTCACCTAGCTAACTGCACAGATAACAATTCCTTCACCCAACTCAGACAAACACACTAACTCTTTTTTTTGTTTGTTTTTTTTTTTGTTTTACCCTAAATTGAAGTTCCCAGTAGTACAGTTCTAGTTCTTTAGTCCAGTAGAGTAGATTCTAGTAGAGTCCAGTTTCTAACAGCAGCTCCTTTCTTCAGGTAATAATGTGACCTTTCATTATGGGGCATGGCTTTCTCAGCATAGAGACAGATTATAAATACAAGAGCTCTTAAAGAGCCAGTGTATGTAACAATATATAGCACTGCTGTTCATAGCACAGCTGGCGCCTATGGTAATAAATGCCCTTAGCCAAGAAGTTAATGAAAAATAAGGTGTAAGCCCATTACAAAACACCCCTGTCTCTTTAAGAGCTATTGTGTTTTAGATCTGTCACTGTGCTGCAAAGCCACACCCCTCTGTTCAGTGAATACTACTCTTCTTATATGACCATACAAACATACGAATCTGCCAGCAGAAACAGGCCTTATGGTCTATCAAGTTAGTCTGCTCAGTTGCGCAGCTAGCATCCTTATATTGCAGCTGCTCCACTCTCCTCTCCCCCTCACCTTTACCCCCCCTTGCACCCTGCCCCATGTCCTTTTAAAACTACTGCCCACTGTGCTACAGGATATCACCTCGTCGGGTAGAGTGTTCCATTTCTCCAACCCCCTCTCTGTGAAAAAATGCCTCCTCATCTCTCTTTGATATCTTCCACCCTCCAACCTGAGACTATGCCCTCTGGTATCCCTTCCTGTCCTCATCTTAAATATCCCTTCTGTGCCCATTTTGTTAATCCCCTTCAAATATTTGAAGGTCTCAATCATATCCCCTGATCCCACCTCTCCTCCAGGGTGTACATATTCAACTCAGTCAGCCTGTCTCATAGGTTTTGCCCTCAAGCCCCTGGATCATCTTAGTTACCCTACATTGTACCTCCTCCAGCAATCTGATATCCTTCTTCAGAAAGGGACACCAGAACTACCTGCAGTACTTCAAATCTGGCCAGACTAGTGACCTGTACAGTGGCAGGATCACATCCCTATTTCTGGATGAGATTCCACTCACAATACACCCCAGCATCTTGCTGGCCTTAGCTGTCACCTTCCTGCACTGAGCCAAGTTGTTCATGTTACCCGTTATGATCACCCCTAGGTCCTTCTCTTCCTCTGTGACTGCTATCTGAATCCCTCCCAGCTGGTAGCTCCTCCCTGGGTTTCTTGCTCCGAAGTGCATAACCTTGTACTTCTTCACATTGAAGCTCAATTGCCACTTTTCTGACCACTCCTTCAGTTTGATCAGGTCCTCCTGTAGCCCTAGCTATCCCTCCATGTCATCCACCACCGCCCCTATCTTGGTATCATCTGCAAACAGACTGATCTTTCTCCTAACGCCATTTACTTGTTCACCTCTTGTGGTTGGCGTTCCTCTTTGAAGGGGTGAGGGCTCCATTTAGCCTTGTCTGAACCTTCAGTAGCACCTCATGATAATATCCCATTAGAGGGACTGAGTGAGTGCCTCTCCTATAAAAGTGTTACTCCTGACTGGGTTCTATTCTCAGCATTATTCAAGTAATAACCAATACCATGCTAGCCTGGATGGATAGTAGCCTAGGTCTTGATTCCCTAGAGGTTTCATCCACTAGAGGTTTTTCCTCTCCTCTAAGTTGAAGGTCTTAACATAATTAATAGTTTTACTACTGAGAGTTGGATGGTGATTCCACCCCTTTGTTTCATAGTCTGTCAATTCTTTTCAGGCTACACCTCTCCTGTCCCTGGGAAGTAAGTGTTCATCTGTTAATGTTGTTCTTTGAGCCATCTTCCCTAAGGGGCTTTTGCCTTTGTGAGCCTCGTCCCTGTGACAACTGCAGGGTTGGAACCCTCCATGTGGATTCCTGTGCCTTTATGGCACCCTGACAGGATGTTTGTATCTGTAACAGGGACAGAGAGTGCAAGCGAAAGTTCAGATATATTACACAGTCAATGACACAATATGAACTACTACCCCAGCCCTCCCTTGTTGAATCCTAACCAATTCTGTGTTCCCTAAGCATTCCTATTTAAGGTGCCCGATGACCACATGATCTAGGAATTGCATCCATTTTATGACTTCTGAAAATCCTGCTGTAAATTTTCCTTGAATGCCCAATATTCATAATCAGAGATCAAAGTGTGGCTCTTTTTTTGGGAATAATACTAAAGTATTTCGCAAAGATCGCTTGGAGGGTGAGGCAGGTATGATCCCAGATGCTGAAGGCTGAATCAATTATTTCTTTATCCCACTGGCTTTCATTACCATAGGGCAATGATTTACAATATGTTGAATGACAAAAAAGTAGCCATTATTTGTTTTACAAATTGTTCCAATTTTTTATTTAAAGTCTGAGACAATAATACTGTGTTTGTCACCTTTTAATCCTGTGTTAAAAAGCAGTTTATATTTCCATTGCGGAATGTTGCCTGTTTCCATCAGTTTCTGGGCAGCAGTTCACTTATTATATGATACAGTCTGGGTCAACTGACAGGCTCAGGAAATTGTACGTAAGCCTTCATCACTCTTGTCCCACATGACACGAGGCTCAGTCTTCTGATGGCTGGGATAAGGCTTGGGAGATTTAATCTTTTGTGATTCCTCCTTCTGGTGAAGCTTTCTGCTGCATAGTTATTTATAGGCTTCTATTACCACGCGGGAAACAGTAGAATAACAGTGGAGCTTGCCAAGATGCAATGCAGGGTCTTGGGTTTTTGTGTGACAAAAGGGATCAACTGCTATTGAAATTATCTTGTTTACTGCAGTAACTCTACAGCAGTCTGTTGCAGTATTGTGTTGCATTCTGGCTGGCATCACTGTACTTACACCATGCAGTCCCACCACACTATGCAATAAAAGTCACAGTTGAAACAATAAGGCAGTAGTACACAAAAGTAACAATGCAAACATGGTTTCATTAGGAAAGGCAGGAGAAGGGTTCTGAGGTTGGAAGGGTAAGGGTTTGACAGCAAATAATGGAAACAGTAAAGTACAAATGACATGTTCACAAGTAACCCCTTTGTAATCCCACTATTCCTCCCACCAAGCAGTGCAGCAGTCTTTGTCCACTAGTGCACCCCCCAAGTCACATGGAGTTCCCTTAATTACAAGTAATGATACTGTGGAGCAATTCAGTCAACCACCAGGGCTCTTAGCTGGAGTACATGTAAATAATGCAATCTCTGAAGATGAGAACAAACAGAGTTTAATATTTAAGTGCACTATTTGTAATCCACGGCCCTGTGGCATAAATGCAGGGCTTCTGACTGGGCACTCCTCAAGCAAAGCAAGTCCTGCCCAGGGCTTCCAATGCCCTACTGTTCTAACTTACTATGTAACTAACTGAAAAGATATGTGCAGATCCTGAATCCTCTTTAGGTACTCACAGTTAGGTAGCTTGAGTCAGAACCTGAAAGGGCTTGGATGCAGAATACTGGTCTTACAGGCTGTGTAGCAGCTGTCATTCAAAAGTTTTCCTTCTGTGTGCTGTCTCAGCAATCATTGCAGCAGCAGGGGTTTGCAGAAGTGAGCTGTGCTTGAGCAGTCCCCCTTTTTCTTTAACAGCCTCCTCCCTTGGTGGGGACATTTTCTCCTCCTTTTCTGCCTCACGTGGGGACTCCTTGATGAAAGGACTGTTAACTGGGGTCAGTCACTCACAAATTAGCAGACTCACTTTCACAAAACACACCTCTCTGGCTGAAGCATAAATTACAAGCAGAATGATAGAACAGCCTCTAATATAGTGTTTGTATTTTCAATTTCCCTGATGGTAAACCATCTCAGCAGTTTGGCTTGCCCACTTCCAAACTTAGCAGCATTTCTTCTTTGTCCTGGATTGGAACTGCTCCCTCCAGATGTATCTGAATGTGCATACTCCCTCTGGCCTACCAGCCCCTCACAGCACTGGCAACACATCTGGTTACCTTAGACAAGATCAAGATCTTTAGCTCCACATGTGTTTATAGCATCACTGCTGCCTCCTCCTGATTGGATGACATTTGTAGCCAAAAGAGTCATCACCATGTATACTGTATGCAGCATGCATACTCTGGCTGCATACTCTCCTGGAATGCTTATTGGATATTGAATGACCATTGACCACTATCACATCATTCCTGAGGGGTCAAAAGTCAGAAAGCATGCTTGCTACCAGATTTCTTTACATTTTCTTTTTTCTTGATGGCAGCTCAGACTACTTTTTCCCTGCACCCAGTGATGCAGTTTATACATATCCTGGACCAGCTGCTTCCCTGGGACCAGGAATTGACCTTTGAGGTGCACTATGTACTGTAGCTATAATCTGTCATGTGCCCAGGAGCACTGACCTCAAAGGCACTGCTACCATGCAAACACTATGTTCCTCCTGCACTGCCTGGTCCCCCTTCTGCAGTTCATGGGGATGAGGTAAGAGCTGACAGCAGGAATGGCAATGGGGGGCCCCAAACAGCACAATGGTAATCCCCCAACATGTAAGATCAGTTACATGGGCATTTGAGATGATACGGTTTAGATCATATGATTGCATTTTAGTTGACCAGTGTGAGATTTAATGTTGCGAACTTAAAAATATATGCAGTGTGTGAACGTTTATGGATGGCTAAATGTCGACTCATTGATCTTAATTATTTCCTGTTGCAAGCAGTAAAGTTTCCATCTAGTGTAATGACAAAAAAAATGCTAACAGAAAGAGTAATGAATAACATGGCTGTGTTTCACATATGGATAAAATAAGGAACAGTGTTATTCTTTTTACCATATACATTCAGTGCACAGAAATGTTTTGCTAGCATGGAACCTAATGCTCTGTTCTGACTATCAACTTCTAGATTCCAGGACGTGTGCAATGGCAAACTGTCAGTATGGATGTGAAGAGATCAAGGGTGAAGTTCGCTGTCTGTGCCCATCCACTGGACTTCAGCTAGGACCAGATGGCAGGAACTGCGTGGGTCAGTGTGCCTAACTTATCTTGTTGTGAGAAACTAGATACCCAGTGGACCTAACACTAGGTGATAGTTTTATAACCTGAGAAACAGAAACCTGCATGTGGATTGTGTGCAGAAAACAGCCTTGTCTGAATATTGCTTCAGCAAACATGCATAGAGTGATCACCGCATAAATCTACTTGATCTATGATTGGTTATATATGTGGCAGGGATTAGAGTGCTGGGCAAAGTGCAGAGAACTATAGTAGGCAGCGTTACATTATGCTGCGGACTGATGGGGAAGAAACACAGAACAGTGAGGACAGAAGACTAAAAGTCCATCTAGATTGCCCTGCTGTCCTACAGTTTATTACTCTGACTTAACCTCCCCTTCAGAGATTCTGTCCACCTACTCCCTCCCTCTTGCTTCTAATAACCCCTTGAAGATGTCCAGTTGTGTTTTGAACCCTGACATACTCCCAGCATTGATGACGTGAAAAGAATATTTCCTGGTGTCTTTTCTGAATTCCTCATTCCAGCTTGATGTTGTGCCCCTGTTAGATATACTGTTCCACAACTTCAACAGCTCTACAGAATTTACCCAGGTTGAACCTCAGTATGTATTTGTATGTTTCTATCATATCCTCCTTCTCCATCCTGTCTTCTAAGAAAATCCATATTGAGACTTTCCAGTCTTTTCTCATAGCACCTCCCTGCTGCTTCTGGATTATTTTTGTCATCCTTTCCTGAATGTTTACATAGAAACATAGAATTTGACGGCAGATAAGGACCGCTTGGCCCACCCAGTCTGCCCATTTCCCTACCTAATGGATAAGCTGCAGATCCTAGTTAACCAGCAGCCTACTTCTTTCTACCCCAACCCCCTAGAATTGCCTTATGACTGTCCCATGCATGCTTGAATTCAACCACTGTTTTTGACTCCACAACCTCCTCCGGAAGGCCATTCCATGCATCCACAACCCTCTCTGTGAAAAAATACTTCCTTACATTACCTCTGAGCCACCCCCCATCTTCAAATTGCGCCCCTTGTTTCCAACCTCTTCCTTGCTCTGGTAAGGGTACTCAAACTACAGTACACACAGCACTTCAGGTGAGGTCCAACCAGTGGCCTGTACAGTGCTAGTATGACCTCCTTCCTGAGATTGGTGAGCCACCACTTGATGTACCCCAGCATCTTGTTAGCTGTCCCATACACTTTACTGCATTGGTGAAGAAGCTTCTAGACCATTCCTAATTATTATTCCCAGGTCCCTTTCCTCCTTTGAGAGCTCCAGCTTTTGTTACAACATCCTGTTTTCAGATTTCTGTAATCGATGGGCATTACTTTATGTTTCTTATATAGAAACATGGAGTCTGACAGCTGGAGGAGACCGAAGGTCCATTGAATCTGCCATTACTATACTACCTTAACCCACTGACCTACAGTACAGACTTGGTGGTATCCCTCCCCTCCACACTACCCCTCAAACCCTTGCTGCCCCTTGGAGACTGTGGGCATGATTCTCATTGGTTGACACAGGGCTTGCACAAGCCCTGCATCAAATCCCATGCTATGCTGATAACATTGGCGTACCTTGTGCCTGATTCCAATAGGGAGCGCATTTGCAACACTATACCATTTTTACGCCAGCCTACGCCAAATATGTGGTGCAAACCTGCTAAAAAGGTCCATGAAGTTAGACCAGCAAAAGCTGATCTAACTCACGGCATGTGGCACATGGGGGGCTAGGGGATTAAGAATCCTGAGTGCCGGCTGGGGTGCAGCAAGCCCCATGCGCTGTGCTGTTGTGCACCCGGGGCTTGCAGCTTTCAAATGCATTTGAGAATCAAGCCCTATGAGTTCCCTTGCCCAGGATCTGTACAGTGGCAGAATAATCTCACTTCTCCCATTGTCAAAATCCTTCCTTATCCAACCCAGTATCCTTGATGCCTTGCTGTATGCTTTGTTTTTGAAAATTGAATTTCAGTTGCCAAGTACTGGACCACTTTAGCCAATCTCGCTACATCCTTTTTTCATACTGCCAATTCCCTCCTTACTATCCAATGTCCCGCAGAGTTTGTATCATCTGCAGACTCAGTTTCCTGTGTCTCCTCCCCCCAATATCACTACTGTATATGCATGTTAAAAGTTAGTGGCCCAAGGACAGACTTCCTGAGGCACCCTACTAGTCACCTCCCTGAAATCACAGAACTTTACATTCAGGACTACTGTCTGAGATCTTCCAGCCAACAAATTTCCTATCAAATTAGTTAACCCATCCCCTGGTTCTTGGCCCCTTAACTTCTTCACTAGCCTCCTATGCTGCACCAAATCAAAGACTTTGCTGAGGTTCAAGTAAATTACAGTGCTGTCCACCAGGATCAAGTGTGTCATGTGAAATTTAAGCAATATACCATGACAGGTTGTGGGTTATGCTGGGATTTACCCATGCCTGGTGTGATTCGGTCACGAGGCTGCAGGCCGAGTGAGTAAACCACCCCAGAAGTGGGCAAATTCCACCATAACCCACAAACTGGAGTGGTATATTGCGATTATACAATGTCCCTCTTTTTAAAAAATTTTTTTAAAGGTTAAAGTTGTTTAACTGGAAAAAACGTTTTTTAATGTTTTTTTGATGTAGTATCCTTCCTCTGTATGTTAAATAGTTCCCTGTTGCTAGGTAGAATTATCTTTGTAGGAGATGACAGTCTTCACACACACACACACAGATACGCACCTCCCACACACAAACATGCATATCCTCACTTCTGCTTGCTACAACTTTTTTGGGGTGGTCAACATCAACAGAGTAAGAGACAAGAGGAGCAGTTTGTATAGTAAGAGAGGAATACTGTAGAGAGAGGGAGACTGAGTGCACAGTGGTGCTCGACTGGGA
Source organism: Neoceratodus forsteri (assembly GCA_016271365.2). Taxonomy (NCBI): domain Eukaryota; kingdom Metazoa; phylum Chordata; order Ceratodontiformes; family Ceratodontidae; genus Neoceratodus; species Neoceratodus forsteri. Next base: position 945,619,989 of record CM057458.1, read on the forward strand.
GCTGCTTTTTTTCCATGAAATATTTTCAAGTTTGTTATTGTCTGGGGCATATTTGCACTGGTGTGGTGTAACTGGAAAGCCAGCACCAGCACTAGTGCAACAGAAGCAGGAGCAAGTCAGTGTTACAGGAGCTAGCACTGACTGCTGCAGAAGTTGGAGGGACAGAACATCACAGGAGTTTGCAGCCGAGGACCTGGTGGGGAAAGTGGGGTGAAGTACATTGGAACCCGCAGTGTGAGTTTGGCCTGCATTTAATTGTTGAGGTGGTACAGTGCATTCAATGATTAGAAATTGCTCAATATTTATTTTAAAATATAAGTGGTTTTGTGGTTTTTGGAGTTAGTTAGGGGATTTGTGTGGTCAGCCAGTAATAGTTGAAAGCTGCACAGCATTTTTAAATTCCTGCTGTAGTGCAGTGGCTTAGCGGGGAGTCAATATGATGGTTTTCCACCTTTAGTGTTCAGGGGGGTGGATTGATATCAGAATGGGGTGATAGCAGATGCAGCTGACTGGCACCTTTTCCTGTTGGTCATGCCAGGATTTACAACTGGTAAAGGGTGGTAGACAGCCAATCAGAGTACAGCATTTTCTGAGCCATTGTGTAAGTCACAGTTTACTGCAAGACAAACTGAAGTAATTACCATTGGATTACTTTGAGAATATGCAGTATCCTGCGAGATATCATAGCAAAAACTGTGATAAGAGTGCTTTATCCTGGAGGACGGCACTGTATGTCCACTGCCTGGCCTCCATCAACCATCTGTGTTATCAAATCTAAAATATCAATCAAATTCATTAAGTATAACCTGTCCCTTGTAAACCCATGATGATTCCTATCTATGAGCCTGTTTACCTCTGGAACTTTGGAATCTGTTCTTCTATATTTATAGCCAATATTTTTCACCCTCCAGTCCATCTACACCACACCTGTTGCTAGCAGTTCATAGACTGGATCTGCCAAGGGTGCTACCAGGGGCCAGCCTTATCTTCCTCAGCATCATTGTGTGCATTCCTTCTGGCCCTGGGGAGTTAGAAGTCATTTACCTTAAGGTCCTGTAGACCTTTCAAAACTCTTAGTTATGGTATATATCCCATCACTAACCTGTTGCTATCCATGCCGTCAGATTTTATCTTTCTTTCTGGTAATGGCCATATAGATTCCAGAGTTAAAAGTATTCACTCAATATGCTTGCTTTTTCTACATTACCATCCCACTAATCATATCTTTCTTCATCCTTTCTAGGCTGCACTTTATCTTTTTTTTTTAACGTACTTGAAGAAAGACTGGATATTTTTCTTACACTATCCTTAGCTCTGCCTTTGCTTTCACCCTTCTAATGAGCTGCTTGCCTTTACCTAGTTTCTCATTGCATAATTCCCTGTCAGACTCATTCTTCTCACTTTTGTAGACCGCAAATGCTTTCCTTCTTTTTCCCTTATCACTTCCCTTACTTGTCAGTCTAGTCATACTGGTGTCCTATGCTTTCCTGCCTTACTTATATACTTAATGCATCCCTGGGCTGCTCCAAATACTGCCGTTTTAATTTCTAGTCACTTTTTTCAGCCCCCTCTATCTTATTTATGCTTTTTAGCTGATCTTTGAATAATGTTATCATTTGATCAAGGTCAGCATTCTTAAAATCAGGGCCCAAAATGCTGGAATTCAGTTGTTGGGAATCCAGCACAATGTTGAACTTTGCTGTGTTTTTGTTTGTTCTGTCCTACTGGGTCCTCAGTCATGATGTCTCTAATTGCAGTACAGTTGGACATTACAAGGTCTAAGATTACCTCCCCCATGATTTCCACCTGTACCCATTGGGTTAGGAAGCAGTACTGCATAACCTCTACAAACATCTGACCTTTTTGGCTTCTTCCCTCTGCATATCCTAGTCTAACCACTACATCACACACTTTATTCAGGAAAATTGAGTATATACTCCATTGTACAAGTAAGCAATTGCCTCAGTGATGCATTGGAATGGAGCACAGCACTACATGACCTGTGAGATAATAGTACAAAAGAGGTCAATTCCCTCTCACAGTGCCACAGGGTTACAGAGAAAAGTTCTGGGAATGCAAGAGCTTGCCCCTCAAACTGCAGCGTAATATTGTTTTTAATTTAAAAAAAGAGCCTATTGCTTTTCCAAATGCTTTCAGATTATGCATTTCCACAAAATTAGATTGGGTTCCCCGTTAGCCCCAACCGATTTCTCAATCAAATTTTTCAGTCACATAATCCCAAGCAAGGGTACTTGGTCAATTTGTGCAGTATCTTGTTCATACATATCACTGTGGAGTTGGTGGTCTGGACTGGAAGGATGGAGGTCAGTACCAGAGCCTCGATAGCCAACAGTGGGAGCAGGCACAGCGCAAAGAAAGAAAATGAGAGTGAGTGTGTGTGTGTGTGTGTGTGTGTGAGACAGAGAGAGAGGGAGAGAATGTAGGCACAGGTGATGGGGATACAATGGAGAATTAAAAAAAAAAACAGAAGATACATGGAATGTTAAGGGTGCTAGATCCAAAACAAAAAGATGGCAACTGTTAAAACATTTGAGACTTAAAGTCAGATTATTTATTTACAGGAGACCAATCTTTTAAAAGAAGAAGCCAATCTTTTAGCAAAAATGGGTTATTCCCATGATTAACGGGCAGGTAACTCCACTAATAAAAAAGGGGTAGCCATAACAATACACGATAAGGTCCCTTTTAAATATAATGTCTCAATTCAAGATCCAAATGGCAGATATATCTTAGTTGTTGGTTCTATAAACAACTTGAAAGTCTTATTTGGAAGTATTTATGGTCCTAACTTCTCTTCTCCCTCTTTCATAGCTGACTTAACTAAAATCTTGTTTCCTTATACTGGCTATGAATTTATTCTCAGGGGTGACTGGAATAATATAGCAAATACTAAACTAGATACATCTTCAAAGTCTAATCCTAACATTAATGCAGATACCAAGGCTTTATTGGAGTTTATAGAGCATTTTAATCTAAGTGACCCTTGGAGATCTTTAAATCCATCTGTTAAACAATTCTCCTCTTACTCCCCCTCATAAAGTTTATTCAACACTTGATTACTTTTTAATCAGTAACAGACTAATGCCTCAAGTTGTTGACTCTGTTATTACTCCCAGAGTACTCTCTGACCATTCACTGGTTAAACTTACTTTAAATCTGAATACTGCTACTCAACTTGGTTCATAACTCTGGAGACTTAATAATCAACTCTTAAAAGATAGTTATATAATAACTTTTATTAAAAAGGAAATAAAATTATTTTGAGCACTCAACATTAACTCAACAGATAAAAAGGATATCATTCAGGCCTCATTTAAATGTTATATATGGGGTCTTTTCATTCATTTCTCCTCTAAACATTAAAAGTAATGGTCTGCTAAGCTTAAAGAAACCTTAGATGCCATTGAAAAACTTGAATCTCAAGGCATAGCTTCTCTTAATGACCAAAATTTAACCACTCTACAAAATTTAAGAGAAACTTATTCTGAACTATCTAGAGAAAAAGCTGAATATACTGATAACCAAAGCTTTACAGTATACCTGGATCAAGGTGAGAAACCTACCGGGTTACTTGCACAAAGGCTTAAAAAAATACAGACTAACAGGTATATTACAGCACTAAAATCTGAAACAGATGGCTTAGTTAAAATACATCCTGAAGAAACTGTTGCAGAATTTGAATTCTATTTTAACCAACTATATAATCCCACAACTGAGTCTCTATCGATAACCGATTACCAAAATTATTTAAGTAACTTTGATTGCCCAACTCTGTCACCCCAATTAGCTGTAGATTTGGTTTCACCAATTACAAGTAAAGAAATTATGGATGTTATTAATTCCCTTAAACTGGATAAATCTTCAGGTCCTGATGGACTAACTTCTAACTTTTATAAAACATTCATAGAAGACCTAGTTCCTTTTCTGAAATTTATATTTTGGAGAATGGTATTTCTGACCATACACTTCTAGAGGCCTTAATTCTAATTCACAAACCAGATAAACCAAAAGAATGTTTGGCCAGTTATAGACCTATCTCCCTCATTAATGGTGACATAAAGGTCTTAGCTAACATTTTAGCTCAGAGAATTAAATCCAACTGGAATTTATTGATCTCCTTTGAGTAAGTGGGTCCTCACTTGATCATATAAGAAAACTGGCACATATTTTCTCTGCGTCTGGGGAGGCTGGTTCCCCTGTGGTTTTGGTCTCCCTAGATGCAGAGAAAGCCTTTGGCAGAGTCAATATTACCTTTCTGTTTGAAACCTTTTTGAACTTTGGTTTTCCATCCAGGTTTGTTGACTGGTTGAAGGTTCTATACTCACAGCCTTCAGCTAAACTTTATATCAATGGTATATTTTCTTCTTTAATTCTCCTGAAGTCTGGTACAAGGCAAGATTGCCCTCTCTCTCTCCTGTTCTTTTTAACTTCTATTTAGAACATCTCCAGTACAATCTAAAACATAGTCCAAACATTAAGGGTATAAATCTAGATTCCCACATTCTTACATGATCATCTTATACTGATGGCACCCTGTTATATATGACCCATCCAAATATTTAAATCCCGGCCATTTTAAGTACTATTCAAAAGTTTAGCCTAGTTTCTAATTATAAAATGAATACAAGTAATACACTTATGATGCCCTTAAATAATTCCGTTACCAAATCTGATATTATAAAATTTGGATTAGCCTGATCATTTAAAATATTTGGGTATATACCTTTCATGAGACCAAAAACAGATGATATACCTAAATTATTCTAGTTTGTTTTCCGCTATCAAACAGGACTTAGATAGATGGATAAAACTACCTTTGTCAATCTTAGGTAGGATTAATATCATTAAAATTAATGTTTTCCCCAGGATTTTTTACCTCCTAAGTACTCTGAATCGTCTTTTACCCTTTTCCTGGTTTAAAAAAACTACATTCTATGTTAGGAAGATTCATCTGGCTCAATAAGCCTCCAAGGATAGCATACAACAAATTTACTCTTACTAAAAAACAAGGTGGATTCAAATTACCAAATGTTATCCTATATTATCTGGCTAGTTATATAAATAAATAATGTAGATGGTTTACCCTTAAGAACTGTGTATCTTCTTATCACACAATTTGTGTATAGATCTTGAAAGAGGGATGCTAAGTACAATTTTTCTACTCAATCTTTTTTCTATATGACCTTTAAAATGCTTACTAGTAAACTCAAAAAATCAGTAATGGGGATCACTTATAGATTTTATGACCAACTGTGTACTTATTTACATTTCTCCTTTTCAAAGGATATTAATTAACCTGTGCTGAATAATGGGAACGCTAGGTTAAATAATAATCCTTTACTTAATATTTGGTTACCAGCTTTAAAAGGTTGTGCTGTGAAAACATTCCTTCATAAAGACAGCTAATACCTCTAGATGAGGTTAGAACTAAATTAGGCTTTGGGAAGGGTTATTTTTATTAATTATTTACACTAAAACACATTTTGGCATCTCATTTCGGCCCCTCACCTTGGCTTGAAGATTATGGATAGCCTTTGGAAAATATTTTATTACTCCTTAAAAAGCCCCATTCAATTTCTAAAGTTTACCAATATTTCCTGTCCAAATTTTCCTCATCGATACTGTTAGTATCCAAATACTGGCAGGACATGCAGGAATATTCACAATAAGATTGGTCCAAAGACTGGAAAGATTTGTATAAGTTTATTTCAAATGATAAGTCAAAACTAGTACAAATAAAAATTTTACAGAATGCGTATTTTAAGCCACTTAAAATGTACAATTTCAGTTTGTTGTCTTCTCCAACATGTTTTAGATGTGGTGTAAATGAAGGATCCCTTATTCGCATTTTTGGGATTGCCCACGCTTACTTCCTTTGAAGGGAGATTAAACTCAAAATAGGGAGTTTGTTAGATTTGGATTTTTTTTTTCACACCTGCGATAGGTATTATTGGAGATCTGGGCAACATTTCTTCTGAAGTAGCGAAATATCAAATTTACATGATTGATTTATCTGCAAAAAAATGTTATTTTAAAATGTTGGCTAGATCACCAAACTCTTTCTATGATTGAATGGAGGAATGAAATACTACTTAATTTAAGGGCTGAGAGGTTTACTGCAAGTATGAAACATAATCTAGTGGGCTTTACCATCAAATGGGGGAAATCATTTGATTTAATTTTCAATCTTCAAAAGATCTAGCACCCTCAATTTTAAGTTTAATTGTAATTTGGCTATATTTATAGCTCATCTTTTCATTATTTTGTTAACTGTGCTATTTTAAAACTGCTAGACACATTTTTAAGTAGTGAAAGTCATTTATATTGTATTTTATGGTTAACTTTAATATTGGATCTGTTTTGGTATTTGATACAAATTTTGTTTTACTAGGTCTCAAGTGTGGTTTATTTAACTAGATTTAACTGTTATGCTCGGGGTTGTTTGGGGGGTGGGTGGAAGTTGTGCTTGGGTTGTTTATTGTCATTTACATGGTCTTAAAGATTGATGCTGTTGTTTGAATTGAATCCTTTACCTTCTTTTCTCTTAATGCATCAAGTTGCCTGTTGTGTATATTGTTATTATTATAAACTTAATAAAGATTATAAAATAAAAAAAAACAGAAGATTACATTGGAATGGAATATGCAGGCAGTGAGTAAAAATTCAAATCTCCATTGGGGGTCTCATCAGACTTCTAAAAGTCAGAAAAGGTTCCTTAGAGCAGTGGTTGTCAGATGAATCCAAACTGTTCCAGGAGAGGCCTTGTATAGCCTTTCAATGTACTGTATCAAAGTATTTAGAGCAGCAGTGCAAGTTACGGTGAAAATTATGAACCTGTAACTTTTTATTCCATTTTAGATCATTCTTTTTCTCTTGTCATGAAGGATGCCCTATGTTTTGCTTATTAACTCTGCATTAGCATTTATTTTAAGATCTGAAATAACTATAGCAAGCCCCAGATTTTCATCAGTATTCTCAGCTATTTGTTAACTCTTGCTGTTCCATAAGATCAGGATGCAGTGTATGTTGCATGCTAGTTTACCTTAGTCACAAGAGAAGAGATGTTAAATATTGGGTGCTAAAAAACAGCTATGAATCCTGATGAAAACCTGGGGAGTGGTGCAGTACAGTGGCTGTGGAACAGCAGTCTTCAGGGAGACCTTGTGGAGACTGAGGTGTTGCACCACTTGTATGCACCTCTCTGGGCTTAGGGGGGAGGTCTTTAGACTCCTGACTGTGTTGGCTAGGAGTAGGGGGACCTCTTTCCCCACCCAGGGGCCACCAAGTCCACCACCGTTGCCTCAGAGGGTACCCAAAAGGAGGGCCAGCTGGATTGTTGGGCAATGGTGTAGTTTAACAGGTACAGTTTATGCCATTGTATTTCCCCATAAGTATACTAAGGCGGCATCCATAACAATGTGGGTCACCACACAGCGTCATCATGCTGCAACTTTTCAAGGATGCTGGCTGTCTGTCTCAGCAGAAGGCACGAGCTAGATGACTCACACAAAAGTAAACAGGTAAAAACAATCCACACCATCACCGAATAATCATAGTACACATAGGAAAATATTTATCAGTCTTGTCAAACCTGTGTGTTTTGTTTTTGTGTGCTCCATATGTTTGGAGTACATTGATTTGGGGAGCTCTGCCCCCCACACACCCCTTTTTTTTTAATCTTGTCAAACCTGCGTTTTGTTCTCTGCATTATAGAGCCTGTGTGTTTTTTGTTCTGTGTGTTATATATGTTTGCACAAACTGATCTGGGGTTTCTGCCCCACACACTCCCTGCCTCCCCCTGTAGTATATTTACCTGTTACTCTGTTCTACATAATATGTTCTCATAAGGGTACACATAATCAGCCCATGCAAATCTTCTAAGTATAACTAGTGATGCCTTATATTACAGTAAGTTATGCAGTTTGCATACATCGATTCACTGTACCTGTTAAACTATACTATCATCGATTGTGGTGGGCTCTGAGAAGCTGGAGGTGGGGGTAAGAGAACACATTCGTCAGCCAGTGCCACTAAATAATTCTTTCACCACCCTGGTGGGACTGGACTGCTGAGACAAGCACCTGAGATAGGGCAAGAGAGGATGGTGGAGGTCCTTAAGAGCGGAGGACCCAAGGATGGAGGAAGAGGGCCCCAGCAAAAGAGGAAGCAACTTTTGATGGAGTAATCACTCATCATGGGGGTAATTTTGGGAACAACATGAGAAGGAAGGAGGGTGGTGAGGTGCCTATCCGGCATCTCTGCAATGAGGGATGGGGCGCGGATCCTTAGGATCACTAAGGCAGCTGGGTAGGAGAGGGAGCTGAATGTCACTGTCCAATCTGGGGATAAATGACCTGGAAGAGGACACAGCTGGGGTGAAACAGGGCAGTTTTAGGGAACACAGGAGGTGCCTGAAGCAGGTAGAATGCACAGTAGTCTTCACTGAGGTGCTACCTCTGCGAGGCTGGGGGAGGAGAGGTCACACTGCACTGTGATCTTCAGCAGCTGGTTAAAGGCATGGTGCAAGGAGGAGGGGTTAGGCTACATCAGGGACTTGGGTCCTACCTGGAGGGACACAGGCCTGTACAAATGGGAATGGCAGTTCTGAATGGAAAGTTTATATGCTAATTTAATGGGCATTTAAACTAGCCAAGGGGAAGGCAGAAGAAAAGAGGGAGGCAATGAATGTTCCCCAGGTGATGCAGCAGTAGTGAAGAAAAGCCCAGAGGAAATAAATTCCCCAGGGGTCATGGGATGTAGGGGGGGAAGAGACAGGAGGGTTGAGAGTTAAAACTAGGGCAGAGGAAAATACTAGAGAGAGTGGGCAGAGGGAAAATAACATGGGGAAGAATGATAACAGTGAAAAAACAAGGGAAGGATGGACTCGGGAAGGGGGAGCAAAGCAGGAGCAGGCAGAGATAAGAGGAGTGGAGAGTCATGTGTGCCAACTCAAGGAGCCTAGGAAACAAAATTCCTGACCTTGAGGCTACCATTGCGGAGGTGGACCTGGATATGGTGGCCATTAACAGGTTCATGGTGCACTGACAACCACAACTGGGAGGTGGCCCTTCTGGGATACATTATGTTCTGGAAGCATAGGGCAGGGAGGAAAAGGGGCAGTTTTATATGTTAAGGAAAGTATTAAGGCCATGGAAATATAAGGATACAGTGGGCAAAAGGAGGGGCTAGATGCCCTTTGGGTTGGCTTGGAGATGGGGTCAAGTGTCTTTATACACGTAGGGGTGGTGTACAGGCCACCAACACAGAGGGAGTAATTGGACAGGGTTTGGGGGGAAGCCATAGACAAAATGGCAAGCAAAGGGGAAGTAATAATTATGAGGGACTTTAATCTGCCAGATGTGGACTGGCACATCCAGCCTGTAGCTAGATCTAGAAGGTGGGTCTTGCTAGACTCCATTGTAGGGGCATTTCTCAGGCAACTGGTCACAGTTCCGAACAGAGATGGGGCAGTGCTGGATCTGGTACTTACGAACAGGGAAAGAAACATAGAAACAGAGAAATTGCCAGCAGATAAGGACCGCTAGGCCCATCCAGTCTGCCCGTAAGTCCTACCCTTGTTTGCGGCCTCTGACCCTGTTTGATCAATGGCTTTCTCCTCTCCTTCCTACTTCTAGGGTTCCCTTATGCCTGTCCCATGTATGTTTAAATCCCTCCACTGTGCTTACTCCCACCACCTCCTGTGGCAGACTGTTCCATGCATCTACCACCCTTTCCATGAAGAAAAACTTCCTCAAATTTCCCCTTTTCCTGCCACCTTCCAATTTCATAGTATGCCCCCTCGTTCTTGTACTCCTCTTATATTGGAACATGTTGCCCTTTTGCACCTTCTTTATGCCTTTAAGATACTTGAAGGTTTCTATCATCTCTCCCCACTCCCTCCTCTCCTCCAGGGAGTACATATTGAAGTACTTTAATCGCTCCTCATATGTTTTCTGGTGCAAGCCCTGTACTATCTTTGTCGCCCTTCTCTGGACCACCTCCACCCTGTCAATGTCCTTACGAAGATGTGGCCTCCAAAATTGTACACAGTACTCTAGGTGAGGCTTCACTAGTGTTTTATGCAATGGAATCACCACCTCCCTCCTTCTGCTAGTGATACCTCTGTCTTTGCACCCCAGCATGCCACTGGCCCTCCCTGCAGCCTTTGTACTCTGCTTAGTCACCTTTAGGTCATCAGAAATGATAACCACCAGATCAATTTTTTCCTTGGTGACTATCAGCAACTCTCCCCCATCCTGTAGCTCTCCTCAGGGTTTCTTCATCCCAAGTGCATTATTTTACACTTCTTTTAATTCAACGTTAGCTGCCACACCTCAGACCACTCTTTAATCTTCCCCAGGTCACTCCTCATTTTCTCCACCCCATTTGGAGTATCAACCCTGTTGCAGATCTTGGTGTCATCTGCAAACAGTCAGACCTTTTCCTCCAGCCCTTCTGCTATGTCACTGATGAAGACATTAAACAGGACTGGTGCAAGGACTGATCCCTGAGGCACCCCACTGGTCACCCTCCTCCCCAGACTGGATCACATTTACCACCACCCTCTGCCTCCTGTCCATTAACCAGTTTCTAACCCAGTTTACCACCTTGTGACCCATGCCCAGACTACCCATCTTGCTAACCAGACTTTTATGTGGGACGGTGTCATAGGCCTTGCTGAAATCGAGGTAGGCAACCTCCACTGCTCCCCCCCTGATTTACCTCTTTCATAACCCAGTCAAAAAAATCTGTCAGATGTGTTTGACATGACCTTCCTGCTGTGAATCCATGTTACCTCGGATCCTGGGGCTCCATTGGATTCCAAGTGTCCCATTATTCTTTCTTTAAGCAGTGCCTCCATGATCTTACTCACTACTGAGGTGAGACTGACCGGCCTATAGTTCCTTGCCTCCTCCCTGCTACCACCTTTGTGAAGAGGGACTACATGTGCCCTCCTTCAGTTCTCTGGAACCACTCCTGTGTTGAGGGACATGGTGAACATGGCTGCCAGAGGCACTGCTAGCTCCCTCCACAGCTCCCTTAATATCCTTGGGTATATGCCATCTGGCCCCACTGCTTTGTCCACCTTCAGTTTTGTGAGCTCCTCCAGTACTCTCTCCACAGTAAATAGACTGGTGTTCACCCCCCCCCCCCTTTGTATCTGTTGCACAACTGTGGTCCCTGACCCCTCCTTTCAGTGAATACTGAACAGAAGTATTTATTCAGTATTTCCACCTTTTCCAGGTCTCTCTCCTTACTCTCCCCTTCATCCCCTCTGAGCCTTACAATCCCCCCTGGCTTTCCTTCTTTCGCTGATGTACCTATAGAATGTCGCGCCGCCTTTCTTCACTGTCTGCGCTAATCTTTCCTCAGTCCACACCTTTGTGCTCCTAACAACCTTCCCCACTTTACTTTAAGTAGACTTCCCTGTCTTCCTCCTTTTGAGCCTCCTTATGTTTCCTCAAACCCGCCCTTTTGGCCCCTTACTTTGTTTGCCACATCTTTCGAGAACCATAGTGGTTTCCTCCTCTTGCCTTTGTTTACCAACCTGATACTTTGTTTCATCACCTCCTCTATGGCTCCTTTTAGGTGTTCCCACTGCTCCTCAACACCCCTCCTACCTCCCTCCTCACCAGGGCTTCTTTGATACATCTCCCCATCTTAGCAAAGTCCACCCTTCTGAAATCTAAGACCCTTACCTTTGTGTAACTTAACTGTGTCCCTGTCCCCATGTTAAACCACACTATGTGGTGGTTGCTGGACCCCAGTTGACCTTCAACCTGGACTTCTGTAATTCTGTCACCATTAGTCAATATTAGGTCCAGAATCACCCCGTCTCCGGTGGGATCAAGCACTAGCTGCCTGAGGCCTGCCCCTGTAGGGAGTCTAGGATGTGTCAGCTCCTGATTGAAGCAGCTGCTGGGGATAGCAATACAGATATCACAATAGTTAGCCCCCTGGATACAAGTGATCATCATATAGTTTGGTTTAACATAATGACTGGGCAGGAGAAAACCAAACTAGGATGAGGGTCCTGGGCCTCAGCAGTGCAGATTTTAAAGAAATGGGGAGACCGCCTTAGGAAATACCTTGAAGTGGGGGAATAGCCAGGTGGTGGAGGCACAATGGGGAAGAATAAAGTAGGGTATAACTAAGGTAATGGCAAGCTGTGTGATGTACAAAGCAAGGGTAAAAGCAGAAAGAGGCCACTGTGGTTCTCAAAGGAGGTTCATAAGGCAGTAAGGGAGAAAAAACAACTTCCATCAAGTACAGGGAGACCCAAACGGAGGCAGTTGGGGAGGTATATCTAGAGAAACAGAGGGAGGCAAAAAAGAGGGTAAAGACAACAAAGGCTCTGAAGAAAGCATTTCCCAGGGCATCAAAAACGGGAATATGGCTCTCTTCAGGTACTGCACATGAGCGAAAGGCAGAAGGCAAGTGGTGGTACAATAAACATCAGGAGACCAGAAGGGGGGCACTGTGCAGAGGAAGACCAAGAAAAAGCAAAAATTTTCAATGAATACTTCTGCTCAGTCTTCACAGTGGAAGGGGCAGGTCATCATGCATTAAAAGCATCGGGGAGGGTGGCGACACAGGTTCCTTTTCTGCTGAGGTTAGAGTCCTTCTAGAAAACAAAGTGATGGGCCAGATGGAATTCATCCAAGGTTACTTAAGGAACTGAGCACAGTGCTTGCCGCCCCTCTGGCAACACTGTTTAGCACCTCTTCGGAGATGGGGGGTGGTTTCAGAGGAGTGGAGGAGGGCCAGTGTGGTCCATCTGCACAACAGCAGTAACAAGGGGGGGCGGTCCAATCAGTCTCACATTAGTGGTGGGGAAGTTAATGAAGTCCTTCCTGAGAGACTGGTGAAGTACCTTTTAATTTTTCATTTTTTACATTTTTATTTTTTATACTTGTTAGCTGATGAGCAAACTGCCCATTTTCACAAGTAACAAGTTCAAAAATGCAAGCAATGAAGGACAGTGAATACAGTACAAAAACAAGACTTAAAAAGGACAGCATACTCAATTAACATTAAATACAAGTGCAACATACACACTTAAGCATTAAATACAAGTGCATTCATTCTTTAAAATAAGCCATTGTTTTATTCATTCCCCTATAAACTTGCAGAATTCGCTCCCCTTTAGTAAACTCATGGAACTCTCTCCCTCTAATTAACACGTTGCCCCTTCAGTTTAACTAGTAACTACTAGGTGATACTCATTACCCTACAAACTAGTTGAACTCATTTCCATAAATACTTAGTAAATGTAATCCTCTGCCAAAACCCCAACCCCCATCTGACATTCTCTCTTAAACCTTCAATTCTTACTGTCAGTTGGCTACCCTGGGTCTCCCAAGGTCAGATCTAATGCCAGGTTGACGGACCCAGCATTTAGTTGTTGGTTGTGCAGGCCCTGCACCCAATTTACTACCTCTCCCACCTTAGCATGTTATACTACCCAAAATGGATGCCAAAATTAGCAAGCACAATATACTAGAAGGTCTCCCTATACAGTTGATCCTAATTTTGGTGCTCGCCTTTCATCCCCAGATACCCTGCCACTGCATCCACCTACAGAAACAGCCACCAAGATTACATCCTACAGCGTGGCAAACTGGCTCAATAGGAGACCCACACTATACCACCTTCTCCTATGCAACCACTGCTACCACACATATGGGCCTCCACCCTAAGGAGGAGCCCTACTTCTGCCTTAAGCCTGTTTCTTGGCCTCCAGGTAACACTAGGCCCACCTGCTAAATGCTCCTTCCAGAATCTGCTGAGGCCACAAGCAAAACTCAACTACCTGAAGTTATGCAAAAAACTATCCTAATCCTACTACTGATCTCAGATAACATCCACCCTAACCCCGGTCCACTGACTACTAGCTCACAGATCACAGTTACTAAAGAGTGATTAAAAATTGTGGCAATGAACATCTGCAGTCTCTTAACTAAGCTAACTCAGCCTGAAGCGTGGTTGGACTACACCCAGCCAGATGTCCTTGCTCTGAGACCTGGCTCTCCCTGCGTAATGCGGACTTGGTTGTCTCCATTTCTGACTACAACATGCACAAGCTGGACCACACCAGTAAAGGAGGTGGTGGCTGCATAATCTACACATGCAGCCACCTACAATGCCACAAAACTCCACTAACTCTTGTCAGCAAGGACTATGAGTGCTTAACAATAAAAATCATACTTGGCAAAGGGCGTAAGTGCCTAAATGTTATGGTCACCCGTATCCCTTCCAGGCACCAGAAAGCAGGGTTTGAAGCCTTTGTCAATTACTTCTCCCAAGTCTATGAAAAAAAGGAGACTATCATACGGGGGGATTTCAACTCCAACTGGCTTGCCAGCACCAGCGCCACCCACAGAGACCTGGTCTCTGAACTCTACCTGATGCAGATGGTCTCAAGCTGCACTAGAACTACTGCACAGGTACAAGCATCCTGATCGATTGGGTCCTAACAACACACCCAGAAAGACTAACAAATGTCAAGGTCCTCACCGGATACCTTGAGTGATCACTCGCCAGTCCAATGCAAGTGGTCGGCCAAGCAGGCCAGTCCCCTCCTCCTCAGACTGGTGAGGAATAGGGTTATAAAGAAATGCACCATGATTCACTTCAAGAACTACCTCGCAGATATAGACTGGAGCTTCATTGATATAAGTCCCTCTATTGATACAGCACTCCAGCTATTCATCTCCCACTTCAACACAGCTGTGGACAAGTTCACTTCTTATTGCAAGAAAATGATAAAGGGAGGTAATATGGACTGTATCACCCCTCAGCTGCTCGGTATGATGTGACAGCGAGACATGTTCTGGCACCATGCCAGGGAGATGGAGGAAACTGCAGATATTCAAAGGTACAAAGCGGCCCGTAACAGGTGTACATGGGAAATCTGGCAGGCCAAGGCCACATGTCACAAAAACCAACAGACACAATGCTGGGGTGATGAGAAGAAGTTTTGGACCTCGGTAAAGAACCTTGCAGGGTCAGGTGACAGGTCCCCCCCTCCATGTTTTAGCATAACGGTGAGGTAATACTAGAGGATGATACCATGGCCAGTATCTATAATACTGCATTTTCAGATTACAGCTCTGTCCTCCCCCCCCAGACCGGCTATGTACCCCACCGGATTATCAACCACCTCCTCTCCTAACTCGGGACCTGACGCCATTAGAGGCCTTAACTTCTACTTCAAACAGGTAACTGCCACAGAAACAATAAATACCTAACTAGAGTGCTAGGTAAAACCAGGATGGGCAGTGATGGTGTTGATATGAAGCTGGTAGTCATTGCTCTGCTTGAGGTCATCATACTATTAATAAAACTGTTTAATCTGTCTCTCCGCTTATTCACATTCCCTTCTATATGGAAATCTGCTCTTGTAACCTCAGTGCTAAAAGGAGGTGATCAGGCAACTGTGTCTAATTACAGATCCATGTCCATACTGTCCCCACTCTCCAAAGCCCTAGACAGAATTATAGTTGACCAACTCACAGACCATCTGCAAAAATACAACCTTCTCTGCCTCAGCAGCATGGCTCCCATAAGATGCATAGCATGAATACTGCCTTAGTTGATTTCACAGGTTATGTGCATGAGGATCTTGACCAAGGTCAGCTCATTGGAGCTATCTATGTAGACCTTACCAAGGCCTTCGACCTTGTGGATCATCAGGTGCTGTTACATAGGTTAGGTTGCTTGGGGCTGTCCCTGGACAGTCAAGTGGTTCACAAGCTATCTAACAGGATGCTCCCAGTGGGTAAAACTTAACGGTGCAGTTTCATAGGTCTGTGAAGTGACCGTAGGGGTCCCCAGGGCTCTATACTGGGCCCGCTCTTGTTCAGCCTCTTTGTGAACAATTTTCCAGAGCCATGCCACGGCTAGGGTCCTGCTTTATGCAGACAACAAAGTTGCTTTCTGCATGACTCTTGTCAGGAGACTCTCAACAGGCACCTGCAGCACAACTTTAACATGCTGCAAGACTGGTTTAAGGACAGCCTACTTGTATTTAACAGCAAAAAACAAAGATGATGCTCCTTGCTGGACATCAAAAGAGAAGAACCACTGCACCCTTTACCATACTTGACAGCTCTCACTCTGCCTTTGAGCAAGTATCCTCCTTCAGGTACATGGGGATCATTATTGATGAGTCCCTTACCTTCGACAAACATATTTGTGCAATTACCATCGTTGCTAACAGGAAGTTAGGGGCCCTATACAGGCTTCGGTCCTGCCTCACTCCAGAGGCTAGGTATCAGGCCATTAGAGGCACAATCCCTCCAATTCTAGACTATGAAATAGTAGTCTATGGTGCAGCCTCCAACACCAGCCTGCAGAGAGTCCACACCACCCTTAAAGCCTGCAGACTTGTCTTAGATGCTGATTGCCTTACGCACACATGTGATCTGTACATTAGAACAAGATGGCTTCCTCTCAAGGACCAGCTCAGACTCCACTCCTGCCTCCTGGGGATGAAATCCCTGCTTGGACTTGTCCCTCCTGCACTGCAGGCTTTATTCTGCCTTGCCCCCTCTAAACACATCATGAGAAGTATGACAAACCACACGCTTGCGGTGCCTTTCAGGAGAACTGCACTATGGAGTCATGCCTTTGCAGTCAGAACACCCACCTGGCTAAACAAGCTCCCCCTAGCTATAACAAGCCTCACCAGCATTAGTCACTTCAAATCCAAACTTTGGAATTCCGTCGCCATACCTGCACACTGCTTCTGCTCCACCTAACCCCTGAGCCTACCAGTGTGCCCGCCACACTATATCCTTACAGAAACCGCTGAAACAGCCCCCATGTCTCTTAACTATTGCCTGCTACACTTTCTCTAAGTTGTTTCTAAATTGGCATCCTCTAGCCTGAGACAAGGCCTATTAGCTGCTATCTATGAGTACCTAACTAAACTGTTAGCACTTATTTGTACAGACGATGTTGGACTGCTTTTTATGAACTCAGTGTTATTGACTGTGTTATACAATGTGCCTCTGTTAGCACTTATTTGTACTGCCGGTGTTGGATTGCTCCTATATACTTGTATTAAGACTGTGTTATACAAAGCAACTCTGTCTTTCCTCCTCAATCCCCTGTAGTATTTAGTCTGTTAATGTGTTATTAATATGTTTATGACAATGCCTTTTCGCTGCTTTTGATATTCCCAACTCATGTACCTGTCCCCTCGCTTTGTGAATGAGCTCCTAGCTCAAAGGTTTGTAATGCTGATCTAAAATCTAAAAAAATCTAAAACTTGTTTTGAATTATCTAATAGTTGTGCAATTAACAATTTCATCAGGTATGGAATTATAAAATGTCAAAGCCCTATATAATACAGATTTGTGTTCTACTAAGTTTTTTGAATAATGGAATTCTAAAGGCATACTTGGTCTGTGACCTAGTTCCATGTGTATTAATAGCCCTGGGGAACAGTAACATAACTGTTTGTGGTAGCAAATCAATAATTCCTTTATGAACCATAGAACCCATTCTTAAGTTGCGTCTATTTTCAAGTACCTTTCAATCAATCAATCAATCAATCAAAGTCTTTATTTAACCAGGCGATCACTGTTGAGCAAGCTCATTTTCGAGGTGGACCTGGGTTTGTTAACAGGGAACAAGGGACAATATACATGAGATGCAACACACAAGAAAATAGTAATAATACAAATAAAGTGAGATACTATAATACAGTATATACAAAGTATCAGCAGGTAGCATTAACAGTAGTATACTGTATGTTTGGAACAGAAGATACAGCTAGTTTTAGGTAGGACACAATTTTTCATAAAAGTAAAGAAATATACATATCAGGTGTACCGAACACAAATAAACCTAATATAAAAAGATATATAGTGATACGATATGGAGAATTTAGAGCTGGAACCAGGGTCAAAGGAATGTGGAAGGGACAGATACGGGGGTAGAAAAAGGGGAGAGGGAAGAGTCAATTATAGATGTGATCAGTCTTTTAACAGTAGTAATTAGAGTGTGTTTGGACTTATAGGAGTCACTATTTAGGGTAGACAGGCACAGGACTCCTTATTATGATGTAGATATAGAGATTTAAAAGCTGCTAGGCTGATGGGGTGAGTTAATTTCAAAGTTTTTTGCAGCTTGTTCCACAGTTGAGGGAGCACAAAGCTGATGGCTGCTCTGCCAATGCGAGATTTTGCTTTGTAAACATAAAGGCAGATATAGAGGTGCTTCTCAGGGCATACTTCCCCAGAGTGCACAAAGGTAAACAGACAGAGATATACTGGGGCAGTTTATTTGAGATAGCTTTGTATGTCCAAACTGCAGCATTTTTTTGCCATCTGTAAGCAAGGGATGACCATCCCACTGCCGTGTACAATGCACAGTGGTTAGTTGAGTATGTAAGACCCGTGATAGATCTTATGGCTCTGTGATAAAGCGTATTGAGTTTGGCTAGGGTACCTGCAGGTCCATGACTATACAGAAAGTCTGCATAATCCAAAAGAGAAAGAAAGGTAGTTTGAACCAGTTTCAGTTTAGCGTCTCTTGTGAGGAGATTATTAATCCTAAAGAACAGACCAAGTCTTTGTCTAAGTTTCTTTGCCAGTTCTTCTAAGTGATCTGTGAAAGTAAGTCTATGGTCTAACCAGACCCCCAGGTACTTGAACTTTGGTATGTAGTCCAACTGCTCACCTAGAATGGTAGTGATCTGCAGGAGTGTCCCAGCAATTGCAGGATTTATTGCATTTTGAAGGGACGAGAGGAACATTGCTTTGTTTTTTTTTGCATTTAAGAGCAGTTTCTGGTTTATAAGCTGATGTTGCAGCAGATTAATTTTGAAGGGCTTTACAGGCCACTTCAGGTGTGGGGATACTAGCATAGAGTACCGTATCATCTGCGAATAGGTGTATTTGTGCTTCTTTGATGGGGGCATCTACGTTGTTAATATAAATGGTGAAGAGCAAGGGACCAAGAATGGAACCTTGCGGTACACCCCTCAATAGGGGTTTTGGTGGAGAAACTTCCCCTTCTGGTCTTTACTTGTTGAAGTCGTCCTGAGAGGTAGTTGGAGAACCATTTAAGGGATAGGGAATCCCAAAAAATGTTCTGGAGGGATGACAGAAGCAGTCTGTGATCAACGGTATCGAACGCCTTGCTTAGGTCCAAGAAAACTGCGCAGACAAAGTTTTTTTGTCTAATTCAAGCTGCCAGTTCTTTGTCACCTTGGCTAGAGCAGAGATTGTACTGTGCTGTGCTATAAAACCGTATTGTAACGGGTTGAGCATTTTTTCTGATTCCAGGTACTTCCAAAGCTGGGAGTTCACTATTTTCTCCAGCATCTTTGACAGGATTGGAAGTAGGAAGATTGGCCTGTAGTTATTGAGGTCAATAGGATCTCCTGACTTAAACAAAGGGACCACAAGTGCATTTTTCCAAATGGGTGGTAGGTCACCCTGGGACAAGGATAAGTTGAAGAGATGAGTAATTGGGACTGCGAGGACACGGTAGCCGACCTTTAAGAAGTACAGTCAATGAGGTTGGCTCCAGCACTTTTCCTAGTGTCCAGCTGAAGGAGAAGATCTTCGACTTCTTTCAGGGAGGTAGGCTGCAGAGAGAAGGATGGACTGGGGATGGGTTTTTCTTGTGTATCCAATCTAAGTTGTTGGCAGAGGATATTCGCGGGAGAGGAGTCAAAGACTAGCTCTGTAGTGGCAAAATGATTATTGAGAGCATCGAGGATAGACGGTCTGTCGGAGATGACAGTATTGTAGATCAATAATTTAGTAGGTAGGGAATTTACAGTGATGTGACCTTCAATGTCTTTGATAGTCTTCCAGAATTTTGGAGGCATTTCTTGAGGAGCTGTCCGGCTAAGAGTGGTAGAAATTAGCTTTGGCTTCTCAGACCATTTTGGTGCAGAGGTTCCTCGCCCTCCAGAAAGAATTCCAGTCATTTATTAAATTAATTTTCCTAGCAGTTCTCCAGAGTACATCCCTACTCCGCAAAGCATCTTTCAGGTCTTCTGTAAACCATTGACAGGATTTGTTTCTGGCACAAACTTTTACTATGGGAGCATACTTGTTCAGAGCCCCTAGCACAATTTCTGAGAAAATATCATAAGCCGTAGTCAGGGACTTGGCTAGATAGAAGTCCTGCCATCGCATGGAGTCTCTTAGGTCTGATACATACCCATGGAGATCAAAGTTGAGTATGCACCTTTTAAAGGAGAATTTTGGTACAGTTGTGGATTTAAGAGTGGATCTTACACACGCGATGAAGCAATGGTCACTAATATCAGAGAAAAAGACGCCAGCATGGGAGAATAAATGGGGTTTGTTAACTAAAATGATATCCAAGAGAGTACTGTTATTAGAATTGAGCTTGTTAGGATGAGTAGATTCGTTTATTAGCTGTGACAACCCAAGGGAATCACAGAACATTTTGAGGGTGGATGCACTGGAGAGCCAGTCAAGTTGAAGTCCCCTAGTATAATACACTGGAAGATGCCAAACCCAGGATGTTTTCGAGATGTTTTAGCAACTGTAGTCCAGCTGATGGGGGTCTGTAGCATCCTATTATACATAATGAGACACCGGTGGCAATTTCAATCTTTAATGACAAGCTTTCGAATTCTTTTGGGACAGAGGTTGAGTCAATTATGGAGGCAGGGAATTTATCCTTGATGTAAACAGCTGCCCCACCACCTCTGGTTTGCCTGTCGGCTCTGAACAAAGAGTAGGAGGGGATGTTAATTTCGTTGTTACTGGTCGCCAGTCGGAGCCAGGACTCCATAATCACCAGAACATCTGGAGCAGTATGACATACATAGACCTTTACCTGGAGACATATGGGCTGCAGGACTAATGGCAGCATGACTTCACCGGGGGAGGTCATATCAAATAATTCTCATAGATTTCTTCTACTGGATAATGGGGGAGGTATATCGGGGAAGACAGTGGATGTGGCTTATCTGGACTTCACTGAGGCCTTTGACACTGTACCACACAGAAGGCTGATAAAGAAACTTAGCAGCCCGGAGGTAGGGGAGATGGTGGTGAGCTGGGTATCTAATTGATTGAAAGACAGGAGGCAGAGGGTGGTGGTAAATAACAGTCAGTCAGAGGACAGGAGAGTAATCAGTGGAGTACCCTGTCTTCTTCAGTGTGTTCATAAGTGACATTGCTGAGAAACTGGAGGGGAAGATGTCTCTTTGCAGATGGCACAAAAATGTGCAATAGAGTGGACACCCAGGAGGGGGTGGAGTGAATGCAAAGGGATCTGGGGAAACTACAAAAGTGATCTAAGGAGTGGCAGCTTGGTTTAAGTGCCAAAAGGTGCAATGTAATGCACCTAGGACTGGTAAACCATGGGGCTGCGTATAAGATAGGGGTGTTCTTACAGTTACCAAGCAGGAGAGGGACCTTGAGGTGATCATATCTGATTTTTTCAAGGTGGCAAGGCAGCGGGACAGGGCAGTAGGCAAAATGAGGCGGATGTTAGGTTGCATAGGGAAGGGGATCTCTAGCAGACAGAGGAAGGTGGTGTTGTCTCTGTATCACTTACTTGTGAGACCCCATCTGAAATACTGTGTCCAGTTCTGAAGGCCATGCCTCTGCAAGGAGGACATCAACAGGGTGGAAGCGGTCTACAGGAGAACAACTAAACTGGTGTTGGGGTTGCAAAAGAAGCCATGTGAGGAGAGGTCGTGGGAGCTCAACATGTATTCCCTGGAGGAGAGGAGAACAAGACGGGCAACACTGAGACCTATAAATACCTCACAGGGGTGAACAAAATACAGGAGAGGAGTCTCTTTCACAGGAGGAGAAACACCAGAACAAATGAGCGTGCTATGAAGTTTGGGGGGGGAGTTTAAGAGGTATATGAAGAAATTCTTCTTCACAGAAAGGGTGGTGGATGCCTGGAACAGCCTGCCAGAAGATGTGACGGGGCAAAGACAGTGAGGAGCTTCAAGCATGTGTGGGACAGGTACAGGGGTATAATAAATAGAGGTAAGGGAGCAGCCCACCGGCACAGTGGTAGCGCTACCACTTGCAATGCCGACAACCCAGGTTCAGAAGCAAATGTGGGCTGCCGGAGGGCGTGGAGGGGTTGTGGGATAACAGATGGACTAGGCACCGAACTTCAAGTTCAACACACAATCTCTGTGTGGTGCTTATTCAAAATGCACAAGATAACCTTCAGCAATGGCATATCCCTCCTTCAGTACATCAGTTTGTAGCAACAGACTATGCAAGTCTTTCATCTACACTTAGCCAGCACCTGCTGACTCACTGATCTCTGATCTAACTTTTCAGTTGAGATTCAGCCTCCCCTATGCAGTCCTTGTTTGCTTGAGTGGTGGGGGCTCAAATAATAAAAAAAAAAACAAGCTAAAGACAAAGAACCTCAGTGCAGAAGCACTGAAACAAGGGTTACCCCACAGGGCATTGACAACATCAGGAGGTGACGTTTTTGCTGACTGACTCAAGCATCTTGTTGGGGGAACTGTCGAGTGTGCCTGGTGTATGGTTGCCAGGCAACACCACAGGCAACTCATGCAGTGCTCAAACTGAACAAAATACTTCTCTTGGCACAGAATTTGAGAACATTTTATGGTGTGGGGTTCTTGCCTGACCTTTTAAGAGCAGACAAAACCCCTGGTTAACTGTTTTAAAAAGCGGGTCTGTAGTGACGGACCGGAAGCAGGAAGGCCAGGGCACTTCCTGTCACTCACTATTAAACCTCTGTGCATACCAGAGCCTCACTAGATTGTTTTGTGAGCAGAGGTAGCAGTTCTGCTCTGGTAGTACCAGCATCTGCTGGTAGGTAACGTTTTTGCTGACTGACTCGAGCATCTTGTTGGGGGAACTGCCTAGTGTGCCTGGTGTGCATGGTTGCTAGGCAACACCACAGGCAACTCATGCAGTGCTCAAACTGAACAAAATACTTCTCTGGGCACAGGATTTGAGAACGTTTTATGGTGCGGGGCTCTTGCCTGACCTTTTAAGGGCAGACAAAACCCCTGGTTAACCGTTTTAAAAAACGGGTTTGTAGCAAGGGACCGGAAGCAGAAAGGACAGGGCCCTCTTTCAATTTGGGAGTATGGTGAGTGCCATCGAGTCCAGTGCCAGTGAATCCAGCAAAGGTGACACAGCTAAGGCTCTAGTTGTGTCTGCCATGTCACCCGGGGAAGAGGGGAGATAGGCTAGGACCATTGCCTCCCAGGTGCAAAAATTGTAGAACCTAGCTGTTTACAGGACCAGCTTCCTATTGAGTGGTTCATATGTACTGAGTGTGGAATGAAAGGCAAGAGGGAGCAAATGAAAACTAAGACATATATAAAGTGTATTTACATTATCA
This sequence comes from Neoceratodus forsteri, assembly GCA_016271365.2. Taxonomy (NCBI): domain Eukaryota; kingdom Metazoa; phylum Chordata; order Ceratodontiformes; family Ceratodontidae; genus Neoceratodus; species Neoceratodus forsteri. The sequence continues at coordinate 945,643,368 of CM057458.1, forward strand.
CATTAGAGGCAAAAATAAAAACACTCAATGAAAAACTAGCCATACACACTGACATGAGTGAGACAGCAAGGTTTGTGCAAAATACTAAAACATTGACCGAGGAGAAAGAATAAGAGCTTGTGACCAAACAAGTTAATATGGGACCATGTAATAAAAGAAAAGAGAGATCAGATGATTCTGCTGTGGAGAGCTTGTTTACTGAGGAGAAAAACTGGTATACTGTGAAAAAGGTGTCCAGTAAATGGATAAGAGATAGGGACCTACAGCTGGAAAAATCAAACAGATATGAGCTGCTGGAAATGGAAAGTATTAGTGAGACCCAGAAAGAAATTCCTCCACTACAGCATACAACTGTGCAAGTAATGAGTATAAATAGCAATGAAATATGTCCTAACGTAAGCCTAAAGGACTCTAGAAATCCACACAACCAGCCAGCTGATGACAAATCGAGCCAGAGGAGGGGGGTCACTGAAGGAAATTTACTGCAGAACTCAGGGGTATAAAATGGTAGAAATAATCCAATCCAAAGTGGAGGAAAGGGAAAGAATATAGTCATCATAGGGGACTCCATGTTAAGGTCATGTGACAGAATAATATGCAGAAATAGGAATGACCAGGCATACCTCTCAACTGTCCCTGATTTTCAGGGATGTCCCTGATTTTGCCTCAAATTTTTCCTCTGTCCCTCATAAAATTTGTGTTCTTGTGACAGAACAGTGGGGATTAAAAGCATAAAATAATGTCAAACATTAAAGTAACAGACTTGTTATTATTCAGAAAATGCATCTTAACATACATCCCTTTATCCTATCAGCTTTCTGAGTGAATAGTACTAGATTTTAAGATGTGTCCCTGATTTGGGGTCTTTGTCCCTGATTTTTTAAGCCTTGTCCCTGATTCATGAGGCAAGAGGTTGAGAGGTATGTGACCAGGTGATGTTATCTTGTTTACCAGGCGTAGGGCTCGCAGATGTCAAAAAATTACTACTTGGGCTCTTAGAAAATACAACAGACCCTCTGGTCTTCCTACATATAGAAACTAATGATATTGGGAAAAGAGGCATTACCAGTTTACAGCGGGATTTTGAGGAAGTTGGAAAGGATCTTCAGCATGAGATTTGTACATTGATTTTATCTGAGATTCTCCCTGTCCCAAGAGCAGGTTTACAGAAAACTAATAATCTAGTGAGACTCAATGGCTGGTTAAGAAAGTGGCACAGATGTGAGAATTTTGAGTTTATGGAACATTGGCACAGATTTGATAATGCTTATCAACTCTATGCCAATGATGGGCTCCACCTAAATAAAAATGGGGTCAGAGTGTTGGTGGATAGATTTAATGCCAAAATATCTAGTTCTTTAAACTAACCAAGGGGGGGTATTTACAACAACTGGCCACACCATAAAACAACTCAAAGTTCAATAACAAACAGACTGGAAAACACTACTAGTAAATGCCAGCAGTTTAAATAATAAAAAGGATGAGTTGGAATCAATTATTAACTAAGGTTAATGCTGCACGTTGTGCAGTGACAGAAACATGGTGGAAAAAGGACAACTAGGGAACTAATGTTAAAGGATACCAGTTATTCAGGTGTGATAGGAAGGAAAGGTACAGAGGTGGGGTGGCACTGTATGTCCGAAATGACATTGAAGCTTTTAAACTTGTCAACCCAAAGGACCTAGAATATGAGCAGCTCTTAATCCAGATAGTTTCCCCCAAAGGAAAAGCAGATCATAGTAGGGGTCTATTATAGGTTGCCATCAATGAATTCTGTAAAAACAATGGAACTTATATCTGAAATAGAAAATTAGATCCATCTAAACATCTCTTGCTCGCTGGAGATTTTAATTTCGCTGGAATTAACTGGAAGTTTGGACCCCCCTGCTCACCAGATGAGGCTGCATTTCTCAATGTTTTAGATGCACTAGCCCTAGAAAACCATGTGGGAGAAGGTACCAGAAACTCCAATATACTTGATTTAGTCATTAGTAACCTGGAGGATCAAATAAAGGGGCGTAGGGTTAGGGAGCCCTTGTCTGGGAGTGACCACAATATGGTAGAGGTGAATCTTGAAACAAAAGGCCATGTACAACAGGGGATAACTAAAGTTAAGGATTGCAGCAAAGCTAATTATGATATGATCGGAACTAAAGTTAAAAATTGGGATTGGGACAAAAAAGTTTGTAGGGTTAAGAACCCAGGCAATGTGGACTGAATTTAAAAGAGTCATACATGAAATAACTGGGACAGATATTCCAACCAAAGTAAAATATAATATAAAAGGTAAGATTCCAGCCTGATACAATAGAAAGATCCATAAATTAATTAAAAGGAAAAATAGAGCATACAAACAATACAAAAAGGAGGGCAGCATACCATATAAAAATAAATATCAGAGGAGGTTAACAGAACTTAAAAAAGAGATTACCAAAGCTACGAAAACCTTTAAGATTAACCTGGTGGGAAAAGTTTCTAACGATCATAAGGCCTTTTATAACTATGTAGGATCTTTAAATCAAAATACTACTAAAGTGGGTCCACTCCCATCAGGAAATGGTATCATAAGAATTTGTAAAGACATGACAGAGGAATTTAACACATATTTTAGTAGTGTCTATTAAAAAGGGCCTAAACCGTTGATCACAGTTGAGAACAGAATTTATGGTTCACTAAAAATAACTTCTGAAATAGTGAAAGAGAAGCTAGGAATCCTCGAACTAACTACATCCCCAGGACCCAATAATTTGCACCCCAGACTATTAAAAGAACTAGCCCCAGTTCTATGCAAGTCCCTAAGTGCTATCTTCCAGTCCTCTATTGATGAGGGAGAGATACCAAAAATATACTAAATGGGCCTTGAGGTGCCACATTTCCCTACATATTTCATGAAGTAGCAACCAGAAAATCACATTCTTAGCAATGTGACTTTTTATTACACTTGTACGTGACTTCTCATATGATGACTGCTTTGGCCTGCTGAAAAACACATCAGGTAATTCTCTCTCTCTCTCTCTCTTCTCTCTCTCTCTCTCTCTCTGTATTACATCATCCATCTGGTTTCTTTTAAACTAAATGTTTCCGTTTTCCTTACTGCACTTTCATTGAAACATTTACACTTGAAAGAAGGCTTCCTAAATGTAATAAATGTGAGTAGCCAGATCTTATTCCAATGCACCAAATGCTCTGTAACGTAACTCTCTGCCTTACCAAGTATCATTGCTCCACCGCCTAAATTCCACTGTCATGCTGGGTTTTCCACTCTGTCTCAAATTGCACTGCACTATAATAGCAGGGCTAGCTCTGGATTATCATTTGTCTCCTGTAGTTCTGCCACTCACTGTTTTGGCAGCAGTTGTACTACTGTACACAATGCAGACTTCGTGACTCAGATTTATTTTATTGATTTTTTTGCTTGTTAAAAAGTTTTGCCTATGCAATGCCCTGAATTGCCACAGTCTGCAAAACTATATATTGCAGTCATACATTTTGTGTTGCATCTCAGTGAATACCCAAGGGGACAATTGGTCATATTTACCCATTGCCTAACAGTATTTTTGTTAATATTGTTTAAATGTATTTATTGTGAAAAAAATAAAAGCTCTCACTTTTGGACCTGTTCCTGAGAATTGTAGGAATTAACTTTCTAAATAATGACACATAAGCATTAGTTGTTGTATTTACATGGACCCACCATGTAGAATTTCCCAGTTGTAGTTGCATTTACTTTTCAGTGTCTGTGAGTAACACAATATGTTTCACCCCAGATGCAGAGGGGACAATGCAAGGGGTACTACAGACAAGCAGTCAAGCTAAAGTAGTCCAAAGGTGCAGCAGCACTGCTCAATGCTGCCAATTGGGAGACCCATTTGTTGTGTATGCAGAAACAGTAATTGGAAAATGCAGAATGTTCCCTGGGATTGCAGTGTGTGAAGTACTAGGGCTCAGCCTAACTACCCAGATTATAGGAATACAGCTGAATCATTACAGTTGCTGCCCTCTGAAACAAATGATGCCAAGTTTGAGCTCAGTGTTGAAAACTTAGGGTTGGATTTTCAAAGGGCCATGTCCTGACTTTTCACACACCTGTGCTACTTGCGACATGGCTGTTAGACCACATAAAATGTGCTCTAACTTCCTATAGCAATTGCTGTTAGTTGCACTCCAAAAAGTACACGTGTCAAAATATTTATGCATGCATCATTTTTGTGCCATAAAGTGAGCCAGATGCTGCAAATGGGTCACAACATTTGGCAATATCGTGCAAGCAGTTTGTTGCATTTGCCATGACACAGGCTGCGTCCAAAATAGGGATCCAAACAACCACAAACATTTTTCCAGCACTCAGGCTCCTAAATTAGAAACCACCAATGCAGTGCTTGACTTCCTAGAATCAAAATGTCCAACGCTAGTGCTCCTCAGAGCACAGCTAAATTGCAGGGCACTTCCATTAATCAATAAGACCGCTCAGAAACAGTTTAGATGTCCTACTTTTTCTAGCAGGCTTTCTTTATTGTCATTTTCCACAGCTTTTTCAATTCTTTAATTTTAATTAGGATCCTGAACAGCAAAAACATTTTCTTTGGGCATGTCACTTCTTCTATAGAGCATCGAGGCTACACATCACACAAGTACCTGCACGCCTTAAAGATCATTGGCAAATGTATTGGTTTGTTGGTTTTAGTAAGTGCTACTCTTTGATGGCAAATCATAGAGGGTCCTTCCCACATAACAATTTGTTGATGTAGCTTGTTATGGTTACCTGTTATAGGAACTGTCTCCTAAGTCTATATTCCTAGCAGTGCTAGCACCGGACAGCGTCGATACCACATTACATCAGTGGCTGTTATATGAATGAGTAGCACAAGCTGGCTTTCATGCCACCTGTCAGGTGTTGAGTTTACTGCAACTATTGTCAGCCCATGGATACACTGTAAAGGCTGAGACTGCTTTGCTCACTCACTATTTTCACTCGCTTTTGTGAATGTGCTGAATTGTATGCTATGCTGACAATAGTGACATACACTAGCACATTTGAGTGTGTGTATTTTATTGCTTTATCTGTTTAGAGTGAGTGAGTGTGGCTCACATCAGTTGTAGTCACTGTCATGAAGCTGCAGTTCATCCAGTGCATAGATGTAGGCATTTGACAAAAACATATTTTGTAAAATAGGATCTTTTAAAATTATCAGAAAGGAATGACAAATTTTGTATTCTTTACTGCAGCCTTAAGTATTCAGAATAACAAGGTATAAGCATGTAGATGTTTTACATTTTGGTCTCTGAAACACCATTTGCAGATGACAGAAAATGACATTAAAGCAAAATAGTCTGTGCTGTCAATAAAGAGAGAGAGTATGCATTCAATTATAAATAAAAATATCTGTGTAACACCACATTACCTGACATACAAACAGTGACATATCACAAGAATGGGAGACATCTTTTCAGTCACATAATTTTTATTTAGGACAATTTACCTACAGCCTGGTAGATTTGATTATTCCCCGTATTGTTCATGATACTCAGAGAGGAAACACTGTGCTGGTTGATCTGTGGGTGGCGGTATTGTTTGGTGTTGGGGAAGTTGAGCTATGAATTATTGGTGTGTCATTTTCATTCTGTGTGTACCATACATGGCAGGATTCTGAGGGTAATTTCCATTGACACTGTCATTAAAACACAGAAAATGTTATAGTAGTTTATAGAAGGAACAAATGTCATTTATTACCACTGATCTGTGAATAGCTGCTGTTTGCATCAACTTTCAGTCATGCTGAGAATTTTCACTTTCATCCGACATAACTGTACAATGAACCATATGTAAAAAAAAAACTCACAGCCAGGCACAGTACTCTATTAGTGTTTACAGAGTTGACAGCAGCACTAGTAACAGGCTGTTCAGAGTTTGTGCTCAAATACCAAAGGTAACCTTGGCAACATTTTATGCTAATTAACACCTCCAATGACACTTGAGGTAAACTGCTTGCCTATGCTTCTTCAGCAGACTTGGAGTGTGAAAAGGACAGCATTTCTTGGACTCAGTACAGAAAATTAGCTTTTATTGGCAAAACAAGCAACAAACACTGTGCAAATGAATTGTGATACTGCTGGTCATGTTACAACAGATAGGATTATCTCACAGTACATGCAAATGCTGAAATTTATTTGCCAATGATCATTAACCACTCTCTGATGTTTTGGCTAACCCACCTTCTTTAGAGCAGAGTAACAGTTTGGCTCACACTGTTTTTATACTATGTAACAATTATTACTTAGTAACAACCAAGTTTCCAGTGCCTCAAAATTGTTTGAAACTTTAAATTGATAACGCTGTTGGCAAAATCACTTCTCATAATAAATAGTATACAACCTGTAAAACTGTCTTATATAAGTGCAAATGCTGAAAGTAGAAAACACTGGAATCACAGAACAATGAAAATCCTACGGAAGTGTGGGGGGGTGGCAGGAAGGGGACAAAGGAAAAGAGCAACAGAAAGTGCAGCCAGAGCTTCTTGTGACTCCCTAATGTACGCTTGAGATTCACAAGTATATACATAACCTGTATGGCAGGGGGAAATGTTTAAAACAACTTTTAGCTACTGTCTTTACATAATCATTAATCACATAAAATTGAAATGCAGTCTATGTGGCAAAGTTCCAGGTCAGAGAAAACAAGACAAAAGTGAGTCATCATTGAGTCCTTTGGGTGCCTTGGTATACAGAGTAAATATCCAGAAGGAGTCTCTTTGGGAAAGGAGTTTTTTTTGGCTAGATCACCTCCCCTTGCATTAGGTTCCACTTGTTCAATAACAGTAAATCTCAAGTTCATGGCAGAACCATGGCCTGCCTTTTTAAAATTTCTAGCCATTGAGTAAATAAAATTTTCATTTCTTATGGCTACTTTGTGTTTGGCTATCTGTTTGTTTTTTTTACTTATTTTTGTCTGCCCCATGTATCCAAGTCCACAGGGACACATTAATAAGTAGATTACTCCAGCAGTGTTACAATTAATAAATTAATAGATATCATAACTTTTGCTTGTTCTTGCATGCTTGAACGCCTTGCTATCTCTTGTGTTACCACAGCTCTCACAATTTCTACATCAAGAATTCCCTTTTGCAGGGCCTGGTAGCCAGGAGTACTGTTGCTCCTAGCAGGAGTAGAAGCCATGAACCACTTTGTTCTTGATGTTTAGTCCACATCTGTAGATGAATAGAGGTTGCTCAAATTCTGATTTAATGAAAATGGTATCAGCTTGCAAAATATGGTAACTGTCTTTTGATGCTCTCATTTACCACATGTATTTCTGGGTTGTATTCCATCATAAAAATTTAACTATTTGTTTCTGTCTTGTTTCTATTTTTTCCTGAAGTAACACTTTCCTTTCCATGGTATTAGCTTTCTCATAAGCTCTCTACAAACACTATGGGCTATAATTCTGATTCAGAAAGTGATGTTGTGCCTTTTTAGACTTTTTTTTGAAACTCCTCCTGCTCTGTGCTGCAATTTTGTTTAGTTGGAATTATTTGTCCCATTGGGATATTCTGTACCAGACTTCTAGAATGACAGCTGCTAAATTCCAGTAGCAAGTTCCTTACCTTTGCTGTCTGAGTAGTGTGGTTTTCTGCTTCCCCTTGTCCTGTGTATATACACAGATCTAGAAATTTAGTTGTGTCTCTGCTGCTGTTACTTGAAAATGTTAGATTTATGTCATACGTGTTGATGTATTATAGATGTTTTTTCCAGCTCACATTCTGTTCAGTGTTGAAAACCCACAAAGGACACCCTAAAATTGTAAGGATAGGGTCCGTTATGGAATAATTTTTTCCATAAGACCACTTATATGTAAACTACCCTAGCAGACGGGAAAGATGTTCTGAATATAATTGAAGACATGAATAAAAGGCAAGTACCCATTTACAACTATATTTTGGTCTCACTGGACATCAAGAGCCTTTATAGTATTGTTCTCCACAAGGTTGGAATGCAAGCCATAGAATATTATTTGCAAGACAGAGAGAGATGCTAAGTTATTTCCACCTACAGATCTGGTACTGAAGATGGCTGAGATGGTCCCAGAACTGAACTACTTTATCTTTGATAAACAACACTATATACAATGCAAAGGTGTGGCCATGGGGACGACTTTTGTCTGGAGTCTTGCCAGTTTGTAGGTTGGGCTTTGGGAGCACAAATTTATTTCTGACCAAGCTAACATCTTTCTTTCCTCTATTATTGCATGGAAATACAATATTGGTGATGTGCTGCTCCTGTGGGGAGGAACAGAATGTAAATGTTGAAATTTCTACAATACATCAACGTATGTTGTTAACCTAAAATTTTCAAGACAAAATTTAATTCCTCGACCTGTGTATATACAAGGACAAGGGGAAGCTATGAACCACACTATTCAGAAAGCAAATGGAAAGGAACTTGCTACTGGAATTTAGCAGCTGTCATCCTAGAAGTCTAGTACTTAATATCCCAATAGCACAAATGATTCTAACTTAACGAAAATTGCAGCACAGAGGAGGAGTTTAAAAATAAGTCAAGAGATGGAACAACACTTTCTAAATAGGAATTACTTCACAGACTGTGTGGAGCAAGTATATGACAAAGCTAATAACGTGGAAAGGAAAGTGTTACTTAAAGAAAAAAAAACAGAAACAAGACAAAAACAAGTAGTTCAATGTTCATGATGACATACAGTCCAGAAATACATGTGGTATTGTTATATGTGTTCACTGGTTATAATTTCAATAAACAATTCCATGTTAAAAAAAAGAAATACATGTGGTAAATGAGAGCATCAAAAGACACTGATATGTTTTGCAGGCTGATACTTTCACTAAATCAGAACATAAGCAACTTTGATTGAGCTACAAACGTGGATAAAACACCAAGGACAAAGTGGTTCATAGTTTCTACTCCCACCAAGAGCAACAGAACTCCTAGGTTCCAAGCCCTCCAAAAGGGAATTACTGATGTGTACGTTGTGTGAACTGTGATAACACAAGAGATACCAATGTGTTCAAGCATCCAAGTACAGGCAAAAATTATGATAGTAATTCATTTATTAACTGCAACACTGCCGGAGTAATCTACTTATTAACCTGCCTCTGTGAACTTGGGTACAGGGGCAGACAAAAAGAAGTTTAAAAACAGATAGTGAGAACAAAGTAGCCATAAGAAATGAAAAATATGACATACTCAACGGCTAGACATTTTAAAGAGGTAGACCATGGTTCTGCCATGAACTTGAGATTTACTGTTATTGAACCAGTGGCGCCTAATGCAATGTGAGGTGATTTTGCTAAAAAATATTTCTCAAATAGGATCCTTTTAGATATTTACTCTGTATACCAAGACACCCAAAGGACTCAATGATGACTTGCCTTTGCATTGTGTTCTCTGACCTGGAACTTTACCATATAGACTATATTCCATTTTATGTGATTAGCGATTATGCATATACAGTAGTTGAAAGCTGTTTTAACCTTTTTTCCCCCCACTGTACAGGTTGTATACACCTTGGTGAACTCATGCACAAGTTAGGGAGTCACAAGAAGCACTGATTACACTTTCTATTACACTTTCCCTTTGTACCCCCCCAAACACACACAAACACTTATCTTGCATTTCCACTTTTCAATGGTTGTTGAGTTTTCTATTTTCAGCTTTTGCACTTTAATCATATTAATTATGACTGTTTTGCAAGTAACATACTATTTGTTATGAGAAGAGTTTTCACTGATAGCTCTAGCACTTTAAAGTAGCTGTATTTAAGCAACAAGGTATGACCAGGGATTAGATTGACAGTCTGTTAATCGCCCCCTTGGGGTGTAATATGGCACAAGGCAAATCCTCATGCCATATTATGCCACAAGGAGGTGATTAACAGACTTTTATCTAACCCCTGGTCATATGTTATTGCTATTGTTATAATTTGGATTTTTTTTTTAATTCATGTTTCATTTATAGTGGACTTTTTAATAAAAAAAAATTCTATTTTTAAGTAAAACAGTCCTTCTTTACTGAAATACTGAGCTATTGTAGGAATGCTGGCTGCTGCATTGTGTGGTAGCCATGGACTGCCGCCCCCCTCCCCCATCCTATCTACTATGCTCATTAATTTACTAGCTCCACAAGACTTGGTATAACTACCAGCAGTTAGCATTATAAGCTTATCTTTCTTACTTTAAAAGTAATGCTGGGGTTACGTCATATAGTAGCATAACAGTTTGCACCATTTTTACATGTTTTACTTGATGGATTGTGCAAACTCTGGTCTGCTGCATTGTGTGGGATCTATGGAAACATTCCCCTCTCACATTCAGCACATACTGGTCACACAAGGTGGTGCGCTTTGTTGCCATGGTAACAATTGGTTAGGCTGTCAAAGAAACTCAGTTTAATTACCAGTGATTAGTTTTATAAACTTATGCTTCCCACTTAATGAATTCACAATCTTGCCTGGCAGGTTTTTTTAACTGACTGGCAACAGCAGATCTCAACATGACAGCAGCTGTCAGAGAATGCAGGGAAAAAGGGGGTTAGAGAGCATTCCTGGCTCCCAAAGGTGCAGGTTTACAGGTTAAATATGGTTCAGACCAAAAAGTAAAACAGCACACACACACCAAGCACATGCTCTATTAGTATTTTATTTGTGCAAGGGACTGCTGACCAGAGAATGGCTGATTCTAACAGCTAAAATGGTATGACAATATTTTTAAGTTAAGTTATAGCCATTTGCTTTTTTTTGGAAGGGGAGTGGGAGGCTAACATGTCACCCTTTGTTTGACTCACACATTGAAAGCAGCACAAATTGTATCACTAAGAGCAGGAGATGGAGACATCAACGGGCTGTATTATGATCTTTTGCTGTTTGCTTTTTTTAATCTATGATTACTGCTGCAGTAATTTTTGGCTGCACAGTGATTGCTATGGATTCTATGTCACAAAAGTGGCTGCAAAATGGTGGCTCCCACTAAAATGACATTACATCACGAAAATCAAAAATAACGATGTGCACTTTCGACCAACAACAACAGTGAGCTGGCTGCTAACTTTATCTCTGGGGACAAAATATATCTACTTTTATACGCTGCCCCAGCACCCTGAAAATAATATAACCAACTTAAAGGAGGTGAATTTCAAGGAGGGGAGAACCTTTGAGTGGGGAATGCAACTTGGGAAGGGGGACAGAAGTCAAGAGGGGGAGAACAGTGGCATGGGGGAACAAAGTCGGGGGATGGGACTTTATGACATAAAAAAATCAAACTTAAAGAACCCCCTCCACAAAACAAAACATAAAATAATGTACCCATGCCAGTTCCAAACCCAGGTCCACTAGCATCAGTGGTGGCAACTCTAGCCACCACACCAAACAAGCAGCTCAGAACTGGCATGCATAACAATGCCCCATAACCCTGCACAGCTGACTCTGCCTCACTTTACACCCACTCACTATTCACTATAATTCACCATTCACTAAACCCTCACTATTCATTCACGGTCGCTACTCTCACAGGTGCTCAAACTGAGTCACTCAAAACTGAGCCATTCAATTTGAGTCACCCGCATAATGGGATACCATTGCTATCTCTTCTAACAATAATATTTGAAAATACTATAGGGGATCTGACTGCAGTTTCTTTACATTTTATTACATGGCAGTGTACTCTATTGGTACTTACTACACTTGCAAAACACATTTAAAAAAAGTGCCCTGAGGTGCAGTTCTACATGAAGTGTAGTGTAGGTTAATGTAACCCTACCAGAACACTGGAAGCCAATCAGAATTGAGTATTATCAATGCCACTGTAATAATCATTAACTATACATTTTTTTTCAGCAACAATGTTTGTCCAGCAAAAATATCAAGATACACATTTTTCTTTCCATTTTCTTTCATTCCTGAACTGAGACATGAGATTTTGAAGCTTTCAAGTTCCCACTCCCATACCATGTCCACCTAGAAAAAATTAAATATCTTGGCTCAGTGTTGTGCTGTTGACCATTAAAAACATGTGTAGCACCATTCTAATACATCCACAGTATAAATCGTGCACATACATTCAATAGGTAACCTCAGCAGAAGAGATGTTTAAATATTATGAGTGGCAGCCATCTTTAATGACATGAGTCATACATGATTACAAAATTAGCTGTAAAAGCTGTTTTAACAATATCTGAGAAAACTAAATATACACAGGACATGAATCTTAGCATGTCAGAAATACATGTTTGCTAAAAAAAAACTATATGGTGAAATATAACATATACTGCTGCTTTATGGTTTTGAATAAGTTTGAGGCACTGGTTACATAATTGTTACTCAGTATAATAATACTGGTGAGCCAAGCTGTCACTCAACTCTGAAGAAGACAGGTTAGCCAAAATTTCAGTAAGTGGTACATGTAGGTGTGTGCATGTTGCATAGCCCCGATGCTCTATAGAAGAGGTGATATGCCCACAGAAAGTTCTTTTTTGGCCATACAGGATCCAAATTAAAATGAAAAAAATGGAAATAAACTGACTGGAATATAGTAATAAAGAAACCCTAGAAGAAAAAGGTACAGTAGGACATTAAAACTGTTTCTGGGTGGTCAGTTGATAACAGTGTGCACTGCAATTTGGTCATGCTCTGAGGAGTACTGGGTTTGTCCAAAATAGGGACTTTTGCCTGCATCATATGTTTTGAAAATACAACCCTCACTGTATAAGATCTGCTACTTAGTTTACAGAAGTTGTTCACCCATTGGTTGGGTAAGGACACAGCACCTGTAACAAGAATGCCCCGAAACATATGCAGAAAGGGGAAAGTATAGTAAATGTTGTATCTACAAAAACAGTCATGAGAAAGTACAGAGGGCCTTTTGGTGGTGAAGGCAGGCATTTTTTAATGAATTGTATGAAGTAATAGAGCTTAGTCTTACAGTCCAGCTATTTGAAATTTACCCTTAAGCTGAATGATTAGAACTGCTACCCCTGAAACAAGGAATGCCTACAGTTCCAGCAATTGACATGGTCAGATATTGCTTGAAATTTCTGGGTTATCACCCAAGAAGTCTTCACCTGCCTGCAGTACCTCTGTAGAGCCACCAGAGATTATCTCTTTAAAATATCACAAAATATCTGGCAATATCTGTTATGTTACTTGCTGCAAATGTAGTTTGATCCCTGGATCCAACATTTACTCTTTAAGGCTCATAATTTAGTTTGCAGAAGGTGCCCACTCATCATCTGGTCAGGACATATAGTGGCGTCTGCCAGAATCAAATACAGCATCTTGCAGCATTCTGCAGAATTTTACAGAATTCTGCAGAAAGCAGTGCATTTCAGTGGAGGTTAATTGCTTTTGTCATGCAGGAATCTGTGACATTTTTACCATGGTGCTTAATCCTGGCAGGTGCTACTGTAACACTTGGTTTGCATACAGTCAGTTATCCCACCCTGGGCTGGGGTGGGCAAGGAGTTGATACATTAAAGATGTGAAGGGATTTACACATTGAGGAGTTTGGTGGAGGTTGCAGGTTGCCCAGCAGTTGTGTGTTCCCTATCAATATGGAATGGCCTTGCAGTGGTTGTTGCTCATCTGGAGATAGGGATGTGGCCCTGGCAAACTCAAGAACTGGAGTGAGGGAAGGGAAACAATAGTGCAAATGGGTCACTGGCCCCCATGAAAAGAAGCCATCGGAGTGTTCTGCCACACAGGTATACAAAGACATTAAAATCTGAAAGGATTCAGGACACACAAAAGGGGAATGTCAAGGATTATGTAGTCATGTTCAGACATGCCATGCTGCAGGTGTTTACTGAAGCTATAAAATTGCACTGTCAGCTTTGTTTGTAATTAGAAATAAACAGTTGCATGTAATCTTCTGGTTTTAATTTATTTTTCTGTGCAGATAAACAGAGATATTGGAAAGTTACCACTGGAAACCATATGTTATATAGAAAGTGTCATGCTCTTCTTTACTGAAACAGTGCAACAACCCATGTGTATACTAGAATGTATGTACTGGTTAGTGCCCATAATCAACTACTGGCAGAACCTCACAAACTAGGTTATTCACACGTGTGAATAACGGACCATGAATAACGGAGTTCCGTTAACCACCTATTTTAAAAGTTCTAATAATAGCTCTAATTCCGGCTAAGCACCTGTGCCAGGGTCTGTCCTCGCACTGGCAGGTCACTAGTGCTGTGTCATTAGAACCACCAGTGCGCATCACAGACTTCTTGTCACTTCAAAGAAAGAAAAGCAGGGCACAGTTTTCCAATAAAGTTCTCATAAAAACACACTAGAAAATGGCTACTTCATCATGATATGTGCCACCTAATAAACGAATGGCAAAAATTCATCAAGGAGCAAGAAAATAAGAGCACATTAAAAAAAACTAAAAGTGACATACAATGTGAACTGGACAATCTACTGGCAAACTGCTAAATGAAATAGTTGAAATATGTTATCAAACATTAAAAATGTTTAAAAAAATTAGATTTAAACAGTTATTTATATTAAATTTCTCATTCTATTGAATAACTGTTGCATACAGTTCCACAGTGCAGCCTCACTCATTCTTTCATGGTTGATTATGGGCACTAACCAGTAAATATAAAAAATAAAACATGGGGAAGTGTATAAACTTGGATTTTATGCACGCCTTCGGTGTGCATAAAATCCTCGCTATACACACTTCCCCATGCATTATTCTATATTTACACAACATAATGCTTGGTATGGCATTGAGCCTTGAAATATCATGGCATTAGTGTTCCCCTTAATTATTAAACTCTATTTATGTTTAATTTTGTAAGCTCAGAATTAAAAGAAAAGGCTGTTTTTATTAACACAGGAAAACATTCCCAGTAATGATGTTATCTAAAATATCCCCTGCCATTGCCTCTCGTGTTGGTTTTGTATTCTAGTTGGCATTTCTGCTGAGAATAATGTTACATCATCATGTTTGACTAGTAAATAATTCTCAGATGTTCACAAGTCTTTACAGATTTGCATTTTTCACAGATCTTCATTTTCCTTAAGTGTGTCCTTGAATAATAGTGTCTTTCCCTTCTATGTCTTTAGATGTGGATGAATGTTCCACTGGCAAGGCTGTGTGTCCACGTAACCGCAGATGTGTAAACACTTTTGGAAGTTTCTTTTGCAAATGTCAGATTGGTTTTGACCTTAAATATATTAACGGCAAATATGACTGTATAGGTAAGATGCATTTTTCTTTTTTAACATTTAATACTGGATTAAGCACTTGGTGTGTTTTTGTGCTGATTTTTAGTGTCTGAAAAGTGCCAGAAATATAGTACAAGGTTGTAGGCTGATGTCCTCTCATTATCCTCTTGACAAGTACAGTAAGAGCAGTGGTAGTGAAGGATTTCTCCTCACTGGGCTGCCTTCCTAAAGGTGGACACTCCATGGCAACAGAACAGAACAGTCTCAGTGCTGTTGCCATGGAGTGACCACCTTTAGGAAGTGAGAGTATAGTTCATGCTTCATGTCTCAGTCACAGAGGGATCAGTAATGAGCTTGAAATGCAAACAAAAGTACTGACAGGCACCCATCTGTTTTTCCAGATTTAACTATCACTGCATTTGTTTGTGTTTCAAGCCTTGTTAAGGGAGAACTACAGTCAAATTTACAAAAAGATTGGTTGTGCAGTGTTTTGACTTGTTGTTTGTGTAGACATAGTGTGTTCTTTCTTTTGTTTGCTGTTGTGCTTTTTTAATAAATTTGCATACTTATTATGGCCCCTGGAATCTCCCTGCTGGTATCTTTTATTGCCTTTCTCTTTCCCACAATGCCTCCTGTCCCACGTGACCATGATGCATTGGTGACCAATGATTCAAAGAGTCTTGGCTTGCCGTTCTATAGCAGCATTGTACTGTTAACAGCATCTTTTTCTGGCCTCAAATAAATAACTCCTTCTAATCCAGTCTTGTTTTTCTAGGTATGCCTAGGTCTAGCCAGCTTTCATTTTCATCAAATCACACACAGTCACAAAAAGCATATAAATAACCTTAGGTTATCAGTGCTGTCATTACTGAAGACGCAAGCTGTTTCCTTAAAGAACAGCCCACTCAGTTACCACTCAGGTGTTGTCCAAACTGTAACGTAGAATTTTTAGTGCTCATTGGTTATGAAGAGGCACTTAAAAGAACAGACTTGGTCAAAGTTAACTGTCTCAATGGTCTCCAATGCATCACTGTTACGTGGGACAGGTGGCATAGTGGCAAAAGGAAAGGCAATAAAATATGTCTCATGGGCCATAAAACAAGTAGGTTAATTTAGGAAAAAATCCTAACAGCAAAAAAGACAAGGACACACTAGGGCTACACACACAAATCAAAACACTATGCAACATATCTTTTTTGTAAATTTTGACTGTAGTTCCCTTTTAACAATCCACCATCAACTTAGGTCAGGTAAATGGGCATGAAGCATTAACAACCCTCTTTTTGACTGCTAAATGTGAAGCTGCCAGAAAGAGTGTCAGGTAGTATAAGTTGTTATGGTAATTAGTTTGTAATGCAAACATCTGTCCTTTACAAACTGATTTTATTCTTTAGTCGAGAAAAGCAATCAAGACTCCCCATCTGTTAAACAAATCTAGATTATTTTATATGAACATACGAATGTGCCAGCAGAAACAGACAACCCAGTCAATTTATGTCTGCTCAAGTGTGCAGCTAGCACCCCTAGTTTGCAGCTGCCCTACACCCACCCCTTTGTCATCCCACTTCCACCCCACCTCCCCCACCCTCACTCTCCCCTGCTCCCTGTCCCATGCTCTTTTAAAGCTGTTCACAGATTTACATACCACCCATTCTGGTAGTGCTTTCCATTTTGCTACCACCCTTTTTGTGAAATAGTATCTCCTCATTTTCCTCCTAAATCTTCCCCCCCTCTATTTTTAGTCCGTGCCCTCTGGTGTCCCTCCCCCTCCTTAACTTAAAGACCCTGTTTCCCCTATCCTTATTGACTCCCCTCAAATACTTGAATGTCTCTACCATGTTCCCCCTGTCCCTTCTGTCCTCCAGGGTGTACATATTCAGGTCACCCAGCCTGCTGTCATAGTCTTTCCCCTCCATTCCACATATTATCTTCATTACCCTCCTCTGCACCCCCTTCAGTAGCCTGATATCATTCTTTAGGTATGGCCTCCAAAACTGCACACAATACTCCAAGTGTGGCCTTACCAGTGACCTGTAGAGGGACAAAATTACCTCTCTTTGCCTGGAAGAAAACCCCCTCGCTATGCACCCCAGCATTTTGTTAGTTTTTGCAGCCACTCTCCTGCATTCAGCAGTGTTGTTCATGGTCCCTGTTACCATTACCCCTAGGTCCTTCTCCTCTTCGGTGATCCCCAGGTTAACTCCACCCAGCCAGTATTCTCTCCTTGGGTTCTTCACCCCGAAGTGCATAGTGTCTAGTGTCCACAGGATGTCAAATTGAGCTATGCTGAAAATGTTCATTTTTCCCAATTAGTTTGAAAATGAACTTACCATAAGTATAATTTTTGTGAAACTGGGTCAATTATAAAAAGAGAGTTTGTGAATTATGCTTGGAAAGCTTTTATTTATTTATTTAGTGAATTTTGTTGACCAGGTCAGTCCACTGGGACTAGAACTCCCTTTTTCAGGGGTGACCTGGGGGGGGGGGGATACAGATGGTACCCAACTGAAACTGAACCAGATTAAGCTGTTGGTGTTTTTTTTTTTAAATGTTTTGTGAATGCAGGAAATTTGGCCAGGATACCAGGAAAATTCCCCTGCTGTTGCACAAGGGGGCTCTCCTTCCTGTGAGCAAGGATAGAGAAGCCCAGTTTGGAGCCAGACAGAGGAGGAGTAGGAGGTGAATGCAGTAAGTTGGCAAAAAATGAGGGCTTGGCTTCAAAGGCTGAGGGTATGGATGTTACTGAGCTAGGGGAGCCAACCTCCTCCCTGCATTCACTTCTCAAGAGGTCGGTGATATGAATTCTGTTACTGCTGAAATTTTTGAGGATGACCGGGTAGTAGAAGTATTTGTTTCAACTGAAGATCTGACTGATCTAAACATGGGAAACTAGCTCAGTGTGATGGACTTAAATGTAGAAGATGATATTCTCTTACCAGAGAATGAGGAAGATCCCCAGAGAGAAACGTTGCTTATTATTGAGGCAGAAAGGAGACACGCTAAACGCAGCATCCAGCTGTAGGCTAAACTGAGCGCACTTGTGTGGAGAAAGTGGCCATGTCAAATCTGCAGGCCTGGCTGTCAGGACTCCCACACCCAAAACTGACGTAGGAGCATTAAAGAGTTTCACCGCTCCAGTGAACCCAACCTCTGTCTCACCTCAGGTAATAGCTTCCCCTCTGATGTTTAGCATTAATAAAACAGCTTGCAGTGATAGCTCTGAGTGCAGCAAGTGCCGAGAGCCGTGGGAGGAAGCTCCTGGACTGAAAATTAATGCACAGAATGTTAATGCAAAAACTGTTGTTCTACAGACAGGGGTTGAGGGGCGGTGTAATAATGAAATGACCTTTAATCATGACAAAGTCCTTCGAAATGAGCAGGCTGAGAATACAGAGAACCTGTTACAAATTTTTCCAGACAAACCTAAAACGTCTTTGCAGATAACACCTGAACTTTGTTATGTGTGGTTCATAGCTCAGTGCTTATGTTATATACTGTAGCTGGATGAAGCAGATGGTTGGATACAGAGGCCAGCTGGTAAGAAGGCAATGTTTGCCAGCTACTAGGATGGAATGATTTGTGCTTAGGTACTTTAGCATGAACATGATCAAGTCAATGATTATAGTACATATGAATCAGGTAGTATGAGCAATGTGCTTGGATGCTTGAACTGAGAGTCGCTTGTTATTATTTGATGGTTTTGGCCCTTCTCTGTATCCCACCTGTAGGGAAGAAGCTTAGTCTAGTATGACGAGACCCTCCCAGTGGAATAAGAGTGCCGGAGAAGGAGGAGGAGTCAGGGGAGGATGGAGGGTGAGTGCGACTCACTCTAAGCAGAGCGGAAGTCTGCTGTTTAGTTTATGTAGGATGTGGGGGGGGAGCTCTTCCCGCACATAACCACGGGCTTGCATCCTTCAATTATGTGTGGTTCATAGCTCAGTGCTTATGTTATATACTGTAGCTGGATGAAGTAGATGGTTGGATACAGAGGCCAGCTGGTAAGAAGACAATGTTTGCCAGGTACTAAGATGGAATGATTTGTACTTAGGTACTTCAGCATGAACATGATCAAGTCAATGATTATAGTACATATGAATCGGATAGTATGAGCAATGTGCTTGGATGCTTGAACTGAGAGTCGCTTGTTATTATTTGACAGTTTTGGCCTTTCTCTGTATCCCACCCATAGGGAGGAAGCTTAGTCTAGTATGATAAGACCCCAAAAGAAATTAATATCAACGATTGTTCTGTATCCGACTGATGAAGGAGTCGAGTAAGAGACACCCCAAGAAATGAGTAGAAGAATGATCACCTCCTCCAACTCCAGAGAGTGTAACCAGTAGCACGCAGGAAAGGAAAAACCACCTTGGGGGGAAACCTCTGAGGAACCATGGCTACTGATCTGCCCGTCCTTCTGGGCATACTAAAGGAGAGTGATCCTAAGCAACAAATTAAATTAATCAGCTAATCTGAACTCCAAAGTTGTAGAACTTGATCCAGAGAAATGGAGAACTGAAGAAAAGTACTGAATCGTAACATGTCCGGTGAACAAAGCAATCATCCTCCTAGTAAATTCCAAGTTCGAGAATCCATGTACAGGTTGGAATGATAGGAGCATGGATGTATTGAAAGGTCTGGCTACTGGACTTCAGTTGATAGAAGGCAGAAGAATCCAAGGAATCATAGGATGGTGGAGATGAAGCTGATGACTGACGAGCTCAGTACAGGTGATAGGATGAAGATAGTAGGAGATGCTTAGACCGTGACATAAGTCATACAGCAGTAAAGAAGAGTTGGAATTCCAATGGATTTGAGGGAGCTCTTGAGGCTAGCAAACAATAGATAGGTGGATGGAGTAGTTGCATCCAAGCTTTGACGCAAGCGAGGCAGGATGAAATGGAAGTAGTATGATTTTCAGGTTTCTGCTAATAGAGGGCTTGTATAGTACGTGGAATGGGAGAAGGCTTGCAGCAAGGCTACCGGCTGACGAATCCAGTTCCGGGAAGGACGATAGGAGTGGAGTATCTTTTTTGGAGATGATATAGAAGGCAACGGCTGTAGACTTGAGCCGGAATCTTGGCAGGCTGTAGAGGAAGTAGTCTGAGGCACTGGTGTGAGGTTAGGAAGCATTCAAGAAGTAGAACATGGCGAGCCCAATAAGTAAGTAAGTGCGGGTGAACCACGTAACTGAAGAGAGAGGTAGTAGGTAGCAAGTAATGCACTATGTTATGCAGGTGAGACAAAGTAGAACGTGGCAACCAGCCCCTCGGTGAGGAGCGCAGCTTAACCAACAGCTGATGAGGTAAGTAGAGAGGTGGCTAGTTTCAGGTAGCTTGAAAGTGCAGCCAGACCTTTGGAGGTCTGCTGGTAGTAATAGAGCATGGCAGCTAGTCCCTTGGTGATATGCCAGCTTATCCTTCAGCTGGTGAGGTAAGGAGAGAGGCGGCTAGCTCCAGGTAACATGAAATGCAGCCAGACCTACGGAGGTCTGCTGGTATGAATAGAGTGAGGTAGGTAGCCCCTGGGAGAGATGCACAGCTGATCCGTCAGCCGGGGAAGTAAGGCTATGAGAATGGTACTAACAAGGGAATCAGAGCTTCATGTAGATCCAGATGATTGCAGGACAATGTTGAGATATACAATTCAAACTAGAATGATACCCCAGCTAGAAGTGATTGGTGAAGAACAGTCTGACAGGTCCTGAGTAGTAGATCAAAGAATCCTGGATAGTGAGAACTGAAGAAACCGGTTAAATGAAGTATGTAGTTGCAGGGTCTGAGAAGTCTTACAGCGGGCATCAGGGTAGTGAAGGTCTTCGGAGAAGCTCTACTAAGTGTCCTGAGAAGAGAGTGGCAGCAGCAATTCCATATGGCTAAAGCGGCAGGGCAAACGCATCCAAAGAATAGATGATGGATGTCGAAACATTCATATGTGAGTCCATAGTAAAGGAGCTCCTGACTGGCTGATACAGCAGCGAATAGTGGTATGTGCGAATCTCCAGGCACCGAGTTGAGTGAGCCAGGTATGGAGTAGAAGTAGGTAAACCCACAAGTGAGGAACAAATGTGTTAAGTGGTATCATAACAGTGACATATCCTGAGTCCAGTGGCGGCTCTACACCAGGGCCCACCAGTGCACGTGCCCCGGTAAAAAAATGCTGTGCCCCAGTTGGTGCCCCATGTGCTGCAGAGCTTCCTCCATTGTAACAATATATCAGTGCCCTGGCTGCAATCTGTTGTGCCCCAGCTGTGCCCTGGTAACCATTTGTGGCTAGAGACGCTGCTGCCTGAGTCAGTTTACAGCAGAGTAGTATTGTAGTTTTAAGGCAGACTTAGAAGAGTGGAACGGTACTGTGGGCTGACGGATCCTGTAGATCAAGGATGGTAGGGATTCGCAGTGAAGAGACCATGGCAGAAGAGTTGGCAGCTTGACGAGAGGCAATAAGCATTTGGAAACTGTAGTAAGACAATGTTCAAGGCATTTGTGCAACCAAGGAAGACAATACGGAATAAGTCAGCAGGGAGTCCTGATGGAGACGATAGTAACAACTCCGGGGAAGTTGAAGTAGCATGACGAGAAGCATCCAAGAGAACTGAAGCAAATATCTTGATGTACCCCAGAATAATCAGAAGGAAGGCGGAATCTGTAGTGAGCGTACTTGGAAAGGTGATTCTGAAAGCTCTGAAGGAAGCATCCATGTAGGTTAGCCAATGATGTACATGGTATGATTGAATAAGTATGTCAGCCGGTAAGTAAATAGAAGAAGTAGCTAAACCCAAGAAGGCCAGCATGCAGCAGCAATGTCCTTCCAAGGAAATAGAAGGCGGTGGTTAGCAACAAAGGCTAGGCAGGACCGCAACCTGTAGAGGCAGTAAAGTGGAATGGCAGGCCAAGCCATGTGTGGCAGGCAGAAATGACTGAACCCCATGTAGGTCAGTTGGTAGGAGTGTAAGGAGTCGAGCTAGGCCCCATGTAGGCTAGCAAGACCAATGTAGGCCAGGATGGGCTACCGAGTGCAGTAAGCTCTTGGGCAAGTGTGCATAGGAATTGGACCCGGATATACACAAAAGGACAACGTAGAGTAGACAAAGGTCCATTATGACTATAGGAACTCAGGGATGGGTGCAATAGAAATAACAGGAGCAGTTATGAAATGGAAAGGCATGAGGTAAATATATACAATAGTCAAGTTTGGAGAAGTACACATAAGGGAATGCAGCCCAGAAGCAGCTGATATTGTTAGGATTGCCAGAAATGAATGACTAGGAAGCACCTGGATCTCCTTGAGGAGAAACTGAATTAAGTCCAATATATACAGTACTCAGTGTAATAGGAAATAGCTTCAAAGGTTTACAGAGACATCAGCCAAGGTTGCAGGCAAGAAATTGATTTACCCAGACACTTTGATTGGATTAAGCAGCTCAGGAAGAGGAGTTGCAACCGCGCAAGTCAGGAGGTGTCAGGATTTCACATCGTCTCTACGAATGAAACTGGCAGCTACATTCTGAGGGAGCTGCAAGTGGTTCGAATGCTGCAAAAAGCTGACCGCCAGCGCAAATGTGCTAAAGTAGGGCACCAAATAGGAAATCAGATTATGCAGCTCTGAAACATAATGCAGACGCGAGGTCTGAGTAATACATAACAAAGTGAACAGAAATGCTTCTCCAGCAGGTGGCAAGCGGACTACAAAGTTTACAACCGCAATTCATTGACTTGCCACAGCCCTCCCCACGATGTCAACTGTTGCAACTGCCCCACATCTGCGAGTGATGGTATTGCTACTCAGCCCTGCAGGTTCAGGTGAATAGCAGTTGAAAGCAAAATATATCGACGGCTGAAAGAAATTTGCCACGAGGTTGACACACACAATCAGCCGCAGGGTAGAGGTATTGATAGAATCAGGTAGGTTATTATATGATTACCCCATGCAGGTAGTTACTGTTGTACAAAGCAAACTCAACTGCCCAATGAGTTGTAGCGGCAAGGAGGAACACGAGGCAGAGCAGCAAACACATGTAAGGTCCTCTGATGCAAAAGGCGAAGTCTGTGTAACATAGGCTCATAGATGAGTGAAGCGAGGGTTGCAACGTTGGAGCAGTGCAGCGCCATGTAGGTCAAAGGAGGCGTTGAGAGTGAAGAGGCTGTAAAGGAAGCAGAAAGGGCGAGACAGAGACCGGCTGAACAAACTGAACAATGTTGCAGCATGGGCCGGAGAACCCCCCTCCCGTAAACAAAAAGAAAACGCGCACGAAAGGGAAGGGGTGACAAACGAGGTAGGCAGAAAAGGAGGACGAAGGGGGATGGGAGGATGGGGAGAGAGTAGCAGACCAACTGGGAGGAATGGGAAAAACAGAAGGGAGAGAGGAGGAACCCAGTCCCAGCATGCGACGGAGTGAGCACAACTCGCTCTAAGCAGAGCGGAAGTCTGCTGTTTAGTTTATGTAGGATGTGGGGGAGGAGCTCTTCCCCCACATAACCACGGGCTTGCGCCCTTCAATTATCAGACTGAGACTATGGATCAAACAGGGGCTACAGTGTTTTCTTTCTCTGCTAGAAACCCAGGATCAAAGAAAACTTTGAAAGAAGACTCAAAGAAAAAAAGAGCTGGTATAACCTGTGCTAAAAAAAATATCCTATTAGAACAACAAAATAATGTAAATGTGGAAGCTTGGGGAATACATCTGGGAACTATACAGAACCTACAGACCCGTGCAGAAATGATTCAAACTGCTTTTACTTTAAAACCTATAATCGCTGACCCATTCATGGAATGGTCCCCTGAAAAAGCTCTCTTAGAGGCTGGATGGAAATAGATGCCAGACAGAAAATGATTGCTGGATGAAAATTGGAATGCTACTCCTATTTTTACCCAGGACTCCACAAAACAGCGCACAAACAACTCAGGTACCTGTTACTCAAGATAAAGAAACCTTTCACTCTACAAACTCAGGAACTGGTAATATTGTCCAGGAGGCAATTGCCCCTGGCTCGAACAGTGATATGCAGCAGGAGGGACTTGAACCCCCCCCCCCCATTAAGACAAAACTTTCTGTTTCTGAGATTATAGACCAAGAACCTTCTAATAGTCGGGGGGGGGGGCTCCCTCAGAGACTTTTATTGTCAGAACTGTTTTCTAATAACAAAAAAAAGCGGCTCCTAGGAGAAACTCTGTACGTATTAGGTACAAAAGGGGAATGGAGGTTAGGCCTGACAGGCAATATGTACAGTTGGTAGCTGGGGTGTAGCCAGGGATTTCAGATCTGTACACCAAGTGGACTCACTGCTACCCCCCCCACCCCGTTAGGGTGAGCTACCACCCCCCGGTGTAGCCAGACAATATACAGATGTACACCAGGACCGTGTTTGTTGCCTCATTTGGCACAATAAATACAACTTTTGTATCTCTTGACATTGGTTGTTGCCATGCATGGGTAAATACAAATGCCATGCATTGTTCCCCAAGGCACCTACATACCAGCCCAGAGCCTGTAAAGTTGTATTGTTCTTGGGATGCAAAGAGAGTATTAGTGACCAGTCCTTCTAGTTTCGACTCCTATGAATAAAATTACAGAAAGCTTCAGTATTTTCTTTGTTAGTTTTCATGGAAAAAGGAAGCAGTTCAGAGCCTATTTGCTACCCCCTTAAATAAAATTGCACACCATGGAGCGCTTGGAGTATGCCTGCCTACACCCATGGTAGGTAGGATATTGTTAAAGGAATCACTGCATTTTTCCCCAAAGGAGGTTTTTGCATTCATCAGTATATCTGGTGAAGATAATTTTGATGTGAGCTTTAGGTCACCATATGCTCTTGAACTCTTCTGGCAGAAGTATAACCAGGTGAAATTTTTCCCCCTTTGGTCACCCTTTCTGGTAATCCCCCTAACTAAGCCACTGATCAAATTTGTTACGGTAATGTTCGGGAATGAAGGGGTACTTGTCAAAGATATCGCCTACTGGCACTCACAGAAATGTGAGGTCTTAAGCAGTCCTGAAGCTATACTTGACTCTGAATTTTTTTGGACAGGTGGGTGGAAGTATAAAGTAAAATTGAGGTAAAATGAACAAGAACTAGAGTACATACCTAATTCCTTCCTGTTAGGGAGAGATAGGGGAGTATGTTTCTACTCTGGGCAGCCAAGCGCCTGCTATAAATGTGGCTCTAGAACACACCTGTCTAGCATATGTGACAAAGCTCAATGTGACATCTGTGGAGAAATAGGTCACATAAGCCTCCAGTGTGTTAACCAGACCAAATGTGATCTTTGTGAAGGTCAGGTCATAGGTTTTCAGACTGCCCCAGGGCTGCCAAGAACAAGGCATCTGTTATCAGCCCAGAAATCCTCATACAGAAAGCCAAGGAAGCAGCCAAAGTCCCTTCCAAAACCCCTACTGAGAATCCCCCATTACAGGAACCAGACCAAAAGATAGTGAGGAATGAGAAAAAAAAAACTCCCAGGAGATAGTGTTTCAGGATCCTCCAAGTGTGAATGATAGCCTGGACTTTCCTCCAGTGTGTTACCAAGACCCCCTGAACCCCCTAAAGTGGAAGTCATCCCCCCAAAAAACCCTACTGTGGTACTGGCCCACTTACCTAGCAGACGTATAACAATGAATTCTAAGGTCACAGCAGCAACCACTGACATCCCTGCTATTGCATCAAAAAATCTCTGTGAGGTTTTTGCTACCTCTTGTGGTGAATCAGATATGGAGCTAGGGAAAAGAGATTCTCTATCCCAGACTACTGATCCCCCTCCTATTAGTAAGAAGATTGCAGATTAAAAAGGGAAAAAGAAACAAGCATTTTTCAATGCCGAAAGTTCGTTGTGTACACTGGTGTAATGGAAGGGGAGTGGGCACCCCCAGTGTCTGTATACTGTTGGGGGGGTTACACAGCGGACAACAATGGATGGACAGATGACACTGGGGGATTAGGCACCCCCTGTGTCTGCATACTGTTTGGAGTGGTTCACACAGCACAACAATGGACAGACAGATGAGGACACTGGGGGATTGGGCACTCCCAGTGTCTGTATGCTGTTTAGGGGGAGAGGGTTACACAGCAGATAATGATGGACTTTTTTGGGGGGAGGGGGATAAAAAAACAAGCATTTGTCAATGCCGAACATTTGATGTATTGAAAGATGTCCACCTCTGCACTTTGTTTATGCCCTTGAGGTACTTGAATGTATCTGTCATGTTCCCCCACTCCCTCCTTTCCTCCAATAAGTACATGTTGAGGTCCTTTGAATCTCTCCTGATATGTTCTGTGTTGCAAGCCATGTACCATCTTGGTTGCCTTTCTGTGGGCTGCCTTCACCCTGTCAATGGCCTTGCACATTTGCGGCCTCCAAATTTGCACATAGTACTGTAGGTGAGGCCTCACTAGTGCATTATACAATGGCATCACCACCTCATGCCTCCTTTTACTAGTGATACCTCTGCATCCCAGCATGCCACTGGCCATCCATGCAACATTTGTGCTCTGCTTTGACATCTTTTGGTCATCAGAACTGATAAGTCCTAGGTCCCTTTCTTCCTTGGTGATCATCAGCACCTCCACCCCATCCTATCACTCTCCAAAGGTTTCCCTTTTCTCAGGTCCATTATTTAGGCTTCTTTGCAGTGAACCTCAGTTGCCACTCCTCAGGCCATATTTTAAGCCTCTACATGACCCTGCTCATTTTCTCCACCCTCCTAGAGTTTTCACTCTGCTACAGATGTTGGTGTCATCTGCAGACAGGTCGATACACCTTTGCTTCTAGCCCTCCCGCAATGTCTCTAATGAAGACATTGAACAGGATGGATTTATGTGATAGAGGTGAGTATGAAAGACCGCCTATCACATAAGGTAACCACAAAAGGGCCCATGGTCAAAAGAGTGCCTGATATTGTAGCGACCATTGAATAGAGCAACAGTCGCTACAATACTTTAACTCTGCAGACAGGAAACATATTTTTATGCAGGGGGCTGTGCCCCCTGCACCCCCTAAACTAATATAATCAACTCCAAGAGGGGTGTGGACCAAGGGGCAGGTTACAATGCTAAAAAGAAAAAAAAATTATGCCCACAGCCAGACCCGAACCCGGGACTGCTAGCATCTCAAGCAGTAGTGTACACCACTATGTTATGTGAGCAGCTCAGCTGCAACTGGCCACACAGGATCCTATATCCTGTACTAGCGAGTATTACTCCTTGCTATACTTGCTATACAGGATATAGCAACCTATTTTACCACTCACTCCCATTGAAAGCGCTATTATTGAGTCACTCAAAAGTGCAGCACTCAATAATAGGCTCTCAACATGGGTGCTACCAACAGGACTGGTCCCAGGACTTATCTCTGAGGTACTCCACTGGCCACCCCCTCTCCCCGGATTAGATCCCATTACCGTCACCCTCTGCCTCCTGTCGATCAGTCAGTTTCTAACCCAGTTTATCAGCTTGTGCACCATTGCCAGACTACTCATCTTGTTAATCAGCCTTCTGTGTTTGACATTGTTGAAGGCTTTGCTGTAATCAAGGTGCTGTAGGTTGCATCAAACATCCCTCCCTGATTTACTTTCTTAATGAGGTATTAAGGTTTCCAACCCTAACACCCCACCCCCACCCTGCAGAGACTGCCAGGCATTGCGGGTGTCCCTTTGGGTCATCGGCTGCAACGCTCATGGCATTCCACACCCACCCTGCAGACACCGACAGGCATTGCATTGTGCCTTAGCATCTTCAGCCCTCACACTTAACCCATTCCATAATGAAATAAGCTGATATGGGTGCAGCATAGGAGAATGGGGTGAATGTTGGGCCAAAGACTCCAAGGCACACCCTGATGCCTGTCACTGGCTTCAGTGTGGGCGTCTAATGATGTGACATTATGGCTGACAACCCCAAGGCACACACCCAATGCCTGTCAGTCTCTACAGGGTAGGAAGGGGGCATTACAGTTGGAACCCTAATGGCCCAGATGTTTATTGGTATTTTCACTCCAAATTTTCAACATCACCATTTTGGGACACCACCTCAGGAACAGTGGCACTATCATTTCGTTACTCAATTAGTGCCACATGTGCTAAAACACATTTTGGGAAGGATGTGAAAAATGACAGTCATACTGTTTATGAGGCGGTGTGAAAAAATGGCAATGTTGAAAATCTCGAGTGAAAATATAAGAAATTGGCAAAGTTATGAGCGTGCATAGTAACTGTGCAACGCACGCCCGTAACAGTCATTTTTTGCAATTTTTTCACCAAAATTTCAATATGGTCTTTTTGGGGCCTACCCTCACGAACAATGGCCCTGTGATTTTGTTACTTCATCCTGAAAGTGGATTTCACACAGCAACTATGCCATTCTGTGCAACTGGTGTGAAAACACATTTCAGGCAGGTTGTGAAAAATGACAGCTGTACTGTTCATAAGGAGATGTGAGAAAATGGCAATGTTGAAAATCTGGAGTGTAAATATTTAAAATTGGCAGAATTACAAAAGCGTGTACAGAAACTGCGCCAATGCTGCGCTCATAGCATGATCATTTTTTGGAATTTTTTTCACCAGATTTGCAACATGGGTTTTCTAGGACCCCACCTCATGAACAGTGGCCCTGTCATTTCATTACTACTTCCCAAAAGGTAATTCCACGTGGCGACCGTGAAATCACCTTTCAGGACCAGGGAACAGAATGACACTAACTTGTTCAGAAGGTGGGGTCCCAAGAACCCCATGCTGAAAATTTGAGCCCCAAATTCCTAAAAATGGCCACGATATCAAGGTAAGTTCAAACCTCCATTGATTCCCATTATACAGCTTACCTTGAATTCTTTCAGTTTGCCGGTCGGCTTTGAAGAGTGCAGATATGTCCCGCTCCACAGAAGGTCACGTCTGCTGACCTCAGAGGGTAAGTATGGGGTAAGGAGTAAGGGGAGTTAAGCACCTGGAGTGAGGTCAGGATGGGGAGGAGGATGGGGAAACAACGAGGACTGTTTTAGTTTTACAGGTGAAATTTAAAAAAGACAGAGAGGAAAGGCTTTCTCATTTACAGGTAAAACCAAAAAAAACCTATAAATTTAGGCACACTGAGTGGGCTCCCAGTGCCACAAATTACAATAGAATGTGTGTTGGGGGGATGCCAACAAGGGGATTGGCACCTTGGATGTCGGGCTACAGATATGGGGGCAATCTGACACCGGAGTGAGCATCCTAGTGCTGGAAAGGGAAAAGGGAAATTGTTTAACCAGGCAAAACACACTATGGGGCTGCAAGGACCGGGGGGTCATTTAACCAGGAGAGATACACTGAGCTGCAGGGATGGGGAAATTGTTTAAACAGGAGAGACACGCTGGCTGAACTGCAGGGATGAGAAAACTGTTTCCCCAGGAGAGACATGCTGAGCTGCAGGGACCGGAGGATTGGTTAACCAGGAGAGACACACTGTGCTGCAGAGCTGGAGAAATTGTTTAAACAGGAGAGACACGCTGGCTGAGCTGCAGGGATGAGGAAATTGTTTCACCAGGAGAGACACGTTGAGCTGCAGGGACCAGAGGATTGTTTAACCAGGAGAGACACACTGTGCTGCAGAGCTGGAGAAATTGTTTAAACAGGAGAGACACGCTGGCTGAGCTGCAGGGATGAGGAAATTGTTTCACCAGGAGAGACACGTTGAGCTGCAGGGACCAGAGGATTGTTTAACCAGGAGAGACACGCTGTGCTGCAGGGCTGGGGAAATTGTTTAAACAGGAGAGACATGCTGGCTGAGCTGCAGGGATGAGGAAATTGTTTCACCAGGAGAGACACGTTGAGCTGCAGGGACCAGAGGATTGTTTAACCAGGAGAGACATGCTGTGTTGCAGGGATGGGGAAATTGTTTCACCAGGAGAGACACGCTAAACTGCAGGGACTGGAGGATTGTATAAACAGGAGAGACCCGCTGAGCTGCAGGGACAAGGAAATTATGTCACCAGGAGAGACACACTGAGCTGCAGGGACGAGGAAATTATTTCACCAAGAGAGACATGCTGAGCTGCAGGAACCAGAGGATTGTTTAACCAGAAGAGACACGCTGAGCTGCAGGGATGGGAAAATTGTTTAAACAGGAGAGACACACTGGCTGAGCTGCAGGGATGAGGAAATTGTTTCACCAGGAGAGACACGTTGAGCTGCAGGGACCGGAAGATTGTTTAACCAGGAGAGACACGCTGTGCTGCAGGGCTGGGGAAATTGTTTAAACAGGAGAGACACACTGGCTGAGCTTCAGGGATGAGGAAATTGTTTCACCAGGAGAGACACGTTGAGCTGCAGGGACCAGAGGATTGTTTAACCAGGAGAGACACGCTGTGCTGCAGGGCTGGGGAAATTGTTTAAACAGGAGAGACACTGGCTGAGCTGCAGGGATGAGGAAATTGTTTCACCAGGAGAGACATGTTGAGCTGCAGGGACCAGAGGATTGTTTAACCAGGAGAGACACGCTGTGCTGCAGGGCTGGGGAAATTGTTTAAACAGGAGAGACACACTGGCTGAGCTGCAGGGATGAGGAAATTGTTTCACCAGGAGAGACACGTTGAGCTGCAGGGACCAGAGGATTGTTTAACCAGGAGAGACACGCTGTGCTGCAGGGCTGGGGAAATTGTTTAAACAGGAGAGACACACTGGCTGAGCTGCAGGGATGAGGAAATTGTTTCACCAGGAGAGACGCTGAGCTGCAGGGACCAGAGGATTGTTTAACCAGGAGAGACACGCAGTGCTGCAGGGCTGGGGAAATTGTTTAAACAGGAGAGACACACTGGCTGAGCTGCAGGGATGAGGAAATTGTTTCACCAGGAGAGACACGTTGAGCTGCAGGGCTGGGGAAATTGTTTAAACAGGAGTGACATGCTGGCTGAGCTGCAGGGATGAGGAAATTGTTTCACCAGGAGAGACACATTGAGCTGCAGGGACCGGAGGATTGTTTAACCAGGAGAGACCCACTGTGCTGCAGGGATGAGGAAATTGTTTCACCAGGAGAGACACGTTGAGCTGCAGGGACCGGAGGATTGTTTAACCAGTAGAGACACGCTGTGCTGCAGAGCTGGGGAAATTGTTTAAACAGGAGAGATACGCTGGCTGAGCTGCAGGGATGAGGAAATTGTTTCACCAGGAGAGACACGTTGAGCTGCAGGGACCAGAGGATTGTTTAACCAGGAGAGATACGCTGTGCTGCAGGGCTGGGGAAATTGTTTAAACAGGAGAGACATGCTGGCTGAGCTGCAGGGACGAGGAAGTTATTTCACCAGGAGAGACACACTGAGCTGCAGGGATGGGGAAATTGTTTCACCAGGAGAGACACGCTAAGCTGCAGGGACTGGAGGTTTGTATAAACAGGAGAGACCCGCTGAGCTGCAGGGACGAGCAAATTATGTCACCAGGAGAGACACACTGAGCTGCAGGGACGAGGAAATTATTTCACCAAGAGAGACATGCTGAGCTGCAGGAACCAGAGGATTGTTTAACCAGAAGAGACACGCTGAGCTGCAGGACTGGGGAAATTGTTTCACCAGGAGAGACACGTTGAGCTGCAGGGACCGGAGGATTGTTTAACCAGGAGAGACACGCTGTGCTGCAGGGCTGGGGAAATTGTTTAAACAGGAGAGACACACTGGCTGAGCTGCAGGGATGAGGAAATTGTTTCACCAGGAGAGACACGTTGAGCTGCAGGGACCAGAGGATTGTTTAACCAGGAGAGACACGCTGTGCTGCAGGGCTGGGTAAATTGTTTAAACAGGAGAGACACACTGGCTGAGCTGCAGGGATGAGGAAATTGTTTCACCAGGAGAGACATGTTGAGCTGCAGGGACCAGAGGATTGTTTAACCAGGAGAGACACGCTGTGCTGCAGAGCTGGGGAAATTGTTTAAACAGGAGAGACACACTGGCTGAGCTGCAGGGATGAGGAAATTGTTTCACCAGAAGAGACACGTTGAGCTGCAGGGACCAGAGGATTGTTTAACCAGAAGAGACACGCTATGCTGCAGGGCTGGGGAAATTGTTTAAACAGGAGAGACACACTGGCTGAGCTGCAGGGATGAGGAAATTGTTTCACCAGGAGAGACATGTTGAGCTGCAGGGACCAGAGGATTGTTTAACCAGAAGAGACACGCTGTGCTGCAGGGATGGGGAAATTGTTTAAACAGGAGAGACACACTGGCTGAGCTGCAGGGACCGGAGGATTGTTTAACCAGGAGAGACACATTGTGCTGCAGGTACTGGAGGATTGTATAAACAGGAGAGACCCGATGAGCTGCAGGGATGAGGAAGTTATTTCACCAGGAGAGACACACTGAGCTACAGGGACCAGAGGATTGTTTAACCAGGAGAGACACGCTGGCTGCAGGGATGGGGAAATTGTTTAAACAGGAGAGACACGCTGAGCTGCAGGGACCAAAGAATTGTTAAAGCAGGAGAGACCCGCTGAGCTGCAGGGACTGGAGGATTGTATAAACAGGAAAGACCCGCTGAGCTGCAGGGACGAGGAAGTTATTTCACCAGGAGAGACACACTGAGCTGCAGGGATGGGGAAATTGTTTCACCAGGAGAGACACGCTGAGCTGCAGGGACTGAAGGATTGTATAAACAGGAGAGACCCGCCGCTGAGCTGCAGGGACGAGGAAATTATGTCACCAGGAGAGACACACTGAGCTGCAGGGATGGGGAAATTGTTTCACCAGGAGAGACATGCTGAACTGCAGGGACCAGAGGATTGTTTAACCAGAAGAGACACGCTGAGCTGCAGGGATGGGGAAATTGTTTAAACAGGAGAAACATGCTGGTTGAGCTGCAGGTACCAGGGGATTGCTTAACCTGGAGAGACATGCTGAGCTGCAGTGACTGGAGGATTGTGTAAACAGGAGAGACACACTGAGCTGCAGGGATGGGGAAATTGTTTCACCAGGAGAGACACGCTGAGTTGCAGAGACTGGAGGATTGTGTAAACAGAACAGACACCCTGGCTGAGCTGCAGGGACTGGGGGATTGTTTAACCAGGAGAGACATGCTGAGCTGCAGGGAAGGAGAAATTGTTTCACCAGGAGAGACACGCTGAGCTGCAGGGATGGGGAAATTGTTTCACTAGGAGAGACATGCTGAGCTGCAGGGAAGGAGAAATTGTTTAACCAGGAGAGACACACTAAGCTGCAGGGTTAGGGAAATTGTTTAAACAGGAAAGACACACTGAGCTGCAGTTGAATGGCTCACATTTCAAAGGACAGAGCAACATGTAGCGTTGGCTCTGTCCTTTGAAATGTTTGCCCAGACCAGCCCCCTCAGCAAAACAGTGTCATCAGGACCCTGCCTACTGATTTACTGGCCATGGACTGGCGCTGCAGCACCACTGGTCATTGGGCTAGCACCACTCACACCCCTATTTAGCAACTCTTATATCAACAAGTTTGTCTGTGCTTGCACGCATGACAAACTTAAAAAAGAAGGAAACAAAACCCATAGTCTGCACTCCGCAAGTTTCAATGAAGGAACTATGTATAGGCTCCATAAACTCTTGTAGCCTGCTGAATAACAACAGGAGACAAGCAATCTTTCAGCTGGGAAATGATGATAATATAGACATCTGTTTCCTGCAAGAAACGTGGATGTACACTTCAGATCAAGTTCACCTCTTTCAGTCAGAATGGATTTGGGGCCTTTCCTATTGGCCATTTAATGCCGATAGGGCAGATGGGGTTGCAATATTGTTTAATTCCTTTTCATTTACACAAACAAAACTTATTGATTTAATACCAGGGTGACTGTTATTGGTAGGTGGCTTATGGATAAATATAGCATTCAGATTTATTACAGTTTATGGACCCCAGACTAAGGCTGAAAGGGTTTCATTCCTCTCAGTGAATTCAACCATACTTAATGACCTCTTCCAATATTATACTAGGAGGAGACTTTAATTGTCAATTGCCTAAACCAGGGAAAAAATGGAAGAAAAAAAACCTACTGCAACTCCAATGCATTACAAAAGTGCATTGGAGTAGCAGACCTGTTAAATTGTGCAGAATATCAAAAAAGGACCACACTATACCTACCAGAGAGGGAAATGAACCTCTTATATTGACCATTTTTTATCTCAAAAAATCTGGCCCCCCCATGCTAGAGACTCGACCTCTGGAATTTACAGACCAAATTTAATATTATTAAGGTTTCCAGACTCTCCCTCTCAAAATTATAAATAGATAGGCGGAAGTTATACTCCTCAGTTCTTTCCAACTTGACTGTCCAGAGGAAAATCTCACAGCTGTTATGGGCAAGAGCTTCTGTAAGTGATTTATACGATGATATGGGAGATTGGTGGGCTGACACTAAAGAGGATATCTCTAGATGGTTCATCAATTTTGGGAAACACCAGAAGAGGGAAAAATTCTTTAAATATCTACAGCTAAGAAATCACTTACAAAACTTATATACTCTTGAATCTACTACCAGTTAGAGTTACTCTTCTCAGATTAGGAAAATAAAACTGCAAATGAAAGAGTACCAATATGATAGAGCTAAGACTCTTCGGGCAGAACTGCAGTATGGTACTCAGAAATCCCCTTTAGGGGACCCTTTCGAAGCCTTTAAGGCAAGAAAAGAGAATATGGCCCTTCAAAGTCTGCTCAATGACCAAGACAAAATAGTAGAAAATGATGAAGGAATACACTCCATTATCTCAAAACACATGCATTCACATGCTACAAGTAGTGACCCCCACATATCTAGGATACATGCTTTTTTTCAGACAGCACATACATCCCCTCCACCAGACACTGTCCAAATTCTTTCTCTCCCCAGCTCAAGTACAGAAATTGAAACAACCATAAAAAAATTAAAAACAGGAACTTTTCCTGGACTTAATGGCCTACCAAAAGAATTTTATAAACTATTTGCAAAATAAATAGCTGCTTGTCAAGAAAGGGTCTTTTCTTTCTTTTTTCAATCCAATAAAATCCTTTCCTATTTTTCACAAGGTTTATTAGTGCTTCTATATAAGCCAGGAGACAGACAGAAGATAACCAGTTGGAGACCAATCACAATATGAAATTCTGATTTGAATATAGTACAGTATCTCAGCTCCGAAATACCAGACTAAAGAAAATAACAGGAAATATGATCCAGCCAGCCCAGTTTTGTTGACTACCAGATCAGAAGATCCAACATGCCCTGTCTATTATATGAGATGTGGTAGGATTTTACTCCACTAAGAAAAAAGAAGGAGTAATTATTTCTTTAGCCAACTGAAAGCCTTTGATATGGTTTCCATGACTTTTTTGTTTTACACCTTAGACCAGTATGGGATTCCCCAATATTTTATTAAATGGATTAAACTTCTTTATTTCAGGGCAGAAGTATTTCCAGTTATTAAAGGACAGATAATGGACAGCATACACACTAGAAATGGAGCCAGGCAAGGCTGTCCTTTAAGCCCGTTATTGTATACATTTACCTTAGATCCCCTTATTAGGAAAATACATAATTCCCCTAGATTCCAAGGGATCACAGGGACCAGCAAGATGGACACCATAAAAATTCAAGCATATGCTGATGACATATGCCTGTTTCTTACTGACTACTTACAAATACCTGGAGTTTTATCTATATTTCAAGAATATTCGGAAATATCCAATTCCAAACTGAGTATTAAGAGTAGAGGTTTATTTATAGGCCCCCAGCAACATGGTGCAACATAAATTGCTGGAATAAACATCTCTCCGGAACCATTGAGAATTCTAGGAATCACTTTTGGGCCACAAAATGACCGATATGGAAACTAGGATATAGCTTTAAAAATAGCAGAAAATAAGGTATTCAGATGGAAAAATCGGAAACTGTCTAAAATGAAACGGGTTTCTATTATTAAAAACTTTATTATACCATGCTTTCTGTATATTGCCATGATTTACCCCCTTCAACTCTTTTAGAGACAAGACTATATGCATGTTTTTTTTCAGATGATCTGGGGGAGCAGACTGAACCCGGTGAAATGGTGTTACACATATATAACAAAAGTACAAGGGGGGTTAGGAATGATAGACCCCATAACTTTTTTCAGGCACTATTCATAACTTAAAACATAAAACCAGTTCTGAATACTACTAACCTTTTACACCACCTATGTTTGCAGAATAATCTGCCGGACTACCTGCATAAGAGGAGATAGACCCCCCAAGATAACTTAAAATTACTATACCTGGATTTTTCAAACCTGTGGCTCAGAATCGTTTTAAATGGGAACTCACAAAAGCAGTGGTGATTCAAAATTCTGGGCCCCAGTTATATAATTTTTGCTAACAAAGGTTTACCCTTTGGACCCAGAATTTAAAAAAATGTCCAACATACCAGACTAAACTGGTATTAAGACGACTAATCAATAATAGAATTCCTACACAGATGTAGGAAATATTAGGGTTCTCGGTCTATGGCAAATTGAGTGTAAGAGGCAATAGTAAACACAAGGCGCAGGAAGAAAGATACTGTCCTTATAACAAATGTCAGGCAACAGAAGAATCAATGCAACACTTCCTGTTTGAGTGTTCTTGTGTTAAGCCCTTATGGGGATGCATTGCTGATAGGTGGGAACTAAAATGGCTCCAGAACCTGACATGAAATATTAGTGTTGGGGACCCCCCCCGTAAATAGTAAATATCACCCTGAAACCCTCTCGGTACTTTTCTGCAGTTTAATTTATGGCAAGCAAGGTGACAGTGGACAATACAACAAAAGATTATGTCATATGACACCTTTTCCATCCTAGTGGAACAAGCAATGCATGAAGTGTACAGAAAGGATAAAACTTTTTTACCTCTGATAAAGTATGGAAATGGTGGAAGGGTTTATCTATATTTATCAAATATAAGTAAGATCCATTTCACAAAACATAGCTAGTGAGACAAGCCACCAGAGTGGGATTATATGGAAAAAGGGGATTGACAGAGGTGTGATCTTGAGGGAAGAGGGGGACAGGGAGATGGTAAAAATAAATAAGGGATTGTAAAATATTGTTTTTTTGATTCTTAGAGATGTTATGTGATATGCTAGTTTAAATATAATGTACTAGAACTATTGTTTTTCCTCTTTTCTTATAATTTTGGAGTTGTTTTTCCTTTTGTATTTTGTGTTTGTATCCTTTTTTTTTGTATTATTGTATTACTAGATGTATTCTTTTTGAGTTGTTATGATGTGATATCAATAAAAAATTCCCCTACTCTTTTCGAGAAGTGCCATGGGATCTTTAACATCCACCTGAACAACCACCAGAACAGGAAGACAGGACCTCGGTTTAAAGTCTGATCCGAAAGACAGCACTTCAGGAGTGCAGCACCCCCCCACGTTGCACTACAGTGTCGGTATTGGGATATTAACCTAAGTGCCTGGTGTGTAATTTCCAGATATACCAAGATGATGGAGTAATCAGAAAAGAAAACATGTTTAGAGGGCTATTGTTCTTTGGGTTTTTTGTGTATAAAATTTCAAAAAGTTTAATTTTATATTTAAATTTGTATTATTAGGAAAGTGCTTCACTAACAGAAAAGTGAAACTGTCCCTTTTGAGAGAACCATAGCATTTACATACATATCAGCTTTTATGTGATAGGGTTCCCATATTTATCTGCTCTTTGTTCTTCATTACTAGTATTCATTTCAACCTGTTGCCTTGCAATTCAGGGAGATGACTTACAAAAATAAGAGACAAGTAGTCAAAATCAGGGGCACATCCTAAAAAAGGCTATCATCAGCCCAACAAGTCTGCCATTATGTGTAGTGTAATGTACTGGAGTGTAGTGTAGTGCAGTGTAATGCAGTGCAGTGTAGTGCAGTGTAGTGTAGTGCAGTACAGGGCAGTATAGTATAGTGTGGTGTAATGTAGTGCAGTGTAGTGCAGTGCAGTGTAGTACAATGCAGTGTAGCGTAGTGTAGTGTAGTGAAGTGTAGTGATGTGTAGGACAGTGCAGTGTAGTGTAGTACAGTGCAGTGCAGTGTAGTACAGTGCAGTGTAGTATCTATAGTGTAGTGTTAAAAGCATTATGAGAGAAAGCTAGAATTCAACATACCAATGTCTAGCATAATTTAATGTTTTGAATCCTCACTCTTATTAAATTTATCAGAGACCGTAGAAAATGTTTTAGCCAACATCAGGGGTGTCTCTGAAAATCAGGGACTGTTGAGAGATATGATAACAAGTGTTACTGAATGGAAACAGGGGGCCAGATTCACAAAACATCACGGAACTAAATCCCACTCTGCAAGTCCAGTTGCAGACTGAAGTATTCGCAGTTGCAGAGATTTGTGTTCTCAGTCTGCTACAGCTGTGGGAGATGTTACGACTGGCCCCACCTGGCATAACATTTTCAGCAGCTGTAGGGAAAAAATGACCACAAGCTGCCAAAAATCACGGAGCCGATCGTAGACGGGCTCCACCTTCGTGAATACCGCAGCTGTAGAAAAAACTGTGGCTCCACAAGTGGCAATCAACTTGTGCCGGGTTTTTCCCACAGCTGCAGGATTAGCGGGGGCTTGGTGAATCCAGCCCAGGATATTTTACCCACTAGTGCACTTATTCTCCTGCTGTTTAAGTCCCTCCTGGAGTCAGGTTCCTCTGTTTGAGACATCGCAGTTTGTTGCTGAGGAAATTTTTATGAATTCGCATACAAAGGATTACATTTCAGTGAAGGATTAAGCACCAGGAGAAGATCAACACTGAGGCACAAGAATTCCATTTTCATGCAATGACCATGGTAATGAGGAAGAAATGGCATAAGAATACAAAAAAAACCATAAATAATGCATATGTTAAATGGGCTTAAATATTAATGTTTCAACATTTCTCAAAAAGGGACAACCTCACTTTAAGGGACATTGAGAGTGAGACCAGGGAAAGGCTTCAGCTAAGAACTCAAAAATATTCAGACTGTGTCCATATTTAGCCAGCTTCTTAAACAGAGCTGCTTCCTGACTTCCTCACAGGACACACATCATTAGTGATGTGATCAATATGATGGCACAGAGTGCAATGAAAAAAAAGAAATTGACCCATCAAGATCCCAGAAACGTGGAGTAAAATCCAAACTTTGTAACATGAAGCTTAGATGTATTTGGATATACTGGAACATAGGAAATAAGTGCTGTGGCTAAAGAAAGACCATACTGTAGTTCCTTCAAATTACAAAATGAAAAGAATGGAGTACAAGGAATGTTGCATAAATAAATATAATATTGCACAAATTAAAAAGTGCCCAAACAGTGCAAACAGCCGCCAGAACAGTTGTGCAAAGAAGGTTCCCATACATATTGGGACCCACTTTCCCTTTGTCACTGGGTGAAGCTCCCACACTAAACAGCTGCACTGTAATAGCTGTGAAATAGAATCAAACTGCATACAGGTACTCTCTATTAAATATACTAACAACTACTTTGCTGCAGTGGTAAAAGACCTAATCAGTTAAATACTGTGGAGTGTAGCAGTCTTTCAATTATAAAAATTATTGCTACCATAAAAATACATACCAACCAGTGCAATTGAAATAGTGATAAAAATAAAGTGCAAGGAAAATAGTTAAAAACACTATCTAAATGGTTAGGTAGTATTAAGCTTTTAAGGTAATATTATAGTGTTGCAGTAGCACCACTATAGTTAGGGTTGAGTAGGCTGCTTAATGTTAAACCTCTAACTTTCCACTTTAATAGCTTTGCCCCCCATTCAATGGATTTCCACACAATTTTGCATGCATGGCTTTGAGGGCCAGGTCTCTTGATGTACCCAGATTTGTTCCAGTCAGATGTGCAGATTCCAAGACCAGAGAGTGAAACAAAAATGAAAAAAATCTAGGGGGGGTTGCTTTTGTTTTCCATCGCCTAGCACCCAGGTGGTTTGGAATTTTGGTCTGACATTTTCAGGGTAGAAAGTGATTACCCCTGGCTGGCCCAGTGGTGCTGAGGGTTGAGGCGCTGAACCCCACACCTCACACCATGCCAGTGACCCGGGTTCGGGAACAAGCCCGGGTTGCTGAAGGTCAGCAGGGGAGGGAGAGGATCGAGCATCTGGAGGACTGCTCTCCTCTCCTGAGAGGGGGGGGATTCTGCTCGGTGCTTGGCTGGCCTCTAGCAGAAGCTGGAGGCACAGCAAGTGCTGGAGCATAGAGAAGGGGTGGGAAGTGACAGACATCAGTGGCAACGCCTTGACATCAGTGCGCTAGCCACTCCCTACAACAGGGAAAATGCCCTTCCAGTTCAGGTGGAGATGGAGCACCAGAGCTTGCCCTCGATGTGTGGCCACCCTCCTGGCACCCAACTGACCGACGCCACCAGAGAAGTTTGGGGTGTTGGGGCCCAACTGGTCCCCGGCTGGGGGGGTAAGCCATGGCTACATGGGTGAAGGAGGGTTGTCCAGGTGGAGCGGACCGAAGAGGGATGACTCCTAGATGCTCCCAAGGAGACCAGAGCTAGAGGGAGAGGAGGAAAAATAGAAAGTGATTACCCCAGAATGGTGACTTTCATTGGTTTGGTAAAAAAAATATTAACCCATGCCAGAGTTATATGGATTTAAAATTTTGGTTCTGACCATGCTCAGTACGGTCTTTTGGATAGCTGTTTCATACGAAGCAAGAATTTGGCCATGTGAAACAGGATTCTGTTTTGTGAGGGAGTAATCCTGTTTCATGACAAAAAATTATTTTCTCATATGGTGGCCATCTTGTTTCCATTTTTTTTCCCCAAAAAAGTTTTTTTGAAAATCTATAAACATCATATCCTGCACCGGCCTGGTGGCGCTGAAGGCTGAGGGCTGAGGCATTGAATGCCTTACCTCGCCTAACCTCACACTGCACCAGCGACCCAGGTTCGGGAACCAGGAAGCTGGCATGGGGGAGGGTCAGAGCGGATTAGCTGCAGACAGCTCTCCCTCCTGGGTGGCTGTCCACTCCCCACGTATTTCCGCTTCCACTGGGTGGAGGTCTGGTGGGAAGGGTAGGCAAGGGGAAACGGTGTCCAAAATGCCAGAGGTGGGGTGGAAGGGTCCCGGGTCTGGGGCACAAAAACAGGAGAAAAATAAAAAAATGTATATAGAAAAAAAATCATGTCCAGCAGAGACACCAACACATGTAGCTTGCTGATTAGGACCCCATTAGGTGGATTCTGCAGTTAGTTGGGGAAGGGGGATGATCCAGAAATGTGTTTTTAAAACATTTTAAAAATCTTGTTTCATGAGATGATTTTCTTGTTTTGTATGACCTCATGAAACAGGAATAGAGCCATACAAGATAAGGTTCATACAAAACAAGAATCTGTCCTTCATTTTTTTACATTCTTGTTTCATAGGAAGCAATCCTGTTTCGTGAGAATGACACAGTCTCACGAAACAGGATTGGTTCATATGAAACAAGAATTTGGATGTAGTTTTTCTTCATATTTTCCTTTTGTATGAATCAATCCTCTGCCATGAAAAATGACGCCATCTCCCAAAAGAGGATTGGTTCATAGGAAAGAAGAATTTGGATGTAGTATTTTTTGCACATTTGAACTTTAATAAACCAAAACTCCCTCAATATTTGGACTTAACAGACAAGCTATATATCAAAAGAAAGGTCTCAATGAGTACTACAACAGTAATACACAATACCCTCCTGTAAATTAAATTAAATTTGCCATTGGATAACATTGAAACTTTAAGAAGCTATAACTCCGTCAGTCTTTGTCATTAGGGGACAACCTATATATCAAAAGAGAGATCTCAATGAGTAGTACAAGAGAAACACATAATAGTCCCCCAAAACACATGGGGCATGCACAGCACCCCAAAATTACCCGGAATTAAACTCCAATCATCATCAGAAATGCACCAAGGCTATATCTCCTCTTGGACTACAGACATACCAACAGTGAGACAAACCAACAGAAATGTACTGACTTATGGGTAAAAAATACCCAAAACACATTTTTGACCATATACAATCAACCACTAGTACTTAAGAACCACAGTTAATATCTTTTTTTTCCCCTTTGAAGCAGTCCCTACTAAAAACAAAATTACAGCAAAGCAGATAAATGGATTTTCTGGATAAACAGAAGCACAGGGCCCACTTCCGCACCCAGATAAATGTGTCCGTAATCACTTGCATGTGTTCACACAGGTCCTGAAGGGAGCTGCATGAATTAGGATACAATTATACTATCTAAAAAGTAAGGCCATTATTTGCAAAAGAAACTGTTAATGCACCAGCTGGGGTTCAGATTAAAGCAACAAAAGTATGAAAATGCACCATTAGGGTTTCCAACCCAAACTGCCCACCCCCAACTCCCAAGTAGCAAAAGGAAAATATATTATGATTTTCACTGTCTTGAGTCTTGGTGAATCAGGAGTGTGGCCTTTCTTGGGGTTCTCAGCTCTAACAGTCATACATTCCATCACCAAAATAGATCAGATGCCATCTGTTTTCTTCAGGCAGGGTCTACAGGTTGTTAGCAACATGTGAGGACATATAGTTCTGCATGTTTGAAGACTATATCACAGTGTGGTGAATGTTAGGGTTGAGAACACAAAGGAAGACCCCACCTCTGATTTGCCAAGACTCAGGACAGCAAAAACTGTAATGTTTTTCTACTTTTGCTGTTTGTGGGGGTGGGGAGTTTGGATTTGAAACCCTAATGCCACATTTCCCTACTTTTTTTCCTTTAATCTGAACCCTAACTGGTGCATTAACAGTTTCTTGCAGATAATTAAATATAGCATGTAAAGATATATAAATACTGGAATATATGAAATAGTCATTATATCATTTGCTTTGGTGTGATGTCATAAAATAGTATTAATAACAGAAAAAGACTGTAGGAATTGTATCAATAGTTGATTAAGAAACAGTACAAAAACTATACAAGAAAATATGTACATTATATATTGTAAAAGAAATAAAATGTTTCTAACAAAAGGGGAAAGGAAACTAGGAAGGAAGAGAGAGGAAGGGTGGGAATAGAGATGAAGAAAGCAACCGGAATCTGGTTCCAGGTCATGGCACCAGCAAATGAAGCAATTATTTAGCTCTTGCTGGGTTGTACTGCAGAACTTCAAATTTTAAACCAGAAGCTGATCATGATCCTGGGTATGCCATCTTTATGTTTAAATGATTGCTACTACATATATATGC
The DNA here is from genome assembly GCA_016271365.2 of Neoceratodus forsteri. Lineage (NCBI taxonomy): Eukaryota > Metazoa > Chordata > Ceratodontiformes > Ceratodontidae > Neoceratodus > Neoceratodus forsteri. Next base: position 945,686,705 of record CM057458.1, read on the forward strand.
TTTGTTTTTAAGATATCTTAATGAAAAATGGAATCATCCACAGATCCTGTCTGCAGCTAGGTGTTAGCCAATTTTTGGGGGGCGTTAACAACACTATGGTGGTGATTTCCTTGGGGAATTCAATATAAAATGACTCAGTCTATTCACAAGAATGCCCAGATTCCCTTCTAAGCCAGTTGCAGCCTGCCCAAACACCGGGTCCGCTTATTCAATAACAGAGAGAGCCATAGTATAACTTTTTAAGTCTGGTTTCCCATGAACAAGACTATCTGTGCCTTTATAGAAAACCTAGCCTAGGCCCCCTTTTGAAATTATGTCATTTATATGATAATCACATTTCAGACTGGCATCTGGTCATATTCCCAGATATTTATAGGAGGGCACTGTCTGCAAGGATTTCCCATCACTAGTAGTAATAACAAAATACTCTGTCATTGCACCAGTTCTCCTTTAGTAGTGGCTTTTGTCATTACTACCAGTGATGAGAAATCCTTGCAGACAGTACCCTCCTATAAATATATGAGGTATGGCTAGCTGCCAGTGTGAAATGGCATGAAGTGATTTGTCAAGATAACTGCTCAGCACCAATTACCAAGATTTGTTTTGCTTGTACTGAAGTTGTAGATTGAGCCAGATACATGCTGTAAACAGTCTGTGCAGTAGGACCACACTGGAAAATGAAATCAGTTGTAGAAAAGCTCTGAAGATCATTGTCTAGGCAACCCAGAGCTCATTTTGCTACTCCCCCCCCCCCACACCCACACCCACACACTGCAAATAGTTCTAATGCTCGTGCTGTTTACCACACCTCAGTGAAAAGGTTGTTAATTTGGTATGACCATGATGCTATTTTTTCTATCCTTAACATGCTATACTATAACTATAGTGACTGTTTAATGGGAAGCACCTCAGTTACTGTAAGTAAAATAAGCATTTGTCAATGCCGAATGTTGTCATGCTGGCATTGGCTTTGGTAGTGCAGTGCGAAACACAGTTTGGGCAGGATGTGAAAAATGACAGCTGTAGTGTTCATAAGGAGGTGTAGAAAAATGGCAGTGTTGAAAATGTGGCATGTAAATATTGTAAATTTGCGGAGTTACAAGGGTGCGTGGGAAATGCGCAACGCACGCTTGTAACACAGTCATTTTATGGACTTTCAGCACCAGATTTTCAACATAGGTATTTTAGCACCTCTGCTCATGTACAGTGTCACTGTCATTTCCTCTCACTGTCACAAAAAGTGATTTCGCACAGTAACCGCGCTATTCTGCGCCGACTGGAGAAACACATTTCGGGCAGGATATGTAAAATGACAGCTGTACTGTTCATCAAGAGGTGTGGAAAATGCCAATGGTGAAAATCCAGAGTGAAAATATTAAATGCATGTCTGACGTGCGTGCAAACTGCTCAACACACGCTCGATAACAGGTCATTTTATGGGTATCATCACCAAATTTTTAACATAAGCATTTTAGGACCTCGCTCATGAACAGTGTCACTGTAATTTTCTAATCTGCCCCAAACACCGATTTCCATAGCGACACGCTCATCAAGCCCGGAAGTGCGGAAACACATTTCGCCAGGATGTAAAAAATGACAGCTATACTGTTCACAAGGAGGCAAAGAAAAATGACAATGTTGAAAATCTGGCATGAAAATATTGCAAATTTGCAAAGTTACGAGCATGCGTAGCAACTGCTCAACGCACGCTCATAACACAGTCATATTATGGAGTATCATCACCAAATTTTCAACATAGGCATTTTAGGATCTCTGCTCATGAACAGTGTCACTGTAATTTTCATAATCTGCCCCAAACACTGATTTCCCATAGCGACCACGCTATCAAGCGCCGGAAGTGTGGAAGCACATTTCAGCCAGGATGTGAAAAATGACAGCTGTACTGTTCACAAGGAGGTAAAGAAAATGACAATGTTGAAAATCTGGCATGAAAATATTGCAAATTTGCAAAGTTACGAGCATGCGTAGCAACTGCTCAACGCACGCTCATAACACAGTCATATTATGGAGTATCATCACCAAATTTTCAACATAGGCATTTTAGGATCTCTGCTCATGAACAGTGTCACTGTAATTTTCATAATCTGCCCCAAACACTGATTTCCCATAGCGACCACGCTATCAAGCGCCGGAAGTGCGGAAACACATTTCAGCCAGGATGTAAAAAATGACAGCTATACTGTTCACAAGGAGGCAAAGAAAAATGACAATGTTGAAAATCTGGCATGAAAATATTGCAAATTTGCAAAGTTACGAGCATGCGTAGCAACTGCTCAACGCACGCTCATAACACAGTCATATTATGGAGTATCATCACCAAATTTTCAACATAGGCATTTTAGGACCTCTGCTCATGAACAGTGTCACTGTCATTTTGTAATCTGCCCCAAACACTGATTTCCCAGCGACTGTGCTATTGTGCTGCGGAAGTGCGGAAACACATTTCAGCCAGGATGTGAAAAATGACAGCTGTACTGTTCACAAGGAGGTGTGTAGAAAATGACAGTGTTGAAAATCTGGTGCAAGATTATGACCATAGTTATTTGTGCGCATGCATAGTAACCGCGCAACGACGCTGTAAAACAGCCATTTTTGATTTTTTCCACCAAATTTGCAACATAGGCTTTTTGAGAGCCCTCCTCATGAACACTGCCACTGTCTTTGCATTAATCGGTCCTGAAAGGTGATTCCATGCAGTGACTGTGAAATCACCTTTCGGGACCGATTAACGTCATAACAGTGACAGAATTCTTGAGAAGGGGTCCCAAAAGCCCCATGTTGAAAATTTGGTACAAAAACTCCAAAAAATGCCCTAGATATGCATCAAAGTTGAAAAAACCCTATTTATTACATTATACAGCTTACTGGCATTTCCTCAGTTCGCAGTCGGCTTTGAAGAGTGCAGACGTGTTCCCAGTCCACTGAAGATCGTCGCGCCGAGCTCCGGAGGTAAGTATGGGGTGAGGGAGCGTGTGGGGAGATAGGGTCTGCAGTGGGTGGGTGTGGGTAGTGAGTAGGGAGACTACGAGGGACTGTTTTCTGTTTACAGATGTAAAAAAAATAAAAACATTGCAGATGTTTTTTTTTTGTTACAGATGTTTTTGTTTTTTCCGGGGGGATACAGCAGCTGCCAGGGATTGGGTATCCCCGTCGGCAAATAGGGAGTGGGGGACACTAGCTGAGGGAGATTGGGCATCCCCTCAGCACAGAAGAAGGGGCGTCATGCCGATGGGGAGTGGGCTCCCGTCGGCAATAAAAAAGGAAAGGGAGTAACGGATGCCGACAGGGATTGGGCACCTTCGTTGGCAAACAAGGAAAGTGGGGGGCGCATGCCCCCGAAGTCAATAGCTTAGCGGCCACTGTGCCACCATGTTTGTAGTGGCAAAGCACATAGGAAGGTCTGCTGCATGTGACGAGCTTTGCTCGCATTGCAGCGAACCTTTCCTTAGATGTGCTTGCCGCATTAGCTATGCATGGTGTGGTGCCAGCATGCTGGCTGATTGGGGAATGAGGAACGCACCTACTGGTGCTTGCCTTGCATTCGCCCAACAGCGACCGTGCCTCCAAATCTCCACAGCTGCAAGATGTTGGCTGCGCAAGCACGCCAACATAAAAAGGACTGAAAACAGAAACATAGAAATATAGAATTTGATGGCAGATAAGGACCGCTTGGCCCATCCTGTCTGCCCATTTCTCCCTACCTACACTATTAATGCAGACTGTACCTAATCTACAGCTTTTTCTCCCCCTCCATTCCACTATGATTGCCTTGTACTCATCCTATACATTTTTGAACCCCACCACCGTTTTCACCCCTATCACCTCTGCTGGAAGGCTGTTCCAGGAATCTAACACTCTTTCTGTGAAGAAATACTTCCTCATGTCTCGCCTAAATATACCTATCATCCAGCTTTATACCATGTCCCCTTGTTCTTGACCACCTTTACTTGTGAAAAATACTTCCCTCTTGTACCTTATTTGCCCCTGTGACATATTTAAAGGTCTGTATTCTATCTCCTCTCTCCCTGCTCTGTTCCAGGGTATACTTACTGAGGTTGTTTAGTCTCTCCTCATAGGGCTTTTGTTGCAGACACTGCATAATTTTAGTTGGCCTCCTCTGGATCACCTTCACTCATTCTATGTCCTTCTAGAGATGTGGTTTTCAGAACTGGACACAGTACTCCAGGCTGGGTTTTATCAGCAGTCTATACAGAGGCAGCACCACCTCCCTTTTTATGTTTGCTTGCGCGCATGTGCAAGAAACATATTGCAGCCATACGACTTTTTGGAAGTGGGTGACCCTCCTGTCCAATGCAGTGCTCCGTTTAGCAGGCACAACCGTACTGCACCTATGGATGTGCAAGCTGTCTATGACAGCAATTTGGCTGCAGTGGTCTTCAGTTCAAAGAAAACCACTGCTGCAATCAGCGGTGGTAACGTGTGTATATTTAGCATATTGACGTCACACAATTTCTCCGGCCCTCCTGCACATCACTACCAATGAAATCCCTCCCACTTCCTCCCTCTGGTGCTGCCCTCCCTGCTCCCTCATTCCCTGACTAATCCTCCAGCTACAAAAGAAATCCCTCTCGGTTCCTCCCTCTGCTACTGTCCTCCCCACTCCCTTGTTCTTTGGCTCACCCTCCGGCTGCTCAAGTTTTCTTTTTTGCTAGTGGGGTGCCCAGTCCCCATCAGCTCCAGTCCCCCCCCAAAAAAAACACCCAGGTGGCACGCTGGAAGCCCACCCCAGGGTGCCAAATGTCCCTGTAATTAAGAAAACCTTCCCACGACGTGTTTTATATATTTTTTTATCTGTAAAGGAAAAAACAGTCCCTTGTTGTCTGCGGTGGCCCCCTCCCCCAACCTGCATGCACCCTATGTGCACCCCACTTCCCACACCCCTCACCCCTACTTACCTCCAGAGCCCAGCCCGACTATCTTCGTGGAGCAGGAACACATCTGCACTCTTCAAAGCCGACCAAAACTGAAGAAATGCCAGTAAGCTATATAATGGCATAAATGGTTTTTTTTTCAACTTAGGTGGATATCACAGCCATTTTTGCAACTTTTGGCTCCAAATTTTCAACATGGGATTCTTGGGACCCCACCTCATGAATTCAATCACTGTCATGTCATTATTCGGTCCTGAAAGGGGATTTTGCGGTCACTGCATGGAATCACCTTTCAGGACTGAGTAACGAAACAACAGTGTCACTGTTCATTAGGTGGGCTCTCAAAAAGCCTATGTTGCAAATTTGGTGGAAACATTCCAAAAAATTACTGTGTTACAAGTGTGCATTGCGCAGTTTCCACACACGCTCGTAACTTTGAGAATTTTTTATATTTTCTCTCCAGATTTTCAACATTGCCATTTTCTCACATTTCCTTATGAACAGTATAGCTGTAATTTTCCACATTTTGCTCGAAATGTGTTTTCACACATCCGGCGTACAATGGCATGGTCACTGTGGGAAATCAATGTTCGGGACAGATTTAAGAAAATCACAGTGACACTGTTCATGAGCAGAGGTTCCAAAATGCCTATGTTGAAGATTTGGTGACAAAATTCCACAAAATAACTATGTTACGGCCATGCGTTGCACAGTTTCCACGCACACTCGTAACTTCGAGAATTTTTTATATTTTTGGTCCAGATTTTCAACAGTGCCATTTTGCACACCTCCTTATGAACAGTACAGCTGTCAGTTTTCACATCTTGCCTGAAATGTGTTTTGTTTTGTGGCAAATGGGGTTTAATGCAAAGAAGTGCAAGATCATACACATAGGGAAGAGAAACCCTGAAGCCACCTATAGGCTGGGAGGGGAGTTGCTGGCAGTCACAAGGGAAGAAAGAGACTTGGGCATCATCATCACTGATGACCTGAAATCATCCAAGCAGACCACTAAAACAGTAGGTAAGGCTAGGGGGATGTTGGGGTGTATTAGAAGGGATATCATAAGTCGGAAGAGGGAGGTAATAATCCCTCTTTACAAGACACTGGTTAGGCCCGATCTGGAGTACTGTGTGCAGTACTGGAGGCCACACCTTCACAAGGACATTAACCAAATTGAGGCAGTCCGGAGAAGGGCAACCAAAATGGTGCAGGGACTGCATCAGAAAACATATGAGGACAGATTAACGGAGCTCAATATGTATACCCTAGAGCAAAGGAGGGAGAGAGGTGATATGATCAAAACATTCAAACACCTTAAGGACATTAACAAGGTGAAAGAGTCTAACATTTATTTATTTTATTTAGTTTTGGTTTACCGGATAGGTGCGCTAGCCAGCAGGTGACTATTTTCAGGCACGACCCGGGAGAGTACAATACAGCATAACACATGGAAGCAACATTACAAATTGAGGCAACAACCATACAGAGTACATTCCGGACACATAGAGGCGGTTCCAGCTAGTCTAACATGATTAGGCTATACTAAGCAGTGAGCAGGAGGCCATGAGCAAGGAGGTGTTTCAGGGGAGTGTTGGTACAAGTAGCGGGTAAGGAAGGGAGTTAAGGACCAAAAGGGAAAGCTTATGGCTTTACCGGGGAAAGCATATGGAGATTGCCGGGTTTGTGGTTCCCCACCGCAGGATGATGTGGAGTGAAGGGGGGGTGCAGGCAACGTGAATAGAGGGAGAAGTAGTCAGCCAGTGTGTATCAGAAGGGGGGGGTGGGCCATATGGGGGAGACAGATAAAGCTCCCAGAAGCAAGAATAGTCGGGAGGAAGGGAGGAAAGGAGCCATAAACTGGCAGCCAGCAACAGTCAGCCCGAACGGCACCAGGGTACCCAAGGAAAGTAAGAGAAAAGATGCCAGAGACATCCCGGCGGCAGACTAGAGGACACCAGGTTCATGGCCCCACTGTCAGGGATGAGGAAGTGGAAGGGGTGGACGGGAGGAAAAAAGGCGGCTTGAAGTACAGCTTTAGCGGTAGAAGGCGGGTAGGTGCAGCCGGGCTCATGGTTCCGAGGCTGGGCATAAAAGCCAGTGGCAGTCCCTGGCCGTGGACATCCTGCGGAAAAGGTAGGCAAGAGGAGGGGAGGGAGGAGGAGGACCTTACTGTACCAACATCCACCTGTGGCAGGTTTAGACAATGCCCAGGTAGCGCAGAGGATAAAACAATACATAATGAAAAGTAATGTAGGTAGTAAGTAAGTGCAAACATTCACAAAACATATTTATAATTATATTTGAGGATAAAGTTAGGTTAGCTTGGAGAGGGGTTGGATTTTGGGGGAGAAAACAAGAAGGGAGGTAGCATGGAGACCAGTAGTAGGGGTGGGGAGAAGAGGCAGGGAAGATTCGGGATCAGGTAGGATCAAAGCAGGTGCATAGGTCTAAGGTGGCCAGGTGTAGTCTCAGCCCACGCTTGAAAGAAGGATGCGAGGGTGCATGCCTGAGGTCCAGTGGGAGCTGGTTCCACAACTTAGGGGCTGCATGTTGGAAGGAGCCAGTTCCTTTGTTGGTGCGGCAGCGGGGAATATCCAGCAGGTCTATGTCATGTTTCAATATAAGAAAAATAGCAGGACAAGAGGACACAGCAGGAGATTAGAGGGAGGCCGATTAAGGGGTAATGTGACGAAGTTCTTTTTCATAGAAAGGGTGGTGGATGCATGGAACGGTCTACCTCAGGAAGTGGTGGATATGAATACATTGCAGGGCTTCAAACTGGCATGGGATAGGCATGAGGGAGCAATACAGATGAGTATGAATAGATAGGCAATTGAAGAGCGAAGGCCGATAGCACATTCATAAGGTAGAAAAATAAATGGGCAGACTGGATGGGCCTTGCGGTCCTTACCTGCCATCAACGTCTATGTTTCTGTGTTTTGCACATCTGGTGCACAATGGGCATGGTCGCTGTGCGAAATCAACGTCTGGGACATATTAAGAAAATCACAGTGCCACTGTTGATGAGCAGAGGTCCCAAAATGCCTATGTTGAAAATGTGGTGTAAAAAGTCCCCAAAATAATTGCATTACGGGTGTGTGTGTTGCACAGTTTCTACATATGCTCATGACTTCACTAATTGTTTTATATTTTTACTCCAGATTGTCAACATTATCATTTTTTACACCTTCTCATAAACAGCACAGCTGTCATTTTTTACATTCTGTTCGAAATATGTTTTTGCATCTGTGGCGCCAAATAGCACAGTCGCTGTGCAAAATCACCTTTCAGCTAATGAACTGATAGTGTCACTGTTCATGAGGTGGGGTCACAAAAAGCCCATGTTGAAAACTTGGAATGAAAATACCAAGAAATGCTGAGGGCGTTAGGTTTCTGACCATAAGGCCCTGCCCTGTAGGGACTGACAGGCGTCAGGAGTGTGACTTGGGATTGTCGACAGTAATACTCATGCCATTCTACCACCACCCCCACATTGCAGCCAGTGACAGGCATCGAGATGTGCTTTGGACTCGTTGGCCCTAAAGTTCACCCCATTCTCCTATACTGCACCCATTTCAGTGTATTTCCTTATGGAATGGGGTGACTGTAAAGCCAAACACCCCAAGGCACACCTCAATACTTGTTGGAGTCTGCAGGGTAGGGTGAGGTAAAATGGTGTGAGCGTTATGGGCAATGACCCAATGGTGCACCCCAATGCCTGTCCATCTCTGCAGGGTGGGGGTGGGGTTGGCATCACTTCAGTACTTCACTGCCATTCCTATTCTGCATCTGTCTGACTCCAGCACTTCCAATGCTAATACCAGCAAGCAAACATTAAGCATTGACAAATGCTTGTTCTGCTAGTGATATTCCTCCCTATGCACCCCAGCATCCCACTAGCCCTCCCTACTGCCTTGTCACACTGCCTGGCCACCTTTATGTCATCCAATTGATTACCCCAGGTCTCTTTCCTTCTTGGTGGTCATCAGTACCACTCCACCCATTTTGTACTCTGATCCCAGGTTTCTGTGCCCTAAGTGCATTATTTTGCACTTTTTCGCATTGAAACCCAGCTGCATTACCCCTGATCACTTCTTTAGTATTCTTAGGTCTCTGCTCATCCTTTCTAGCCCCTCCCTCGGAGTGTCCACCCTATTGCAGATTTTGGTGTCATCCGCGAAGAGGCAGACCTTCCTTTCCCTTCCAGCTGCAATGCAATGTCACTTTTAAAGACATTAAACAGGACTGGTCCCAGCACTGATCCCCGAGACATCCCACTTGTCACCCTTCCATACTCAGATTGAACTCCATTTACCACCACCCTCTGTTGCCTGTCCCCCATGATATAGATGTAACCCCTCCTACAAATGGGGGTTCCCAAAAGTCTTCCTTGGATGTGCTTAATTGTTGCCCACTGCCAGGCTGGTGTTCTGTGTCTTTTCAGATTTAAAAAAGTGTTAGCATGCGAGTGCACTGTTAGCCTCCATGTCTGTCCCTTTAAGGGCTGCTTATCTTGTAGAAATAATTAATCTGTGTAGGGGTCCAGTAGTTTCAGGCTCAAGTCCCACCCAGGCTTCAGTGAACCTGCCCCTGCCTGCCATCGCTAATTGTATAGAGGGGCTGTAGTGGGTTGTGCACTGGTATATTGATTATCTGTTTCAGAAGTAATAATAATATTGTGGTTTGTCTAACCTGCTTTCTTTCGCAGCATGGACATTTTGTATTGTTCCACCATTTTGGTTCTGGACTGTCAGCTGGGACCAGTCAGTACCACTGGGGACTCTAAAATGGAGCCTGTCCCCAGAGGTCTTGTGGGAGTGAATTTCTGTAGGAATTGTAGTTTTTACATTTTGGCGCCTAAATGGACCTGGAGGGGGAGCCTTTGCTTTGACAAACAGATGGATCAATCAGTTGAAACTTTTGGATCACTGGGAGATCCCAGAGCTGCCTGCAGCAGGCAGGCAGTAGTGAGCTGGAGCTGGAGGAGTGAGTAGCTCTAGCCAGTCGAGCTGCTGCCCTGTGGGGTAGTGTGGGGATTTGGCGGGAAGGCTGAGTCTGGCCTGCTTGCCTCTAGCTCCCCCTCATGGAGAGATTTATGCAACCTTAAAGGGGACAGGAAATATGTGCTAATTGACAGCAGTTTGTAATGTTCCTAGTAAGAGAAGTGATAAACTTGCCTCCAAATGAGCCATATTTAATTGTGCCTTAATAAACACTGATGTGAAAAACTGTGTTTTCAATTGTTTTCTTTTTATGGACAACATTCTGCACAGTTCTCTTCATGGAACCAGTAATTTGGAGTGTTTACTATGTCACGGTTTGAGTACAGAATGCTAAATGTGAGCTATTGTCCTATTAGAATCGTGCTTATAGTTCTTTGCTCAAACTGTGACATAGTTAAAACTCCAGATCACTGGTTCCATGAAAAGAACTGTAACAGAATGCTGCCCATAAAATCAAAACAATGCAAAATACTGTTTTCACATCGCTTTTTATTCAGATACAGTTACCTATGGATCATTCAGACTTATGAATATTATTTCTATAAGTGGTAACATTATAAACAGCTGCATATTAGAACTCATTTCCTGTCCTCTTTAATTCAGATTTTCCTCCGAATATTTCACTGTGCCCTGCATATTTGGTACAGTGAGTAAGTGTGAGTCTGGAGTTGAAAGAGTAAACAGCTTGAGTGATTCGAGCAGCTGCTCCTGTGTGGCGCAGAGGGGAATTCGGCGGGAAGGATATGTCTGGCCTGCCTGCTACCATCTTCCCAAGTGAAGAGACCTTGAGCCTAAAATCGGGCTTTATCCGACATTGCAGCTTTTGTGATCGGAACCTGAATTGTGACAAAGAAAAACTCGCCTGGTGTGGACCGAAGATTTGCTTAAGTGCGATCGGCCTGTCAGGACTTGAGACAACCACAGAGCGTACAGTTTGTGCAAAGACACTGTCAACTGCAACTGGACTTTCATCTGAACTGTTCTCCCAGTCTGGGCCCTGCCATCCTAGCCCAGACACCTGCTCGCACTGCAGAGAAAGATCCAACGAGAGACCTGCCCGGAGATTCGGTTCCCTGATCAACAACACCGAACAGGATCAAGTGCCACGTCACATCATGTGGGCCCTGCTTCTCCTGGCCATCCAGCTCTTTATCTTGAGGTCTCCATTTCATCCATCCTGCACCCACTTTTGGGTAGCATGAGTAAAACCAGGGTAGCTCCCTGCAACCCAGCTAACAATCACAATGTGTCATCTGATTTAATTGTTGTTAAACTTTTATGGACTGAGCCATCCGGCTCCGGATTACAAATTTTGGGTTACAGTGCATGCATGTTTTTTTTTTTCCATCACAGGGCTCCAACCAGCTGCAACGGGTAATGCTTCAGGCTAGCCTGTAGCTCCAACTGGGTACCCAGAGTGTGTGTGACTGTGCTAAAGGGATCTTTAAGTACATGTCTTATAACCTGAATCTTTCAGATTTCGAATCAACCATTAGATTTTGCCCCCTTCCTTGTTACTGCCCCTTAAATAAATCAGATCTGAATATTTTTGCATTGAAACTGGTTGTGGTGTGCCTCTGTACAAACAGCCTTGAAATACTGTTGGTTGTTGTGCTAAATCTTATTTTACAGGGGGTCTCCAGGGCCGAGCCTGCTGAACCAGCCCTGGTGGTTAAGTGCAACAAGTATGGGGTTAAAACTGTTGTTAGGTGGTAACTGCAATTGTGTATTCTGTGAACCATTTAGGCCACTAGAGGGAAAAGAGGGGGGTAACAGTGTCCCGGAGGGCTGCACCCAGGTCAGCTACGTTACCACCAACCCTGTCCTCCGGGTGGAGGCACCCATTTTCAGTACCCAGGCCCCTCAACCTGCATCTGGTCACACAGGCAGGGGTAGTATCCCTTGGGGTAGCACCACCTAGAGATTACATAGAAATAATATAGAATATGTGTAATATTAATATAGAAAATGAAATGTGAACCCTATGCTTTCTGCTTCATGACCTTCAAAGCAGTATTTCTTTTGCAGATATTGATGAATGTGCTACAACTACTCATAAATGCAGTCTCCACGCAGAGTGCCTGAACACACCGGGGTCCTTCAAATGCAAATGTAAACAAGGCTACAGAGGAAGTGGATTTGACTGTTCCAGTGAGTAACAATTGCTATATTATAGCAGAATCATACAGAATTTATCAATGCTACAGTAACTACAGGGGAACCAATCTTGTTTTGAAAATGTTTTTTTCAGTGGTTTAAATGCTACTGATTCACGATTATTTAAAATCCAATCTACAGTAAGTGTTGTATTTTCCTCAAGCTTCTCAACAAACGGTATTCATGCAAAGCCTTCTTTTCTAAGCAATGCATAAGCTGCAAACTAAAATGTGAGAAGCAGTAATATTTTGGCGCGTACTGTAAACTGAGATTCCTACATTCTAAAATATAGCGTGAAACTAACAAAATGATACTCGGCATGAGTGGGGGACTCTGCTTCAAAGAGAAGAAAAAGAAAGATAAAAGTGTATTGCTATGCTAGTAGATGTATGGAAAAGTATCTTGGCAATCCTCCCAGATGGCAGACTGCTCATTAATAGGGTTGCATAAAAGGACAGCAAACAAAGGTCTACATCACTATCAACTTAGCGTAGTACAAGTTGGATCTGATGTAGATTGTTTTGCGTAAGAAAAAGAAGTCTGAAAACTCTGAAAATATCACAAGCGCAGAGATCAGTGCTTATAAATATTGTCTATTTTGTAGTTAAACCTTTCTCTCTGGGTTCATGGGATGGAGACAAGGTCAGCAGTGGATCGATACAGAATGGTGAGATTGTTTCACATAAAATCTTCAGCTTCCCTTGCCTTGTGCAGTGTTTTCAGTCCTTTATTAAACTGCCCTCTGACTGCATTGTGTTGCTGAAGCCTTTTATCTTTAATTATACCCTATGACACATAGTTTGCTGTGTCCATATTCCAGCATGCTGCTCCTCTTCCCTCCTTCCCTTTGGAATGTCTGATTATCAGATTTGCTGCCTGTTGTGGTTTTGTTCCCCCATACGCCTTGGCTGAATTTTTCCGTTTTTAACTTAACCATTTGAAGACAGAAAGATGTGTTTCTCTTCTTATCATAGCAATATGGATTTTAAAAATATACTACCGAATTACAAAATTTGATTAACCAAAATGAGCTTGCGATTTCGATTAACTAAAGGATTTATTTCTGGCCTGTAACTTTTTGACAGCACATCTAATGAAGTGGTAAATGAACATGTTGATGAACTTTAATTTCCAGGGCCAACTGCAACCAACAGAAAACAACACCATGCATGCAACACAATACAATACAACCAATAGTTTGTATACTGTAGCATTTTTCAAAACACAGTATAGAACACTGATTAATAGTATATAAAAACTCTGTACAAGAGCAATAGCAAATAAAAGTACTGTAGTATTTTCCAAACACAGTAAAAACATTATATATAGAATAATGGCTGGGTAGGGGGTTACAATGAGATTTTACACAACCCCAAGGGGTGGGATGCCACGTAAACCCCAAGAGCAAAGCTCGAGGGGTTTATTAAGGCATCCAACCCTGAGGGTGTGTGTAAATTTTGAGTTTTACACACCCCTACCTAGCCTTTATTTTATATAATTGCTGGGGAGCATTTTCTCACCACAGCAACTGTATAAAGTAAAAATGTTTCTATGGAACCACAAACCAGTTGGGCTTCAGTGCAGTTTGCAGCTCCTGATAAAAACAACTGCTCGGGGGAGGGGGGGTTCATAGCCAGCTCATTTAAAAACAAAAGTTGCCCTGTAAATAACTTACTGCCGCTGACTCTGAGTGTGGTGAACTCCCGGTCGAACTATGCAGAGCTGGGGAATGGCGGCTGGCCCCAAGGAGTGAAGGAGCAGTGGCTGCACATGCCTAGTGCAAGAAAAACCCAGCATGTGTTCGCCGTTATAACCCAGAGGTTATAACGGCAAGCCATAACTGTGTTTCCCTATGGAAGAAAATGCTTCCCAGCTGTTATAATCGTTTAAATATTCTTAATAGCTTCTGCAAAACATTATTCAGATGTTCTAGTAAGATACAAATCCAAAAGAAACAACATAGGCCTTATATTCAGTCAGCATGAGATGCAAAAAGTGCTACTATAAAAAACAAAGTCATTGTTCTCACCCTTGTGTTCAGAGAATTTTTACTATGTTTTGGATGTGGCATGGGGAGGAAGGGAGGAGAGAGGACGGTGGGAGTTGTGAAGGGGGAACTACAAGTGCTTCTGCTTGAGATCTAAGACCAGTCCTAGTTGGGAAGTAATTAGCAAAACCCCATATAGAGTGCCTCCAACTAGTGGCATCAAGGCACTAGTATACAGGAGGGTAATATCCCTATCTAGGATATATCAAATTAGTGGCATTACAGAGGGAACCTAGAGTATCCATGTACAGCTGCCAATGCAGGACCTGCAGTGTAACTCTTCCTCCAGGGAAAACTGTTGAGATATGTATTTATTTATTTATTTTAAGATTTATTTATTTATTTAAAGTTGGTGACCAGGAAAGGCACACAGATCCAAGGCTCATTTCCAGGTGTGACCCTGAGAAAGGGCACAATGAGGAAATCATCAACACTGGTAATTATATAATTAAGAAGGAGCATTGTGTACATAAAATTACATACAGATTGTCAAAACACACAGCGAGGATGGCAATAAATAGGCAAAATATTAATACAAATAACACCATTTGAATACCATAAGGAGAGATGCATACATCAAAGAGGCTTACAGTAGTACAGGCAGAGGGGAGAGATAGGGGAGGAGGTAGGAAGGTGGGGGGGGGTATAGAGAAAGTGGGGAAAGAGGAAATGAGTGAGAAGAAGGGAGGGGAGGGGGAGAAACAGGAATAGTAAGAGGATACAAGGTATCAGGAGGATAGCGTGCAAGTGCAATGGGTGTGGAAGGATTCGGAAAGAGCATGTTTAAGAGTGGCTAGAGAGGGGTATAGTCAGAGGGAGGTGGGGAGTGAGTTCCAGATGTGAGGGGACAGAAAGAAAGGCAGCCAGCCCTGAATTAGAGTGGGGGCAAGGGAGGGAGAATGAGTGGAGATCCCCGGTTCAGAGCTGGTATGAGGATGGAGGAGAGAGAGAGAGAGGGAGAGGAGAGGAGGGAGGAGAGGTAGGGGTGAGAGTCCCGAACCAATATTTAGAGATGAGTGTGGAGACATGAGGCTGGTGGTTTGAGGAGAGGGAAGGAGAAGGGAGGGTAAAGTAGAGAGTGCAGTGATGGGTAATGGGGGAGCACTGGAGACAAAGCAGTAGAAAGCATTGAAGAGAGTGTCAAGCCTCGAGAGGGTTGAGGAAGGCGTGGAACTGTAGACAGCATCAGCGTAGTCGTATACAAGGAGAACTGTTTTTGTGAGAAGCTCATGGCGGGCTAGGAGGGAAAAGGCATCCTTATTCCTGAACACTGCTCCTAGCTTCGGGCAGAGTTTGGAATGAATATGACTAGAACCCCAGAATGTTACTTTGGGTGCCCCACAAGAATCAATTTTAGGGCCCTTACTATTCAGCCTCTCTATCAATTCCCTTCCAAGCGCTTGCCCTGCTAAGATGTTGCTTTATGCAGATGATGCAGTGATCTCCATACCAGGAATACACCTCCATGAAATAACAGCTACCCTTCAAAGTAGCTTTACCAAACTGGAGTCATGATTTGCTCACAACAAACTCCTCTTGAACTACAGAAAAAAAAGCAATGCACTTTACCCTACAAAGCTCAAAAAATCAGAGTGGCTCACTTACCATACTAAGTAACAAAAGTGATGTAATCGAACAAGATACTACCTTTAAATACCTGGGATTATTCCTAGACAACACCCTTTCTTTCAACACCCATACCGACCATGATGTGAAAAAAGCCAGTATCAGACTCAGACTCCTTTACTAACACAGAAATGTTATGACCACTGAGGCCCTTAGCCTTGTCATCAAAAGCTCAGTACTGTCCATCGTTGACTATGGGCTGACTATCTTTAGTGCAGCCACTGAAACTGCTCTCAAAAGGGTTAAACTCCTGCTCAACAAAGCGTGCTGACTTGTTCTAGGAGCTAATCGGTAGTCCCACCCTTGCAGTCTCTACTCTGCAACTGGCTGGCTCCCATTACCCTTTAAGGTCCCAGTACCAGACATGTATCATGGGAAAAAAAGCCCTCCTAGGACTGATCCCAGAATCGGCTTTGAAGCTTTTCCAACGTAACCCCAACACTAAAACAACCCAAAGCTCTGCTAGAGGGGTACTGCATGTACCTTACAAATGAACCTCCTTCACCCAGAGGTCCCTCTCCTATCGAGGCCCTCACTGGATGAACGACCTACCCCCTTCCCCTTTTCACCTTAAGAAACTCGGTCAATATAAAAAAGGAACTCCATTGCCTCCTGGTAGAATCCCAGGAGTGCAACTGCTAATGCACAATGATATAGAGTTCCATCCCCTGCTAGAACTTTAACCCTTACCCCCCACCTTCACCCCTCTCACCCCTCAGTTCTCACCCTCCACTTGATTTATACTTCCCCTAGGCTGCCCCCGTGCATACAGAACTTATCAGCTTGTTCCCCCTCATCACCATGCCCGCTTCTCCTATCCTCTAATAACATTACAATATGCCTCCTCTGTACCCATGCCAATACTTTCCATACCCCCTCCTTCCTCCTCTTTTCTTTGATAAAGCTGATTTTGGCTGCTATCTACAAGCAACCTGCACTTAGTAGCTCGACCTATAGGAGATATTTCTGTAATAAAAATATTTGTATTTGAGGTTATACTCCACATTTATCTTGCTTGTAAATTAGTCTTGTCACTTGGCTATTGTATGTTCTCATCATATGATGTAAATTGTACTGTTTTATCTGTTCTTCTACTGACTTGGAGCCTTTGTAAAAGTGCCAGTTTGGCTCAAAGGTTGTAATTCCAAAACTGAAATAAATAAATAAATAAATGTACATTCAGTTGGTTTTCTTGGAACCAGATTAGAACCTGAGAGAAATCCCCCTGGAGTTGGGATTGAACCACAGAAGTAGAGGGGGCCTGAGGCATAGAGGAATGCATCATCAGTGTAGAGGTGAATATGTGAGGAGGTACAGGCAGAGGGAAGGTCATTTAAGAAGATGGAGAAAAGGATGGAGCCAAGGATAGAGCCTTGGGGGATGCCTGCTAAGCTGGGGCGGGGGTTGGGAGAGGACATCCCCAGCGAGGACACACTGGGTGCCCCCAAAGAGGTAGGAGTTAAATCAGCCCACAGCAGAGGAGGACAGATCAGCAGAGTTGAGTTTGGAGAGGAGAAAGGGATGAGAGACAGAGTCGAAAGCTTTAGCAAGTTCGATAAAAGTGGCAGCAGTGATGAGCTCACAGTCCATTCTGTCAGGATGGTGTCACTGTGGAATATTTTTCTTAAATCCAGATTGGAAGGGAAAGAAGAAATTGGATGAGGAGGGGAAGTTGGAGAATCTAGTGAGGACGAGGGATTCCTGTAGCTTGGCAAGAGAGGGAAGAAGAGAAATGGGGCGATAATGAGGTGTGATCACCTCCTTTGTGCAGCTGGATCACTCTGGCAGATTTCCAGGCCTGGGTACAGTGCCTAGGAAGAAGGAGAGATTTAACAAGTGGGATAGGGGGAGGGCTATGGTAGGGGCAGAGATTCTGAGAAGTTGAGGGTCAAAGCCATCAGGGCTGGATTTATGAGGGTTCAGCAACAGGAGCACATGCAGGACTTCCTGGGCAGTGACCAGGGAAAAATGAAAACCCTCAGAAGAGATGGTGGTAGTGGGTGGATGTGTGGGAATTTGGGGGTAGATAGGGAGGGCACAGGTGGTGAACAAGGAGCTGAGGATCGTGGCGACAGTGGAGGGGCCAGAGATGAGCCTATCGTCGATGATTAGGGAAGGGGGGACGGTTTGGATTGGGGATTAAAGTGGGAGTTAATGGTTTTCTAGAAATTAGAAGGAGAGACGTGGTTTTGCTGCAGGGAGGATTTGAAATAAAGTGCTTTGGCAGATCTTATGGTTTTAGCACCGGCATTATTCAGCGAGCGGTAGTGACAGTAGTCAGCAGGGAAGAGGGAGGACTTGTAATGTAACCAAGTGCGATCCAGGGATTTGCAGAGTTTAATAACATCAGCAGTGATCCAGGGGTGATGGTAGTATTTGACTCTGTGGTATCAGAGAGGGGCATGGGTTTTCCAGGCAGTGGTCGGATGGTGGCAGAAGATGGAGACTGAGGAGTCTGTGTCTGGGGAAGAATAGACAAGGGATCAGTCTAAGGCAGAGAGGTCACCAAGGAGGGCTGCTGTAGCCAGTGACTGTAGTGATCTAGACCATTGGTAGGTGGGGGAGAGGTGTAGTTTGGGAATGCAGTTGGTCATGTAGTGATCACTGAAGGCACCCGAGAGAGTGCTGGCAGTGGAGATATGGTGGGGATGGGAAGTAAGTACACAGTCAGTGAGTAAGTGGCTGAGAGTGACAGTGTTGGCCTGATGGATTTATTGATAAGATGATGGAGGTCGAGGGACTCGATTTGCTTAATGGTGGGCTTGTGGTATGGGTGATGACCAATTTAGGCTGAAGTCACCGAGTATGATTAGTTTGCCAGGGGAGGACAGTGAGACAAGGGAGGAGATGGTGTTAACAAGAGAGTGTGTGAGGTTTTAGGGGAAGCTTAGTGGGCGGCAAAAAGCACAGGGAGGGAAAGAGGAGGAGTGCATTAGATTTAGAAGAAGGAGCTTGCGAGCAGAGGAGACAGATTCTCGTGCCAAGATTGCACACAATACATTTTGGCGTATATAGATAGCTATGCCACAGGTATGGAGGCTGTCTGGTCTGCAGGAATCTGGTGGTACTCCACTTTGAGATAGCTTTAGCATGGGCCATAATTTACCAGCTGCAGAGTGGTTTGGAGTGGGGACCAGGAGTACCCACTGCTGCTTCTCTTCTGCAGCAACCTCCAGGAGCTCGCAATAGGGGTTGAAAGGTAGTGGGGAATCACAGATGGCCAGCAAGTGACAACAACTGGAGATGGAAGGGGCCCTGGAATTACAACAAGCAACCAATTCAGCCTGCTGAGTGAAGTGGTGTGTGCTAGTCCCCCTCAAAGAAGAGAATACCCTGTCACAACTAGGGCCCCAGCAGTGGTAATGTCTGCAGAGGGTCACAGCAGCCAGGAAGTGAGAGTTAAAAGAAGGATTCTTAATGGGGATACTATAGTTAGAGGTACCTACTATAGTGCATTGTCTCCCAGGGGTGACAACAGCTATGGTACTCCCCTGGACAGATAGGTTGGTTAGGGAAATGAAAGGAATGCCTGACATTATTGTCCATCTGTGACCAGTAAGGCCATTGAGAGCAGTGATGGCTAGTTTCAAGATTTTGAGTTCCAGTCATAAGGGGCTGGCTGTTACACTGACCTTCTCCGTGGTCCTCACAGTGCACAGGAGAGGAAGGTAATAAACCTGAAAATGTTACAACTTAACAATTGGTTGAAGGTGTGGAGCTTTGAGTAGGGGATTTTGCTTCCTGGGAGATTGAGGTGCTTTGTGATGGGATAAAGACCTATATAAACTATACAATCTTAATTCTAATAGGTAGAGGACAAAGGTATTGGGAGAGAGATTTAAGGTATATAGAAACATAGAAACATAGAAGTTGACGGCAGATAAGGACCGCAAGGCCCATCCAGTCTGCCCATTTCTTTTTCTACCTTATAAATGTGCCATCGGCCTTTGCTCTGTCAGTGACCTATCTATTCATAGTCATTTGTATTGATCCCTCATGCCTATCCCATGCCTGTTTGAAGCCCTGCACTGTATTCATAGCCCACTTCTTGTGGTAAGCCATCCATGCATCTACCACCTTTCTGTGAAAAATAATTTCTCACATTCCCCTTAATCGGCCTCCTCTAATCTCATGCTGTGTCCTCTTGTCCTGCTATTTTTCTTATATTTAAACATGTTAGACTCTTTCACCTTGTTTATGCCCTTAAGGTGTTTGAATGCCTCTATCATATCACCTCTCTCCTCCTTTGCTCAAGGGTATACATATTGAGTCCGTTAATCTGTCCTCATATGTCTTCTGATGCAGTCCCTGCACCATTTTGGTTGCTCTCTCTGGACTGCCTCAATTTGGTTAATGTCCTTGTGAAGGTGTGGCTCTAATACTGCACGTAGTACTCCAGATGGGGCCTAACTAATGTCTTGTACAGAGGGATTATTACCTCCTCTTACGACTTGTGATACCTCTGCTAATACACCCTAACACCCCCTAGCCTTACCTACTGCTTTAGAGGTCTGCTTGGATGATTTTAGGTCATCAGTGATGATGATGCCAAGTCTCTTTCTTCCTTTGTGACTGCTAGCAACTCCTCCCAGCCTATAAGTGGCTTCAGGGTTTCTCTTCCCTATGTGCATGATTTTGCACTTTTGCATTAAATCCCAGTTGCCACTCTTCTGACCATTCTGCTAGTTTATCCAGACTCTTCTCATTCTGCCCACCCCATCTGGATCATCTACCCTGTTGCAGATCTTGGTGTCATCTGCAAACAGACAAGCTCACCCGCTAGTCCATCTGCAAGGTCACTAATGAAGATGTTGAATAGGACTGGCCCAGGACTGATCCTGAGGTACCCACTTGTGACTTGCATCTCTTCTGACTGTATACCATTTACCACCACTCTCTGTTTTCTGCCAGTCAACCAGTTTGCCACCCAGTTGACCAACTTCTGACCCACCCGAGCCTACCCAACTTATTTATCAATCTTCTATGTGGAACAGTGTCAAAAGCTTTGCTGAAGTCAAGGTAGGCGACATCAACTGCTCCCCTTGGTCCACCACTCTGGTTACCCAGTCAAAGAAATCTATGAGATTAGTTTGACAGGACCTTCCTTTGTAAACCCATGCTGTCTTGGATCCTGTGCCCTATGGATTCCAGGTGTTGCACTATCCTTTCCTTAAGAGTGCCTCCATAATCTTGCCCACTACTGAGGTAAGACTGACTGGTCTGTAGTTCCCCGCCTCCTCCCCCACCACTCTTGTGGAGCCGGATCACATGAGCCCTTCTCCAGTCTTCTGGGACCTCTCCTGTGCTCAGAGACTCACTAAACAATTCTGCTAATGGCTCTGCTAGTTCCTCCTTTAGCTCCTTAAGTACCCTGGGATGGTGCCATCAGGTCCCATTGCTTATCCACCTGAGCTTGCAAGCTCTTGTAGGACCCTTTCTTTTGTGAAGGAGTAGTGCTCACCTCCCTCCGCTGTGTCCATGATGTTGAGCTGTGGGCCCTGCCCTACCTTCTCTTCAGTAAATACTGAGCAAAAGTATCTATTTAGGATAGATGCCTTTACAGGGTCCTCCTCCTCACATGCCCTTTTCTCCATTAGCTTAGTAGTACTCCTCTGGACTTTCTCCTTTCACTAATGTATCTATAGAAAGTCTTGTCACCTTCTTTACTGTTCGTGCTAGTGTTTCCTCAGTTTGGGACTTTGCCTGCCTTACTGCCTTACCTGCTTCCCTTAGGGCAGTTTGGTATGCCTCCTATCTTCATCCCGCTGTGTTCCCTTATATTTCCTGAAGGCCAGCCTTTTGGCTCTGACCTTTTCTGCTACTGTATTTGAGAACCAAAGTGGTTTCCTTCTTCTTTTGCACTTCCTTTTCTGTCTAACACAATGGGATGTTGCTTCAAGTATTGCATCCTTAATGCTTGCCCACTTTGCCTGTACCCCCTCACCTGTGTTTCTTTTTGCCAGGGATAGCTTAACTCTGTTGGCCATCTTATCAAAGTCAGCTCCTCTGAAGTCCCATATTTTTGCCTTGGAATGGGATGATTTAGATGTAGTAGCCAAATTGAACCATACCATGTGATGGTCACTGGCCCCCAGGTGACCTTCTACCTGGAGATCTGTGATCCCTTCTTTGTTAGTCAGTACTAGATCTAGGATAGCCCTGTCTCTTGTGGGTTGCTGTACCAGTTGTTTGAGGCCCTTCCCCTGCAGGGAATCCACTATGAGTCTAGTTCTGGCAGATGTTCCTGCTGGTATTGACCAATCTGTATCCGGCATGTTGAAGTCTCCCATTATCAGAACCTCCCCTTTAGCTGTCATGTTTTGTATATCTTCTAACAGTAATGTGTCTATGTCCTCCCTCTGGTCTGGGGGCCTGTAGACAACCTCATATATATATATATATATATATATATATATATATATATTTTGAGGCTTATAAACTAGAAGGGGAGGTTGGGGCTAGGGACATCTGTGAGGAGAACTCAAGTAAGGTAGATTTAACTTATTCTCCCCCAACTAATAGGGTCAGTCGAGGAAAAAGGAAAACATAGATAGGAATGGCGAATGGAGAACATATCAAACACTGGGGGAAAAAACAGGGGAGTGGTAACAAAGGGGAAATAATCGAGGGAATGAGTATAGTAGGTCTGGTCAGCAGTAGGAGTAAGAGAAGAAGACAGAGGTCCTGAAGGGTTGTCTACTTAAATGACAGAAGCCTCAAGAACAAAATGTGTGCACTGCATGCTGTGGTTGTGGCAGAGCAGAGATGGACCTGTTAGCCGTAACGGCAACATGGGTGACGTGGAAAACAGGAAACAATGATTGGGACCTTGCAGTAACAGGCTGCTCAATCTAGAAGAGGGACAGACAAAAGACAAGAGGAGAGTGACACTAAACATTAGGGAAGGTGTAACTGGGGTGAACATGAAATAGAAACAGTTTGGGTGCAACTAGCAATGGAAGGGGATTCACAGATCAAGGCTGGAGTGGTGTACAGACTAACAAGCCAGAAGAAGGATGGAGACAGCGAATGAGGGGAGAAGATCAGAAAGGCAACAGCCAAGGGGGAATTAATGATGGGGGTGACACACAGATCAGGCTTGGAGTGGTGCAGAGACTCCCAAGCCAGAAGGACGATGGAGACAGAGAATAGAAACATAGAATTTGATGGCAGATAAGGACCACTTGGCCCACCTAGTCTGCCCATTTCCCTACCTAACAGACAAGCTGCAGATCCTAGTTAACCAACAGCCTACTTCCTCCTACACCCCACTAGAATTGCCTTATGTCTGTCCCATGCATTCTTGAATTCCCCCACTGTTTTTGACTCTACAACCTCCTCCGGAAGGCCATTCCATGAATCTACAACCCTCTCTGTGAAGAAATACTTCCTCACATTACCTCTGAGCCGTTCCCTCTCTATCTTCAAGTTGTGCCCCCTTGTTATTGCACATCTCTTTTTCAGAAAGATGCTACCCTCTTGGACTTTGTTGATTCCCTTGAGGTATTTGAAAGTTTCTGTCATGTCCTTCTTCTCCCTCCTTTCCTCGAGGCTATACATCTTAAGCTCCTTTAGTCTTTCTTCATATGCCTTCTGGTGCAGACCCTGCACCATTGTGGTTGCCCTCCTCTGGACAGCCTCCACCCTGTCTATGTCTTTGCGGAGATGGGGTCTCCAGAACTGTACACAGTAATCCAGATGTGGTCTTACCAACTGTCTGTACAGAGGGCCAACAATTTCCTGTTTTCCACTGGTGATGCCTCTCCCTATGCATCCCAGTATTCCCCCAGCCCTCCTTACTGCCTTCTCACATTGTTGGCCCACCTTTAAGTCATCTGATATGACTACCCCCAGGTCCCTTTCCATTTTTGTTGTTGTCAAAATCTCACATCCCCATTGTGTGCTCTTCCCCTGGGTTTTTGTTTCCCAGGTGCATTACTTTGCACTTCTTTGCATTGAATCTAAGCTGCGATACATTTGACCATTCCTCCAACCTTGCCAAGTCCCTTTTCATCCTTTCCACCCCACCTTGCATATCAACCTTGTTGCAGATCTTTGTGTCATCTGCAAAGAGACATACTTTCCCTTCCAATCCCTCTGCAATGTCACTTATAAAGACATTAAAAAGGACCAGCCCCAGTACTGAACCCTGCGGTACCCCACTAGTAATCCCCCTTTCTTCATTGTGGACTCCATTTATTATTACCCACTGTGTCCTGCTGTCCAGTCAGTGTTTTACCCAGGCTACCACCCTGGGACCCACTCCCATGCTGGCTAATTTGTTTATTAATCTTTTGTATGGGACTGTGTCAAATGCCTTGCTAAAGTCTAGGTAGGCCATGTCCACAGCCCTTTCCTGGTCTGCTACTTTGGTCACCCAGTCAAAAGAAATCAATTAGATTTGTTTGACATGACCTTCCTGCTGTGAATCCATGCTGCCTTGAGTCCTGTGCCCCATTGGCTTCTAGGTACTCAACAGTTCTTTCCTTCAGAAGTGATTCCATCATTTTCCCTACCACTGAGGTCAAGCTTCCCTACCACTAAGGTCAAGCTGACAGGTCTGTAGTTTTCTGCCTCTGTATTGCTCCCACTTTTGTGAAGGGGAATCACATCTGCCCTCCTCCAGTCCTCAGGTGCCACACCATCCTCCCATGATTTATTAAAAAGGGTAGTTAGTGGTGTTACTAGTTCTTCCTTAGTTCTTTTAGAATTCTGGGATGAACCCCATCAGGCCCCATTGCTTTATCCACCTTCAGTTTTAAGAGTTCTTTCAGAACCCTTTCTTCTGTGAAAGGACTAATATCAAGCCCCTGTCCAGAGTGCTTCAGTTGACTGGATTAGATATCTCTCCCTGGAATGAGGGGAGAAGATCAGAAAGGCAACAGCCCAAGGGAGAATTAATGATGGTGGTGACTAAAATATGACTAAAATATGCCAAATGTGAAGTTGGAAAAATCCCAGCAGCCAGCAAAGAAAGACGTTAGGCATGTGAGGATGTGATGCAAGACTGCCTTCTAATGCAGTGGGTCACAGAACTGACTGGAAAGGGGACTATCCGCTGGTTCTGTCAGTCATTAAGATACTCAGAGAGGAAGAGGCAAGGGAACCATTGGGGTCCAGTGTCAACAGTGCAGTGTAGTTCAGCATAATCACAGGAACACACTATACCAGTTCAGAAAATATGGTCCTGGACTTAAAAGAGCAGGCTTCAGTAAGACTGGTGAAATACTGAAAGATAAACTGGTAGATCTTGAGGGAGTAGAAGAGGCAGAAGCCTAATGGAAAATTATAAACAGGGGTGGGAGGGAGGGACAGTAATATGCATGAGACAGGTTAGAAGAGCAAAAAGCCAATCTGGCTTCCCGATGGTGTGGGAGAGGTTGTAAGGGCTTAAATGGAAGCATTTCAAAAACACAAGCAGGAGATGAGCAAGGCCAACTGGGACGATTATCTAGAAAAGCTGGAAGAGGTCAGAATAATGATTAAAAAAGTAAAGCAGGGATGAAGCTGATAATAGCGAAGGGGGTCAAAGGAGAGAGAAAACCTTTTTGGGATACATTACAGGAAAAGAGAACTAAACAGAGTGTAGTCAGATTAAAGAAGGAAGGGACATGGGTGTAGGAGGATGGGAAAAGGCTAATTTGTTGAATGATTACATTTGTTCCGTATTCACCATAGAGGAGGGGTGCACTATCAGAGTGTGGAGTGCAGGTCCGGGGATGAGAGGACTGGAGTTAGAACCAATCTTGAAACAAATGGTGCTCAAGGGCCTCAAAATTCTGAAGGGGAACAAAGCACCCACTCTTGACAGGTTGCACTCTATAGTGCAGAAGGAGGTGGGACAGACACTGGCAGTGCCATTAGCAAATCAGTTTCATTGTTCACTCGAGACAGGGGTGATTTAAGCAGACTGGAAGGTAACTAACGTGGTGCCATATCACAAGAGCAGGGACAAGGATGACTCAGGGAATTACAGACCAGTCAGTCTAACCTCAATTGTTGGCAAACTGCTGGAACCATCATTAACAAACAAATAGTGGAACTCTTGGAAGTAAATAGGATGCAAGACAGAAGGCAGTATGGATTTGTAGCAGGCAGAACTTGCCAAACTAACCTGATTGACCTCTTTGATTGGGTCACAAAGGCAGTGGCCAGATGTCAAGCATTGGATGCCTTGTACCTCATCTTTAGTGAGGTGTTTGATTCTGTTCATGCTAATTATTTGCATTTCATTTCATTTTTATTTATTATCCTGGATCACAAGAAGAGCTAGAGAGTTCATTTTCATAAGCAACCAGTTTAAAACAAGGAACAAAGAAAAAATCTGTTAGCTAGGGCACTGGCACGGGCAAGTTACAATAGTGCAATCAGGTATCAGAATTTCCAATAGTATAGTCAAGTATCACATTTTACAGCTAGAAGGAGAGGTTAACCTGTAGTAGTAATTCCAAAGCTGGGTGACCAGTGGTAGAGAACAAACTGGCCAGGTGGATAGGAAACTGGCTGGAAAACAGGATAGGAACAGTGGTCATCAACTTGGTGCCACACACAGCCAAGGAGAGTCACAAGCGGGGTACCACAGGGATCCGTTATGGGGCCAGTGCTCTTTAATATCTTCATTTTTGATATACGAGAGGGACTTCACAATAAGATGTGTCTGCCTATAACACTAAGATCTGAGGAACAGTCGATGCTCAAAGAGGGGGCTAGAAAAATAAAGATACCTGAAAAAATTTAAAAAGTGGTCCAGCTATGGCATCTAAAGTTATATGAAAAAAGTGCATTGAGCTTTAACTGCCATAATCTGGACCAGTGCCACATGCGCTCACAAAGAAAGCCAGTGCTGGCAGAAGACACAAGACACAACAGATACAGTAGCACAAAGGACCGCCACACTCACAGAAAAAGATGCCACAAAAAGTAACTGCACTATAAAATTTATTGAGAAATATAGAGGCAGCGCAACACCCTGGTGCTTCAAGTCTGGGAATGGTTCTTTGTCATGGGATGGGGCTTAGCATCACCATACTAGCTTGAAAATTACACAGTTTAAAGGTATACACATGAAAGAATCTCTAAAAAACATTATTTAAATATACTGCAACAATAGTAGGCAAACTTGGCAATGCATCACAAAGCCACAATAATGGATAACTGATGAAAAAACAAGAAAAACCAACCAACGGTGATGAAAAACGTGATAAAAAGTAATTTAAAAAAAGATGTGAAAAATGTGAAACAGAATACCCCAAAAATTAAAAATTAGCTAGCAAAGAAGAGAAATTGAAACCAACTAAGGATAGGGAAACAAGACTGTTTAAGGAAAAACACCCCACCACCTGGCAAATACCACACCTTCAAATTTGGTGCTAGCCTTTGGTTTAGGAGTCAACAGACTTCTTCGTTCCACACTGCAAGCTCTTTGCATGGTTTCCCCAAGGATCTCAAGATGGTATCCTATTACTAAGAACATATCTATAAATTCTTTATCTTGTCTGTCAAAAGAGGTGCTAGAGGAACAACTACATCAGAGACATACAAATTGCCGATATAGTACATCATTTTAAGAATACAGCACTGCCATCACTGATTATGGGTGACTATGACATTCATTTTTTTATTTTTATTTTTTTATTTATTCAATCTCGAATTACAATACCTTTGAGTACAAGGCGCTCATTTACAAATGATCCACGTCAGTGGGGAGGGGTGAACAAACATACAGAGGCGGCAATACAAAGACCAGGTTTAAAAAACAGTAAAGTACATACTTTAATTATCTAGAATTAATAACTTTAGTAGTGAAGAAAAGAGGAGTAGGGGGGAGGTAAGAGAAGAGAAGAAGAGAGGTAAGCAGCCAGAAGACCTTGTCAGTAGGAGTAGAGAGAGTAGTGGGTGTGGGTAGTAGCGAGGAGCGGAGGTGGTGGGGGTAGGAGAGTGGGAGGAGGGTAGGAGGATATAGCAAGGGTTGGAAAGATAAAGCTTTGAGGCGGACAAGAGGGAACTGGAGTGCACACAGGTGATAGTATCATTAGGTGAAGCAGTTGCAGGAACTGTTTGTCGTAAGATGCTGACGGAGCCTGTGCTTGAAAGGACCTAATCTTGGTATCATTGAATTTATTAAATCGGATTCCTCTGAACAACCAGCACATTATCTATGCATCTCCTACATATGATCAGGCCAATGCTTTTCTTTAATACACTGACTTTTGGGAAGATGCCCAAAACCAGTTCCCTGTCCACCTTGTCAATTTATCCCATACCCCCAGGTCAACCAGTTGTTTTTTGTATTACTCCTATAAGCCTTATGTGTGGAATGGAATCAAAGGCCACACTAGTGCTGATGTACAACACATCCACTGCTTGGTCCTAGTTCACCACCTTTGTGACCCAATCAAAGAAATCGATGAAGTTAGCAAGATATCCCTGCTATAAACCCGTGCTGCCACCTGTCTTAAGTCATTTGCTTACAAGAATTCCACTATCTGTCCTTGACAACGGTTTCCAGTGGCTTACCTAAAATTTAGGTTAGACTGACTAGTCTGTATAGTAATTTCCCAAGTCATTCCTGTCCCCATTGTTGTGAAGGGGCAGCACATTAGCCTTTCTTCAATCTTCTGAAACTATCTCTGTTTCCATGAAACAATTAAATAGACTTGTCAACAGTGCTGTCCGTGTCTACCCCTCCTCCTTCAGTATGCTAGAGTGCAACCCATCAGGACCAAATGCTTTGTCCTGCTTCATGGTTTTAAGGCCCTTGGGAACCTTTTCTTCAGAGATTGGTCACACATCTAGTAATCTCATCCCCCACCCCACCCCCATTTGGCCTGCATTCTGCACTTTGGTAGTGCCCCCCTCCTCCACAGTAAATATTGAACAAAAGTAATCATTTAATATATCAGCCTTTTTCCTGTCCACCTTCACCCATGTGCCTGGTACATAGAATCATAGAAATCTGACGGCAGAAAAGGACCTCTCTGGCCCATCGAGTCTGCCCCTTACCCTCCCCCCACTTGTCTCCTTTGTCAAGGCCCCCGGTCAACCTCTTATGTCTGTCCCAAGCCCTCTTGAATCCCTCCACCATTTCAGCCCTCACCACCTCCTCCAGTAGTTTATTCCAGGGCTCCACCACCTTCTCCGTGTAGTAACACCCCCTCACATTGCCCTTAAATCTTCCTCCTTCCAATCTTAGACTGTGACCTCTAGTTTTAGTATTCACTTTCCTTATGAATAAGCTCCCCTACCTCACCTTATTAATCCCCTTCACGTACTTAAATGTTCTATCATGTCCCCTCTCTCCAGTCTAGTCTCCAGTGGGTACAGATCCAGTTCCCTCCACCTCTTCTCATATGGCTTTCTATGCATACCATGCATGATCTTGGTTGCCCTTCTCTGAACCATTTCAGTCGCATCTATGTCCTTACATAGGTGAGGTCTCCAGAACTGGACCCCATATTCCAGTTGAGGTCTCACCATGGTTTTATAAAGAAGCATCAGTACCTCCCTCCTTCTGCTTGTTATGCCCCTCCCTACGCATGCAAGCATCCTATTTGCCTTGCCTGCCGCTTTGCTGCATTGGTTATCAACTTTAAGGTTGTTTGATATTATAAGTAGGAAAGTAAGTGTAAAAAGCATTTGTCAATGCTGAATGTTTCTTGCTTGTACATGCTGTTTAGGTATTTGGAAGTCATTGGAGTGCAAATATTGAAAATTCGCCAACTTACGAGCATGCGTAGGAACTGCGCAACGCACGCTCGTAGAACAGTCATTTTTAGGAATTTTTTCACCAAATTTTCAACATAGCCATTTTAAGACCTCTGCTCATGAACAGTGTCACTGTGATTTTCTTAAAGTGTCCCATACATGGATTTTGCACACCGACTGTGCCATTGTGCGCTACGTGAGCGGAAACACGTTTTGGGCAAGATGTGAAAAATGACAGCTGTACTGCTCATAAGGAGGTGTGGTAACATAGAAACAGAAACATAGACTTTGACGGCAGATAAGGACCGCTTGGCCCATCTAGTCTGCCCATTTTCCTACCTACAGGATAGGCCCGCAGATCCTAGTTAACCAACAGCCTATTTCTTCCTACCCCCCACAAGAATTGCCTTGTGTCTGTCCCATGCATTCTTGAATTCTCCCACAGTTTTAGACCCCACAACCTCCTCAGTAAGGCTGTTCCATGTATCCACTACCCTCTCTGTGAAATAATACTTCCTCACATTGCCCCTGAACCGCCCCCATTATATCTTTAAATTGTGTCCCCTTGTTCTTGCACGTCTCTTTTTCTGAAAGATGCTACCCTCTTGGACTTTGTTTGATTCCACTGAGGTACTTAAAAGTTTCTATCATGTCCCTCCCTCCCTTCTTTCCTCATGGGTATACATATTAAGCTCCTTTAGTCTCTCCTCATACGGCTTCTCTTGCAGACCCTGCACCATTTTAGTTGCCCTCCTCTGGACTGCCTCTATCCTGTCTATGTCCTTGCGGAGATGGGGTCTCCAGAACTGGATGCAGTACTCCAGATGGGGTCTCACTAACTGTCTGTACAGAGGGATAACAACTTCCTGTTTTCTGCTGGTGATGCCTCTCCCTATGCATCCCAGTATACCCCCAGCCCTCCCTACTGCCTTCTCACATTGCTTGCTAACCTTAAGGTCATCTGATATGATTACCCCCAGGTCCCTTTCCTTTTTTGTTGTTGTTACTACCTCCCCCACTGTGTATTCTTCCCCTGGGTTCTTGTTTCCCAGGTGCATTATTTTGCTCTTCTTTGCATTGAATCCTAGCTGCCATACTTCTGACCATTCCTCCAACCTTGCCAAGTCCCTTCTCATCCTTTCCACGCCTCCTTGTGTATCAACCCTGTTGCAGATCTTTGTGTCATCTGCAAAAAGGCATACTTTTCCTTCCAGTCCCTCTGCAATGTCACTGATGAAGACATTAAAAAAGACTGGACCCAATACTGAACCCTGCGGTACCTCTCTAGAAACCCCTCTTTGTTCAGAGTGGACTCCATTTACAATTACCTTCTGTGTCCTGTTGTGCAGCCAATGTTTTACCCAGGCTACCACCCTGGGACCCACTCCCAATCTGGTTAACTTGACTATTAATCTTTTGTGTGGTACTGTGTCAAATGCCTTGCTAAAGTCTAGGTAGGCCATGTCCACAGCCCCTTCCTGGTCTACTACTTTGGTCACCCAGTCAAAGAAATCTATTAGATTCGTCTGACATGACCTTCCTGCTGTTGAACCCATGCTGCCTTGGGTCCTGTACCCCACTGGCCTCTAGGTACTCAACTATTCTTTCCTTCAGAAGTGACTCCATCACTTTCCCTACCACAGAGGTCAGACTGACAGGTCTGTAGTTTCCTGCCTCTGTCTTGGTCCCACTTTTGTGAAGGGGAATCACATCCACCTTCCTCCAGTCCTCGGGTACCACACCATCCTCCAATGATTTATTAAAAAGAGTAGCCAGTGGTTTCACTAGTTCCTCCCTTAATTCTTTTAGAATTCTGGGGTGAATTCCATCAGGACCCATTGCTTTGTCCACCTTCAGTTTTAAGAGTTCTTGCAGAACCCTTTCTTCTGTGAAAGGACTGGGATGGACCCCTATCAAGAGTGCTTCAGTTAATTGGATTAGGCACTTCCCCTCCTCTTTGTGAATACTGAGCAGAAATATTCATTCAGTATCCCTGCTTTTTCACTGTCCCCCTCTGCCCACCCACTGTTCATTCTATTCAGCCTCACTATCCCTCCCTTTGTCTTTCTACGCTCAGTGATGTACCTATGAAAGGTTTTATCCCCCTTCTTAACTGAGTTGGCTATCTTTTCCTCAGTTTGGGCCTTTGCTATTCTGACTTCCCTCCCTGCTTCCTTCTGCCTCAGCTGGTACAGCTCTCTGTCCTGCTCCTTCTGTGTTTCCTTATACTTCCGGAATGCTATCTTTTTCTTCCTGACTTTTACAGCCACCTCTTTTGAGAACCATAGTGGCTTTTTCTTTCATTTTGATTTGTTTATTTGCTTCACACAGGCTTGTTGCCTCTGTGATGGCAGTTTGATGATTCCCATTGTTGCTCCACACCTCCTTCTAGCCTATTTGCTAGTGCTTTTCTGAGGCACTCTCCCATCTCTGCCAAAGTCAGCCCTCCTAAAGTCCAGTACCCTCACTTTTGTATGGCTTGACTCTGTAGCTGAGTTTAACGTGAACCACACTGTTTGATGGTCACTTGTTCCCAGATGGCAACCCACTTCTAGATCTGAGATCCTCTCACTGCCCTTCTGAGAGTACGAGGTCTAAGATTGCTCCCTCACGAGTGGGTTCCGAAACAAGCTGTCTGAGGCCTGCCACCTGTAGGACATCAAGAATGGCCCTACTCTTGGATGTGGCTGCAGCAAATGTGCTCCAGTTAACATCTGGCATATTCAGGTCTCCCATCAACAGTATCTCCCCTTTCTCTGCCATTCTAAGAATGCCTTCTATCATATCCTTGTCCATTTCCTCCCCCTGACATGGGGTAAAATGGCAATGTTGGAAATATGGAGTGAAAATATTGAAAATTCGCGAACTTACAAGCGTGCATAGGAACTGCGCAACGCATGCCTTCGTAAAATGTCATTTTAGGATTCTTTTTCACCAAATTTTCAACATAGCCATTTAAGACCTCTGCTCATGAACAGTGTCACTGTGATTTTCCTAATGTGTCCCATACATTGATTTCGCACACCAACTGCGCCATTGTGCGCTACATGGGCGGAAACAGGTTTTGGGCAGGACATGAAAAATTACAGCTGTACTGCTCATAAGGAGGTGTGGTAAAATGGCAATGTTGAAAATCTGGAATGAAAATATTGAACAGTCACGAACTTACGAGCGTGCGTAGGAACTGCGCAACACGCGCTCATAAAACAGCCATTGTTAGGAATTTTTTCACCAAATTTTCAACATAGGCTTTTTGAGAGCCCACCTTATGAACACTGGCAGTGTTGTTTCGTTAATCAGTCTTGAAAGGTGATTTCACACAGTGACCGCGAAATCACCCTTTGGGCCCGATTAACGCCATGACAGTGCAAGAATTCATGAGGAGGGGTCCGAAAAAACCCCATGTTGAAAATTTGGGCCCAAAATTCCCAAAGATGCCTGAGATATGCAACAAAGTTGAAAACCCTATTTATTCCATTACACAGCTTACCGGCATTTCAGCGCGGTCGGCTTTGAAGAGTGCAGACATGTTCCCAGTTCACCGATGATCATCGCACAGAGTCTGGAGGTAAGTATGGGGTGAGGAGGGTGGGGAGGCAGGATGCACAGTGGGTGGGTGCGGGTGGGGGCAGGGAGACTCAGGACCTCTTTTTATTTACAGGGTTTTTTTATAATTAAGACGACTATGCTTGCCACGCTGGGGTGGACTCTCAACGTGGCAGCTGGAAAGGTTGTTTGGGGGAGCTGGAGCTGACGGGGGATTGGGCACCCCCGTCGGCTATAACAAGATTTGCCATGCTGGGGTGGGCTCCTAGCATGGCACCTGGAAAGCTTTTGGGGGGGGCGTGCAGCCATGGAGCCAACGGGGGATTGGGCACCCCCGTCGGCTGTAACATTTTTTGTCACACTGGGGTGGGCTCCCAGTGTGGCACCTGGATAGCTGTTGTGAGGGGGGAGGCATGGAGCTGATGGGGGATTGGGCACCCCCGTTGGCCATACATTGAGTGCGTGGGGGAAGGGAGCACATCAGCACGCAATATGCATGCTTGCGTGTGTGTGGGGGGGGAGCTCTGCTCACTGAAGCGGAGCTCTCCCTTTCAACTGTATGCCACTACATTTTCGACTGCTGTCATAGACAGCTGCAGCAGTCATTGGAGAACTGCGGCCGTGCCTGCAAACTCACTGACTGAATTGGAAGACGGGTGCCACACCTCCGAAAACTTGGATGATGGCACTATGTTTCTTGCACATGTGTGCAAGCAACATAAAAATACATAGAGGGAGGGACAGTAAGCATACAAGCAACAGGAGGGGGGACACAAAATAAGTCAAGATGGGAGTGGTGCAATGCAATGGCTGTGGGGCAGCAGTGTTCCAGGAGACATTCTGGAGGCTGCGATGCTGCCCAGTTTGCAGGCACCTCTCTGGTATGTGGGAGGAGGTTGCCCGTCTCCAGGCTGACCTGGCTAGGATTCATGAAACCTCTTCCCCCACTCAAGGACCACCAGGGCCACCACCACCACCATCACCACCGCTACCTCAGAGGTTGCCAAGAAAGAGGAGCGGTTGGACCAAGGTGGGCTCAGAGAGGGAGAGGGTGATGGAACAGAGCTGCATCCTTCCAGTTGTACCTCTCCACACTTCATATGCTGTTCTGGTGAAGAGGGGTTCCTCTATGGAGGCACCTGCAGTGGAGACCAAGGAGGATGCTGGGAACCTCCACAAAGGAGACCCACAGGAGTGTAGCACGAGACCTCACAGGGGAAGGAAACAACTCCTGGTGGGGGACTCGATCATTAGGGGGTAGAAATGGGGGAGGAAGGGGATAAGAAGGTAAGGTGCCTGCCTGGCACCACGGCTCGGAGGGACAGGAAGCAAATCCTTAGGATCGCAGGAACAGCTATATGAGGGAGGGAGCTGGATGTCATTGTCCACCTTGGGACAAATGACCTGGCTATGAATGGAATCAGAGCGGTACAAGAGGAGTTTGTAGAGTTGGGGTGGGGCCTTAGACAAGTAGCATGTACAGCTACCTTCTCGGAGGTGCTGCCTGTCTATGGCAAGGATAATGCTAGTTTATTCCACAAAATGGGATTCAATGAATGGTTGAAAAACCTGGTGTGGAGCTCAGGGTTTTGGCTTCATTAGGGACTGGGGAGCCACCTGGAGGGATGTAGGCCTATACTGGCATGATGGTCTGCATCTGTCCGAAGGGAACCAGGATCCTAGGGGATAGGTTTAAATGCTTCATTGGCAAGCATTAAAACTAGCCAAGGGGTGAGGCACTGAAAAGGAGCAGGGAATCCCAGCCTCCCCCCCAAAACACAGTAGTTAGTGAGGTAAACACCAAGGTAGAGAAGTCAGTAGGGAGCAGGACAGAGGTAAATGCAAAAAACGGCAGTAAGGACAGGGATGGGGCTAAAGGGGTAAGGCCATAAAAAAAAATGGAAGGTGATGAGTACCAATGCCCACAGTCTGTGTAACAAGCTCCCTGAACTAGTGGCCTTGATGGAAGAGGGATGCCTGGATATTGTGGCAGTCACTGAAACATGTTACACAGAGAACCATGACTGGGATGTCAATATAACCCCTAGGTGGCACTATCCCAAGGGCTACTACCCCTGCCTGCTTGGCTAGTAGCAGGTTAAGGGGCCTGAGTTCTGAAACGGGTGCCTCCACCCCGAGGTCAGGGTTGGTAGTGGTCAAGCTAACCTGGGCACAGCCCTCTGGGACACTGTAACCCCCATCTTTCCCTGCTAGTGACTGGAACAATACACAGTGATCACTTTCACAATACCCCTTGTACACCAGGCAATTCCCCACATGGTTTGCACTTACCACCAGGGCAGGTTCCTCTAGCTCGACCCTGGGAACCCCCTGTAAAACAAGGTTATTCAAATCAAATAGCAACACTACAGTACTCTTGGCACAAACTGGAACACAGTCAGATTAAATGCAAAAAGAGTTAGATCTGATTTATTAAGGGGACTTGAACAAGGGACGGGCGTAATCAGGTTGATTTGCTTAAAGGCTCTATCAGTCAAATGGTTATGCATGCAATTCAGAGTCCCTAAACAATCACACACTCTGGGTACCAAGGTGGAGAAGAGGTGAGCTAGCCAGGATCATTGCCCGGGGTAGGCTGGCATCGCAGCTGGTTGGGGCCCTGTGATGGAAGAAAACAACATGACCACACACACTAATTGTAATCCGGAGCCGGAGGGCTCAGTTCGTGAAAGGAAAGAAACAACAAGACAATCAGATGAAACACTTAGATTAAGCTGTTGTTGCAGGGAGCTACCCTGATGGCTACTCACGATGCCCAAGACTGGACACAGGCTGGACGAAAATTGAGACTGCAGGTGGTTGATCAGGAGTGCCAGGAGAAGCAGGGCCCACACAATTCGTGGAGGCATCATTCCAGTTCAAGTGTGGAGCAGGGTGCTGATCCACAGGCACGTCTCTCTATAATGGCTTTCTCTGTGCAGTGGGGTAGTCTGGCAGGGCCAGTGTGGCAAGGCCCAGACCATATGGAGGTGAACATGGATTCATTCCGTTTGAACTGGATACAACTTCCAGCAAGCAGAACACAATTCACACAGTGGGGTACCAAATCACGACCCACTATATACACTGATAAGATGGCCAACAGAGTTAAGCTAGCCCTGGCAAAAAGAAATACAGGTGAGGGGGTACAGGCAAAGTGAGCAAGCGTTAAAGATGCAATATTTGAAGCAACATCCCGTTGTGTTAGTGAGAAAAGGAAGTGCAAAAGAAGGAGGAAACCACTTTGGTTCTCAAACACAGTAGCAGAAAAGGTCAGAGCCAAAAGGCTGGCCTTCTGGAAATATAAGGGAACACAGCAGGATGAAGATAGGGAGGCATACGAAACTTCCCTAAGGGAAGCAGGGAAGGCAGTAAGGCAGGCAAAGGCCCAAACCGAGGAAACACTAGCACGAACAGCAAAAGAAGGTGACAAAACTTTCTATAGATACATTAGTGAAAGGAGAAAGTCCAGAGGGGGTATTGCTAAGATCAAAGGGCATAAGGGGGTGTGTGAAGAAGAGCACCATGTAAAAGCATCTATCCTAAATAGATAGTTCTGCTCAGTATTTACTGAAAAGAAGGTAGGGCAGGGCCCACAGCTCAGCACAATGGACAAAGGGGGAAGGGAGGTGTGCACTAGTCCCTTCACAAAAGAAAGAGTCCTACAAGAGCTTGATAAGCTCAGGGTGGACAAGGCAATGGGATCTGATGGCATACATCCCAGGGTACTAAAGGAGCTAAGGGTGGAACTAGCAGAGCCATTATCAGAACTGTTTAGTGAGTCTCTGAGCACAGAAGAGGTCCCAGAAGACAGGAGAAGGGTTCATGTGATCCCGCTCCACAAGAGTGGTAGCAGGGAGGAGGCAAGGAACTACAGACCAGTCAGTCTTACCTCAGTAGTGGGCAAGATTATGGAGACACTCCTTAAGGAAAGGATAGTGCAACACCTGGAATCCATAGGAGCACAGGATCCAAGGCAGCATGAGTTTCCAAAAGGAAGGTCTTGTCAAACTAATCTCATAGATTTCTTTGACTGGGTAACCAGAGTGGTGGACCAAGGGAGCAACTGATGTTGCCTACCTTGACTTCAGCAAAGCTTTCAATACTGTTCCACACAGAAGATTGATTAATAAGCTGGGTAGACTTGGGGTGGGTCAGAAGTTGGTCAACTGGGTGGCAAACTGGTTGACGGGCAGAAAACAGAGAGT
The DNA here is from genome assembly GCA_016271365.2 of Neoceratodus forsteri. Taxonomy (NCBI): domain Eukaryota; kingdom Metazoa; phylum Chordata; order Ceratodontiformes; family Ceratodontidae; genus Neoceratodus; species Neoceratodus forsteri. The sequence goes on from CM057458.1 coordinate 945,723,912, forward strand.
GATGGTAAACGGTATACAGTCAGAAGAGATGCAAGTCACAAGTGGGGTACCTCAGGGATCGGTCTTGGGGCCAGTCCTCTTCAATATCTTCATCAGTGACGTTGCAGATGGACTGGAGGGTAAGGTTTGTCTGTTTTCAGATAACACCAAGATCTGCAACAGAGTAGATGATCCAGATGGGTTGGGCAGAATGAGGAGAGATCTGGATAAACTAGCAAAATGGTCGAAAGAGTGGCAACTGATGTTTAACACAAAGAAGTGCAAGATCATGCACATAGGGAAGAGAAACCCTGAAGCCACCTATGGGCTGGGAGGGGAGTTGCTGGCAGTCACAAAGGAAGAAAGAGACTTGGGCGTCATCATCACCGATGACCTGAAATTATCCAAGCAGACCACTAAAGCAGTAGGTAAGGCTAGAGGGATGTTGGGGTGTATTAGTAGGAGTATCACAAGTCGGAAGAGGGAGGTAATAATCCTTCTTTACAAGACACTGTTTAGACCCCATCTGGAGTACTGCATGCAGTACTGGAGGCCACACCTTCACAAGGACATTAACCAAATTGAGGCAGTCTAGAGAAGGGCAACCAAAATGGTGCAAGGACTGCTTCAGAAAACATATGAGGACAGATTAACTGAGCTCAATATGTATACCCTAGAGCAAAGGAGGGAGAGAGAGGTGGTATGATTGAAACATTCACATACCTTAAGGGCATTAACAAGGTGAAAGAGTCTAACATGTTTCAATATAAGAACAAGCATTTGTCAATGCCGAATGTTGGCTTGCTGGCATTGGCATTGGTACTGCAGGAGTTAGACAGATGCATAATAGGAATGGCAGTGAAGTATTGAACTGATGCCAACCCACCCCCACCCTGCAGAGAGTGACAAGCATTAGGGTGTCCCTTTGGGTGTTTGGTAGTGCAGTGCGGGAAAACATGTCAGCAGGATGGAGAAATGACAGCTGTACAGTTCATAAGGAGGTGTAAAAATGCCAGTGTTGAAAATGTGGCATGTAAATATACCAAATTTGGGCGGGTTACTAGGGTGCGTGGAAATATGCAATGCACACTTGCAACACTGCCATTTTATGGGCTGCTCGCACCAAATTTTCAACATAGGCATTTTAGCACCTCTGCTCTTGTACAGTGTCACTGTTATTTCCTCAAAGTGTCCCAAGAAGTGATTTCGCACAGCGACCACGGTATTCTGCGCCGGAAGTGCGAAAACACATTTTGGGCAAGATATGTCAAACGATGGCTGTACTGTTCATCAAGAGGTGTGGAAAAATGGCAATGGTGAAAATCCAGACTGAAAATATCACAAATGCACGACGGTATGAGCGTGCGTGCAATCTGCCAACGCACGCTCATAACACAGTTATTTTATGGAGTATCATCACCAAATTTTCAACATAGGCATTTTAGGTCCTCTGCTCGTGAACTGTGTCACTGTCATTTTCATAATCTGGCCTAAACACTGATTTCCACAACTGCACTATTGTGCTCCGGAAGTGCGGAAACACATTTCGGCAGGATGTGGAAAATGACAGCTATACTGTTCACAAGGAGGTGTACAAAATGACAATGCTGAAAATACGGCAGTAAAATATTGTGAATGCATCGGTTACGAGCTGCGAAATCCGCGCAACGACGTCAGAACAGGCATTTGTTGGATTTTTTCCACCAAATTTGGAACTTAGGCTTTGTAGAGGGCACCATGAACACCCCACTGTCATTTCATTACTGGTCTCTAAAGGTGATTTTGCACAGTGACTGCGAATCACCTTTCCAGGCCGATAAACGCCATGACAGTGACAGAATTCATGAGGAGGGGCCCTAAAAACTCCATGTTGAAAATGTGGTGCAAAAATTCCAAGGAATGCCTGAGATATGCAACAAAGTTGAAAAAACCCTATTCACTCCATTATACAGCTTACCGGCATTTCCTCAGTTCGCGGTCGGCTTTGAAGAGTGCAGACGTGTTCCCGGCATAGGTGCCAGAAGATGGTAAAAGCTGAGGGGGCGGAGGCTCGGAAGGGCACTTACGAGAGTAAAAAGGGCCCTTTTTTGACACTAGTTTTTGCCATACAAAAATAATACAGCCTATTTGGATCAATGTATTTGGATCTTCTCCTCGAGTCCCTGGTTCGACAGACAAGGGTCAGGTAGGTTATCTAAATCAAGGTATCCCATCCCAAATCCCTCCTGGTAGGACACGAGTCTGACCTCCATTTGTTACAGCCTGTTACACACCAGGTCCCTCCAAAACCTGGCCAACATGTCAACTCAAAAGACAGCTAAGCTAACATCACCTGGCTGACTTATTTTAACTCAACGACATAATATTTTTTAGCTACTCCAGGCTAGAAGCCCTGCTGCCTGCCTAAAAACAAACTCAGAATTGCATAATGCCTGAATTTAAAGGAGAAGTCCACCCAAAACTTGATAAAAATATATGTAGTGCAGAGTGTTTTAATTTGTATGTGAAGTTCTAGTGTTTCCTTCCCTCTGACTGGTATTAGGAGTTTTTCCTAAATTAGCCTGCTAGCTTTAGAGTAGTTTTATGACCCCAGAGATCTCCATATGAAACAGCTTAATTGTATTCCTTTGTTCTACAATGCACATTGTTTCATGTGATGGTGATGTAGCAGAGACCATAAATCCAGCAGAAAGCATTGCTTTACAATCAGTTCACAACAGTAGAGATGGCTATATTTTAAAATCTGTAGAATTCAGCTTGGTGACCACCCTCATCGTAAAGGTCCTACTGTCCTGAAAAACTTTGCTGCTAGTAATTTTTGTGCAGCTTGTAAAGCTTCCAAGATATTTAGTTTGTTTGGCATGTGTGTGCTGAATGTTGGGTCTCTATTACATCACTGTCACATGAGACGAGATGCACTGTGGGAACAAGAAATACAATTAAGCTGTCAGGGATGAAGATCCCCAAGGGTCGTAAAACTAGTATAAAGCTAGCAGGCTGAGTTAGGAAAAACTCCTAATACCAGTCAGAGGGGAGGAAACACTAGAACTTCACATACAAATTAAAACACTCTGCACAACATATATTTTTTCAAGTTTTGGGTGAACTTCTCTTTTAAAAACACAAGTCCATAACTCTGGTCAGTATTACTCATCCCAGTCCCGACATTAAGAACAATTAATTGGTAAAATAAGATGAGCATGTTTTCTCACTTATTCAAACCCCTCCATACTTAAATTCAGAACCCATACTGATATACACTTCTTTGATGCATGGATTTATTCATTTTCTCTTTAATTATTGGCAACCCTCCTATGACATCCTTGGAGCTTTAGTCATAAATATTTTTGCAAAAATAAATATTTTGCAAAAGTAATGATATTTAGAATGTTTTTCTGTTATGGCTGACCAGAACAGTTTTGAGGAAGTTATCTGAAGGCCACCAAATTTTTTTTTCTGCTAGCAAAATATCAAAAAAGATGTTTCCATGCATCAAAAGAAATGTGGTACTTGCCTATAAAAAATACACCAAATATTATATAATTACTGGTGAGTCAGTTTAATGACCGGACAGGCACCACTTTCAAGCACCTTAATAACCCGATTGCATTCCCTAATAACCAGCCGGCTATCATGGCATTTGGTGCTAGCCCCATCTGAACATTTTAAAATTAAATAAGAAAAGCAAGTTTTAACAAACTTGCATACGCTCAGTAACTGATAATTTGCACTGCTATGATTTCAGGCATATTAAAGCAGTAAATAGAGCTAATGAAAAACAGCAGTTTAAACATTTTTAAACAGTTTAGTTGTTTGTTTAAAATCAGTACCAGCTCTACCTAGTCAGTTTTCACCACGTCGCAACTCTAAGACATAATGCTGGAACTCTGACTTCCTATTCAAATATATTATGTTTTAAACAAAACAAGACTCTTTTTACTAATAGTGACAAAATAGATCAAGGGCAGAAACATTTTATTTGAAGTAGAAGAATTGGAAAGGTGAAGTCTGATGCAGAGAGTAAGACAAGTACTAGCATCTCTCTGTATTTACTGGGGACAAGCTGGGTACTGAATCCCCAACATACATGACATGACAAAATACTTACTGGTCCGTCCAGAGACACCAGCACTAACTGTGACTGGTTTCAGTTGCCTGCCTCAGAGTTGAACTTGGCTCGCAGCCAAGCAGCACAGTCAGACCTTCTCAGCACCAGATTCAGAAACTGGGCTCAGAGGTCACGACGTGAGAGACCCTAGGCAGAGCTGGGGTGTGGGTGGAAGGGTGTGTGAGGACATAGTGTCCCATTTAGGAATGTGGACATTAACTAAAAGAAGCGACGGGCCTTTGCGACAAAAAGGGGTCTAGGACTTTATTGTTGCCACATTCTGATGGGGAAGTTCTGTTGGTGGGTGGATGTTGCTCTGATTGCCTTCGGTGCCGTTTGGAGCTATAGCCGAAGGGAGGGTGCTGTCCGGCAGCTACACGGGGTGGGGCCTGCGTTAGGGTGCTCGCCACTTCGGGGGCTAGTGGTCTGTGTTCCTGGTTTATATCTTGCCTGCTGACTGCTTGATGGCAGGTTAAGTTCAGTGGGGCTTTGTAACAACAAGGTTAACTTAAATATACTCCCACATTAGAAATGATGTCCCTCATTTTATTTTTCAGAACCTCTCTATTTCTGCCTCTTGTGTTCCACATTAACAGACACACCTTTCATTTTACCTCTGTCCCACATAAGGAAGGAGCTGTTGCACATTGAATGCTGGCACTTTACAGTGCAAGTTCAAATGTATCATATGCTGCTCACTCAACATCACGCGCCATGAATATTACACAACAGCACTGATCTGCAAAAGGCACCGTGCTGCCTCTGTCATTTGACAATATGTCCTAGATTCTCACTGTTCTTAATCTCCACATTTCGAGGGATAGAGATCTACCTTTAGGTGATTACTGATTGAAGGTTAAGAGATGGCAGTCGGGTTCATCTGTTAATAATAGTTCACTTTTTTGCTATCTAGCGGGGTAGTTCTAGAACTGCATTTGCTACTGGAATGCACTTAAAGAATTTAGGGAATAAGAAGATCAAAATAAATAAAATATGTAAGAACTGGGTGCTTACATGTAGTGACTTGTCTGCTTAAGAAATGTTAATTTCCATGATATTGTGACTTTCTGTTGATGGTAAGAACTCATGCCATTTTTACACATGCGCACACACACATACACACACACATATACAAAATCACTTAAAAAATCAGAAATACACATATCCCAGAGTGCAAGCAAGAATACAGGAGTAGCTAGATTAGTCAGTGTTATATTAGGATATAGAGTTTCTATTTCACTTCCCAAAAGTGCCACGAAACATAGACTGAGAAGGTGACACGCGGGACTCTCGCATTTGCCCATATCAGAACCATTTTGAAAGATAACCCATGTGGAGGGAGGAGGGAGGGAGGGAAGGAAGGAAGGAAGGAGGACGAACCATGGAGTCTCACTCAGGCACAGCAAGTGTCCTTACTAATAACCTTATCCTAATGTACATATGCAACAGATTGATAAAAAAAGTGAAATAAAAAGATAAATGGATAATTCTCTATTTAAAAAGTAGATCAGTGTTGTAAAGGAAAATTATGCAAACTTCCTAAAACTGTCAGCTCTATCATCATCATAAAAAAAAATAATAATTTTACTGATCTACTGTCTCTGTACAAACTGTTGCCTAGTACAATATCGAGCAACTCCGACTTATCTACTATAATGTATATATTTAAGTGAACTGATGCAGACACGTCAAGGTCTTATCCCCCCCCCCCAAAAAAGGAAAGGACCCTGAAGGAAAATCAGTGTGGATCCGCACAGTCTGGGTTAAAGTGAACTAAGAAGGGAAGACAGGTGCCAAAGGATAAGTACGGAAAATACAAACACTTCTGCTGATTTGTGTTTAACCCTTAGACTGCCGCCAGCAGAATTATAAAATAGGAATCTGAATTTTGGGCTGATATATCAGTCCAAGGCACAGCAAGGCAAGGGCTAAATTAAGTATCCCAACCAATTCCAGAATTCCAGTTTTTTTTTTTTGTTTTTTTTACATCTGAGGCATCATTCAGTAGCCCTCTGCTCTGAAGTGTGTGTTAAGCCTAGACAACAGACCTGCTGCGCTGCATACCTTGATCCAAAAATCGGGACTCCTAATTTAAGAAAACCTATCACGATCCAGTCACAATAGGCTCCAGTTAGACTAAATGCATATGCAGCATATGCACCGACTAGCGGTCAGAGAGGCCACGGGGGGGGGAGGGGAAACAGAATAAAATAAATAAGTAATGTAAAATAAACCAATCCAATACAAAAAATGTAAATAAAGTAGTAAACATAAACATAATTTGTTTGAACTCTCTCTCTCTCTCTCTCTCTCAGTCAACAACACAGCTGATTCTTTTCTTATTCACAGCAGCCAGACCCAGTTGCGTTGTGGGCCAGCTGAGCTTGATTGAAAACTTTAGTTAATTAAATAAACTGAACTGAAGCGGATAACAGCGTCGGTGAGTGAAAGAAATCAGCAGCCAGCAAAGTCCACAAGTCAACACTCAACCCCAACAAGGAAATCAAAAAGCCAGGAAGGAGTCAGGAAATATTGGATTTGGGGATGTGTGCGTGTGACTGCCTTTATACTCCCTGGCTAGCCCGGCTGGCTTCATTTGCTCTCAACACTTCTAGTTCTCGGGCAGAGCTCGGCTCGGAACTTCCGTGGGAGTCGGGAGATTTAAAAAAAAAAAAGCTAACTTTCAAATTAAAATTTTTTTTTTTTGTAGACTTAGAGGTGCCAGTGAAGAAGAGGAAGGACACATTACTAAAGACTCAGACTCAGTTAAACCATAATGCAGTTATCTGGCAGCTGGGACTTAGACTAATGGCTCATTGGCTAACTAGGTACTAAGTCCTCCTCCTGATTCCCAAGTCACAAAAACAAAGGGGAGATGAGACGGAGGTGTTAACACTGCCTAGCCAAGCTGCTTGAATGAAAAGTTAAGTTCCGGAGTTGTAAGTAGAGTTGTTATAATAATGACTCTACTTTACAGCTCTGCTGGCTGAGGCATTTAACACAGCAGGTGTTTCTTTTGTTTTGTTTAGTGGCGGAGTGGCAGAGTGGTGGGGGGGGCATGGCAGCAGAGCAGATTCCAGCCAGGCACTGCAGTACTGTCACGCAGTGACAGTCACAGAATAATTTCATAATTTATTCTGTAGCTGCAGCACATATAGAGGCAATCTCATAGTGCACAAAAACACTGGCGGGGCTTTCGCCCCTCCCGCCCCCCTGGTTCCGGCGCCTATGGTTCCCGGTCCACTGAAGATCATCGCGCGGGACTCCAGAGGGAAGTATGGGGTGAGGGGGTGAGGGAGGCAGGGTGCGCAGTGGGTGGATGCAGGTGGGGGGGGTGGACCTAGACTATGAGGGACCGTTTCATATTCTAGGTAAAGACAACATCGCAGGACAGTTTTGGCATGCTGGGGTGGGCTCAGCGTGTCACCTAAGTGGGTTTGGGGGTCACTAGCCGACGTGGGGATTGGGCACCCTCACGGGCACACAACACGGGGTAATGCCGCTGGATTGGGCACCCCGCTCGGCAAACAAAGTTGGGGAGCGCGAAGCCGAGGGGATTGGGCACCCCTCAGCATTCAACAGTTAGGGTTGATGCCCACGGGAGTGGGCCCTCGTCGACATGTCACATATGAGGGGGCACGCCCACCCACCATGCTGCGGCTTCGGCGCCATGCTTTTTGAAATGTTTGACTTGGAAAGGCACGTATGGGAGGCGTGTCTTTATGCCGCTGCATGACAAGCTTGTCTCTGATTGCAGTGGCACTTTGTTTACAAGTTATGTCCACGTTACATAATGTTGGTGTCAGCGCTAGCATGCTGGCTTATTGGGGAATGAGGGACACACCTACTGATGCATGCCCTGCATTCACCCAACAACAGCCACGCCTCCAAATCTCCACTCTCCCAATATGTTGACTGCCGCGCAAGCGCGGCAAGCCAACATAAAAATAGCAGGACAAGAGGACACACCATGAGATTAGAGGGAGTCTGATTAAGGGGTAATGTGAGGAAGTTCTTTTTCACAGTAAGGGTGGTGAATGCATGGAATGGCCTACCTCAGGAAGTGGTGGATATGAATACAGTGCAGGGTTTCAAACAGGCATGCGGTGGGCATAAGGGAGCAATACAGATGAATATGAATAGATAGGCCATTGACAGAGCAAAGGCCAAAGGCACATTCAAAAGGTAGAAAAAGAAATGGGCAGATTGGATGGGCCTTGCAGTCATAGTCTGCCGTCAACTTCTATGTTTCTTTGTAGCCAAAATGAGCAAGAGGAGGGGGTGAAAACAGTCTCAATGGGGACACAAAACACAGAAGAGACAGTGAGGGATCCTACAGTAAGCTCAGAAAGGGAAAGGATAAAGGTAGGGGGGAAGGGAGAGGGTACTAGTACACAGAGTGATTCAGGCAGTAGAGAGGAAGGAAAGGAGCAAAGGGAGGGGTCAGAGACCGAGGAAGGGGAGGCTAGAATGAGGGGGACCTGGTGAGGACACCAGAGGGTGGGAAATGAGAGATTTAGTCAAGGGTGAGAGCAAAACTGTAGGGAAGGAGATGGACAAGGGGAAAAAGGGACCAGGGATGGTAATGGTATATCAGGAAGGGGGGTGTAAGCAAAACTATAAGCAGAAGGAAGGGAACAGTAGGGTTGTGCTCACAGGGGACTCAGTACTAATGGGAATCAGATGGGGGAGAAATGGAGGCAGGAGCAGTGCCATTTGGGTCGAGTGTATGCCAGGAATGATGGCACTAAAGGTGAGGCACAATATGCCCTCATGGGGCAAGCAGCAGGATGAGAGGTCACACTTCGTGTTCCACCTAGGCACCAATGATCTGGAGTGGAGTAGTCTTATGGAAGTTCAGGCTAGGTTCAGGGAGCTAGCTAGGTTCTGCAGTAGTGCAGGGTTAGGGTCGATGGCTTTCTCAGAGGTACTGCCTGTGCCAACAGCAAGCACATTAAGAAAGGGGAGGATTGAAGAATTTAATCAATGGCTGGGGGATTGGTGCAGACAGATGGGGTTTAGGTTAGTGGGGGACTGGGGAGCAACATGGGAGGACGAGAGCCTATTTGCCATGGACAGGTTGCACCTAAGCAGGGAGGGACAAGCAGTGCTAAAGAGAAAGCTACGGGACTTTATCGAAAGACAGTATAATTTAAACTGATTTCGGGGGCTGAAGGAAAGGGCCACTCAAAGTGGCAGGAGTGATGGGAGTCTATCAGCCCCCCCCCCCCAGGATGGAGATAAAATACTGGAAGAAAGCAAGAACAAGCAAAGGCTAGAAGTGGAGGGCAGTGGGGGGAGGAGGTCCTGGTGGAAGGGATTATCAGCCAATGCCAGGAGTTTAGGGGACACAATGGTGGACTTGGAGGCCATCATGATGGATGAGGGACTGGACATAGTAGCAGTAAGTGAGACTTGGTGTACAGAACATCATGTCTGAGAGACAGTTATCCCAGGCTACAGACTGTTTAAGAAGGACAAGGATGATAAGAGTGGGGTTGGGGTGGGGTGGCATTATACGTCAAAGACAACATTAGGGCAATGGAAGGGCAGGAGGAGGTAGGAGAGACTGAGCTCATGTGGGTCATGCTTGACAAACGGACTGGGGATTCACTGAGGATTGGGGTGGTTTACAGACCTCTGACACAGGGGAAGGAAGGGGATAGACAGCTGATACAGGCAGTTTCAAAGATGGCTCTCAAGGGAGAGCTTCTGCTAGTGGGGGACCTAAACCTCCCTGATGTGGACTGGGGGATCCAAGCTGCAGGATCAGCTTGGAGCAGGGGGATCCTAGAGGCACTACAAGGGGTGTTCATGAAACAGCTGATCAAGGAGCCCACTAGGGAAGAAAACCTGCTGAACATGGCCCTCACAAATGGGGAGAGCATGGAAGAGGTGGTGGTGGGTGGCAGACTAGGTACTAGTGATCACAGGACTGTGCGGTTCAGGGTAAAAACGGGGAGGGAGACAGATCAGACTAGAATGAGGGTGATGTACTTCAGAAAGATGGACTTTAACAAAATGAAGAGGATATCTGAAGAAGAAATGGCAGGGAAGGGGAATATAGGGGATGTTGAGGAGCTATGGAAAGATATAAAAGGACAGGTATTAAAGGCCACTGAAATCTGCATTAAAAAGGCGAAGAAGAACAAAAAAAGGAGGAGACCACTGTGATTTACAAGGGAGGTGACAGAGGTGATAAGGGAAAGTAAAAGGGCATTCAGGGTATATAAGAAGACTCAAAGAGGGGAGGACAGGGAGGTCTATAGAGAAAAGAGGAGGGTGGCAGGGCAGAAGATAAGGAGGGCTAAAGCGGATAATGAGGAGAAATAGCTAATTGGGACTAAAGGGGCGATAAAACTTTTTAGGTATGTGGGGGAAGAAGGAGGGAAAGGCAGGGGATAGTAAGGTTGTGGGGGGAGAGAGGAATACAACTTGAAAGGGACTTTGAGAAAGCAGAGGTGTTGAATAACTACTTCTGCTTGGTCTTCACAGAGATGGGGAAGGGTAGGGAACCAGAGCTGGGGGGGGGGGGGGAAGGAAGCCAGAAAGGTATATCCTAGTATGTTCAGCATAAATGGGGTAAGGGAGGAACTGGGCAGGTTAAAGGTGGACAAGGCAATGGGGCCAGATGGCTTGCACCCAAGGGTACTCTGGGAGCTGAGGGAAGAGCTGGCAGCCTCATTGATGAGACTGTTTAACTTGTCCATGGACACAGGATGCATGCCAAAGGACTGGAGGAGGGCAGATGTGGTGCCACTGCACAAGGGGTGCTATAAGGAGGCGGTGGAAAATTATAGCCCTGTTGCCCTCACCTCGGTGGTGGAAAAGGTGATGAAGGCACTAATAAAGGAATGGGTGGTGGACTACCTGGTGGACAGCAGAATGTAGGATGAAAGGCAGCACGGATTCATGAATGGGAGGTCCTAGTAGATGAACCTGATAGAGTTCTTCAATTGGGTGACGCAGGTGGTTGACCGGGGTGGGGTAGATGTGGCCTATCTGGACTTCAGTAAGGCCTTCAACACCAACCCTCACAGAAGGCTAGTAAATAAGCTAGAAATCTTATGGGTGGGACAGAAAATAACTAGGTGGGTGGAAAACTGGTTGGCAGGCAGAAGTCAGAGAGTGGTGGTAAATGGGGTGCATTCCATGGTGAGAGGGTAACGAATGGGGTACCCCAGGGGTTGGTGCTGGAACCCCTCCTTTTTAATATATACATCAGTGATATAGCAGAAAAGTTTGGAGGGAAGAGTGTGCCTATTCGAGATGATATAAAATCTGCAATAAGGTGCACACTGGGGAGGACATGAAGCAAGACTTGAGGACTCGAGGGTGGTTGGAAAATGTGGCAACTGAAATTCAGTGCCAAAAAGTGTGCAGTGATGCATCTGGGGTGCAAAAACCTGTGTGCAGTTTACACTCTAGGAGGGGAGAAAATAAAAAAAGAGCAGGAGAGGAATCTGGGGATTATAGAATCATGCAACCTTAAGGTGGGTAGTCAGTGTAGCAAGGCGGTGCAGAAGGCAAATGGAATGTTAGCATGCATTGGGAGGGGCATAACTATCAGAAGGAGGGATGTGCTGATGCCTCTTTACAAGGCCATGGTGAGACCACACCTGGAGTTCAGGATCCAGTTCTGGAGACCACACCTATGCAAGGACATTGACGGGATGGAAAGGGTTCCGAGAAGAGCAACTAAGATGGTGCATGGTATGCAGGGGAAACCATATGGACAGAGGTGTAGGGAATTGTATCTGTACCCATTGGAGACCACAAGGGAAAGGGGGAACATGATTTAAACTTTTAAGTATGTGAAGGGGATCAATAAGGTGAAGGAGAGGAACCTGTTCAGAAGGGGGGGCGCTAAAACTAGAGGGAATAGCCTAAGATTGGAAAGTGGAAGATATAGAGGCAGCGTGAGGGGGCGATTCTTCATGGAGAGAGTGGTGGAGGCCTGGAATAAATTATCAGAAGAGGTGGTGGAGGCTGAAACGGTGGAAGGATTTAAGAGGGCATGGGACAGACATATGAGATTGAGAAGTAAGGGGAAAAGAAGAGCCCATAAGAGTGGAGATGAGTAGGGAAGGGTAGAAAGGGCAGACTCGATGGGCCAGCGAGGTCCTTTTCTGCCATCAGATTTCTGTGATTCTGTGATTCTGTCATGCCCAGCATGCACTTAGCTGTAATAGAGGATTTCATCCCTCTCCCCTTCCCCCATTTGATGCTTCAGATTATGGAGTCCCCAATATAAGTACCCTGCTATCCTTAGTCCCTCTGCTGTTTATGGATTCCCCACTTAACTGTTTACAGTTAGATTTTGCCCTTTTCCTCCCCACAGCTTTATACCCCCTATCTACAGAGTTCTCATGCCCAATTGGCCTGTATGCAGCTTTGTTCCTTCCTTCTTCTGGGATGCCTAACACTATCCTCCCTTCCTTGGTCTTGTCTTTCCCCCATCCTTATCCACTTGCTCAGTACCCCCTCTTGCACCTCTTTCCATCACCTCTGTTGGGTTTCCTGGGGTGCCTAACATTTTCTTACCTTCACTGGCATCCACCCCCTTATCAGTATCCTCTTGCTCATTACCCCCTCTTGCACCTCTTGCCATCACCCCTGTTGGGTTTCTTGGTCCAAGTGCCCCCTTCTTTCACCTAACCATTTTAATTTCCCCATCCTGCCTCTGTCTTAGCCTCCTCCCTGCCTCTCATACCCATCTCCCCTCCCAGCCAAGCAACTTTTTTTCCCATATCGGCCCCCCCCCCTTATATGGCTAATGACAAGGTGTTATGTATTAGGTTTTATGATTACATGTTATATTTAATCGTAAAACCTAATACATAACACCATGTCATTAGTTTCAGCTACCTAAAAGAACTCTTAGTCTTTTATAACCCGGAACACCACCTTGCTCCTTCGGGGGGGGAGGCTGCTAACCATCCCAAGTTCATGTTTTCTACAGTCAGGGAATAGGCCTTACCATTGGCTGCATCAGTAATTTGGAATGCCTTCTCTGTTAACATGCAATATGCCCACTTAGTAGAGAATACATAGAGAATAATGCATATGTAGGTGGTTGATACAGAGTTTTTTTACACACCCAAGATGTGTGATAATATCTAAACCTCGAGAGTGAAGCTTGAGAGGTTTATATATTATCACACATCAAGGGTTTGTAAAAAAAACTCCATATCAACCACCTACATATGTTTTATTTTATATAATAACTGGAGAAAGGAAAAAAATGGTTCTCATTTGTACATAGCAGAAATCACTCCATATGCAGCATCTACATACATTTTATTTCTTATAATAGAAAGCAGACAAAGCAGATTTTACTACATATTTTACATCCAGAGGAGTAAACAGAATGCAGTAACAATTTAATGATACCTTTTTATATGTTCCTTTCTTGGGAAAGTTTAAATCCATCCTGGCTACATCATCTAGATGCCTCGGGATAATTTCAGTCTGAGGGGGAAGTTCATGAGACTTAAACGTAACTCTCTCTGATAAGATCAGTAGGAGACAAATTACTTTCTAACAAATAATTATTATATTATTTAGTAAATTACATTTAAATTAACTGACAACTTGTCATTTTAAGAAATTCTCGAGCGTTGCTTCCTCAGATCAGAGTGAAAGGTCATCCAACGTGGGAAAATAATAAGGGGTAGTGGTGAAAGTACATGTTTCGGATCTACCTTACCCAACTTGAACCCACGACCATAAGGTACCACACTTAAAAGGCAGTTTAGTGAAATTCCTGTAAAACATTATTTTTGTCTCTGTCCCTGTCAGTGCCACAGACGGCAAGAAAACGGTTCTCCATTTGGACTGCTGCAGGCTTCTCGGCGTGTGACTGCAAAAGTCGTATCAATCCGCGGGTTGATACGAGTTTTTTCATATCAACCTGCAGGTTGATATGACTTTTTAAAGTACTCAATAACGGGTTGATAACGGGGGTCACCAGTTATTATAAGAACATAAGATTTTGACGGCAGATGGGGACCGAGTGGCCCATCTAGTCTGCCCATGAACCCACCCCCCTCACCTATATTTTGCTGTTTTTGTTTATACAGTAGTGCTGGTCCCATGTGTACTTAATTGCATTCACCATCTTTTCTGAAACCATCTTTGGGTGCAGGCTGTTCTGTGTGTCTATTACCCTCTTCATAAAAAGTACTTCCTGATATTGCCTTTGAGCCTTCCCCCTCTCAGGAGTAGGTTGTACCCTCTTATATGTGCCTCTCCGTTTGCATGGAAGAGTTTTTCTGCCTGAACAGTGTTTATACCCTTGGTGAATCTGAATGTTTCCATCATGTCCCCTCTGTTCCTTTTCTGTTCCAGGGAGTGCAAATTTAGATCTTGGAGTCTAGACTCATATGGCTTGTGATGAAGGCTCTACACCATCTTTGTGGTCCTTCTCTGAATTGATTCCAAGTGCTTTATGTCCTTCCTCAGGTGGGGCCTCCAGAACTGGATGCAGTACTCCAGGTGTGGCCTCACCAGGGATCTACAGAGTGGAATAGTCACTTATTGTTTCCTGCTAGGTATTCCCCTGCCTATGCATCCGAGGATGCTGCTTGCTTTTCATGCCACTTTTTTGCATTGATTCCCTGCTTTAAGGTCATCTGATATGATTACGCCTAAGTCCCATGCAGTCCTGGTCTCTTTAAGTCAGTGCCCATCTAAGAAGTATTGAGTTCTTGGGTTCTGTCTTCCCAGGTGCATCTATTTGCATTTTTTTAGCATTAAATCTAAGTTGCCAGTCGTTGAACCACTGTTCAAGTTTCTTGAGATCCTCCTTCATACTGGAGGGTCCCTCCTAATTGTCCACCCTATTACATACTTTTGTATCATCTGCAAACAGGCAGACTTTACCCTCAAGACCATCCTCAATGTCACTGATGAACATGTTGAATAGGACTGGACCCAGCACTGATTCCTGGGGAACTCTGCTGGTCACAAAACCCTCTTTGGACAGGGTGGCATTTACTGTGGCTTTCTGAGTTCTATCCTGCAGCCAGTGTGCTACGCAGCTTACCATCTTATGACTGGCTCCTGTGTGTTCAAGTTTATTGATCAGCCTCCTATGTTGGACAGTGTCAAAGGCCTTGCTGAAGTCCAGGTACACCATGTCCTCACCCCCCCCCCCCCCGGTCCACTGCTTTGGTCACACAATCGAAGAATTCGATCAGGTTAGTCTGCCATGATCTACCTGCAGTAAATCCATGTTGTTAGGGGTCGAGTTTTCCTGCCTCTTTTAGGAAGTCTAGAAGAATTTAAAAAGGGATTTAAAGCTTTTTGATTTCAGTAGGATTGTAAAAAGTGGTGAAATAAATAATAATTGTTTCTTATTTATGGGTTATTTATATTTTAATAACTTACCTCATTCTTATGCCCAAATGCGTATCTTTTGTATGTGTTTTCATTAATATTATACAGTGCTCTGAGCCCTTTGGGGATGGAGCACTTTATAAATGATATTACGTTCCCATGCCTTGCCTTACCATTGATCTTTAGATAACAAATTCTCAGCAGTCTGCAGCTAAGAAAATATGAAAGGAAGTTTGTCACTTTCCAGAACATTTTGAAAAAAAACATATTTAAATACAATTGTGCTTATTTTATTGATGTTTTGTTTGCTATCCCCTTTATTCTTCATAACTAGGTTCAGCTACAGTACATGGACATAGGATCCTTATCTATTACAGTTGCTCTAGTATGGGCGTTTTGTGTTTGTGACATCATAATCACTTCCACGGCAACAAACTGTGAAATTTCAGAGTGCTGTCATTTCAGCAAAGGATTGCACAGCAGGATTAAATCAACTGTAGGGAAAAAGGATCCTATTTCCATGTAATTAACTGAGTAATGAATATTAAAAAGGAATAGTTTAGTTTACTTTGGTGTCCAGGTAAGCATACTGGAACCAAAGGTTTCATTTTCAGTCATTATCCAATGTAAAAAGTACAGACATTAAAAACAGAAACAGTACATACTCCCTATCAAAAAAGGTGCAACGTCAAAGTGATGAAACTGACAATTGAACAAAAACGAAAGCTAAGTAAAACATTCACAGTTATGAAAACTAATGAAAGGCTTTTCTCACTGCTGAACCAAATGTCTTAGTTGATGTAGCAGCCTTATGGTTATGGAATTCTATTACAAGTTACTGTTACATGGTAAGCAAATGATTGTAGACTCATATTGATGTGTTTCAACTACATTTGCAGTAAATGTTCACTGAATGAGAACTGAAGCTGGCAATAGAAAGTTTCAGTCCATTGCTAAACTGGGGGTTATTTTTTCTTCAGCAAACTTAAAACAAATTTAGAATCTACAAGTTCTAACCTGGAATTATAAGGAAGCTAATTTAATTCATTAATAATATGGTGGTGTGGGTATTATTACCACTTGTTAGGCAAATCTTCCAATTTTATTATAAAAAAATATTTTTTTCTCAAGAACTGTTTTAGGAGCAGAGTCACACAATAGCCCCTCGACAAGGCCCCCTGGCTGCACTGTCTCCTGCCCTCGTCCACCTCCCCTGTATCTCCACTCCTGCCCCGCCCCAACCACCTCCTGCACCCCTCTACCCCCTGCACCTCCTACTCCCGATCTCCTACTCTCACTTCCCCACCCAATCCCCCTTCCCTTGTCTTGCTCATAGCTCAAGTCTTTGTACTGGTTATTACATGTCTGTAAGTCAATGACTATATGTTTGTAACTAAAAATGATGACTGTTGCACATGCTGACGTGGAACCTTTGTAAAAGAGCCTCGGCTCAAAGGTATTGTAATCCTAGATTAAAATAAATAAATAAAAAGACCCAAAGTCAATAAAGGGGAGAAGATTATGCTGAGAAAATAAGATTCTACCTTTGTTCATCAAACATCTTTTAATTCTGTACAATAGACACAGTTTTTGGTTAATTTTTAGATGGGATGTAATTCAAGTGGGCCAAGTACATCACATCTGGGTCAATAAGGACCCAAAGGTATTTCAAAACTTCAGCTATAGGAATAGAAATACAGAGGGCTAGATTTTCAAAGTGTGGCACAGGGCTTACACCAAGCCCTGCACCGCAACATTTCTGGCAATGCACCAAACCCTGTTGCTGCAACTGCTCCTGATTTTACAATCTCGGGTGCAGTTGTGATAGTTTTCATGATTTATGTCAGCTTGCACCAAATATCTGGTGCACACTCTGTAAAAAAGGCCCCAGGATCGCTACAAGTTAGACCAGAACAAGTTGGTCTAACTTGTATCAATGGCTGCACAGGATAGAAAATCCCGTCAGATAGCCGCAAGCCCCATGCATCATATCATCGGCTCAGTCAGGGCTTGTGGCAATTTAAGCCATTTGAAAATCCTGCCTGGAAAATCTATAAAATGTATGCTTCATTTCCAGTAATTTGGAATGCCCCTCAGTGAAGGAATTTAAAAGGAGATTTAAACCTTTTTGGTATGAGCAGGCTTTTAAGAAGTGGAGAAATAAATATTAAATAGAGAATACTGGATAG
Organism: Neoceratodus forsteri; assembly: GCA_016271365.2. Lineage (NCBI taxonomy): Eukaryota > Metazoa > Chordata > Ceratodontiformes > Ceratodontidae > Neoceratodus > Neoceratodus forsteri. The sequence continues at coordinate 945,741,528 of CM057458.1, forward strand.
ACAATGATGCATAACCAGTGTGTTCTGCCACAGTGGGGTCCTGATTCCCTCTGACCTTGAGAGCAAAGTTCGAGAGGTCCATGGGAATCAGAACCCCGAGGTGGCAGAACACACTGGTTGTGATAAAGTTGCTCATCCTGTGTTTTTTACAGTGCATAGTATTGTGTGAAATGTACATGTTAGTTCTTTCACTTTCAAAATGAAACTGACTTGGGCAGTCTCTAGAGGTTTAAAAATGCTATTGTACCACAGAAGGGTACAATCACATTCCATGACCGAGAACTGTGGTATAACAGCATTTTGAAAGGGATGGTATTCTATACAGAACAATGCTCTACTATACACTATATAGAGAACTGTGTATGAGCAAGCATACACAACAAGGCTGTGTTTCAATAGAGAGGTTTCCATGGTAACAAGAGACCTCAAGAGCGCAGCTCAAGAGGTCTCATTACCACGGAAACCTCGAGATTGAAACAAAGCCTTGTATGTGTGTGGTTGCTCATACACAATCTTTTATAGCGTATGGATAACCATTAATACAAGCCTGTGTCCTGCAAGGTCCCCCCACAGTCTCCAAATGCCTTAATTTTTTGCGGTTCTTTCAAGCACCACTCACTTCCTGGGCCAGCTCTCACTACCACGGCCACTTCATCAAGTGTGGTGATTTGAACTATGCAGCCATGCAAAGATGTTCTATCTCGTTGTGTTGTAGTAGTGACGTCGCTAGTGCAGCTTAACAACATTGTGACGTCGCTACTGTAGCACAACCAAGCCTATTCTAGGGATGGAATTCCATCCACAACAGCATTCCACCACACTATAATAATTATATCTTATTTATGGGTTATGTGTTTAAATATGATGTTTTTCAATGTTTTCTCAAAAATAACAAACTCACATGAATTAGCATTTGAAATAATTCTCTCTCAAGGCCTGATTTTGATCTGCTACATTTGGTAAGATTCATACCTCCCAACCTTTTAACTAGGTCACGTAGTGATCCAAATGCAAAACACCTACTCATGAATGTGCAGAATCAAGATGTTTGTTTCCTTCTACAGTATCTTAAAAACTCATAACATGGGGTATGAGAAAACAGGAAGACAACTGGGCAATCAGCATCACCTGACTGTTGATTAATACTCAATATATGCACAGTTGGTGTGAGGGGGCAAGATAGGGGATCAGTGGGCAGAACAGAACTTGTTATGTGCTTGAAGAAATCTCAGTGTAAGGCAGCCATTTGTAAAGGCACCAAAGCGAGCGGTAGTTAAGTGTTGGGCTATGCTGTGTACAGAAGGGCTGTAGTGTTGTTTTTACTGCCATCCTCTAATGATGTCGGCTCCCCGTCCACACAGACTGTGCCCCCCCAATCATGCCGCTGTCTGCAGATCGGACAGAGACAGAGAGAAGGCTCTCCTCCTGTGTGCACATCAAGCAAGAGAGAGACAGACAGAGAACAGTTATGTTGCAAGTGGTTTTGCAACCCACAAAGTACAGTGAACATCCTCATCCCATCCGATGTACAGAGAGGGGCCCCCCCCGCCCACTCCTGGCGGTACACTTGTTCTCCATGCAATGAACCTCCTGATGCCCCTGGCATACTGTCAGCCTGTGGACCATTCTGCCCCCCCGAGGATGTCTGTTCCTGTGCTACATTGTTTTTTTTGCTGGCAGTCAGACAGTGCAATACAGGGAGAGTAAGGAGGGGCAAATGGCCTGCCAGGAGCACCAGAGAGAGAGTGAGACACAGTGACACAGTGCTGACTTGAGAGAAAGAGAAACACCAACACACTGTGTAATTCAAACTTCCTAATGCTGCTCTCTCCTCTCTCTCTGTCTCCGAGTTCCTCGACGTCAGCTCCCCATCCAAACCAAGACTCCCATCTCCCTACTATCACCACTGTAACATGTGATGTATGAGTATCAGATCCATTCATCCTCCTCAAGGAGAATCCACAAGTCCTCAAGTCGGTCCGATCGTACTGACCGCATCACAAGTTTTTATTCATTTTTGAAGTCCTTTAGCCTGTGCTCTATTACACTGACAACAGGAGCAGTGGAGGGTGTCCTGCACAGAGGGGGAGAGAGATAGAGTGAGAGAGATGCAGAGCCAGTACCGCAAACAGCAACAAGAGAGAGAGAGAGTGTGAGAGGCAGCTCCTAGAAAGAGAGAAAATAGTTGCAGAAAGAGAGAAAAATACAAATAAGTTGAAGGTTTGGGAGTGTCCTTGCTGCAGCCTAGCCTCTCACAGCCCCACCATCTTCACAGTGTTCCAACGCGCTGTCAGTCCCCAGAGAGACAAAGCAGCCTTGCTCAACTGTGTATGGAGAGAGGAAGAAAGCGAGAGACACAGAAGCAGAGTAACCTAGCATGTAATGTTGCCATGTGTTAATGTTTACAAGTACTGTACTACCACATATTCCTTTGTCCCCAAGTGTCATTCTGTTTTACCATACCATGCATAAAATCAGCTGCATGTGTGCCACACAGTTCAACTGCAGAGAGGGATGTCATGTTTTGCGTAGTGGAGTGCAGAGGATAGCTCATGTTCTGCTTATAAATGTTCTGTGTTGTTCTCTGGAGAGTGTCTCTGTCATCTCTGCACACACACACACACACACACACACACACCCTCTGCACTATAAGAGCAAAGCTCAGTCAGTCATTATCACATATCACAGGTATTTCAACAGTGGGACTACTTTCTTGGGGGGGAAGGATACTTCATAAATTTGAAGGTTTTCATAATTTTATATTACTTTCCTTTCTTTTTATCACACTGTACTGACCCCATGTTATAAGTGCAATACATAGAGTACACAATGGGGGGTGAAATATTGACAACAACAAAAATGGAAAGAGACCTTTGGGTAGTCATATCAGATGACCTAAAGGTGGGCCAACAATGTGAGAAGGCAGTAAGAAGGGATACTGGGATGCATAGGGAGAGGCATCACCAGTAGAAAACAGAAAGTTGTTGTCCCTCCGTACAGACAGTTGATAAGACCACATCTGGAGTACTGTGTACAGTTCTGTAGACCCCATCTCTGCAAAGACATAGACAGGGTGGAGGCTGTCCACAGGAGGGCAACCAAAATGGTGCAGGGTCTGCACCAGAAGACATATGAAGAAAGACTAAAGGAGCTTAGGATGTATAGACTTGAGGAAAGGAGGGAGAGTGGGGACATGATAGAAACTTTAAATACGTCAAAGGCATCAGCAAAGTCCAAGGGGGTAGCATCTTTCAGAAAAAGATATGTGCAAGAACAAGGGGGCACAATTTGAAGATAGAGGGCGGATGGCTCAGAGGTAATGTGAGGAAGTATTTCTTCACAGAGAGGGTTGTAAATGCATGGAACAGCCTTCCTGAGGAGGTCGTAGAGTCAAAAACTGGGGAGTAATCCAAGAATGCATGGGACAGACATAAGGCAATTCTAGTGGGGGTAGGAGGAAGTAGACGGTTAACTAGGATCTGCAGCTTATCCGTTAGGTAGGAAAATGGGCAGACAAGGTGGGCCAAGCGGTCCTTATCTGCCATCAGATTCTATGTTTCTATGTTTCTATAATCCACTCCAGGGTATGGGGTTATTGGGGATTAATCAACATCCCAGGTGCTGTGATGGCACTCAGCCCTGTAGCCTCGTGCCTCCACAGTACACCAAATTATTGATAATCTGTCATTTCCATATCCTTCACAGAGTTATTGCTTACTTACACAAGTACTTTCTACAGAGGTAGCCACAGAATACTGTACATCCCAGTAAATATGTACTGTAGATTTATACAATGTAGGTGAGAGTTCAATCTTATCGATAAATTATTTTAGCCACATCAGCATTCTAAGTAAGGAATAAGACATGACAGGGTGCTGGTTGTGCTGGTTTTGCTGCATGCGCAGAGGCAGAGTAACACTCATGAATGCAGGTTGTGTGTCTTCAGCTTGGTGTAGTATTTGCTGCTTTTACTCCACATGTCGAGCATTTTTGCACAATAAAATGAAAATATATATTTCTGTGTTAAGCAGTGAAGTGTTTTTTTTTTCACTGGGCTAACTGAATGTTGAGTAGTAATAATTTACTCATGTCAAGCACAGACCTCTGAGTGCACTTCAGTCTCAATGTGGAATTGGCTTTATGTGTCACATGGTCTAGCCAACCCTATGAAGTGCACCAACCCATATTTCTGTTTGCGCCAACCATTTGGAATGTGCACGTATCTTCAGCCCCTTGAAATGTGGTGCAACAAGTACAATCAACACACCAAATTGTTTCTTTATGCTTATAAATGGGGTTGGTAGGCAAATTTGTAAAATCTCTTTGCCACACCAATTCCCTCTATCCCTGGTGTTTCTCCTGTTTTGAAGTCATAATCCTTGGCTACGATGTCACAGCCAGTTGCCAAGGAAATGATCCTGTACCAAGCAAAGGATTATATACATAGATACATAGACAGTGAAGGCCATAAAAGGCCTTTCAGCCCATCCAATCTGCCCACCCTACTTACTGGACCTAACTACTCTTCACTGGCACTAGTGGCCATCCAGCCCTTTAATTTCACCCCCACTTCTAACTCAGCTCATATATCTGTCTCATGCCTTCTTCAAACTGTTTACCAATTTGACCTTTACCACTTCTTATGGCATCCAGTTCCACTTGTCCACCACTCTTTCTGTGAAAAAGGAGAAGAGTTCTGTGGCACCCACCCTGTTTATTACGTAGTTACCTGTACTTTTCTATCATGTCACCCCTTTCCCTACCCTTCTCGAGGGTGTACATATCCAAGTCCTGCTCCTTCTCCTCATCTGGCTTACCCTGTAGTCCCTGGACCATATTGGTTGTCCTGCACTGTACTGCTTTTATTTTTGCTGCAGTCTTTCCTCAGGTATTGACTCCAGTACCTTTTCCTCCATGGTGCTTTTGTGTACCACCACGACCCCCATTTTGCACTGCACCCTTGAGTTCCTTTTCCCTATATGTATCACCTTACACTGTTTTGTACATCCTGTTTGTCTTCCCCACAGCTTTGTTACAATGTGCTATGGATGTTAAGGTCTCTGATATCATAACCCCAGGTTCTATTCCTCCATTGTGCTTTCCAGTACCACCAACCCCCACCCATTTCATACTGCACTCTTGGGTTTCTTTTCCCAGTGTGCAGCACCTTACACTTTTTTGCATTGAAAAACAGTTGCCAGATCTTTAACCAGTTCCACAATCTGCCCAGATCCTCCCTGAGTTCCCTTTACCATTCCAGTGTGTCAACGCTTGTGCAGATCATTGTGTCTTCTGCGAAAAGGCAGACCTTGCCCTTAATACCTTCTCTTATGACACAGATGAAAACATTGAAAAGGACAGGTCCAGCACTGATCCCTGTGGTATTGCTCTTGTAACTTATTTTACTGATGAGAACTCCCCATTTACTATGACCCACTGAGTCCTTCCACTAGGCCAGTTTTCCACCCAAGTCACTATTCTTCTGCCATGCCTAAGTCCCTTAGCCACTTGACCAGTCTCCTGTGGGGGGCTGAGTCAAAGACCTTGCTGAAATCTTAGTACACTATATCAACTGCCTCTCCCTTATCAGCCACCCTGGCCATCCAGTCGAAGAAGTCAATTAGATTCATAGAAACATAGAATTTTTCAGCAGAAAATGTCCGTTAGGACCAACTAGTGTGCCCAGATGTTCCCTGCCTAGTCTGTCTCTGTAAATGCAAACTGGTCTCTGATGCTCCTCTATATTCCTTGCCTGTTTGCAGTTGCACCCCAGTGTCTATCCCAGACATGCTTGAAGCCCCCCACCACTGATTTTGCCTCCACTACTTCTGCTGGCAGTATGCTCCAGGTATCTTCCCTGCCAGCAATTCAGGAGCTTCTGGTACTGCAGAAAGTTAAGCAAAATCTGTTTCAGAGAGTAGCACGTTCGTGTGACAGTCACAAAGTATCCCTAGAAAGCACAGGTTCGATATTGCTATTCACCCGATGTAAATCATATTAAGATACTTCTATTTTTTGGAACTCAGATAAAAAAAATTTGACCCCACCAACATTTCAGGGAGAGAAATCCCCTTCATTAGGGTGGAAGTTTTATCTAAATAAAAAAAAAATTATATATATATATATATATATATATATATATATATATATATATATATATATATATATATATATACACACACACACACACACATTATCCACACTCTGTTCTAGTAACACAGAAACATAGAAGTTGACAGCAGATAAGGACCGCAAGGCCCATCCATTCTGCCCATTTCTTTTTCTACCTTATAAATGTGCCATCGGCCTTTGCTCTGTCAATGGCCTATCTAATCATACTCATCTGTATTGCTCCCTTATGCCTATCCCATGCCTGTTTGAAACCCTGCACTGTATTCATATCCACCACTTCCTGAGGTAGGCCGTTCCATGCATCCACCACCCTTTCTGTGAAAAAGAACTTCCTCACATTACCCCTTAATCGGACTCTCTCTAATCTCATGCTGTGTCTTCTTGTCCTGCTATTTTTCTTATATTGAAACCTGTTAGACTCTTTCACCTTGTTAATGCTCTTAAGGTGTTTGAATGTTTTGATCATATCACCTCTCTCCCTCCTTTGCTCTAGGGTATACATATTGAGCTCCATTAATATGTCCTCATATGTTTTCTGATGCAGTCCCTGCACCATTTTGGTTGCCCTTCTCTGGACTGCCTCAGTTTGGGTAATGTCCTTGTGAAGGTCTGGCCTCCAGTACTGCACGCAGTACTCCAGATGGGACCTAACCAGTGTCTTGTAAAGAGGGATTATTACTTCCCACTTCTGACTTGTGATACCTCTACTAATATACCCCAACATCTCACTAGCCTTACCTACTGCTTTAGTGGTCTGCTTGGATGATTTCAGGTCATCGGTGATGAAGATGCCCAAGTCTCTTCCTTCCCTTGTGACTGCCAGCAACTCCCTTCCCAGCATATAGGTGGCTTGAGGGTTTCTCTTCAATATGTCAGACACCTGGCAACTGGGGTTTAATGCCAAAAAGTGCAAGGTGCTGCATTTTGGGATGAAGAACCCAAGGAGGAGTTACCAGCTGGGGGGAGTACAGCTAGCCCAGACAGAGGAGGAGAAGGATCTGGGTGTGCTCATTACAGGGTCAATGAACAACTCAGCACAATGTAGGAAGGCAGCTGCAAAGAGCCAACAAAATGCTGGGTTGTATTGCAATAGGTATATTCTCGGGGAAGGGAGGCGGTGATTCTGCCACTGTATAGGTCATTAGTTAGACCACATCTGGAGCACTGTGTGCAGTACTGCGATCTGAAGGGACATTGGGTTACTGTGGGGTGCAGCGCGGGACGACAAAGATGATCAAGGGGCTAGGGACTTATCATACGAGAGGAGGTTGAAGGAGTTGAACATGTACTCACTGGAGGAGAGGAGGGACAGGGTGACATGATTGAAACCTTTAAATACATGAAAGGAATAAACAAGACAGGTACAGAGGGGCTGTTCAAAGTAAGGGAGGGGAGGGCCACCAGGGGCCATGATATGAGACTGGAGGGAGGAAGGTTCGGGAGGGAGATGAGGAGACACTTTTTTACAGAGAGGGTGGTGGCTGGGTGGAATGCGTTACCTGCAGAAGTGGTATCCAGTAGAACAGTGGACTGCTTCAAAAGGGGATGGGACAGGACAAGGGGGAGGGTTAATGACGGGGAAGGGTGGAAGGGAGGGGCAGCTGCAGAATAAGGGGTGCTAGCTGCACATTCAAGCAGACTTGATAGACCTCTAGGCCTTTATCTGCTGGCAAATTTTGTAAGTTCGTATGTTCATGCATGATCTTGCACTTCTTTGTGTTAAACCCCAGTTGTTACTCTTCCAACCATGTTGCTAGTTTATCCAGATCTCTTCTCATTCTGCCCACCCCATCGGGATCATCTACTCTGCTGCAGATCTTGGTGTCATCTGCAAACAGACAAACCTTTACCCTCCAGTCCATCTGCAATGTCTCTGATGAAGATATTGAAGAGGACTGGCCCCAGAACTGATCCCTGAGGTACCCCACTTGTGACTTGCATCTCTTCTGACTGTATATCATTTACCACCACTCTCTGTTTTCTACCTATCAACCAGTTTGCCACCCAGTTGACCAACTTCTGACCCACCCCGAGCCTACCAAGCTTATTAATCAATCTTCTATGTGGAACAGTATCGAAAGCTTTGCTGAAGTCAAGGTAGGCAACATCAACTGTACCCCCTTGGTCCATCACTCTGGTTACCCAGTCAAAGAAATCTATGAGATTAGTTTGACAGGACCTTCTTGTTGTAAACCCATGCTATCTTGGATCCTGTGCTCCTGTGGATTCCAGGTGTTGCACTATCCTTTCCTTAAGGAATGCCTCCATAATCTTGCCCACTACTGAGGTAAGGCTGACTGGTCTGTAGTTCCCTGCCTCCTCCCTGCTACCACTCTTGTGGAGCGGGATCATATGAGCCCTTCTCCAGTCTTCTGAGACCTCTCCTGTGCTCAGAGACTCACTAAACAGTTCTGATAATGGCTCTGCTAGTTACACCCTTAGCTCCTTTAGTACCCTGGGATGTATGCCATCAGGTCCCATTGCCTTGTCCACCCTGAGCTTATCCAGCTTTTGTATGACCCTTTCTTTTGTAAAGGGACTAGTGCACACCTCCCTCCCCCCCTGTGTTTATGGTGCTGAGCTGTGGGCTCTGCCCTACCTTCTCTTCAGTAGATACTGAGCAGAAGTATCTATTTAGGATAGATGCTTTTACATGGTACTCCTCCTCACATGCCCTTATCCCCTTTGATCTTAGCAATACTCCCTCTGGACTTTCTCCTTTCACTAATGTATCTATAGAAAGTCTTGTCACCTTCTTTTACTGTTTGTGCTAGTGTTTCCTTGGTTTGGGCCTTTGCCTGCCTTACTGCCTTCCCTGCTTCCCTTAAGGAAGTTTGGTATGCCTCCCTATCTTCATCCTGATGCATTCCCTTATATTTCCTGAAGGCCAGCCTTTTGGCGTTGACCTTTTCTGCTACTGTTTTTGACAGCCAAAGTGGTTTCCTTCTTCTCTTGCACTTCCTTTTCTGTCTAACACAGTGGGATGTTGGTTCAAGTATTACATCCTTAATGCTTGCCCACTTTGCCTGTACCCCCTCACCTGTATTTCTTTTTGCCAGGGCTAGCTTAACTTGGTTGGCCATCTTATCAAAGTCAGCTCCTCTGAAGTCACAAATTTTTGCCTTGGAATGGAATGATTTAGTTCTAGTGGCCAAATTGAACCATACCATGTGATGGTCACTGGCCCCCAGGTGACCTTCTACCTGGAGATCTGTGATCCCTTCCCTGTTATTCAGTACTAGATCTAGGATAGCTCTGTCCCTTGTGGGTTGTTGTACCAGTTGTTTGAGGCCCTCCCCCTGCAGGGAATCTACCACGTGTCTAGTTCTGGCAGATGTTCCTGCTGGTATTGACCAATCTGTATCTGGCATGTTGAAGTCTCTCATTATCAGAACCTCCCCTTTAGCTGTCATATTTTTTATATCTTCTAACAGTAATGTGTCTATGTCCTCCCCCTGGTCTGGAGGTCTGTACACAACCCCAGTTCGTATGACTGTCCCATTTCCTGTTTCCAAGGTGACCCACAGTTCTTCTGGCTCCTTATATGTATTCTGAATTTCTGTAGCTTTGATATTTTCATTGACATAAAGGGCACCTCGGTCTCTACGGAACAGTACATAGCCAGGTACTGAAGTCTCCCAAGTGTGGTTACTGGTAAACCATGTCTCGCTAATGGCTACTATGTCCAGTTCAGCCTTTGTCATTATTGCCTGCAGGTCTGGGAACTTGTTTCCCAGACTGTGAGCATTAGTGTACATGATTTTTCATTGGCCAGATTTCAGTGTGTTAGTTGTTGGGCGAGGTCTGGCATTTCCCCTGTGTGTCGTATGGGAGCCGGACCTTTTACCTTACCTGGTGATGCAAATGAACTACAAACATGCTGAACTCCTGTTTGACCACTAGCTGAGGGGGGAGGAGTGTTCTTCCCATTTGACGTATGGGGTGCTGCACCCCCTCCCCATTTGCTAGTTTAAATATTCTGCAAAGACGTCAAATTTCTGCCCCAATCCACTGACTCCCTCCTTAGTCAGATGCAGTCCATCAAATTTAAAGAACTTTCACTCCCAGAACTGTTGTCAGTTCCCTACAAATTTATGTCCTTTTTCCTGGCACCAGCCCTTGAGCCACGTGTTTAGCTCCCCTATCTCCCCTTCTCTGGCCTTCTGTCCATCTGTCCTTCCCCTGCCGAAAAAGAAGAACCACAGACGAAAGAAACAAGGAGGTAACAGCAGAAACAATCAGCCAGCAACAAATGCAGTAGCCCTGTAAGCTTATCCTAATGATAGATTAATCTGTAAAACGTGTAAAGCGCCACCTTTAATAATTTTACAGAAGATATACCCTGTAAGAAACACTTTGCTCTAGAGAAAAATAAAGCAGTAACAGAAGATATACCTTGCAATTTGAATCAGAAGATTACAGCAGTAATCTGTAAGGACACACCTGTAGACACACCCTGTAATAATGCAACAGAAGGTATACCCAGCAACAACAATTTGAATCAGAGAAAAATAAAGCAATAAAATGGTAGCAGCAAACAGTAACAATCCCTGTGAGTACAAAATAAAAATAACAATACACAGTAAATCCGCCTAGCCAAAAGAAGCCTTAATCCTTTTCCTTGCTCTGGTAAGGTTCTTTGCTGTGTCCTTTCAAGCAACCTAGAAGAAAAGAGCTCAGGTGAAGCTAGGTGCCTTGGCCAGCAAACCTAGTCTTCCATGTAACTGATTTCAGTAAATAACGAACAACCACCAGCTATGTACATAAGAATAACACCTATCTCAGAACAAATTACCATAGCCAGTTCACGTATTTGCTATAGACATGTGGCAACTACAGAGTATAAGAAACAAAAGCATAGTATTCAGTACTTCTTCTAAATGCTACACACTCGCATCTTTACATGTGATAATGAATGGCACCATGTGCATCATGCATAAATAAAATGTACCTTAAGAGCCGTTCTTTAAATTAAACTAGTTGTAAACATAGCAAATAGAAAGTGGTACTAACTATATAGGGCAGAATTTTCAAATGGTTTAGATCACTGCAAGCCCTGGGGTGTGCCGACGATACGGCGCATGGAGCTTGCAGTGATCTACCAGGAGTTTCTATCCCACGTGGCAATTGCCACAAGTTAGACTAACTTTTTCTGGTCTAACTTGCGGCAATCCTGGGGGCCTTTTTTATGGGGCTTACACCAGATATTTGGAGCAAGCTGCCATAAATCATGAAAACTGTCACAAATGCACCTGAGATTGTGAAATTGAGCACAGTTGAAGCGACGGGATTGGTGCGCTGCCAGAACTCAAGTGTCATGGTGCATGGTTTGGTGCAAGCCCTGCACCATGCTTTGAAAATCCCACCCGTGGTCCCTAAATATATAGTTTCATTTCCTGCTGCTGCTAGTATTCTCAGGGTTTCTAGTTTTCCTAACTCTTCTAGGCTGTCAATTTCTGTTACTGCTATCCTCTCATTTACAATATACACAGTGCTACTCCACCTCCCTCCCTTTTTTCTGTCCTTTCTAAATAGCTAGTATCCTGGTATGGGTATGACCAATTTGCGATTCTTGGTTGCAGACATCTTGGAAACAGCCACCAGGTCAAGGTTTCCTATCACAACCAGTGCCTGCAGTCCCATCATTTTGTTGCCAAGACTCCTTGCGTTAGCACACAACATTCTCCAACAACTGGTCCCACCACCCTTTTTCCCTTACCCTGTGTATCACTGTCTTTCACTACTTGGTTGGGGAAGACTGATAAGGCCCCCATCCAGTTTGTGACATTAGTTTTGTACCGTGTCACACTGACTCCCCCATGAGTAGTTTAAACTAGCTATGTATTGCACCCCTCTTTCTCCCAGCACCCTTTTGCCCTTCTCATTGAGATGCAAGCTGTCCCCCTTGAACCACCTCCTATCCCTCCAGGTCTGGCCCTAGTCACTGAGGAACAGAAATTCTTCCACCATCTCTTTAGCCATGTACTGAATTGGAACACATGGAAATGTTCCCTCTCATTCCGGCAGAGCCACAGTAGTACCTTGAAGAAGGTGACCACCCCTGCTCTCTCCATCACTGCCATCCTCAAAGCATGGAAGTTTGGCTTGACCTGTTCCATGCTCCACCTGCTCAGATCATTTGTGCCCATGTACACAATTAGATTTTGCCTTCCTCCCCCTCTCCCATGAGTTTCACCACCCTGGATATCAGTCTGCCTACTGTCACCCCAGGGAAACAGCAGACTACCTCTTTACTATTGGGCATGAGACCCAATCTCTTCCAGTGCTCCTTACAATTGACTACCTCACTATATGTACCTTCCACTCTACCCCTTTGGGAATCAACCCAGCCCCTGGCATGCTCTCTGGCAGCACCTGTCTGTTAGGTGTGCTGGTTCCCTGTTCCCTATCCATGAGGGTAGATTAGGGTACCTCCTGTTGCAATAGGGTAAACCTATTACATGTGCACAACCCAGTTCCACAGGCTTGGAGCTTCCTTCCCACTTCTTCTCTCCCCCCCACCACTACTGTCCAGCCTCTGTCTCTGGCATGTGTTGGCCTTGGAGGTGACTGTGACAGTAGTGTCATATGGGGCTGAGCAGCTGCAGCTCTCACCTGTTATATTTCGGCCCTTGCAGCTTCCAATTCTACTCTCATGGCCTAAAACCTCCTGTAGTTGAAACAGTGGCCAAACTCCGGAGCACCTTCTGGTTCTTCACCGTCCCACACCACCTGCAGTCTTTCTGTATCCCTCCAACATGCCCCACTGCATCTTTGTGTGATTTGTACAAACTAGAACTTCAGGCCAGGGAAAACAGCTGGATTAAATAAAGTCTAAAGGATAAAGAGCCAATTTTCATGCAGCAGCCTTCAGTATTAAAAAATGGAATGCCCCAAAATTATTATTGTTAACAAGTACTGCTTCTTTAAGAGAGTCTTGTGTAACTGAGCTCTTCTGATGCAAACTGTGAATTATTTGCTGGAAATCAGATAACCACTTTGAGTGCATTAGATACACTAATCAACTTCCTCTACACATTAAAACAGTACACTCATGGGGCCAGCCACCAGTGCTGTGGTAGCACTACTGCCTGTGACACCGATGAACCAAGTTCGGTAGTGAGCTTGGTGTTTGGAGGGCCAGCTGGGGGAAGGAGGATTGAGCATCTGAGGTAGTGTTCTCCTCCTCTGGGGGAGGGGGAACATGGATCGTGGCACTTGCCTGACACTAGGGATGGGCACACCAGGCCATCAAGACACATGAGAGATGCGGCGGCCATTGATACATGTCATGAGGGTGTGCAGCATGCATCATGACAGCATTGCTCCTCCACGCCTCTCAAGGGGCACAGAAGAAGGGAAAACAGTGCTGACTGGCAGGATGACACTGGTCTCCTGCAGGCTCTGCACCCAGCTTTCCAAGCAGAGTTGAAGAAAACTGGATCCTGCCTCCGTTGGGGGTTTGGAGAACCATGCTAACCCCTCCAAGGGAGATAAGCACTGGGGGAACAGAGGATGCCTGAGTGACAGGGCTGGGGTGACTGAAGGATGGAGGATGGTCAATGCAGGGAGATAAATAAACAAAAAAATTATGCTAACAAATGTTAAGTTGTTAAACAGGTGTGTATGCAAACACGTTTTAAATTTTTTCATGTTCAGCAGCCCCTGATACTTGGGTACTTCTTTTTCAGTACTCAGGTGGGCAAAATCAATAAAACAATTAAGAAAACACTAAGAAAAACTATCCCTCCCTAGCTAGCCAGGGCTAGTCCCTTGCACATCCCCTATGCAGCAATTTCTTGCATTCTGCAGCCCAGCAAGCCAAAGTGCAACACTCAGGGAATTATTGGTGCAGAGACCAAAAGGAGGCAACAGACTCTATGAGCTGGGACCTGACGGTATACTGGGTGCAGACCAGTTTTCTCGGTCTATTTCTTACATTCCACCTACCTTCCCCATCATTCCAGAATGATTAACAAAAATGGTCAGCACATGGCACTGTGCAAGCAGTCAATACCATATTTGATCCCCTCTCCCTAACTTGGCCCAGCAGTCCCCCAAATTGGCTTGTTAAAATGATAGCCCTCTTCTTGCCCTTAGATTCAGGATTATGTGGTTCAGTATAGCTCAAATCCAACTAGCCAGTCAGCATTCTCCCCCCTCCAAAGCACACCAGCTTCTGTCAGCCACTGGAGCAAGTGGGCACACTACCAGGAGGGAGGGGATGGAGCAATTGTATTATCGATGACAGTAGGCAGACAGAGTAGATGCACCATTGATGCTGCATCTACTCCACCCCCTCCTTCTTGGTGGAGGTCTGCTCGCACCTGTGGCTTATATGATACTAACAAGAGCAGGTAAGCTGCAGGAGGGAGGCCAAATGACTTGCCAGATTTCAGCTATACTTTATTTTATTTATTTATTTATTAGGATTTCGGAGAATACCTTTGAGCCAGTGGCTCATTTACAGAAATTCTACATCAGAATAATAAGACAAAACAAGCATTTGTCAATGCCGAATGTTTGCTTGCTGGCATTAGCAGTGGAAGTGCAGGAGTTAGACAGATGCAGTATAGGAATGGCATTGAAGTATTGAACTGACACCAACGCCCCCCTCACTCTGCAGAGATGGACAGGCATTGGGGTGTGCCTTTGGGTCGTCACCCATGACAGTCACGACATTTCATCTCACCCTACCCTTCAGAAACTGACAAGTGTCGAAGAGTGCCTTGGGGTGTTTCGCCTTTACATTTACCTCATTCCATAAGGAAATATGCCAAAATGGGCACAGTATAGGAAAATGGGGTGAACTCTGGGGGCAAAGAAACAGAAGGACAAACTTTGGACTGTGTGGAAGGGCTCTAGTCTGCTATCTGACTTCGAAGCATACAGGGCTTCTCGGAACAACTGCAAAAAACACATTCACCTGGCCAAAAGCACCTACTTCAGGAACCTTCTAAAATCCTCGGCTGACAACCCTAAAACGTACTGGGCTCAAACTAATGAAATTCTTGGCAATAACAAGCCTCAGACTCCTGCTGGCATGAATATTCAGGGTACTCACTGTAATAACCCGCTCACTATTGCCAACGCTTTCAATTCCCTCTTCTCCTCACTTCCGGATGACGCTTCTGATGAGACCCGAGGCAAACGGCCTGCTCCTTCAACCTCAAGCCCTACCCATCCCTCCTTTGAGCTATCACTGACCTGGTACCGTGAAGTACGTAAACTTCTTAATTCCATACCAACCCGTGGGGTCCCAGGCCCTGTTGGCATCCATCCCGTCATTCTCAGGCAGTTTGCTCCTTGGCTTGCCAAGCCAGTCACCAGACTTTTCAATCTATCTATTGGCACCTCCTCTGTCCCATTGGCCTGGAAAACATCCAGAACCATTCCTATTCCTAAGAAGGGCAATGTCAAACAAATGACCAACTACCGTCCCATCTCTCTCCTGCCTACTCTTAGTAAACTTCTCGAGAAATTAGTTCATCGTCAACTCTCAGAACATCTCGGTAAGTTCAATCTTCTTACCCACTTCCAGCATGGATTTAGGCCTCGACACAGCATCACCACGGCTCTAACCCAACTTACCAGTGATATTAAAAACAATATGGATGGAGGGGGCTCTGTGGAGCCCGAGCAGAACGGCAGCATCCAACAACAGCTCCTGCTTTGATTCATATAAATTACTAAAAAAAAACCTCAATCGCTGGGAAGAGACCCCAATTAACGTTACTACTTGAAAGAGGATCCCTTTAATTATAAAATGGGTAACCCTCGTAAGGACAGAGGTGGAGGATCCGGCGCTAAGACAGCCGATTCAGCGCAACAGATGAGAAGTCTCACCAGACGCAGGTCGCACTTCAGAGGGACCTCAAGAAACCATGGCTTCTCTGGGCCTCAAACTGAACAGGCTGCTCTCATCCATGGCCGATCTGAACAACAAGATAGACTCCTTCAGATCGAGAGATACGGCCATCGAATCCACTGTGGAAGACATGAGATCTGAGGCTGAAAACGTTAAGAAACAAGCAGAGGCAGCATCGGCTGCAACATCACTGCTGGTTAAGGAAAATACACATCTTAGGGCCAGGCTCGAGACTCTTGAGAATCAGGCCCGCTCCTCGCACGTTCGAGTGTTGGGCCTGCCGGAGGGAATCGAGGGAGATCACCCCTTAATGTTTATGAGAGAATGGCTGGTGGAAAAAACTGACCCCTGATGACCACAGCACTGTATTTGGCCTGCAGAAAGTATATAGAATTACTCCTCGGGGTATCGTGAGGGCGCTGAGACCCCGTACCCTCTTAATCCTAGCCAGACGGAGTGGGCACTAGGATCGAATCACACATTATGCAACGACAAGTGGGACCTATTTTGCAAGATGACCGAGTGGTTCACCTATTCCCGGACATCAGCTACGCCACTCGCCTCAGGTGGGAAAAGATTCGACGGGATCCGAAAACGGCTTAAGCAAGCAAATATTTCCCACTCACTGGTGTTCCTGCTCGGCTGAGGATAGTGCACAGAGAGGAAAGTGGGTTTTCTCGGACCCCACGGAGGCTGGCAAGTGGGTCATGACGCTTTGCCGAATCCAGTCGGAAACGGGCGGAGAGATCGAGGCGAGGAGTCCAGTGGGTCAGAAGATCAGGAGGACACTTGAAAAACGTCCGGACAGGCCAGACCTTGATCTTTTAATTATGTTTCTATAGGCACCTTCTCAAATGGCCCTTCGTTTCAAAATTTAAGGACGCTGCTAGAAGGACAAGGCCTATCTTAGCCCTCATATTAAATTTACTGGACAGTGGCTAGCGTCTCATTTTCCCCTTCCCCTCTTGTTTCATATGTAGCCCTGGCAAAGTTAGCAATAACAATCTCCTTACTCATTTGTCTCTGTTCTTAAGGTGGGTGGCAGTTTGGCTGGAGGGTGTTTAGAGGGATGCTGCCTGTACTCTATAAATGGACTTGGACTTTTAGGTAGATAGTGTGGCAAGAATAATCCCTGATACAGGGGCTCATAGCTGGACAGATTATAATTTTTCTTGAGTACAGAACGAAGTAGCCACACTGCTCATGGGCTCACCTTAAACAGCTTTATTACGGAATTTTATTTGTGAACGAAATTTTGGAGTTACCCCATATGTGGTATCAAAATATTTGGGAATCACTAATCCTCTGATTAATTAGGGGGTATATCTCTCTCTTTCTGTCATGTATTAATGCTGATGGTATGTCCTAAATATGGTTTATGCATCTGTAAAAGGATATAAGATAAAACCAAAAAATAAAGTTTAACCAAAAAAAAACAAACAATATGGATATCGGACAACTCACCGGCGCCGTCTTCATTGACCTGTCCAAAGCTTTCAACATGGTGCATCACCAACTCTTGCTGTCTAAGCTTCAAGCCACTGGTGCCTCCGACCCCACTCTGTCTTGGTTCCATAGCTACCTTGACAATAGTACCCAGGCCATAGCTTTCCACAAGGCTATATCCTCCCCCAGACGTCTCACCCGAAGCGTTCCTCAGGGGTCCATTCTTGGTCCTTTACTTTTCTCCCTTTTCCTGAACGAGATTCCCAACTCCTTCCGTCACAGCTGCATCCTCATGTATGTTGATGACCTGGTTCTCTACTCGGCATCCAATTCGATCGCGAACATCAACCTATCACTCTCAAATGACTTTCAGGTCCTTCAGCAATGGCTTCTGAACAGCCATCAACATCTTAACCTTAACAAAACACGAGCCACGCTGTTCGGCTCTACAAAAAAACTACCCCTCATGGCCCCAATGCTTCTGGTTCAGTGTCAGGATGGATCTTCAGTTACCAACACGTCCTCTTTTAAATACCTGGGGGACCGTCACTCTTGATCCCTCCCTCGACTTTGCTACTCACATCAACACAGTCTGTCGTGCTGTTAATGCGAAAATCGGCGGTGCCTACCGGGTGCGGCACTCCCTCACCCCTTCTGCTAGGCTTTCAGTAGCTAGGGGGATGCTTCTCCCGCAGCTCCAGTATTGTCTTCCTCTTCTATACTCTGCTAACTCCAGCTTGCTCAGCAGATGGGACACTTCGTATAATAATATCTGCAGATTCGCATTATCCACACCACGCCTCAATCATCACTGCCTCCTCTACTCCGGGTTAAACTGGCTGTCGCTCAAGGACCTCTGCGCTTTCTCTCTGGGCTGCTTTATTGACTCCCTAACTAGACCCCCAAGACCGGACTCCCTGGCCCTCCTGCTTACCCCCGCGTCTCAAAGCCACTCTCTCAGATCCTCCTCCTCCTCACCACCCCTGCTCTCATGCAGACCTTGCGCCACAAAAATGGGTGAACAGGCTTTCTGGTACTTTGCTTCTAGGTTCTGGAACTCTCTCCCCATTCAGGTCAAATATGCCACCTCCCACCAGGTTTTTAAAAACTCGTTGTTCTCTCACCTTATCACACCTGGTCACTGCCAATGCTCTTAACATAACCGCAGACCATTCGTCCTGTTGCCCGGACCCCCTCCCAGTGGTTGCCCGGACCCCCTCCCAGTGGTTGCAACATTAAAGCTCTGCTATGAGTATCCTGGAGTACTAAATTGTCCCTCCACCTTGTATACCTGTTACATTTTTGCTTGCCATCTATTGTTTTCTTTGATGTCATTTGACATGATGTATCTCTGTAATGTGTAGCACCTTTGTCTTGTACTCTAACGGATTGTGCCTGAAAATGTTATATTTTTGCTTGCAATCTATCTTTTCATTTTTTTTTCTTCTCTTCTCCTCCTTAATGTTATCATGTCTTGATATATCAACTGAAATATTGTGGCTCCGATGTCTTGTACTCTCCCGGGTCGTGCCTGAAAATAGGCAGGATTGTTTGCTTAGCGCACTTACCCGGTTACCAAAAGCTAATAAATAAATAAATAAAGGGTCCAAGGCGCACCTCGATGCCTGTCACTGGCTGTAGGGTGGGGTTGGGGGTGAAATGGCATGAGCATTACTGTCGACAATCCCAAGTCACACCCCTGATGCCTGTCAGTCCCTACAAGGTAGGGTGCTATTGTCGAAAACCCTAACGCCCTGGGAGTTTCTTGGTATTTTTACTCTAAGTTTTCCACATGGGTTTTTTGTGACCCCACCGTGTGAACAGTGACACTATCAGTCCATTACATGAAAGGTGATTTTGCAGAGCAACTGCACCATTTGGCGCCACAGGTGCAAAAACACATTTCAAACAGGATGTGAAAAGTGACAGGTGCACTGTTCATGAGGAGGTGTAAAAAATGACATTGTTGAAAATCTGGAGTGAAAATATACAAAAACTGGTGAAGTCATGAGCGTGCGTAGGAACTGCGCAACGTACACCTGTAATGTACGTAGTTTGGGGATTTTTTACAGCAGATTTTCAACATAGGCATTTTTGCACCTCCGCTCATGAACAGTGTCAATGTGATTTTCGTAATCTATCCCGAACACTAAATTCCCACAGTGACCACGCTATTCTGTGCCGGAAATATGAAAACACATTTCAGCCACGGTGTGAAAAATGACAGCTGTACTGTTCATAAGGAGGTGTGGAAAAATGCAAATGTTGAAAATCTGGACTGAAAATATTACAAATTCATGAACTTACGAGGGTGTGTGGAAATTGCACAATGCACGCACATGACAGTCATTTTATGGACTTTTGTCACTAAATTTTCAACATAGCCATTTTACCACCTCTGCTCATGACCAGTGTCACTGTGATTTTCTTAATGTGTCCTGAACATTGATTTCACACACCAACTGCACTAATGTGCGCTACATGTGCGAAAACACATTTTGAGCATGTTATGAAAAATGACAGCTATACTGTTCATAAGGAGGTGTGGTAAAATGGCAATGTTGAAAATCTGGACTGAAAATATTAAAAATTCTCCAAGCTATGAGCGTGCGTAGGAACTGCGCAATGCACCCTCATAAAGCAGTCATTTTTGGGAATTTTTCACCAAATTTTCAACATAGGGTTTTTGGGGGCCTACCTCATGAACTGTGACACTGTCATTTCGTTACTTGGTCCCAAAAGGTGGTTCCGTGTAGTGACTGCAAAATCACCTTTCGGGACTGAGTAACAAAATGACAGTGACTTAATTCATGAGGTGGGTCCCCATGAACCCCATGTTGAAAATTTGGTGCAAAAATTCCCAAAAATGGCCGAGATATGTACCAAAGTTAAAAAAAAAAAAAAAAACATTTATTGCATTATACAGCTTACTGGCATTTCTTCAGTTTGTGGTTGGCTTTGAAGAGTGCAGACATGTTCCTGGTCCACCAAAGATCATCACACCAGCCTCCGGAGATAAGTATGGGGTGGGGAGTGTGGGGAGGTGGGTGCGCAGAGGGTGGGTGCGGGTTAGGGAAGGGGGCGAGACAGTCAATGAGGGACCTTTTTTTTTTTTACAGGTGTTTCTGTTTGTTTAGACTACGTGGGACTTTTGCCATGCTGGGGTGGGCTCCCAACAGCTGGAAGTTTTTTTTGGTGGGAGAGCCAGTGGAGCAGCTGGAAGTTTTTTTTTGGTGGGAGAGCCAGTGGAGCTGACGGGAGATTGGGCACCCCCGTCAGCCATACGGACTTCTGCCATGCTGGGGTAGGCTCCCAGCGTGGCACTTGGAACTCTGGTTTGGGGGGTACAAACCGTACAGTGGAGCCGATGGGGGATTGAGCACTCCCACTCAGCCATATGGACTTTTGCCATGCTGGGGTGGGCTCCCAGCGTGGCACCAGAAGTCTGTTGGGGGGGGCAGTGAACCCCTGTTGGCTATACGGTGTGCGTGCACCCACAAACAAGTTATTTTTCAACTCAGTATGCCTTCCTAATTAAAAACAAAATCAATAAAAATAAATCATGACATATGCTGCCAAAATATATGAACCAATGGCAGGGGCACACAGGTAGAAGTTCAAGGCTGCCTTGTAGCCTACACCGCAGAAGCTCTTACATCAGATGGAATTCTGTTTTTCTCTCACTACTTCCAATACTTTTACTTTGGTGGTGGATTTTAATTAAATTAAACGGAGCTGTCTATGACAGCTATATGTATGTAGTGCAGAGTGTAGGCACTTTGCATACTGCTGACGGCAGTATGTAAATTACCTGCCGACGGCAGTGTGCAAATTGCCTACACGTTACCTCCACTGATTGCAGCGGTTTTCTGCTTTCAGCTATACGCCACTGCATCTGAACAGCTGTCATAGACAGCTCTGACATTCATTGGCATGGTACAACCGCGCCTGCAAAAGGGAGCAGGGCATTGGAAGTGGGGGAGGCACACCTACGAAAACTCGTATGGTAGCACTATGTTTCTTGCACATGCATACAAGCAAACATAAAAACCATGATAGAGTTACAATAATAAATGAGTTCTTTTTTTTTTTTTTTTAACCAGAAGAGACACACTGAGCTGAAAGCTTGTTTACAGGTGCGACCTGGGAGCACAAGGAAGTTAAGTGACTTGCTCAGGGTCACACAGTACACAAGTGGGGGCCCTGGGATTCAAACACAGGTCTCCAAGTTTGCAGCTCAGAGCCTTAAACCACCTCGCAATACTGCCTCACAGGGCTAATACATACAACAAACTCATACAAAAGAGTAGATACATCAGACATAACCATAGATTATATCATATACAATGAAGTTTGGGGGGCACAATAGCAAGAACATGTTAAGGTTCTATTGTCTAAGTGCTAGTCTGTAGGGAAATGTTGTCTTGAACTAAGTGCAAGGAGTAGTCAAGTGGACGAAAGCAGACATAGACCAGAAAAAAGGAGCACATGGGCATGGTATAGAGATATAGGTGAATTAAGGGGAGGGACAAAGGTGAGGACTGTGTGTGGAGGAGAGGGGAGGCATGAGGGAAGTGGGGTGAGGGGATGATGAAGATGGGAGGGTGGAAGAGTGAGGGTAAGGGTGAGTCCTAGAGATCTGTAGAGGGGAGTGGGGAGGATGGAGGAAGTGAGGGGTGAAAGAGTGAGAGTAAGGGCAAGTCCTAGAGATCTGTAGCTGAGGGGGAGAAAAAAAAGAAAAACGGGAGAGAAAGGGGAGATAGAGGGGGGGAGAGAGGCATGTAAGGGAGATAGAAGCAGTGTTGTAGCTGAGCGGCTAGGTAACAGAGTCAGGGTGATTGGGTTGCGAGGGATGTTAGTTCCCACAGTCACAGTTAATGGTAGAAGCTAGGAGAGCATGGAGTTTTGTTTTAAGCAGGCCAAACTTTGTTTCCTTTTGCAGATCCCTGCTGAGTGAGTTTAATCAGTGAGGTGTGTGGTCCTCGTAGGATCGCTGACCTTGTGAGGTCCTTCGGAAGGGGATTTTCAGTGAGAGCTCACTTACACCCCAAGAACGTCTGGCAGGGTTGAGTTCTGTGAGGAGGTTTTGCACTTCGGGGGGGGGTAAGTCCTAAGGTGGACTTCTTAGCCAGAAGGCAGACCTGATATTGTATTCTATTGCCAAGGTTTAGTCACCCAGACTGCACGTAGAGAGCACAGGTATGTGTCAAGCCAGCCGCACCCAGCACAAGTCAACAGACCTTGTTTAGCATGGACTTAATCTGCTTGAGTACAGTGTTAGTCGTGGCCCCATAAACTACTAGGCATAATCAATAATTGACAGTGCTGAGTTAGTAACTACCCCCCAAAATCATGGATCAACGGTCATAAGGAGGGGCCATCATGTAAATGTCTCCATTTGGGGGACCAGGGGAGGGTTATGGAGGAGACTCATTTAAAAGATGATACGGACTTCTGTCACAGTGCCAAGAGACACCCATCTTTAGGTGCTAGGCAGATGAGAAGGGTGCAAAAACCTAACCCTAGTGACCTAGGGAGGGATTCGATTTATTTTTTAGTTTTTTTAATATGTGTTTTGAGTCTCATGCATTTCTCACTATATACCACTAAGTAAGGAAAAAACTTGGTACTCAACCCAGAGTACAAAGAACTCTATTGATTTTGTGATATTTAGGAATTAATATCCGGGCCATGCACACCCCTATTGTTCAGTAGTTTGGAACATGCTGATTTGAGGAACTGGAGTGTGGGATGTCTCATGTAATGCCAAGTACTTGAGAGGTATGTGAAGATCTCTATTTGAATTTCAGGGCTAGAACAATAAAAATATATGACAGATGGACAGACAGACAAATGGATAGACGGCTTAAGAAATATTGTAAATATCTTATCAGCACATATTGTAGCATAGGCTTTTCAAAACTATCCATCCAAGATGAGTGTGCCCCTGCAAAATTTACAAAACAGATACCTATCCAAGCTGTAAGACCACCTGTTAGGAGATCTAACAGCATCCAAGGTCGGTGGCAAAAAAATGACACAAATCACATTTGTGTCATTTTGTTGCCACTAATTATGACTTTTTGTCTTGTAAGGGGAATTTGCAAGGGGGGGGTAGATCCACAGTGCAGAAAAATTACAGAAGGCATAATTAAGGCAACCAATCTCTGTGTGTAGGAAGTGAGTAAAAGTAGAAGGAAAAAGGGATAATAATGGTTCTCTAGGGAGGTGGCCAAAGTAGTGAGGGAAAAAGGTGGTATAAGGAAATGCAGAGGGAGGGAGGAAGACAGTGAGGTATACCAAGTAAAACAGAGGAAAGCAGGGAAGGCAATGAGGGAAGAAGAGGTACAGACAGAGGAAAGGATAGCCAAAGAGGTGGCTAAAAGGGATAAGACTCCCTTCTGGTACATGAGTGAAAAGAGGAAAGCAAGGGGAGGTATAGTGAGGATAAGGAGGGTGGCAGGAGGAGACTTGGCAGAAGGTCTGTACCAGAAGACATACGAAGAAAGACTAAAGGAGCTTAATATGTATACCCTTGAGGAAAGAAGGGAGAGAGGGGACATGATAGAAACTTTCAAGTACCTCAAGGGAATCGACAAAGTCCAAGAGGGTAGCATCTTCCAGAAAAAGAGATGTGCAAGAACAAGGGGGCACAATTTGAAGATAGAGGGGGACTGCTCAGAGGTAATGTGAGGAAGTATTTTTCACTGAGAGGTTGTGGATGCATGGAACAGCCTCCCTGAGGAGGTTGTGGAGTCAAGAACAGTGAGGGACTTCAAGAATGCATGGGACAGGCATAAGGCAGTCCTAGTGGGGGGTAGGAGGAAGTAAGCTGTTGGTTAACTCGGATCTGCAGCTTATCTGTTAGGTAGGAAAATGGGCAGACTAGGTGGGCCAAGCGGTCCTTATCTGCCATCAAATTCTATGTTTCTATGTAAGAAGAGGATCAAGAAAAGCAGACATCCTGAACAGGTACTTCTGCTCAGTCTTCACTGTGGAGGGTTGAGGGGGGATGAACCACAAGAGGCAGCAGGTGCAAGGGAGAGTGGGGGTGGACACAAGTACATTTTCAGAGGAAAGACTCCTGAAAGGACTTGCAGCTCTGAAAGTGGACAAGGCTATGGGACCAAATGGGATATACCCAAATGTTCTAAAGGAACTCAGGAAGGTTCTAGCTGCCTCACTGATGGCCTTATTCAACAGCTGACTGGAAACAGGCATGATTCTGGAGGACAGAAGGAGAGCAGCCATGGTCCCTCTCCGTAAGAGCAGCAGTAGGGAGGAGGCTAGCAACTACAGGCCAGTCAGTCACACATCAGTGGGGGGGGGGGGATTAATGGAAACCCTGTTAAAGGAAAGACTTGTAGAGTATTTTTAATCCAGTGGGCTGTAAGACCAAAGGACAAATTGGATTCATTGGGGGAAGGGGTGATCATGCCAGAAGAATATGATTGATTTCTTCGACTGAGTGACCTGAGAAATAGATTAGGGGAGGGCAGTGGACATGGCCTATCTGGACTTTAGCAGGGCCTTCAACAGGAAACTAATAAAGAAATTGGGCAACCTGGGGTGGTACCTAAAGTGGTGAATTGGGTAAGGAGCTGGTTAACGAATAGGCAGCAGAGGGTGGTGGTTAACAGCACTCACTCTAATTAGGGAATAGTGACCAATGGTTGCACAGGGTTCAGTACTGGGACTGGTCCTCTTAAATGTCTTTTCAAGTGACATTGCAGAAGAACTGGATGGGAAGGTATGCCTTTTTGTAGATGACACCAAAATCTGTTATAGAATGGGCACTCAGGAGGGGGTGTAGAGAATGTGAAGGGACCTTGAGAAACTCAAGGATTGGTCAAGAGCATGGAGTTTAATGCAAAAAAGTAAAAAATCATGCCCCTAGGGCATACGAACATAGGAGCTGAGTATAAGATGGGAGAGGGTGTACTGGCAGTCACTAAGCAAGAAAGAAACCTTGGTGTTATCATATCTGATTACATCAAAGTGACAAAACAGTGTGACAAAGCAGCGGGTAGGCCTGTGGGAGGCTGGGATGCATAGGGAAAGGTATCTTCAGTAGGAGGAGGAAGGTGGTGTTTGCCACTGCATTGCTTGCTTGAGAGATCCCACCTGAGGTATTGTGTCTAGTTCTGGATGACACACCTCAGAAAGGCATAGACAGGGTGGAGGCAGTCCAAAGGAGGGCAACTACAAGAGTGCAAGCATTGCCCTACGAAGAGAGACTGAGGGATCTCAGCATGTACACCCTGGTAGAGAGGAGAGCAAGAAGGGACATGATTGAGACCTACAAATACCTCACCAGGGTAAACAGGGTGCTGTGGGGGGGAGAAAGAGCACCAGGACCAGAGGGCATGTGATGAAATTGGAGGGGGGGAGTTTAAGAGGGATGAGAGAAAGTACTATTTCACTAAATGAGTGAAGGACACCCTGTAATAGACTGCTGGCAGAAGTGATGGAGGCGAAAACAGTAGGGGGCTTCAAGAATGCGTGGGACAGACATGGGAAATATTATTAGTAAATAGGCAGGGAGAAGGGAGGATCACCAGGGACCAGTAAGGATCTGCAGAGTCAGACAAGGCAGGGATTATCTGTGCAGTCTGGGTTGACCAAGTGGTCCCTTTCTGCTGACATATTCCATGTTTCTGTTTGTCAAAAAAGGAAACATCTCTTGAAATTAGTAGGGCTGTTCAGACCCATTTAGGGCAGATGCAGCATGTATTTGTGTATGCATCTAGCCTTTTTGAAAATCTTACACTAGTAGTGGAAGAGGCTAAGAGAAGGATTTTCAAAGGATTTGGCATACACACACAACACAAAGGCTTGCCGCACCTGCCGTTCTTCCAAGCAGCCCTACTGCTATTTTCAAAAGATGTGTCCATTTTTGAGAAAAATGTCAGAATTAACAATAAATAGAAACATAGACATGTTAGCAGAAAATGTCCATTGGTCCACCCAGTCTGCCTAGTTTTGCCATACTTTACTCCATGGCCTATTGTCTAGACAGGGTGTTCACCCTTACCTCCCCCCTTGCTCCCTGTGTTACTGCTACCCTCCCCACTAACTATTAAGCCCTTTACTTTGTCACAGCCATGCTTGAATCCATTAATGATTCTTGCAACCACCAACTCTGCCAACAGGCTGTTTCAAGTTAAACCGTACCCTCTGTAAAGTAAAATGTTCTCATATCCCTCCTGAATCTTCCCCCTAGCCAGCTTCCACTCATGTCCTCTTCTTTTCAACCCACCATTTCTGCTGAATAGTTCCCAGCAGGTTACATTATCTTTGTCCTTTCAGGAACATGACGGTCTCCAGATGGTCTCCCCTCTCCTTTCTGGCCTCCAGTCAGTACATGCTCAGTGACCTGAGCCAACCCTCATAGGATTTGCCCAGTTGGCTGAGAATCATGTTGGTTACTCTGCTGCAGTTTGTCTCTGTCTTTCCTCAGGTGGGGACTCTAGAACTGGGTATAGTATTCAAGATGGGGTCTCACCAGTGATCTAAAGAGAGGTATTACCTCTTTCTTCCTGGTATCAAAATATCTTCCAGTATACCTCAACATTCTCGTTGCCTTGCTATATGTCTTTTATACTGACTAGTTTGTTTTAGGGAGTCACTTATGATGTCTCCATGTCCCTTTCCTGAGAAGTAGTACCCAGCTTAAACCCTGACATCCAATATAAAGTTCTGGAGTTCTTGTTCCCTCTGTTCATCAGCTTGCATTTTCTGGCATCGAATTTCAGCTGCCAGACCCTGAACCATCACTCAATTCTTTGCAGGTCCCTCTGCAACTCCCTTACCTCCTTGTCACTGACTACCTCTATCCTGCCTCAGAGCTTAATATCATCTGTGAAAAGACACATGTTGCTCTATATTCCCTTCTCCTATGTCACTGATGACCACATTAAAACAGACTCATCCCAGGACAAACCCCTGAGGTACCCAATCTATGATCTCCCTTCCGCTGATGTGACCCCGTTTACCGCCATCCCATGCTGTCTCCTCCCAACCAACTTCCCAACAATCTAACTTCATCCTTAGCTGTTCCTAAATCTTCTAATTTCTTCAGGAGCCATTAATGAAGCATTGAGTCAAATGCCTTATTGATGCTGAAGTGGAGTAAATCTGCATGACGTAAATATGATGTGTGTAATTTTTTGCTGCAGTTACTTTTCTTACACGAAATTTGGGATGCTGTTAGACAATCTAATAAATCATCTAAATGTTTGGATGAATGCCTGCTTTGAAAATAGCATCAAGCAAATCCTTGACAGATCCTTTTAAAAATCCTGAGTTCATCTTTCAGAAATCATCTAGGCTGCAAAACATCTTGACCAACTCTTAATAATAATTATTAGTTAGTTGTCTCATATTACTAGAAAATAAGACCAACAGAGTTTTGACAAGTGAAATGACTTGAAAGAATAAAGAAGTATGTCATTTTTGTTTTCCACCTACAGTCATTCCTGAGTACAAAGAAAGCCCAAGGATACTAGGAGCTGGTAAAGATGCAATCAAAAAACTGCTGGACCACAAGAATCATTTAAAACAAAATGAAGAAACAAATAACCAGATCCCTGAACCTGTTGTTACTCCGTCTCCTCCAAAGATTCGCCTGCAGCCATTTGACTATGAAGATGGTGTCTACATTGGTGGAAATTACGAGGAAACAGAGCAGGAAGAAAAGCTAGATGATGTAACCTGGGGAGAAGAAGAAGACGAGGAGGGGCTAGAGAATCAGATTGACATGGAAGAAAATAGTCCTAGAGGAGACGTCTTTGGTAAGTTTCTTCTTAAATAAGATCAGTAAATCAGTCATAAATGTATTTAAACATGCTGAGGGTCACCATAAAAAGGTGAGGATATAACACTAAAATGAAGGTCATCCAAAATTATCCTGGTCCAGTTCTTTGATGAATCACCAGGGTGGTGATAAAGTGATAGTTTTCTTAGCTGTTAACTTTGCCAGTTTGCTGATTTTTTTTCTGTTTTTTGTAAAATCTTGCGGGAATATACCATTTAGACACTGGCATTGGAGTCAGTCAATTTAAAAAGTTGTTATTTACAGTTTATTGATTGATTGATTGGTTGACTGGTTGATTGATTCTAAAACTACTATTATTGGACTACCCTATATTAATGTTCGCTGTATGTTAGTTGTACTGAATTTTAACTGTAAATAGCCCTGAACCTTCAGGAAGGGTGCTATAGAAATAATACCCTTAACTTTTGGTCAGAATATTTAGATTCACCCTTTCTGGTTTTCTAAGGTCTCTTTATCCAGACAGAATCATCAGTCCTAAACTTAGGAACTTAAGCACCACGGCCTTGGTTTTCTCTTAGTTTCATTTCACTCTAGCATGTATTTCCTCATCAGTGTGAGTAGGCACAATGGTTTTAACTATGTTCAGCTTAGTACGCATTTGTCTGCCATGGAGTAATTGGGAATATGAAACTCCAGTAGTAGCATGATATGTTGCTCTATTGCCCATTAAGAATCTTGGAATGGTTGACTTCAGTAGTTGTCTTTCAATGGAAGCTGTTTGCAAGCAGTCCTTGAGTACATGGTTAAATCTCTTGACTTCTCCATTTGCATGAGGATAGTACAGAAAATACATCAGGTGTTTAATTCCCCTTTGTTGCAAAACTTCAGTGAATTGTCTAGATGTGAGCTTTAACCATTGTCTGAAACAAGATTGCAAGGATTTTCTTCTCTGCTGAAAATAGAAGCCAGAAATGCAATAACTGTAGAGGTATCAACTTGAGAAGCAAGAGCAAATTCAGGCCATTTACTGTAATAGTCCACTAGAGTTATAACATAATGACAGTCAGGTTGGGCTAACTCAAAAGGGCCAACATTGTCTAGTGCAACTTTGTCCCAAGCAGTGTCTGGCAAGGGCACTGGTTGGAGTGGCACATCATGAGTTACTGTAGTTTTGTCATACTGTCTGCAAGTAGCACAGTCTTTGATAGTAGCTTCAATCTGGGAGTCATTTTTAGGCTACCAGTACAGTTAATGGAGTCTTTGTTTAGTTCTTACAATATCTTGAGGACTCTCGTGGGCAAGATCAATGAGTCTCATCTGCAGAGACATGGTACTACAATATGATGGGTGCCTCGAACAACAAAATAGTCTAGTGTTGCAAGCTCATTTCAAGTATTTAAATAAGGAACCAAGTCAGTGTCCAACTGTTTTCTAGAGGGCCAGCATTTTAACATCTGTGTGCGCAGCTTGTAAGTACTGGGCATGAGACAAGCATCCTGAAAATCCTCCTCTGAAATAGCATCAAACCCCTTGTAAACTGTAGCAATGGTTTCTAAAGTATCATGTAGGGTAGTATCAGTAACTGGAAGGGGCAATCTGAATAAGCAGTCAGCAACAGAGTTCAAAGTTCTATATCTGTACTGAATATTGTAGTTACAGTAAATTTAGTAGGTGGGCAGATCATCTTGCAATGCGCATTCCAGCTTGATTGTTTCCTTTAGTGCTCAGCAGAGTAGTCAAGGCTTGGTGGTCAGTTCTTAAGGTAAATGTTTTAGTCCATAGTCATGTATGCCATTTTACAACTGTCCAAACACATGCAAGGGTTTCTTTTTCAATGATAGAGTATTTCCTTTTCATATCTGATAAGGTTCTTGAAGCATAAGCAACTGTACACTCAGATCCATTCCCTCCAAGCTGTGTAAGAACAGAGCCTAGTCCATAATCAGAAACATCAGTAGACACAATTGTTGGCAGTGCTGGATTGAAAAGGGTTAAGGCAGGCCCATTTACAATTATTTGTTTTACTTGTTCAAAGCTCTGTCAAGCAGCGTCAGTCCACTCAAATGCTTTGTTTTCCCAAAAAAAGTGCTTGCATAGTCTCAACCACAGTAGAAAGCTTTGGTACAAAGTTACTATCCCATGCAGTAAGTCCCAAGAAAGGACACAAACTAGTAGCATCTGCTGGAGGTGGAGCATCCAATACAGTGGTCATATGAGCATCACCTGGTTACAAACCTTCTGGTGTGATTAGATAACCAGGAAAGCATAGTTTGATTTGATGAAACTGACATTTAGCAACACTAAGTTTCCATTCAGTACACAGATTTTCTTCATGTTCCTCGGGTGTCTTCCCATCTTCCCATAAACGAGAACAGTGTCCGCATAGCACTGCACACCTTTTTGCCCACTCTATATTGCAGTAATCATTTTTTGGAAGGCTGAAGGTACTGCACTAAGACTATAGGGCACATGACAGTATCTAAACAGTCCCTCATGTGTAATGAAAGCAGTAAGGTCTCGGCTATCCTCATGAAGTACTAATTGATGGAAGGCACTCCTGAGGTCTGAAGTTGAAAACACTGTAGAACCTCTCAATTCTGAAAGTATGTCTTCGATGAGAGGCAGAGGATGGCTATCAACTACAACTGCCTTGTTAGGATCACGAAGATCAGCACACAGGTGGACATCACCATCTTTCTCCTGAGTTATGAAAATGGAGAAACTCATTCAGAAGAATCCACTCACTCAATTATTCTATTCCTCTCCATTTGCTTCAGTTCTTCAAAAACAGCATCTCTGACTGCAAGAGTTAAGCATCTAAGTTGCTGTTGCAATGGTTTGTGGACAAATCCCTTCGCACAGCTAAACTGTTTTGTGGTATCAGTGTCTTGCTTGCTTTGTTTCAGATACATGTCAGCCAGCTCCAGAATAGCATAAGTAGTTGATATTTTTGAAATTAGATGGACTCCAGAAATTTGCAAATTAACAGCAGTTACTAGATCCGTTCCCAATATTGATGTTCCTGCTTTCACAAAGTAGAAGTCCGTTTTTGCAGTTCTCTCAAAGTAAGTTGCAGTTGCAGGAAGACAACCTGCCAAATTTAACTCTTGTATTGAATAAGTCTGAAATCTAGCTTTAGGCCCAGACAAGGTACAGTTGAAGTACTGTTTGTAAACATTCTCGGGCAAAATTGATACTGCGGACCCAGTATCCATAAACATTGAAATGGTGCAGTTCTTTTATGGTGATGCAGTTATTGTAATGTCACATATTAACTTCCTGTCGTTGGAAAGGCAGTAATTTAAACATAAGACAATCAATTCAGGTATAGTAATTGCATGTACTGAACATGATGCAGTTTGGCACACTTTAGCAAAGTGTTGTAAATTTCCACATGATCTGCATTTTGCATTTGTAGCAGGGCATGACTGGTTACTTGCTACATGATTAGGGGATCCATACTGGAAACAGTGAGACACTTTTGCTCTTTCTGTATTAACTTCATTACTGTGTACTTTATTTTTCCTCTGCTGATTTTTTGAATTGGACTTTTGATGGACAACATCCACAGTGAGCAAATCACCATCCACTATCACTTTCACTTCTGCCATTGCAGCTTCAATTTGTAGAACAATTGTAAATGCTTGAACAAAAGTTAAATCAGTTTCAAGAATTAATCTTTCCTGAATACAAGAAATGCATGTTTTTTTTCCACAATTTGATCTCGTATCATTTCATCAATCATTTGCCCAAACTCACATGTAGGAACAAGTTCTCATAAAGTAGCATCATAATGGTTGGCTGACTCACCCATGAGTTGAGCATGTTGTTTGAATCAATAGCATTTGGCTACAATATTCACTTTAGGAGCAAAGAAAGCTTCAAGAGCAAGGACAGTACATCTGTAGTTGTATGCAGGCAATGGTAGTGTATAATAGATCATGTGTCCCTCCATTCCAAGGCAGTGAGTAAGCAAAGGCCATTTTCTTTTGTCAGAGAACTCATGGCCATCTACAGCAAGCAAGCAGGTCTCAAGCATTCGCATCCAGCCTTAAATGCAATGTTTGATTCACCTAGGCATTCCAGGAAAGAAACTGGAGGTTGTAGAGAAACATTTGGCATCCTCATCGCCAATTTGTTGTATATTGATAAGCAATAAAAACCTCCAGGCAGGAATGGACCCAGGAACACTAATAACAGAAGAACAGAACCCAACCTTTATTGTGCAAACTCCATCTTCTCTGTAACCAATAATACCAGACAGAGTGGGCAGTATTGGTAAATACCAGACCACCCAGGTGAAATGAGGCCTGACACTGCAGGTGAAGGGCCTTATAGCAGCCAGAAGGCCCAGTATTTCCCAATATCGCCCACCCTGGAGGATATTATTGTGCTTAGAAAATAGGCACTGTAAAAAAAAATTATTCAATAAAAAATTAGCTTAAAATAAGATTTATAATAAAATAGTTCCTCTGCCTGTATTAAGGTAATGTGTGTGTTTTTTGTTTTTTTCTTGAGCTAGGGATTTTTATCTTAGAGGAGCCTCCATAGTTGTGACTGTAGCTGGTTGTCATGGTTACCACACACACACACACACACACACACACACACTTGCAGAGATTTTGAGTAATAAGTGCTTTGTTTGAGAAGTTGAGTGTCTCCCCACACACACACACACACACATAAAGACATGCAGGCTGTGATCAATTTTTGTTTTCTTTTTACCAACATTAGTCCCCCCCACCCGTGTGTTTCTCTGGAATGCCAGCAACGCATCAAGGAACTTAAAAGGCAAGTAGAGAAGAGGTACCTTCCATTTTTTAAGAAAAAAAAGATGATGCCACTATGTTTTTCCACCTTTCTCTCTGTGTGCCAACAGAGAAAGCAATAAGAGAAAGAGGGACGCAAGACAAGCGCTGAGAGAAACGGACGAGACTGTGCTGGTGATTTCCTTTAGAATAAAAAAAAGTTTGTTAAGAAAAACAAAGATTCTGTTGTTTTTGAATTTCTTTTTTGTTAGCTGGGAAACCAAGTGGCTGAACAGGGAATACCGGTAGCCGCCCAAGCATAGTGCTGCAAGGAACTGACGGTTTAAGTTTGCCATTTTTTTTTTCCTAAATGGACTGTAATAAGAAATCAGGCTGGATTTTGGTGAAGGGGTTATGTATATTTTGAGAAACAAAGCTAGTTAGTGTTTCTGTTTAGTGGGGCACTTTGGGGTCTGTTGTTGTGGCTAGGGAGGTCAGTTTCGCTAAGCGAGACAGAAAAAAATGTCCGTTGACAAGTTAGAAAATTAAGGATGGCCCAAGAATATGCTAAGTAATGAGGCAACCCAAAGTGGGCTTGTTATTTACCAGCTCTACTGAAAAATAAATGAATGCCTAATAATGGCTTTCAGCCAATCAGCATGCTTCATTTTTCAAGTCCATTTTCTAAACTACAACAACACTGAATAAAATGTACATGTAGCTATATGCATCTTTAGACTATAGTGATCTCTAGTGGCAGTAACTGGTATTGTCTCAAATTAGCATTAGACAAAACAACACTGGGAAGATGGACTGGGTTCAGGAATGAGCGTGGGTCACTGGGGTCGATCAGGGAGAGGAAAGTTCGAGCATCACAGGGACTGCTGTCTTCCTTTGGGGTGGGGGATATAGCATCTCATTCTTGACTGTAATCTGGTGTAGGCCAGGTGGCAGTGTAAACTAGCACTCACTGCAGGGAAGACTTTCCATCAGATGCCATTGTATGCATGCCACTGCATGCATGCATGTGCATCATTGTATGAGAGCACACTGGGGAGAATAAATGGAAGAAAAACAGCCATGGTCTGTGTCATGACAATAGCCTCTGCTTGCTATTATTTATATAACATTTGTGATATAAATATATGTTTCTGTAAATTTCCACTGGAAAAATATGGCAGTTGGCACAGGCCATCAGAAGATATTGAATTTTTTTTTTTTTTTTAAAGAAAAAAAGTGTGCTGGCCTGGTTGTTACCACTGGCTTGTAAAAGCTGACTTCCTGGGATTATACTGATACTAGGTTGTAACACATTGTAAAACACCCATTTACTTTGAAATCCAGGAAAACAGGCTGCATTTTATGACCTATCACCCTACTCATAAATAGATTGCTCCGGGAAGGAAAAGTACCAAAAATGTGGAAGGTAGCGACCATCGTCCTTGTCTTCAAAAGTGGGACCCGAGACAAATTGGGAAACTATAGACCAATCTCCCTTCTCGGTCCCCTCGGGAAAATTCAGGAAAGACTAGTCTCTACCCAGCTACAAGTCTACCTTGAGCAGCACTTTCTCATGGCTGATGTGCAACATGGTTTTAGAAAGGGTCATGGCACTAACACTGCTCTCATCCGGCTCACTGCGGATATCCTTGCCCCTATGGACCAAGGCTCCCCAACAGGCACCCTTTTCATTGACCTATCCAAGGCCTTTGACTTGGTCAGCCATAATCTCCTTCTCTCCAAACTCCTGCTCCTAGGACTGGATCACCACTCACTCTCCTGGTTCGAGAGCTATCTGAGTGACCATACCCTAAAAGTCCGCTGGAAGGGCACACAGTCTGGATCCAGACCCGTCACTGCTGGGGTGCCCCAGGGCTCAATCCTGGGCCCCCTGCTCTTTTCACTCTTCCTCAATGATATTGAGGGAAACTGCTCCCTCAGCAAGCTCATTCTGTATGCAGATGACACTGTCATACACTGCAGTGACCCCCAACCTAGTGTCATCTCCGCAAAACTGCAGGACAGTCTCTCAACTCTTGAGGCCTGGTTCTCCACGAATTCCCTTTTACTCAATGAAGAAAAAAACAAAGCCATACTGTTTGGGTCTAGACACTTGAGCCTTGACAGAAGTCAGCTGCTCCAGATCAGCACTAACCAAGGAAAAAGAGTTGAGGTCATGACCAGCTTTAAATACCTAGGGATCCATCTTGACCAAGAGATGACCTACAGACCCCATGTCGACTCCATAACCAGGTCCACCCACCAAAAGCTTGGCCTCCTCTACCAGCTGGGTAACTCTCTATCCTCGGCTGCACGCTGAGCAATTGCCTGCTGCAATCTTCTCCCCTCCATTCTATACGGTGCCACTCTATTGCAGTTCCTCCTCGAGTCAGAATTCAATAAACTTTCCGTACTCTATAATTGAGTGGCTCGCTTCACCACAAACTCCTCTCCTAGGAGGCATCATTGTGAGGAACTTAACTGGCCCACTCTTAGGCACAAACTAGCCTACCCCATCGCTTGCCTTGCCTTCAAGTTCTCTACCGTAGGTCCCCCTCCCCATCTTAGTGGACTACTCTCCCCCAAAGAACAAATCCGAACCTTGCGATCATCTGTGAAACACCCCCTGGACATCCCTAGGATACGCTCCAACCAAGGCAAACGCTCCTTCAAATTTGCTGCCTCCCCACCTATGGCACTCCCTTCCAGCTAGTTTGACTGACTCTCCCACCCTTAAACAGTTCAAGTCTGGACTCAAACTTTATCTTCTCAATCTCAGTCTCTGTGGCTGCAACCTTTAGCTCCCTAGTACTGGTCTCATTTCCGCCGCACTGCTTTGAACCTCCCTTCATCCTAGATGTATCTTCCAAGCCTATGATGTCAATTTTCTGTTGTTGTCTAAATTCTCTACTAATTGGTGGGTAACTTGATGTCATTTCTAATAAGAGCCTGAATGCGAACCTGATTTCTACTCCTGTATACTGTTGCTAATGTATATCTGTGGAACTAATGTAATTGCTGTAAATCATGCCTGAGTCTAATGTGAACCTGATTTCTTCCCCTGTATACTGTTGTAATGTATATTTGTGTAACTGATGTAACTACTGTAAATAATGCTTCTAAATGTCTTTTTATGTATCTAATTCCGGGTCGCCCCTGAAAAAGGGATCTCTGATCTCAGTGGGCTTACCCGGTTACCAAAATCCAAATAAATAAATAAATATTAGGAAGAAGCAATTTCTGACTGATACCTGTTAGACTTCACAAATAGGTGACATAGCTCATCAGCAGGGCCACTGAAAAATTGCACCCACAATTTTTTTGCGGAATCTGCAATTTTCACCATTCTCTGCAAAAACGGACATGTTCCGTAATTTCTTGCAATTTTTTACTTTTTATATTGAACTGTGTAAAAAGTATTACCATTTTTAATTAAATACTCTCAAATATATTGATGATTTTGCAGACTTGGGTTTGGCTGAAACAATGCGATGCAAGGTACGGCAAGGTTTATATGTGACACTGATTTCTTTTAATTCCTTGTCTTGTTTGGTTTCAAAATCCACTGGCCAAGCATAAGTACACTTAAACACTTA
This sequence comes from Neoceratodus forsteri, assembly GCA_016271365.2. NCBI lineage: Eukaryota > Metazoa > Chordata > Ceratodontiformes > Ceratodontidae > Neoceratodus > Neoceratodus forsteri. The sequence continues at coordinate 945,778,095 of CM057458.1, forward strand.
ACATTTCTTTTGTGTTGAAGCAGTCTATCAGAAAACTTTTCGTTGCCACACAGACAAACAAAAGATGGGAGAAGAAGTGCAAATTATCCCATTCACTTAAATGAGGTGCTAACTATGAAGCCTTATTCAAAATGGCAGGGCAAGTTTTTTCCTTTGAGCATACTTTCATTCAGACTAGTTTTGATTCAAACAGCTGAGGATTTTTGAATGACCCTGCCGATTTTAAACTTGAATAAGCTAGTTGCTAACAGTGATCTCACTCTTAGCAACTGCTCCCTAGATGCTCACATGCAAAGACTACAATAAAAGCTTGACTAAAGTCTAAAAACAAGCTTATAGAACACAAAATGTATCTGAACATTTATCTTTAACTAAACAAAATCATTGCAGCCAGAGTAAAACAAAGGTAAATTACAGGGTACCCTGACTACTATATGATGCAGTAAAAATATATTGGTATTTTTTTAACATTTTTTGGTAACCGCATAAGGCCCACTAGGCACAAGTGCCTGTTTTCAGGTACAACCCAGGAGCACTGAGGAGGTTAAGTGACTTGCTCAGAATCACACAGTATGCAAGTGGAGGTTGTGGGAATCAAACCCAAGTCTGCTAGACGTAGTCAGCTAATTCACAGTTTGTTACTCTAACCACTAGATTATACTGCCAGCCCCAATAACCCACAGATTTAATGTTTAAATATGTGATTTCAAAAATAGTGTACAGTACCTACAGTACAAATTATGACTATTAAAGACTTTAGCAACATTTTACTAAAAATTATTCACCACTATCTGCTTATTTTTTCTTGTACCAAAGTGGGTGAATAGCTGGCACAGCACTGTAAACAGCTGTTGATTAGGCTTCATTATTCTACAGCCTGAAACAAAAAAAATATATTTCTTCTGGCTTTATTTAGTATTGATTTGCTGTGGCTCACTTTATAGAATCTATTTAGCACTGTATGAGGTGCTTTTAAATTTTGAAAGATAGGCAATGCTTATGATAGCTTATTAGTTTAGTATTCTTTTTAGGAAAATAAACTTTTCTTTATATTTTAAACATATTCAGGTATCAGTGTATTCATTTAGCAATTTATACTGACTAATATATGCTGCAGAAAACATTAAAATATTTATTGTGAAGCACTCCGGGTCTATAGTAGAACCCCCACAATTTCCTGCAATTTTTGCAAAACGCTTCACAATTATTGGTAACCTTTTCCGCAATTTTCCAGTGACCCTGCTCATCAGGAAGTTTGCCTGAAAACATCAAAGGGATAACTCTGACCTGTCATAAGGGATCACTAATTAGGAAGAATATATATATATATGTATATACAGTATATTTTTTAATTGGAATGTTTAGCAGTGTGCTGGGGCATGTGACTGATCAAGTAATTCAGTATCCTGGTTTGAGTGACCTCACAGCCAGCATCACCATGGACTGTGACATCACAGGTAGGATGGGCCTGTACTGAATATTACCAGATGGCTGGAAGAAAAGAGTGCATTTTTCTTTTCATCTCTGGACTCCTGACAAGACAGACTCTCAAGGGCACTTCTACTGGAGTAGGTAATGAACCACCACTATTTATTACTGGAAACTAGGGCAGGATTAAATATTCAGTATTAATGTGTTTGTGTTTAAATTGTCCCTTTTAATTTAAATGAATGTACACCCAATGTTATTATTTTCTGTGTTTGTATTTCATCTACTGTTTTTTTTGTTATTGTAGTAAACTTTGTTTTCCTTGAGACTCTGCCCGAGTCTTTTTCTTATTTTGATTGCGAATGCTGGGACAGTGTTGATAAGTCTGACAGAACTGTAAAGTGCTTACAGTGTGTTACCATTTTGCACCAAGGTAAGAAAAGTACCTAAGTTTCAATTGAGTCAAAAAGGGGGACTGTGAACCAGGTTGGGTGCCTGCTGGGTTAAGTACTGCACTGCATTTCCCCAAAGAGGGTGTGATATTTGAATCTGTTAAATGGGCGTGCTAGCGAAAAAGGGTTCATACTGACCTCAGGGCTTGAAACTGGTAGTTGTTTCAGACCCAAAACAGACAGGAGGATTACCCTGTTTGTCTCCTGTTCACATATTGGACTTTGAGGTTTGGCACTGTGGGAGCAGAGGGCCTGACAACTGGAGTGCATTTGTGACAGATCTAGTCGGCAGCGGTGCAATTTAAAAGATTTGTTTTGCAGTGCTGCAATCAAAAAGATTTGTTTGCATACTGTGAAATTATTTGGCAACACGAACATTAACAGTCCAGTGTATCAGATTGATACACTGGACTCTCTGATGACCTCAAGGTAGGGAAACAGTGTGACAAGGCATCAGGTAAAGCAAATAGGATGCTGGGATGTATAGGCAGGGGCATCACCAGCAGGAAAAGGGAGGTCATAATTCCGCTATACAAGACACTAGTGAGGCCCCACCTGAGTACAGTGTACAGTTCTGGAACCATACCTACGTAAGGACATAGACAGGGTAGAGAAGGTTCAGAGGAGGGCAACAAAGATGGTGCATGGGATGCATCACAAATCCTATGAAGACAGGTTGAAGGAACTGAACATGTACTCCCTGGAGGAGAGGAGGGAGAGAGGGATATGATAGAGACATACAAGTATCTTACAGGGAGGAACAGGGTGCAGGAAAACACTATTTTAAGCGAAAAAAGATGTTTCAGGACTAGAGGGCATGGGATGAAGTTGGAGGAGGGCGATTCCAGAGGAAACATGAGAAAGAATTTCTTCACAGAACGGGTGGTGGACAAGTGGAACACCCTGCCAGAGGAAGTGGTGGGGGCTGAAACAATCACGGGATTTAGAATGCATGGGATAGACATAAAGGAATTCTAGAGGTCAGGGGTAAGGGGAAATAGACTTCTAGGAAAACAAACTGAACTTACAAGCTCAAATGGGCAGACTAGGTGGGCCATAGGCCCTTATCTGCCGACACTGTCTATGTATCTATGTATCTATGTATAACTGTAACAGCTCAAACACAAAATAAGGCAGTGATTTAAAAATAAAGAAATATATCATTGTGGTTACAGTCCAAGTTCCCTACCTGTTTTATTTTTTTCTGGTGCAAGCTAGTGTAATCGTAGATCAGGGAAGAAGATGATTGCCACCTACAGTGAGTACACTGCAGACTACTTGAGGCAGTTGTGCCAGGAGAGATGAGTACATTGCAAGGGGCGAAACAAGCAGCACCTCGTGGAGGCTCTTGTGGCTGCCGATGCCCAAGACCTCGAGTCACAGTCAATGACTGAAAGGGACCAAACCTTGGGTGTGGAGGGGCCAGGGTCCACCACAGTGTCCAGTCCCAGGAAGAAGGACAGCAGTACCAGTGTGAACCGATAGCCACAGCTGCAGTGGAGGATCACCATCATGCTGGAGCCAGAAGGGATCAGGCTGCAAATAGAGTTGAGAATGGAGCTGGAGTTCAAACAGAGGAAGCTGGAGATGGAGAGAGAGGAGAAGTGAGAGCAGCGAAAGGCTGAGTGAGGGGAAAGACAGCAAAAGCTTCAGAGAGAGGCTGAGCAAGAGGAGAAAAAGCGTCAGAGGAAATTTGAACTGAAGAAGCTACGACTCCAAAGACCAGCGCCAGAGCAGGTAAGTGTCATGGGTAAATCTGGGCCTCCAGGACTGGGTACAAAATTAAATTCTAAATTGATAGCTGAATTTAAAGTAGGGGAAGATATGGATGCATTTTTAAATTCATTTGAAAAAGTATGCATTCAGGCAAAAAATTCCCAGAGAGTCCTGGAGCTTCCAGCTATCCCCACTGCTTACCGGGAAAGCTCATGACACATTGGGTCAAATGAACAATCAGGACAATAATGATTATGGCAAACTTAAAGCTGCCTTGTTAAAAAAGAATGACCTGACAGCTGAAGCATACAGAGTTAAGTTCCATAAGCTCAGGAGATGCCCTGATATGCACTATGAGGAGCTAGCCACTAAACAACATCAGTTTTTAAAATGGTGGGAAGGGATACAAGCAGACTGTATAGAAAATTGAAAATGTACTTTTGGAGTAGTTCTTTTGGGCTTGCCCATCAGAGCTGAAAATCTGGCTAGAGGATCAAGATCCAAAAACAGTGCAAGAGGCTGCCAAGCTCTCGGACCGCTATGCCAGGAGCAGACCTGCTCTGAAAGGGAGTGGGGTGGGTGTTGCAGTGCAGAAAGGGAAAAACGTGCCTTCAGGGCAGCTAAAACCCTCACTGCCTCCACCAAAAGCAGGCAGCCCCAGGTTACAAAGAAAAGATTTGCCTGATAAAAGAAATGAATGTTGGGTTTGCAAACAATCTGGACATCTTGTAAGGCAATGTCCTAAAAAGGCAGAGAGTGCATAAAGTGGTGCTGGAAAAGAAGTGTTTTTTTGTGTATTCCTATAAGCATGCTAGTAAACATGAGGAAGTACATACTTTTATTTTTTATTTATTTTATTTATTTATTTACTGAAATTCGGAATTACAAACCTTTGAGTCAAAGACTCTTTTGCAAAGGCTCCACGTCAGTTACAAAGGGTGGAGGGGGGAACACGAGTTGGGGAAGACAGACGGAACAGGCCAGGCAAGATTATATACAGGCACAAATTATTTACAGTTTTATGTACAAATCACATTTTAGTAACATTAGCTCTCCGTGGTTACAGATGGAGGAGAGACATATGACAGAAAGGCAATGGAAGGCAACTTTCAAGGCATAATAAACAAGTGGCATTACTGAGTTAATTGTCGGTATCATGGCAGAGGGACTTTTTTTTTTCTTTCTCGTTTGGGCAGGTAGGAGACATACCTGCGACCCTGGGATTGAGCAAGGGGAGTTAGAAAGGTCAGAAGGGCCCTGTGTGGGTGTGTGGGGAGGGCGGCTGGGTGAGCCAACGTAGCATGCATTTGAGCTATCCATTAGGAAGGTTTTAGGCCTGTTTTAAGAGATGGATGCTGCGGATTGGGAGAGGGAGGCGGAAGAGTGTTTAGCCAAATGGGGGCACGGTAAGCGGAGGATCTGCGCAGGGGCGTTCGACATGGGGAGCCACGAGGATGTGGAGAGCAGTGAGTCTGGTAATTACGCCTGAGAGGGGCCGGTTTGATGATGTGGTGAAGGGCGGTTGGCGCTAGCAGGAGGTGGATCTTTTGCTAGAATGCAGGTGTGGTACTTGAGCCTTTGGTCGAAATTCAGCCCAGCCAGTCAGTCGGTATGGAGTCGCAGGTGTGGGTGAGTCTGTCACTGCCGAGACAAAGCGACATGCTTTGTTTAGAGCAGTGGTGATGCAGCTTAGGGTGGAGTTATCAGCAGTGCCGTGGAATTACAATCCCGTAATCAATTAGGGAGAGGATGGAGGATGTGACAGCTATCTGCATGGCATGAGCGGGCAGACTGTTTTGATTCTGTAGAGGTACCCACTCGAGTTGATTGCTGCCGAGGAGGCGCACATGTCTGTGGTAGGAGAGGGAGGTGTCCAGGGTGACCCCAGGTATTTGAAGTGACTGACGCTCCAGCAGGGAACCATCTGCATTGGAAATATGAAGAGCCATCTGGCTGTGCGCGGCTTTGGCGGTGAGCAAAGGTCATGGCCTTGGTTTTGGAATAGTTAATGATCAGTCGGTGGTCAGCAGACAGTTTTCCAGCTCCGGAAGTATTCTGGAGGGTGTGCTGGAATATGCGTGCGGTTGGGGTGTTTCCAGTAGAGAACCGCGTCATCGGCATAGAGTAAGAGATGACCACTGCAGGCTTTTGGGAGAGAATTATGAAGAGGAGAAGAGCAGTGGGCCTAGGATTGACCCTCGCGGAACACCGGAGCGAACAGGCTTGGGAGTGGAGATGGTGGGTTTATTCTTACTTGCTGCTGCGTTCTGTGAGGTAGTCCTTTAGCCAGGCAGCGGCCTCGGAGACTACATTTAGTTGCGGCAGGACTTGAAGGAGTAATTCGTGGCTGACCGTGTCGAAGGCCTTAGTTAGAAGTCTATAAAGATAGCCCCTGCTAGTGACCTTGGTCGCGCCTCATGGATGAATGTTGTGAGCTCGGCGAGAGCCGTGATGGTGCTGTGGCCAGCTCTGAACCCATGCTGTTCCTTGCTGAGCAGGTTGTGTTTTGTTAGATGCTCAGTAAGTTGGTCAGAGACTATTTTTCCAAGGCTTTGGAGAGGGAGGGAGTATAGAGATTGGTCTATAATTCCCGGGAGGGTGGATCCCGCTTTTTAAGATAGGGTGATCATGGCTTTTTCCAGGTAGTGGGAATTGGCGAGGTGCAGCGAGAGGTTTAGGATATGTGTGAGATGGGTTATGGTGATATCAAGGGTAAGCCTTATGAGTTTTAGGTCCAGGGGTCGTTGCTGAGCGGTGTTGGCGGTGCTTTGGAGATATGGCAACAGCTAAGGAGCAGGGGATGGTGGAACCGGAAAGGAGGAGGGAGGGAGGGCTGTTCTCGCCATAAGTGGAGTAGAGGGAGGTTTGGGGAGGTGGAAGAAGTTAGGCGGGAGGATATGTGAGAGGTCTGAGAAAGTTTCATTGAGGGCTTCAGTGATTTTAGCAGGATCTTGGGTAACGTCCCCGTTCAGACTTAGTTGGGTAGGGGTGGGGGAACGTGATTTGCCGCTAATTTCATGTATGTTTCTCCAGAACTTTCTCCCATCTCCCCAGGAGGAGGAGAGGGTGTGCTGATAGTAATCGGCCTTGGCCTGCCGTGTGGCCCAGGTGCATTTATTTCGAGCCTCCCTGTAGAGTTGTCTGTCCTGGGAGCGTTGGGAGTCTATGGCCCTGTGCCAGAGGTTGTCCCTGTGTTGCCCCATACACCTAGTTACTGTGAATGGGGTGTAGACCCATGGGTTAAGGGACACGGGGGCATCACTGACTTTGGTAAAAGGGGATTTGGTTGAGCCGGAACAGCTTATACCCAATCAGTTTGTCATGGTATGGAGATTCACTGAGGAGGACAAAACGCTGCCACTTGCTAGTGTTCTCCTGGACTGGGATGAGACAGGAGAAACTGTGCAAAAAGTTGCAGTGGCAGAAAATCTTGCCCTGGATGTGATTATTGGGAACAATCTCCAAAAGGGGATGGTGTGTGCAGCTACCTGCAGTCAGGCAGCAAAGGCAAATTGTGGTTCCCTGGATCCCACAGAAGCCCCTGTGGAAAACACTGGGAGGCTGGTTCCCCAGCCTGTGTCTCCTGATATGGAGAATAGTGAAAGGGGAGGTAAAAGTTCCCCAGGTAGAAGTTAACAGAACAGCTACATCAGGTTACTCTGAGGAAGAAGGGGTAGCCAATAGTCAGAGGGTTAGGGATGTCAGTGACCATGAATGCCCTGATGCTAGAGCTAGGGACCCTAGTTTAGAAACTGAAGGGGACCTGTCCCATACCTTGAGAATGTGTAAAGATTTTGCACCTGCTCAGAATAATGACCCCAGTTTAGAGAGGCTGAGAGCTTGGACAGACTCTGACGGAGCATTGGGAGGTAACAGGAAACATTAAGTTTACTGGGACAATGGACTGCTATATACGCAGGACGTAAGGACAGAGGCAGGGGTGATGGGCAGGTGGCTTGTTGTTCCCTAGGGGTACCATGAGTGGTTGCTCAAGAGTGCTGATGATATTCTCATGTCTGGCCATCTGGGAATCATGTGCACTATGCAGCAGTTGTTCCAGAATTTCTGTTGGCCCAGCTTCACCCCCAGCAGGTGAAAGAATATTGCAGGTCTTGTAACCGGTGCCAAGAAATAAGAAAGGCGGGTAGTAGAACCCAAGCTGCCCTAATTCCATTGCCCATAGTGGAGGAGCCATTCCCGAGGGTAGGAATGAATATTGTAGGGCCTTTGAATACCCCCAGCTCCTCTGGGAAGAGATTTTTTCTAACAGTGCTGGATTATGTCACCCCGTACCCAGAGGCAGTCGCCCTATCCTCACTGAGGACAGACAAAGTGGCAGATGCCTTGCTAGAGATTTTCTCCCGTGTTGGGTTCCTGCAGGAGGTTATCACCGATCAAGGGGGTTCCTTTATGTTGGACCTGATGAAATGTTTGTGGGAGAAGTGTGGGGTGGTGCAGAGATGCACAACACCTTATCACCTGCAAGCCAATGGGCTTGTGGAAAGATTTAATGGTACTCTTAAAACTATATTCCAAGCATTTGCTGGACAGCATGGGAGGGACTGGGAGAAATACCTTCTCCACCTGTTGTTCGCATACAGGAAGGTACCCCAACAGTTGACAGAGTTTTCCCCCTTCGAGCTCTTATATGGACCAAGGGTACGTGGGCCCCTAGACTTGATCTGGCAGTACTGGGAAAGCAAGCACACCACCCAGGGAACTCCCATAGTGGATTATGTCCCTGAGTTTAGGGAAAAGCTGATGGCACTTATGGGAACAGCCCAGAGCAACCTGGCAGCTGCCCAACAAAAACAAAAGGTATGGCATGACCACAGAGCCAGGGCTCGCACGTACACTGTGGGTCAGGAGATCATGGTTCTAATCCTGGTCTGGAAAGATAAGCTGCAGGCCAAATGGGCAGGACCATACAAAGTAGCCGGACAGGTGAATGACATAAATTACATTATACAACCGCCTGCTAGGAGACATACCCAAAGAATGTACCACGTCAACTTGATGAAGCCATATGCAAATAGGGCTGACATGGTCTTGGCAGTGTGTAGTCCTGGGGAGGGGATGGATGAAGAAGACACCCTTCTGGACTTGCTGGAAGAAAGCAAGTAGGAGTCCTCTATGGAGACAATTAAACTGTCACCCCAGTTGACGGTGGACCAGATCCAGGAAGTAAAGGAGGTTTTAGCAGACTTTGCCCCATTGTTTAGCGATAAGCCTGGACTTAGCGATGCATGATGTAGAGACAGGGATACAAGTGCCCATATGGTGAACAGCATATCAGATGTCAGAGGCTGTCCAAAAGGACATTAGAAGGGAGGTGGAGGAAATGCTGGGTTTAGGGGTAATCCAGAAGTCCCACAGCCCCTGGGTCTCATCCGTAGTCCTTGTTGCCAAACCAGATGGCTCTACCCATTTTTGCATGGACTGTCGTGGACTAAGTGCAGTCACAAAGTCAGATGCCCACCCAATGCCATGGACGGATGAACTACTGGACAAGCTGGGAGGGGTGACATGCCCTACCACTATTGACCTGACAAAAGGATATTGGCAGGTAGAGTTAACTGCCAGAGCTAGGGAGAGGTCGGTCTTCATCCCTCTGATAGGGTTATTTGAGTTTAAAGTAATGCCTTTCAGAATGAAGGATAACCCTGCCACCTTCCAAAGGTTGGTGAATCAGGTGCTAAATGGTGGTGAAGAGTACACTGTGGCATACCTGGATGACATTGCCATCTTCAGTGCCAGCTGGAAGGAACACCTATCCCACCTTAGGGAAGTGATGGGCAGGATACAGACGGCCAGGCTCACTGTAAAAATTGAAAAGGGCCAGGTGGCCATGGCTGAGGTGGCATACCATGGGCATGTATTAGGCTGGGGACAGCTCCTTCCTAATCAAGCAAAAATTGAGGCAATTGGGGCATGGCCCAGACCTGAAACACAGAAGTAGGTTCAGAGTTTTCTAGGGACTGCAGGGTACTATAAACAATTTGTATCAAACTACAGTGACCTGGCAGCTCCCCATCTGGCCTCTTAAAGAAAAGAATGTCTAAGAAGGTTAACTGGGAACCAGCCTCTGAACAAGCCTTTACACGGCTAAAGGAGACACTGTGCAGTGCTCCTGTATTAGTCAGTCCAGACTATAGTCAACCCTTTGTAGTCCAGATCGATGCCTCAGATGTGGGTATTGGGGCAGTACTTAGTCAAACTTCCAACCAAGGTAAAAATCACCCAATAGTGTACCTCAGAAAGAAGTTACTTCCCAGGGAGCAGGCTTATTCTACAGTAGAGAAAGAATGCCTTGCAATGGTGTGGGCACTAAAGAAGTTAGAGCCATACCTAGACGGGTAGCACTTTGAGGTACAAACAGATCACAACCCCCTGGTTTGGCAGGCACAAATGGGTAAAACAAATGGTAGGCATTTAAGATGGAGCTTTGCCTTACAGGGTTACGACATGACTGTCTCACACAGAGCAAGGGCAGCAAACAAAAATACAGATGGGCTATCACGTCAGTTAGAGCAGTTAACCGAATTTGGGAAACTCATCCCCTGCCTAGGAATAGATTTCCCCAATTCAGTCAAGGAGGGAAGAGTGTCACGATGATAGCATCTGCTTGCTATTGTTTGTATAACATGTGTGATATAAATATATGTTTCTGTGAATTTCTGCTGGAAAAATATGGCAGTCAGCACAGGCCATCAGGAGATATTTAATTTTTTTTTAAAAGAAAAAAATGTGCTGTCCTGTTTGTTATCTCTGGCTTGTAAAAGCTGACATCCTGGGACTATAATGATGCCAGGTTGTAACACATTGTAAAACACCCATTTACTTTGAAATCTAGGATAAGAGGCTGCATTTTATGACCTATGAGGAAGAAGCAATGTCTGACTGATACCTGTTATATTTCACAAATAGAAACATAGAAACATAGAGTTTGATGGCAGATAAGGACCACTTGGCCCGCCCAGTCTGCTCATTTCCCTACCTATTGGATAAGCTGCAGATTCTAGTTAACTAACAGCCTACTTCCTGCAACCCCCCACTATAATTGCCTTATGTCTGTCCCATGCATGTTTGAATTCCCCCACTGTTTTAGACCCCACAACCTCTCAGGAGAAAGTATTCCATAAATTTCACCTCTCCGTGAAAAAGAATTTCCTCATATTACCCCTGAGCCGTCCCCCCTCTAACTTTAAATTGTGTCCCCTTGTTCTTACACATCTCTTTTTCTGAAAGATGCTACCCTCCTGGACTTTGTTGATTCCCTTGAGATACTTAAAAGTTTCTATCATGTCCCCCCATCCCTCTTTTAATCAAAGGTCTACATATTAAGCTCTCTCAGTCTCTCTTCATATGTTTTCTGATGTAGACCCTGCACCATTTTAGTTGCCCTCCTCTGGACTGCTTCCATCCTGTCTATGTCCTTGCGTAGATGAGGTCTCCAAAACTGCATGCAGTACTCCAGATGGAGTCTCACCAACTGTCTGTACAGAAGGATAACCACTTCCCTTTTTCTACTTGTGATGCCCTTCCCTATGCATTCCAGTATCCCCCTGGCTCTTCTTACTGACTTCTCACATTGCTTACCCACCTTTAGGTCATCTGATATGACTACACCCAGATCCCTTTCCATTATTGTTGTCGTTAGTACCTCCTCTGTTATTGTGTATTCTTCTCCTGGATTTTTATTTCCCAGGTGCATTACTTTGCACTTCTTTGCATTGAATCTATGTTGCCATATGTCTGACCATTCCTCCAAAAATGTACCCACTTACAAGTTTCAAACCTGCAACCCTTACTCTCAAAGGCAACCACCCAGTCCACTGCACCACAAACTCTGCTTTTTAATTAGAATGTTTAGCAGTGTGCTGGGGCATGTGACTGATCAAGTAATTCAGTATCCAGGTTTGAGTGACCTCACAGCCAGCATCACCGTGAGCTGTGACATCACAGGGAGGATGGGCCTGTACTGAATATTACTAGATGGCTGGAAGAAAAGAGTGCATTTTGCTTTTTATCTCTGGACTCCTGACAAGACACACTCTCAAGGGCACTTCTACTGGAGTAGGTAATCAACCACCACTATTTATTACTGGAAACTAGGGTAGGATTAAGCATTCAGTATTAAGGCATTTTTGTTTAAGTTGTCCCTTTTAATTTAAATGACTGTGCATCCAATGTTATATTTTCTGTGTTTGTATTTCATCTACTATTTTTTTACTGTAGTAAACGTTGTTTTCCTTAAAATTCTGCCTGGGTCTTTTTCTCATTTTGAATTTGAATGCTGGGACAGTCTGACAGTCTGATAAGTCTGACAGAACTGTTAAGCGCTTACAGTGTGTTACCATTTTGCACCAAGGTAAGAAAAGTACTAGGTCTCAAGTGAGTCAAAAAGAGGTATTGTGAACAAGGTTGGGTGCCTCCTGAGTTAAGTAATGCACTGCATTTCCCTGAAGAGGGTGTGATATTTGAATCTGTTAACTGGGCATGGTAGCGAAAAGGTGTTATTTTGACCTCAGGACTCAAGACTGGTAGTTGTTTCAGACCCAAAACAGACAGGAGGGTTACCCTGTGTGTCTCCTGTTCACATATTGCACTTCGAGGTTTGGCACTGTGGGAGCAGAGGGCCTGACCACTGGAGCGCATTTGATCCAGCATTCCCCCAGGCCCATGCATGACTGACATAGCAGGTCACCTACCTCCAAATATGGTTTGGGGTAAGTGGTGGATACCTGGTAAGACCATGGGAAAATCAGTGACAGGACGGGGGGGGGGTGAAGCAGGACCAGGGGTTGAAGGCACAGAAACAAAAGATAGAAAATAAATCTGACTGAACCTTGTCCAGGTTAGGCTTCCTACTGGCAGAGGGATTTGTAATGGAAGTTGATTTACTGAGAACTCTGGAAATACCCAGTAAGATTGTGTGTTTATGGGAAAGCTTTGGAAAAAAAAAACGCTAGCTCTGGTGGTCTGTACTGTAGCCACCAGCATTTGCTAAGAGTGGGCATAAATTGTGAATGTGTTTTCCACCTCCTGAATGTCTGTGAAGGTCTGAAAATTTGGTCTGGACCCAGAATCCTGATAAAACCTTTAGCAATGTCTACCTTGAACATCTGTGCTGTTAATTTGTGTGGGTTATGTTCCCTTTTATTTAATTTGAAGAAGTTTTGAATTTAAACAGGGCTCTTATATAGCAGGAATGAGTAAAGAACATGTCATTATCCAGGCACTTTAAAGAGAATGGGCCTGGTAAGGATACATATTGTGCAGACTAAATGTCTGGGGTCTTTTGATGCCTTGGTAACAGTTTTTTCATTACTTACCTCTTTCATTATTTTTTTATTTTATTTTATGAAGTACTAGTAAAAAAAGAATCCCAATACATCACTGTATTATAAAGTTAGAATATCTTTACTTGTGAAGTGGGCAGTGTACTCCAAAAAGAAACTGTAATTCTGGTTGCATATATTTTTTAGAGAAATAAAATATTATTCCACTGTTATAAATTTAACACAAATATGTGCTTTATTGGCATATGTAAGCTTTTATTATGATTTAGCATGCAATTGTTTTTCTTTAACCACATTTTTCTTAAGACGAAAAAAACCAGAAGCTATTTCCTTTATTAAAAAATTGTAAAATCATACAGATGGACCAAACATACTGTATGAAAGATACAATTTGTTGGTGACAGAAGTGTCTATTAAAAATATGGAAATAACTCTATAGTTTCTCATTGAAACACATTGGGCTCCTAAGTAGCTGGGTATTATGTTGCATCATAATCCCAGAATTGCATAAAATTCTTTCTACTAGCAGTTTGAAAAGTAACAAAAAGACCACTAGACTCTTTACGCAAACAAATAATTTATAATAAAATAGAAATTATACATGATCGATCAGTGCCCACCTTCATCAGTGATGTTATCTCATTATAACATCACTGGATGAAGGTTTGGCCCATACAGAACCACATCCAAAGGAAAAACAAATCACTCCTTGCGCTGTATCCCCTGCTGGTCAGCCTACCTCAAACATTCAGAGCGCCTCTACTGTCATTATAGTGAGAAGAGCCATCATACCAGTACCGCCGCCCCCCCCACACACACACACACATACAGTATATACATGCAATATCAGTCTAGGAGAACTGCCAACACCAATTCCTTTCACAAAAAAGCTGTTTTATATTTCTGTCACCATTCTTTCTGAAATGGCCACTGCCTGCATGTCATTTCACTGTGAGTTCCTTTGGTGAATCACGCGCTAAGCCGTTTCCCAGCTTCACATTTTAGTTTGCAGTCTCCTGGTACAAACACTAAACAAGACCAACTGTGCTGGAGACCTTTCGAAATAAAGTGAAACTAGCAAATAAAAAAGAAGCCATAACTTTGTCAGCTTGCTGGCAGGAAAGGGCATGGCGTGAACATGCAGTACGCTATCAGCAGAACAGTAGCCTCAACACATTTTAGCTTACGGTCTCCTGGTACAAACAGTAAATAAAACAAACTGTACTGGGAGACCTTTCAAATTAAAGTGAAATCAGCAAAAGCATCCAAGATGATTAAACAGTGCGTGTTCCACATACACTATGCTGTACTTACAGATTGGCCAGCTGTTTCACGATTGGGCGGGCCCACAGATTGCCTTCTAAAGTCTCCGAAGAACAATGTTAACAGATTCTCCAGCTTCAGTCTCCTTGTAGAAAGACACACACGTGAAGACAGATGATGGGGGGGGGTGTTGCAATGTCAGAGCACACATACATAAGGCTCACACAGACCCAACTACTGGCCAAAAGTAGGAAGCAAGCACTTCTTTATATATATATATATGTATACCTCCACTTAGATAAAAAAAACATAAAAAAACAACTAAAAGGTACTTTAAAAATGTGTAATCTTTTTTCTTTCCTTTATGTATTTAAGCCATTGTATAGTAGCAATAATGCACTCCAGGGTGTGTGTCGTGCTGGGATAATGTCACCTCTCAGGTGTTGGACACACTCAGCCTGCAGCCTCGTGCCCAACCACCCAAGGTGGACAAATTATAGTATCAGGGTTGCTTTGGCTTTTCAGTGATGATGATGTGAACACGACAGTAAATTATTACAATGTAAAACTGCCCTGGTGCCCTTGACAAGTTTCACAGCTGCTTGCATAGCACGATGTATTTTACACTCAAATGTACCCTCATTCCACAAAGATTTACTGATGTTCCTTAAATTGGGCCCTATGCATGATGCCATGATGCCAAATTAATATGCCAGGTACAAACTGGGGAACCATGTCCTCTAAGGTGGCCAAGGAGCAGAGGCTGCTGGATGGCTTCCAGGATGTGTTCTTAACATAGCACGTGATGGAGCCCACAAGGGAGGGGCATGTCCTGGATGTGGTTCTGGCAGATGGGGATCTAGTAAGGGACATGGTTGTACAGGACCCCTGACTGGGAGTGACCACAATACTGTCTGGTTTCAAATAAGCATGGGGGAGTGGGGGTGAGGATCTAGGACACTGGCAGGTGGACTTCAGGGGCAGACTTTATGGGCATGGAAATATTCTCAAGGATCACTTGAAGGGATTACCTCAACGACAGATGTGGAAAGGAGATGGGAGGTCATAAAGCGGGGACTTCATGGGGCAGTCAGGATCTGTGCTGGTTGAAGCGTAAGGAGCAAGGTCACATAAACCATGCTGGTGGTCCAGTGAGGTACAGGTAGCAGTCAGAGAAAAGAGGCGGCCTACAAAAATATAAAACAACAAGAGGGATAGGGATAAGGAAATGTACCAGCTTGCATCTAGAAAAGTCACCCGTATGGTGAGGGAGCAAAGTCCAGTAAAGAGCAGCGGCTGGCAGGGGATACATGGAGGGAAAAGGGTTCTTCCGGTACATTGGGGGCGGAGAAAACTAAGGAGCCATCTCAGCAGATTGAGATCGGAAGGAGGGTGGGTGGAAGAGGCGAGGACCAGGCAGAGGTATTTAACGAGTACTTTGCCTCTGTGTTCACTAGGGAGGGGGATGGGATATCTACAAAGCAAGGCATGAAGGGGATAGAAGTGGCAGGGAGTGGGATCAGGGGAGCAATAGAAATGGAGCAAGAGGGAGGGAAAGGTACCCCAGGGGTGTCACATCTGGATAAGGATAAGAAGACCAGTAAGGTGGAGGGGCGGATGATGCTATCTCCGCCAAAGGGTGTGGTTAACCCTCAAGGCCTAAAGAAAGACCATCTCCTGGGCTGGATGGCATTCATCCGAGAGTGCTATGGAATTGGCGGACATACTAGCGCACCCTGGCAGACTTTTGGCAAGGTCACTTGAGATAGGGGAGGTACCTAGGGGTTGGCGAAGGCACATGTGGTACCAATCCATAATGGGGGTCGAGGAAGTACGGGGGAACTATAGACCCATCAGTTTGACCTCGGTGGTGGGAAAATTAATGGAAGTATACTAAAGGAGCGATTGGGGTGTACTTGGAGGAGGTGGGAGGTCTGGATAGTCGGCAACATGGGTTTGTGCCAGGTAGATCATGTCAAACCAACCTTGTGGAGTTCTATGAATGGGTAACATCAGAACTGGACAGGGGTAAGCCTGTGGATGTATTATTCTTGGACTTCAGCAAGGCGTTTGACTCTGTCCCCCACAATGATCTGGTGGAGAAACTGATGGGGTTAGGAGCAGGCCCTTTGATGGTCAGATGGATTGAAAACTGGCTAGCTGGATGCACTCAGAGAGTAGTGGTCTGTGGGGAGCTCTCATACCCTAGAGAGGTAGGTAGTGGGGTACCACAGGGCTCGGTCCTGGGTCCAATCCTGTTTAATGCATACATATCGGACATCAGGGAGGGTATAGGGTGTGAAATGAGTCTATTCACGGATGACTCCAAGATGGGAGCAGTAGTTGAGGGAGAAGAGGGGAGGTTGGCCCTGCAAGGGACCTGGACACCCTGGAAGCTGGGCCTCACATGGAAATTTAATTTCAATATCACCAAGTGCAAGGTGTTGCATCTTGGTCAGGGAAACCTAAACACAGGTACACCCTGGGAGGAGGCGTTAGAGGCCTCAATAGGGGAAAAGACCTAGGGGTCATGGTGGATACATGTATGAATAACTCTGAGCAGTGCAGAAGAGCAGCTAGCAAGGCAAACAGGATGTTGGGATGCATCGTAAGGGGATCACCTCTAGGAGCAAGGAAGTGATTCTGCCGCTGTACAATGGACTGGTTAGACCACACCTTGAGTACTGTGTACAGTACTGGAGACCACACCTTGAAGAGGGACATACAGCTCCTGGAGAGGGTACAGAGGAGGGCAACAAAGATGATACGAGGGCTAGAGGATTTGACTTATGAGGACAGACTTGAGGAGCTCTGCCTGTTTTCATTGGAGGAGAGGAGAGACAGGGGACATGATTGAGGTCTTCAAGTACCTCAAGGAATAAATAGGGTAAACATGGAGGGATCTTTAGACTGAAGCAGAGAGAGGTATCACCAGAGGGCATGGTTTGAAGTTGGAAGGTGGAAGGTGAGGGGGAAAGAGGAGGAGGTTTTCACTGAGAGGGTGGTGGACCCTTGGAATGCACTGCCTGGTGAGCTGGTTCAGAGATCCACAGTGGAGGGCTTCAAGAGAGGGTGGGACAAGACACAGAAAGTGGATGTATCAGATGATGGCCTGTCCTGGGGGGGTGGGGATGGATGATAGGAGTTTCTGGAGCACAAGGGATGGGAGGGTCTCGGCACCCAACTAAGGATCTAGGTTCGAGCAGACTAGATAGACCGTAAGGCCTAATCTGCTGGCAAATAGTATGTAAATACTATACCTGTCTATCAAACAATGAGGTTTACCTAATGCAGAGCAATAGTGCACAATGCGCCATTTAAACCAGGTGGATTAGCATCGCTATGACTGAATGCCACGTAGTGGGGTTCCTCGGACCCTGCATGGCATTCACAGAGGGGATGCGCTGCTGTCATGCACCCGATCCCCCGGCCACACAGACAGCAATGCAAGGGGATGGGTGGGAGCATGTCGGGGTGTGGCTGCAGTAAGTGGCATTCTCAGTGGCATGTGGTGCCAAGCTCATGGGGCACAGGTTACAGCAGCCGGGACCCTGCTGTAACCAGGTGCGCACCCCCATGAACGTCCCCTGCTGGTCGCAGTGGGATAAGGATTCAATCCCCCAGAGCAGCCACTGCCTACAGGGCCAAAGAGTGGAGGCAAGGGCAGCCAGCCAGGAGTGTGCTCAGCCAACAGTGCCGTGAGCACCGTGCCATGCATACGCATGGCACATGCACTGACGCCCCAGGGGCACGAGGGATCCACTCTGGGCCTGGGTCAGGCATCCCATTGGATGCCCGCCCAGCACCGTGACTCCACCCCTGGCCACTCTGAAGAGTCCTGCACACCAGGGAGCGGGGCCATGGACAGGTGGCAGCCATTAGTGCATACCGGCTGGCGCACACCTGTCTGTAGGTGCGGACCCACGTGGGCTGGGTGCACGCATTTTGCTTGTATCTCTGCCCCATTCATGCATAGGGGCCCATGTCAGAGGTATTTCTGGACATGCAAACTATTAAAATATTTTGATAGAAACATTCCTTAGCACTAAACATATGTTGTCTACTCCTGCCCGCCTGTATGATTCACAGCTTATAGATATATTTTAGGAAACTGTTATCTGAATTTTATTCTGTATTTCTTGCTTTTTATTGTTATTTGTATTGTTAGGTACCCAGAGCCTCCGGGAATGGGTGCCATGCAAATAAAATTTGCCTTGTCTTGCCACTATTCAATAAGAAAGTGCTACTCATTCTGGCCATGGGTGCTGCATTTTGAAGGTCAGTGCTATGCATTTTAATGCTGAAAGGTTCAGAGTTATGGCACTTGATGCCCTGCTGCCAATTAGAGGCCATGATGGCATCCTGCACTAGAGTTCTCCCTAGTTCTCTATTAGACACAGGAGATTAAACAGTTACTGTTCAAGACTGGCATGTCGACGGTAAGCTACTAGGTTTTCAGTTGATAACTTTTTTTAAAAAGAAAGAATATTGGCAGGTGATTAGCAATACACAATGTAAGTATTTTGCTGAACTGATAGAATCTAAAAAGATATTCCTACTAGCCTCTTGAGGGTTGTGTACAGATTATTAAATTCCTAGTATCGCAGCCCTGAGGTAGAGGTGTTTTCAAAGAAATGCAAGCAAGTAGTTCAGTATTTCTCATTCAGAGCTTCCAATTTGAGTGCTGAGCTCATCATAATAATACGGGTTACAGTGGCTTGAGAGTCGGCTACTCATGTAGCCACAGAAGGGTCCTCTGTTTGGGTTTAGTTTTAGCTAGTTATGATCACTGAGATACTGCACACTCTTTGTGTTGTGTTCCCTTTGTCCTGCTGTTTGGACCCCTGTCCTTCCTGGTTAGTGGCAGCTTGTATACATGACGTGGCTCCATGGTGTTGTGACAGATGCTTTGAAGGAGGTGCCAGTGATGCTGCTCCTAACGAAATTCTCACAAGATGCAGATGCTCTTGTGAAATACTGACCTGTTCAAACGTTGCCTTTTGGGTAGGTTCTTGAAAATGTTGTGAGGTTCAGTTTCAGGAGAGATTTTTGGAATTAAGTGTTTTTAATCTTTTACTGTCTGAATTTATAGTAGACCAAAACTAAGCACAGAAACAGCTCTTGTTCAGGTGAAAAGTGATCTCCTATCAGAGCTGGACAAGAGGAACTTCTCCCTGTTGATCCAGCGGGACATCTTAAAGGCTTTTGACACCATGGACCATGGGATTTTGATGGACCACCTGGAGTGGTTAGGGGGTATGGCTGGACAGTCCCAGATTGGTTTAATAAGTAATGCTAGACAAAAAAAGATCATTGACCAATCATGTTCATATGTTCGACACTACAGGCTTAAGAAATGAAACTAACCACCTTGCAGTAATTCAAACTACAGTTGATTGGTGCCAGCAGTAGCTAGGTCAGCACTGAATGGATTATCACTCTTTGGAGAGGGGTACTTACTGCCTGTAACAACTTTGTTGTGTCCATGCCTCTCTTGCTGGGGATCAGGATGATTGGGCATGTGGGGGGGGGGGTCCCTTGACTGTGTCTTTGTTCCTCCTGCAGGGTGGGGGACTGGGATGGACAGCTGTTTATGGCAGTTATTTTGTTGTGTTTCCATCACTCATGTGGTGAGGCTAGAATGGCCGCCATGATGATGAGTCCTTTCTTTATGTCTAGAGATGTTGTGAAGTTTTACTTCACTAGTGAAGTTCTGGTGAAGTTGCGAAATTTGCCTTTGTGAATAACTGCAAATTGCCCACTTCACCACTTTGCCACTTCACATTGAGTTTTCCTTGGAAAATGGCACTTTTGAGGCAAAGTCAGGCAAAGTTAAGGTGAAGTTATGGTGAAGTTGCAACTTTGCCTTAACTTCGCCTGAAAAAAGTTCCACTTCACCTGCCAAAAACTTTGCAAATTCATGGAAACATAGAAATACAGAAACATAGAAAAGTGATAGCAGAAGGAGACCAAAGATCCATCGAGTCCACCCAGGGTTGTCTAAGACATGATGTAGGTCCCAGGATCTAGCCCTCCTACTGCCTTTTAACCTTACCTAGCCCCCAGTTCTCCCTGTAGTCCTTGCTCTATCTCACCCCCCTTTAGAAATCTGTAACGGTCCTTGCATTCACTACTTCCTTCGACAAGCCATTCCAGGGCTCCACCACGCTTTCTGTGAAAAAACACTTCTTCAAATCCTTCCTGAAGTTCCCGCCGTTTAGCTTCCAGTCATGCCCCTTGGTGGTTGAGCCAGTGACCCTTTGGAATAGTTCTGTGTGTGACACCTTGTTAATGCCTCTCAAGAATATGTAGGTTTTGATCATATCCCCTCTCTCCCTCCTAGTCTCCAGCAAGAACAAGTTAAGCTCTCTCAGTCGTTCCTTGTATGGAAGGTCACGGAGGTCCTGTATCATCTTCATTGCTCTTCTATGCACAGTCTCCAACATATCCTTGTCCTTTTTAAGGTGTGGATTCCAAACTTGGATGCAGTACTCCAAGTGTGGTCTTACCCAGGACATGGACTAGATGGGCTGAATTCGGCACTTTGCTCTCTGCGAATATAGCAAACTTTGCAAAATATTTCAAGGAGCAAAGTTTGCCAACTTTGCACATCTCTAAGTGTGTCCCCACCAGGCTTGTGGTGGGACTGTGATGGGCAGCAGTAACAGTGTACTCTGTTGTGTTCCCATCGATGCTGTGGTGAGGGCTGTGAATAGCTTCCTGTGGCAGTGGGCATATTTTTGTGTCCCTGGCATAAAGAAGTACCCCATCCCTCTACCCATAGAAACATAGAATTTGAAGGCAGATAAGGACCATTTGGCCCATCCACTCTGCCCATTTCTCCCTACCTACACTATTACCACAGACCATGCCCAATCTACAGCTCTTCCCCCCCCCCCATTTGTTTCACTATGATTCCCTTCTGCTTATCCTATGCATTCTTGAAACCCACCACTGTTTTTGCCCTCACCACCTTTGCTGGAAGGCTGTTTCAGGAATTCACCACTCTTGCTGTGAAGAAGTATTTCCTCACATCTCCCTGAATCTACCTCCCCCAGCTTCATAGCATGTCCCCTCGTTTTTGAGCACCTTTTCTTCTGAAAAAAACTCCCCTCCTGTAACTTATTTAACCCCTTGAGGTATTTAAAGATCTTTATCATATAACCCCTCTCCCTCCTCTGTTCAAGGGTGTACATATTGAGGTCCCTTAGTCTCTCTTCATAGGGCTTTTGATGCAGACCCTGCACCATTTCAGTTGCCCTCCTCTGGACCGCCTCCACTATGTCTATGCCCTTCCGGAGATGTGGTCTCCAGAACTGGAGACAATACTCTGGGGGGGGGGGTCTTAACAGTGATACATACAGAGGCAACACCACCTCCCTCTTTTTGCTAGTCATACCCCTCCCTATGCACCTCAGCATACCACTCTCCCTCCCTATTGCCTTTTCTTATTGCCCGGCCCCCTTTAGGTAATCCTATATGATTACACCCAGCCAAGGTCTCTTACCTGCTTGGTGGTCATCAATACCACTCAACCCATTTTGTACTACACCACTGGGTTTCTGTGCCCTAAGTGCATTATTTTGCACATTTTCAAATTGAAACCAAACTACCATACCCTTGAACACTCCTCTGCTTTTCTCACGTCTCTGCTCATCCTTCCCACCTCACCCCGAGTGTCCACCCTATTGCAGACTTTGGTGCCATCTGCAAAGAGCCAGAGCTTCCCTTCTAGCTCCTCTGCAATGTCACTTATAAAGATATTAAAGAAGACCAGTCCCAGCGCTGATCCCTGCGGCACCCTGCTGGTCACCCTCCTTTCCTTGGAGTGAACTCCATTTACCATCACCCTCTGTTGCCTATTCCCTAACCAATTGCTTATCCAGTTTACCACCTTTGGACCCACTCCTAAGCTGCCCAGTTTGCTTACCCCTGTCCTGTGTGGAACGGGGTTGAATGCCTTGCTGAAATCTAGGTAGGCCACGTCCACCGCTCTACCCTGATCTAGCTCCTTGGTCACCCAGTCAAAGAAATCTATCAGATTAATTTGATATGACCTCCCCACTGTGAAACCATGCTGACTTGGGTCTTGTAACCCACTGGATTCAAGATATTCCACAACCTTTTCCTTCAGCAGTGATTCCATTAACTTTCCCACAACCGATGTCAGGCTGACTGGCCTATAATTGCCAGCCTCCTCCCAGCTACCACTTTTGTGTAGTGGGACTACATCCACCCTCCTCCAGTCCTCTGGAACCACTCCTGTTTCCAATGAGCTGTTAAATAGAACTGTCAGAGGTACAGCCAGTATTTCCCTGAGCTCCCTCGGTACCTCTGGATGCACCCCATCTGGTCCTATAGCTTTGTCCGCCTTCAGATCAGCAAGTTCCCTCAGGACTCTCACCTCCATAAAAGAACTAGTGTCCACCACCCTCCCTCCAAAGCTTTTGTTACTTTTTTGTGGCTCCTCCCCTTCTCCTTCCACTGAGCAAAGTGTTAAGAGCATGGCTACATACCTCAGGCAAGTGGGCTAGGTCAGCATTGTGAACACTGAACAAAAGAATTCATTCAGGATGTCTTCTTTTCCTGGTTCTTTCTGCACAGCCCCCCTTCCCTTTTTAACCTTACCACCCCACCCCTGGTCTTCCTCTTTTCACTTATTTACCTAAAAAATGTCTTATCCCCTTTCATTACCTCCTGGGCTGTACTCTCTTCAGTTTACACCTTTGCACTCTATACTGCTTTCCCTGCTTGCCTCTGTTTCCCCTGATACACCTTACTATCATCCTCCTTTTCCATCTCCTTATACCTTCTGAGTGCTACCCTTTTAGCTTTTGCCTTTTTGTCTACCTCTTTTGAGAATCATAGTGGTCTTTTCCTCTTGCTTTTGCTCACTTGTTTGACACAGAGGTTTGTTGCCTTTACTATGCTCCGTTTCGTCTTCGCCCACTGTTCCTCCACCCTACCCAGGTCACCCACTCCTGCTAGGCCATCCCTGAAGCATTCACCCATCTTTTTAAAATCAGCCCTCCTGAAGTCCAGGATCCTCCCCCTTGTGTGGTTCGACTTCACAGCCATCCTTCTATTGAACCACACTTTACAGTGATCACTGGTCCCCAAGTGGGCTCCCACCTTGATGTCTACAACACTTTCCCTGTTCATGAGAACCAGGTCCAGTATTGCCCCATCACGAGTGGGTTCACTGACTAGCTGCCTAAGGAATGCCCCCTGCAGAGGGGCCAGGATGTCCCTGCTTCTAGCTGAAGCCATTGCTGGGTAGCTGCAATCCACATCTGGCAGGTTGAAGTCCCCCACAGCAGCACCTTCCCTTTTCTGCCATCTTGCAAGTGGCTTCCACCAGTACCTTAACAAATTCCTCTCCCTGTGCTGGAGGTCTGTAGATCAGTCCAGTACAAACAGTGGCACCATTCCCCATCTCCAGGCTGACCCACAGTACCTCTGCTTCCCCCTATATTCCCTGTAGCTCCATGGCCTTTATGCTTTCCCTCACGTAAAGCACCACACCCCTTCCTTTCCTTCCCACCTGGTCCTTCCTGAACAGAGCAATGCCTGGTATGGCCATGTCCCAGTCATGGTTTTCAGTGCACCTTGACTCCGTAATGGCCACAATATGCAGGTAGGCCTCTGCCATGATGGCCTCTTGGTCCGGAACCCTTTTTCCTAGACTTTTAGCTTTCGCACACATGGCCTTCCAGATTTTGTTTCCACTTTGCTTGTTGACCCCTTTTCTCCTTTTTGCCCTCCCTCCCAGTTCTCTTTTCAATGCTCCAGTTCCTTTCCCCCTTGATATCTATCACCCTGCTCCCTTCATTAATTTGTACCCCAGGGGATTCATCTCCCCTCAGGTTCTCCTTCCTCTCTACTTCAGCCTGTGGGGAGGGGCAGTTTCTGACTCCCCGATTCCTTCTGCCACCCACTTGGCTAGTTTAAATGTTCCTCAAAGTAACATTTAAACTGTCCATTGAGGACTGCAGTTTCCCTCCCAGATGGATGCCGGCCATTACCCTTGTTTAGTCCCTTGTCCTCCCAGGTGGGTCCCGAATCCCCAATGTAGCTGAACCTTTCCTCTGTGCACCATTCCTTCAGCCATAAGTTGAAGCTCCTGGTGTGGAGTTTCCTCTCCTGTCCCCTGTCATAGACATGCAGCACCTCAGCAAAAGCCAATGAGCCAGCTACCTGTCTAAGACACCTCCCCAGCTCCTTAGTCTCCCCCTGCACTATCCCAGCCCCATCTCTAACCAGGTCATTGGTCTCCAGGTGGACAATGACATCCAGCTCTCCCTCCCATCCTGCTGCCTTAGCAATCCTCTGGATCTGTTTCCCATCCCTCTGTGCCATGGCACTGGGTAGGCACCTAACCTTCCCCTCCCTCCCTTTCCTATTCCCAAATGTATCCCCCTCACAGTTGAGTTCCCCACCACAAGTTATTCCCTCCTTCTCTTCCAGGGAACTCTACAACCCTCCTTGGGGCCTCCACTATGGAGGGCTCCCACATTCCCCTTGGTCATTACCACCGGTGTTTCTTCCTGGCAATCCCACTCCATCAGAGTGGCGCAGGAAATTTATAGTGGTACCGGTTGAGGAATGTGCCTCTGTCCCACAACCCCCACCCTTCCCGAGCCCATCATAGTCCAGCCATTCCTCCTCTCAGGCATCCTCTGAGGTAATGGTTGCAGACTTGGTGGCCTCTGGGAGGGGGGCAGGTTCCCTGCTTCCTAGCCAACTCTGCCTGGAGTCTAGTGACCTCCTCCCTCAACTCAGAGAGGTATGTGAGCAGATGGGGCAACACTACAGTCACCTGAAGATCTCACTGAAAACTGCTGCTCCACAGCCATTGCATTGCACCACTCTCAGCATTCTTGACCTCTATTCTCCCTGTATTATCTGGGATACTTTTGTACCCTTACCCCCAATAGGGTGTTTCTAGATTCCCCTTCTTTTTGTTTATTTCTATTTGTGCTCCTCTGTGCCTTGTTTGAATCTTTATGTATGCCTACCTTAGATATGGTGTTGCTCCTATTCTCAGTTTTGACCTACCTTTGACCTTCCACCCTTCCCAGCAGTGACTATTACTGAGTAGATCTTCTTGTGAGATCTCCCTGCTGTCTAGTAGCACCCCCACCTCCAGATCCCTGCCTCAGACCCACAATGGCAGCCAACAAAAACCAACTGTTGAAATCATCAGCTGGCTACTGTACGAGTCACACAAACTACTATACCAATATGCTAGCAGGTATGTCAACATAGTAGTCACAACATATGCCCCCCTCCATTCACTTGAATTCCTGATGCATGACCAAGCAGAGCTTGACTGACATGCTGCTGGACCAAGTGGGACGCTGATGATGCCTGTCTTTGGGAATGGGCAGCAAAGCAGAGTGCCAGCCTTAAAGAGAGGGCTAATGGCTAGCTAATAGACTAGAAAAAGGAAACTAGAAAACTACCTGGGCCGAGGGCTTGCAGAAATGGAAAACCTCAAAACACCAGCCTTTTGGAGCCTTTCTCTGCATCTAGGTATCTAGTCCTCCTTCTATGAGCAGTGAAATGCAGCAGGCCTTAAATCAGCAACCTACAACACTAATAAACAGTTGCCATAATTTAAATGTAGCAGGCAAGTCAAAATAAGCCTGTCACAAGAGAAAAAAGCCCTAAGTAAGAGTCAGAACAGATTGGTAGCTATCTGATTCCCACCTACAGCTCCAGACAAAACACCAAAGGAGTAAGAGGGGAAATGCTGTGCTGGAGTATGTGATTGGGGCAGTTCTGAGGAAACCAGAAAGAGAAAGATTTTAATGTCTGACATCAATGGTCTACATCCTAGAGTACCAAGGGAATGGGGGAACAAAATGTCATTACTCTAGTTAAATGTATTAAAATGATCACTGGAGACAGGGGAGGTCTGTCAGCAATGGGTTGGGGAATGAGAGGGTGATAGGCAATAATAGTCAGCTTTGTCATGCATGTGCGGTCACTCTGACATAGAGCTGTAGTTCTGGTTCTGCCACCAGGTCACATGCCCACTTCAATGTGACATCATGGCACCAAGGTAGGCAGTAGAGCCAGAACCAAGGGTCAGCAGTGTTTTGGGCACCAAAAAGATGTATTTCCCGGCCCAGAGAAAAGGCAGCAGTTCAGGAATAAGAAAAAAACCTCAGCAAGCATGTGTACCAGCTCAGAAGAGCAACTCAAAGGTCACCTCCCACAACGAAGCCCCCAACTTTCATATGGGCCAAGTGCCCATTCAGACAAGCATCTCCTTGGCCCCAGGACAGACAACAGGGCCAAGGTGAGATAACAGCAGCCTATCAGGGCTCAAAATAACATGGCAGCAATCAGTTAAAGCTGGCATAGAGATGTAAACAAATATGGCGACCCCCATGTCTCCCCAGCTTTGCAAAGACTTCTGGGAGAGGGTTGGTGGTCAGCCCTAGCTTCATCTGAGAATTTTTGCCAAACAGAAGACTGCAATGCATTTCAGTCTATATGCAAGCCCAGTATGGCTAGGTTAGTGTTCTAAAAACTGTGTGCCTAGGGAATGGAGCTGATCAATCAGGCGTCGAGTTTCATACCACATAAAAGGGTTTGTTTCCATGGATTGAGGCCAGTTCAGCCAGACTGCTAGAGTGAATGACTGTGTATTAGTGTATGGCCCAGTTTGCCACTGCCTGTCCAGACACTGCAGGCCTGGCAGACTTGAAGAGTCTGGGATCCAAGTGAGAGCTGTTGGTGTAAAGAAAAATAGCAATTTAATCAAAACTAGAGTGAAGACAAGTTAAGAGCTGGGGTTTTCCTGCCCCTCTACAGTCTTTCCCCTCTGGGGGACAAGCTCCTGAAGCATCTGTAGCCTGAGAATGCCACTGCCTTGTTCCGGGTTCAGAGCCTTGCAGATAGGGAGAGAGAAGTGAACAGTGATAGGCCACCAGCGATCCTGGGGAAGCTAGCATCCCAGCTGAGAGCAACTGCATCCATTCTGCCTGTCCCAGCAACTGATACCAGAGGTATCATTCGAGACATCAAACCATTAGTGAACCCAAGGATTTTGGCCCTGCAGCTGAGGAGAACATGTACTGTATCATGGACTGAGGCAGAAGGCCTAGGTGGACCTGTGTGAGAGGCCTAGGCAGAAGACCTATGGAAGCCACCAGGCCACCCATCCTCTGTGGATTACAAATAGGGGCCTTACAGAAAGTTACAGTTCCTTGTTTTGCAACAGTTGCGTTTCAAGAGTTTTTTACCTGCAATAATTTAAAGCACGCCACAAGCTGCACCTTGCTAGCAGCATCTGCATCCCCTGTGTGACACCTACTGCAGCCCAAAAAATAGAGAGAGATCTTGCCCATAGCCTTTGGGGGGAATTCAGATGGGTGCACCCACAGTGAGGGGTTGAGAACTGCCAGGGGCTGAGCAGATTGTAGAGGGCAAATTGTTGAAACTGTTTTGTTGCCTGCATAGAATATAAATATTTTACCTGTATAGAGTACAAGTACTTTACTGCCCAGAGTTTAAGTATTCTTGCTACCCCACTGCCCCCATTTACCCTTCTGCCCCCTTGACTTTCATCTACCCTCCCTTTTAAATAAATTATTTCTTGAATTGCATTTCTTGGTTTGGGGGTTGTTACTGCTTTACTGTGTCACTTGTTTTAAGGGTGGGACTGTGTGGTCAGATTATGCATGGTTTCCTGGGGGTAATAGCCTTGAGTGTTAGCATCCAGGTACCCCATATTGCCACCCAAGGTGGAGGCACCACGCCACATCAGGCCCATGTACCCATTATAGCACTGCTTTAGGGAACCCAGGTTGGCCCCCTTGGGAGGTTGTGAGAGAGGGACCCCAAGAGTCCCAGGCAGCCTGCTACATTAGAGGCAGTGGTGGGATTCACTCACACACGTGGCCTCCAAAACAGTGAGTTTGTGGAAAATATATGTTAGTGCCCCCGCCCGCCCAGATTTTGAAGTGGTCATGGAACTAAAAGAGTTGGAAGACTGCTACTGAGGGGAGCACTGGACTTAAAAAAGTCAGTTCTAGTCATGGGCATCCCTAAAGGTAATGATGAGGACAGTATTTTGGAGCCATTGGATGCTTTGCAATGTTTGGGTAATTTAATAATATGCAATGTGAGGTACGACCATAGAGTGATTCTGAAACTGATGTGAGCAAACTACCCACCACACTCAGCCATATAAGTTTGCAAGGGTTTGGCACCTGTTTTGCAGGGGGAGTAGTCTGCCTTCCATTCCACTCCCCCACCTGTGCAGCCAGCCAGCTGGGTGGAAAAAGTCAAAATGTGTTGGCCAGTCATGGAAGGACAATGCAAGAGTTTCAAGCATTCATGTTCGGTGACAACCTGAATCCTTCAGCCAAGGGTTTCGTGTACCCATAGATTTTGAAGTGACATTTCTGTCAGTCCTCAGTGTAGGCAGAAAGACTGGCAAGGATGTGTGTGACATGTTACAGAAAGAAGGTGTGACACCCCTGGTGCCTTCAGCCAATCCAGCACCAGTGGTACTAGGATGGGCAGCCATTCCAGTGTCCTAGTATGACAACAGTTTCTACAGGAGATTATGCACATTCTCAGCTACTGTCCCCACCCAGAATGGGGAAGATGACTACCACAGCTGGATAAGTCAGGTAACTCAGATGCTTTAAGAATGGATGTGCTCCAAAGATGAGAAAAGGAAGCAAGTAGTGGAGAGTCTACAGAGAAATGCCTTGGACATTATCCAGTCCATGCAAACAAACCGGCCCAATTATACCCTCCAGGACTACCTGGCCATGTTACAGGGACACTGTCAACCCCCTTAGGCCTCAAATTGTCCTTAGTTTAAAAAACACATTTTATAATTGTTTACATTCAAGAAAGATTACTGATGTAGCCAGTCATTTAGTTCGGATTCCTTTTTTTCTTTTTAAAAGTGAAAAACTTCTTACCAACCATACTGGTGTTACCACACAGAAACATGTTTGTTTACATTCCTTGATTAATTTTCACTGCATCTTTCCTGGACTTAGGAACAACCTCACACAGTCTAGCAGTCATAAAGCAGTAGGAGGAGAGAGGAGTATTGGATCATGAGTGGCTGCACTGTTTGAGGGTGTTCATAATGTTCAGGAAGTATGCAGTAAGAATTGATCAAGTATCTGAAACAAAACAAGGTTGGGTATAATTACATCATTACCCTGCATTTCAATTCTATTAAGAAAGAAAGCAGATAAAATCTCCAGCAGCATCAATGAATTTTAGAGAAGGTAAGCAATCATAAAATGTGGGTTTTGAACTAGAAATAGTATCATGCAGAGGGTTGACAGTGTCCCTTTAAAAGTATTTATGGATCCATCAAGAGTGGCACAGACTTGCTGTTCCAACTGTAAGCAACCATCCAGAAAGATGGAGGAGTTGTTCGATTATCAGACCTGAAAGGAGATTGTTGTCCGCGAACAGTTGAGACAGGCGGAATCACCCCAGAACAAGCTGACCGGACATGTTTGGAGCAAGTGCTAATAGGGGCCATACACTCACAGGTGACTGTCTTTTCTGTTTGGATGAAGGATCAGAAAGTCTCACCACCCAACCTGAAACAGCTACTGAAAGATGTGTGAGAAGAAGAGTCCCAGGCAGAAGTGAAGAGAGTCACTGGAATTGTCTACAGGGAAAGTCACCCCACTCATGCCACAAATCATTGCCAAAGAATCACAGATGGATGCCACAGAGCTAGGAGTGCAAATGAAGCAATTTATTTATTTATTTATTTAAACATCAGTTTAACAACCTTTGAGCCAGGGGCTCATTTACAAAGGTACCTAGTCACATAGAGGACACAGACAGTGGTACAAGAGACAACAGATATATAGCAATACAGGTTCAAAATAGGTGTCAGTCAAGGTTACAGTTGTTTCCAATACATACGAAGAATAAATAGGCTAATTAGGGTTAGTGGGGTGGAGGGTAAGAGAGGATGGAGGGTAAGAGGGGGAGTAGGGCTGGGAAGCAGAAGAAGGGGGAAGGTCAGAGAGGAAGAGTGGGTAGGTGAGGTGGTGAGTAGGAAGGGGGAGTGCAGCTCAGTGAGCATTGTCAGAGGGGAGGGTTTTTTTAGTGGCAGCAGCAGCTGCGTGATGTGAGCAGGTGATTTCTGAGGCTGCGTTTAAAGCATGCTAACGAGGGAGCGTCAGAGATAATGTTAGGGAGGGAGTTATACCAGGTGGGTGCTCTGTAAGGGGAACGCCCTTTGGCCTTGCGAGGTCCTAGCTCTTGATATGACCAGTGCTGTTTTGGATGAGCTGCGGGTGTTCACAGTCGGATTAGCCTGGTGGATTGAGTCAGATAAGCCGGGGGGGATAGGCCATGGAGGGCTTTAAAGGTGAGTTGGCAGGTTTGGTACATGAGCCGCTCATCCAGGCTGAGTAGGGTTGCCATGGAGTACAGCAGACAGGTGTGGGTAAGTCTAGGAGCACTGGTTATAAGTCTGCAGGCTTTGTTAAGTGTAAAGCGAACCTTGCTCAGGGCCGTCTGATCTGCAGCCGCATAGACAGGAAGGCCGTAGTCGATTAGTGATATGACAGAGGAGGTGACAGCCAGGCGGAGGGCGTCCGAGGGGAGGCAGTTTTTGTGCCGGTAAAGAATGCCCAGCCGTGTGTTGGTGGCAGAGGTCAAGGCAGAGATATGGCCATGGAAGGAGAGGGCAGGGTCAAAGATTATTCCAAGATATTTATAGGACTGCACACGTTCGATGGGGATATTGAGGGTGGAGTGGGCAGTGAGAGGAAAATTGCTGGACTTATTTTGGGGGTGGGCAAAGAGCATGGTTTTTGTTTTCTTTAGGTTGATTATGAGTCGGTGCTCAGTGAACCAGGTTTCAATTGGTAGAACAAGTGAAAGCAATGGCCACAGCACACAAACAGCAGACAAGAGTTGACTCCAGACCTTCAGGTTGAGGACGTGCCCCTAGAAATTCTGCTGCCCCATGGCATGGTCCTCCAGCCCCACCTCAGCAAATGAACACTGTGTTTTTCTACAGATGTGGGGCAAGAGGGACACATGGCCTGAGGTTACACTCAGCTAGCAAATTCACAGCTTGCGAACCAGAAGTGGAAAAGCCAACCACCCTAGCAGGGAAATGACAGTAGAACCCACTGAAGGAGTGACATGAATCTACAACAGTGCGATACCCTGTAAAATGAACTGACCCTGAAATCCCCTGAGGAAGCAAGTTTCCTTCCAGACTACTGGGGCCCAGAACTAACATTCCAGTCCTCACTGAAGAAAAAACATGCAAAGCTTTACTTGACAGTGGGTCACAGGTTAACATCATCCACTGTTCTTTCTACAATTAGCACTTAAAACACTTGCCTTTCATGCCTCTTAAAGGACTTGTCCTGTGGGGCTTGAGTGACACCAACTACCAATACAATGGTTAAATCATCATGCAATTTGAGCTCCCTGGAGTAAGCAAGGGAGTGCCTCACAGGATTGAAGCCATAGCATTAATATGTCCTAAATCCAAGAGCATGGAAGACACCCCTATGTTGATCAGTACCAATGCAGACAAGTTAGGGAGGCTAACCCAAATGTGCCAAAAGAGAGGAGGAGGAGCACATTGCTTACAGAGTCTACCAGTGTAAGCAATTGTTAAGAAAGTCAGCCTAAAACATGATGTCACAAAGCCAGTGGTGCAAAAAAAGCCCACTGGAGTCATCTACCATGTCGACAGCAAGGAGGTGGTCTTGCCACCCAGTGCAATGTGCCATGTGGTTGATAAAGTGGAGATGAAATGTCAGCCAGCTGGGACCTGTTCTCATCATTGATGCACCAGCTGACAGCAGCATACCAGAAGGACACATGGTCCAAAGAGAAGTGATGCCACTGCCTGCCACCATTTGGATGAGATGAGTCACAGTATTGATGTAGAACAAGACTGAGAAACCCATTATCTTGCAGAAAGGTCAAGTTCTGGCAAATATCTTCTATTATTTATTTATATTTATTTATTTGAAGAGTTTACATAGCTAAAGATGCCTCAAAGAAAACTTTAAAAAGCATAACAATTGGGTACAATTCTGCCTGCATTCCAGTTATAGTTTATATATTTCTCCTCCCCATTATTTATTACCAAGGAAATTTGCATGAAAATATGATCTTTATCGCTCAGAGTTTCTTTAGAGTCCATCTGCCACTATACTGTAGCTTACTCCCTTCTTCACGTCATAATCCTCAGTTGTGACATCACAGTCTGTTGCCATGGGAGTAACTATCACAAGCAATGCTCTGTGACTTCAGGTAGGGAGAAAGCAGTAGGAATAGACAACTCTTCAGAAGCAAAGATGCCGTTTTCAGACAGATGAGCTCAGTAATAAATAATGGGTAGGAGGCAAACAGCACTAATTGGAAATACAAGGTAGACTGTGTCTAAATATTAGGTTTTGTTAAAGTTCTCCTGAACGTGTTATCAGCTCTTTTACCAGGAAAGACATACTGAGCTACTGTAGCTCATTTCCAGATGTATCCTGGGGGAAAGGGGAAGTGGATACAATATGAATACAGACTCAAGTAAAAATGTACATAGAGCAATTCTGTGAATAAAACATTAAGCAAATAACATTTTTGTACTCATATACGTAAACATAAATATACCCACAAACACTTCAACAGAAATATTTTCTTTGAACACTTGGGGGAAGAAAGTGAGGACTAAGTCATAATAGGGGGATTGGGAGATGGCTGGATAACAGATTTACCTGCACCCCTCTGGGATGCAAATCCTGCAAGGGGAATTGGTAGAGAGGAGCAAAATAAAGGATAAATTAGGCCTGCACCCTTCCAGGATATAGACCCCACAAGAGGACTGACAGAGGGGAACAAATAAGGGATGTATTTGGCCTGCAGCCCTCTGGTGATGTAAACCTTGCAAATATGTCTATGCCGATAGTGTGACTGGATTGGGCCCTGAAGTTGCCACTGCCATAGAAATTGACCCTGGACTATTTGAGTTCTAAGATTCTCCCATACCTGATCACTACCAATGGAGTCTAAGTAACAAGCTAGCCAAGCGCAGGAAGGTGTTCTCCTTGTATGAATGGGCCTACAGGGAAAATACAAAATTCAGGATCACTAGGTACCAGAATCTTATATCATAGCTAAGCAAATGCCTGACTTGCCAGTCTACAAAGTTCACCAAGAACAAGGTAGCAGCCTAGAAAAAAAAACTGTGCACAGGAACTACCTCCTAGCCATTGGAGAGACTGTACCTTAGCCTGCCTCAGAAGTAGAATGCCCGGTGACTCAGAGATCAAAAACTCAAAGTCAAACAAATCCACAGAAAATTGAAATGACTAGAACTGATAACAGTATCCCTAATGTAGATCTGTACAAGAACCAGTGGCATATAGTTCTGACAACAGTGATGAAGACATTGTGTGTTGTACCAGAGTACTGCTCAGACCCCAAAATGAGCAATTTCAGCAAATGTAATGGAGAAATTTGAGGCTGTCATCTAGTATATCTCTATTTGAGGAATTGTCAAGCATTGAGCTCTCTCTCACAGTTTGAAGCCAGCTGCAGCGCCATTTGTGCCCGAAGACTTGGAAATGAACACATCAGAGATCCCACCTATGGACAGTGATATGGAGGTGGACTTGGAGGAACCAGTCCCAAAGAATTACATAATTTCTGTCTTGTCATTCCTAACTACATCCTTGTGCCAGACACAGAAGTGGAAGGAGGAGATGCACAATCTGTTCCTGAGGAAGAAGTAATGCTTCCTAGAAAGTCTGGATGTGAGCCTAAACCCATTATCAAGCTCACCTATGGCACCCTTGAGGGCCTCCTATGACCTTCCCCTTCATGTGGCCCATACATTTATAGTGCCTACTGTGTCTGCCTTGCCCATTTTTCTAGGTACGATTCAGAGATAAAGTTCATTGTTGGGGAATGTAATGGAAATTTGCCTACACAAGTTTCCCCAGCTGTCTCATGGATAGATAGGCATCAATTGTCAAGTAAGAAATGTGAGGCTGTAGAAATATGTACAAATGCACTGAATAGTTAGGCATCAGGTGCTGGACAGAAGTGTATGTATTATTGCTAAGAATACTCATGCCACTGTCATTAGGACGTTTAGACAGTGTGAACGTGATCTTGGTGTGGGCGCCAAGAGTTTGGCAGGTGGAGTGTGTAAGCTCCCCCTAATCCGGGTGCTTACCTGCTGCCTCCTCCAGCCACCGGGACAACATATTCACCCTTCATCCCCCCAGGACTACCAAGGTGGGGACCATCAGGGCAGTAGAGATGGATACCAGGATCCTTAGCAGGAGCCATGTCAGGGCTCCCCTTGTAGTCTTCACAGCTGGAGCCACCCAGCAGTACCCACAGTCTGAGCCCTGGGACTACTGTGTGGGGCTGAGACAGGGTAGGGAGAGGTGCCATTGGGCATATTTGACATGTTTCACTGACTGCGTTGACAGCAGTGGGTTGGAGAATAATAAGGAGAGAGGCCACCATAGTCAGCATTGCCATGATGTGTGGTTGCTCTGACTCAAAGCCCTAGCTCAAATTCAGCCACTGGACCACGTGCCTACTTCAGTGTGGTATCCCAGCTCCAGGGTAGGCAGTAGAGCTGGGACCAGGGGTCAGCAGCACTTGGGGCACCCAAAAGATGTGTTTTCCAGCCCAGGGAAGGCAGCAGGCTGAGAACAAGTAAAAACCTCGGTGAGCATGTGTACCAGCTTGGGATAGTAGCTCAAAGGCCACCTGTAACATCAGAGCTCTCAAACAGGGCAAGTACCCATTCAAACAAGCATCTCCCTGGCCCCCGGATAGACAGTGGGGCCAGTGCAAGTTAAAAGCAGCGTATCAGAACTCAAAATAACACATCAGCAAGCTGTTAAAGTCAGCATAGATATGTAAACAAATATTGTTGCCCTTGTGTCTCACCAGCCCTGCAAAGACTTCTGGGAGAGGGTCAGAGGTCAGCCATAGCCATGCCCATGAATTTCAGCCAATCAGGAGCCTGCAATGCAGTTCAGTCTATATGCAAGCTGAGCATGGCTGGGCTGGTGTTCCAAAGACTGTACCAGTTTATTTTGGCATTGTTAGCCACATACTCTTGTTTACTATTAGCATTGTCCATGTTTAGCACTGACTGAATGGACACAGTTTTTGGAATCAGTACCCCTCAACGTGGCCCATTGCATCATCCTGCTGTTTTTTTTTTTTTTTACTTATTATTTTTCCTCCTTACTGCCCCAGCCGATCCACTCTTTGAGATCCCTCACACACACATTCAAATCGCCGCGGTATCTGCCCCTAGAGTGCAACTATACTCCGGTACTTTTTCTAGAGGCCCGGATAACCCCCCAGGTGGGGTGAAGAAGGCTCCCCCCTACCTTCCTGACTTTCAGAGGAGCATGTGCCTGCACAGTGGAGTCTGCCCTTGGCCTGATGGATGTATGGCTGGAAAGATCATCACCTAGGCTCGACGAGGATTTTTTCCTCTTTTTTGTGTCCTCCCCCTGCTGATGCCAGTGCTCAAAGAGAGTCAATGGGACAAGAACATGCTACACAGCTCCACCCAGGGCTCTCGGCTAACATCAGCCCCTTCCATTCTCACTGCTGCCGTGACTGCGCTGCCAACACCCGGGTGCACCCAGGAGATGGCAGTAGAGCAGCAGGGCATGCGTGCCACCCTCCCCAGAGAAGGAGATCTGCAAATGGGTACTCAATCCCTCTCTCTCCCCCTCTGCCCACCCCCAGCAACCAGAATCTGTCACTGAACCTAGGTCGCCAGTGTGGCATCCAGCACCTCAACCCTCAGCGCAACTGGGCCAGCCCTTCATCCTGCTGTTTGGGTGCTTCATCAGCCCAGTGCATTTTGTTATTTCTTTTTATCCCATTCCCTAATGCTTTTCAATGGTCAAACCATTGTGAACTAGTTTGCCAGTAAGAGTAGTTTGGCAAACTTTTCGCAGTTCGGTAGTTAAAGCTTGCATGGTCAAACTTTGGGAGATTCACGTAGCCCTATTCTCTTTGGTACCTATGTCATATCTTCTGCAGCTGGGGAATCAGGTTGTGTTTTCTGTAAAGAACCACCACACTTCGTCAGGGTTAGATGGACCTAGCCTGTATGTCGAAAGAGGTCGAGGAGCTAGTGGCTGGCTGTTCCTTGCTTTCCGTTGGACCCTTGGATCAACAGATCACTCTTGACTGCATAAGTGGCCCTATACAGTGCTAGCTGTGGTGTGATGGGGGAAGCTTGACTGGGTGCTGTTCCATGGACCTGGTTGCTATGAGTGCAGTTTCTGTGGATTAGTGGTCTGGATATGGAGGTTTCAGCACGGAATAAAGAAATGGTTTATCCTTCTCAAGTACTGGAAATCCAGTGGTGAGAGTACCTCTTTCTTTCTTTCTGGTGTGAGCTACAAGTTTTTTTGGGGACGAGTGGCAGCTGTTTTCCCTTTTAAATGGCTAGAACTTTCAGTAAAGTAGTGGAGGAGTTGTGGTGAGAGAGTGTCTCCCCCTCCTCTGCCAAATTATGGATTTGTGTCTTCCCTGCCATTTGCCTCTGCATGGGGGTGACTTTCAGTATTTGTTTCTCACCCAGACTTCCCATGTTTGGAAATTCTGTATTGAAACTCTGAATTATTTGGAATTGCCTACAAACTGGTCAAAACTGATTATGTCTGGCTGGTGCTTCCCACCTCGTGGCAGCAAGAGCGAAGCTGAACATTATTTGAATCTCTGTGTGTTTTTCTGTGTTGTGAACCTTATTGAAACAGTTACTTTGGAACCTAGGCTCAGTCTTTTGGACCTTTAATTTATTTACATTTTGTTTTTGGCTTGGTTGTGTGAGGTGTTTGTATGTGTATGTATTTACTGTATTAGTGTGCCTGTTGTGTGTATGGAGGATTAGAGAAATGTGGCAGGTGGGTTATTATTATGTCATTTTGTCTGGGATCTGTTTTGGTTCGTCTATAGGATA
The DNA here is from genome assembly GCA_016271365.2 of Neoceratodus forsteri. NCBI lineage: Eukaryota > Metazoa > Chordata > Ceratodontiformes > Ceratodontidae > Neoceratodus > Neoceratodus forsteri. The sequence continues at coordinate 945,815,246 of CM057458.1, forward strand.
CTGTTATTGGGGTGTTGAGCTTGCTTAGTGCTGGGAATGAACATGTGTAAAGGAGGTACTGGTGTGAGGCATGTGTACGCCAGAGACCACTTGTGGCAGTTTTGCACCTTTGATGGACACCCATTAGCCCTCCCTACAGAGGCGCTCAGCCGCTGCAGGGGGCTCTGGATCCTGAAGAGGAGAAGCAAAACCCACAGAGGAGGTCCTGAGTATAACATTTAGGAAGGGGGTTTGATTGGGTTGTTGAGGACTAGGGGGCACCTAGAGAAAGCATGGAACCAGGACTGGGGACTTACATGCCTGATTCCCTTCCCTTGGGCTCCACTTATTGTCAACAAACAGGGAGTAGCAGATCCAGCCTGCTATGCTCCACCACTTTGGGTCATACTTTGTAATGCGAGGTCACATGGGAATAAAACAGTGGTGATGCATGATTTCATTGCTGATTCCTTGGCTGATCTTGTTTGTATCACCAAGACCTAGCTGGAGGATGACTCCAGTCCTGTGTTAGAAGCGTCCATCCCACCATGTTACTCAGTGGAACATTACTCGAGGTGAGACCACATGGGGTGCAGGGTGGCCATTTATTTTAAATCCACTTTGGGACTCACCACATGTGCCCCATGGGAACTTTTGGGTCTTTTGCATATGTTGCTATTAGAAGTGTCCTGGTTGTTAGCTGCAAAAAGGAGTTAGTTGCAAAATCATTTTTATATATCATCTGTTGGGGTATGGGAGTGATTTTATGCAGGAGCTGGCAGATTTCGTGGTTGAACAGGTGTTGAATGCTCCCAGACTTTTGGTGTTGGGGGACTTCAATACCTGGATCAACGTTGAAACCTCGTACCTTGGTCAATAGCTGCTCCAATTGATGACCTTGCTGTGACTAACATAGGCTGTTACCTCTGGCACACATCAGCATGGACACAATCTGGATCTGATCTTCTCATTCGATCTTGACATACTGTATGTGTGGTCAGGGTTGATCCAGTCTCTTGGTCGATCATCATATGGTGTTGTTCCTCTGTGGGGCTGCCTGTTTTATGACTCCCCCTGTAGAGTTGATTCAATACCATCCGAAACATAATCTGGAGCCTTGCAAACTCCTGCAGGTATTGGACTCTTCGAGCATGATGCTTGCTTGTGTGCAGAGATATGACATCGCCGTGGATCACTATAATAATGCTTTCATGTCTGCCACAGATTCCTTAGTACCTTACCACGGCCATCCCTTGACATTCTGTTGCAGCTGTCTGTGGTATCATGATGAGCTGCATCGGTTGAAGACTAGAGGCACTTTTACACAGCACCCCACTGCAACGCTATGGTTTTGCAGTGCTCGCTCCACATTCTTGCGCCTGTGGAAGGTGTGCTTTTACACACCACAATTGAAATTGACCCTGGAGAGAGTCTCGCGTGACACTAGGGGATCCCCATTGCTTTTCAATGCTGCAGTGCCTTATGGTGGATCCAATGCTCGTGCAAGCACTATTATGCCTGAGTTCAGCTACATATATATATATATATTCTGATAGTAGAAAGAAAGCTGAACTTGGGCAAGTAGGCAGTTTTAAGAAACAGGCTAAAAAATGTGTTAAAATCACTTGGAAATTGGGGATGTGACACTGGGCATGAGCCTATGAATATTCATATATTTCCTCACACAGGTGTGAGCAGTGTGCCTTGGGGTTGCGTACACCAATACTCACCCCATTCTCTTATTCTGTACCCATATTTCCCTACTTAGTCTTGGAATGGAGTGAACATTAGGGTTCATGAACCCTGCACGCTTGTTCACACCTGTTCCTACATGCAGGGTGGGGTCTTAGGGTCGAAAGACGAGGGTGGGGGTGGGGTCTTCAGCTTGGAAACCCTAACATCATATTTTCCTACTTTTTATGCTTCAGCCCTAATGGTGCATTAACGAAGTTTTTGCAACATATATATATATATATATATATACATATATATGTATATATATAATGGGCTAGATACTAGGAGCAAACATTTATGTTTATGTCACAGGACCTCCTTGTGAATGAGCTTGCTCAATGGAGTTTTCCTGCAATAAACTTGAACTTGAACTTGAACTCTCATTGGCTGAGAGCCACAGCGGGGTACATTAACTTTTGATAGACCTCCACTGCAAAACAAGTGCCAATGTGGGGTGCCTCATTACTTAAGGTATTCTTGGGCACCCTGAATTTTCAAACTGCCCAGCTGCCATGTTTTTTTCTTGTCTTGCTTAGCGAGATTCACATTGGTAGTCACGCTCTGTTTCCCCACTCGTTACTGTAAAAGACCTCACACCACAATATTCCTTTCATGGAAACTTAAAAAAAAAAAAATCAAAAAAGCTTTATTTTCTGCTATCCCTGATACCATCTGTATGAAATTAGCTCCACTGCACAACCAAGTGTCCGCAGTATGATCTCACTGCTCCGAGAGTAGCTCTCTTCCTTTTTTCACATTTACATTAATTTTGCTGCTAGCTCAGTTGATGGCCCTCCATATATAATTCCCATCATTTCGGCTTATGTCCCACTGACAGAAAATCTACCAGCGATATAATAGTAAGCAATCAATACAAAATCGGAAGAAACGAAAAGAGAAAAAAAATTTAAAAAAGTGCTCAAGTCTATAGTGGGGTGAGGGCCAGGTAACCATGACAATCACCTCAAAGGTTAAAACTGCAGAGGCTCCACTGGAACAAGAGTCCCAATCAATACAAAGAAGAAACGTAATGACAGAGAGAGAGAGAGAGAGAGAGAGAGAGAGAGAGAGAGAAAAAAGTGCTCAACTCCGTGGTGGTGGTGGTGGGAAGTAACCATGACAACCAGCCCAAAGGTTAAAATGAGGGAGGTGCCACTGGAACAAGAGTCCCTAGTTAAAAAAAAAACACACCATTGGAATACAGGTGGAGGAACTATTTTATTATAAAATAAATCAAACATGTAAGAGTTCAAATATCTAAACATAAAAGTTATTTATTTTCAAACATACAAAATACAGTGGCTCATTTTCTAAGCACAATAATACCTGACAGGGTGGGCAGTATGTGCAATTCCGAACTTTCCAGGGCTAAAAGGCCTGTGGCGTCGGGCCTCATTATGCCCCTGAGCGGTCCAGTACTGCCCAATACCACCTATCCTGTCGGGTATTATTGCATATATATGTAACTTTGCAAAAAAACTGGGTTAATGCACAAGTTAAGGTAACATAATGCCACAAAAGTAGGGGAATGTGTCATTAGGGTTTTCAACTCTAACACCTCCCAAGCAGCAAAAGGAAAAAACATTAGGGTTTTGGGTCTCCAGAGTCTTGGTGAATCAGTGGCAGAGTCTTTCTTGGGGGTTGTCATCACTAATGCCCACCCCATTCTGTGAGCAAACAACATCACACATGATCTCGTTTCTTCATGCAGGGGGAAAGGGGGAGCATTAAGATTGACAACCTCCAAGGAAGACCCCACCACTGATTTGCCAAGACTCTGAAGACCCAAAATGTTTTTTCCTTTTTGCTGCTTGGGAGTGTTAGGGTTCAAAACTGAGGCATTAACGCAGTTTTTTGCAAAGAATTTCCTTACTGTTTGAGATACTATAATCCTATCCTCATTTCCCTGTGGGAGCACAGAGCCCTCCCTCCATAGATGCATGCATGCATGTTGCTGCGGAAGCACAGGGACCAAAGGGCCCTGTGCTTGTATTTCAGCCAAAACACCAACCAGTTTGTCAGCATAGCCTTGTTATTCCCCCACCTTGTGAACGCCATGCTGAGAATTTTCAAATTCCCACCTAAAAGTCATTCTGTGCCACCACAACATCATTCCATGACACAGGTGCAGAAACACATTTTAGAAAGGATTTGAAAAATGACAGCTGTCACATTCATGAGGTGACGTAAAAAAATGGCTATGTTGAAAATTTGGGGTTAAAATATTTCAAATTACCAAAGTTACAAGTGAGCATACTAAAATTTCAAAGCACATGCATAACTTTGCCATTTCTACATGTTTTGACCCCAAATTTTCAACATAGACTTCTTATGACCCCACCTTGTGAAGACAGGCAGTGAAAACTTTCAAATCCCACCTGAAAGGTGATTTTGCCAAGTGACTGTAAAATCGTCTTTCAGGACGGATTTGTGGAATTCCACTTACATTGTTCATGAGGTGGGGTCCCCAAAAGGCCATGTTAAAAGTTTGGTGTCAAAATATGCAAAAGTGGCCTAATTATGCATCAGAGTTGAAAACCCCTTTGAAATACACTGGGTTGCATTTACCTTATTTGCTCATATTGCAGTCGTTGTTTCCAGCAGCAAGACGTGTCTTCCATCGGAGAGGGGATCTTTGCCCTGTAACTTGTTCAGGTGAGTCAGGGTGAGGGGGGTGTACTGGGTGGGATGCTTGGCAGAAGGTTGGGGTGGGGGGGTCAGATCGCCGACTGACCATATTTTTTTTTTTGCAGGTGTAAACGAAAAAAATCGAAACACATCCAGGGACTTATTTTATATTTTAAACAGGGGCATCATCGTAGTATGGGGGTGCCACTAGACCCAAGAAAAGATAGAATCTTCACGAGGTTGGCAATCAGAGGGTGGGGGTGCCACTAGACACCAGGGACAGATGAATTGGTTACAGGGACAGTGATGAGAAGCCACTAGACATCAGAGACAGATTAATTCTCTATAGGGATGGCAATCGGAAGGTGGGGGGGTGCCACTATACACTGAAGAAAGAGCAAGAACATATGGGGACAGCAATCGGAGGGTGGGAGGATGCCATGAGATACCAGGTAAAGAGCAAGAAAATATGGGTACAGCAATCAGAGGGTGGGGTTGCCACTAAATACCAGGAAAGATCTATCCATCTCTGCATCCGAACTAAGGAGGCAACACAAAGAAAAAATACCTATGTGCATACATGGCCGCTATGACACTGATGAACGATGAGCTTCCGAATGGACCCTGGTCGCTCTTGGCCAAACAGGGGAGGGAGTATAAGCATCCCATGGATGGCTCTCCTCTTGGGAAGTGGGAGCACGGACAATGTCCGCTGTGGGAATGCTGCAGTGCCTAGCAAAAGCTGGGTGGCTCTAAAGTGGATGTGTGAAAAAAAAAAACAGAAATGAAAGAGTTTAAAAGAGCAATAAAAGCAGGCAGCCTTTTTATTCATGAGATAAATAATTGCAAGCAAGTGTAGCCCTCTCAGGAGCTATGTACCTTTAAGAGTGTCAGTCAATCTCTAAGTTGTGCCAGTTTCTATGCCCTTGGAGGAGTTGATCAGCTGATCTGACCTGGCATTCCAAAGGGGAGGAGTCAGTAGTATGTGCTGAAGGGCAGGGACAAGTGACTGTGAGTTGGTGGGAGTGGGATGACTGGCACATAGTACCAGCTCCCATTGGTCTGAAATTTCTTCTTAAGGACTGGCATCAAGAAAAGTACTCATTCATGGTGGCTGCTGTTGAACAAGAGTCTCGATAGGGAGGTGCGCCCTCGCCAGTAGGAGAAAAGGAACTGAAACAAGAAGCTGAGGTCTGTCTGAGAGAAAGTTGGTCCAGGGAAGATCTGTGGGCAAAGGATCTGAGGTGATGTTCACTGTATGTTTCATGTGAAGTGACTTGGTCTGGCACCCAGCAGTGTCCTTCCTCCCCAAGTGAGAACAAGTGACTGTGATGTGACGGAATTCCTGTCAGAAAGTGGGAATTTACTGTACCTCAGTGCATAGCAGTGGGCTTTTATTGCCTTAAAAGGAACTGGATATTGTCAAGTGCCACCAGACAGATGCCCCTGTGGGTGAAGCGTAACAGTTTAAAAGTCTAATCTGTAAGCAAGGAGTACAGTAATGGACTCTGTGGGAAGTCAGAGTTTATTCAGAAGTCCATGACAGGATCCAGTACTACTGCATATCCATTAGCACTGGAGCTGTGAAACTGCCAAGTTTAAGTAAAATGGAAAAAATGGACTTGAAAATGCCCAGGGAGTCCCCACTTGTGCTACCTGGGGTGGCAGACTCCAAAAGCTTCTGGTTGCCTCTATCAGGCCAGTTTATGCCAGAACAGTGACCCACCAAGGCTGAAGCAAACCAAGGAGCAAAAAACTTTTCACCCCTCGGTGAAAAGGAGAAATCAATAAAGACTGTGCTGGCTGAAGTGTGTGAAATGGTGTGACAAGAGGTTTCACATCAGTTTCTGTGAGGTCACATAGGAGGAATAAAAGATCCTGTTTGTTTTCTAATTCCCTGTGTGGACATTTGCCATTGCTCTACATCCAAGTCCTGCTAATCCCTTACTTTGAAGTTCCGATTGCCCTACTGTGTGCCAGTGGAGCCCCCGAGGTCAGCTTTAAGCTCGGGAGGCCAAGTAAGTGCAGTTGGTATTTTTGGTATGAATCCCTTCCCTGAAAACATTGTGCTGTCATTTACACCCTTAGATCAAGGAGGTGGGTGTAAACAAGAAAGGGACAGCAAAATGATGAAAGCAGTAAAAACAGTTCCCTAAACAAGCTGTACTGGTGAAAAGTTGGAGCTATGTGGGAAGCAAGAAGATTTGGGGAATGCTGTTTTGTAGGCTTTCTGCAAAAGTGGAGTGGTGAGTGCACCCAGTTTCACAGCCTCATTGTTAGGAAGTCATAATCTGAGAAGGAAGCAACCACTGGATTTTGATTTACCTTGGGGCTATTACAGCCGTGTTTTATTTCAGCGTCCATGTTCTTTCTAACATACATGATGATGACATATATTAAGCCAACAAAAAGAGACGTTATAGCTGGCTCAGAAAAAAGTTAATGTATTTATATTACAATGAAGACACATGCATTAAACACTGCAGGAAGGAAGCACGGGGGGAAATACACAGCTTAACTTTATGGAGAAAAACAGTCAGCAAAAGCAGACTTGAGAATGAGATTGTTCCTATTTCATAAGGGTAACTCATATTTGTACCCAAATAATGGCAAGTTAAGCTTGATCAGAAGAAACAGTTGGACATGTTCAGGGTCTAGCACTGAAGAGTGAGGCTCAACAACATAACAAGCTTGTGTTAAACATCCTCTAAAATGGCATACCCACAGGGGGGCAACTGATGTATCTCACAGACAGTTGTGCCAAGTGAGGGGTTGAATGCATCTTCTGTGCCCAGTAGCCTAATGGATCAACCTGAAATGGCCCAAGAGACTCCACAAAATTGCTGTTTAAGATATTTTCCACAGAAAAAGGCTGTGACTGTGTCCTCCTCTGTTGCTCTTGACGAAACAACATACTGAGCAGTGCCCACTCACTCCCATCAGTGCTGCTGTCAGTACCAAGTATTTCTTCCCCATGTCCACCAATGGAACGAGACCTGCCAGATGGCATTCCCTCTCTAGCATGATCATCTTTGCCAGCTGCTGGTGTCTACACCAGTCCCCACATGCAACCAATCAGCTCTTCACACAGCTCTTGTCGAAAGTGAGTCACTCTGGCAATGAGGATTGCAAAAATGTGGCTGCGACTATACAGCATTTTTGCAAATCTTGCATCCAAGTTCAGCATGCAGGTTCTCAAGAAGCACAGCTACCCCATCTGGATACTCCCTGTATTCCTCTACATGTCTCTCCATGGATGTTTTCAGTATATGCAGTGCACTGCTGGGATCTGGATACTCCCTGTATTCCTCTACATATCTCTCCATGGATGTTTTTCAGTATATGCAATGCACTGCTGGGAATACCTAGCTCAGAGTAACAGTGAGGCCACTTAGATCACGGGTGCTTCTATCAAGTGGCCAAAGTACTCTCGCCAGGCATCAATCAGTGGCCACTTATGGTGGCCTAGGACTTCCCCAATGTCACACTCCATTGACATGTCATGAAGTGTGCCCTTCTGTTCTGGTAGTCTAGACAGCATCTGGTATGATGAATTCCACCTGATACTTACAGTATATGCTGTATCAAGCGATGTTAAGACAGACCAAGGCATTGTCGCACTTCTCTTAGCTGGTTAGTTGCTTTTACAGAGCAATGAAAATGAACACCGACAGAGTGCATTGTTGAGACATTCTTCCTAGCCGGAGAACTGTAACATAGCACAGATGTTACCATGACATACTAGATGTGGGCAAAGCAACAAATGCTGATAAAATTCCCATCTCCAACTGCTTTCACCATATTGGCTCCATTAGCTATGATGAAAAAAACAACATGTAGATTGATACCATCTTTCCATGACTGCAGCATGTCTTGAATAAATGCTCGACGTTCAGTAATGTGTGGCCTTTTTTCATTAGCCAAACAACTGGAAGAGCAGGCCTGGAGTGACTACCAGATTGTGGAGGGAGGAAGGGAGAGCCAGTGACACAGGGAGAGAAGGAGGGATCAGCAACAGGAGACATAAGCTTTTGCAGACACCAGTGTGTGGTCAACAAGGGATATAAAAACATAGAAATAAAGAAAATGACAGCAGAAAGAGACCACTGGTCCATGAGTCTGCCCATAAACCCTAACAAACCCAGGACCTAATGTCCATACAGGATTCTAACCCACACTATCTAACCCCTTGCTCCCTGCCCTACTGTTATAACCCAGAGCAACCACTAAGCCCTTCACTCTGTCTCAGCTGTGTTATAAACCATTGATAGTTTTAGTGCCTACAACATCAGCTGGCAAATTGTTCCACAGCTGCACCACCCTTTCTGTAAAATAAAACGTTCTCACTTCCCTCATCTAGAATCTCCTCCCATCAGTTTCCACTCACGCCCCTGTGTTCTTGATCCATATGCTAAATAGTGCTTCACAGTTTACTTTGCTAATTTCTCTCAGGAACTTGAAGGTCTCTATCATATCTCCCCTCTCTCTTCTGGCCGCCAGCAAGAACTCCCCTTTTGCATATGTTCTTTTGTACCCTATCCCCCCAGTCGCACCTGGAAACAAGCCTTGTCTCAGTGTGCATTTCCCAGTTACCAAAGTTTAAATAACATAAAATAAATGTTCAGTGCCTTGAGTCTATCCTCGTAAGATCTGCTCTGCTGGCCCTGAAACATTTTGGTCACCCTACGTTGTACTGTCTCCAGCCTGTACCTATTTTTCCTTAGGTAAGGATTCCAGAACTGGGCACAGTACTTCAGGTAGGGCCTCACCAGTGATCTACAGAGAGGTACTAATACCTTCTTTCTTCTGCTGTCAGTACCTCTTCATATACATACCGGCATCCTGTTTGCCTTGCTGTAAGCCTTGTCAACTGGTTTTGTTGTTTTAGAGAGTCACTGATGATGACCCCTTGGTCTCCTTCATTAGAGGTTGTGAGGTCATGCACAACTTTAGCCTCCCCCCCCCCCCATCCAGCACTTGGTCCTCAGGTTCTTGTTCCCTGTGTGCATTGCCTTGCACTTTTTGGCATTGAATTTCAACTAGCAAAGTCCCCAACCCCCTCCTCACTGTCTACCCTGCCACAGAGCTTAGCGTTGTCTACAAAGGGACACATCTTGCCCTGGATTCTTTCTCCCATGTCGCAAATGAACATTTTGAAAAGGACTGGACCCAGGCCTAATCCTTGTGGCACCACACTAGTGACCTACCTCTCTTCTGATTTGACTCCGTTAACCACTTTCTGCTGTCTCCCTTCCACACAGTCTCTCCCCATCTGTGTTTTTTGCTGTAGCCAGATCCTCTAGCTTCTTCAGCAGCCTTCTGTGAGGCACCAAGGTGAAAGTCTTACTGAAATCAAAGTAGAGTAAATCCACAGCCTGGCGCTCATCCACTACCTTCCTTATCCAGTCGAAGAATACTATCAGGTTGGTCTGACAAGACCTTCCTGCCATGAACCCATGCTGCTTGCTATCTTGGAGTCTGTTGCTCTCCAGGTAGTTTACAAGATCCTCTTCTCTCCAGGTAGTTTATGAGGTCTTCTTTGACTAGTGTCTCCATCAATTTGCTCACACTAGAAGTAAGATTGACAAGTCTGTAGTTACCGGTTGCTCCCTGCGCCCCCCCCCCCCCTTTTACAGAGTGGGACTAGATCTGCTAACCTCCAGTCTTTTGGAATTACCCATGTCTGAACTGAGCTATTGAGTAGCCCTACCAGGGGTTCAGTTAGTTCTGTTGCCAGTTCCTTGAGCACCCTCAGATGCATCCTATCTGGCCTTGGGGCCTCATCTATCTTTAGAGCTGCTAGCCCTTTCCAAACCCTTTCACTGGGTTTAAATACTTGCTGCTGCTGCTGCTGCTGCTGCTGTTTCTCAGGGATCCCCCTTACAGCTGCCTTAATGCCACTCTCTGGCAGAGGCCTTCTGTCTTCCCTTGTGAATACAGAGCAAAAGTAGTCATTAAGAACAGCTGCTTTCAGTTCCATGGCACTACATCAACAACGACATTGTCGACATGCTTGACAGCGACAGGGAATAATGCCAACTGTCGGCATTGTTCCTGTCAGAACAAAGTGCTTTTTTGTGTGGTAGGCTTCACCCCCTGCATCCCCCCAATCTCTAAATATCCAACTCCAAGTTGGAGTTGGTTCAGGGTGGGGCGCAACACCCGGAAAGAGAGGGGCGGTGTAAAGCGAGACCATCACAGTGATGTGGTGAGATTTGTCGCTGTGATGGTCTTCGCTATAAAATTGTCATTGTGCAGACGTGATAGCCTGTTTTCTACCTGTCCCCCTCAATTACCCTACCTTCTTCTGTTAATCTAACAATTCCTCCTCCCCTTCTTTCTTTTTTCCCTAATATATCTAAATAACTGTTTCCCTACCCTTGACCTCCTCCACAATATGCAGCACTGTTTTTTTTTATTTAGTACACTTTTGGTCCCTACTCTCAACTGCCTTCTGCCTCATCCTATGCCTACCTTGCTCTCCTATTGCCACCGTCCTACCACCACTGATACTCTGGCTTTCCTCCCAGGGTGGGGCCATGGCACAACTGTCCGCCTGTCTACAATAGGGTAAGGTGCCGGTGAACTGGCATTGCCTCCCTGGCTTCCCCCCAGGGCAGGGTTCGCAGTAGCCCATGGAGCCGTAATTTAGTCGGCATGGGGGAGTGGCAGAGAGCTATGGAGGCCAGGTGTAGGTGCAGTGTCATACATTGGGATTAGGATTTTGGGAAGTTTTCTGGAGGCGGGGATGTGCAGTGATGTTCAGCACCTGCCCCGCCTCCCTTAACATTTTGACGTCGGCTGCTGTGGTACCCCCGGCCTTCACCAGGGGTCCATCAAGTGCCGAATGTACTCCCATACCTCCCCCCGGAGAAGGAGAGCAGTCCTTGGGATGCTCCATCCTTCTCCCCCCAGCTGGCCCTCCGACAACCCAAGTCCGTTCCCGAACCCGGGTCACCAGCGTCACAGACAAAAATCCAACCGCTGCGCCGGTGGGCCGGCACACAATATGCAGCTCTATGTCTGCCTTTGCTTCTCTGACCACCCTTTTGGTTTTACTCTTTCTCATTAGGTACTCTCCCCCATTCATCCTTCCCTTGTTCTTCCTTGTACCGGGTGAAGACCTTCTTTTTGGCTCTCACTGCTTCCCTGACAATTCCAATGAATCATATTAGTCTCTTGTACCTTTTTCTTTTGATTACCCTTCTCGTGCAAGACTTTGTTGCATCAAGAATGGCCCCCTTGATTGCCTGCCATCTTTCCTCCACATCCCTTTCGTGTTTGATATGCATGCATGAAGTTTGTACTGCTCCAGATGTTTGAAGTGTAGTGGAAAACTCCACCCACAACCTCCAAGAGTAGTGTGGCAATTTCCATTCTCACATCCTCATTTATCTCTGTCACCACAGTCCGAGAAAATTTGGAATGTAATAGGAATTACCATGGCTATAAGTGCTGCAGAAATCTTTGAAAACTAGTGTCTTCTACGAGTCAAAAGAGTTGCATATCCAATGCCATTATTTCACCTGTGAGCTGTGTGATGTGCTGAGCTGTTGGATGGGATGACTGGTATTTAGTTCTGGCCTGGAATGCTTCCACTATTGACTGTGGATGGGGGGGATGTTTCACAATTGCCAGATGATATGGCAATAGCAGGGGACTAGAGTCTAGTGAGAGTGCTGGGGGTGCATAAACGACTCTTTGGTGTTGAGGGGGAGAGTGGGTAGCAGGTACAGCAGCAGCATGTTTTTCAAAGACAGAATGGTCTGTGGCATTGCCAGTGCCACCAGCACCCGTGCCTGTATCATCATCACCACAACATGGGTCTGATGAAACCACAGGCATAGACCCTGGCACTTTGAAAATGTAGGGATGCTTTACCTTTAGGTGTTTTTCAAATTTACCACAGATCCCCCCCACACACACACACAGATAATCGTACTGCACAGTGTGCACACTGCCTTTCTGTTATCTTCTTTTAGTAACGTGAAATGCAGCCATACCATGCTCTTACTGCTCCTGACGCTACTCTTGTGGCTAGTGTCACCAGTACTACTACCACCACTCTTTTTGCCCCCACTAGCCTTTTGTGTTTGGAGCTGAGTCTGCAGGTTTTCCCTGGCATCCCTGGTGCCCCTGCACCTGCTGTACTTGGCAGTTCAGGCTGGGATGGACCCTGCGGAACAAAGTGCTGAAGGGTAGCTTGCCAACCTTTTAGGGTGGAGGAGCCATATCCTTCGCTTTCCTACCAGTGCAGGCTCAAGAGGGTGAGTTCTTTTTTTTTGCCACCCAACTTTCTTGCTTTACAGTTCTCAAGGTACTCCCCATACTCTACTTCATCATCCAAGTTGCTTAGTTTAGCCTCCTCAGATGATGAATCAGTGGGCAGTTCATCTCTTGGTAAAAAGTACTCAAACCCAGATAAGCATGTCTTCTCCTCATCTGCACTGACAAGTTCTGCTGTACTGGAGACAGGCCAGAAAAAATGAGGTGCCACAGGAGGGGTTGACACAGTACTGTAAATAGTTGTACTACTAGTTGGGGCCACAGTGGTAGTAGTGTCACTGTAGCAATACTGTTGGTTGCCATGGTTATAGTAACAGGTGTGGCCTCAGTTACAGTGGCAGGAGTGGTCTGGGTTAAGTGGCAGTAGTGGTCTCAGTCACACTGGCAAGAGTGGTCTGGGTCACAGTGGCAGGAGTGGTCTCAATCATTGTGGCAGGAGTGGCTGGCAGAGCCACTTTTGCAGCAGACTGGATGCTAGTAGTCATAATGGATGAGTGGTCGATCAGAGTAGTGGTGGTTATCAAGGACGAGGTGATGGTGGTACTGTGGTTGTGGCAAAGGATAAAGATAACACATTCAAATTAGTAGAAGCAGTGGCAGTTAATGACAATGTCTTTCTCGCAGCACTACTAGTAGCAAGGTTTTGTTCTTTACTAGTAATTTGGATGGTACTTTCTTCCCTGGTGTCAGCCAGTGCTGGTGCTGGAGACTGCAGGCCTTGATGGGGTAAACCACCATTTTGTGCAACAAATGCACCCTAAATGTTGTGATGCTGTACATTCACCCTCACCTGCTGCTTGCTGCTCTACACCTACTGCAGCTTTTGTTGGGGCTGTTGGACCAAATGTGTTTTCAGGTACTAAGTCCTCTGTCTGCTGTTGTTGTATTCCTCACTGGAAGATGTCTGATGTTACATTTAAATTATTTTTTTATGAAATATAGTCACTCAAGTCACAGCAGCAGTGCTGAGCTGCCAAGTCTCACTATAAACAAGCCTGACTAGTAAATTCTCAGAAAAATTTATTGCTTTAATTTCTTCTTGGGCACAAAGCCACAAACCTTCTCAGCAGATTTTTTTAAATTCTCCTTGTGCTAAGTAACACATTTTCCCAGAAAAAAAAATTGAAATTCCTTCTTGAGCACAATGCTACAAACTTTGAAAAATGTCTTGAGCACACAGCCATGCACACACACAGAACAAAATGGCAGCTAACTAAAGTATGGGGAGTCTCCCAACTAGTGCCACCCTACCAGCAAATGTACTCATAGTTCCACAAGTGGCCATTGAGGGACCAAAGCCTGGGTTTCTCACAGGAAGATTTCTGATACTAAATTTAAATTATATCATTATGAAATATAGTCACTCATGAACTGCAGCAATGTTGATTTGACAAGTCTCACTCACTAGCCTGACTGCTACATTCTCAGGATTTTTTTATTTTTATTTTGTAATTTCTTCTTGGGCACAGAGTCTCAAACTTAGAAAAATGTCTTGAGTGCACAGTCATGCACACACACAAAACAAAATGATAGCTAATTGAAATGGTGAGAGTCAGCTGACTAGAACCACCCTACCAGGCAGCTAACTGCTGTGGTGCATTTGCAGTTGTTCAAGTGGCCTCGGAGGGACCCAAACCCAGACTCCTCACTGGAAGATGACATATTAAAGAGGACAGGAAATTATTTCTAATTGGTAGCTGTTTATAATGTTCCAGACTATAGAAATGATATCCATAAGCCTGAATGATCCACATGTAACTGTACCTGAAGAAAAAGCGATATGAAAAACTGTATTATGCATTGTTTTGTTTTTATGGGCAGCATTCTGTTGCAGTACTCTTCACAGAACCAATGATCTGGAGTTTTAACTATGTCACAGTTTGAAGAAAGAACTCTAAGCATGGTTCTTATAGGACAATAGCTCATGTTTAGCATTCTGTACTCAAACCATGACATAGTAAACACTCCAAATTACTGGTTCCAGGCAAAGAACTGTTCAGAATGTTGTTCATGAAAAGAAAAGAATTGAAAACAAAGTTTTTCACATTAGTGTTTATTAAGATACAGTTAAATATGGTTCATTTGGAGGCAAGTTTATAATTTCTCCTACTAGGAACATTATTAACTGCTGCCAGTTATCACAGAGTTCCTGTCCCCTTTAAATTTAAATTATATTATTATGAAATATAGTCACTCAAGTCACAGTGGCAATGCTGAGCTGACAAGTCTCACTCACTGTTGTCAAGCCTGACTAGTAAATTTACTGAAAATAAAACTGTTTTTTTTTTTTATTTCTTCTTGGGCACAAAACCACAAACTTAGAAAACTGTCTTAAGTGCACAACTGTGCATGCACTGAACGAAACAGCAGCCATCTGAAGAGGTGGGAGTCGGCCAACTAGTCTCACCCTACCAGTTATGGTGCACTCGCAGTTGCACAAATGGCCATGGAGGGACCCGAGCATGCATTTCTCACAGGAAGATGTCTGTTATTAAATTTAAATGATAGTATTATGAGATATAGTTACTCATGTCACTGCAGCAATGCTGAGTTGACAAGTCTCATTCACTACAGGCAAGCCTGGCTAAATTCTCAGAAAAAAAATATTTTTAAAATTTCTTCTAAGGCACAATGCCAAGTCAGTTATAGAAATATCCATACGTCTAGTGTAAAACTGTATTGATAATGTTTTTTCCCTATTCTTGTATGTTTAATATAATGTACATTTTAATATGTTTATGATGATCATTTGTGTTTTTGTAAACACCTGTATCATGCCTGTGAATGGATCTTTGGTCTAGTGTACCCACCTGATAAATAAATAATTTCAACTGAATAAACTGAAGCCGCAAACAATAGAAAAATGGTCCCTAACAGCTTACTGCACTTCAGTTAAACTGCTTGCCGTGTTGTTTGCTTTGGACAAGTCCAACTAAGTTACAAAAAAAGTTACATTTTTTATCAAAATAAACCTCTGCAAAACCTTCCTTACTTCCTTAAGCAGTTTAGTGTTTAAAATATTACACTGTATGGTTTGGTTTATGAACACACACATACATTTTATACACACACACACACACACACACACACTGCTGCTGGGGCCCTGCCTGTCTCTCTCAGCAAACAGCCTTTATATTTTCCCTTCTCTTTCTTTTCACTCTCGCAAAAAGCCTAATTCTCGCACTATAGTGTAAAAAAATGACCATCTGTATGTAGCCTACGAGTTAGAGGGGGAACAAAAACTATCAAGATTTCTGATTTATGTCTAATTTTAACAAGTTGATGGAAGTAGATTGTTCTTTCTCAGCAGTTCAGATGTCTGGCTCTCTTGCCTGTTACTTCTGTAAGTGTGGAATCACATCACCTTCCTTCAGTGAGCTTCCAAAGTGCCCGCTAATTAGACAGGAAGTCTTGGGAGATCTTGAACACCCACTGAACAGCAGAATGCTGAATAGTGCCAATTATTCATTTGTCTTCCTGGGCAATGAATAGCCTATTATTTGTTGTATTCAGAAAATGTTATTACT
This sequence comes from Neoceratodus forsteri, assembly GCA_016271365.2. NCBI lineage: Eukaryota > Metazoa > Chordata > Ceratodontiformes > Ceratodontidae > Neoceratodus > Neoceratodus forsteri. The sequence goes on from CM057458.1 coordinate 945,831,400, forward strand.
TGCACAACCCTAGGTCTAATGACTGGGACTTGCCTTCGAAATACAGCTCTTGTGAGGTAAATGTTATGCAAGATTACTGAAGCGGTGACATCTAGAACAAGTTTGGATACAGCAGGGCAGGGGAATGGGATCTCAGGCAAGGGCCTGTGTTCCCAGATAATGTAGTGGTTGTTAACCACAACCACACCATAATGAGGCAGCGGGGCAGATGCAGAGGCAAGCCAGCATGAGACACTTTGTGGTAGTCAAATTAAGACTCCAAGGGAAGAATTGGATGGAGGCCAGGGGAGGGGAGGGGAGAAATTGGGGGACAGGGAAATGAAGAGAAGTTTAAAAAAAGAAACTTATCAGTAGGTGCTTACGAAGGATCCTTGACCACTCATATAGTATTCTCAAAGATACAACTCATGCCACTCACATGCCAGAAATTGACTAAAATATGTCTAAAGGTATGGTGTATTGAGTCATGGTTTAGGTTATTGATAATAAATATAAAAGGTTTATTTTAAAAATGAATAATCAAGGAAGTTCACCTCATCAGCTGAACCGGGGCTCATTTACAATGACATCCAAAATACTTGTCCTGGTTACATTATATAAACATTACATTATGATATAGAAATAGAAGTTTAATAAATACATACAAAATTACAATTTGTATTACACTAAGAAGCTTGAACTTGGGGCACATGATTAAAGTAGAAGCAAACCTCTTAAATGGGTTACCACAACAGGGTCAAAATGTACTGAGCCATTACATTAAGCTGCCTGTTGTACTCCCAAATGGTGTTAAAGGTCCAGGAGTTAGACCTACATGGATAGTTAGCTAATTCCATGTTTCATGCAGCCACTCATGATTTTAGTCTAGAGGAACTTTAAACTCTAATCCCACAGCTAACTTGATTCCCCATCTAAGCATTCTTGAAATTCTCCTTCAAGCCAGAAGTTACCAGAGAGCATATTGTACCAGAAGGAACCTACACAGGAGATATGGGTGTCACCTGCCACCTGAACCAAAGAGTGGTGGACATCCTGGCAAGTAGGAGAGACAGAAGCAGGGGAATATTTAAACTAGGTGAAGGTAAAGCTACCAACTTTCTGAGGTCTAAAACTGGGACAGTTCATCCTGATCATGACCCCCCCACCATGTCACTGCCATGGACACCACCACAGTCAACGCTGTGCACAATCAGTTACATTTTGCTGCTTGCTCTGGCCGTGCCTCCCACCACAGTAATAACACCAGTAGCAAACATTTAGATTAAAACAATACCTCATTCTGCTGCAGCTAGTTCTAAACCATGATGTACAGAAAGTTCATTAGAAGCAAACCTGCATTAAATTGTGATCAGACATTCAAGCTGCATGAATTGCTCCTCCTGATAGTCCCATCCAACCTATTTACACTCACCTTATTTTCTGAGCAAACTTCACTTCAGTGACTCCCACCACCACACCAGATTGTTTTCACACACTTCCCTACAGCTGATCAGGTTTGGGTACCTTAGTTCCCTGCTGCCTGTCTCTTCTCTGTCTGGAGTCCCTCTAAGCTGCTGGCAGGCAGATGTCCACATGTGCTTGTTTGCACTATTACCCATTCTAAGCTAACAGGAAGGAACATGCTTTACTGTGCTCCCATTGACATGCTAGCTGTGCAATACGGGCGCAGGGGTTGAAGTTGCAAACTGCTGTCCAGCCCGAGCAGCACCACAGTAGAGCTGAAATAACTGTTACTCACGGATTAGCAGTCAGAAAAAAAGGGGGGGGGGGACAAAACTGGGACAAGAAAGCAAAAACCAGGACAAAAGTGACATTTTGCAAAACTTGTGGGAACACTGGGACATGCTGCCTAAAATAAGGACTGCCCTAGGAAAATAGAGACAGTAGGTAGCTTTAGGCGAAGGGCTGTTAGGGACAGATGAGGGAGTGCACTCATACTCGCGGGATATGGAAACAAATACAAAATGGGAAATGTGCAAAATTCAGTAAGTCCCAATGTAGTGTAGCCCAGGCGCCGTGTGCCAGTAGGCTACTACCGCTGCTGGGTTTTAAAAAATTGATTAGCATTTTTTTCTTGGGGCAATACTAACTGTACAGAAAGCATTTATATAGGTTTTCTGGAAGTGTTATGTTTGTTAAACACAGTGAGGCAAGTTCTATGCATTATCACAATGTTTTAGAACTTTTATGAGCAAAACGCTAATCAATTTTTAGAGTTAAATAAAACCCTACCCTGCCTGTTGACTACTATACAGGTTAAGGGGCCTGGTTCTGTTCTGATGGTGGTTGGGGGGGTTCATTCCCAAAGTAATAACAAATAGTGTGGTGCCTCCACCCTGAGTAAAATAATAGTGGATCAGGTGTCTTAGTAGTATAACCCCTGGAATGCTGTACCTACCCACCTCCCTGTCCAGACACCACACACACAGAATACCACTCTATTTAGCAATACTGTAAAACACATATAATTAAAGGTTGTAACTTATAATATGCTCACGACCACTTTTAACATTAACAACCATAAAGCTTTTATTGGGGGGACAGGGGACTGGGATAGCAGAGAACTATTTGTACTTTAAATGCAAACTGATGTTCACAACAGTACTCACCTCCCCCCAGCACATCAGCCCACCTCCCACTCTGGTACCATTGCCTCCCTGTGTCTGTTTGCGTACCCAGACCAGTGCACACCTGTACGTTTCCGCAGGTTGGCCGGCATAGGGGGTCCTGGGAACACAATGGTAGCTTGTGGTAATTAAACAGTGTTACACTTGCAGACAACTTTAGACCAGACCCCCTGGTCAGGGTAAGTTGAGTTATTCATGGTTCTGTAGACACTTAACCTTAGTTCTGTGCAGTGGGCTTGAGGGAAGAAACAATGGCACCATGGGGCAGTAGAGCAAATGGACAACAGAAGGCTAGATGAAGCAGCAGAATCTGGCAGCTTTCCACTCTTTAGCATGCTTACAGAGTCTAGCAGCTTGTCACCTTCGACTTGCTAACATAGTCTAGCACAGGGGTTCTCAAATGGTGAGGTCAGCCTCCTTGGGGAGGCCCCAACCTGCTCCAGGGGAGGCTCAAGTAAGTCTGAAAAAGTACTGTACTTAAATTTTGAGTTTTATATATTTTGTGTGAAGAGATGAAGCAAACTGAAAGAGGACAGTAGTAGGTGAATGTTATGTATTTATTTACTAAAAGGTAACAAGGGAAGGTGAATGAGCCAAGGCTCATTTTAGGTGTACCGGGGGAAGGGTAGGGAGTGAATACATTTCAAAAGGTAACTGCAGAACAATCAAGAAATACACAATGAACAATAGTGCAAACAAATATGAACAATAAACTAATAATGCTTGGTGGTAATTGATCAACTTGTAGACTGATGGCAGAACGGCCCAAATACAACGGTTGAGCATAGAAGTGCTCAGAGCAATAGCAGGAAGGAGCAAAGTAATCCCAGAGAAGTTGCTTAGGAGCAGGGAAGGAGAGGGAGAGTCAAAGTAAGTTGGAAGGTTATTTCATATAGAGAGGAAAAATAAAAAGTAGTCTGACCCATGAAGGTACTGCAACAAGGGGTAACAATGGTTCAAGAATGAAAATAGCAGAGAACGTAGGCTGGCCTGTTGAAGGGGAGGGAGTTACAATAAGCGGAATAAGAATTATTTTATTTGTTATTCAGATAACACCTTTGAGCACGTGAACTCTTTTTCAAAGGTTCCATGTCAGTATAAGACAAAAACTGAATATAAGCCAAGTACTCAAAGGGGTTTCAATTTATTCATGGTGTACTGTGCAAAGTACAGTATGTTGTTTTTTCTTTGGGGAGGCCCAAGATTATTTCAGTTTTTGGGGAGGCTCAAAATCTTTTCCATGGATTTGGGGAGGCTCACTGTGTCAAAATCTGAGAACTAATGGTCTAGCAGTTTGTCACCTTTGACTTGCTTACAGAGTCTAGCAGCTTGTCACCTTCGACTTGCTTGCAGAGTCTAGCAGTTTGTCACCTTCGACTTGCTTGCAGAGTCTAGCAGCTTGTCACATTCGACTTGCTTGCAGAGTCTAGCAGCTTGTCACATTCGACTTGCTTGCAGAGTCTAGCAGTTAGTCACATTTGACTTGCTTGCAGAGTCTAGCAGCTTGTCACATTCGGCCTGCAGACAGGCCAGAGAATGAGGAGCCCAACGCAAGGCTTCTTGGACCACAAGTGAGCCCAGACCCACGAGTGACCCCATGGTCTGGCTCCCCAAATGGGTCCAGAGTGCTCTAGCACTTGGGCATGTGCCTATGGCCACCTGCAGCCCAATCCACCCCACTCAATCAGGGTTAGAAGTTCCTCCACCTGACTCCAAATTGTGGCTGTGCAGATTGTAGTCTGTCTTTTTCCTGGGCTGGAACTTTCAGTTGTGTTGTGCAGCAATATTCTTGGAATTCCACTATGCCAGTGGCTTTTGGCTAGCAGCATGTAGTCTCTGGAATAGCACTCTACCTTTATACAGCTGGATTTCAGCAATACAGGCAGGTTCCTGAGCACTGGATACCTGCAAACCTCTTCCAAACTTTCCTTCAGCTTTAGACCAAATTGCCAACTTCAAAACCTGGCACACACAGTTCCAAATCCCTTTTTTCACAGCTCAGGGTTCCTCACACTTATGCAGGATAGCTGCAAACACTGGTTCTTCAAACACAGAAGAAACTCTTTCCAAATTCCTCAGATAAGTACATGCAAAACCTTTTGGATGATTTTCAAACCTTTTCCAGCTCAGAGAATGAGCCCTCTCGACTCGATGGGAGTCCAAACCCCTGGTGGTGGCACTCTCTGAAAAAAGTTGTACCCATGCTCGTCTGCACACTTTTGAAATTACCCCTTTCCTTGTTTTTGTTGGCCAAAAAATGGACCCCTTTAATGCAAAAACAAGGAGCTAGCTATGGCCTCCACCCCCCCCTTTTTGCTTGAAGTGAGGAACATGACTATTGGTTCTTTCCCAGTGGCATGCGTGTGTGTCAGGAAAACAGTGACTCACACTCTCTCTCCCACTCAAGCAGTAAGGTAATCAGCCATACGCATTTAACTCATTGCTTCTCTTGTTCATCCTGAGGTTCCCAAATTACTATTACCATGCCTTTTCTTCAAGTCATCATGGGAACACTTGACAACCAGTGATACCTCAATGGTGTTCAACCAAATGCTAGTTCCATCTCCTTTTGCAATGACCCCTTTGCCATATTTCCCAGGCAAGACAACCATATTAGGGGCAGTAGTAACTTTGTCTTCTTGCAATAACACATATCACAGAATTATACCATTGCCTCCCACCCCACCCACCCCCCGCCTCCCTCTCTTGCTGCATTTATTTTCCCTCGATGCAAAGCATCTTAATCCTCCTTTCACTCCATTTACACCACCTCTCCTTCCTGTACCAAAATCCTTTTGCCACCCTACAATTCCCTCATACCAGTTTGACACCCCCTATATCCCTTTACCTCTCTCCCTATTTGCTAGCCTCTTTCTCTGTCTCATTTGCTATCATGTGTGTATTGCTCTCTCATCGGCTATCCTGTGTGTATCTCCTGGGGTATCTCCCATTTGACAGACAGTAGCTGTTGTTCTTCCATTTGCTATCCTTTATGTATCCATCAACCATTCGCAATCCTGTAATGTACTGCTCTCCCATTTACTGTCCTGTAAGTATCCATCTCCCATTAGCTAGCCTGTATTATTTCTCCCGTCTGCTATCCTACATTTAATCCTCTATCATTTGTACGCTAAATGTATTTTCTCCCACTCCCATCTCCCAAGCCCCCCGACTCTCAGCACTCTTGATATCAGCAAGATTTCAAGTCACATAAATAAGGCACTGTTAAAAGCACTTCCCTGAATGGCAGCGATCCTCTCCCCATCCTCAAGTCCTAAGTAACTCAGCAACTTTTTTCACAGGACAGATCTAAAGTTTAAACCCCCTCACAGTTGCAGCCAAATTTGTTGCCAGCTGCAGTCACATGATTCTTGCCTTGCCAAATGATTGTCAGATGCGGTGTTCATTGTCCCTCTCCAAGTCCACCCTTGCAGTCTACCGCCCACTACCCCCTTTCCAAATCCCTGTCCCCAGAGTAACCTTGGAAACATCACAACATTTCAGCCAACATTTGTGCCATGCACTACTCCCTTTGTAGACTATGTGTGCTAGTGTTCCTGCCCCTGTTATTATGTAGGTTGTACTGTACAACAAGGGCTGGCACATAAATGAAGCACATTTTAACATAGAACAAAGCACTTCCCCACAGACTGGCAATCCTCTCCTGTGTCCCCTAGTCCCAAACAGCTCAGCGGCTTTTTTTTTTCAGAGATTGATTAATTTATTTATTCAGAATTTATTTTTGGAAGGTAACCTAGCTGAAATGTTATATCTCATTTTCAATGGGATTCTGTTTTTACCCAGCTGTGAAGCTGAGTGGACTGAAGCAAAGAAAGAGGAACTGAACACAAATTCTTCGTAGCCAGCAGTCCTTTTTCCAGTTATAGAAAGCCATGCCTCAAGACAGTATCTGTTGCCAGTGACCCTGAACTGCACTCTGGGACTGCACAACGTAGAAAAGTGAGCATGCCAGGATAGAACTTTATGAGGACTTACTACTGTGCACATATAAAACAACGTTTGCAATCACCCACAATCTTTGCATTTTAAGAATGCTACCAGCTCTTTAATCAAAGATGATATATAAACAGTGCATTTAACCACAGTAACTGTTAAAAAGAGACTGCATCGATAAATCCACAGAAGCAGTAGAGAAGTCTACGTACTGCACTCCCTCACTCAGGATCCATATAAGGAAGTCTAGATTTTTCTGTGTGGTTGCCTTAGTAGCGAGAACCCAGGGCTTTTCACGGGTGACCGATATTATTAGTTTTAACTCCTTACCTACATGCTCCTGTCTTGACACACGGAAAAACTTCAAGTCTATGTGAACTGTGCATGTTTTAAATACGTGGCACTTCTCTATTGCTGCCTAATTCAAGTTTCAAAAAATAAAGCTGCTTCAATTTTGAGGCCGGATGAATTTTTGCAATCTCGCCTATTCAGAGTTATGCAGATATTATTCATTTTTATAGGCTGAAATGTGTCAATTTTTGTTGTACTGAATTCTGAGGTCTGTTTGCAAAATGTGAAATTTGCGGGTGACCATGACATGGCACAAAGTAACAGTTTTACAATTAAAAAAAAAATGTTCATTATCTGCGTTGTGCCATCTACTTTTCCATTTAGTGGATCAAAGAACAGCATCAGTCCCAGGGTTTGGGAGTTTCAGTAATGAAATATATTGCTGTTAATTTTGTGCAGAATAGGAGAAATGGTAAGATCGAACACACCCCTTTCTGTTTATTAAATTTGAAATAGTTGTACGTAGATTACGATTTCCAAATTTGACTTGCTTGCTCTCCGGGCTAATTCAGCTCCTGTCAGGCTATAATCTGGTTGTGTGTTTCAGTCCAGTTTAACTTCACTAACTTCTGTGGGATTTTATTTAACAAAATAAATTCAACAAAGTTCTGGGCTTGCAATTTATATACTGAGTTTATCTGTTAGCAGAGAATAACCCTCAGTGAGAAATTTCTTGATGTCCCCAAGTATACCTATCTAGTGTCTCACATAATGAGGAATGTCCCTCATTTTACCTTTCAGTATTCTCTCTCACATCTGTTCAACATGGAAAAGGCATTGCCTATACAGAGAAGGTACAGTGATCAGACTTTAAAGCAGAAATTCATAATGTTCTATGATATTGTAAAATTAAACTTGGTACAAATAAATGCATTCTTTTCACTGTGTTTTCTGCCCGGCATCAGTACAAATCGCGGATGTTATTTCATGCCATGTAAAGATATACTTTGATTAACACCGGAGATTAACATTATCTTACTAAACACAGCTAGAACTCTACAGCACTATTAATTATACCTGCATTTACTTTGAGCCTGCATGAACTCTGTATGGCTAGCTCAAACATCAATGTCATATAGAATTCAAGAATTGTCAAGCAGATCACGAGCGCAAAAAGGAATTCCCATTACCGGGGAGTCAACAAGTTCACGGGTCACCCAATAAACATCAAAAAAATAACAACAGGAGTCAGATTTGGATGTAAAAAGCACTGTTTAATAATCATTAAGTAGCTTTAATTCAAAGAAACACAACACAGGTGCTTCATGTCCCCTTTAAGTGGTGCCGGCACCCTGCGCTGAATATCAATGGGATGAGCCAGGGAGAGGAGAACAGCAAACGCAACACATCCAGAATTATCACTTGTTCTCCTCTCCTCCCAGTCCACCCAAATGATTAGAAATTGCTGAGCCACATTGCAGGAGAACGTAAAAAAAAGGACCCTATTAAAGAAATACACGGCGGCAAGCATCCGCATTTGCAATTTTAAAAACACCCCTTTTCCACGATTTTTGAAATGAGGATGCATACATCAGTGCCAAGAGAGTGCCACCACCAGGCCCAAGCCAGACTGCCCCAAACTGCAAAAGTCCCTGAGGTTTCACACAGAAAATCCCAGCCTCTGACTGGTTGAATCATGTTGTCCATCAATCAAATTATTAAACATCAGCACACTTCAATTATTGATTGGTTATCAGTTTTAGACACCTAGAATAGAGTTCATACTTCTCACAGCAGTCATTTCACTGTCTTTGGGAGCCTAAGTCAATCATTGACTGGCACCGGGGGGTCAAAATAGCAAAGATGGCTGCTTAGTACACAGTTCCATACAGTTTATACAGCAGTCCCCACTTTAAAGTGCCCTCGAAGCCCAAATACACAGTTTGTAAGTGTTTACCCATTGTCCTGTAGCAGCCTTTGTCCCCTGTTAAACGACTGCTGAATTATGACTTAAGTCTCTTTAGTTTGCCTGTCACTGGTTCCAATATACACAACCCCGGGAGCAGCAATCAAGCTCATTAATATTCATGAGCAGCTCATTACTATTCATATATGCCCCCCTGCTCTATACACTTACAGGCGCTTTTAAACAAAACAGCTTGTCCACTTTTGGAGCACCTCCCCCTTGTGTCTGACCCCCAACTAACAACCTGGGGGTCAAGAGCACCAGACAGGCAATTAGAAGGCCACAGGTGTGGAGAGAAAATATTCAGGCACCAGTGTGGATGCATGGACCCCGCAGGCACTCTTAAAGTGCTAGCACCCACAGCAGTTCTGCTACTGACCCCGCCAGGCCCAAAGGACTAAGAACAACACAGGGGACTGGACTGAGACATGGGGACACTTTAGGACCCAGGACCTGGCAGCGGGAGGATGAGCAGCACCCAGGGGTAACCAGGTAAGCCCCAACTCCCTGGGGGGGTTACAGTAGGATGACAACTGAAATAGTAAATAAAAACATTCAAACTGGGCAGTTTGATTAAATTGGAAATATCATGTATAAATGCAATTAGTCTCAACAATAAAATGTATGAATCTTGTACACCTGCTCACTCCAATCATCAAATACTCATTCCTTTCCTATCCCTTACTATAAATCTGTAGCAGGTCGGTCTACTTTCTCTGTCCACCTTTCAACACTATCCCTATCCATCTCTCATCCTCTCTGTGCTCTTTTAAACCCCTTCTACTGGCACACTTTTCAAAAGCATGCAACTGCAGCTAGCCATACTCCTCTTGCCTCTACATTACAACCCATGCCCTATTCACCTCTCCAGTATTTACCCATTTGGCCTCTAAGCCAATTTATAGCTTAAAACTCTGTGTAATCTGTAACCTGAATTTTATACCATCATGATTCTGTTGCAAATATATTCCATGAGGAAAACAATAAACACTGCACCGGGACCCCGGGTGCCTCCGAAAAATATGAGCAAGCAAGCAAGTAACAAAAGAGATTTGGGGCACTCACCACCAAAAGACCACGAGCTGCTAAAGTGCAAAAGCTCTTTTTTAAATACCATACAGTACAAACATTAAAATACAGACAGTCCCCACAATAAAGAACACCTGATGCATTTCACACTGTTATCCAGTGCCTTTTCAAAGGCAAGGTGCCATACATTGACTGCGTATCCCCCAAACTGTCATCATTGCTACCCCATAACCTATGTACTTTTCACACTTTCTGCACTGTTCTTCCTTTTTTGTGCATTTTACTTGCACCTTGCTTTGGTCGTTCATATACACGCACCTGTTGTGACAATATTTCTTATTGCTGTTTTGCTCCTTACTATATCCTCTCACCTGGATCATACCTGGAAATGAGCCTCGAATCAGTGTGCCTATCTAGTCACCAAATTCTAACTAAATAAATGTATTGTAGATTGCAGTACTGTTCTAGAACTGCAAGCAGCTAGAAGACAGAATGCTGCTGCAGTTCGGTGCATCATGCTATGATCCAGACCCTGATCTCTTACCTCCACAGGGTTCTTCTGAACACAAGTTATCCAAATCAGTAAGGATACTGCTGGTAACTGACCAGCAGCAAGAATTTAATAAATTAGTTCCTGAGAAACTCAGAAGCCAGGAAAGAGTCTGCTTGGAAAAAAACACAAAGGTTCCATCCTCATCAGTTGCATTTATTTAAAATCAGGAAGATTTTATATACAATTGATCCTTATAATTTGTCTGTGTATGCTTACTTTTTCTTTATAGGTAATTCCTGAAAAATACTTCTGGTGCAAATGTCCATTCTAACTTTATGTTCTATATCAGCATACATATAACCTACTTACAGAACAGAAAAAGAGAGCACTTCAGGTGCTGCCACATGGTCAGCTGCAATGCGTGCCAGGCCGTCATCTTTCTGGGAATCATGTGGACAGCAGGGGCTGTCCAGTGTGTAGACAACTTGGGCAACTTAGGGAAGAGATTTGGTGACTGAGATTGGAGTTGGGAAGGGGGAAAAGGAGATGGTGGGGGAGGGGCAGAAGGGGCAGGAAATGGCTGCTCCGGCCTGCATGAAAGGTAGACACAGGACAGAAACAGGGAGGATGCCAAAGGGTCCAGGGACATCACTCCCTCAATGACACTGGGGAATCATGGTGGAGAACTGGCAGGAGGTAAGTAAAAAGAGTAAGGGAGAGAAGGAGTTGAAACAAGGAGGAAGGATAAAAGCACACAGTCGGAGAACAGAAGTATAGCCTATTATGGGGGCCCTTTTCAAACAGGTTTGCAGTACTGGCCAGCTTGGAGGAAAAGGGGTGGGAGGGGAGGTCAAAGATCAAGAAAATGTAGAGGCCATAAACAGTGCAAGGGGGAAACTGGGGAAGTGGGTGGTGAAGTGAGGAAGGTGGAGTGCAGGGGTGTGTAGAAGGGTAGAGAAGTAAGGGCTGAGAGGAACAATCGGGTTGGGGAGTCTGGAGGGAAGAAGGAAGAGAGGACAAAAGGTAGGACAGCATAGGAGAGAGGCAGTGGGACAGGGGAAACTGGATTCATGGGAGGGGAGAGGGATTTGGGATGTGTGCAGAAGGGAAGGCAGAATTGGGGGCAAAATGAGAGGGAAGAAGAAGACATGGTTGTTATCTTGGGAGATTCAATACCAAAGGGGGGTGAGATGGGGAGGTAAGGGTGCAAGGTATAGCCACAGGTTGGTGGAGTGTATGCCAGACATGATGGCATACCCTCCAACTGTACCGTTTTGGCCGGTACAATACCAGCTTTCTTACAGTGGTACCGGATCCTGACTAGTTGTCATTGTGTACTGAATTTCCTTTCGACTGCCTGAGATACTTTAAATTATTGTGTACTGTTAAGTTTCCTTTAGTCTGCTGCAATGAGTCAGAAGGGTACGGGCTGGTGCCGCATGCGGGTCCGAGCAAAAAGCATCCGTGGTCCCTATGGTAACACCACCATGAACATACGCTGTCGGCTCACCTTGACCCCTGGAAGCAGCTCGAGCTGTGCTACTGCAGCCTGGATGTTTCCCGTGACAGTCTTGGTGGGAATGTCTGTCAGTCTGATTCATCAGTCAGCTGTTGAATAGCGCAATTTATTATCGGCACGTCCATGGTATGTGTCTGTCTGGACGACCGAATCTGCTCCTCGAGATCCCTCAGTAAAAGTAAATGTGGCTCGCTCCTCTGCTTTCTGCAGAGCTAAGACAGATTTTGTTGAAGTCTGTGTTTTTGTTGACTCAGACGCGGGTCGAGTCCAGATGTGACCGTGGATCACAGACAGATCAATCCCCTCACTGCACAGCCCAGCTAACTTACAAACAGCAGCAGCTTTGAGGTACTTTATGAAGTTCAGAACGTCAAATCTGTATTGAAAAAGTCATTGGGGTATGTCATACGGTGTTAATGGTGTTGTGATATTACTTGCAATGTGCAGTGGCAGATGGTACTGGCCCATAAATGTTCTGAGTTTAAATTATTTGCTTTCTTTTTGAAATTTCCCTCCACATACTGTCCTTGTATTTTGTGACCATTGAAGGCACACTGAGCTGAAGCTGATTTTGAGGTACATTCCGTGGGGGAGTAAGTCATTTGCTCAGAAGCACACATGTTGCCGGTGACAGTTGTGGGTTTCAAACCCAGATCTGCTGGGTCTCCAGGTTCACATATTGGTGGTCTAACATCTAAACCACATGGTCTCCTTGTTCTTCTTCTTTGTTATGGTATCCCCCCTCTCACGTTTCTTGGGCCTGTCATTTTTATGGTTGTGCCATGCTAAAGGAATCTTTGTCATGTCTCTGGTATCTTAATAAAAAAATAAGGCTTAAGAAGATCTTTTGCAAACAAGAAAAATGAGACTATAAAACAGCAAACTATTTGAGTACTTAGCAGTGAAAAACAGATGCCTGCCACCATTTCTTCCTGCATCCCACTGTCAGCCAGGAGACACTGATCTGTGAGGTACTATAGCCTGCAACTACATCTCCTCTTGTCCAGCTCCAGTCAGGAGTGAGCACTCTGTTTCCCCAGGGCCCAAACAGCAGTCAAGTCTGCTGTGGGGTGGGTTGGGTGGCTAGGTAGTCAGAAAAGGACAGCTGGGAAGAAGGTGATAAGGCAGACTCAGGATCTGGACTTGGTATTTTTCTGCCGTCATTGCTTGTTCTTTTTTTGTGTTTATCTGGTTCCAAATTAACTTAATTCCGAACTACTGTTACTAGTTTGGGAATTGGGTTGTTGGCTATTGATTTCCTCTGGCTTCTTACAGAAAGTTTAGGTTAATTATTCACCCTGGCATTTTCAGTCCCCAAGTGAATGTGTCCTGATGCTTAAAAATTCCCAGTGCAGGACAAGTGGTCAGGAATCGAATGCCTTCCTCCCCCCAGTGTACCTATTTTCATCTGTCAAATGTTGAAGGGTCTGTGATGGTGGGCAGAGTGGGACCTTTTATACCTAAATGTGCAGGGCAGCAGCATGAGAAATCTTACATTATAGTACACCTGGGTACAAACAGCTTTACAGGGTGTAAAGTAGAGGTGGTACAGGAGAGGTTTAGGGAGGCAGGAAAAATCTGCAGCAAGGCAGGAAGGTCAGTTTCATTTTCTGAAGTACTTCAAGTCCCTAGGGCGAATACTGTAAGGAAACAAAAAATTGAGAAATTTAACTCTTAGTTAAGCGGTGTGAGTGAGGGCTAACAGGCTAGTGAGGGGTAGAAGTTGGTAACCCCCTGCAAATGGGGGTTCCTAAAAGACTTCCAGGAGCTTGCTTGAATGTTCCAAGCCTGAATGGTGTTTGGCATTTAAGCCATTTATCAGTGAGTGTTTTTAGAGCCTCTGGTACTGTCTCTTTAAGAGCTGTCTGCTTGCAGACATAATTAGTTTGTATGGGGACTGTGTGTTTCTTTGATTGAGTACCACTCAAGCTGCTGCCAATTCACTTCATTTTTGCAGTCACTAGGAGTGCAAAGGGAACCTATCTGAAAGATGTAACTGTTTGCCAGAAATTATTTAGAGTAATAATGAAATTACAGTTTGTCTAACCTGCTTTCTTTGCAGTCAGAACTGTGTCTGCTAGTTCCCATTCTAGTTTTGAACTGCTGAACTGGACCAATCAGTGTGGGGTAAGCTAGCTCTAAAATGGTGCCTTGACGAATCAGAACTTGGACTCATAATCTGAGCCAGCCACAAGAGGATTGTATGGGCAGTGACTCTGGGAGATGTAGTTTAGACTTCAGTGCCTTTTGGACCAACAGCAGCAGTCTATTGTGAGTGACAGCCAATCCAGTCAAGAACTGGAGGAACTCAAAGGAAGTGCCAGTTTTGTCGGTTGGAGTTTCAGTTGAGCTTTGGCAGTGAAGAAGGAAGGAGCCCTGTGCTTTTCAGTGTGCAGTTTTAGTCAAAAACGTGTAAGGCCCAGAGTTCCGGTCTGCAGCTTGTGTAACAGCTTGTTAGGACTGAATCGTCCTGAGTAAAGAATCAAAGGATCTCTGAAGAGTAGAAACCAGGCTCACCCTGTAGAAGACTGGAGGAATTGTTGAAAATTGCACTCTGTCTGTCAGGAACTGAATCTGCTGTGTGTTCTCCCGGTATTGTGCAGTAATTGCGATCGGGATACAGATGCAGCCTGCCTGGTATAGTGCTTTCTTTATATGGATGTGTGAAGAGGTTTGTGTACCTCAAGTGAGCCCTGCTGACATTGAAGGACCCTATCTTATTTGGAGGTCGTGAGTACTAATTCAGGGTCGCTCCTGTTGAATTGCCACATTAAATCTAAAATGGAATTACTGTACTGCTGACTGTTTAATTCTCCTTTTCTCTGTGTGAAAGGGCCCCTACCAGCTGCCACGGTTTGGACTAGCCACTAGGGCTTGGGGTACCCAGGGACAGTAACTGATAGGGATAGGCCTGTGCACAGAGCCATAGGTAGATTATTAGAGTGATAATCTAATTAACCTGATTTCCCCCTGTCCTTGTTATATCCCCCTAAATAAATCAGAGCTGCTTGTTTCAGCAAAGTTATACTGCCTGAGGTATTTGTCTATGTTAAAGTACTGTACTGTGATTGTTGCACTGTATCTCATTTCACAGGAGGTCCCAGTGCGGAACCAGACCTGGGGTAAGTGTATACTGTGAAGGTAATTCTGATATATTGTGTGGGCCACTAGTGGGAAGAAAGGGGGTGCAGTGTCCCAGAGGGCTGTGACCAAGTTAGTTTAACTATTTCAAACCCTGACCTCTGGGTGAGGCACCGCCATTGGATCCAGGCCCTCAACCTGTTAGTGGTAAATCAGGCAGGGGTAGCAGCCCCTGGGATAGCCATCTAGGGGTTACATCTTGAGGCTCACCGCTGGGATTGTGTGTCCTCTAGTGGCCATATTACGAACCACTGTTAAGAAAAAATGGGTACCCGACAGAAGTGGCTGTGCACCAGCTGGTGGAGTGGTGTACTGGGAGAGATCGACCCCAAAATGCTATGCTTATCCTGGACATCCCCTGGTATCAATACGGACACTGTGCAGGAGTACTTTCCAAGGTGGAAGGTTTACAAAACCTGTGGTGGTGGGTCGTGGCATGCTAATCTGCTCACCCACACTTTCCTGGCCCTAGTAGAGTTTAAGGATCCCATAGATAGCTCCAAAGTGCCACAGACCATTACCCCAGAGGGAGCCCTCACTGCTTGGAGAGTGATAACTAAGGACAGTAAAGACCTGGGGAATCAGCCCCACCACTATCTGAAACTTTTGAGGAGAAATTTGCTGAATGGTTGCTGGGAGAGGGAAACTGTGGAGGACTTGAAGAAACTATTCTTGCCACCTGGGGTGTTCCTCCCCAACACCCTCTCCTGCTCCAGTGCCCGTAATGGTGGCTGAACCAATGCAGACTCCTATTTCTGCACCTGCCATTAGTCACACTCTTACCAGGTTGAGGATCTTCTCTGGCACCTCCCCACTCCCCAAGGGAGGATGACTGGGAGACCTGGATAGACTATGTTGCCCCCAAGTGCTAGAATGGCAATGCTCTGGAAGGCGAAAAGCTTAAAGAGGGTTAGTGAGAGCCTCCCGAGGTCCTGCCCTGGCTACCATCCGTGCTAACGGGCCAGTAACCCTGAAGCGACTGCACAGGCCTATCTTGAGGCCTTGAGAATGTATGGGAGCCCAGATTCTGATGAGGACCCATGGTGGAGAGAAGAAATGCACAACAGTACCAAGGGGAGTTGTTGTCTGTGTATGTCTCGGTTGAAAAATTGTTGCAAGAATGCCTCAGAAAGGGTAGTTTGCCAGCGATTGAACTGGACCGAACCAGACTGGACAGAATCCTTAAGTCTGCCCCTTCTCAGAACTGCTGTTGCTTCAGTTACGCCTGGCAAATTGACTGGAATCCCCACCTCCTATGATGAGTTAATGAGAGAAATTCGAGGAGTTGAGAAAAGACGACCTGGAGGTACCTGCACCAACAGCTGTGGCTACGACTCGAGTGACTGAGGGTGACCCATCAAGTGAAGTTCAGGGGCAGAGGTTGACAGTCAATGAGTGCTCTGACAAGGAAAAGATATGCCACAATGGGGCGAACTGTTGAGAGAGATCCGGAATTCAAAACAGTCCTTTATGAAGGCCACGCCTGCAAGTACGGGCCCCTGACCTATATCCGACTGTGATCTGCGTATGGGGTGGGGATACCCACCCATGTATCTCCTGCTGATAACAGCTCCAAACTCAATTCCTTGACCATGGAAGTGGAGAAACTGACGAGATGTCTCCAAATGCTTATCACGCCGCAGACAGAGATGGCACCCAGGTTTCCAGTTAGTAATACCCCCGCCCTGGCTCCCAGTGTGGCGCCTCGGCCAGCTCAAACTCCAGAAAGTATGTTTTGCTATAACTGTGGGGAAGATGGGCACATGAAGAGGGAATGCCAGTCCCCAAAAGACACTGACAAAGTTGCATATAGGCTACAAGGAGAGCTTCGGAGAAGAAATCAGTGGTTAAGAGGTGCACGACATGATCCCAGTGAGGGCACCAAAATGCTAATTCACGCTCTTTGTGGCAAGGTCAGTTGCCCAGGCCCCACTACCGCCTCTCCAGACTGGTCCAGAATAGCGGGTCCCTCCATGGAGACCACTGTAAAGGTGAATGGAGTGTCTACAAGAGCTGTATTAGACAGTGGCTCCCAAGTGACAATTATGTTCCAGGATTGGTATCAGAAGCATTTGTCAGACGTACCCTTCACAACCATTAGAAGGACTGCATGTATGGGGGTTAAGTGAGAAGGCTCCCCTTTCTCGGGTATATCCGAATTTGGCTGTCTTTCCCCACCTCCGTGGCTGAGTGGGCGAACAAGTAGAGACCCTAGCCTTAGTGTGTCCCCCACTGGACTGTATGATGGTGTCCCTTTGTTGATTGGAACAAATGCTCATATGTTCGGAAGGCTGGCACAGTTGTGTTATGAAAAACAGGGTCAAAGACTAGTAGAGCTTTAAGAGTTCGGCTTTAATTAAGAAGGCCTATGAGGCACAGAGAGATGCTGGAAAACAGAACCAGAGGAACCGGTCGGAATTGTATGGAAGAAGGATCCTGAGTCTCTGATCCTGGCGCCAAATGCCCAGTGTACCTTACAGCGAGAGGTCCGATCAGAAAGGATGTTAAGAATAAAATATTAATGTTGGATGCACCAGGCGATGGAAAATTGCCAGAGGGACTGCTGGTCAGCTTAGTATTTTGCCCGCTAGAGCCCATGCTTATGCCAGAAGGGTAATGGTCCAAGTTCATAATGTGTCTGAAAGAGACATTCGAGTAAACAGAGGTTGCATCCTGGCTAATGTGCATTGTGCAGACACTGCAGTGCTACCCAGCAGCAAGAGTTCAAGGAAGAATGACAGAGTAACGCCTGACTTGTTTGATTTCGGCGATTCCCGCTGCCAGCTGAATGGAAAGTGAGGATCAGTGAGAAGTTTGCCCAGAGAGAGCCAGGTGTTTTCTTTAAGGGAATGGGATGTAGGATGCGTGGCAAGGAGCTGAGCACAATATCCGCTGCATGACGAAGACCATTTCGTGGAGAGGTCTCGACGCCTGGCACCTGCTGACATAGATGATGTGAGACGGCATCTGCAAGAGATGTTAGCTGCTGGTGTAATACAAGAATCCAGAAGCTCTTATGCTTCCCCATTGTGGTAGTGAGGAAAAGAATGGAACAGTAAGGATGTGTGGATTATCGCACCTTAAACCGCGGACTATCCCTGATCAGTACACAATGCCCCGTGATTCAGGATGCTTTGACTGCTCTAAACGGGAGCAAGTGGTTCTCTGTGCTGGATCTCCGCAGTGGGTACTACTAGATCCCGATGGCCCCAGAGGACCGTGGAGAAGACGGCCTTTATCTGTCCGGCTATTTCTATGAATTCATGAGGATGCCTCAAGGGATTTCAGGTGCCCCAGCCACTTTTCAACGATTGATGGAGCGTGCAGTGGGGACATGAACTTACTAGAGTGCCTGGTATACCTAGATGATGTTATTGTGTTTGGCAGCTCACTGAGGAACATGAGAGCAGATTATTTAAGGTATTGGACCGACTGAGGGCTTTGGCCTTAAACTGTCTATTGATAAGTGTCAATTCTTTCAAACATCAGTAAAGTATGTGGGACATATAGTATCCACCGAGGAATAGAGACCGACCCAAGTAAAGTTGAGGCCTTGACCACCTGGCCACAGCCCAAAATCTAAAAGAACTGCAAAGATTCCTGGATTCTGTGGTTATTATCGGCGCTCATCAGGACTATTCAAGAGTGATCCGCCTTACTTAACCTTACTCAAGGGTATCCCCCAACCCACAAAAATACCAAAAGTCAGCGCCCTCAAGACTGAAAGAGTGTATTTTCATCCGAGTGAAGTATTTGGGGCCCGCTGGACTCCTGATTGTGAGACTGCTTTTCATGAGATCATATATCAACTTACCCATGCTCCAGTGCTGGCCTATGCCGATCCAAGAAAACCTTACGCCCTGCACACTGATGCTAGCTTGCAAGGGTTGGGGGCTGTGTTGTACCAAGAGCACGAGAATGGCCTGAGACCAGTGGCCTTTGCCAGTAGAAGCCTGACCCCATCCGAAAAGAACTATCCTGTACATAAGTTAGAGTTCCTAGCTTTGAAGTGGGCTATTGTTGACCAATTCCATGAGTACTTGTATGGGGCTAAAATACTAGTAAAACTGACAATAATCCTTTGACCTATGTGCAGACCTCAGCTAAGTTGGATGCCACTGGCCATAGGTGGCTTTCTGCATTATCTACATATGACTATGCTCTTGAATACCGAGCAGGTCTGAACCACATAGATGCTGATGCTCTCTCCGGAGGCCTGTTCCCCAGAATGATTGGGTCCGATTGGCAGAACCTGACATTCGGCACTCTGCGGAAGTTTGACAGGGAGGAACAATGTCCACGGACGAGGGACTGCATGGTGGATTGCTTGGGAGCTCTGAGAATTGCATACTGCTGCTTATTGCCACTTTTCTGCAATAGACATTGGTGCACTGCCTCAGCTGGACAATGACAGTATTCATGGCCCAATCCTCGATCCCATGATCAAAGCAGCTTTAGAAGCCCCTATGCAGGAAAAGATGTGTCCAAATTACGCCCACTGATTTGAGAACTGCACTGTTATACAAAGAAGGTCCTAAGTTGAAACTGATCAATAAACTGTTATACAGAGAAACAGTAGACAGAGGGGACAAGTAGACAAACAACAACTAGTGCTGCCCACTGCCTTTCGAGACTCAGTACTGAGGTCCTTGCACAACCACATGGGGCACCTTGGTATAGACAGAACACTTGACTTGGTGAGATCCAGATTCTATTGGCCTAAGATGGGGGCTGATGTGGAGCAACACATTCAAACTTGTAGTCGCTATTACAGAGGAAAGCTTTGCCCCAGAGGGCTGCCCCTTGTTAACATCACCACCAGTGCACCCATGGAGCTGGCCTGTATTGATTTTCTCTGAGTTTGGAGTCAGATCAAAGAAATATCAGTAATGTGCTGGTGGTCACTGACCATTTCACGAGATATGCCCAAGCTTTCCCACCAAAGACCAGAAAGCATCCACTGTGGCCAAAGTACTTGTAGAAAACTTTTTGTTCACTATGGGGCTCCACAAAGAATCCATTCTGATCAAGGGAGACTTTGAGAGTCGTCTGATCAAAGAGATGCTTTCTCTGTGGGGAGTGCGAAAGTCAGAACCACTCCTTACCACCCAGGGGACCCACAGCCTGAACGCTTCAAACTGCACTTTGCTAGATATGCTAGGCACCCTGCACCCCAAAGGACAAGCTAGATGGAGCCAACAAATTAGCACCCTGGTACATGCTTATAACTGCACCAAAAGTGATGCCACTGGATTCTCCCTCACCGCCTGATGTTTGGAAGAGAAGCTCGACTACCAGTAGATGTGTGTTTTGGGGTCTCTCCTGATGGGGTTCAAGCTGACAACTATTTACAGTATGTGCAAAAGTTAAAGGCCCAGCTAACTCATGCGTACTAACTGGCTCAAACCATGGCTGCCAAAAGAAATCTGGCCAACAAAGAAAGGTATGATAAAAGGTGAAAGCACAGAACCCAGGAGGGAGATCGGGTATTGCTAAGAAATCTGGGACTGTATGGCGTTGTACAAGATTGCTGACAGATGGCACCATCTCCTCGCATTGTAGTGGGCAAACTAGATGATCTGCCAGTGTACAAAGTAAGGCCTGAGAATAATTCAAAAGATGTAAAACAATGCATAGAAATCATTTACTGCCCATTGGACAAATCTTAATTGAGTCTGAGCCCCTAGAAGATGCCCCTCTGGACCAGTGACTAGAGCTGCTGCTAAGAAAAGATCAAGAAAGTCTGCACCTACAGAAGCAAAGTTAAAGTGTTCCCTCCACAAGTCCCAGTTGAGCATGACTGTCAGTCCATGTCGGAAGAAAGTGAGAGTGACTTTGAATACTATCCTTCTTACGAACTGAGTCAATTGTTTCGGGCAAACCCCTAGTCAATACTGAGATGAAGCTGGGCCTTCTGACTGTCTAAGCCCCTAGCTTCATCCCTGGAGCCAATGCTCCCAGAAAGTGAAGTGCAAAGCATCAGATCAGATGAAATGGAATCATTGTGCATGGTTGAACTGTTTGAGCTTTCTGGGAGGAAAATGATAGATTGGGGCAGACTGGTGATACACCCAACAAGAAGAGTATTTTGAGTGCCCTGACAGTCCACTGCCAGTGTCCGAAAGCTCTCCATCGGAGCCAAATGTTGTGGACTCAGAAACTGTAACTCCTGGAGCTGAAAGTGCCCCAAGTTCTAGCCTCTCTACCCCCATGGAGACTTCCTGACAAGTGAGGACAATGCTGAAAATGAGGCTCAGAGTGCAGAGACTATAACAGTTCCCCCTAGAAAGACTGGTCGAGCTGTAAAGCCTGTGGTGCACCTCAGTTATGATTCACTTGGGAGGCCTGTGGACTTGCCTCTCAATGTTGTCCATAAAGGAGTGTATGTGTCCCGAGCTCATTGCCCAAACTGAGCATCAGTGCTAACTCCAAGTTACTTGTGTTGCCTCTATATGGTGCCCTTGCCCCATCCAGCCCCAAGGTAACTGATAGGGAAGGGCCCCTCTTCAGGGTTCATGTACAAGAGGTAATAACTTGAGTTATGGTACAATGTGTATGTAATACTGTGTAAAGAGTGACGTACTGCAATGTTTCAGAAATGTGTTCTTGTTAAAATGATATATTGACTGATGATTACATATGCGAGCCTAATGCAAATGTATATGTTGCAGTTGAAACTTATAGAATACTTCTTGACGCGACGTCAACTTTCCCAGGCCAGGAAGGGTGTAACCCCTGCAAATGGGGGTTCCAAAGACTTCCAGGAGCTTGCTTGAATGCTCCAAGCCTGAATGGTGTTTGGCATTTAAGCCATTTATCAGTGAGTGTTTTAGAGCCTCTGGTACTGTCTCTTTAAGAGCTGTCTGCTTGCAGACATAATTAGTTTGTATGGGGACTGTGTGTTTCTTTGATTGAGTACCACTCAAGCTGCGCAATTCACTTCATTTTTGCAGTCACTAGGAGTGCAAAGGAACCTATCTGAAAGATGTAACTGTTTGCCAGAAATTATTTAGAGTAATAATGAAATTACAGTTTGTCTAACCTGCTTTCTTTGCAGTCAGAACTGTGTCTGCTAGTTCCCCATTCTAGTTTTGAACTGCTGAACTGGACCAATCAGTGTGGTAAGCTAGCTCTAAAATGGTGCCTTGACTAATCAGAACTCGACTCATAATCTGAGCCAGCCACAAGAGGATTGTATGGGCAGTGACTCTGGGAGATGTGTTTAGACTTCAGTGCCTTTTTGGACCAACAGCAGCAGTCTATTGTGAGTGACAGCCAATCCAGTCAAGAACTGGGAGGAACTCAAAGGAAGTGCCCGGTTTTGTCGGTTGGAGTTTCAGTTGAGCTTTGGCAGTGAAGAAGGAAGGAGCCCTGTGCTTTTTCAGTGTGCAGTTTTAGTCAAAAAACGTGTGTAAGGCCCAGAGTTCCGGTCTGCAGCTTGTGTAACAGATTGTTAGGACTGAATCCGTCCTGTGAAAGAATCAAAGGATCTCTGAAGAGTAGAAACCAGGCTCACCCTGTAGAAGACTGGAGGAATTGCTGAAAATTGCACTCTGTCTGTCAGGAACTGAATCTGCTGTGTGTTCTCCCGGTATTGTGCAGTAATTGCGATCGGGATACAGATGCAGCCTGCTTGGTATAGTCTTTCTTTTATATGGATGTGTGAAGAGGTTTGTGTACCTCCAAATGAGCCCTGCTGACATTGAAGGACTATTTTATTTGGAGGTGTTGAGGTACTAATTCAGTGCGCTCCTGTTGAATTGCCACATTAAATCCAAATGGAATTACTGTACTGCTGACTGTTTAATTCTCCTTTTCTCTGTGTGAAAGGGCCCCTACCAGCTGCCACGGTTTGGACTAGCCACTAGGCTTGGGTACCCAGGGACAGTAACTGATAGGGATAGGCCTGTGCACAGAGCCATAGGTAGATTATTAGAGTGATAATCTAATTAACCTGATTTCCCTGTCCTTGTTATATCCCCCTAAATAAATCAGGAGCTGCTTGTTTCAGCAAAGTTATACTGCCTGAGGTATTTGTCTATGTTAAAGTACTGTACTGTGATTGTTGCACTGTATCTCATTTCACAGGAGGTCCCAGTGCCGGAACCAGACCTGGGGGTAAGTGTATACTGTGAAGGTAATTTGATATATTGTGTGGGCCACTAGTGGGAAGAAAGGGGGGTTGCAGTGTCCCAGAGGGCTGTGACCAAGTTAGTTTAACTATTGCAAACCCTGACCTCTGGGTGGAGGCACCCGCCATTGGATCCAGGCCCCTCAACCTGTTAGTGGCAAATCAGGCAGGGGTAGTAGCCCCTGGGATAGCGCCATCTAGGGGTTACACTGGGAAAATAAGGCCCTATATACATTGGATAGGCTGTATTTAAGTAGAGAGGGCACCAGGGTTTTAAAAGATAAACTGGAGGTACTTGTCTATGAACCTACATTTAAACTGAAGGATGGGTCATTAGGGTGTGCTGCAACCGTAGTCACCAGGTTCAGAAGACCGACAGACCTCTCCCCCTATTAAAACATCAGATGAAAGGAAGGGTGAAAAGGAGGGGTGAGGGAGAGGGGATGCGGAGGGGAGGGATGAAAAGGAATGGTAAGAGGAATTGGGGTACACAGTCATGGTGGAAGGTGGTGTCTTTGAATGCAAGGAGTCTGGCAAACAAGATGGCAGATCTTCAGACACTGATGGCTGAGGGAGAGGTGGACATAGCAGCCATCAAAGACATGGGCCACCGAATACCATGACTGGGACCGGAGTATAGAATTTACTGGAAGGAGAGAGAGAGAGATGGAGAGAGGAGGGGTAAATTTATTTGTGAGGAAAGGGATCATATGCACTAGGGAGGAGGAGAATGAGACTGAAGCCTTGTGGGTACAGTTTCAAAACATCAAGTGAAGGAAGGCTTGAATGAGGTGGTCCTCAGACCACCTTCACAGGAAGAAGATCTGTACAAAAAGCCAGGGGAGTAGATTAGAACACAAAACAGTAGGGGAAAGGCAGTCATAACAGGAGATTTCAGTTTTCAACCTGCCTTGAATTGACTAGAGGACCCCAGCTACATCCTGCTCCAGGGAACAGGTTCTATTGGACTCTCTTCAGGATTGGCTCCTGGTGCAGGGAGTCACAGTGCCAACCAGGGATGGAGCCATACCGGACCTAGTGCTATCAGATAGGTAGCTTGTCCAGGAAACAGAGGTGGAGGACTTCCTTACAGGCAGTGACCACCGCACAATGAGTTTTTACCTCAGTATGGGCAGGGAAACAGCCAGGACTAAGATGAAGGTAGTGGACTTGAGGTTGGACTTCGATAGAAAAGGCAGAATCCTATAGGGGCACCTTGCCAAAGTCAGTCCAGAGATGGAGGTGGAGCAGAAATGGTCCAATATTAAATTGGGTCTGACTGAGACCACTAGCACATGTACAAAGACTCAGAATAAAAAATACAGGTCCAAAAAACCAAGCTGGTTCAACAACGAGGTAGCAGTGAAGGTGGTGGAAAAGAGAGCAGTCTTTCATAAGTACAACCATACTATGAGAGAGGACAACAGGGAGGAGTACTCAGGGAAGTCTGGAGAGGCGGGCAGAATGGTCCAGGCACCTAAGGCCATGATAGAACTAAAGCTGGTGCAAGGTATAAGGGATGGGAAAATGACTTTTTTAGGTATATAAGGGAGAGGAGGGATGGGATGGGATTATTAGGATTAAGAGGGAGAGGGGATGGGTGGAAAGTAGTGAGAAACAGGAGGAGTCACCAAATGAGTACTTCAGCTCGGTCTTCACTAGGGAGAAGGATAGTCCTATGCCACTGAGAAAAAAAGGGTTCAGTGGGGGGGGCGGAGTTAACCGATAGAACAATCCAGGAGGATACAGTTTTAAAGGGCCTAAGGGCCCCTTAGGGTGGACAAGGCTCCTGGACCAGAGGGTGTACACCTGAGAGTCCTGAGGGAATTTGTGGTGGTTCTGGCTGGCCCCTTAGTGTACCTGTTTAGCACCTCGCTGAAGATGGGATGCATATCTCAGGACTGGAGAATGGCACATGTGGTGCCTCTCCACAAAAGTGAACCCAGGGATGAACCTGGTAATTATAGACCAGTCAGCCTTACCTCCATTGTTGGCAAGCTAATGGAGACCATACTAAAGGAGAGACTAGTGAACTTTCTGGAGGTAAATGGTCCCCAGGATGAAAGGCAGCATGAGTTTGTCTCGGGGAGATCCTGCCAGACCAACCTGATTGACTTCTTCGATTGGGTCAAAGGATCATTGGACAGGGTTCAGGTGGTAGATGTCCTGTATCTGGACTTCAGTAAGGCCGTCGACTCCATGCCACATGGGAGGCTGATCAGTAAACTGAGGAAACTAGGAGTAAGAGAAAAGCTGGTGGAGTGGGTCAAGAGCTGGCTACAGGACAGAAACCAGAGGGTAATAGTAGGGGGAACTATCAAAGCCTAGGCCTGTTACCAGTACAGTCCAACAGGGTTCAGTACTCAGACCAGTGCTGTTTAACATCTTTATTAGTGGCACAGCGGATGGGGTCAAAAGTAAAATCTGCCTATTCACAGACTACACTAAACTCTGTGGGAGAAAGGACATACAGAAGTGGAGACAGGAGCTCAGGGAGGACCTGGCTAGGCTCAAGAATGGTCGTGTATCTCGCAGTTGGGGTTCAACACCAAGAACTGCAAGGTCATGCACCTGGGAGCTAAGAAACCACGGGCCATATACTGGATGGGAGATGTACAGGTTACCAATTCTGAGGAGGTTAATGATCGAGGGGTGATCATCAAGAAGGACCTGAGACACTCTGTGCAGCGCTGTAAAGTGGCAGCCAAAGCAAACAAAATGCTGGGATACATCGCCAGAGGAATCACCTCCAGGAAAGAGGAAGTCATTTTGCCCTTGTATAGGTCATTGGTGTCACATCAGACTGCATCTGGAGTACTGTGTGCAGTTCTGGTACGCTTATCTGAAAAGACATTATTGAAGGGGGCACAGTGTAGGGAGACCAAGATGATCCAGGGTCTCGGGGATAAACCCTATTAGGAGAGGCTGCCGGAGCTCAATACCCACCCCTGTGCTCACTCTACCTTTATAGGTACCTGAAGCATACAACCTCTTGCATTTTCTTAAGGGGGTGCCTTAAAAAAAAATTATGCTGTAGGGGCAACACTGCACATGGAGAGCTGTTGAAGTAACAAGTTGAGTACATGAGGATCTATTAGGGAGACAAAAGGGAATCTAGTAAGAACAGGATGCGAGGAGTGGTGCAATGCAGTGGTCGCGGGGCAGCCATATTCAGGCAGACCTTTTGGACTCTGAGGTGCTGCCTTATCTGCAAGAGCCTCTCTGGACTGAAGGAGGGGGTTGCCAGTCTCAGAGCCGAAGGTGCTTGGGTCAGGACATGCTTCAACCCCATCCAGGGGCCACCCAGTCCAAATCCATTGCCCCAGAGGATGCCAAGAAAATGAGCCACATGAATGATATGGGGCTCAGAGAAGATTAGGTAGGTTAACAGAAGGCACATTCCAACACCTACCCCACTAAATAATACCTATGCTCCACTGGCTGAGAGGGACTGCCAATATGAGGCACCTGAGGTAGTGGAAAGGACGGATGTGGAGGTCGACCAAGGTGGCGACCTCTGGGGGGGAGCAGAGGACCACAGAGGAGGAGGAAACAAATCCTGAAGGGGGACTCAGAAGTGAAGAGAATGCAGCTAGGAACAGGGGTGGAGGGAGTCAGAGAAGTCAGGTGCCTACCAGGCGCCCCTGCAAGGAGAGATGAGAGGAGGATCATAGGGATCACCAGGAGGTCAGAAAGGGAGAGGGAGAGGGAGTGGGACGTCATTGTCCACTTAAGAACTAATGACCTGGCTGAGGAAGAACCAGTGGTGGCAGAGGAAGACTTCAGGAGACTGGGGAGGGGTCTGAAGCAGGTGGCTATATCCGTCACCTTCTCAGAGGTACTGCCTGTTAAGGGCATGGGTGAGCACAGGAGTGTACGTACCAGGAACTTCAATGCATGATTAAAGAATTGGTGTGTAGAGGAAGGATCTGGATTCATTGGGGACTGGGGTCCCATCTGGAGGGATGGAGACTGTACAAGGTTGACAGACTGTATCCATCCTGGAAAGGTACTCAGATCCTCAATTAAAAGTTTAAATGCTACATTGGGGAGCATTTAAACTAGGCAGGGGGGCAGGCTGGTAGACAGAGAAAATAGCTGTCCACCCCCAAAGGCTAGCAGGGATACAAAGGAGCAGAACGGGGAAAAAATCAGAAAAGACCCACATTCTAGGGAAACATGTAAATGATGCTATTAAAGCAACAGAAATAGCAAGAGACAGTGGAAAGGAGGAGATGTTCTGGGTAGCACTGGAGGCGTATCGAGGGGACATAATAAAGGCAGGGGTTATCTATAGACCCCCATTCAAGGGGAGGAAGTGGATAGGGAAACGGGGAAAGCCATCAGGGAGATGTCCAACAGGGGGAAGGTTATACTGATGGGGGATTTCAACATGCCTGATGTGGACTGGAGCATCCCAGTGACATCATCTAATTGGAGTAGGGAGGTCCTGGAGGAGCTGCAGAAGGCATTGCTGAGACAGCTCATAGATGAACCTACAAGGGAGGGGGCCACACTAAACCTGATACTGTTGAACAGAGACATTGTGTCCAGAGTCACAGTGGGGGACGGACCCCCTTGGGAAGAGTGATCACAAAACAATATACTTTGAGTTAAGTGTTGGGCAACAAGCATTCCACACCAAAACAAAGGTCCTAGATTTCAGGAGGGTGAACTTTAGGAAAATGGGGGAGAGAGTTGGCAGCACTCTGGCAAGGATACAGAATGGGGAGGGGGTAGAGGAAAGGTAGAAGAAAATTAAGGAGGCATTAGAAGAAGCTGCAAGCCTATGTATTAGACAGGTATTGAAGAATAAGAGGAGGAGGAGACCACTTTGGGTCTCACAAAAAGTAGCAGAGATGGTCAGGGCAAAAAGAATAGCCTTCAAGCAGTACAAAACAACAAAGTGGGAACAGGACAGGGAGGTGTATAGGAGCAAAAGAAAAGAAGCAGTAAGAGGGATCAGGGAGGCAAAGGCTCTCACAGAAAAAAACGTAGCAAAGTCAGTGAGGAGGGGGGAAAAACATTTTACAGATACATCAGTGAAAGAAAAAAAAATAAGGCTGGAATAGTGAGAATCAAGGGGAAGGGGGATGAATGTGTGGAGGTGGACCAGAAGCAAGCAGACTCACTGAACAAGTATTTTTGCTCAGTATTCACAAAGGAATGGGAGGAGAATGGTCCACAGATAAAAGAGAAAGTAACAAACGGTGTTGGGGGGGGGGGTGGACACAAGCCCCTTTACAAAGGATAGGGTACTTAAAGAGCTGGAGAAATTAAAAATGGACAAGGTTATGGGACCTGATGGGGTACACCCAAGGATACTAAAAGAACTGAGGAAAGAACTGACTGCGCTCCTGGCAGCCCTGTTTAATCTATCCTAGGATACAGGATAGTACCGGAAGATTGGAGGAGGGCAGATGTGGTGCCAATCCACAACAGTGGGAGCAGGGAGGAGGCAGGGAACTACAGGCCATTAAGCCCGACGTTGGTGGTGGGGAAGGTAATGGAGACATTAATAAAGGAAAGAATGGTGGAGTACCTGGTGAGTAACAAATTGCAAGATCCAAGAGAGCATGGGTTCACGGGGGGGGGGAGATCATGCCAAACTAACCTAATTGAGATTTTTGACTGGGTGATGAGTGTCTTGGACCGGGGGGAGCAGTGGATGTGGCCTACTTGGGTTTCAGGAAGGCCTTTGTTATGGTCTCACACAGGAGATTAGTCAACAAGTTGAACAGTCTAGGGGTGGGTGCAAAGGTAGTGATGTGAGTGCAGAACTGGCTAAGCAACAGGAGTCAGAGGGTAGTAGTGAATGGTGGGAGATCAGAAGAGATGGAAGTGACAAATAGAGTATCGCAGGGGTCAGTCCTGGGGCCATTACTTTTCAATGTATTCATTGGAGACATTGAAGATGGACTGGAAGGGAAAGTATGCTTGTTTGCAGATTACAAAAAGGTCTGCAACAGGGTGGACACACAAGATGGAGTGGATAGGATGAGAAGGGACTTAAGCAAACTGGAGGAATTGTCAAAGGTATGGCGGCTGGGGTTTAATGCTAAAAAATGTAAAGTTATGCACATGGGACGTAAGACCCCAGGGGCAACTTACCAACTAGGAGGGGAAGAAATGGCAACACCTAACCAGGAAAGGGACCTAGGAGTCATCATAACAGAGGACGTCTAGTCAGTGTGGTAAAGCAGTGGGTAAGGCAAGCAGGATACTGGGATACATTGAGAGAGGAATAACAAGTAAAAAGAGGGAAGTAGTTTTGCCCCTATATAGGGCACTGGTTAGGCCACACCTCGAATACTGTGTCCAGTTCTGAAGGCCCCATCTCAGAAAAGATATCAACCAGATGGAGGCAGTGCAGAAAAGAGCTACCAAAATGGTCCAGGGCATGCATCAAAAAAATTATGAGGAAAAGTTCCGGGAATTAAATATGTACTCACTGGCAGTAAGAAGGGACAGGGACATGACAGAAACATTCAAGTATGCCAGAGGAATAAATAAGGTAGGGGAGACCAGCTAACTGTAGAAAAGAATGAGCACTAGGACTAGAGGTCACAATACGTGGCTAGAAGGGGGGGAGACTCAGAGGCAATGTGAGGAAGTACTTCTTCAAGGAGAGGGCAGTAGAACCCTGGAACAGGCTACCAGAGGAAGTGGTGGGGGAAAAACCATGGGGGCATTTAAGCATGCATGGGATAGACATGGGGGACTAGTGAGACTAGGACAGAAGGGAAGAATGGAAAGAGGTCCAGCAGGATCTGATGGAAGGAAGCAAGACATTTCTTAAAGCTAAACTAGGGCAGACTGGATGGACCTGGAGGTCCTTTTCTACCAACAACTACTATGTAACTATGTATTCACTGGAGGACAGAAGGGACAAGGGGTGCATAATTGAAGCCTTCAAGTACTTTAAGGGTATGAACAAAGTTAAAACGGAGGGCATTTTCATTTTAAGGGGAAATGGGTCCACTAGGGGGCATAGTCTGAAATTAGTACAGGATAGATTCAAAAAGGAAATGAGAAGGCAGTTTTTTCACAGAAAGAGTGGTGTCCAAGTGGAATGATCTGCCGGGGGAGGTGGTGTAATTGAAAACAGTGGGTAGCTTTAAAAGGGGGTGAAAGCTAGAGTCATACAGGAGGGATGATAGGTAGGCAGGAAAAGAGTGTGAGGAATGAAAACTCCACAGGGAAAAGGGAGCTGAGACAGATCCAGTAAAATCTTCTGCGAGCTGCACACTCGAACAGCCTTGATAGACCTAAATGGCCTGTTTCTGCTGACATTTTCTTATGTACGTATGTAAAACGCTTACCAAGAGAGAAATCTAGCCACAAGAAAGAAAAGCACAATGCACACTCACTGATGCTGCAAAACTCAT
The DNA here is from genome assembly GCA_016271365.2 of Neoceratodus forsteri. Taxonomy (NCBI): domain Eukaryota; kingdom Metazoa; phylum Chordata; order Ceratodontiformes; family Ceratodontidae; genus Neoceratodus; species Neoceratodus forsteri. Next base: position 945,861,939 of record CM057458.1, read on the forward strand.
TGATTGCCATGAACTGTGCCTGAATATAAAAGTCATCAGGACACAGCCAATAACTGGTTACAAAGGAGCCTTCCTGGCACAAAGGACTAGATAGCCCTGTGCTTTGCCTTGCTCTACCCCAGCGTAATATATGCAGCAAGGTAAAGTACTGGGGTAGCTAGTCCTCACTGCTGTGAGGGCACCTTTGTTTACTTTTATTTGCCAACCTTAATGAGTGTTACACTAGACCACAGTTTATGGCAATAACTGAATCTTGCAGCATTGGAAAATATGTGCCCGCGTTTTTATATTTGATGCAAGTAATCTAAGCTTGTGTTTTATTTGCTGCTCATATGCTGACGCAGTACTTCAGGTTTTTGTTTGGAATGCTGCGATAGAGTTTCTCTTTGTTTTTCTGTGCTCTTTTTTTTCCTGCACTTATCTCTCTGGCTGTGCGCCATTTAGCCCACCGGTAAGGCCTCCTCATCCCTACTTGCGTCTTTCCTCTTCCAGCACCATTATAGCTATCTGTGGTCTTCAGTTTACCCATCGGTGGATCAGAAGGCCCCACACTCCTCGATTATGCTGGCTGGTCGGAGTTGACAGGAGACTGTGTCACCCTACCATGTCCTGGTGATTTTGTTTTTCCATTTTGCTTTCAGTTGCAACCCCTCCCCCCAGGATTTTGGCACTAGTAGTGCTCAGTGGCACCATATCCACACCATGACATGTTGTTGTTGAGCCCAGCCTATGTCCTTCCTCCCACCATACCTTCCCTATACTACTGCCTTTGGTCACCCAGGTGACAGTATTGTAATGGAGACAGTGGCCTTCCCACCCCAAAGGAGGAACCTGTCTTCTATAATGTTAAATCCTCCTCCCCTGCCATCCCTCCAACTCAGGCTCATTCCAAAACCTGTGCTGCCAGTGTCGCAAGCGCTAATGCCACTGCTGCACCAAAGGGCCAGACCACTAGATTTTTCTCTTTGAAATACCAAGAAAATATGGTAAAGGGTATCTTGGGAGGTGCTTGACTGTAACTTATTAACAACTTATCAAAATGTACTGCAGTAGTACTAAGCATGTCTATACAAGCTGCTTGGCTCTAGTCAACTCTTGCTGACTTTTATCAACTACTGTATGCAATCAAAGAAAACATCCATGTCTGATACTCAAAACCACCATACAGATGGACTATAGGCACTAATGACTGATGTAAAATACTCATGAGGCTTGATTCTGGGTAGCATTAACAGAACCTGCAACCACCAGATTTTGAGGCAGTTTCCTGAAGATCTCATCTGCTGATCAGACATATAATGCAGTGGCTAGGAAGTTGCTTTCCATGACAGTATTTCAGTTTTGTGTTCCAATGCCAGAGGAAAGCAACATGCTGGCAGCAGGATAGTCAACCATCCCACAGGGTACTCTACTAGTCAGGGGTGCGAGAGTCTCCACTGTAGTATTGACCCTTGGTGACCCAGGGAGTACATAGAGAATAATGCCTGTGCAGGTGTGTGTTATGAGGATTTTTCACACATCTGAGGTGTTTGATCATCCATAAACCCTGAGAGCGAGGCTCGAGGGGTTTACAAGATTTTCACACACCAAGGGTGTGTGAAAAATCCTCATAATATAAACCTTGTACAGCCATTATTGTTTTATAATAACTGGTGCAAGGTTTCAGAGAGAAAAACTGTAACCTGTATTTGTGTGACCGAGCGTGTCCCTCAGCAGCCACGGTGCTCATGCAAATACAATGTGCATTCTTTCACACTTCAGTGAAGCGAGACCGTGAAGAGGAAAATGCCATAATAACCCACTATTGAGTTATTATGGAATTCAACAGGCTATTACAGTGTTTTATCAAGACTGGATAGCCAGTCATTATAGGCGGTCACCAGTTATTATAATACAGTATCAGTAAGAGCACAGTAACCATTCTGGTTTTCAATCAAGGTTTTTCTCCCCTGCCAGTCTCCTCCTGGTGACCACCCAGCCCCCAGGGCCATCAGCCACTAAGCATTTTCTGCTGCTTGGGTTCCACCACAATTGTGCTCTGTGGCAGGAACCTCCCCCCTCCCATCCGAGGCAGACATCATATGGTGGAAAAGGTGGCAGGCTTCATGGTGTAGGGCACAAGTGTGCTGGAGTCCATTATTTAATGGAGACTGGGTATTTACACCCCTTTCTTTTGCTCCCTTCCTCCTCCCACATAGCACAGGCATAGCCTGAGAAGATCTCATTCATATGACACATATGCCCCCCTAGTCGAGACCCAGACCAAGAAATGTTCCTTTCCCTGGTTTACATCAGAAATGAGAATGGCTCTACATAGCAGGGACAAACTAAGGAAAAAAGGCTCGGAAAACAAAGCTCCCTGAAGACTGGGCTGCCTTTAGGACTGCCAGGAACTACTGCATGAAACTAATCAGACCTGAAAAGGCATCTTTCTACTGAAGGTCACTGGATTCTTCCACTAACTGTCCTGCAAAATTCTGAAAAACGCTTAAGGATATCGAAGGTCATGCTCCCGCTGGTACTCTTCCCTTAAAAATCTTGAAAGATGATACATCTATCACTGACAAAGCTGGGATCCTTGATTTATTGAATGACCATTTTGCCACCGCAGGACTGGCCTTTGACTCTTCATAGGCCAGTCACCTTCACACCCAATCACACAGGTAGCATCTAACTCTTACCATACCTCTTCCACCTCCACTTTCTTCCTTCACCTCATCTCCCTCAAGGAGGTAGAGGATCTGCTACTGCATCTGAACACCAGGAAAAGTGCTGGCGCTGACCTCATTGAGCCATACTTCTTAATGATCAGTTACCATGTATTGGCTGTACCAATCACGCACCTTTTCAACTTATCTCTTTCGCTGGGTGTAGTTCCTATGGTTTGGAAGACAGCTCAAGTGATACCCTTGTTCAAATCTGGTGACCCAACCAACCCCAATAATTACAGGCCTATCTCATTACTCCCTATCCTCTCCAAATTGCTTGAAAAAGTAGTAAACCCACAACTTAGAGATTACTTAGACTCTGCTAGCCTGCTCAACCCAGCTCAATCTCGCTTTATGCCCAGCCATAGTGCAATCACTGCTCTCGCAAAGGTAACGAACGACTGGCGGAAAGCCCTTGATGATAAACTATCTGTGTGTGCAGTCTTCCTTGACCTAAGTAAGGCCTTCGACACCATTGATCATGACCTACTTCTGATTACCCTTCGCACTATTGGTATGGACAAGGCATCTCTGAACTGGTTCTCCTTCTACCTCTCTGGGCACACTCAGCAGGTAAAAGCTGTGGGTGGCCTCTCCCCTCTGAAACCTATCAATAGAGGTGTACCTCAGGGTTTAATCCTGGGTCCCTTGCTTTTTGCACTTCACATCAACAACATCGACCTTGGGATCACATCTTCAGACATTCATCTTTTCGCGGACGATACTGTTCTATATACGTCTAGACCTACTCTTGAGCAGGCATGCACAGATTTGCAGAATTATTTTAATATCCTGCAGCACAACTTACTCAAACAAAAATTGCTATTAAATGCCAAAAAAACTAAGGCTATGCTTCTGACCCCAAATAGCTCTGCTTTTGTATCACCCATGGCAGGCTTTGTGCAACCTATTACCACGTTGCTTGGCAAATCTCTTGACTATGTTGATAAATTCAAATGCCTTGGGATGTGGATTGACTGCCGCCTGTCCTTCATGGATCATGTAGAGGAACTCACAAAAAAGCTGAAATAGAGGCTCAGCTTAATCTACAGAATTAAGCATCTCCTTACCAACGAGGTTGGTTCAAGCTACTTTTCTATCACCATTTGATTATGCTGACTTCATCTGTAGTCACGTTCAAGGGACAGCCTTAGCCAAGCTTGACATTCTGTACCACAGGGCCTTATGCTTTGTTTCTGAGGCAGCTTATTCTACTCACCACTGCAACCTGTACTCGACAGTGGGTTGGCCATTTCTCACATTCAGGAGACAAAGAAACACTGCCCTTTGGACATACAGAGTAATTGCCAAGATGCTGCCACAGTATATCTCTGACTGTTTGCCCCTATGTGTTTTGGGTAACTGTGCCCTGAGAAGTCATTCTTATATCTCCTTAATGATACCCAAGGTAAAAACCCGCTATGGCAGATTATCCTTTAGCTTTGCCTTATCCCAGTTATGGAACAAGCTTCAAAAAACTCTAAAATTAGCAAACTCCATAAAAGTCCCAGAAGTTAAAAATCTTTATGCAAGAACTTTCCCCGAGCATTGTAAGTGTTACTCCTGATGTGTCCTGCCTGGTTCTGACCTCCTGTGACCAACCTTTACTGCCTCATTGCTCTCTTTATATCTATCCTTTCCTGTCTTCGACTTCCCGCCTTTCCTAGGTTTTCCTCTACCTTTACTGCTCTTCAATCTGCCATGGTATAGAAACGTCATGGTCATTACAGACATTACATGTGTGAATATTATATATCCTGTTTGATTATCCTTCTCATGATGTAGCTTTGTATACATTATTTGTTCTTACATTTTGTGCTGCTCTATAATAGGAGTAGCTATGCTGTACCTGTATATGTGTTATTTATCTGTTGGCATTTCTGTATGACGACTAGGCCCACCTTGGAAATGAACTTGCTCAACGGTGTGTCTCCCAGTATTCACCTGGGACACTCCAGTGCATCAGAGAGTTGCTTTTTGGAGCTGAAGCAGTGACATATAGAGAAGAAAGTGGGGGAAATCAGCCAGTATAATTTTACTACAGTACATCACAGGCTGCATGGGGCAATGCACACTGTAACGTGCAGTACCAGGAGTTTGGGTGAGAGCAGCACTTAGATTGAAAGACAGAAGAAAAAGAAATAGAAAACATTTTTTTAAATTACATTAAAAATAAAGACATTGTTCTGTTTCTGTAAATGTACCTCATGCAGGCTGGCACATACTGTACCTTGTACACTGTATAAGCCATCATGTTGTTCAAGCAGCTGAAACACTATGCTAATCTTCCTCTAGTCTGCACAAGTTGGCTAAGACTTATAGTAAGTAACAAACATTTTGGAATTAGGTCACTGAGCAGATGGAGTGTTTCAGTTCGCTGATTGTCTATCCAGATAAAATGCAAAATCAACACATGCCATGTGGACTCCTAACACATACAGTATGTTCCCAGTGAAGAAACAGGAACAGAAATGCCTCACCTGTGGTAAGGTAATGAGCTCAGCAATTTAAACAATAAGCTGCAGATTAGGTGTGTCTTTATGGCAAGAGGTGACACGTCTTGGCCAATCCATCAACAATCAGGCACCTGGAATGTCTTGAGTCCTGGATGACTCTTTATAGGCTATGTGCAATACCTTGAGGTGATCTTCTTTTGTCCATATCTAATGTGGAGAATTTGTAGGGCTGTCTTCTCATTATAAGTCCAGTAACAGCTGGAATAAAAACCCACAAAAGAGCAGATGTTTTCTTCTACCCACTTTGGAATTACAAATGTGTTCAGGTGAAGTTATTGTGCTTCTGTCAGCTGGGGAGTAATGGGTACCTGGAGTGAAAGCCAATAAAACAGAACAGCTGGTTCTGATTATAGAAGTTTGCTGTGATCCATAACTCATTGTTGTCAGTTAGGTAGGGGTCTTGTTCATTTTGTTGCATGTAGATGGGCTTCAATTGAATGACTGTTAACAAAATTCAAATAGTTGTCTGTTCAGCACACTGGGAGTTGCTTGACCACACTGCAAATCATTGCTAGGATATCTGACTTATTTTATTGAGAAGAAGAATGCAGTAAATTGACAGAGTGCACTATGCAAAGTTAATCTCATAATAACATTTTCACTACAGATGACCAAACCTGATAAGGTCAAAAATCAAAATTTATTTATTTATTTAGTTATTTGTTTTTGGTATTGAGGTAAGTAAAGTAGACAGTCAGATGCATATTTTCAGGCAAGACATGGACAAAATCAGCACATACAAGGCAGTCAGTAGGACAAGATAAGCAGTTCTGATTGGTCAGTTACCAGGCAACATCATGTAATCAATGATTCATTAGTGCAGTTCTGAAATTTGAAGTAGTGGCATTTCTAATATCTGCCAACAGAGTTCCACAACTTAGCGGCACAGTAAGTAAAAGCATTTTGACCCATCTTAGTGAATACTTTTGGCTCAGCTAAAAGAGCTTTCACATATGACCTTGGGTTGAAGGTGCAGAAGGGGAGCTGAAGCAGCACATACAAGGAGGTGGGAGTTTGAGAATTGATGAATTAATTGACAAAACAGTGCAGAATAAATGAATGTCTAACACAGGGTGACAGCCAGTCTAGTGTTGCAAACAAGGAACAACAATGGCTTGAGTGACTGGTCATCAGTGCAACATGATAGATGTTATTGTAGGTGACATCCCATGTTGATAGGTTGCTTAGAAGTGTTTAAGTACCTGAAGGCTGAAATGTTGTTTACAACACTTTAGGCAGTAGCTAGCCAGACTCTGTCAGTTAAGTTGTGTAAAGTTCAGTCAGATAAGTCCAGCTTAGAGTTTATAGATTTACCCAGTACATTGCTGTGAGATGTGAAGTCAAAGGAAGAATCCAGTTAAATCCCATGACATTTACAATTATTTACCACTTCAGAAGTTGGTTCATTAAAAGTGCAAATTGTAAGATTAGAAGTACCAGTTCAGCGTTTGTTTTTCTACTATTTAACATTAGCTGATTATTCAAGAACCAAGACTGAATGTTGTCAGTTTTTTAGTGCAAGTCCACCCAACCACTCTGGTCTAAAGGAGTCAGTAGGATGCTGTGTTGGCAGCATTCACCAGTTCCAGGGAAAGAGAGGCAGTCTGCCTGGTGATTGAGCACCTTCTGAGGGGAGTCAGGGTGAAGTTTAATGGTGTGGATGACTACCCAAAGTCCAGCTCTCACACCAGGACAGGTGTGACTGGACTGGCTCTACACAGTGGAGTGAGAGGACTTACAGGGGGAAACTCAGCTCCCAGCTGGCACATGATGCCACCAATCTCCCCCTTCATGTGTGTCCAGGACTTGGTCTTGGGACCCTCCATAGTGGGATTTCCCCACAGAGTACAGACGTTCTAGTCTGGGGCTGGGGCCCAGAACTATGAGGCCATCAGAAAGGGAGATGCAGCTGAAGATGAGCAGGAGCTGATGGAAGCAACCACTGAGCAGAGGCAGTAAAAGGAAATTTAAAAAGTCAGTTTCCATTAAAATCAATTTGGACCAAAACTTAAAATGTATAGTCAAATGGTATTTTATTTCACACTTTATTTTTCAAAGGGGAGGGCATAACTTCAACGCATTTATACAGCTTTTCAAACAATTAGAAAAGAGTGAAAATTAAGAGGAAGGATAACTTACAGTACGTCTAACTCAGAGATCCTCAAACTGCTTGCCTCATTGAACTGGTGTTATACAGTGGAACAGGTATCCATCAAATCCTGGCCATTCTACGTTCTACAGTCTGATTATGGTTTAGGAGATAACTGCCCTTGCTTTCAGGTAACATCACTGCCATCTGTGGTCCCAGTACTCAATGGAATTTTACCATAATCACAAAATGGGAGAATTTCTTTGACGTAGAACACAATGATACTAAATCTTCACTGCAAGCTGTTATACAGTAGTATTTGTTAAACTAACTTGGAGTTATCCTCCAGCACAAGGTTTACTTGGAGAAATCATTTTTTGTTCCCACTGACCAGTTATGTTCTTAGTTCCCAGAGCACGTGAAGCAGCTGCTTTCAGTCCTTTGCTTGTCCAGAAGAAAGTTTCGGCACTACAACCAGAGCATGAAGGTACTGTATACTTCAGTGCAGAGATTTATAGACTGCCTTACACAGTTCTTTTCAACCCATGATGTTGATCACTGCTAAGCACTGTTTCCAAATCCACTGATATAGCACCACATTTCATTAGATGTGCACCATGTTACAACCTAGGTTTCGAAGTCTGAACTTAGTTCTGATGTCATTTGGTTTCGTAAGATCCAGAATCAGTTTCTGTTGCATGTTAGTACATCTCTGTCAGACAAACAGTGGCATTAAACAATGGGTGTTCATGTTATTCAGACACAGCTGATACTGTATTAATGAAAACCAAGGCACAAATGGCATTCTTCTATAGTTATTTCAAATCTAAAAAAAGCTAACAGCATACTCAAATCAGGAGAAATTGGCGTCTTACAAGGCATGAGAAAAAAGGGCCAACTAATAGAAGTAAAAAGGTATACGTATAACATTTTCAGTTTAACATAAACTGCTGTGGTAAGAACTGTGGGAAACATTTTTTCATATACAGTATATTAATATGGTTCTGATAGGCAGTCGTATAGTTATATATGGCATTTCAGATCCATTCTAAAGCTATGAGAACTATGAAGAAACCTGGCCATTGCTGACAAAAAAATTGTTAGTGACAGAATTTTTAGAAAGTGTAAAACCAGTGATAATGGGATGCCTGCCAATGATTTGGGGGTCAGGAGTCTATGGTGGCATACTGTAGCCCTGGGGGGACATGTCCCTTTACACCAAGCAGGCCAGCCTGGGTTCTTTAGGTTCAAGGGGTACAGGTAAGTACAACAGCATGGTGCCTTCACTTGGAGAGAATCAGAGAGTGCCGCAAGATATTTTAGCACTCCGGGACAACTGAGCTTATGAAAATAATTTACCAGATGTGTTATGATGAGTGTTTGGGGGGGGGGCAGTGGCTCTTGGAGGTAGGAATGGCCCTGGCTGGGCACTTCTAAAAGCACTGAATTGCCACCATTAACTCTTGGTTTAACATGAATAGCAATTGTTAACACAGTCACTGCTCCTTGCATAAAGCTTTAGAACATAGACTGCTCGAACTTTAAATGGTCAGTCAAAGAGGAGAAATTTATTTTCAAGTCTGTGTACATAAACGGCCTACCTATAGACTGTAATAAGGTGCTCAGGGGTAAGTTGCAGGAGCCCTTAATGGGCATTATTGCCCAAAACATGTGAGGTGGTGGGTTGCCCCCTCCATGCATTTGGGAACCATTATCATGCTTCCCAAACCAGGGAAAAACCTAGTGCTCTGCTCTCCCTATCATCACATCTAACTTCTGACCATGTAAGAGCATGGCAAAAATTATGGCTATGAGGTTGGAAAAAATTCTACCTGGGATGAGTCACCCAGATCAATCAGGGACTTGATCTATGTGAATCAGTGGTGTATTGCAGAGGCTCTTAATGGACATGCTTGCACACAGAGCAGTGGGTTGCCACCCCCCCCCCATGTATTTGATAAAGATTATCGTGCTTCCCAAACTGGGGGAAAAACATGTGCTCTGCTCCTCCTATTGCCCCATCTAACTCCTGACTATGGACTATAAGATCATGGTGAAAGTTATGGCCATGATGTCTTAAAAAATTCTAGCGGGGTAATTTACCCAGATCAGTTGGGATTTGTAAAGGGGAGGCAGGGTAAAGGGAATATCTGCAGACCTCTGGGTGTGCTAAGGAGATGGAGCAAGAGGTGGGGAGATGTGGAAGTGCCAGCCTAGATAATGAGAGGACACTTGACCACATGGAGTGGGGTTACATCACTGCACCCTGCAATATTTTAGGATAGGGAAAGCATTTTAGGGTTGGGTGAAGATGCTATATTCTAACTCCGTGGCCCCAGTGATGGTCAATGTCAGCTTGTCAAAAGCTTTTGAATTACAGCAGGGCACTCACCAGGTCTGCCTGCTCTCCCCTCTGCGTTACGTATTAACTCCTGAATCCCTGGAAGCAGCTATGAGAAACAATCCAAACATTCAGGGCCTTAAGGGAGGGAAAATAGATCACAAACTGTCCCTATTCCTGGATGACCTACTCCTGTATGTCTGGAGCCCCTCAGATGTTCTATCTCACATATCCCAGGTGTAGGGGAGTATGGGTCCCTCTTGGGCAAAAAAAGTAACTGGAGTAAAAGTGAGGTAATGTACTTGGGGAGCAAGAAAACAGGAGTCACAAGGGATACCAAGCTAACTTCCCCCTGCTGAATAAACTCAAAGCTGATTGTGAGAGATGGATGGCACTGCTGTTCTCACTAACTGGAAGGATCAATACAATTAAAATGTGTCTTCCGAAGAGTGCTTTACCTCCTGCAGGCTGTCCCCGTCAAACTACTCGTTTCTTTTTTCAAACAGATTCATAGCCTCTTTCATAGCTTTATGTAGAGAGGGAAACCTGCCTGCATCAGGGCGGCAACACTCCAAGAATCCCTAAATGAGGGAGAAATGCCACCACCCCACACTCAGCACGTCTACTGGGTGGTGCAATTAGCCTTTTTGGGGAGGGGAGACCAGGCCTCTCTGGAGTCAAATTGGGAAGGAAGGAGTTAAATGGGTCCTTAATCATGGAGGCATTCTCAGCCCAAATTTGCAGGAAGGACAAGAACATATGGTGTTAAGTAGAGATGCAGTGAAGTTTAATTCCATCAGCGAATTTCCAGCGAAGTACAAATTTCGCATCCGCTGATCATTTCACGAAATTTTGGCTCTCGCTGGAAACTTGCAATTTGTTACTTTGCCTTGCTTTTGGGGTTTTTTAAGTGCAAACTGCACTTAACCCCCCCCCCGCAAAGAAAGAAGAAGATACTACCCCACATCCCTGGTGTCTAGTGTCCTCTCACCTCCACCCCACCCTCACTGATCACCAGTCACTGCCCCCATGGCTGGCCAGTTGGCACAATGTAAAAAATATATATATATATATATATATATATATATATATCTTTTTAGTCATGTAAATCTCTGTTTCCCCCACCCTGATCACGGGCCACAGGTGAAATAATAATAAAAAAAAACCAGACCCCTACACACACCTGCCGATTGCTGGCCAGTCGACAGAAATGTCAAAATACAACGTATATTTTATTGAAATTCAATCCCTGGTGTCTAGTGGCCCCCACCCACTCAGGGAGTACCCACCACTGCCACCACACCACCTGCTACCCCCATCCTGATCTCACCCCCTCCAGGCCACCAGCACAGCTCTCCACTCACCTCAACGGCCAGCAGCCCGACTGAGCATTTATTGAATGATCGCGTGTTTGTACAAGCATGCACTCATTCATTGACAGCGCATGGTCATTTTAAGGACTTTTTTAAAGGGAGTAGAGAATGGGAGGGGGCTGCTCTGGTCATAGGCAGGGGGTGGGATGAAGGGAACAGTGTTGTGGATCCCTCTTGGGCCACAATGTCATTCCCTGCATTGTTGTCCTCTATCCCACCCACCTCTACTGGGTGACCGGAACAGCTCCTCCCATCCTCTACTCCCTTTAAAAGTCCTTAAATGACAGCTTAGCAGAGTTTGTCAGTGAATGAGGCATGTGTCTTGTACAAGCATGAGCTCATTTATTAAATGCTCAAATTGGGCTGCCGTGGAGGTGAGTGGAGACTGTGCTGATGGCCCAGTGGGGCTAATATCCGGATGGAGGGGGGAGCAGGGTAGTGTGGTGGCACTGGTGGGTACTCTCTGAGTGGTTGGGGGGTGGTGGCCGCTAGACATCAGGCACTGAATTTCAAAAAATGTTTTAATTATATTTAGACATTTCTGCTGACTGGCCAACAATCAACAGGGGTGTGTGGGGACCTAGGGTGTTTTTTTATTTCACCTGTGGCCCACGATCGGCTGGGGGACACTAGAGATTTACATGACAAATATATATATATACATATATATATATATATATATATATATATATATATATATATAATATTTTTAGCAATGGGGAGGAGTGGCTGGCAGTCAGAAGAGGGGGACACTAGACACCAGGGAGAGAGTTATATATGTTGTTGTTTTTTGATGTTTATTGGCATAGTTTGTGTGCGAAGGATGGAATTTCACCAATGAAATTCCACACTTAGCATTTGATCATGCGCTACGCGATCTGCAAATTTCATGGATTGTGCTTTGCGTACTGAGTACAATCTGTGAAATTTTCCATAGAGCAAAGTTTGTGGACTTCGCACATCTCTAGTATTAAGCCCTTTATGAGACTGATATTACAGGTATGGGAGCAGGTATATAAATACATTTGTTATAAATCAGGCACTGGTAAGCTTAATTAGGACCGTTAAGCAGCAAAAAGGATACAAAGTATTTGTGCACCAAGGACTGCTGCCCAGGGATAAACAGGGGCTGACCAAGATTAAATATTTATTTGATGATGGGGAACTGGCAACATTATAGCATCCAAATGCAAATTAAATAGGCATTCAGAATGGTAATATAGAATGAACTGTATTTGCAACCAGATTGGTCCAAACTGCCTAAAATGTATTTCCTTTGTAATTAAAAATGTTATTAAAATATTAAAGAGGCATACAATACAGAAACAGTATTAAATGACTATACTCAAGTCTAACATAAAATGTATTTCCAATGTACGTCTAATGTATATTTATTGTATTAGGCATATGTTTTTCATTACTACTGTATGCCTGCAGAAAAACATTCAAAATACAGTTTACAAAAAAAAGTTTGTGTACACAAGTCTCACTGTAGGCAAGCACTTGATTTTATCTCAGTAATGTTTATATCGCAGGTACCTTTTGGTCATAGCAGGAATTAGTTCATCAAGTTCAGTATTAATGGTCATCTCTGGTTATCAGAAAACAATCCACCTGCAGCTGCCACATGGAATGTAAACACAACAGAGGGTGTCAGGCATCCAGGTCTGGAAGGGTGCCAGCAAAATTATATACACATATATATCCTGAGAACTCAGCTGTAACTGAATAGATAAACATATTTGTGTATTCAGAGCTACAAGACTCTGGTTAAGCTGGAATCAACAACACCTAAGGCTACTCCCCATAGAGTCTATTTTACATTAGCAATGTACCCAGCTCAGTATGTAATTGAGGTAGCAGAATTCTCCACATACCTTACCTGTTCACAGTCTTCAGAGGTTGCATGAGGTATGGAATACCACTTGGTAGCCAGCACATGTGCGTTCTCTACCTCTTTGACTTGGCATGATTGAGATATTAGGTTGGATGCCATCAGGCAGAACCCCTTGAGGGGGAACTGCCAACAGGCCCCCACCATTATGGTGATGTCCTTATCATGGATACGGGCCTCCAGAGACTCAGCCTGGAAAAGACATATGCCACCCACTAGACATAGGACCCACTTGCCATCTCCTAAGCCAGGATTGTCCCTCCTGGCCAGTTGCAGCCAGAGCCACACCAGGGTGAACCCTTTTCACAGCACGGATCTCTTTTCCCTCTGGGCAAAGGTCCCATCTTTATATCCCCTGGGGCAGGGCACTCGAGACAGCATGTAGCCTCTTGTCTACAGGTCACAAGGTACAGAATAGTCTGAAAAGTTGCAAAGTTCCTGGAACAGGAAACTTGCTGGATTCTCAAACAACTTAGCTAATTGCATTAACACAGAGAAGCACATTAACCCATTACTGACTAAAACATGGCAATTTGGCACTGCCAGTACTAACAGAGTAAACCCCCCAAAAGTACTTTGAATGGGGGTGTTACATGCATTTTAAAGTACATTAATAAATTATTTTGACACTAGAAATGACACTTTTCTCTGACACTGTGTGTAATGCCCTTGTACAGTATGATTATAAGATGTCCTCACATGTTGCAAATGATCCATGCTCATTCTCCAAGGCAGCACTGATGCACATTATTCCTTATTTGGTTACTTATGCTTGCAAGTGCCTTTAGTGGTTAACGGAACTGCATCTAAAACTGCATTATGCAGCTTGCATTCTCAAATACCATACACAGTGCTTGCAGTGGGACTTGCTGTATTTGGTTCGAGAGTTGTTTATGTTAGCTGGTATGCTGAAAAGTCATTTGAAGTTCAGACTTTATTTCACAGAATTGTCAAGTGAGCATCTGCCTGCCTCTTAATGCCTGCAAGAAGTGACACTCTGAGAGGACTGGTGAAAGCACCTAGCAGAAGAAAAAATAAAGAGCAGAACTCTACCCTTGAAGTGGGGGAGAGATCGAATAAAGTGTGTTGTCTGAGGTCTGACACGCCAAAAAGACACACCTTATTTTTATACTAGTAATCTGAAGAAGCAAATACCCTGGGCCAGAACTTTCAAATGTGATGACACAGCCATAGTTCCTGATTCTGAACTGGGATGGCATCCTCTGAAATGCAACAGGTTTCAGACATTCCGGCACATTTGCAGCAGTGTACCTGCTTTACAGCTACTTGAATAATAAAGTGGCACATGCATCTTTCTTTGACCTATGCTGCATTATTGTTGTTTCAATTTTGCTTAAATGCACCAGCAATTAAACTAACTTTTATATTGTCGAGCTGCAGCATTACTTTTATTACAGCTACGTGAAACTGCTCTAGAAATGTTCAGCAGTTCTTTGCAGTCCAGACATCTGCATTTTTCCACAGCAGTGCTCTTTACCGAAGCCTGCTGTCATCTTTTAAAAACTTGTTTTCCTCTGCCATTCACCATTAACTGCCAATCATGACAACATTTTATAATAACACATATTTGAAAATAATAAAAATCATTCTTTATAAGATACAGGAAGTCAACCATAAAATATTGCATTCGTGATTTTTTCAGATATCTCTGTTGACTGTAGTTTCGATCAGGGAGTCTGTGAATGGAAACAAGACACAGAAGATGATTTTGATTGGAATGCTGCCGATCGTGAGGATGGTAATTTCCATTTATATTACATATCTGAAGCCAAAGCAATCCATAATAATACATTTTTGAAAGCAATGAATTTTAAAATAATGCATGCAACTTGTTCTTTACAATGTGTCTTTCTTTTATTCAACTAGAGATGACAATAAGATGTTTTTGGTGCAGTGTTAGCCACTGCTGAGCAATTTCGATCATAAATTGTGGTGAGAAAGAAATAAAGTAACCTACTGGGAATTGAACCTAGGCCCCTGGAATACCATCCCAGTGCTCTAACCACTGAGCTACAGACATTCATGGTTGCACCTGGGGTTCCTGGAAACACTTCCTTTCTCTGGCATTGTATATCCTGCAACTAGGAATCATCACAATGACAATAAGATTTTTTTTGCTGCAGTATAAGCCACAGCTAAGCAATTTTGAATCATAAATTGCAATGAGAAAGAAATAACGTGGCCTACTGGGAACTGAACATCTCAGAAAGGACATAGGGTAGAGGCTGTCCAGAAGAGGGCAACTAAAATGGTGCAAGCATTGCATCATAAGCCCTATTAGGACAGACTGAGAGATCTAAGTATGCACACCCAGGAAAAGAGAAGGGAGAGGAAGGACATGATAGAGACCTATGAGTACCTCATGGGGGTGCACAAAGTGCAGGAAGGGAATATTTTTCAGAAGAGAAAGTGCACCAGCCATCCCAGTGGCATGGAGGGCAGAGGCACCTGTGCCTCACCTGCCACCATGCCAGCGACCCGAGTTTAGAACAGACCTGGATCATGCAGACGTCAGCCAGTGAGGAGGACTGAGTATGTCACAGGATGTTCTCCTCCTCTGGGAAGGGAGGTTTGCTAGCTCTGCTGCGACACTGCAACCTGGGTGAGTACAGGTGCCAGTGCAAGTGAAGCAGCAAGGGGGGCAGCAAGTGCCTCCTAACTGAGCTATCCACATATGTGTGCATTCAATCAGTCTTCATCCATGAGGTGCCCATGTGGAGGGGAGAAAATGGTGGAAAAAGCCTCGGCCACTGTGGGATCACAACACACGACACTGCAGGCTCTGTATCACCTACTGGGCTGCCCACTGCTGCATTCATTACCTATTCTACTCCTGGTCCTGGGGGAGCCTCAGGGGTTCCACCATGGAGGGGGAATCCATGGGGTAATGCATGGCAGTGGGGCTGTAAGCCCCATATATGGCAGGTGATAGGGCCAGAAGGAGTGCAAAGGTGGAAGGGGGCCAGCTGTGGAGGAGGGGGATAAAAACAGAAACAAAGAATAGAAGGTGCACCAGGACAAAAGGGCATGCAATGAAGCTGTAAGGGGGGAAGGTAAGAGGGAAGTGAGAAAGTACTTCTTCTCTGAAAGAGTTGTGAATGTTTGGAACAGTCTTCCAGTGGAAGTAGTGAGAGCGAAAACAGTTTAGGGCTTCAAGCATGCATAGGATATGTGCAAAGGAATCTTAGTAAGAAAGCATGGGGCAGAATAGCCAGAGGTCAGGTAGGGTCTGCGGTGACAATATAGGTAGGGACAAACTGCACAGACTGGGTGGGCCAAGCGATCCTTACCTGCCAACAAATTCTATGTTTCTATGTAACATCAAGGTTTAAGTCCCCAAGTGTAACAATGTCAGAGCCTCAAAATCCAAAATGCTGACAGAAATTTGGCCAGCTTGTTTAAAAATTATGCTGCATTCTGAGGTTCCCAGCATGCCAGGAGCTTTTTCATACTGAGGCTGTCCTCGGTTATGTAGTGTACATAATAGACACATGATCAATTGAACTGGCAGACATTATTGGCCATGGTGCTCATCTCAAGCCAGCAACAAATGTAATGAATCCACCTCTGTAGCCTGTCTTAGGGCATTGGGTCGCTGAGAAAGTCTGCAGAACAGCCTCAGCAAGGCTAACACCTGCATTTGTGCCAATGCAGGTGTCATGGCTGCACGCTAGCAGCCATTTATTATCTTGTGACACTTTAACTGTGAAGCCCATAAAAGTGAAGAAGATTTGGTACTGCTGGAGGGCAGACTAAAATGTTTGCAATGCCATTAAGGTCAAAAGATGAAGGAAAATTAAGTTAAAACTGCACAGTTAGTAATTAAGTAATGTGTAGTGATGCCAATATTGAGACATATTTGAAAAAAAACTTGTTATTAATTTTTTAAACTGTGATGTAATTTTATGTATCAATACAAACAAAATAGCATTGATGCAATCTATCTTTAGAAAAGAGTAGCAGTGCTATGTATTTGCCATTTTATGGTTGTGTCACAACGAAAAGATATGTATTGATAGTATACTGAAAAGTAGGTTCCAAAAGTATTGATACATACAGAATTGTATTGACAGATAAAAACAGATTTGTCCAAGCTAATTCATAATGACTGGACACCTGCTTTCATTTAAAAAATATTAAAGTTTCCAGTCACTACATTTCCAAAGTTAGGTATTTCAAGATAATTTCTTTAAAATGTGATAACTTTGGGACCATTAGGGATAGATATTTTTTTAAATGAAATCTTGGAGTCAGCTAGGTGGTTATATCAATTAGCTATTGCTACAGTGGCCATATATTACTATAAACAAAACATTAAATATTTTATATCAATATAAAAAAAAACATAAAATAGGTCACTAAATGTTTAAAATCCTGACATTTTTAACATATATAGACAAGTAGTGACACAGAACTGTACCATTAGGATCTATACATGTTGATCAGACTCCAAACGTTCATTTAACAATAAGATTTCCATGATTACCAAATCAAATTTTACAGCCTTCAAAATATAATTTTGAGCAATGTAAAATATCATAATAAAAAATTATTTTTGGAAATGGTCAGAAAATACTACTGTTTTTTCTGTCTAAGAATAAAAACATTCTTATATGTAACCAGTTAAATAAACTCTGCAGACAAAGATTTATATGCAAGAATTTGTGTTGCAGCTGATCTAGACAAACAATTATTTAAGGTGAACAGCTGATGTCTGGTTTTTAATCTGCCAAAGCAAGGCCATTTTAGTTCATGCTCTGGGCCTAGTGAGTACAGACACATACTAATACATGCCCTGAAATGTCTGTGATTTATTTCCTTTATATAATTGCTAACTTGAGCTGAGACTATGGATTGTATTTTCATACCATTAGACGGGGGACTGCAGGCATCCAAATCTACTCTTTCTCTTATTTTATTTTTTAATTTATTTATTGATTTGACTAATTGACTGATTGAATTATAGCAGCATACTTTGGATTTCCCCAGGTTATAAGAAAGTCAGAAGGCAGTAACCAATGACTACTGAAAACATATTAGTGGCAACTAAAACAAATCGTTGTTTCACTGTATTGAAACACGTACTAGGTGGTTAAATGAGGTAAATTAAGCCTTTTTGTTAGTTACTCTAGACATTTTTAATTAGTCATTGGTTATCTGGCTATTTATTTTCTAATAACATTGGTAAAATCCTAAGTGTTGGTTGCGAACTCTCTCCCCACATAGCAGCAAAGGGTAGTAAAGGTACACCAGTGATACATCACTGCATTTTAAATGGTAATTGCACATATTAATGTATTTCTTGATGCTTAACAAAGATTAACAAATGGTTAAATAATTCAAAACAATGTTTGTATTAGTTGCCACTAATAAATTGTTAGTAGTCACTGGGCACTTGGCTACTAAATTTTGTTAAATTTGAGTAAAAGTCTGAAAAACATTGGATGTAAATCCTGGCCTGCTATGCTTGTCTGACATATTTATTTTGACAAAGTAGCAGGTGCAGCCATCCAAATTGTGTAGTGCCAATGTTTTAAAAAGATATGCCTATCTGATATCTAAGAATGAGAAACATTGCAAATGGCAGAGGAGCTGGCAGGGCTACTGGCAGACCTATTTAATAGTTCACTAGAGTCAGGCGTGGTACCACAGGACTGGAGAACAGCACATGTAGTGCCTCTCCACAAAAGCGGTCCTAAGGATAACCAAGGGAATTACAGACCAGTTAGTCTGACCTCCATTGTGGGCAAGCTCATGGAGACCATACTAAAGGAAAGGTTGGTGGAATATCTAGAAGATCATGGTCTCCAGGATGTGAGGCAGCATGGGTTCATGAGGGGAGATCATGTCAAATGAATCTGATTAACTTCTTTGACTGTGTCACTAAGACAGTAGACAGGGGTCAATCGGTAGACATCCTCTATTTTGGTTTCAGCAAAGCCTTTGACTCTGTGCTCCATAAAAGACTGATCATAAAGTTGGTGGATCTTGGGGTTGGGGAAAAGATGGCCAGATGGGTGGAAAACTGGCTGAGGAACAGAACCCAGAGGGTGGTTGTGGTGGGAGAGTTATCTGGTACCATAGAGGTAACCAGTGGAGTCCCACAGTGCTCAGTGTTGGGGCCGGTGTTGCTCAGTGTCTTCATTAGTGATATTGGGGATGGCATTAAGGGCAAAATGTGCCTATTTGCGGATGACACCAAGCTCTGCGGGAGAGTGAACACAACTGAAGGGATACAGAACCTACTGGAAGATCTGGAATAGCTGGGGAGGTGGTCCAGGATCTGGCAGCTTGACTTCAATGCCAAGAAATGCAAAGGTATGCATATTGGAGCCAAGAATCCCAGGACAGAGTACTACCTTGGTGAAGTCCAAGTATCTACATCAGAGGAGGAGAAGAACCTGACAGTGATGATCACCAGTGACCTGAAGCACTCCACACAGTGCAAGAAAGAAGCGGCAAAGGCAAACAAGAAGCTGAGATGCATATCTAGGGGAATAAGTAGTAGGAGAAAGGGGTTATACTGCCCTTGTTCAGGTCACTGGTAAGGCAGCATCTAGAATATGGAGTTCAGCACTGCTGCTCATAGAAACATAGAATTTGACAGCAGATAAGGACCGCTTGGCCCACCTAGTCTGCCCATTTGCCTACCTAACAGATAAGCCTAACAGAACAGCCTACTTCCTCCTACCCCCCACTAGAATTGCCTTATGTCTGTCCCATGCATTCTTGAATTCTCCCACTGTTTTTGACTTTACAATCTCCTCAGGAAGGCTGTTCCATGTATCCACAACCATCTCCGTGAAGAAATACTTCCTCACATTACTTCTGAGCCATCCCTCCTCTATCTTCAAATTGTGCCCCTTGTTTTTGCACATCTCTTTTTCTGAAAGATGCTACCCTCTTGGACTTTGATTCCCTTGAGGTATCTGAAAGTTTCTATCATGTCCCCCCTCGCCCTCCTTTCCTCGAGGCTATACATCTTTAGTTCCTTTAGTCTTTCTTCATATGTTTTCTGATGCAGACCCTGCATCATTTTGGTTGCCCTCCTCTGGACAGCCTCCACCCTGTCTATGTCTTTGCGGAAATGGGGTCTCCAGAACTGTACACAGTACTCCAGATGTGGTCTTACCAATGGTCTGTACAGAAGGCCAACAACTTCCTGTTTTCTACTGGTGATGCCTCTCCTTACGCATCCCAGTATCCCCCCAGCCCTCCTTACTGCCTTCTCACATTGTTGGCCCACCTTCAGGTCATCTGATATGACTACTCCCAGGTCACTTTCCATTTTTGTTGTTGTCAGTATCTCACCCCCCATTGTGTACTCTTCCCCTGGGTTTTTGTTTCCCAGGTGCATTACTTTGCACTTGGCTCACACCTCAAAAAGGACATTAACTTGCTGGAGAAGGTCCAGAGGAGGGCTACAAAGATGATAGTGGGTCAGCAGGGTAAGGCATACGAGGAGAGGTTGAGTGCACTGAACATGTACTCCTTGGAAGACAGCAGAGAGACAGGGGACATGATTGGGACCTTCAAGTACTTGAAGGGGATAAATAAGGTTAATAAGGAGAGTCCCTTTAAGCTGAGTGTCAACCATAACACTAGGGTGCACAGTTTTAAGCTGGAGGATGGGAGGTTTAGGAAGGAGGTCAGGAAGCACTTCTTCACAGAGATGGTGGTGTACACTTGGAATGCACTGCCGGAAGAGTTCATCTCATTGAAGACAGTGGGCAGCTTTAAGAGAGGCTGGGATAGGCATAGGGGAAAAGTAAGGATCATGGGTAGGGAGGATGGGAGGTGTGGGGAGGGAGGGCAGGGACATTAGCTCAAGCTGTGGACCCTGCAATACGAGCAGACTTGATAGACCAAATGGCCTTCTTCTGCTGGCTTCTTCATATGTTCATATTGCAGTGACTGAAACTAGGATCACTGGAATACAGTAGGTCCCCAAGGATGATGGGCTTGCTTTGCTGTGCTAAGTACGGTATTTTTTAAGATGGTTAGGCCAATAAACTCAATCATCAATGACAAACTATCCAACTGGTTATCATCTTCATATTGGGATCTGCTGCTCCACCTACAGCATCTAAACTAGAACTAGACAAGAAGTCAGGGAGGGCTTCTAATGCAGACTCTCTTTTTTTTTTTCACGCAAGGTTTTTATCAACAGATGCCTGATCATATCCATTCTGACTGATCCCCTCAGCCCTGTCACCCACCATCTCTGTGGCTTACCTCTTACTTGTCCCCAATAGTTTACCCCTCATAGTGGTGCCCCCTGAGCTGGCCAGCCCCATCAGGAGCAGGATTCAGCAAGGGGTGGGCCCAGCCTGTGGTGCAGGGCCTGTGAAAGGCCCATCTTCATCTGATTTTGATCATGTCATTTTTTTCCCTCTGGTTTTCTCTCCCCTGGGACCCCAGACATGCAATGATGCACCACAACACAAACTAAAGTGTGCACTGGGCAGGTAATGCTCACAAAAAACTTAGTCCATACACTTCAACTATTCAAGCACAACTTTTGAGAACCAGGAGGTTCAGAAACGCATCAAGCATGTGCGCACATGGTAGTTTTATTCTTTCAATAAAGAACTAGAAACTTTACCTGGTGGAGTCAAATACATATGCTGGTGTGCCCAAATTGTTGAAGTGTATACAGTGATAGACACACACACACACACACACACACACACACACACACACACACACACTCACACATACACACGTGCAACATGCGGTTGCACCGGTATCTGTTAGTGTCCAACCCAGCTGGTGCTCTCAACTGTACTGACACGCTGTTATCGCTAGGTGTCATGTGGATTGTAGAAGATAACATCCCTCTCTCCCTGCGGGAGAGGAGTAGTCCATAGGATGCTCAGTCTTCACCCCCATAGACAGTAAGGACTCGAGTTCACTCCTGAACCAGGGTCTCTTGCATCGTAATGATGGGGCAGCTCGATGCTGACTCTTTTGTGCATGGCTGCAGAGATGTGATGTATGGGATTAGGTGGCTAATCATTTGTATGAATGTGAGTCTCTTAACATTTTTGGGTGACAGATTCATCCATTTGTCAGTAATGATGGTCACTGATGAACTGAACACTTTTTCAGAACTGACAAGTGACAGTGGGCAGCTCAAAAACATATTGCCACAGAAGATAATGTTGGCCACTCCTGAAATATTTTTACTCAGTTCAGAAGTGGTTCCCCATTAAAATTCAAGTTTTTGAATCAGTCAGGTATGCCTCCATCATACTTTCTGCAAATGCATGGATGATGTCCTGCTTTTCTTCATCCATCTTCTCAATACCTACTTGTGATAATTCTGCCCACCAAAGTTTGGAACTAATGCTAGACTGACTTTTAGAAGTGGTGGTGTTGGCGCCCCAGTGGCCAAGCAACAGTGTGTAATGCTGCCATGCAGATGAACAGAGTTCAGGAGTTGACTCTGGTTACCACATCAGGAGGCAGGCAGCTACCAGAGGGCAGTGCCCCTTGACCAAGAAGGGCTGACAGTAGGTTCTGGCATGCAGCAACACCTGCAGGTGAGCCAGGGAACTTTCTTCTTTCACAAGGGCATGCTTTTACATCAAGGCTGATGGGCATGGCTTATGTCAGTGGGAGGAGGGAGGAAACAAGGGAGAAAATTCAGGGCAAAAATTCCCTTCAGTCTGAATGACAGTGAACTCACCTGAACAGCGTGGATCCTTGATTAACAGGGTACAGTGCTAGGCGACAGCAGGAGTGGGATGAAAAACCTACATTGAAACAAAATGGTGGTGGTGGTGATGTTGGTGTCCAATGTGTCCATTGCTGTGTCAAGATCAGAGTCAGTACTAGGATCATTTTGAAAGGTGTGGGATGCCTGGGGTTTTGATCCCATCTTTAGCTCCGTTTGCTTTGCTGTCAGTTGTGGTGCCTGTACCTTCTCAACTAAATGATTCGTCTGCTGCTGGAATGCATCTTGACCACTCCTGAAAGTGCTGGAAATCCACATTAGTACCATATGTTTAATAAGGTTCTGATTTTTATTTCTGTGCCCTCGGCTCACAGTGTGAGCCGAGGACCTCAGCAGGGCGTGTACTTTCCACAGCCACCGCCTGATACCATCAGAGTGGACATCAAGTGCACAAGGTACTGCTACAAAGTTGCCAACTTCAAATTTCTACCCACCCATCCCCCACCTCCAGCCCTTATTAAATACTCTTTCTCCATGCCCTCTCCTATACCTATGCCCTCCCTTTTCAATCCATCCAATACAATGCTGTTGATCATATTCTCCCCTCTTTTTTTTTTAATTCACATGTATAGACTGAGCAGAGGTCCCCTGCTATTAAGACTGCAGCTTCTCTGACTCGCGACACACTGCTGATTTGCCAGTAATCCCGTGCCTTATCCTTGATTTTGTATACAACTCTGCTGTTTACCTCCGCCCCAACTATCTTACACCACTTCTTCCTTGTACCAGTTTCCACTCACTCTTGATTTCTATAGCCCCCCCCATCCTTATTCCACTATGTGTGTAAAATTGTGGGTTCTATTCTGGTCTTTCTTCTATCTTAGATCGCATGGCAATACTTGCCACCTCGAGTCTTTATTACTGTGGATACTGACCTGATCTGCTATGCGACTAGCTCCTGTCCCTACGTTGATGAATGTCTTTCTCCAAATCTCCAAAGCTGTACTCAGTTTACCACTAACGTTGGAACATGAAGTGAATTACCCTCAGAGCTTACGACTTCTGCCAACATCAGAGAGGTTTCTCTTCTGTGCCGCCCTAAGTGAGAAGGGCACAAAATGTTGGGGCGCGCCCCCCAGGACGATGTTCCACGATGACGTAAAGGGGATACAAGTACTAAGCTTACTATTGCTGCCCTAAGAAAATTATTGCTCCTTCTTCTCTCGTGTTCAGAAAATGTGAAGCTCACTCCTGGGCCACCAGCTGCAATCACATCACTTTCTGACCTTGCCATACTCAAAGGCATGAGTTTCCTCCATATTAATGTATGCAGTCTGTTAAAAAAGTTCTCCATGATCCAGGCCTGGGTTCTCCACACCCTACCGGATATCCTAGTGATTTCGGAAACTTAGCTTAGACCAGCCACCTCTGATAGGGAGGTCAACATCCCTAACTATATACTATTTTGAACAGATAGACAGTCCAGGGGTGGAGGGGTAGCCATCTATGTCAAGGATAAGTATACGGCATCCTGTCTGAGTTCATCATCAGTTGCAAATGCTTATGAATGTCTATCACTTCAAGTCACTATCTCGCATACTTCATCGTTATGTGTTATAGACCTCCTTCTGCCAATCTACAATTGTTAACTCATCTAAGCAATATCCTCGAACAACAATCTTCAGATATAATTATTCTTGGGGATCTTAATTTAGACTGGCTATCCAAAACCGCCGCACCTGTCATAGCCTTCTGTGATACCCATGGACTATCACAACTCATTGTCGAACCAACACAAATTAATAAAAAGAATATGGGTAACAACTCCCTGCTAGATGTTATCCTAGTGAACAAACCACATCTTTTCTTTTATGCCGGCACCTTCTTCAGTGATATCAGTAATCATTCCTTTATCGCTTGCATAAGATCAAGTAACAAACCAACTACTACACCGAAGTTTGCTACTAAGAGATCTAGGCAGCACTTTGAAGTTTCTGCCTACACCAACGAACTAAAACACTCATTGCATTGGCAAGAATTATACTTGGCAAAAAACATGCAATCAGCATTTGACATATTCAGCAAAATTGTCCTAGACGCCCTGAATAAATATGTCCCCATAGTTAAAGTATGAGTTACAAAAAATGCATGTCGGTGGTTCACACCAGAATTAAAAACTGCATTGACTGAGAGAGACAACCTATGGAAAAAAAGTACGCAAAACCTGGACCTCTACGGACTGGAGTGAGTTCAAGAGGGCAAGAAACTCATGCACTAGAATGGTTAGAGACACAAAAGCCGCTTACTATCATTCTGAATTTCTCTCTGCCTCCAAAAATCCAACAAACTTTTGGAAAACCATCAAGGATTTGTCTGGTCACACGCCAGGTGGCTCATTTCCTGATGAAATCTCTTTAAACAATAACACCATCAGTGATAGATTGGAAATTCTGAATGCTTTCAATAATCATTTTGCGACTGCAGGCTTAGCTGTCGACAATTCCCCTACAAATTTCATACGCTCCAAGGTGGATAATTAAGGTGCTGATCCCAGCGTCACCGACTCAGATTTCTCTTTGCATCCTACTACTCTGAAAGAAGTTGAAGACCTGTTGCTAAAATTAGATGTAAAAAAAAAAGTGCTGGTGCGGATACCCTGGATCCATATTTTTTGAAGGTAGCCATCCATGTGCTAGCGGTGCCCATAACCCATTTATTAAACCTATCACTGACCCAAGGATCCATTCCCTCAATCTGGAAAACAGCGCACATCATACCACTGTTCAAGTCCAGAAATCCCTGCGATCTAAATAATTACAGACCGATCTCAATTCTCCCTGTTCTATCAAAATTACTAGGAAAAGTCATAAGCAACCAGCTGAGGCAGTACCTAGAAGCCAAGAACCTGCTAAATCCTGTCCAATCAGGGTTCAGAGCAAAATATAGCACCATCACAGCACTTGCCAAAGTGACAAATGATTGGCAAAGAGAGCTTGACAACAGGAATTACACTTGTGCTGTGTTCTTGGACCCGAGTAAAGTCTTCAACACTGTCGACCATTCTCTGCTACTCTCTTCCCTGACCTCATTAGGTGCAGATCCATTATCTTTGCAGTGGTTCAGCAACTACCTCTCTGATCGATTCCAGCGGGTGAAAGCGGAAGGAGATCTCTCGACTCTCAAACCTCTCCTAAGAGGCGTTCCCCAGGGTTCTATCTTAGGACCCCTTTTATTCGCAATCTACATCAACAATTGATGAAAGCATAACTAAGGCCAATATACATCTGTTTGCAGATGATACAGTTCTTTACGGAAGCTGTCTGTCATTACAATCTGCATGTAACGACCTTCAATCTGAGTTCAACCTGCTGCAACACCAACTTCTAAATAAAAAACTATTACTTAATGCTAAGAAGACAAAAGCAATGCTCTTTTCTCCCTCTGCTCAAGCGGTAAAGTCAGCCCTATCAGATCCTGTGCCACAGATTACTACAATTCTTGGTGAAAAGTTGGAATTCGTCTCTAAATTCAAATACCTGGGAGTTTGGCTGGACCATAGGCTCTCTTTTTATAGAGCACATTAAAGAATTACTCAAAAAACTACGACAGAGACTTGGCCTGTTCTTTAGGATAGCCCGCTTCTTAAATAGAGATGCTAAACTACAGCTGGTCCAATCAACCTTTCTATCTTTGATAGACAATGTTGACATCCTGTATAGTCATTGTCCTACTTCCTACCTCACCAAACTTGACACACTATATCATAGAGCTTTGAGGTTCATCACAGGCCTTCCTTACTCCACTCACCACTGCTGCTTATATCAAGCAGTGGGGTGGAGTTCCCTTCAATACAGGGATGATAGAAATGCAGCCTTATGGACCTTGATAGCCATCTCCAAAAAAACTTCCCCAATACATTGCAGACAGTCTTCCTCTAAAACCAGTAGGCAAATATGCCCTGAGAAGTTGCACATCCATCTTACTGAAGGTTCCCAAAGTTAACTCTCGCTTTGGCAGGGCTGCCATAAGCTTTACACTGTCCTCCTTGTAAAACAAACTGCAAGAAAAAGGCTACAATTAAGGTCACCCATCAGCATCTCATCCTTCAAGCTCTTATATTCTCATCTCAGAAATGAACAGTGCAATTGTTTTCCATGACCCTAGTTTGTCATTATGTTAACCTGTACCATTGTGATGACTCTGTTTCCCTTCTTGATATTGGCCTACTTTCCTGCTTTCTCCAGCCTTCTCTTCACAACCTTTCACAGTATATATTCACCATATACATGCATTACCTCCCCTACCCCCCCCCATAGGCCCCTGCCGCCTCCTCTATTTTATTTCCCTATCTATGGGACTACACATCTTACCATGTTATCCCCCATTCATACATTACATACCCCTCCTGGTACCCCCATCTGCCATTAGTTGGCTGCTCCTTTATGCCATCTTCATGGCTGGTTCTTGTGATTGCCCCTGGTAAATGGACTCTCTGGTATTTCTCTACAGTGAATATGGATTATATGTAACTGTAATTATGTAATTAAGGTTTGAATGGTGAATCTGACCCTTTTGTATTTGGATCCTCTTCTGCTATGGTTCTTCTCTTTCTCCATTTTTTTATTTGAATCTCCTAATACTGCGCCAATGTGAATGTGTTTATATACTTTTAAATACATGTATGTATATATATATATATATATATATATATGTTTTTATGTTGGATGATACCCTGACCCTGTTCTAACCAGGTCCATCTTGTAAAAGAGCTCTGCTCAATGATGTTCACCTGGATAAATAAATATTTTGATTGATTGATTGATTGCTTATTTTGATTGTGGAAGGGTATGAGAGTGGTTCCCATAGGAGTGGCAGGAGTCTAATGCAGGAGTTCACTTGTAGACTGCTGTGAAGGGATTATTTCTATGTTTGTAAGTACCTATTGATATTGTGGTATAGTTCAGCAGAACTGAGTTTGCATTATTATAATTTTCATTTATTTATACACTGTTAACAAGCGTTCATAATGTATGTTTATTTGATTATTAGTGCCTTGTTTTTGTTTTCTTATTTTCATTTGATGCTTATTTTTCTTCCTTTTCTTCTGTTCCCATCCAGAGGGTCTTCCCCAGCCCAGTTATGCACCATCTCTGGGACTTATCTGTGTGCTCTCACAACCTGCCCCTCATGACAGAGTTGGTGGGAACTTGCCCTTGCGCCTGTGCTTACCTCCACCCTCACCCACAAACCAGGATCCAGTGAAGAGAATTTATGTTGTTCCTAATAATTGTGTACATAGTGAAAAAATAATTACCTCTTTTCTGCCTTTCTACAAGGTATTGGATATTATATGGCTGTTCCTGGATTTATCGGCACAAAGCGAGACACTGGACGACTAATACTTCCCCTCAATGACCTCGTTCCAGAGGGCAACTTTTGTTTAACATTCAGTTACCGCCTGACAGGTGAGAGGATTGGAAAGCTCAGAGTACTCTTGGACAACAACAGCTCTCCCATCTGGGAGCAGAGTGGAAAAAAAGAAGAGAGATGGAAAATGGCAAAAGTTGGAGTATCATCTAGTCCTGGGGCTCCAAACAGTGTAAGTAATACAGACAAACATTACTTAAAGCCAGCAGGGTTTGCTTTTGCATTTGTATGTTAAGTGACTTGCTCAAGGTCCCACAGTGAGTTAGGTTAAGTTTGGTTAGGTTAGGTTAGGATAGATTAGGTTCTGCAGGTTCACAGATCTGCGCTTAAACCATCCCTCTCAGGTCACGACGTAAGTGGCAGAAGTGGGAGTCACACATAGAGGTGTGCCAAAGTTTAATTTTGCTGGCAAAGTTCCAGCAAAGTTGGCAATTTCACGAATTTCAAGTGATCTGCAAAATATTTCACGGGTATGAATCTGTGAAATTCCACCTGCAAAGTATGGCATTTCACCCATGAAATGCAGAATTTCACCCACAAATGGCAACATTTTGCCCATGAGTGCCATTCACGGACAAAATTCTGCACTTCATGGATGAAATTCCATATTTCATGGTCGGAATTTCGCATCCACAAAATATTTCACAAAATGCAAGAAATTCATAAAATATTTTGCAGAGTGGAGTTTGCCGACTTCACCCATCTCTAATCACATGAGTCTCCAGATTTACAACTGTGTACTCTAACCCCCACCTTCACATAACTTGCTCAGGGTCACAGCATGAGTAAATGGCAGCAGTTGAAGACATCACTGCATCTTCGGGTGCATAGCTAGGTGCTCATCCCTCACAAGACTGTTATAGCATCTAGGGTACCTTAAGCATTAAAAAGAGGGATAAGGCAGACTGGATAGACCACAAGGCCCTTATCTGCCAACAACATCTATGTATCTATGTAAAAGACTACCTCAGGGTTACATAATGAGTTGGTGGCACTTGGAGGAGCTACATATAGTAGGTTATAATAAACAGAAAAATCAGGCACTCACCCTTCAAAAGAAGAACAGACACTGGCGCAGAAAGAAATGCAATGCAAAGTGCTGTTCTATTCAGTGCCACATAAGAAAAGACAGCTCTAAACACCTGACACTTTTTGGAAATAATCTCTCCTTTTTAAAGGCATGTAACATACAGTCAGATGACTTCCCAGCCCCCCGGATCTCCCCTTGGGGGAAGGCCTGCCACTCCTTCCTTGGCAGCATCTTTCTGAGATTAGAGGGTCCGTCTCTTGTAGGTGGCACCTGGGGACCATGTGGTGTGGCAGTCCGGCATTGGGGATGTGCGGGTTGGCTCCTGAGGCCCTCATCGCCTCCTCAGTCCTCCAGGGATTTTTTTCATTGTGTTGCCCCAGGAGTGCAGACGTGCCATGACATCATGGCACGATGTGCCGACGTCTGCCGACACTCCTTCCCCTGCACATTGCTGCACTACATCCCTGCTGTACTCCTCAGCTCCCCCAGGAGCCACTAGAGTGCAGTACAATTCCCCACCCTACCCCAGGGAAGGGAGAACTGTCTTCCGGATGCTCAATCCCTTCCCTCCCCTGCCGACTCCTGATGGCCCGGGCTCATTCCCAAACCTGGGTCACCGGCATGGCGCAAGGTGTGGTGTCCAGCACCTCAACCCTCAGTGCCATGTGGCTGGCTCAGATGACTGTTTTTAAAGAGTAAAATGATGTCATCTGACTGAGAAAATGGAAACGTGATGAGATGTGATAATTAAACAGTAAATAAATAAAGGAGCATGCAGCAAGTATCATATCATGCATATACATGTGCAAAATACATTAATACAATGCAATAAAAAAAGCATGTTGATTAAAACTTAATATCACTGCCATAACACATAATGCATATATCACTACATATGGCAGGGCACAGACAATTAATTGTTTTAAATACTATAAATACAGTAAATGAAGCACCTATGTGGACCAAATTCACATTAACAGCATCTAAAAGTGCAGGTACATCTTTGTTCTGAAGCTTGACTGCCCTCTTCTCAGGAGATAAATTATTATCCTTGCACAGACCATAACTAGCACAGAAGCAGAAAATAAACAGTGTTAGTGTATAAAAACAATACAAACTTCTTCAAACCACAAACAGGTAGCTACTGTACAACTTATTATACTACGGTGTTGGATAGAACGTATCCATTGCAAATTGTGTCCAGGACAGGAATCCACCAGAAAATGATCTACATATTTATACTCATTCTGTTGATACAGTAGTGTGACAATTGTACCAGGGTGATTCATAGCTAGGGAAGTACATATACAAGGAAAATGTTGTTATTCAAAAATGTCCTCACCATGAGAAAAGAGCTACCTCTTGCTAAGAAGTGGGGCTAGATCAAAATTGTCATTAATCCTGAGATATTTACTAGCTCCCAAACTGAAAATTGAAAATGCTTCACATTCCAATGAGGGATTATCAATCCCCCTCCCAAGGTTTGGATTAACTTTGTCAATTATTGCATATGTGAAGCCATGATCCCCTGTAGTGCCCACTGAACAAATGTGATTGGCAGTGGTGTACATAACATCTCTATTCTGGATGGCTCTTTCACGTTCCCCTACCCTTACTTTAAATTGTCATTTTGTTTACCCCATGTAGAAAAATAAAAAAAACACACATTTATACATAGCAACATATGCAACCCCACTTGTATCACATGATATAATCTGTCTTACTGTATACTGTTTTCCACTGTTGGGGTTGTTGAAGGTATCACCTGGGGAAACAATATAACAGTAACTACATTTTTTTCCCATGTGTAGCACCCATTTTGACCTCTGGTAGCCACATTTCAGTTTTATTTGCTACAGCAATTGTCTACTATATACTAAATTGTTCCATTTTGCAGGTGCCCTATGATATGCCATTCTCTGTGGATCTCTACAAATACTTCTTAAACCAGGATCTCCCTGAAGCACATACCAGTGTCCTTTAATAATGTTTTCATAATGACTCATGTGGGCTGAATATGAAGTAACAAAATTATATCTACTGGAATTGGATCTCCTTCTAGTAGAACCTCGGATTAACTCTGTTCTGTCTTTGGGCCTTTAGAACAGTTCTGCCTCCTCTGTTACAGTGATTATGAGTTAAACAGTGTGTACCCTCTCTCATGAAATCTCGCTTTAAGCTCATCCGCTGCTTTCTCACACCTAGGATCAGTGCTATAGTTGTGGTAGATTCTTAAATACTGCCCTTTTGGTATATTCTACGCTGTATGATGGGGTTGGCAGCTAGATGCCAATAATAAGGTGTTACAGTCTGAGGGTTTATGGTAAATATCAGTACTGATGTTTCCACTTTCATCCATCGAAATACTAAGGTCCAGGAAATTAGCAATCTATTTGCAGTATAGGTAAGCCTGAAGTTCAGACTGAACTCATGTAGGTATCCCATGGATTAATCCTCAGTCAAAGTTCCCTTCCATACTATGAATGTCATCAATAAAACAATGCCATAATGTGAGTTTGTGATAGAAGAGATTAACTGTGCTATCCTGAACAAACTGCAGTTCCCACAGTCCTACATAAAGGGATGCTAGGCTGATGGCAAAGGTAGCCCCCATAGCTGTTCCCTTAGTTTGCAAATAAAATTTATTCAAAAAGGTGGAGGCATTACATTTCAGTACTAATTCAGACAATTTCAGTAAAAACTCAGTAAAGGGACTGGTGCTGGCTTCACGCCTATTTAGGTAAAATGCAAGTGCATCTAATGCATCCTCCTGAGGTATATTGGTGTACAGGGACTCAAAATCCATTGTAATGAGATGTGAGTCCCTGTCTACTTTCATGTCCTCAAGAATTTGAAGGATGCTGCCAATGTCCTTAAGGTATGACCTAAGGGGTCATACCAAAGGTCTAATGTGGAAATCTACATATTATGACAATGGCATTGGTGGAGAACAATGGACCAAATTCATAATTGGTACGTGAATAGCATTTTTGCATAAATTGTTATGTGACACTCACCTTACCTCTTACAAAAATGAACACCGGTCAAAATAACAGGCAGAGATATTTGGGTTGGGGGACTGTGCCCCCTACCCCCCATGTTTTTTTTAATTAAGGGGGTGGTGGGCACAGCCTCCCAATTCAAAAAAAAACAAGAAATGTTCAAATTTTCCATATACACTATTATGATTGGGGCCACTGCCTCCCACACCCCCGTCTTTTTTTTTTTTAAATGGGGGGTCCTAACTCAATCAAACTAAGTACTGTGTCAGCAGACATGATTGTATGGTGATAGCTGATGTCGGAGATAGCGGTAGTTGTGTATCCTTTACGGCATTGCGGCACCATGTCATTTTACACATTTGCTGTAGTGTTTCGCTCCAGAGATTGTGGTGGTCTGGAATTCTCCACCATTGCCTTGACAAGAGCCACATGATTCAGCCAATGCCACCCGTGATAGGTTGATCTGAGGGAGAAGTAAGAGACTTGTGTGCCTTATGTAATGTATATGGTTGGCTAAATGGGGTGGTCTGTGATTAGAAAATTGCAAGTATTGTCAATTTCCCCTCTCTGGAAAGCATCACTGATTACATTGTCTATGACCCATTTAAAATCCCTTGTGGGATCATGGTCTAGTTTTCTATATAATCTAGTGTCACTCAATTGCTGTAGCACTTGAGCATTATAGTCCTCTGTATTTAAGACCACAACATGCCGCCTTTGTCAGTTGATTTAATGGTCATGACAGAGTCTTGCTTCAGGTCTTCAAGTGCACACTTGCACTCTTCTCTACTTTGTTCAGGTTATTGTAATTTATTGGGGCTGGCTGTATAGCCTAGCGGTTAGAGTAATGAGCTGTGAATGAGCTTGGTACATCAAGCAGATCAGGGCATGATTCCCACAACCTCCACTTGCATACTGCGTGACTGAGCAAGTCACTTAACCTCCCCAGTGCTCCCAGGTCACCCCTGAAAACAGGCAGTTCAACAAGGCTTTCACAGACCTAAGTGAAATACTCCCCCCGGACCTTCTAGCACCAACAACCAGTCCCACCCCTACTAGTATTAATATCCAAATGAATAATCCTGTCCCCCATTCCACTTCAAGATCATCTCTAAATCCAAAGCCAAGAAATACCTCCAACAACTGCTAAGGAAATCTCAATCAGCCAGTGGCCCCCTCAGCTGCAAGCTACTTGCCTACACCCTCGACGAGGTCCTTTCCCCACTAACAAGGATCCTAAACCTGTCCCTCATAACTGGGAATTTTCCCTTATCCTGCAAAGTGGTGTTGGTCACTCCAGTATTTAGAAATGGGGATAGGTCTAGTCATTCAAACTACTGACCTATCTCTATCCTTCCACCACTCTCAAAAGCAATGGAGAGAATCGTCTACAACCAGCTCGTAGACTGTCTTGATAAGTACAACCTCCAATGCCATGAACAACATGGTTTTCAGAAGCTTCACAGCACAAACACAGTGCTTGTGTAATTTCCTGGCTATATCCATGAGGTTCTTGACCGGGGTCTATTGGTGGGGGCTACTTACATTAATCTCACCAAGGCCTTTGACACTGTCAACCATAACCTGCTGCTAAGCCAACTGGCAAACATCAGACTGTCCTCTTAATCCATGAAATGGTTCCAGAGCTGCCTGACAGGACGTAGCCAACAAGTTAAAATTCACAATGTCCTATCTGATCATCGCAGTGTTACTACTGGAGTCCCCCAAGGCTCAATCTTGGGTCCCATTCTGTTCAGCCTGTTTCTCAACAACCTCCCCAAGACCTGCCATGGCAATGTCCTGTTGTACGCTGATGACTCAGTACTATTTTCAAGCCACCACAAACCCCATGCCCTTGAGAAACTTATGCAGGACGACTTTACCGACACTAAATCGTGGTTTACCAGCTCCAAGCTTCTACCTGACTATAAAAAAGACCAAGACAATGCTCTTCACCTCGATACAGAACAAGCGAAACAACCAGAACACTGTACTCGAGATGGTGAGCAGCTTTAAATATCTTGGCGTCACGCTCGATAGTGTCCTCACATTTTCTGCCCACATTGATCAAGTAGCCAAGGCAGCCAACGCAAGAATTGGACAATTATACAGATATAGACACTGTCTAAATGATGTTGCCCTCAAGCTTACTGTGAATAGCTCTGTACTGTCAGTCATTGACTACAGACTTGTAGCATATGGCACAGCCAACGAATCCTCACTGAAGAGATTAAAAACTACACTCAAAAAAGCCTGCAGGCTAGTACTTGGAGCCCATCAAATTACCCACACCTGAGAGCTCTATGCACGATCAGGGTGGCTCAACTTACATAATCGAATCCAATACCATGTATACCTACTTGGCAAGAAGGCCACCCTGGGCCTTACTCCCTCTGGGGTCCAGAATATCCTCAGCCAGTCCTCCCGACATAGGAATACCAGTGGAACAAATGAAAGTATGCTGGAAGTCCCTTTCCATAGAACATCCTTGGGGCAATGATCTCTTGCCTACCAAGCCCCTAAATGGATCAAATCTCTCAGTGTCGACCAGCAAGCTGTGCACAGAATTGGCCAATTCAAATCCCAACTTTGGGAGCACCTAGTTGCCATAAGTTTGTGTGACAATAATTCCTAGTTCCTTCACCCTCACTGAGACCCTATTACCCCCCTCCCTTTTGTAGGCAACTCTCCCCCCTCTGGCAATATCCAGCTCCAGCACTTAGTCTCCCACCCCTTCCTCCTCCATCCCCTCCTCCCTTTCCCACCTCCTCATCCCTCCCTTCCCGCATCTTAACCTCCCTCTAGGCACCTTCTGCTTTCCTCTCTTCCCCCCATGCAACCATGCCCCCCTACCATCCAGTCAATAGCATATACTGTACATACCAACCCTCTTTCTACTACTCTCACCCACCTCCCCAGGTTTTCACTCCCCTCTCACTCCCCTCCCTACCTCTCTCCTCCTCTGCCCTCCCTCTGCCCCTTTCTCTTGCCACTACTCAGACAAAGCCCTTCGGGTGGCTCCTCCACTGTCATTCCTCAGCAAGACTCTTGTTTTGTCCTCCTCTCCATTGTTACCATACACCCAGCCCTAGCCTTTCCCAACTCTGCCTATCTCTTCTCCCTGTTCCCCCTGCCCCTTACCTCCTACTCAAACTCCTAATGCAGCAACTCCATTCTGCATTAATAAGTTACTGGCACTGCAACACCAGACTTTTGTATTCACTGTTGTAATTACCTTTGAATTGCTGTATAACTCTCAACAAGTGCAAATTGTATTCAGACTCTGCAAATTCTGTTAACCCCACCATGCTAAACTTTCAAAACTATGTTGCAATATCTTGAATCGATGTATAACCCTCTATGTTGTGTGTATTGTACTCAATGACGTGGAACCTTTGTAAATGAGTTCTTAGCTCAAAGGTACTAATCCGAGATTCAAATAAAAAATAAAAATAGTAACATTTGATAAACAGAAAAATTGGGCACACACCCCTCAAAAGAAGAATAGACCCTGGCTCAGAAGAAAATGCAATGCAATGTGCTGTTCTATTCAGTGCCACATAAAAAAAAGCTTTAAACACCTGATGTATTTCGGAAATAATCTCTCCATTTTCAAAGGCATGTAACATACAGCCAGATGACTGTTTTTGAAGGGTAAAATGATGTCATCCACCTGAGACAATGGAAACATGGTGGGATGTGATAATTAATAAACAGTAAATAATAAAGCAAATTGTAGCAATCCGTGATACACATAGGGTGGGATATTCAAAGGGGTTAAACATGGTGCAACAGGGTTGCACCATGCGCAACCCACCAGTGCACCTCGGCGCGATATTCAAAGGGACATGTTACGCAGCACAATGCCCGATGCGCTAGGGCACATCGGTAATGTATGCGGTACAAGTGTGGGGGGGCGTGCCCATGCATATGCAGCACATCCCGATATCCAGCCCGGGATGTGCGGCGCATGTGCAGGCACAACTCTGCCTTGTGCCGCTCAGGGGGACGCAAAGTTGTGTCCGTAAAAACAGGGAACAAGTCAGGGACACCCACAGGTGGGCTGCCATATTGCAGGGTGCAACACAGCAGCCGCCTGTCATGGGTGGCCACCCGACCTCCCGAAGCACTGACCCATGCCCCCTGCCCAGGGAGCGGTGTGCCCCCCCCCATCCCATAGCCCAATCACAGGCAAAAGTAAACCAACTCCCTGGTGGTCCAGTGGAAACCCCCGAGCGCCCAAATGCGGGCATACGTATGTAAACTCCCTGGTGGTCCAGTAGAATGTCCCCCGTCGCCCGATCATGGGCATGTGCCTAAGTAACAGTCCTGGTGGCCCAGTGGAACCACCCCATCGCCCGATTGTGGGTGGACAGAGCAACTGACACCCTGGTGGACCAATGGACCCCCTCCCTACCCACCCACTGGGGTCCCCTGCCACCCAGAACCCCCAGTGGCGGCGGATGGCAGCCCCGCCCGCGCCTCCTGGCCACTCGCCGACTGACAGCGTACACTGCGGTCTGTACGCCTATTGGTCCAGCGCGTTCATTCACAAGTCAGGCCTGTGCAGTAAAGTATGGGCTGCATGCCCATTGGCCCATGCAGTGGAACAATAGGGTGTACAGACCCGTGCTGTACGCTGTTAGTGCAGGTGGCCGGGAGGCATGCGGGAGGGTGCTGCCACCACGCCGACTGGTAGGTGCTGGGTGGCAGGGGACCCCAGTGGTGGGTGGGAGGGGGTTCACTGGTCCACCAGGGCTATTACTTAGGCATATGCCCGCAATCAAGCAATGGGGACATTCCACTGGACCACCAGGGATTTTACATACTTATGCTCTGGGAGGTTTCCACTGGACCACCAGGGTGTTAGTGTACTTATGCCCGCGATCGGGTGATGGTGAGTGGTCCACTGGACCACCAGGAACTTTCAACTTACATATACCCGCGATTGGGCAAATGGGAGTGGGGACCGCCAAGGGTCTGCAGGGTGGCGGTCCCTGACAGCTGTAGCCTAGCAGGGCGCCAAGCGCAAGTCATCGGTGCACCGCATGCAAATGGAGCCATAATGACATGCAAATGGCCCCATTTGCACCTTGCATGCATTATGGCCTCATTTACATACCCAGTGCTGAATATCGTGGTTGATGCGCCTAGCGCAACTGCACTTACGCTGGTGCATCCCCCTTCTCCCATTCTGCCACTTGCACCCAATGCAGTGCCACTGTGCTGTGCACAGTGCGTGCGCCTTCAATGCCATATTCAACGGTGCTGAGCCATGGTGCAGCACTGTTGAGTATCGCCTGGGTCCATGCCCTGGTGCAACCCAGTTGCGCTGCGCCCAGGCTTGTGCCACAGCCAGGTGCAGTCTAAATATCCCAGCCTTATTGTATAGTAGGTCTTCTTGTTCACTGCTTTGCACTTGAAACCCTACTCCCAGTTTATGTATTATTTATTTATCTGTAATTTTTTGGTCAGGAAAGGCACACTAAGCTGTGACAGCTTTTTTCCAGGTGCATCCTGAGGAGTGGGTTACATGAACCTGTTTTATTGATGGAAGTATGTTGGCCATGACACTGGGGAAACTCCCTTACCTTTCATTGATAAGTGCCATGGGATCTTTTACTTCTACTTGGACAGTGACAGTGATTGATGGGCAGAGGGACCTCAGTTTAATGTCTCATCTGAAGGACGGCACCTCAACACTGCAGCACCCCTGTTGTACTACAGTATCAATTGTGGGTGTTATCCCAGCTTCCTGGTGTGGGGCTAAAACACAGCACCTTCTGATCTTATAGCCCCAAAGGCGACTGTGCTACCTACTGAGCCACTAACACTGTCAAGTGGCACTCTTGAGGTTACAAAATAATTATGGGATGGTGGGAGTCAAAACTGGGTCTCCAGGTTCACAACTGAAAACCCTACACC
Organism: Neoceratodus forsteri; assembly: GCA_016271365.2. Lineage (NCBI taxonomy): Eukaryota > Metazoa > Chordata > Ceratodontiformes > Ceratodontidae > Neoceratodus > Neoceratodus forsteri. The sequence continues at coordinate 945,899,944 of CM057458.1, forward strand.
CCCAAGTAACCTGCTCAGGGTAAAAAAGTAAGTTAGTGGCAGTGGGTGGAATCAAACTTGCATCTCCAGTTTTACAGCTCAGTTCTCTAACCCATCCCCAAACAAACACTCTAAAAGTGTCTTGCTCATTGTCTCAAGAAGAGAGAAGTAGCAGTGGGAGAGTCATAAGTGTGTCTCCAGGTGCACAGCTGAGCCCTCTAACTGCCTCCTTATAGGGACTTGTTCATGGTCATATAGTAAGTAGCAAGGGGAGTCACACCTAGGTTTCCAGATTCACAGCCCAGTGCTCTAACACCCTTAAGAGATTTGTTCATGGTAACAAAGTTAATAAATGGGGGTGGGTGAGTCCAGCCTTGTTCTCCAGGTTAACAGGCATGTGCCTTATCTGATCTTCCCTTTCCAAGAATGGTAACCAGCATAGCCCTCCGCTCACCTTCTCAGTCAACAGTCATCTAAAATAGATACAGATAACTGTATTACAGTATGTTAATGCAGTTAGCTACATTTACTTCATATAGTGCTGGCCACCATGGAGGTGAGAAGAGGTCTGTGATAGTTGCTATGTGGGGCCACTTGGTGCCAGGTACTGAGATAAGCAGGAGAGGGTGGTACCTGGATGCAGAGGGATGGGGAAGGGACAGGCATCAGCAAGTGGGAATGTGATGGAAGTTAGCGGGATCCAGAGAGATGAAGGAAATTACATTTGCAATGTGATATAAGTGGGTGGGATTGGGAGGAGGGGATTCTTATGCAGAGGGATAGGGGATAGGTGGTGTAGAGTACAATGCTGTCATTGTCCTGTAACCACTGCTGCTTTCAGTCTCTCTGCATGTCTGTGCCCATCTCCTGTTGTTCACTCGCAGAGCTGCTATGTGCCACACTAGTGCCTTCATCAGGCTTTCTGCCAGACAGGAAGTCCACCTGCTGCTTCTCACATCATGATGGGCTGGGGTGAGGAGGACATAGAAACATAGACTTTGACAGTAGATAAGGACCACTTGGCCCACCCAGTCTGCCCATTTCCCTACCTATTGAATAAGCTGCAGATCCTAGTTAATCAACAGCCTAATTCCTCCTACCCCCCCCCCACTATATTTGCCTTATGTCTGTCCCATGCATTCTTGAACTCCCCCACTGTTTTTGACCCCACGCCTCCACAGGGAGGCTGTTCCATGCATCCACCACCATCTCTGTGAAAAAATACTTCCTCACGTTGCCCCTGAGCCATCCCCCTCTATCTTCAAATTGTGCCCCTTGTTCTTGCACATCTCTTTTTCTGAAAGATGCTACCCTCTTGGACTTTGTTAATTCCCTTGAGGTACTTGAAAGTTTCTATCATGTCCCCCCTCTCCCTCCTTTCCTCAAGGGTATACATATTAAACTTCTTTAGTCTCTTTTCATATGGTTTCTGGTGCAGACCCTGCCATAGGCATGCATGATGAGGGGCCACTCTGGCCCCAGGCCCCGTTAAAAATCATCCTTCAACTAAATTATAATATAATTATATATCCCCCAGACCCCTGTAGCTTTGAGGGGATTCTGGCCCCCTTGTTCACTGACTCTGTGCACTCCTCTGGACCATGCAGCATTTTAAATGCCCACCTCTGGACTGACTCCATTCTGTTTATGTCCTTGTGGAGACGGGGTCTCCAGAACTGCACACAGTACTCCAGACGGGGTCTCACCAACTGTCTGTACAAAGGGATATCAACTTCCTCTTTTCTACTGGTGATGCCTCTCCCTATGCATCCCAGTATCCCCCCCAGCCCTCCTTACTGTCTTCTCACATTGCCTGCCTACCTTTAGGTCATCAATTATGAGTACCCCCAGGTCCCTTTCCATTTTTGTTGTTGTTAGTATCCCCCATTGTGTACTCTTCCCTGGGTTTTTGTTTCCCAGGTGCATTACTGTGCACTTCTTTGCATTGAATCTAAGCTGCCATACATTTGACCATTCCTCCAACCTTGCCAAGTCCCTTCTCATATATATACATATATATATATATATAGACATTAAAGAGAACCGGCCCCAGTACTGAACCCTGCAGTACCCCGCTAGTAACCCCCCTTTCTTCAGAGTGGACTCTATTTACTATTACCCTCTGTGTCCTGTTGTTCAGACAATTTTTTACCCAGACCATCACCATGGGACCCACTCCCAGACTGACTAACTTATTCATTTTTTGTGTGGAACTGTGTCAAACGCTTTGCTAAAGTCTAGGTAGGCCATGTCCACAGCCCTTCCCTGGTCTATTACTTTGGTCACCCAGTCAAAGAATTCTATTAGATTCGTCTTACATGACCTTCCCGTTGTGAATCCATGCTGCCTTGGGTCATGTGCCCCACTGGCCTCTAAGTACTGAACTATTCTTTCTTTCAGAAGATATTCCATCATTTTACCTGCCACTGAGGTCAAACTAACAGGTCTGTAGTTTTCTGCCTCTGCCTTGCTCCCACTTTTGTGAAGGGGAATCACATCTGCCCTCCTCCAGTCCTCAGGTACCACCCCATCCTCCTATGATTTGTTAACAAGGGTAGTCAGTGGTGTCACTAGTTCTCCCCTTAGTTCTTTTAGAATTCTGGGGTAAATCCCATCAGGCCTCATTGCCTTGTCCACCTTGAGTTTTAGGAGTTCTTTCAGGACCCTTTCTTCTGTAAATGGACTGGTATCGATCCCCCTATCAGAGTGTTTCAGTTGTTTGGTTTAGGTACATCCCCCTCTTCTTCTTTTGTGAATACTGAACAAAAGTATTCCTTCAGTATCTCTGCCTTTTCACTGTCACCCTCTGCCCACCTCCTCCCCTTTATTAAGCCTCACTATCCCTCCTTTGGTCTTTCTTTGCTTACTAATGTACCTATAAAAGGTTTTATCCTGCTTCTTAGCTGAATTGGCTATCTTTTCCTCAGTTTGGGACTTTGCTATTTTGACTGCCTTCCCTGCTTCCTTGTGCTTTAACATAGAAACATAGAAACATAGAAACATAGAAGTTGACGGCAGATAAGGACCGCAAGGCCCATCCAGTCTGCCCATTTCTTTTTCTACCTTATAAATGTGCCATCGGCCTTTGCTCTGTCAGTGACCTATCTATTCATAGTCATTTGTATTGCTCCCTTATGCCTATCCCATGCCTGTTTGAAGCCCTGCACTGTATTCATAGCCACCACTTCTTGTGGTAAGCCATTCCATGCATCCACCAACCTTTCTGTGAAAAGAATTTCCTCACATTCCCCTTAATCGGCCTCCTCTAATCTCATGCTGTGTCCTCTTGTCCTGCTGTTTTCTTATATTTAAACATGTTAGACTCTTTCACCTTGTTTATGCCCTTATAGTGTTTGAATGCCTCGATCATATCACCTCTCTCCCTCCTTTGCTCAAGGGTATACATATTGAGCTCCGTTAATCTGTCCTCATGTATGTCTTCTGATGCAGTCCTGCACCATTTTGGTTGCCCTTCTCTGGACTGCCTCAATTTGGTTAATGTCCTTGAAGGTGTGGCCTCCAATACTGCGCAGTACTCCAGATGGGGCCTAACCAGTGTCTTGTACAGAGGGATTATTACCTCCCTCTACGACTTAGATACCCCTACTAACACACCCTAACACCCCCTAGCCTTACCTACTGCTTTAGAGGTCTGCTTGGATGATTTTAGGTCATCAGTGATGATGATGCCCAAGTCTCTTTCTTCCTTTGTGACTGCTAGCAACTCCCCTCCCAGCCTATAGGTGGCTTCAGGGTTTCTCTTCCCTATGTGCATGATTTTGCACTTTTTTGCATTAAATCCCAGTTGCCACTCTTCTGACCATTCTGCTAGTTTATCCAGATCTCTTCTCATTCTGCCCACCCCATCTGGATCATCTACTCTGTTGCAGATCTTGGTGTCATCTGCAAACAGACAAGCCTTACCCTCTAGTCCATCTGCAAGGTCACTAATGAAGATGTTGAAGAGGACTGGCCCCAGGACTGATCCCTGAGGTACCCCACTTGTGACTTGCATCTCTTCTGACTGTATACCATTTACCACCACTCTCTGTTTTCTGCCCGTCAACCAGTTTGCCACCCAGTTGACCAACTTCTGACCACCCGAGCCTACCCAGCTTATTTATCAATCTTCTATGTGGAACAGTGTCAAAGCTTTGCTGAAGTCAAGGTAGGCGACATCAACTGCTCCCCTTGGTCCACCACTCTGGTTACCCAGTCAAAGAAATCTATGAGATTAGTTAACAGGACCTTCCTTTTGTAAACCCATGCTGTCTTGGATCCTGTGCCCCTATGGATTCCAGGTGTTTCACTATCCTTTCCTTAAGGAGTGCCTCCATAATCTTGCCCACTACTGAGGTAAGACTGACCGGTCTGTAGTTCCCCGCCTCCTCCCTGCTACCACTCTTGTGGAGCGGGATCACATGAGCCCTTCTCCAGTCTTCTGGGACCTCTCCTGTGCTCAGAGACTCACTAAACAATTCTGCTAATGGCTCTGCTAGTTCCTCCTTTAGCTCCTTAAGTACCCTGGGATGTATTTCATCAGGTCCCATTGCCTTATCCACCCTGAGCTTAGCAAGCTCTTGTAGGACCCTTTCTTTTGTGAAGGGAGTAGTGCTCACCTCCCTCCCCGTGTCCATGATGCTGAGCTGTGGGCCCTGCCCCTACCTTCTCTTCAGTAAATACTGAGCAAAGTATCTATTTAGGATAGATGCCTTTACAGGTCCTCCTCCTCATATGCTCCCTTTTCTCCATTAAGCTTAGCAATACCCCTCTGGACTTTCTCCTTTCACTAATGTATCTATAGAAAGTCTTGTCACCTTCTTTTACTGTTCGTGCTAGTGTTTCCTCAGTTTGGGACTTTGCCTGCCTTACTGCCTTACCTGCTTCCCTTAGGGCAGTTTGGTATGCCTCCTATCTTCATCCCGCTGTGTTCCCTTATATTTCCTGAAGGCCAGCCTTTTGGCTCTGACCTTTTCTGCTACTGTATTTGAGAACCAAAGTGGTTTCCTTCTTTTTTTGCACTTCCTTTTCTGTCTAACACAATGGGATGTTGCTTCAAGTATTGCATCCTTAATGCTTGCCCACTCTGCCTGTACCCCCTCACTGGTACAGTTCTCTGTCCTGCTTCTTCTGTGTTTCCTTATACTTTCTGAATACTATCTTTTTCACCCTAATCTTCCCCGCCATCTCTTTTGAGAACCATTGTGGTTTTTTCCTTCATTTTTTTTTTTTTGAGACATACAAAGGCTTGTTGCCTCTGTGATGGACGTTTTGATTTTTCTCCACTGTTCCTCCACCCCTCCTTCCTGCCCTTTTGCTAGTGCATTCCTTAGGCACTCTCCCATTCTGCCAAAGTCAGCCCTCCGAAACTCCAGTACCCTTGCTTTTGTATGGCTTGACTCTATGGCTATGCTTATTGTGAACCATACTGTCTGGTGGGCACTTGTTCCCAGATGGCTACCCACTTCTAAATCTGAGATTCCCTCACCGTCCCCATTTGAGAGTGCCAGGTCTAAGACTTCTCCCTCCCAAGTGGGTTTCAACACTAGCTGCCTGAGGTATGACCCCTGTAGGGCATCGAGAATGACTCTGCTGTTCGATGTGGCTGCAGCAAATGTGCTCCAGTTAACATCTGGCATATTCAGGTCCCCCATCAACGATATATCTCATTTTTCTGCCATTCTAAGGATGCTTCCTATCATCTCCTTGTCCATTTCCTCCTCCTGAGATGAGGGTCTGTATACAACCCCTGTGCTGATTGTGGTGCCATTCCTTGTCTCCAAGGTGACCCACAGTGTCTCCTCTCCTCCCTGTTACCCTTTAGTTCCGTTGCTTTGATCCTTTCCCATTTGGCAAACTGCCAATCACCTGCACCCCCTCAGCCAGTCAGACTCCAAGACAGGATCAATAAGAGCTGACAGCTCCAAAACACCTACTTCAAAATTATAATGGAGCTAATTAATATTCGTAACACAATAAATTACACTGAGACCTTATGATTTCAGAAATGCATTCAGTGGCATATCTTTGACATGTATTGAAACAGCCTCATACTGTATGAAGTATACACAAGGAACTACATATGGGATACACTATGGCTAGACTCAGAATATGCCATTTATCATTAAGAGTGAGGAGGCAGGACAATAACTCGCTAGCAGGAAAGCCATAAGTGAGTTATTAAAGTCCTGCCCCATTACAAGTAATGATAAATGTTGTATTATCAGTGAGACCATTGTGTAGCCAATTTATACAATCTATTTTAAATTGTAAAGCTAAACATAGAAACATAGAAGTTGATGGCAGATAAGGACCGCAAGGCCCATCCAGTCTGCCCATTTTTTCTACCTTGTGAACGTGCCATAAGCCTTTACTCTGTCAATGGCCTATCTATTCACACTCATCTGTATTAGCTTGTATAGCTTGGCAGAAGACACCAGGAGAAAGACTGCTGTGTGACTGGACTTCTCTGCTGGGACTAAAGTTGAAGAACTTTTGTACTTGGACCTTTAATTTAGGGTAAAAAAAAAACTAACATACAAAACAAAAAAAAAAGTGTGTGTTTGTCTGGGTTAACTGAACTGAATGGGTATCTGAACAGTTATCTAGGTGTAAATCTCAGGTGATTGAAAGGACTTAACTGCTGTGAGGTTTAAATTACTTGTAGAAAGATCTAGTAAGTAGGGGGAGTGGCTTAGCTAGAAGGAAGCTACATTTAAAGACTGCCTTAGAAAGATTCTGCTAATAGCTTGGCAGAAGACACCAGGAGAAAGGACTGCTGTGTGACTGAACTTCTCTGCTGGGACTATATTGCCCTCCCCTCCACTCACCCACCCAAAGCTAGTTCTATTTTTATAGGCACAGGATTTGACTGACAACAGGAACTTCCTGTTTGGGAGCAGGAAGTGAGTGATCACAGAACCACCAAAGACCCACCATCCTAGAAGGGCAAGAGTAGCCTCTGGCCCCTCTAGTTGCTGGAGGTCTGCCTCTGAGCAAGTAAGTGGTCTACTGAGAAATATAGGATATTCTTGTCTCAGAATAGGACAATCAGGAGCTTAAAGGGCACACAGGCAGAAAGTAAGGAGAGAGAGAAAAACAGAGGAAAGAGTAAGGATTGCAAACAGTTAAGGGGCCAGAAATAAGACATGATTGGAGTGGTGCAGTGCAGTGGCTGTGGAGCAGCAGTCTTCCAGGAGACGTTCTGGAGGATGCAGTGTTGTCCCATCTGCAGGCACCTCTCTGGGCTGAGGGAGGAGGTTGCTCATCTCCAGGCTGAGTTGGCCAGGATTTGTGGAACCTCCTCTTCCATGCAGAGACCACCATGTTGCCTCAGAGGTTGCCAAGAAAGAGGAGCGGTTGGACCACAGTGGGCTCAGAGAGGGTGAGAGTGGTGGAACAGAGGTGCATCCCTCCAGTTGTACCTCTTCACAAATCCTATGCCATTCTGGCAAAGTGTGGTTCCTCTATGGAGGCACCTGCAGTGGAGACCAAGGAGGATACTGGGAACCTCCACAAAGGAGACCCACAGGAGGGTGGCAGGGGACCCTGCAGGGTAAGGAAACAACTCCTGGTGGGGGACTCCATTGTTAGGAAGGTAGAACTGGGGGAGGAAGGGGAGAGGGAAGTCAGGTGCCTGCCTGGCACCATAGCTTGGAGGGACAGGGAGTGAATCCTCAGGATTGCAGGAGCAGCTGCACAGGGGAGGGAGTTTGGATGTCATTGTCCACTTAGGGACAAATGACCTGGCTAAGAAAGGGATTAGAGAAGTGCAGGAAGAGTTTGTGGAATTGGGAAGGGGCCTTAGTCAAGTAACACGCACGGTAACCTTCTCTGAGGTGCTGCCCATCTATGGCATAGGAGAGGCTAGGGTATTCCGCACCATGGGATTCAATCAGTGGTTGAAAAACTGGTGTGAAGCTCAGGGATTTGGCTTCATTGGGAACTGGGGGTCCACCTGAGTGATGCAAGCCTATACTGGCATGATGGGCTGCATCTGTCTGGGAGGGAACCAGGATCCTAGGTGATAGGTTTAAATGCTTCATTGGCAAGCTTTTAAACTAGCCAAGGGGAGAGGCACTGGAAAGGAACAGGGAAATCCTAGCCCCCCCAAAATAATCATGGTAGTAAGTGCGGCAAACACCAACATAGAGGTGTCAATAGGGAGAAGGGCAGGGGTAAATGGAGAAAGTGACAAAGGCAAGAAGGACAGGGATGGGACAAAAGGGAGTAAGGCCATCAGGAAATGGAGGGTAATGAGTACCAATGCCCATAGTCTGGGCAACAAGCTCCATGAGCTGGTGGCCTTGATGGAAGAGGGATGCCTGGATATCGTAGCAGTCACAGAAACATGGTAAACAGAGAACCATGACTGGGATGTTAACATACCAGGGTACATAACCTACAGGAGAGACAGACAGGGGAGAAGAGGGGGTGGAGTAGCTCTGTATGTAAAGGAAGGGATAAAAGCAACTGAACAAAAGAGTAAACAGAGAGGAGAGGAGGCACTGTGGGTCACCTTGGAGACTGGAAAGGGCACCACAATCCGCACAGGGGTTGTGTACAGACCACCATGTCAGGGGGAGGGAATGGACAAGGATATGATAGAAGGCATTCTTAGAATGGCAGAGAAAGGGGAGATACTATTGATGGGAGATCTGAATATGCCAGATGTTAACTGGAGCACATTTTCTGCAGCCACATCCAAGAGCAGGGCCATTCTTGATGCCCTACAGGTGGCAGGCATTAGACAGCTAGTTTCGGAACCCACTCATGGGGGAGCAATCTTAGACCTCCTACTCTAAAATGGGGGCAGTGAGAGGATCTCAGATCTAGAAGTGGGTTGCCATCTGGGGACAAGTGACCATCAAACAGTGTGGTTCACGTTAAACTCAGCTACAGAGTCAAGCCATACAAAAGTGAGGGTACTGGACTTAGGAGGGCTGACTTTGGCAAGATGGGAGAGTGCCTCAGAAAAGCACTAGCAAACAGGCTAGAAGGAGGTGTGGAGCAACAATAGGGAATCATCAAAACTGCCATCACAGAGGCAACAAACCTTTGTGTGAAGCAAATAAACAAATCAAAACAAAAGAAAAAGCCACTATGGTTCTCAAAGGGTGGCTGTGAAAGTCAGGAAGAAAAGATAGCATTCTGGAAGTATAAGGAAACACAGAAGGAGCAGGACAGAGAGCTGTACCAGTTAAAGCAAGGAAGCAGGGAGGGAAGTCAGAATAGCAAAGGCCCAAACTGAGGAAAGATAGCCAACTCAGTTAAGAAGGGGAATAAAACCTTTATAGGTACATCAGCGAGCATAGAAAGGCAAAGGGAAGGATAGTGAGGCTGAATAGAATGAACAGTGGGTGGGCAGAGGGGGCCAGTGAAAAAGCAGGGATACTGAATGAATATTTCTGCTCAGTATTCACAAAAGAGGAGGGGGAAGTGCCTAATCCAATTAACAGAAGCACTCTTGATAGGGGGGTCAATCCCAGTCCTTTCACAGAAGAAAGGGTTCTGCAAGAACTCCTAAAACTGAAGGTGGACAAAAACTGAAGGTGGACAAAGCAATGGGTCCTGATGGAATTCACCCCAGAATTCTAAAAGAATTAAGGGAGGAACTAGTGAAACCACTGGCTACTCTTTTTAATAAATCATGGGAGGATGGTGTGGTACCCGAGGACTGGAGGAAGGCAGATGTGATCCCCCTTCACAAAAGTGGGACCAAGACAGAGGCAGGAAACTACAGACCTGTCAGTCTGACCTCTGTGGTAGGGAAAGTGATGGAGTCACTTCTGAAGGAAAGAATAGTTGAGTACCTAGAGGCCAATGGAGCACAGGACCCAAGGCAGCATGGGTTCACAGTGGAAGATCATGTCAGACGAATCTAATAGATTTCTTTGACTGGGTAGGGAAATGGGCAGACGAGATGGGCCTAGCGGTCCTTATCTGCCGTCAAAGTCTATGTTTCTATGTTATTGCTCCCTTATGCCTATCCCACACCTGTTTGAAGCCCTGCACTGTATTCATATCCACCACTTCCTGAGGTAGGCCATTCCATGCATCCACCACCCTTTCTGTGAAAAAGAACTTACTCACATTAACCCTTAATCGGCCTCCCTCTAATTTCATGCTGTGTCCTCTTGTGCTGCTATTTTTCTTATATTGAAACATGTTCGACTCTTTCACCTTATTAATGCCCTTAGGATATTTGAATGTTTCAATCATATCACCTCTCCCTCCTTTGCTCTAGGTTATACATATTCAGGTCCGTTAATCTGTCCTCATATGTTTTCTGATGCAGTCCCTGCACCATTTTGGTTGCTCTTCTCTGGAGTGCCTCCATTTTGTTAATGTCCTTGTGCAGGTGAGGCCTCCAGTACTGCATGCAGTACTCCAGAAGGGGCCTAACCAGTATCTTGTAAAGAGGTATTATTACCTCCCTCTTACGACTTGTGATACCCCTATTAATACATGCCAACATCCCTCGAGACTTACCTACTGCTTTAGTGGTGTGCTTGGATGATTTCATGTCATCTGTGATCATGATGCCCAAGTCTCTTTCTTCCCTTGTGATTGCCAGCAACCTCCCTCCCAACCTATAGGTAGCTTCAGGGTTTCCCTTCCCTATGTGCATGATTTTGCACTTCTTTACGTTAAACCCCAGTTGCCACTCTTCAGACCATTTTTGCCAGCTTTTCCAGATCTCTTCTCATTCTGCCAACCCCATCTGGATCATCCACTCTGTTGCAGATCTTGGTGTCATCTGCAAACAGGCAAACTTTACCATCCAGTCCATCTGCAATGTCACTGATGAAGATATTGAAGGAGGACTGGCCCCAGAACTGATCCCTGAGGTACCTCTCTTGTGACTTTCATCTCGTCTGACTGTATACCGTTTACCACCACTCTCTGTTTTCTGCCCGCCTACCAGTTTGCCACCCAGTTGACCAACTTCTGACCTACCCCGAGCTTACCTAGCTTGTTAATCAATCTTCTGTGTGGAACAGTATTGAAAGCTTTGCTGAAGTCAAGGTAGGTGACATCAACTGCACCCCCTTGGTCCTCTGCTGTGGTTACCCAGTCAAAGAAATCTATGAGATTAGTTTGACAGGACCTTCCTTTTGTAAACCCATGCTGTCTTGGATCCCATGCTCCTGTGGATTCCAGGTGTTGCACTATCCTTTCCTTAAGTAGTGCCTCCATAATCTTTCCCACTACTGAGTTAAGACTGACTGGACTGTAGTTCCCTACCTCTTCCCTGCTGCCATTCTTATGGAGCAGGATCACATGAGCCCTTCTCCAGTCTTCTGAGACCTCTCCTGTGCTCAGAGGCCCACTAAACAGTTCTGCTAATGGCTCTGCTAGTTCCATCCTTAGCTCCTTTAGTACCCTGGGATGTATGCCATCAGGTCCCATTGCCTTGTCCATCCTGAGCTTAGCGAGCTCTTGTAGGACTCTTTATTTTGTGAAGGGACTAGTGCACATCTCCCTCCCCTCTGTGTCCATGGTGCTGAGCTGTGAGCCCTGCCCTACCTTCTCTTCAGTAAATACTGAGCAGAAGTATCTTTTTAGGATAGATGCTTTTCCTTGGACCTCCTCCACACACTTCCCCTTATCCCCTTTGATCTTAGCAATACCCCCTCTGAACTTTGTTTTTTCACTAATGTATCTATAGAAAGTCTTGTCCCCTTCTTTTACTGTTTGTGCTAGTTTTTCCTTGGTTTGGGCCTTTGCCTGCCTTACTGCCTTCCCTGCTTCCCTTAGGGAAGTTTGGTTCACCTCCCTATCTTCATCCCACTATGCTCACTTATATATCCTGAAGGCCAACCTTTTGGCGTTGACCTTTTCTGCTACTGTTTTTGAGAACTAAAGTGGTTTCCTCCTTCTTTTGCTCTTGCTTTTCTCCCTAACACAGTGGGATGTTGCTTCAAGTATTACATCCTTAATGCTTGCCCACTTTGCCTGAACCCCCTCACCTGTATTTCTTCTTGCCAGGGCTAGCTTAACTCTGTTGGTCATCTTATCAAAGTCAACTCCTCTGAAGTCCCATATTTTTGCCTTGGAATGGGATGATTTAGTTCTAGTGGCCAAATTGAACCATACCATGTGATGGTCACTGTCCCCCAGGTGACCTTCTACTTGGAGATCTGTGATTCTTTTTTTTGTTAGTCAATACTAGATCCAGGATAGCCCTATCTCTTGTGGGTTGTTGTACCTATTGTTTGAGGCCCTCCTCCTGCAGGGAATCCATTATGTGCCTAATTCTGGCAGATGTTCTGACTGGTATTGACCAATCTGTATCTGGCATGTTGAAGTCTCCCATTAGCAGAACCTCCCCTTTAGCTGTCATGTTTTGCATATCTTCTAACAGTACTGTGTCTATGTCCTCCCCCTAGTCTGGAGGCCTGTAGATGAACCAAGTTTATACGGCTGTCCCATTTCCTGTTTCCAGCTTTAAGATTAGTTCTTTTAATGAAGAATAAACTGTTTCCATTTGATTTTATTTTTTTGTTTTGAGTACAGAAGTGGTCATTGTGACGTCATCAGGGATTGCTCAAGCTGCTCTCCTACTGGTTAAGAGCTCCTCTTTGACCAACCTCAAGTGACGATAAATGGTGATTACACGCCTCAAGTGATGATGAATGATTAATCATCACTCCAGGTCATACTGCCATGTAAATATTTCATTTATCTGTACATTTTTGTCTCGCCACCATTGTAAAAATAATGATTTACCATATTGTATTTCTTAGTAACACATTGTGGAAAGGATTTATCTTAATTTTCTTCATAATGCAGGTCCTTATGTACTACTGATAGCAATGTGTCTTACTTCCCTATTACATGCAAACATAAAAAGGAAGAAGACCAAAATGTAGGAGTTATCCTCAGAATCAACAGTTTTACTGGCCTCTACGTACATATAAAGCTACAAAAAATACCTCAAATAAGTATAAATCCACTTTAATTTGGTTCCCAAGTACTGCACACCTCTGCATTTTGCCTGTTTTATCATGTTTGCAGTGTGCCTACGATAAACTTAATCCAACTGCAGCAGCTATCCAGCATCTTGTTTTTTGCACTTAGTGGGTAGCACCAGCTTACCTTTCCACACACTGCAATATCTCTAGATCTGCTTACAAAGTTTCTGTTAATGCATGCCAGGATGTTATTTGCTTTGCTACAGTAGTTGCTGATCCACACTGTTGTTCCCATTTAAGATTGTTCTTGATCATTACTCCTAGGTCCTTCCACGTTGTTTTAATACTCTGTATTATTTAGGTCATATTTTGCCTTTTGTAGTTAGTCACCTTACCAAAATGCAGCATTTTGCATTTTTCAGCATTGTCGTTCATCTGCCATTCCTTCTGCTCAGTTTGTGAGCATATCCTGATCCCTCAACATTTCATTTCCATCCTGTTAGGATTCTGCAAACCTTGTACATTGAGTACCATTTATTAAATCCCTTTTCTCCTTCTCCTGCAGTCAATTTCTCATCTATTGCTTTACACAACCAGTTATATCTAGGTTCTTTTTTTTGTCTACTGAGTGGCACAATGCCAAAGGCTTTACTGAAGTCCAGACACATTAAATTCACAGGCCCCTCAGTAAATTAGTCCCAGTGCAAAATTAGGTTGGGTGCGGATGCAGGAAGATACTGGGCCAACTCAATGGGCCGTTGGGCCCTTTTCTGCACTGAGATCTAAATTTCGATGTTTTCTCCATCAAATTCTTTGGTGACACTACCAAAACATGCAATGAGACTGGTCTGCTGTTAGTTCCCCTTTCAGAATCCATATTGGCCCACTGAGTCTATGTTTTCTGTGTTTTAACAGTTCTGTTTCTTAGGTTAGTCTCAAGCAGCTTCCCTCACATTGATATTATTGGTACCATGTGCGCCACTTTCTAATTGTCAAACACACATACAGTTCTTAATGACTTATTGCTGATTCTAATTGCCAAATATACAGGCAGTTTTTAATGACGTATTGCTGAATATTTAAACAATTAAGAAAGACATGATCAGCACTGGCTTAATCACTTTGTATTAATTAAGTTGGTGGCCAGCAACAACCTGCAAACAAAGTGCAGCCCCCCCCTTGCAAAAACTAAATCATGTACTATGCATGTGGTCCTATAAATCATTCAAAGAGATGCACTGGTCAAAATTTCTAACATGAGTAAATACAGAATTAGAATTAGTAAATCTCCAATAAGCATCATACCAGCTTTAAGATTTTTAAGTGTCTTTGTTTAAAAGTTACAAGCTGTTTAATAACCTTGATTTTACTGCCTGTTTGAATAAACTGAGTTCAGTGAAAAGCTACTGATGATGTCAGCTCCAGGACTCACATGTAGCCTAGTCAACCCTGCCAGCAACTTTAAAGAACTAATTTCTCACCAATTCAATAAAGCCCGAGTTTCAGAATACATTTTAAAAATTGGGGGCCTAATTCTCAGTCGTTATTGTTTATCATGGAAAACTGGACAAAATGTGTACCACATTGCACAACTGTAGAAAAGACTGCTATTCTGAGAAGTGTGTTTCTGCGTTGGGGCAGAGAGACCCCAGCACATATATTACTATTTTAATTAAGCTATCTAGCTATTACTGTGTGCAGTCATAGTTTGTGCGCAGTAACAGCACACAGTACTGCAAGTACTTTGTTGTACTGTTTTGCCTTGCAGTATTTAAAGATTATGCTCCTTTTGATGATACTGTATTGCTTGTATAACACTGTTATTTTTTGTAATTCTATTAATTACTATTTATTTTTTCTCCCTTTCTACTCTCTTCCATATCCCTACCTTCCAGGACCCATCTGGAAATGAGCTGTTATCAGCTCAGTTATGTTTTTCCTGGTAAACTTTTGAACTAAATCAATAACAACACCAGCCCATGCAAGCATGGGCATGACATAGTGTCATGCACGTACATATATGGCCTGCTCTATAGGTAGTCCACTTCCCCATCCCCCCACTTTATGCCTGCTTCTTGGCCCAGTTCGATCCACCAGAATTCTGTTCCTCTCCAATCACCAAGGTAGTCTTGTGGTCCCCAGTCCCAAACCCTGGTTGATTCCTGTCCCTGGGAGTCCAATTGTACTGCCTCTCTGGCCACATCCTCACATGCAAGGCTAGTTCTAAAACTGATCCCACAGTGATCGGTCCCCTGAAGTCTGTAATCACTCCTGCAGCTCTTCAATAGCCTCTACTGTCAGGGTTTGAGTCCATAGAAGAGGCCATGTGTCCAGCAAGGGCCTTGTGGATCCTGCTAATCACAAGAAGTTTGCAACAATTATGGCCCCAGGTACACAACCCTTGGACCAGGGAAACACTCAGGATCTTAATGTAGATCAAGAGAATGACAGGCACTGCAACTAAGACAAGTCCCCCCCTCTCTAATTCAACACAAGGAATCCTTTACCCCACCTCTCCTGCACAGAGGCTACACCTTTTTGGAAGGCAGGGGAATCATGAGGATCACACAGTGCCTGATTCTCCATTGCTGTCATGTCTTTGAGCAGCTCAAGAGTCCACTTGAGCTATGAAGGGAAGCTCACTATAGGTACCTTCAGATTTGTTGCTTCATACATTCATCAGATAATGTACAGAACCTCCAAATGGCCCTAACTAGAATGGAAGAATTCTTGTATGATGTGGTGGTCCTCAGAGTAAAAATAAGATATGTCTCTGAGTTATATCAAATTCTCATGGCTGACAACAGTCCCCTGTTGGAAACTACCAGAATCAGCTGGGAAAAAGAGGGGGAGAGTACTAGCAAAACACTGGGAGGCAAGACTGCAAAAGGGGTGGAAGGTGACAGCATCTCCCATTTGAACTCACAATCTGCACCAATTTGGGGGGGGAGGGGGACCAGAACCCACTTTCAAATATTCTGGGTCTGCCCTAAACCTGATACCTACTGGGGGAAGTACACCAAACTCTACAACACATTCTGCGTCACAACTTCCCAAAAACATTTACAGAGCTGGTGTTAGGATTCTGCTCACTGATGAAAGGCTCAAAACAGAAGCAGAAACTAGAACAGATTGTCAGAGCAGCTGATAAAATGCATAACAACTAAATGGCTCTCCCTCACTCCTCCTACAGTACAGCAGTGGAAACGTAAGGTAGAGGAACTTGAATGGAAAGGACTACAGGGGAGTTAAGGTTACAGAGAGAGACAAATTTCTGGAAATATGGTCACTGTGGCATAGGACTGGTTCACCAGGGAGAGAGGTTGGTATAAATGACTCAGACTGAAGTATATGTTTTGAGACTGCCTGGACACTTTAAGGATTCAGAAACTAAGGAATCGGGACTGTTACAGGGATCAGGAACAGAGATTACTGATGTTTTAACTTGATATGAACTTGTTGAAGCATAACTGGAAAGTCATGTACTGTCACAATGAACTAGTGACTTAAAGAATGATGGGAGAAAGGGCGATGAAGACAAGCAGTTGATCTGATTGTGTTAGTTGTGTTATTTACTGTTCATAGTTCTTTGTGTGAAGCAAACAGTTAATGTAGCTGTGGAATTGCCAATCCCTAGTGTTGTAACAGCCCTGGGACTTCTTCTTCAACTGTATTGGCTACCATATATTCAATATAATTCTTATAAAGTTAAAAAAAATAGCCCTGTCTGCTGCCAGCTTTTATTGGCAGTACTTGGGGGTCACTGCAAAAGTTCAGTGATGAGTGTAGTGAGGCAATTTAGCTATGTGAATGTCAGTGGATGCCATTTGCATGCCAACTTCGCGCCATTCCATGCATCGGCACTCTGCTGTGCGCTGACATGGAAGTCCCTCCTGATCCCTGCTGAGTAATTTAGGAAGACTGTTCCCCTAAGATCAGGTCTGAGACCAACTTCTCTTTTTTCCCAGCAGAAAATGTCTGGGATCAGTTCCTGTCATAGATGTATCTGACTACAGGCTTGCTAAGTAGCACCCAGCATAGTTGAGTAGTTAACATACTAACATACTATTTGCCAGCAGATTAGGCCTTACGGTCTATTGAGTCTGCTCGAACCTTAGATCCTTAGTTGGGTGCCGAGGCCCTTCCATCCCTTGTGCTCCAGAAACCCCTATCATCCATCCCCCCCCCCCGGGACAGACCATCATCTGATACATCCACTTTCTGTGTCTGTCCCACCCTCTCTTGAAGCCCTCCACTGTGGATCTCTGAACCAGCTCACCAGGCAGTGCATTCCAAGCGTCCACCACCCTCTCAGTGAAAAACCTCCTCCGCTTTTCCCCCCTCACCCTTCCACCTTCCAACTTCAAACCATGCCCTCTGGTGATACCTCCCTGCTTTAGTCTAAAGATCCCTCCATGTTTACCCTATTTATTCCCTTGAGATATTTGAAGATCTCAATCATGTCCCCCCATCTCTCCTCTCCTCCAGTGAAAACAGGCAGAGTGCCTCAAGTCTGTCCTCATACGTCAAATCCCCTAACCCTCGTATCGTCTTAGTTGCCCTCCTCTGTACCCTCTCCAGGATCTGTATGTCCCTCTTCAAGTGTGGTCTCCAGTACTGTACACAGTACTCAAGGTGTGGTCTAACCAGTCCATTGTACAGCGGCAGAATCACTTCCTTGCTCCTAGAGGTGATCCCCCTTACGATGCATCCCAACATCCTGTTTGCCTTGCTAGCCACTCTCCTGCACTGCTCAGAGTTATTCATACATGCATCCACCATGCCACCTAGGTCTTTTTCCCCTATTGAGGCCTCCAGTGCCTCCCCTCCCAGGGTGTACCTGTGTTTAGGGTTTCCCCGACCAAGATGCAACATCTTGCACTTGGTGATATTGAAATTTAATTTCCATGTGTGAGCCCAGCTTCCAGGGTGTCCAGGTCCTTGCAGGCCAACCTCCTCTTCTCCTCCACTACTGCTCCCATCTTGGAGTCATCCGTGAAGAGACTCATTTCACACTCTATACCCTCCTGATGTCCGATATGTATGCATTAAACAGGATCAGACCCAGGACCGAGCCTCAGTGTACCCACTACCAACCTCTCTAGGGTTCGAGAGCTCCCACAGACCACTACCTCTGGGTGCATCCAGCTAGCCAGTTTTCAATCCATCTGACCATCAAAGGGCCTACTCCTAACCCTATCAGTTTCTCCACCAGACCATTGTGGGGGACAGAGTCAAACGCCTTGCTGAAGTCCAAGAATAATACATCCACAGGCTTTCCCCTGTCCAGTTCTGATGTTACCCATTCGTAGAACTCCACAAGGTTGGTTTGACATGACCTACCTGGCACAAACCCATGTTGCCGACTATCCAGACCTCCCACCTCCTCCAAGTACACCCCCAATCGTTCCTTTAGTATACTCTCCATTAATTTTCCCACCACCGAGGTCAAACTGATGGGTCTATAGTTACCTGGTACTTCCCTCGACCCCCCTTTATGGATTGGCACCACATGTGCCTCTCGCCAATCCCTAGGTACCCTCCTGTCTCAAGTGACCTGTTGAAGAGTCCCAGGAGTGCAGCCAGTATGTCCGCCAATTCCCATAGTACTCCTCAGATGAATGCCATCCAGCCCAGGAGATTTGTCTTTCTTTAGGGCCTTGAGGGCTAACCACACCCTTTTGGCAGAGATAGCATCATCCGTCCCCTCCACCTTACTGGCCTTTTTATCCTTATCCAGATGTGACACCCCTGGGGTACCTCTCCTTCCCTCTTGCTCCATTTCTGTTGCTCCCCTGATCCCACTTACTGCTGCTTCTATCCCCTTTGTGCCTTGCTTTGTAGATATTCCATCCCTCCCTAGTGAACACAGAGGCAAAGTACTGGTAAATACCTCTGCCTGGTCCCTCGCCTCTTCCACCCACCTCCTTCTGATCTCAATCTGCTGAGATGACCTTTAGTTTTCTCCGCCTCCCCAATGTACCGAAGAACCCTTTTCCTCCATATCCCCAGCGCCCAGCCGCTGCTCTTTACTGGACTTTGCTCCCTCACCATACGGATGACTTTTCTAGATGCAGGATGGTACATTTCCTTATCTCTATCCCCTCTTGTTGTTTTATATTTTTTGTAGGCCGCCTTCTTTTCTCTGACTGCTACCTGTACCTCACTGGACCACCAGCATGGTTTATGTGACCTTGCTCCCTTATGTTTCAACTTAGCGCAGATGCTGACTGCCTCATGAAGTCCCCATTTTATGACCTCCCATCTCCTTTCCACACTTGTCATTGATGTAATCCCCTTCAAGTGATCCTTGAGAATATTTCCCATGCCCACAAAGTCTGCCTCCCTGAAGTCCACTGCCAGTGTCCTAGATCTCACCCCCCCCCCATGCTTATTTGAAACCAGACAGTATTGTGGTCGCTCCCAGTCAGGGGGTCCTGTACAACCATGTCCCTTATCAGATCCCCATCTGCCAGAACCACATCCAGGACATGCCCCTCCCTTGTGGGCTCCATCACATGCTGTGTTAAGAACACATCCTGGAAGCCGTCCAGCAGCCTCTGCTCCTTGGCCACCTTAGAGGACATGGCTCCCCAGTTTGTACCTGGCATATTAGGGTCCCCCATCAACACCACTCCTTCCCCTTTTAGTCCACACTGGGCAATGATGTTGTCCAGCAAACCATCCTCTAGAACATCACTCATCTCGGAGGGCCTATATACTACACCCAGCTTGACCTTATCTCCTGCTGGGGATCGTAAGGTGACCCATAAGGCCTCCACGTTTCCCTCTGCCTCTTCTACCCTAGCAATTTCTATGTCATCTGTAATGAACATAGCCACTCCACCCACCTGCCCTCCTTTCTATCCTTCCTAAGCATAGTGTACCCCCGTACGTTTAGGTCCCAGTCATGGTTTTTGTTGGCCCACATCTCCGTGACTGCCGCCATCCACCCCGCCCCACTCGAACAGCAGTGGCCTGGAACTCTGGCAACTTATTTCCCAAGCTCCTGCCATTTACTAAACCAACCCCCACCCCTTATCCCTGATCTTCTTTGTCGAACCCTACCCAGATTCCTTATACTTCCATCCTTCCTTAGTGCACAAGGCTGTGATCCAAGATGTCTAGACTTGAATCCCAAGTCTCCTTTTAACCTCAAATTTCACAGAAGTGGTGAACCATGGTAGTGTGGTGTTCCAATAGCAAATCTACATTAAAGGTTGTAAAGTACAAGAATGAAACAGGACTGAGACCAGGTCTTAAGGGAACAATCTTCCAGTTTGCTCTGATTTTGGGACAGTTCTTTGTGACTGAAAATAAGGCACTGGTTTGGGTGCAGTGCATGCATCTCCAGAATGAGCAGATGCATGGTACTTCTGAATGCAGTTGTGGCTGTGGTTTTATAATGCAGTTGGGGACATGGCTTTGGAATGTCAAGGTTGCATGATTACAAAATAATGCAGATATGAGATAACAGAATGTATCTGGGTCACAGTTATGTAATGAAGCAGGGACATAATTTCAGAATTCAGTGGGAACACACAATTACAGAATGTGAGAAGGGCACACAATTTCAGAATGTAGGTAGGGATATTCAGTTTTGGAAATTTGGTGGGAATGCCCAATTTTAGAATGTGGGGGGGACACTCAATTATTAAACACAACTGGGATATAAAATTTTGAACTGTACTAGAGGTGTGAACTTTTAGAATGTAGTGGGGATGCACAATTTTGTAATGTAACAGGAATACAATCTTGGAGTTGCAGAGAGGTGTACTTTCAAAATGTGGTGGGGGCATTGAATTTCAGATGGGAACAGGGATACACTGTTTTCAAATGTGGCAGAACATGCAATTGCTGATTGTGGCAAAAGTTAATGTGTGATTTTGCAATATGGCGGGCATACTGACTTTCATAATTTGGCAAGGACAGACAATATCAGAAGGTGGTGGGAATGCACAGTTTTATAATGTGGTGAAGACATGCAATTTTGGAATATACAGTCTGAAACATAGTCTCACAGTACTCCAAAACTGCACTTCCCATTTACATTCCAAAATTGTGCATCACCACTACATTCTGAAATTGTGTGTCCTTGGTACATTCCATAATTCCAAGGCCCTATCACATTCTGAAGTTTTGTGTCCCTATCAAATGCTAAAACTCTGTGTCCCAACTACATTCTAAGAGTACGTTTCTGTCTAGTTGTGAAATTGTGCACCCTTACCACATTCCAAAATTAACTCCCAAATCTTGAAACTGCACATCCCTGCCACATGCTTAAATTCCACACGCCATCACTATTAGATTTTGTGCATCCCCAACATTCTGAAATTACACAACTCCCACATTCTAAAATTTCATATCCTCCCACATTCCAAAATTAAGCATCCTGTCCACATTCCAAAATTATGGGTAACAACCACTTTTGCAAATTGTGCATGTCTCACTCCAAAGTGCGCATCCTGGCAACATTCCAAAATTGTGTAGCACCACCACCACCCACCCCCACCCCACCCATGTTTCAAAATTTGGCATCTTGATCAAATTCCAAAATTACATGTCCTCCACATTCAGAAACTGCATGTCACTGCCTAATTCCAAAATTACGAATTCCCTCCATTCCAAAATAGTACATCCCCTCCGCTTCCCAAAATGTCATGTACTGCCACATTTTGAAACTGTGCATTCTGGTCACATTCTGAAATAGTTTATCTCATCATATTCTGAAATGATGTTCCCTTTGATTTACAAAACTGGATGGCCCAGCTGTATTCCTTAATTATGCAACCCTGTTATTTTCTAAATTTTGCAACCCCTCCACTTACTGTACCAAATGTCAGCATCCATAGAAACACAGAATCTGCTGGCCGAAGGAGATTGATGGTCCACCAAGTCTTTCCATAGCTGTTTCTACCTTACTCCTCAGCCTAGTGTCACAGTGGGTTCTTCACCCCCTCCCTCCCTACTAATTCCTCCACCTTCAAGTTCCCTCAGGTGGGTTTATGAGTCCCCCGACAGTGTCCCACCTATGTTTGCATCCATTAATGGTCCTAGCCCACACAACCTCCACCGATAATCTTTTCCAAGGCTCCACCAGCCTTTCTTCCTTCCACCCTTCCTGAATTTACCTCCCACTAATCTCTAATCATGCCCCCTTGTGACTGCATCCCTGTTTCTAACAAACAGGTCCTCACAATGTCCCCTAGTTAAATACCTTAGGAACTTATAAGTCTATATCATGTTCTCATGCTCCCATCTGCTCTCCAGTGAGTACATGTTTAGGGCCTTTACACATTCCTTGTAAGATCTTCCCTACCAGTCCTGAATAATTTTTGTGACCCTTTGCTGCACTGACTCCAGCATCTCAGTGTCCTTTCTCAGGTGAGGACTCCAAAACTGTGCACATACACCTGCTGAGGCCTCACCAATAGTTTGCATAGGACAGTATCACCCCCCCATCTAAACCCCGCCCTATTCACCCCAACATCCTAAGCACCTTGCTATAAGCCATGATGCACTGACTGGTTTGTTTGAGTAAGTCACTGATGAGGAGTCTGAGATTCCTCTCCTTTGCTGAAGTAGCTGTCTTAATCCCTCCCATCCAGTACTCTGTGTGTGGGTTCTTATTGTCTAAGTGCATCACCTTGCACTTGTTGGCATTGAATCTCAACTGCCAGACCTTTGACCACATGTTAAGTCTTTCTAGGTCCCCCTGAAAATCCCTTACCCCTTCCTCACTGTTCACCATGCCACACAGCTTTGTGTCATCAGCAAAGAGACACATCTTTCCAAGAATACCTTCCCCCATGTAGCTAATGAACATATTAAATAGGACAGGTTCCTAGACTGATCCCTGCGGCATCCCACTCGTGACACTCCTGTCCCCATATTTGACTATTAACCACCACCCTTTCCCCTAACCAGTTTCCTATTTGACTAATCTCTTCTCTACTAGTAAGTCCTCCAACTTTTAGAGCAGCCCCCTGTGTAGCACAGAATCAAAGGTTTTACTGAAGTCAAAGTAGAACAAGTCCCCCACCTGGTCTCTCTCCACCACCTTAGTGACCCAGTCGAACAACAGGATCAGGTTGGTTTGGTACAATCTTCCAGAAACAAATCCATGTGGCAGCCCTGCCACATTCCAAAATGTTAACTCCCCACTGCATTCTGAAATTGTGTGCCTGCCGCATTCTGAAATTTCATCCCTGCAGTATTCTGAAATCATGCACGATCTTTGTGCAAACTCATGTCCCCCACTTCATTCCTAAACCCCCTCCACATTCTGAAGTACCTCATCTGTACATTTTATAAATGTGTGCACCACACCCAACCCTGTGTCAGCTTTAAAAAAAAAATAATTGGCAACTTCAGGGAGCTAGAAAGACGCCTTGGGGAGGTAGCAGGATCCGTAACATTCTCGGAGGTGCTGCCAGTCCATGGTATGGGGGAGGCTAGGAATCTCTGCATCAGAAAATTCAACTCTTGGTTGGAGGGCTAGTGTAGAGAAAAGGATTTGGGTTTCATCTGGGACTGAGGACCCACCTGGAGCGATGTGAGCCTGTACAAGGGTGACAGCCTTCATCCATCCAGGGAGGGGATGGTGGTTCTCAATAAACTGTTTAAATGCTTCCTTGACAAGCATTTGAGCTAGTCAAGAGGATGGGTGGATGGGAGCAGGGGACATAAGCAGGCCACCGTCACAGGTCACAGAAGCAAGCACGGTGAATCGGGAGGAAAAGTTGTTAATATATTTACCAGAACTCATTATAAGGGGTGTGGCAGAGGAAGGGAGGCAGGAGAAGAAAAAAATGGAGTTGAAAAAAGGGAGCAGGATGGCAAAAAAGGAAGTACAAGGAGGACAGGTAGCAGAATTTTGAAAGCCATGTACGCAAATGCCCGCAGTCTGGGAAATAAAATTACAGACCTGGTGGCCTTGATGGCAGAGGCAGTCCTGGACATAGTAGCAATTACCAAAACACAGTACACTGGAAACCATGACTGGGAGATGGATGTACCAGGGTATGCTCTGTTCAGGAGGGATAGGAAGGGTAAAAAGAGGAGGGAGAGTTGCCCTTTATGTCAGGGAAGGTATTAAAGCAATGGTAGCACAGGGTATGCAGGGGGAAGTTGAGGCACTGTGGGTCACCCTTAAGCCAGGCAATGGCACAGCAATTTGCACAGGAGTGATCTACAGGCCTCCAGCGCAGGGAGAGGAGGTTGACAGGGCAATATTGGAAGAAATACACAGGATGGCAGCAATGGGAGAGGTACTGCTGCTGGGCAATTTTAATATGCCAGCCGTGGACTGGACCATCCCAGCATCAGTCTCAGCCAGGATCCAAGACATCTTGGAATCCTTGATGGAGGCAGGCCTCAGGCAGTTAGTGCTGGAGCCCACCAGGGACAAGGTGATTCTGAACCTTGAATTGACCAGTGGGGATAGAATCATGAAAGTTTGGGTGGATGGTCACCTAGGATCCAGTGACCACCAGACTGTGTGGTTTAATACAGGTAAAGTGCCACAGTCGAGCCACACAAAAGCAAGTGTACTGGATTTTAGGAGGGTGGACTTTGCTAGGATGGGGATAGGCATCAAAGAAGCCCTGGTGAATAAGGAAGCAAGACTGGGGTTGAGGAGCAGTGGGCACACCTAAAGGATGCCATACTGGAGGTGACGAATCAGTGCATTAGGCTAAGAAACAAGGGTAAGAGAAGGAACAAACCACTATGGATTTCAAAGGGGTTGGCAGAGAAAATAAGGGCCAAAAAGGTAGCTTTCAGAAAATACAAGGAGACACAGAAAGAAGGGGATAGGTCAGTGTACCTAGATATACAGAGGGAAGCAGGGAAGGCAGTTAGGAGTGCAAAGATACAAGCCAAGGAAAGATTAGCACAGACAATTAAGAAAGAGGACAAAACAGTCTATAAATATATAAGTGAAAGAAGGAAGGCCAGGGCTGGGATTGTAAGGCTCAGAGGGGAGGAATGGGTGTGTGCATGTGGAGAGAGACCTAGAAAAAGCATCAGTACTGAATAAATACTTCTGTTCAGTATTCACTAAAGAAGGGGACAGGGACCACAGCTGGGCATCAGAAACAATGTAGAGAGGGAGGTGAATGAACACTAGTCCATTTACAGAAAGGAGAGTCCAAGAAGAACTCACAAAACTGAGGGTGGACAAAGCAATGGGACCAGATGGTATACACCCTAGGATATTAAAGGAACTATGGATGGTGTTAACAGCACCACTGGCAGCCCTGTTTAGTGAGTCACTCAATACAGGAGAGGTTCCCCAGGACTGGAAGAGGGCACATGTAGTCCCTATTCACAAGAGTGAAAAGAGGGAGGAAGCAGGAAACTATAGATTGGTCTGCCTCACCTCAGTAGAGGGCAAGATTATGGAGGCGCTGATTAAGGAAAGGATTGTGGAACACTTGTTCAAGTTTATTTCACCAGAAAGACTCCACTAAGCAAGCCCATTTGCAAGAAAGTCCCATGCGGACAGAATACATACAAATACAGTGAAATTATATAATAAAAACAGAAAAATACAAAAATTAAACAGCCAAGTGCAAATAGTTTCAAGGAAGTGCAAAAAGTCTGGTAGAAACACAAAATATGAGGATAACACCACACAAAGTAACTCATACTGATACAAATTACAATAATAATACAAAAATACATAATAATACAAAGCAGACATTATCAAAAACATAGGAACACCATGAGCCAAGGGGATGAACGACAGAAGGGGGGAGGGAAGCCTACATGCAGAGGGATTTAAGGGATTGGATGACACAATGGGAAGGGGATACAGGAAAGGATCAGTAGAAGGATGTGGGGGAGAACAAAGCTAGGGGTCTAAACTGAGTAGCAGTGGCAAGTCTCATAGGAAACTTTGTTGACTAGGCTTTTAAAAGCATTTAGGGGGACTAGGGTGGCTAGTTTAAGGGATGATTGTAGCTTATTCAAAGCAAGAGGGATAGTGTGGCTAATGGCAGCCATACCATATTTGGTGTGGAATTTTGGGACATCGAGTGTTATATACAAATTAGTTTGTAGAGCATAGGAGCAAGTGAGGTGGCAAAACAGGCTTGAAATATAAGGAAGTAGCTTACAGAGCAAGGCTTTATAAGTCCAAGCATAGATATTTAGTAGTATTCTGGTGGAAAGAGAGGTCCATCCTATTTCAGCATAGAGGTCGCAGTGATGAATCCAGGCTGGTGCATTTGTGATGAAACGTATGGCTTGATGGTAGAGAATATCAAATTTATGTAGACTAGCCATCGAGCAACAGCCGTATAAGATATCAGCACAGTCTAACAGAGGAAGGAAAGTGGATTGGACCAGCCTTATCCTAGATTCTTTGGGGAATAAGGCTTTATGTCTATAAAGAAAACCAAACCATTGCTTTAGCTTCTTTGCAAAAGCTTCAATGTGGGAGAGGAGAAGGAGAGATTATGCTCCAGAAGGAAGCCAAGGTATTTAAACTTATTGCCTAACAGGGTTACAATTGGCAATGGTGGGGTGGAATTTTTGGATACAGTGAAGTAATTATTGGGTTGAAAGAATATATCTTTTTTTTGCATTTAATGGTAATTTAGAGCGAAGACGGTTTTGCTACAATAGGTCGAATTCAGATTGAAGCTCAAGGCAGACATCTGTAATAGAAGGTTTAGAGGTGTAAATAACCATATCATCAGCAAACAAATGGAGCTTGGCATTTGCTGTATGATTACTTAGGGTATTGATGTATAGCATGAATAGGAGGGGACCAAGGATCGAGCCTTGTGGTACATCTCTAGAAAGCGGAAGGGCTGGTGAGAAGGCCCCATCAACCTTGATCTGCTGAAGACGGCCAGACAGGTAGCTAGAGAACCAGTTCTGAGTAGGTCCATCTATGCCATGCTCCTTGAGTTTGTCTAACAGTATCTTATGGTCTACTGTATTGTATCAAAAGCTTTGCTCAGGTCAAGGAATACTGCACCTGTGGTATGTTTGCGATCTAGAGGAAGAAGCCAGTCATCCGACACTTTCACAAGGGCAGTGGTGGTGCTGTGAAGAGGCCGGAAGCCAGACTGCAGTGGATTAATTAGGTTAGATTTATCTAGGTAGTCCCTGATCTGATTGTTGATTAATTAGATAGTATGGGTAGAAGGGATACAGGCCTGTAATTGTTGAGGTCTCAAGGGTCCCCAGATTTAAAAAGTGATAATATATGGGCTGTTTTCCATACAGCAGGGACTTCACTATTTGTGATGGACAAATTAAATAAATGCAATACTGGTGCTGTTAAGTACTGAAAGCCTACTTTTAGGAATAAAGGGTCCAGGCCATCTGCTCCTGCCCTTTTGTTTACAACAAGATGTAAAAGCAGGTCCTCGACTTCTTTAAAGGTAGGAGGGGAGAAGCAGAAGGAGTCCAGAGGTTGAAGCTTCATGTTTGGATCTATTGGATTTAGTGCAGGCTGCATATTGGCAGCTGGGGAGGAGTCGAAGGCAAGGGCTGCTATGGAAAAATGGGTATTGAATTTATTGTGTGTTTATCAGTAATAGTTATTCCCTGGTAGATAATTTTTGAGGAATGGATGGAGAAGATCTTCATCCTTTGACTGATTTAACGATGCCCCAGAATTTTGCTGTATTTCCCTTGGCATTGTTAAGGGCACTAAGACAGTGATTTGCTTTTGTTTCTCTAATCAACTTCATGCAGGTGTTTCGGTGGGCTCTGAAGGCTGTCCAGTCAGCAGGATCTTTGGTACACCTGGCAGTAGCCCACAGATGATCCCTCAGTATTAGAACTCATTTAATTTGTCCCGTAAATCAGGGACACAATGCTTTTTTGCTCCTGCATTTAATCAATGGTGCATGTTTATTGATAATCCCAAGCATGGTGGAATTGAAAATGGCCACTGCTTCATTAATATTAGTGGCAAGATGGAATTTTTGCCAGCGTATGGTGTGAAGGTCAGATAGGAAGTTAGCTACATTAAATTTCCTAAAGCTCCTTTTCAAAATGAATTTACAGGGAGGACTGGATCTTTCCAGGCCTCTGACACAGACCACAATGTTGTGATCACTTATATCATTGTGAAATACAGTAGAACCCTCTTTTAATGGACATGTTTGTGCATGCAGGTTTTGTCCATTATAAGGGGTGTCTGCTATATCCTAAAGTCTTAAAATATGAATCTCCTCCACCTCAGCTCAAACACAGGAGTTAAATTGAGAACATGCCCCCTCCTCTACCAACCAGAGGTATGGGGAAGTGCTATTTGTAGCTGATTCGGAACTGAGCAGTAAACAAGATTGGAAAGATTTTGTTGTACAGTACCTGTGCTCATTGGGATCTGGAAG
This sequence comes from Neoceratodus forsteri, assembly GCA_016271365.2. Taxonomy (NCBI): domain Eukaryota; kingdom Metazoa; phylum Chordata; order Ceratodontiformes; family Ceratodontidae; genus Neoceratodus; species Neoceratodus forsteri. The sequence goes on from CM057458.1 coordinate 945,928,199, forward strand.
CTGAGCAGTAAATGTGATTGGTAAGATTTTGCTCTACAGAATCTGTGGTGATAACGGGATCAGGAGGGTACAGGACTAATCCCCTGGAATAAGGTGTCAGGTATCAGGCATCAAGTGAGTTGAGTGATGTCTTTATAGTGCCAGACAAACCAGCTGAATAATCACGTAAAATCTGGCAGGCAATTTGCAGCATGTAACAGGGGCACAGAGAAGCTCATAGTGTTTGCTATACAAGGGTTGCAGAGTATGATATAAATGGGATTTGTAACATTACTGGCATAACTTTTGGCTTTTGACAAGGTAGATCTAGATAAGCGAATGTCCACTGTAAGTGTGTCTATTATAAGTGGGTTCCACTGTACTGCTGCTTGTGAAATTTTATGGGGTTTATTGGTAAGGATCAGGTCGAGAAGGGAGCTGTTGTTAGGATTTTTTTTGTTTGGTCTAGTAGGTTCTGAGATGAAATCAATCAATCAATCAAAATCTTTATTTATCCAGGCGGGCACCATTGAGCAAGGCTCATTTTCAAGGTGGACCTGGTCATGAATACATCAAAGTACAGTACAGAAGCAGGTATACAAAAAGCAATAATATACAAGGAAGAAAAAAGGATATACAATGCATACAGTACAGTACACGGTTGAAATAAATAAAAAACCCAGCATTATTTTACAATTGAAGAAGTCAGCAGATGTACAGTCAACCATAGGCATACAGGGGTTATAAGCAGAGATCTTTTGAGTGAGGCAGTTGGCAACTACACATATAGGGGAAAGAGGCTGTGTATGGGGTGGCAGGTTAGAGAGGTAAAGAAGAGGAGGGATATATTACTGACGAGTGGGGGGAAAAATTGAGCTAAAACCACAGAAAGTGACGATGACTGTCATGTACTTGTTTATTATGATAATGACGGAGGAGGGGTAGATAATTGGGACACTGCTATGGATGGGGTGGGACTTTAGCCAGGCTGGAGTGGACATGGAAGGGTGGGTGCGGCAGGCTGAGTTCATCACTCATGTCTTTTAGGAGGTGTGATTTGTTGCTGAGCCAGACAAAATTCTAATCGCCAAGGATTATTGATTCATTGCAATTGGAGTTTAGAAAGCTGCACAGGTACGATACTATGTCTAAACCTCTTGACGGTGGCCTATAAACGCCAATTATATTGAGAGATTCTGTAGACAGGAGTTGGATTTTTAGTGCCAGACATTTGAATTCCCTGGGTTTAGTGGTGGCAAGGAGGATGTTAGTGGGGAATTTAGCTTTTTACATAAATGACCAACCCCTTCCCCCCCGTGGGTCTATCAACATGAAAGGTGTTGTAGTTTGGAAGTGCTATTTCTTGGTCTGGAAATGTTTTCTTTAGCCAAATTTCGGATAGTACAAGGACATCAGGATTGGTATGAGAGATACAAGATTGCACAGCATCCAATTTCTTGGTAAGACTACACCCATTAATTAGCATAAACTTCATTCCTTTTGCTGATGCAAATTCTGCTGGAAATGCACGTGGGGAGGGAGGGCCTGGATTTACTTCAATATTTCCAGAACAAAGAAGTCAGAGGAGGATAAGCTGTTTTAGCCAGTAGCATGGGGGTGTATCTTTTAATTTGTTAGGAGGATAATTTGAAGGTCCATTTTTTAGTGTAAGAGAAGCAAGGGATTGTTGCAAAATGCAGTAAGATGCCATGCAGCAAGACAGGTGGAGGTACGGCAAGGGTGATAGCCAACAGGGTTGTGGGTAAGTCGCATAGTAAAGGGGAAATGACCATGGCAGGGTAGTAAGGAATACAGATGGAAGTGTTCCCTAGAAAGCAGTGAGCTGAGCAGGTGGGTGGCAAGGATTTCCCAGCAAGCGATGAAAGCCACTAATTTGATTAGTTGCCTGGGTGCCTAGCTGGTCTCCCATTGGCTATTTCTGAACTCTTTTGAATCTCTGGCACTTGGCACTCTGCTGACTCCCTGCCACACTTAAATTGTTGTCCTGCCCATCCACCCACCCCATCCCCGACCTCTATTAAATGCTAGTTGCTCAGAGCAAATCTCCACCCCCATCCTCTCACTGGTGAATATTCTGTCAACACTCACCAAGGGGTTGTCTCCATAGCTAGGAGCTTCTACCCTTAAAGGACCATCTTCCTCACAGCTAGGAGCTTTTTCCCTTAAAGGGCCATCTTCCTTACCACTTGCTCCGCTCTCATCTGACTTGCGCCACCGCTCTTGGTGCCACTTATGCAGCACTGGATCCAGTGCTGCATAGTAAGCATCTCACAATAGAATGTTCATTATTGTAACAAGACTTGTGCAAACAAATACACTGCCCTGGACCCAATGCTGCATAGTAAGCTCAATCTAAAGTAATCTCAGTATAATAACAGGATTGATAAAACATTTATACTACCCCACCTAATACTATTAATGATGGGGGAAATAGCAGAACAATATAGACCCTTGCCCATACCCCTTCTAGTACTTGGATACTTTATGCTCCTTACCTTATGCCCCAGGTCTGTTAATCAGCAACACACTATCAGGAATGTACTACCAGACTATTACTCTAGGGCAGATTCTGAGGGCAATACAAAGGGACTCTTGCAAGCCCCCTCAAAGCACCCACCCATCAACTTTCATCACTAATACCCACTTATTACTCATTACCAATGTTACCTGATGCCTCGCTGCTAATATGCTATACCCCAGCTGCAACTCTAAAAGTCTGCAAGCACACAAAGGACAAGTCTGTTTCCATCAATTGGCCTTACATATCCAGATACCTAAGGAGACTAATAATCTTCTTCCTACTACTTATGTCCAGGGACGTGCACCCAAACCCAGGACCTGCAGGAGCTGAAAAAGAAAAGGGTATCGGCCACCTCAAAATCACAGCCTTAAACATTGGAAGACTCCTGCCTAAACTACCTCAATTTCAGGCATGGGTGGCTCAGCATAAACCTGATGTGATCACCCTAACTGAGACCTGGCTATCACCTAAAATACATGATGCTGCTATTGCATTAGAGGGGCTGCAACACTTATCGCCAAGATAGACTGACCAAACGAGGTGGTGGCTGTCTAGACTACCTTAGTGATACCATCAAGGGTCAAGTCCTACCTAACAGCCAATGAACAAGTGAGATGCAGATACTCACCATCATACTCACTGTGAGTCTATGAAACAAGTCACTTGTGCTATCAGTAGTTTACATACCACCGAGCAAGCAAACCACTTGGTTAGCACTGTTTATTGACAGCCAAAGGAAACTCATACAGAATTGGGAACAAATTGTGGTTGGAGATTTCAACTCAAACTGGCTATCAAATGACACAGCCACCTCCAAAGACCTAATCGTGGGCCTCTACCTCACCCAAATGGTAACACAGGCCACCAGACAGAACTACAAAATGGGTTAAAGCACACTAATAGACTGGTTGCTCACCACCTGCCCAGAGCACATCACTGAGGTGACAGTCCTCCTGGATTCCCTCAGTGACCATTCCCACTTGATGTTCACCAGGTCAAACGAATTCACTAAGCCTATGCCACAAGCCACAAGAATCACTGTCTCAGAAAAGGTCATCTGGAGGCATTTAAGCAATACCTCAGGCCGATTGACTAGTCTGAGTTAGAAAATACCCAGGATGTAAGCCAAGCTCTGGCACAGTTCTGCTTCATCTACAGTAGAGCCTGAGACACATTCACCCCTCTCAAAACCGGAAAATTAAAGGAAGCTGTACTCCATGGCTCACTGGCTTTCTCCTTGAGCTAATGTGCAATAGGGATAATCTATGCATAAAGCTAAAGCCACTAGAAAACTAACTGAATTGACTGATTATGAGGCAGCAAGAAACCAGTGCACAAAACTCATCAGAAAAGCCAAGCCAGAATACTATAAACATCTACTAGATAATACTGTACATGGAATAATGGTAGGGAATTCTGGATTGCTGTACAATCCCTCACAGGAAAGGAATCCAAATCTCCACCGGACTTGATAATTACCACATCTGGAACTCTGCATGATCCTAGGGACATTGCTAATGCTTTCAACTCAGCGTTCACTGACCTCAGCTCGGTTCTACCAAGCAACTATCTAACCCCACTAATGCCTGAACAACCAAGCCTGCCCACCCAGACAGCTAATAGCATACCACCTTTCTATTTTATACTCATCTGCAGAGCCGACACAATTAGATACGTCAAGCGGGTGCTGGGCAAGACAAGGATGGAAAGCAATCAAATAGACAAATCTCTGTGCTCTGGAGGCTTCCAAAACAAAATGGAAGTCAGCACCTGGTATTGAAAAATGGTGAAAGAACTAACATATCTAACTACAAGCTGATATCTATCCTACCACCCCCTCAAAAGTACTAGAGCGGATAGTCTTGGACCAGTTAACTGACTACCTTGATAAGTACAATTTCTTTGTCCACAACAACACGGCCTCCGGAATAAGTATAGTACACTAACAGCACTAGTCAATTTTACCACTCTACTCTACAATACATTGGACACATGACTGGCTGTGGGATCTATCTTTATAGATCTCACTAAAGCATTTGACACCATCAGTCACAGCCTCCTCTTCAATAACTTGCTCTCAATAGGCTTATCCCCCGACACAGTGGTTTGGTATGCAAGCCATCTCTCAGGCAGATCTCAATGTTTTAAAATTTGAGGTCAACTGTTGGAACCAAAGGAAGTTACCCTTGGCGTATCCCAAGGATCCATACTAGGCCCATTACCATTCAGCCTGTTTATAAACTCCCTTCCCTTCACCTGCCCGGCTTGCATGGTACTTTATGCTGACGACGCTGTTATCTCAGTCCCTGGCAAAGAAATGTCAAAAATCACCTCCGATCTTCAAATTAATTTCCAATTGCTGGAATCATGGTTTCAGCAGAACAGGTTCCTGCTAAATTATAGGAAAATTAAAGACATGCTTTTCACTGTCCCTCACAATAAGAAAAGATGTGTGCCATTAATAATTAACAGCCAAAAAGAAGAAACAATTGAGCAAGACCTTTACAGCACTATATGCACTCCATTTGGTCCTTTTTGCATACATAATACACATATTGCTATTAGTTTCCTCCAGAACAGACTTTAAGGGTCTTCTAATAGCCACATTACAACATAATTGTAAGTGTAGGGGGATATGGTTACTGTTTCTTGTTTCAGTACCACTTGTTTTGTTTTGTTTTTTGTCTTTTTTTTTTTTACTTTTGGAAAGAATAAATATCAATCATTATTATATCAGTTACTGACCCTCCATGAACTGTCAGAAAATTAATTTTACCATCCCCATCTCAGGGAGCCCGCTCATTCAAAATTCTAGCCATTTCTCTGGCCAATAATTCCCTATACTACTAATTCCCCTTAGCAGTTGCCTTTCTAATCATTAGTTGACCTTAAAGGGAATTCTGATTCATCATTCAAATTCGTTTACTAATTTCTTCATTTTCTTCCCCCTAACCTTGCATTAAGGCCTCTGGCTACTATAATACTTCCTTTCCAGCATTCTGCTTTAATAGTGCTGACAAGGACCGGGGGCAACTGTTACTTAGACTATCACTGTTAACATATTCATTTGTTTTTATAAGATTCATTAAACCATCACAAGCATGTCCATTAATAGAGGCTCATATTGCATTTATGCTCCAGATTTGGTAACCTTTAATACTAACATGACCTTCTCAGGTAGTCCAAGTCTCCTGGAGCAGAATATATCACATGCATTTATAAATTCAACCCATCCTTTGTCCTCAGATTTTGCATGGAGCCCACCTATATTCCAAATAAGAACTTGCACAGTGTTGTCTTCTTATTTGTAATGTCTAGTCAAATTTCATCCTCTTCTAAAGAGTGACTGTCACTATAACCATCCTCCTCAATTTCTGAACAGGCAGAGCTGGCACCCTTACAACTAATATCAGCCTAATACACTAAACGTCCTTTTTGCAAAATTACATTAGAACTGACTCTCTTTTCCTTTTGTGTTCTCCTCTAATACGGGTCTTACTCCTTTCCTCTTTTCCATCATCTCCTAGCAAAATATGTTCAGTAGTAACATATTTAATATATTGTGTAATCCTTTGTTATTTTGGTGACTGGCTCTTTTGATTTTCTATTACTTCCTTGTTAGCATCTTTTGCCATTTTATCTTTTAAAAATGTCATCTCATTTCTTATTGTTGTACCCAGTCTAAGTCCTATCTCACTAAAATTGCTTTCTGCTTTGAGTAACTGTTCTTTTATTTTCAGTTTTTCAATGACTAGGCAGATCCACCCCTTATCTGGGGACACTATACCCAGAACCTGTCTTTAGATTTGCCCAACAATTTTATTAACCAAAACTCCTTTACAAACCTTACAAACTACAAGTTGTGTGTGTCATTTTGTTCTAATTTTCGCTTTTTGGAATTCCCTTTATAAATATAGTCAGCAGGATCTGTCCACTTTTAATTTATTGTTCTTTATAATCATTATTATTTTTTTTCTACTTCTCTTTTACTTTTTGCCTGTCTGTCTGATGTTGGGTTTTTATTCTTGTCAGTTTTCTCAATCTTCTCTATACTAAACATTACTTTTTTGTTAGAAATTACTTTCTTTTCTGATTCTTTCTGCCTTCTACATCCTTTATCATTTTGTGTACTTTCTTCTCTCCCAGTTACTTTTTTTTTCCTTCTAACAACAGTAAATTCATCATCATTTTTACTTTCAAGTGCCTTTTTTCCTAAACTGAAGTTGTTTAATCAGAGCATCTATCTCTTTCTTGTCTTGCTCTGCTACATTTTCTGTGTCCTCTTGGTTAGTACCATAGCTGTCTTTCCTGTTTGTTCAGAATCATTTACTTGAATATTTTCCTGTGAGCATTCCATTAAGTTATATGCATGTAAGTGTCCATTTATATCACATGCTTTAGAAAGTACTACTAGCTCTCTGAAATAATAATTACTTATCTGGATTCCCCTCTTTATTTCTGACAATCCATCACTTACAAATTTCAGGTCATCAGATTGATCCTCTGTATTAGTACCTTCCTGATTACCATGAATAGCAATTTCTTCCCCTTGCCATAAGCAGGGAATATCAAGGAGGACTTCTGCTGGAGGTCAAGGCTGATTTTCTTGATGTAGGGGTTAAAAAAGGCATCAAAATCCATTAAAGAGCAGGTTCTGGGTAGCTGCCTTCCCCAGTCTGCTCGACAACTTACCTCCTCAGTAGCATTGTCACCAAGTGTGGCATAAAAAGTCCTTGTAGTTTAAAAGATATGTCCCTCGTAAAATTGAAATTAGCACCCAGGGCCAAAAACGCACTGACTTCCCGGTCCTGAAAACATGCCCCTACGTCGTCCCACGCCGCCCTATTTTGCGATGTCAAAAAACGAAGGCTGCGTGAGCGCACCCCATTTACTTGTATGGGACCAGTATTTTCTAAGTGTTTTATGCCCTTTGGTGTTGGGATTTTATTCAATCAAAGCGATCGATCGACTAATAGGGCCCCTATTAGTTGATCGATCGCTTTGATTGAAACAACAAACAACAAAAAAAGGCTTTCTCTAAGTGTAGAGCATTAGATTAACATCAGCACAACAAGCTCTTCATACCATTGGCTTAGATGCCATACCTGTATTAAAATACAGTCAGGACCAAAATCCTTCTTTCGGGTAAAGTAGCTCCTCCATAGCTAAAACTGCACCTCACAGAACCACCGTCTTCCTCATTCTGAAATGTTGTGTATTTGGTAGTCTGTTTAAATGTGAGAATGGGATTGAACAGGAAGGGTTTAAAGGATTCAAGTGAGGACTTCTCAAAAGTTAAAGGGGATGTAAGTACGCAGGCAGTTCTGTTGTGCTTGTTGATTGAAGACTTATTGGGTTTGATTCTCAAAACTCGACAAGCCGCAACAAGAGCAGCTTGCGCTGATCACCAGTGCACTAGGTTCCCTGTATCTGATTCTCTATTGGGTAGGATCCTGGCAGCAAAGTCCCACAACTTGCAGCAACTGTGGCTGTGTGCCAAACAGTCAGCACATCTGGATGACTGACCGCAAGCTGCAGGGCAGCTGTCTGGCACTCTAGGACATCCCTGGTAGCTAGCAGTCCACCTAGCCATGATCCCCCCTTTATTAATGATAACTATGCCCCTAGTGATCTAGCGGACCCCCCAGCCCTGATCCCTTTCTTATTGAAAATCATGTCCCTGGTGGTCTAGTGGACCCCTTAACCCCGATTCCCTTTTTATTGATAAGCACATCCCTGGTGGTATAGCAGACCCCCCATCCCTAATTTGCCTATATAACATTCCCTGGTGGTCTGGTGGACACCCCCACTGCCCTAGCAGGCAGTGCCCCACAACCCCATTGCCTCCATCCAGACCCTGAGCCAGTGACTGGCACAGTCCTCCACTCTCCACCACAGTCGGTCACTGACTGAGCTGTGACTGAGCGTGTACTGTATTCAGTATGCCCTCAGTGATTGACAGCTCACTGAACTGTCAGTCAATGAGTGCATACTGTAGCCAGTATGTGCTCATTGACAGTTAAGTCAGAGGCTGGCCTTAGTGTAGAGTAGAGGGCTGTGCCTGTCACTGGCTCAGGTTTGTGAAGGGCGAGTGGGGTGGAGGAGGCCACTAGACTATCATGGAATGATATCTATTCTTATATGGACAGATCAGGGCTGGGAGGGTCCACTAGACCACCAGGGATGTGAATATTAAATAAAAGGGGATCAGGACTGGGGAGGGTTGGCTGGACCACCACGGATGGAATCAATTTTAATGAAAGAGGATTGGGAATAGGGGGACTGTGACACATGTTCCCTCCCACCCAGGGAGGACTCTGAGAATGGTGTAAGTGCACTGACCATGCCAGAGGGTGAAATTCTAAGCACAGTCCAGCCCAGTTAGACACAGTTATAATGGATGCCTGCTTATAACAGACATATACTCAAAACTAAAATCCATTTTCTATTTGTTGCATACAAAAAATCTCATATATGCAATACATTATAGCCCCTGTATAGCAGATGCTGTTCCAGACATTACAGGTCTGCAGTCCAAGTGTAATGAGGCACTAACCTGTTCTAGCTGCCCATTTAGCAAACATCAATTACATTTAAACCTAATGGCAGTTATCTAGCAAGCGTCTGGTACCAATCTGTTATCAGTCTGTTACAGTATCTGACAGAATGTCACACAAGAGTTCAGCATTGCCCATAAGGTATAAATGAAAATGACAAGATACAAAAAATGAGCGTGCGTGACCTTGCGCTGCACTTTGCTCTTCCAAAGTGAACCTTTTCTGATCTGCTAAAGAACAAGAATAAACTTTTGTCCAAGTGGCATCAGAATCAAAATCCCGGTTTCAAGAGGAAATGGGACGGAAAAGAGGAAGACATCAAGGAGGCACTGCTTTTCTGGTTTGTCATTGCCCACAGTTGTGAGGCAATGATAAGCGGACCACTGCTCCTCTAAAAGGCAGCACAGCTTACTGCAGCAATGGGCAAGCCCAATTTTTCTCCATCTGCAGGTTGGCTACATAGATGGAAGGTGAGGAACAACATCAGGTTCAAAAAAGCAGATGGTGAAAAATCAAACACTGACATGGCGAGGACAGAACAATGGGTAAAAGAAGTGCTGCCCACAGTTTTGGAGGGCTATGCAGTGCACAACACTTTTAATGCAGACGAAACCGGTTTCTTTTTTTCCTGTATTGGACAAGGCACCATGACTTTTAAATCTGAAACATTGATGGGGCATAAAAAAGCTAATGAGCTGCTTTCAGTACTGTGCTGCTGTAATATGGCAGGCACAGAGAAAAAGGATCTCCTTCTGGTTGGAAAGTCTTTAATGCCCAGGTGCTTCAAAGGTGTTCAGCAGCTGCTTGTTACATACAGAGCCAACCAGTTATCCTGGATGACAGCTGATCTGTTCACTGAGTGGGTTAGAGGCTGGGGCAAACAACTTAGGCATCGGAAAATTGCCTTAATCCTTGATCACTTTGCTGGCCATCCTGCTGTCCCTGGGCTAAAGAGTGTTAAACTGGTTTTCCTCCCCAAACACCACATGCATCATCCAGCCCTTAGATCAGGGCATAATTTACTCATTGAAGCAACACTATGTGCTTGCTATGAGATCACAAGTTATAGAGATGTTTGACAACTCAGAAAAACTCACCATTGCCATCTGTGTTAAAAAAATATCATTGCTTGATGCGGTGACGCTGATGAAGCAAGCTTGGGATAACATCACCCAAGTAACAATGGTTCAGTTCTTTATTAAAGTGGGTTTCCATTCGGATGTACCCACGGAGTATGCCACAGATGACCAAGAACAAGAACTACCCACTCCACCAGATATGACCGCCGACAAGTTCCTCAAGATCTGTCATCTTGGAGACAGTATGCCACTGGATGAAGAAGCAGGGCTAAGAGATGCTGATGAGGTGCTAAGTCAAATGGCAGCTGCTGCTAACAAAGGTGCATCCAACGAAGTGAATGATGACATGGATGCTGAAGAGGGAGAGCCAGAAGTGCTGGAGACAAGTGATGTGAGAAAAGCAATTCTCACATTAAGAAGGTCTATGGAGCAGCATCCAGATATCCAGCTGAAGTGGGAAAACCTAGTTGCAACCAAGTACATGTGAGTACAGTATGCCCAGTCAAAGTTTCACCAGTGAACCATGCCTGACTACTGCACACACAACCCACCCCCAACACGTAACACTCCTCTGAGTTCCTCTGAGTAAAAGTTACTCAAGTACTAAAATACTAAAGCAATGTTTTTAAAAAGTAACAAACGTTACGTTTTAAAACATCATGCTAAAGCAAAGCAACAGTTACACAAGCACCAAAACCGAAGTGTTCTGAAAAAGTTTAAAAACACATATAGCATCCACGGCTTGTTCTCCATTTCACAACCTCCGAAACAGACTCAAACCTGAAACAAAGCAACACAGTTACACAAGCACTAAAGCTGAAGTGTTCTAAAAAAGTTTTAAAACACAGATCACACCCAAGGCTTGTCAGCCTCCTAAACATAGTCATCACTAAATGTGCACTGTACAGCATAGCAGCACATTTCTGAGTTTAACCCAGTAAAGCAATGTACTATACTGGTTAACAACACTTAAGCCCTTACTCACTATCCGGGCACAACATGAACTGCCCTGTACAGCTGATCGGCACATTTGTGAATTTCACACAAACCATTATCCCCCATCTGAGCACAACAAGAACCATAAACGACAACCACAATCTGCAGTAATGCACCCATTATAGGTAAACTATAACACAGATATATATAGGACATTGCTTATATCAGATGTAAACATGATGAACCAATGGGTCCATTATAAGCGGGTCTGACTGCCCTGGCTGGTCTAAGGATACTTAGAATTTCACAGCTGGTCTAAGGGTACTTAGAATGTGCACTCTGGGAGGGTTTACAGAATCTCGAATTGAGGATATGGCAGCTTGCGTCTGCAGCATGCCCTCTAGCACCATGCCACAGGCAATTTTGTTACCCAGGGATGGCACAAACCCCCTTTGGTGCACATAGCCTGCAGTTGACACAGGCTGCATTTGAGAATTGCTCCTGGCATATTTTTTAGCTCAAGCAGCACTTTGCACCATCCCTCGTGGCGCAAGCCCCTTGTGCCATTCTGGGAGCTTTGAGAATTGGGCAAATTTTCATTTGTTTTTACAGTCTGAGGTTATTGTTTTTTCCTATTATTTCCATTTACATGGAAACAAAGAGACATTATGATGTCACCAAGGGAAGAATAACCAGAGCTACGTGGTGAATAACACTATTCACCCTGGCAGTGAATAGCTACTTTTATTCAGCCCTGTTATTTATTTCTCCCATGGTATAAATAAGCAATAAGCCACAATAGTGTGTGCATTAATGGATCTTAATGCAAGCACCAGAAGAGAGAGAGACATGAGGCCAAAGGCTGAGTGTCCTTATGCCCCCTGATAGTGCAATAAAATCCTTTATTGTAAACCCTGGAGTGGCTTATTGTATGTATAATATGGTTAGCTGCTCTGTTTGCATTATATGTAAAGTGAAATATTTTTATTTAATTGTTTTACAAAAATAATTTATTTAAACATATTTTAAATAACATAATATATGCATGAAATTGTCCCTGATGTTTACTCATTTCCAGGTGTGACCCTGAGGGAGGGGTTGGGGGTACAAGCAAAACAAATACAGGTATTGATGCATACTATACAAATAAGGTGCAGACAGAAATAGTACAACACGACAATAGTGCAAAATAACGAAAGCAGATGTCTGGAACATGACATGCTGTGCATCCTGAGACACAACCTAACAACTAGTTGTAACATATCAGTGCAATGAAATTTGAAGACATTAAAACCAACCCGAGGAGGGGGGCGAACTGAGGAGTGGAGAGGAATAAAGGGCAGGTCAGGTTGGAGCTGACAGGCATAGGAGGGGGAGGGCTGGAGTTTAAAGTAGTGCTTCAGGGAAGTTGGAGAAGATGAGAGATGGATGGAAGAGGGGAGGAGGAGGAGGTTCCAGAGGGAGAGGTTGAGATAGCAGAAGGCTGACTGCCCAGCAGAGGAGTGAGAGTGGGTGAGGGAGAAGGTGCGGGGATCCCTGGAATGAAGGGAGCACAAGACATATGGAATGGGACAGATGAATGTGGGTAGGTACAAGGGCAGTGCCTGAAACCAGTATTTAGAGATGAAAGATGCACAGTGGTGTAGGCAACGGGAGGGAAGAGGGAGGGCAGAGTGCAATGATGAGTGCGAGAGGGTGAGTTAGTAGCAAAATGACAGAAGGTGTCCAGTCTGGGAAGGAAAGAGGAAGAAGTAGTACCATAAACCACATCTGCATAGTCAAAAACTGGGAGCACCATCATTGTAACCAGCTCCCAGTGGATATGCGGAGTCAGGCAGTCTTTATTATGGTACAGGGCACCAAGCTTGGGGTGGAGCTTGTCATGGATAGCATTGATGTGGGTAGAGAAATCAGGTCTGATGTTGAGCCATACACCAAGATACTTGAAGGAATTGATCATTTCGACGGGAGAACCATCCAGGGTGGTGAAGGCAGGGAGGAGAACAAGCCTGACCAGTTTCTGGCTGGATCCAAAGGTCATGGACAGTGTTTTCTTGGTGCTGCTCTGGAATTGGTTGGCCTGAAACCATCACAGGACATTATGGGAGCATTGCTGGAGCAAGACTTCCACAGCCTCAGTAGACAGGCCTGAGGTGTACAGAACAGAGTCATCTGCATAATGTGAACATGTGAGTGACACAGGCAGAGGGGAGATCATTGAGGAAAATGGAGAAGAGGATGGGACCCAGGCTGGAGCCCTGATAGACCTCAGCCTAGACTGGGAGTGAAGAGGAAAGGATGCCACCAAATTATATTGACTGCTGACGGCCCGAGAGGTAGGAATGGAAACATTCAGCAGTAGAAACTGAGAGGCCAACAGAACTCAGCTTGTCCAGAAGGAGTGGATAGACCACCAAATCAAAGGCTTTGGCCAGATCAATGTAAATGACCACCATGATGTGCCCCTGATCCATAGAAACATAGAAACTGATGGCAGTTAAGGGCCACTTGGCCTATCCAGTCTGCCCTTTTTCATTGTGATTGCTTTCACTGCAGACCCTTCTAGGGTTACATAACTTTCTCTTCCAACACTTTCCTATCCCTTATGATTCCATTATGCCTATCCCAGGCTTTCTTGAATCCCATCACAGTTTTCACCCCCACTACCTCCACTGGAAGACTGTTCCAAGCATCCAATACCATTTCTGTGAAGAAGTATTTCCCCACAATGGGCTCCAAAACCAAGTGGGCTAAGATGTCATAAAAGGCAATTACAGATCTCCAAATACAAAACTAACAAGAGACAGAACTATTTTACATCAAGAGTGTGTAAACTTTGGTATATGCTCCCAGAATACTTGGTGAGCATCACTACAATAGGGTCATTCAAAAACAGTTTGGATGATTACCTTCTGAATTACGAGGGATGAATATACCCTACTATTGCAGGGAGGGTGGTCTCAATGAGCTAATGCCTACTTCCACCTTAAAATACCGAGTTTTACCAAGTATCTCTCCTGAACCTACCCCCCCCCCAGCTTCATATAGTGACCCCTTGTTCTAGAGCACCCTTTCCTTAAAAAACTACCTTCCACCTGTACCTTATTCACCCCTGTGAGGTATTTAAAGTCTTTATCATATCCCTCCTCTCCTCCAGGGTGTACATGTTTAGTTCCTGTAACCTCTCCTCATATGGTTTTTGATGCAGATCCTGTACCATCTTGGTAGCCCTCTTCTGGACTACCTTTACTCTGTCTATGTCTTTCCTAAGATGAGGTCTCCAAAACTGGACACAGTACTCCAGGTGGGGTCTTACCAATGACCTATATTGGGGCAACACTACTTCCCTCTTCCTGTTGGTGATACCCCTATCTATACACCCCAGCATCCCACTAGCTCTCCTTATTGCTTTGTTGCATTGTCTGGCCACCTGTCATCGAGGCACAGGTCAGGAAGCAAAGGAAAACCAGGAGCAGTTATAAAATTCACAGGTAGCATTTTATTATCAATAACAATAGAAGAAATAAAAAATGTTCAGGATAGCTATATACAAAGGCAGTACAAACAGAGAAAATAAAATTCCTCCATCTAAGGGTTTCTTTCCAATTTCAAATCTCAGTGTCTCCCCAGCAAAAGATTGTAGCTCTTTTTCTAATAAGTCTTTGCTTGGTAATTAAGTTCTGTGACATCAGTTCATTAACAGACATCCTGGTTCTCATAAAATGTATTAGAACTTTATCAATTTCCTTGCAGATGCAACAAAATAAAACATGGTATCCCAGAACTGACCTGCTGTTGACAGCTCTGCAAAACTTTGTACTGCATCTCATGGTTGTTCCATTGAGTTCCAAATAGATTTTTTTGCAATCATTTCAACAGTATAACTATATACAATTTCAAACAGAGGGATCCCAGTATCACTTACCATTTCACACAAAGATTCACATATACCGCAGATACGCAAGGGGAAGAAAAGACAGAAACAGCAAGTGAAGGCAGAGAGACAGTGAGAGGCAGAGAATCAAGAGACCGTCAGAGTGATCAGTTCCTAGGTCTCATGAGAACATTTGGTTGCACAACCAGACAGACAAGAGACAGAAAAGGGGAGGATAGAACAGATTCTTGCGTTTAACTGTTTCTGCATAACAAATGGGACAGGGCCTTATTCAGACCTGACACACCATCTTCAGGTTATCTGATATGATTACCACCAGATCCCTTTCCTGCTTGATCATTGCAAGTATCTCTCCCCCATTTTGTACTCCACCTCCTGGGTTTCTGTGACCCAGGTGCATTAATTTGCACTTTTACACATTAAACCTTAGCTGCCAAACTTTTGACCACTCCTCCAGCCATTTTAAATCTCTTTTCAGCCTTTGCACCCCCTCCATAGTGTCCACCCTGTGGCAGATCTTGGTGTCATCTGCAAAGAGACTGACCTTCCATTCCAGTTTCTCCGCTATGTCACTAATGAAGACATTAAAAAGGACCAGCCCCAGTACCAATCCCTTAGGCACCCATCTAGTCACTCTGCCCTCATCGGAGTGAACTTCATTTACCATCGCCTCATATCCCCTAATCAGTTTCTTACCTATAGTAGGTTATCACCTTATTGCCCACCCCCATGCTAACCAACTTGTTTATCAGCCTCCTATGTGGAACGGTGTCAAAAACCTTGCTGAAGTCCAGGTAGGCCATGTCCACATCCCACACCTGATCCTATACCATGGTTACCCATTTAAAAAATCTATTAGATTTGTTTGGCACAACTTCCCCTCTGTGAAACCATGATGCCTCAGGTCCTGCAGTTCACTGGATTCCAGATGTTACATGAATCTTTCCTTTAATAGTGATTCCATCAATTTCCCTACTACAGAAGTCAGGCTGACAGGCTTATAATTTCCCGCCTTCTCCTTGCTACCACTTTTGTGAAGTGGGACTACGTCAGCTCTTCTCCAGTCCTGCAGGATCACGCTGATCTCTAATGAGCTGTTAAATAAGTCTGTCAGGGGTGCAGCTAGCACCTCCCTAAGTTCCTTCAGAACTCTTGAATTCACCCCATCTGGACCCATGGCTTTTTCCACCCTCAGATTACCAAGTGCTTTCCTGGCCATCTCCTCAGAAAAGGGAACGGTGTCTACTTCTCTCCCCTCTAGACTCTTGGTGCTTATTTGTGGTCCTTCCCCCTTCCCCTTCTACTGTGAACACTGAGCAGAAGTATTTTATTTTTTTTTTATTTATTTATTAGGTCGAGGATTACAATACCTTTGAGCCAGGGCTCTTTTACAAAGGTTCCACTTCAGGTTACAATTCAGAACATGAGACATGTAAGTCAGATTACAAATTCAATACATAGGACAAGGTTACAAAAGTGTAAGCTAAACAGAGTTACAAAGTATCTGAGAAACAAAACAAGTTTTGGAGGCTAGGTTACAAGGCGATAGTGGATGAGGTGCAGAGAGGATAGAGGACAAGAGACAGGAAGAGTAGAGGGGGTCGGAGAGCTATAGAGGAGGAGCACAGCCAGAGGCATTGTCATAGACATAACATGGTGAAGTGCATGCTAAGGGGTAACCAAGTGCTAATAGGAGAGAGAACTGCATAAGGTTAGGGAAATATTCATGGGGTCAGCTAGTGGAGGCAGTCATAGGAGCTAGAGGCAGTGAGAGAGAGGTGGAGCCTTGATTTAAATGCACCAAGGGTAGGAGTGGAGTAGATGTAACTGTTTAGACCATTTAGCCAGCTGGGTGCCCTGTAGGCAAAAGATCTTTGACCTTGTGAGGTACGACAATGTGGAACCTGCAGGAACTGTGATTCAGACCCCCTGGTTGAGTGGGGGTTATTGCTAGGGTGCAGGAGTGCACACACTCCAGGGGGCGCAAGGCCCATAGTTATTTTCTTTGCCATGGTGCAGGTTAGGTACTTTATCCGACTGGTGAGTTGCAGCCATCCAGTGTGTGCATTGAGGTCACATGAATCTGTGAGGTGGTGGGATCCAGTGAGAAGTCGGCAGGCCTTATTGAGGGAGGTGGATATGCATCTAAGAGCGGTAGCGGGGGCAGAGCCAGAGATGATAAGCCTATAGGCAATAATGGAGACAACAGAGCTCTGAACAGTGACAGACAGGGCTTCTGGGGTAAGATGTTGCCTATGCCAGAAGAGAAGGCCAAGGTATTTGCTGCTTTGGCTACAGAGTCAATGTGGGCACTGTAAGTTAGATGAGGGTCTAGAGTGATCCCAAGGTACTTAATGGCTTGAACATGTTTCAGGGTGACTCCATGGCTGGTTTTGATAGATAGGGGATGCAGCTTATGCTTGTTATGAGAGCTGCTGAACATCATAGACTTTGTTTTCTTATTATTGAGGACCAGATTGTGATTTGAGAACCAGTTTTCAACAGATGTGAAGCCAAGCTGAAGGTTGTCTTGTAGAGGCTTAGGATCCTTGTGGGAGGCAAGTATTACAGCATCATCTGCATAGAGGATGATTGTTTCGGAGCAAGAATTTGGAAGGGAGTTCAGGAACAAGCTGAATAGTGCAGGGGCCCAGAATGGATCCCTGGGGGACACCTGAGCGAACAGGCCTGGTATCAGAGAGGACATCTGCAATTTTTACTCTTTGAGACTGGTTCTCCAAGTAGCTTTTGAACCAGGCAGTGGAGTCGGGAGAGAGCCCAGCTTTCAGAAGTTGCACAAGCAGTAGGCGGTGATGGACAGTGTCGAACGTCATAGTCAGATCGATAAAGATGGACCCAATTAACTGACCATTGTCCAGTGAGCTGTGAAGAATGCCAGAGAATTCCAGTAGGGCAGATGAAGTGCTATGTCCTTTCCTGAAGCCATGTTGTTGCGAGCACAGGATATTGTATTTGTCCAGGAAATCTGTGAGCTGATCTGCTGCAATACGTTCAAGGGCTTTGGAGAGGAGTGGCAATATAGAGATCAGATGGTAGTTTCCATGAGTGGCCCTGTCACCACTTTTATGGGCAGGGGTAACAGTGGCAGATTTCCATTTGTTACACCTGGCTGAGCCTAAGTGAGAGGTTGAAAATATATGTCAGTGGCTGTAACACCTCATCAAGGATGAGGGACAGCAGTTTAAGGTCAAGTGTATCACTGCTGGATCTGGATTTGGTGATGGCTTTGGTAATGTATTTGCGGGCTTCATGCATCCTGACTGCTTTGAAATAAAAAGGCAGGTGGCTAAAGGAGGAGGAGGCATTGTGGGGAGGAGAGGGAGAGTTATAGTCATTGAAAAAGTCAGTAGGGAGAACACTGCTGAGATCAGTGAATGCAGTGTTGAAGGTATTTGCTATGATTTTAGGGTCAAACATAGTAGACCCATTTCTGTTGAGCAAGGTAGGGGAGTTTTTGGCTGCTTCCCAGTGACCCCTTTAATATTGTTCCAAAATGCCCTCCTGTTACCCCAGGTATCCGTGAGAGCATTCCTGAAGTAGGTAGATTTATTTTGCCGGATAGATTTGGTACAGTCATTCCGTGCACATTTATAGTTTTGGATGTCAGTTTCTTTACCAGTGGTTCTGACCAGATCCCAGAGGTGATCTCTAGATTTTAGTTGATGTACGAGATCGGCCGAGAGCCAGGGATTGCAAAGGGCTTAGACTTTGTGCTTTTTAAAAGGAGCATAGGAGTCACAGGCTGCATTGAAAGTGTTGATGAAGTAATCCAGCGCAGTATTTACATCTGTTGCTTTGTAAATAGGGGACCAGTCTTGGAGGTTGAGGCATGTTTTGAGATGTGAAAACTGCCCACGTGGTAGAACTCTACTAGTGATGATATTAGGAGGGGGCTTGCGGAATTTGTTTGACCATTCACAGATGACAGGGGAATGGTCACTAAGCGAGTTAGGGAGGACTGAGGAATTTTTGATACGAGTTGGGTGACTGGTAAGAATCCAATCCAGGAGGGTGCTGGTGCCGGATTTGTAGTTTTTCCTGGTTGGAGAGATGACCATCTTGGTGAGATTGACTGATGAGATGGCATCCTTGTGGACCCCTGCATCAGATGTGAGCTAGTTTATATTAAAGTCTCCAAGCAGAATCATTTCAGAGTCAGGAGTTTGGGACCTGGTGAATTCCAAGACAGTGTTAAGGCCATTCCCTTGTTCTTTCGGGGGGACATACACTGAGGCAACTGTGAGGGATTTGTTATGGGCACCTAGTAAGATTCTGATAGGGAGAATCTGTGCAGCAGTGGCTGGGAGGGGGCTAGTGATGGGGTGTCCCAGTAGTGAATCTTTAAGGTAAATTGCACATCCACTATTTGTTTAAGATGTTTGCCTTTTCTTGGTCCTCCTCTGTGCAGCCCCCTCCTCCTTTTTTAAAAAAAAAATATTTTTATCCCCCTCTATTGGATGTCTCCCTTTCAGCTCAGACATCCCCAGCCCTGTCACCCTGACATCCACTAGGACTTACCTGCCAGCCAGTACCCCCAGGGCTTGTCCCCCCCATTGGGGCCACTGGGCTCCCCCTCACCCCTGTCGTGGACAGGATCCACTAGTTAGACTGGTGAGCCCAGCAAGTCAGGTGTAGGGCCTGTGAGGGCCCAAGCATCATTCTGCCATGGGTAGGTGTTTTCCCCTTTTTTTCTTGTTACCTGGTGCAGAGAAAGTAGTGTGTAATGATGCTAATGGCTGAGCTACCCATGCTCCTGTGCAGGGCACACTAGGGTTTGTCCCCACCTCCACCCCCCCACCCCCGTGTGCGGTCCCAGTGTTCCAGGCCTCCAACTGAACTAGGGTCAGGCTAACCTGAGCACTGGTCCCACCCTGCCTGAGAGGAGAAGAGCAGTCCCTCGGATGCTCAATCCTCCTCCTCCCCCCCGGCTGGCCCCCATCCTCCTTTTTAACCATACAATTGCTCCCTTTGTCTTCTTCTCTCTCTCTCTCGGACCAATCCTATTCTCCATCTTTTTTGAATGACCTCCCCACCGCCTGCTCATCTTCAAGCATCCACATGTATGCGGATGACACTGTGTTGTTCATGTCCAGAAACTCCCCCTTTGAGGTGGTGGTCAACCTCCAGCTGGACTTTAGCAACGTCCAGCTCTGGTTTCTCACAAACCAACTCTCAATGAACATCAACAAAATGGTTTCTATGACCTTTGGCTCCAGACAAAAACTGTCTAGACTTGATTCCGCCCCCACCTTTTCTACTCTCACTGGTACAACACTGGACGATGTCCCCTCCTTTAAGTACCTTGGACTATGACTACACAAACATCTTGATTTTGGGGCCCACATTGACACCATCCACCAAAAATTACTCCCTAAGCTCGGCGTTCTGTACAGACACTGGAGCTGCCTACCGCTGCATGCCAGGAGAGAAATAGTCCAAAAGATGATTCTCCCTGTCCTCGATTTTGGGGATATCATTTACAGCTCTGCACCCAAGACTGCCCTCTCCAGACTGGACACCCTCTTTAATTCCTTCTGCCACTTCATACTTGGCTGCCTCCCACTTACCCACCACTGTGATCTCTACACCACACTTTCCTTTCCCCTCCCTCAACACCAGACGCCTATCACACAGCATTCTTATTGAAAGTTCTGGCTTGGTACTCTACCCTCTTACCTAACCTCTCTCTTACTAAGCCCACCACTGTTCTGCTACACCCTCCACGAATCCACATCTAGAATCCTTACACTGCCCCTACACTGCACTTCATCTGGTTGCGCAGCATTCTCGTTCAAGTTCCCTAACATCTGGAATACCCTCCCACTAGATATTCACTCTGCCAACTCTCAATACTCACTCTTGTATCTCCTTTGGAAGCACACAGTCCACTGTTGCAATTGCACCTAATCTCTCCTACCTGCCATTTACTCTGTTTACCTTCCCCCCCCTGCATCTCCTCCCTACTCCCTCCAAATAGTCCCAGGTTACCCTACTCCCAGCTACCCCCCCCAATTCCCCCAACTCCTTCACCTCCTTTCTCCCCATTATATTTATTTTTCCCGGACCTTGTCCCCTTGCAGGGTTCTCAGCATCCTGAAGGGGAGTTTGTCCTCAGCTTTTCTCCCCACCTTCCACCCATAACCACCCCATTTCATTCTCGAACATACAAACATAGGAAATTTGCCAGCAGATAAAGGCCTAGAGGTCTATCAAGTCTGCTTGAATGTGCAGCTAGCACCCCTTATTCTGCAGCTGCCCCTCCCTTCCACCCTTCCCCTTCATTAACCCTCCCCCTTGTCCTGTCCCATCCTCGTTTGAAGCACTCCACTGTTCTACTGCATACCACTTCAGCAGGTAACGCATTCCACCCAGCCGCCACCCTCTCTGTAAAAAGTGTCTCCTCATCTCCTCCTGAACCTTCCTCGCTCCAGTCTCATATCATGGCCCCTGGTGGCCCTCCCTTCCCTTACTTTGAACAGCCCCTCTGTACCTGTCTTGTTTATTCCTTTCATGTATTTAAAGGTTTCAATCATGTCACCCCTGTCTCTCCTCTCCTCCAGTGAGTACATGTTCAACTCCTTCAACCTCCTCTCGTATGATAAGTCCCCCAGCCCCTTGATCATCTTTGTCGCTCTGCGCTGCACCCCCTCCAGTAACTTAATGTCCCTCTTCAGATACGGACGCCAGTACTGCACGCAGTACTCCAGGTGTGGTCTAACTAATGACCTATAGTGGCAGAATCACCTCCTCCCTCCTCGAGGATATACCCCTTGCAATACAACCCAGCATTTTGTCGGCCTTGCAGCTGCCTTCCTACATTGTGCCGAGTTGTTCATTGACCCTGTAATGAGCACACCCAGATCCTTCTCCTCCTCTGTCTGGGCTAGCTGCACTCCCCCTAGCTGGTAACTCCTCCTTGGGTTCTTCATCCCAAAATGCTGCATCTTGCACTTTTTGGCATTAAAGCCCAGTTGCCAGGTGTCTGACCAGGTTTCAAGCTTTGCCAGATCATCCTGCAACCCCTGCCATCCCCCTAGGTCATCCACCACCGTGCCTACCTTGGTATCATCAGCAAACAGACTGATCTTGCTCTTGATGTCCCATGATATGTCTGCAATGAATATCCCAAACAACACTGGTCCCAACACCGAGCCCTGTGGAACATCGCCCGTCACTGCCCTTGGGTGTGAGAGCTCCCCACCCACCACCACCCTCTGTTGCCTTCCCTACAGCCAGTTTCCTACCCATCTCACCAGCTTTGCACCCGCCCCTGTGCCTACTAATTTCCTTCCCAGCCTTCCATGTGGCACTGAGTTGAATGCCTTACTGAAGTCCAGATACAGGACATCCACTGCATGGCCCCTGTCCAGTTGCCTAGTTACCCAGTCATAGAACTTGACCAGGTTGGTTTGGCAGGATCTGCCACGTATGAAGCCATGCTGCATGCTGTCCTGTAGTCCTTTGGCCTCTAGGAGGGCCACCAGCCTCTCCTTCAGGATAGTCTCCATTAGCTTACCCACGATGGATGTGAGACTCACTGGTCTGTAGTTTCCTGGTTCATCCTTGGGCCACTCTTGTGGAGGGCACCACATGAGCCATCCTCCAGTCCTGAGGTACACACCCTGAATGTAGTGAGGCATTAAATAGGTTCTGCCAAGGTCCTGCAAGGACCTCTGCCAGCTCCTTCAGTACCCTGGGGTGGGTGCCATCTGGGCCTGGTGCCTTATCCACCCTCAGTGCCTTCAAACCCTCTCGAGCTCTGCTTTCCATGATTTCCCCATCTGTCACCACTTCCCACCCTGCTTCTGCCATTTCTCCCACCTTGGGTGTCACCCCCCCTCTTCTCTTTAGTAAATACTGAGCAGAAGTACTCATTTAGTGCGTCCGCCTTATCGCACCCTGCTTCCACCCAACCCCCCTCCTTCCTAATCCTTACTATGTGGTCCTTACAGCTCCTTTTCTCCCTGATGTACTTAAAGAAGTCCTTTTCCCCCTTCTTAATGCCTTGTGCCAGCCAGAGTTCCGTAGATGCTTTGGCTCCCCTTACTGCCCTTGTCACCTCCTTCGATTCTGTCAAGTACTACTCTCTGTCCTCCCCCCTCCCTGTTTTCTTGTACTTCCTAAAGGCAGCTCTTTTCCTCCTTACCTTTTCCATGACCTCCTTGCTCAACCAGATTGGTTTCTTAGCCCTAGACTTCTTGCTCTGGGCTTTGCAGCAGGTTTTGGTTGCCTCCACTATCCCCAGCTTTATGAGCTCCCACCTCTGGTTAGTGTCCATACTAGATTGAATTCTGGCCAGGTACCCTTTTACCACTTCCCCCATCCTCCCAAAGTCGGCCCTCCTGAAGTCCAGCACTATTGTGCCAGATTCCACTCCTTCCTTGCCCATATCCAATGTGAGCCATACTGAGTGGTGGTCACTCCCTGACAGCGGTTCCTCCACTGTAAGTTCTCTCACAAAGTCCCCATTTGCCAGCACAAGGTCAAGGGTATTCCCTAACCTGGTTGGTTCACTGACCATTTGCAGCAGGAAGCTCTCCTGGAAGGCATCCAGCAGTACCTGCTCCCTTCTGTTCCTGGTTGTTGGGGTGCTCCAGTCCACTCCTGGCATGTTGAAGTCCCCCACAATCACCACACTACCCTTCTCGCAGGTCCTTCTGATCTGTCCCTCTAGCTCCCTAACTCCTCCATCTGAGATGGTGGCCTGTACACCACTCCCATTCTAAGAATCCTATTCTTGGAATCCTGGATTTGCATCCAAAGTGACTTCGTACTACCCTCCTCCCCTTCCTCCCTTACACACTTCAGTCCTTCCTTCACATATAGTGTCACCCCCCCCCCTTTCCCAATTACCCTGTCCCTATGAAATAACCTGTACCCTGGTACAAACAGGTCCCAGTTATTGTATTGGGTGGCCCATGTTTCCGTGATGGCTGCAATGTCCACCTCTCCCTCTGCCATGAGAACCTGTAACTCTGCAGTTTTCCTCCCAAGGCTCCTAGCATTAAGAGTAACCACCTTCCACCCTTCCCCCCATCCTGCCCTCCTTTCCTAGCATCACTAACAGTACTTGCCATTTGTCCTTTGTCACTGTTATGGGGGGTAAGCTCATATGGTTTCCCAGCCTGTGGTCTCTGCATATCTCTTCCCCAATTGCCACCCCCACTCCTAGTTTAAATTCCCAACTTCCTCTATGTACTCCTCCATCCTCTGTTTCAACACTTTCTTTCCCTCCTCACTCAAGTGTAGTCTGTCCTTGGCATAGAGACTACTGTCCTCCCAGGTCCCTCCCACCCCCCAACAGCCCATACCCTTTAGCACAACACCAGGTTCTTAGCCATCCGTTAAATTCTCTATTCTCAGCTTTCTTGTTGTGCTTGCCTTTGGCACCGAAGTATCTCTGAAAAGTTACTGATCTTCCTGCCC
Organism: Neoceratodus forsteri; assembly: GCA_016271365.2. NCBI lineage: Eukaryota > Metazoa > Chordata > Ceratodontiformes > Ceratodontidae > Neoceratodus > Neoceratodus forsteri. The sequence continues at coordinate 945,952,634 of CM057458.1, forward strand.
TCATATAATTGTGCTAGTTCTCAAACCTCCTCTGGACTGTATCCACTGTCTTGTCAGCCAGGTCATTTGTCCCAAGATGTATAATTAAATGAGGCTTGTCCCTACCCTTCTAGCGTATTCTCAGAACAGACTGTCCCACCCTTTCTGCTGTCATTCCTGGCATGGCCTCCACCCAAATGCCACTATGCCTCTCCCCCTTGCTACCCCACCTAACTCCTCTTAGTATTGAGTCCCCCAGCACTAAGATTCCACCCTCTTACTCCCTGCTTGCTTCCATTCATCTCCCTCTCTCATTTCTAGCTCCTCTTCTTCCTCCTGCACATTATTTCCCCTTTTACCCTGTTTGCAATTCTCCCAGCAGAACTTCCCCGCTCCAGTTTGGTCCAGGCATTTATCAATTACTCCTCTAATTTCATCACTTCCTCCTCCACCTTCTTCCACTCTAGCAGTGCAAAACTATTTTCTGAAGGCCCTTCACAAATGCCACTCCTCTCTCTTCATAGTAACCTGTTCTCCCTTTCCACTCCATGACTTTTGCCACTTCTTCGCCTCCCTCACAAGTCCCTATCTCCTCCTTCCATTTGTCTTTTGTCTCCTGACCTGGTTTCCCTGGCAATTGTTCTTCCTGGCCTGGGCCCTTGTCTCTGCTTCCTTCTTCTGACCTCTCCTCCTCACCACTGTTGGCTTAAATCACCCTCCCTCATCTCCCTTCTTCCTCCCTCCAGTATTGGGCTAAACCCACCCCAATCTGCCTTGCCTGTCTTAGTTCCTCCTGCAGACCCTCAATCTCCTTTCTAAGTTTTTCTATGTGGTTGCACTAAACATCCTCCCACACTCCAGGCAATTTTAGAAAGATTGGTGCACTTGCAGTTGTTGCAGCCTACCACCCTACCCGTTGCTGTCGTTGCCCACCAGCGACCCCCCACCTTCCAGATGCAGGATACCAAACACTCCCCCAAGTCTCCCCTCTCCCTCCTCTATTAGTGCAAAACATTTTCTTTATTTCCCTTACCTCTTTTGTTGCACACGTTTAGATATATTGAGCAACTGCTTTTGTATTCCTATCCTTCCTATCCACACTCAAAAACAGACTTTAAGTAGCCATTGCACAACCTTCTTCAAACTCCTACTCCTCCTTTCCCCAATGCAATATCAATGCGAAGAAGTAATAATGAAAGCTCCTAGATTTGCATTTGTTTCCCTTCCACTGAGAGAGCAGTCACTTCTTCACTTGCTGCTGTTCCTTTCCTGGTATGCCCCTCCTACTCCACACCCCTTACTATACCCAGTGTTTAGCTCCTTTCAATCAGATTTAACAGGGCATATAATCAAGAGTTGGGGGAAGGGGGCGAAAATTTGCAGCAACCAAAGACAGCAAAGAATACACCACCACCACTACGTTTTAAATCCTCAACGGCCCAAAAACAATTCTAAGTAAGACAACAAAGAAAGTACAGTGTCACCAAAAGCCCACAATCAAAGTCTAAAAGAAAAACAGCAATTACCAGTTACTGTAAAGCATTGAATTGAATATGCTTCCTTCCCCTTCTGGCTTCTATAACATTCAAAAATACACACATTTCTATCTCAGCTCTTTACCCTTACCATCAAAAGGTAACTCAACTTCTCAGCACATCTCTCTTCCCTTCCTCCCAGGGCCTCAGCATTCTGATGAGGTGCTGTTCTTGGTATGTCTCCCCCCCCCACATCTGAGCCAGGTCCTATTCCCCTTGTAAGGCTTTACAGCATCATGAAGGAGCGTTGTTTCTCAGATGCCTCTCCTCCCTCCTTCCCTTATCCCTTCCCTCACCCCTCCCCCTTTGCTTCCCTATCCTTAAATAGGCAACCTATGCACTTGACCAATCCACTGTATATAGTCCCCTCCTCCTAGCACTTTATAGTGTACCCCTGCTGATAGTCTACACCTTACCCGCCTCGTTATTACTTCATGTATTACTCAGGGTGTTGTTGTCCTGTATGGTATATCAATATGTGCTGTCTCGTCTCCCCTCCTGATTGTTTTACCTTGCACTATGGGGTACACTTTATGCATATCTTTATGCAAATTTCTATGTTTGGATATACTAGCCTTTATTTTAGCCGGTAGCTTTGCCTCTGTATTAGCCTGTAATTAGCCTATATATTAGCCTGTTTGTATTTTGGTCTGGATATGTTTTTACTCCCCCAGGACGCTTCTGGAAATGAGCTATTTTCAGCTCATGTTGTCTTTCCTGGTGAAACCTTTTCAAATAAATAACTAATATACCTGAAAAAATTTCTTATCCCCCTTCAATACTGTTTGGCTATTCTTTCCTCAGCTTGTGCCTTGCGCTCCTTACTGCCTTGCTTGCCTCCCTCCATTTCCCCAGACACACTTCCCTGTCCCCTCTCTCTGGATCTCCTTATACCTTGTGAATGCCACTGTTTTTGCCTTTACCTTTTCTGCCATTTCCCTTGAGAACCATAACTCCTCCGTCTGCTTTTGCTTACTTTCTTGACGTACAGGTTTGTTGCCTTTACTATGCCTTCTTTTAATCTGTCCCGTTTGCCCTCCCCCCACCCAGGACATCTCCCCGCTGCCAGGTCCTCTCAGAGGCATTCCCCCATCCTCAGCCCTTCTGAAATCCAGTGTGAGATGGTTATTGGTCCTCAAATGACTTCCCACCCTGATGTCCACATCACTGTCCCCATTTGTAAGAACCAGGTCCAGTGTTGCCCCACCCCAAGTTGGTTCACTAACTAGCTGCCTGAGGAATGCCCCCTGCAGGGAGTCCAGGATGTCTCTACTTCAAGGCAGTGCTGCAGCAGGGAGGTTCCACTCTACATCTGGCAGATTAAAGTCCCCCACCAACACCACCTCCCCCTTCTTAGCCATCTTGACTGTGTCTTCCAACATCTGTTTGTCTAAGTCCTCCCCTGTGTCAGAGGCCTGTATACCACTCCTTTCCAAATGGTGGTTCTGTCTCCTGACTCGAGATTGACCCACAACACCTTGACACCACCCAACCCTTCCCTGGATTCCCTGTACCTCTGTCACATTTATGTTTCCATTAACATAAAGTACCATTCCCTACCTTTCCTTTCTACCCTGAGAAGATGGAGTCAGTAACATGTAGTAGGGAGGAGAAGGTGGAATGGTGCTGCTGAAAACCAGACTGGAAAAGGGACAGGAAGTGGGAGGAGTGGAGGAAGTCAGAGAGCCATGAGAAGACCAATTTTTCTTGCAACTTTGCAAGAGAGGGAGGGAAGGAGATAGGATGGAAGTTGCCAGGTGAGGAGAGATCTCCCCCTTTGTGGAGGGGGAGAACCTTGGCCAACTTCCAAGCCTGATGGACACAACATAAGGTGAAGGAGAGGTTGAGAAAATGAGGGAGGGTGTAGGTGATGGCAGGAACTGAGAGATTTAGGAGTTTTGGGTTCAGGCCATCAGAGCTAGATTAGATTTTGTAGATAATGAGGCTTTTTTCTGGCTTACTAATGAGACTGGGCACTTGACTGTGCAGTGCTAGGAATTTAAGGCATGGTCAGGTGATGTCTCTCAGCCAATGAAGCATCTCAGCATTTTTTTCGCCATTTTATAAATCTAGATAATTCACAGAAAATCCACATTCATTATAATGAGGTTTCCTGTAATAAATCTGGAAATATGTAAAGATTTAATAGGACATATTTCTAGCTATCACTGTATCTTGTATATTCATTGGATAGTAAACATCATTATCCCTACCTGTCAACAAATGCTGTTAAAAATAGTCACTAGACAAAATCAAAAAGGACTGCCAAGTACTGTAGGGCTGTTTTTCATAGCTGGTCCAAATAGAATCCAATGCACGTGTGTACACACACATCAAAAATATATAACAAACAGAATCTTGTGCCCTCCTAAAAAAGTTGTCCAATTGAACAGCAGGAGTTTATGAGGGATAAGTTGTGTAAGACAAATTTAATAGACTTCACTGACTCAGTGACAAGGGCAGTGGACAAAGGCCAGGAGATGGACATCCTTTACCTGTAGTTCAGCAACGTCTTTGATTCTGTATCACACAGAAGGCAGGTGAAAACAAATGGGTGAGCAGGGGCTAGTGGAAAGAGAGTAGCTGGATAGGGAGCTGGTTGTTGTGTAGACCCAGAGAGTGGTATGTAGAGTATTCTCAGGTGTGAGGGTAGCGACCAGTGGGGTTCCACAGGGGTCTGTACTAGGACCAACCCTCTTCAACTTGTACATCAGCGACATAGGTGAAAGGCTACAAGGGTAAATGAGTGAGTTCAGTATTCCTTGACTGAGTGGCTCACTCCTTGTGGAGAAAAAGTGACTTTATGATGTTACCAAGGGGAGAATAACTAGAGTTATAGAGGAAAATAACATGATTATCTTTGATGACAGCTCCTTCCACAGAGCCACACTTTTGGAAATGTAAGCCATTGGCCATTCCTTTCCTGTGCCAATGCAAAATATTTGTGGAGGACTTCTACTATCTGTTCATCTTTTATTACGTCACTGTTTTCTTGATCCTTTCATGAACTATCTCCTTCTGCTTTGCTTTGCTCTTCTCTTCTCATTGCAATATCTGAAGAATATTTTACTAAATTTGGCCTTGAGTTAATCTATTCCTCTTCTTCATATTTTGGCCTTCTGATTTTGCCTTCCCACATGTCTCACTATAGCTGTATTTTGCTCTTAAGTTGAGGTATACATTTTTGCTTTAAATGGTCCATATGTTTTTAAGGGGTTATCATTGCTCCTGAACCTTGATGCTCATGATCATGTCTTCCCAAGGTACAGTACTTATGCTGTATGTTCCTACATCTTTTTTATGTAAGCCCCCCTCCCTGGTGTCTAGGAGTATGTCTGATGGTAAAATCTGTGGGGAAGAGGGCACCCATAGCCATAGATAATGAAGTCAGAGAGTTTGTTTTGTTTACCTGGGTTGAACTGCTGTTGCAGTGGGGTGCCATAGACTCTCATCTCCTGGGGCGCAGGCAGCTGGAGGTGCAAACTGAGTTAGTGCAAAATTACAGATTTAAGAGGTCAAAATGGATTTAATGTCCAAACAAGTTAAAACAAACATCCACTCCACCAAGTGCTGGGGTTTAGGTGGGTATAATTAATACAAGACCAAGATCACAGAGGTCAAGTGATTGAACAGGATCTTCATCTCACTACAACCCTCTGGAGCTGAATAAGGCTTATTACTCTGGGATGAATAAGGCCTATGAAAATATCAACTCTCTTTCTCCCTCCTGTGCCACAGTTTGACATTCTCCTCCGGCTGTACTGCTTCAATCCCACTACTGCCCTCCTTGCAAGCATCCAAACAGAGAGCTGGGCAAACACGTGCTACTTTTGGTGGTCTCACCTCTGGCAGTCATGGGTGAGTTGAGGAGTCCTTAAGGCTGCAAGCATACTAGCTGTAGCCACCAGGGCAGTCAAGTTGGACGATCAGTGGACACACCAGCTGGGACCAAAGGTTCTACCCATAAGTGTGGCTGCTTGAAAAGGCTGATGCTGCAGGTCCCTTGCAAATCCCCAGGCCATCCCCACCTACTCCAGCTTGGCTCTCCTAACACCACCAAAGTCCCAATGTGGGGTGATTGTGAAGCGGTCTGCCACCCTGCTCCACTGATGACTCAGCTCCCACCTCCAACCATGACCCCGGACATAGCATCTACCTGACCGGCTTCAGGAAGGGACCCCTCCATGCCATCCCACCCTGGTGCTGGGGAACATGGGGCAGGTACTCTGAACTTTGGGCCCTAGCTCCCTTTCTTCTGCAGCAGCGTGGAGAGTCCATACAGCAGCACCACAAAGCTGGCATGGTTCTCCTTCCCCCCCACATCACTCCACTTCTCCCAATGACACGCAGTTTCTGGGGTGGTGGGCTGGATGGCACTTGCCTCACCGTGGCCCTGAACCTCGGTCTTACAGACCAACTTCACTGCCTACTCGCTACAAGGGATTCTCTTCCTCCCCCTATGGTGCCAAAACCCCCTTTATACCCAGGAGCACCCAGGGCTGCCTGCCAGCAGGTGGTCCCAGAGAACTCCCTGGGCTAAAACCTCTAGCAAAACTAGTAAGATCCTGAAGGGGGCTTACATCTACATCTACTTTGTGCAAGAGTATGGTTTATTCTGTTTTGCTATGTGTTTCCCTGTTTCTGCCAATTGTGAATCTGATCATGTTATTGTCTCTGCTGTCTGTTGTTTCTTTAATTTTTACTTCTGTAGCCAGAGCATCCTTGTTGCTAAGGATCTGATCCAGTATTGCTTGACCCCTAATTATTCCATAAACGCAGTGTGTCAGAACACAGTTCTCCCTAGTATCCAGAAAAGGCCTACTATGTATGGGCTTAGCCATCTCCTCCTCCCAATCTGTATCAGAGGAGTTGAAAGTCTACCATCCCATCGGTAACATAAGTCCCTTGATTGTTGTTTAAGGGATCACTTCCTGAAATTTAAGGTCCTGGTTCTCTTTCTGGTCATGTGGTCTATAGTATAGATCATTTGTAACTGTGTCTCCTCTACCATTAAATACTCTTGGCCGGAGTTTTCAACCTCCTCAAGGAGGGCATGTATTTCTGTCACTTGTGATTTACTTCTGCTATATAGTGCCAGTCATCCTCCTTTTTCACCTAGTCCATCCTTCCAATATAAATTATAGTTCTTTATCTCATTTACTACAGGTCATTCTCATCTCACCATATCTCATTCTCTACTTCTCCTAATATGCCAAGTTTTCCATAGTGATCAGTGTCTCCAGTCCATCCAATTTGTTCCTTAGGTTGTATGCATGTACAACCCCCCTCCCCTTCTGGCAGCACAGCATCCAACCTGCATCACTGCCCTGGGTAGGGGTGGACATGGTCCTGAGAACGCCTGTGTCTAGGGGTATATGGTGTATATGCTCACCGGGAGCCTCTTGCACTCAATTGTACAAGTTGCCTGACTGTCTGGTGGAGTTGGTGGATGTAGGCACATTAGATAAGGAAACAAAATATGTTGAACTTCAAACATTTGACTATTTACTAGAAGATCATGCCAAATTAATGTTCATGCACAGTGCTGGTCCAAGGACCTCAGTTCATTAAATCACAGTCAATGAATTGCTGTTGACTGTTTTTTACCAGTCACCATCACCAGCCCAGTCATCATGCTCCCAGCAAAGCCGAGCCTTGACAGAGCTCTAAAGCAGGATGAAAGTGTTTGGCAGTGCTAGAGACAGAAGGAGTGTCTGATATCTGACTGCAGCTTTTTATTATTTTTATTTTATATAATTAAGTTTCATCATTCACACAACTCATGTGTTTGGATTTTCACTGGAGACTGTTGGGCCGAGCTGAATGACTGACCATTGTGCACAACACTGCTTTGGCTCCAGACCATGCCATTTGTGAGCTGCCTGCCTGATTTTGTTCCATGTTACTTATTACAGATCACCTGCATGCCAGAAAGGTGCCCAAATGTCAGGGTGAACTCTCATCTGGAAATGCCCATCAATGCTGGCACCTCCCTCGCCAGACGCACAGTGCTCCTTTGCTTTGAAGGCCACCATGGCTCACTGGGCATCACCTAGGCAATACTTCTGTGCATATCCAGTGCAACCTATGACCCACCCTACTGGGAATGGGATTCCAATGGTGCAGGCCATTGGCACCCTTAACATTCATTTGCATATTCCCCTTCCCCAAGACTTCACAAGGAATGAATCTACTGCCTAGATTCTGCTGTCTCAATTGTAGTACCTGCTCCATCTCTCATCCTTCAGGTTCTCAATGTTCTCACTTTCTTGCAGGTCTCTGGGGTCACACCACCACCAGGATGCCCACAGTACTCTTCAGAGGAACCCACCTCAGAACCAAAAGTCATCAATAGATATCCTTGAGGGGACACCTCCCCAGATTCCCACAATCTCTTGGTGGTCCCTTAAAACTCCCACACTATAGATCAATTCCCAGATCCTCACCCATGAGTCCCATGGTGCATAATATATCCCAGTTGCACAAGGTCCTTCCCTGGCAGCCTCCATGTTCCCACTCAGTGTTCTACCAAACCCTCACCATAATGAGAGTCCAAAACTGTATGCCACTCCCAGGTCTCTGAGTGACTGGTGCCTGTGCTTTCAGGCAGAAGAACACCATGAGGGTCTTCTGTACCCCTGGCTTGCGTCCTGTAGCCAGCTACCTGGTGGACACAGTATGAGTCCATCCCTGCTAAGCAAGCAGGAATACCCTTCACACCCCTGCACTATGTGGGTGGTGCCTGGGTTGCCCCTTTCAGCTGGCATCCATACCATGGATTTCCCAGCTACCCCTCACCTGTACCCATGGAGATGCCTACCCAGTACAGGCATCTGGAGTGACAGTGCCCCCTGCCAGCTTAAGCACCTCCCGACTCCTATTTTACAGACACTTTAATCTTAAACCTCCTACCTCTGCTGTCTCTGGAACCATGAAGGCACCCTATCTATATACTCCCCATAGCTCTTCCCCCCACCAGCTTCAGCCACAGAGGATGATGACAGGGCATCTGTCTTCCACTGGCCACATTTGGTAACAACTACATCACCCTACTGTAAGGAGGTGGTTAATACACATGTGTATATATAAAGGCTTCTCAATGTATATGTTCATTCAGTTCGCTAGTATGCACACACCATTTTGATTTCACTACTGTTTATCCTTCCTGAAAAGATCTTCACTACAGTACCATAAAAGGATGTCCAGTTTCTCAAGAAAAAGTTAACTCTTTCATCCTTATACCTGCACCTGATCCAAGCATTTATTCTCTGAATCTGGGCTACAGTATGTATTGTTTATTTTCAGACTGGATGGGAAGTATTTCCAAGAAGATGCCTCTTGCATTTCTGTCTTTAATCTTCTTTCCAAGGTTTATGAAGTCTTTCTTGATTTGTCCTTCCTTTTTGCCACTTATGTCAGCAAGAGACTCCAACATTTTGACTATTTTTTCAGTTATACTGTGTGCTTCATTCTGGCATCAGGTAGACAGCAGAATACACTGTTTTCTGTAATTCTATGGAAAGATTATCCATTTATTAAGATTAGGAGCAGGTCACCCATGACCATTCCTTAATGGACACTTGAAATGCTGCTGACAGCTACCCTCTAACCTATGGGACTATACTTTGAGTATACGCATATTAGGGAGAAAGGTGTGAAATGAGGCAAAAATGGGTACACTCAAAAATTTTAAAAATTGCCAACACTGTTAGTAAAAATAGGTACTTTCTTTTGTTAACCCCGCCAGGGGGTCAAGCCCTAGGGGAACAGGGAGGTGAAGGTAAGTCCTGAAGGATGCCAGGGTGACAAGGCACTGGGGGTGATGGGTAAATGGGGGCCAGCCAGTGAGGGGGGATACAAAAAAAGTAACCAGTAAATAGTAGCCCCTCCCTACCTGTCAATCATCTGTTTTCCCACACATTCAATAGATGGAGTGTGTGTTTATTATGGAGCAGAGGAATTCAAACTTCTACAGAATTCCTCTAACAGACAAATCACACGCACGCACACAACCAAAGGCCTTCTATAGAGCCACAGTAATAATCTAATCTGTGGCAGAGTAAACAGCAGTAGAGATTGCATTAGCAAGTTAGTAAGGCTAGGAGGGTGATTTTTCATGATCACCAAAGAAACACCAGGAATTAAAACCGTGAAATGTACTTTATTGTTTAAATGTGTTTATGTGTGCGTAAGGAGAGGATCACAGGAAGAAAACAATTCTTAATTATGTATTTATTTTCTAAAATGTAAGGAAGTTTTACTTTTCAGTGCCTGGTTGAAGTTTTTTATCTTTTTATTTTAGTCTTTGGTAACCGGTAACAAGTGCCTGTTTTCAGGGGTGACCTGGGAGCGCTGGGTGGTTAAGTGACTTGCTCAGAGTCACACAGTATGCAAGTGGAGGTTGTGAGACTCAAACCCAGGTCTGGTCTTCCGGATATACCAAGCTCGTTCACAGCTTATTACTCTAACCTCTAGGCTATACTGCCAGCCCATTTTTGGTAAGGAAAGGTGGTAGCCATGTTAGTGCTAGTAATCTGGGGTGAGTGAAATAGATTATGAATTCTGTATGTGATTAGCCTAAATCCCATAGCCTGACTTGTCGCAATTTGTGCATTTGTGAGAAATTAACGTATGAGTCTCAGAATGTATTTAGCCAATCAGGAAGTAAGAAATGTTCAATGCATTTTAGAAGGATATGAATGAAGAGAGGGGCATAAACTCCTTTTAGATATGCAAATACCTCAAAGCTAAAGCTAGCTTGGACTCTGGCTTTGAATGAAGAAAGGAGGGTGAGCTCTTTCTAGATATGTAAGCACCTCAAAACTCAGCTAACATGGACTGTGAATTTAATGCAGCTCCCCCATTAACCCCTGAGTATCTGTCTAAAGCCAGAACTCTAAGCAGGTGGAAATCTATGATTTTATTCTAGGTTCTTTGCCAACTAACATCAGACAACAAACATCTGGCAAATAGCTATACAAAATGAATTTCTTTGCCAGCGGAATAGGTTCATTGATTTTAAAAATAACAGAGCACTAAAATAATAAATTTATGTCCTTTCTTTCTACACTGTGTCTCAATATGTGAAAGAAGAAACATCTGCTAAATAGTTTGAAAGAACATTTAGGAGTTTTGGTTCTTCCATAAAGTTTTGTCCTCAGCCATTGTTTCAAGCAGCTTTCCTTGAGTAATACCAGAAAACAAGTGTTGGCTTGTGCTAACAAGGCTGCTCTTGTGATGTTGATGGTGTTACGTAAGCAATAACATATGACAGTGTGTGCGGTTATTAAGGGGATACGTGATGGGACGTTATGTGATAGCTGATATATCAGCATGAGTAGCAAGTGAGGTCAGGGTTATCGTGAGTGGCTCCGCGTAGCAGAGCCACGAGTGACTGAACCCCGAGCTCACTTGCCACAAGTGTTGATATATCAGCTATCACATAAAGTTCCAGCATGTATCTGTTTTGTACAATAGGGGTTTTAAGTTCAGTATGATATTTACTTGTGTCTTGCATTGTTTCTTTGTTGTTTGCAGCTATATTGTTCAGTGTTTTGTTTTCCTTTGGTGTTGTTCCACAGTGTTGATTTTGTTTCTGTAAGTGGGTTTTGGTAGTAGTCTTTCATTCATTGTTTTCGTGAATGGGGTTTCATATCGCTGTTTGATTGGGTTATGCATGTGATATCAGGATGTGATATTTTCTTTGATTGGGTAGTGAATGTAGTCTTCAAAATTTTTATTGTTCAACTTGTACTAAGTCATTACAATTTACAGAAATTTAAAACACATATAAATACAATATCATTGTCCACATACATAGAGAAAAACATTATATCCAGCATAAACAAGGTTATACACAATAATTTATCAATATATGTGCAGTATATCTCAATTCAGCTTGATTATTCAGCTTACATTAAATCATTATGAGCCAGTAAAATCAGGAAAAAATAAATATAAGTGTTACAATTAACCATAAATACATAAAAGCCATAAACCATGCGACTCCTTTTTGGGCTTAGCTTTCCCTAAAATAACTGCGGCTTAACATGTATGTAGTTTTTTACTTTCAATTATTTTCAAAAAGGAAGCAACAGGTATTAAAATTTCTTTAACATTTGGTTTTAGGAGATAAGCTGTTAAATGTACTGGTTCATATTCCAGTTCCCTTATAATATTTCCCAGAAGTTTCTTCCTATATTCATTGTATAAAGGGCATAATATAAGTAAATGTTTCAAATTGTCCTGTCCATGCCCACATTTACATGAATCATCTATTTCATCCTTATTTTTTACATATCTTTTTCTATAGCTCTGATTTGTGAAGCATTCAAATCTAAATCGAGTTAAAGGGTAGTGAATGTAGTATTCTGGTTGGATGAATGGGTTGAATGTCGGTTGTTGATTGGATGTAGTATGCTGTATTTGTGTGTGATTGGTAGTTGGGGCTTGTGGGTGGGGTTTGTGTACGGGATCTCATCGTGTGTAGTGTTTCTGGCAGTTCCTACAATATTCTTAATGTTATATATTTAGTTTTGGTGTTTTTTTAATCGGGCTTTATTTTATGCACTGTATGTTGAGGTGTTTTTATAGTTTTACTCTGCATATTTTTTTTTTAACTGTCTTTATCCTCCTATGGCAGGTCCTCCCTCATCATCCACCAACCTATCGGACTCGGGGTCTTTCAGGGGCTTGTAGCACTATGCGCACCCCGGCAGATCCCCTGAGCTGGTCCAGAGGTATCATCCTCAGCGGACCCCCACTTTTTCCTCCATTTTTCTCCAGTGGACCTACGCGCGAGACCCCCAGAAGTGGTAGTACATGCGTGTGGAGGCACACATGCATACCACAGCTCCAGATGGGGTCTCCTCCTCCCTCCCCCGAACGGCCTATCGCCGAAGGTCCTCGGAAAGGCGCCGCTTCTCCGGTCTCCACCAGAGGGTGGCCAAGCTCCGAGGTGCCTGCTACCCCCCTAACCCCAAGGTAGAGGAGCACCTGTTGGCAGCCAGCTCTAGTCCTCTCCCTCCCCCCCAGCTGACCTCCAATGACCCAGGCTCATTCCCGAACCCAGGTCACCGGCGTGGCGTGAGGTGTGGCGTCCAGTGCCTCAACCCTCTAAGCCACCAGGCTGGCCTTTACTCTGCATATTTCCATATGAGTACGGTTACTGTGTCAAGATTTGGAGCTCTAAAGATGCGGTATGTGTTTAAAAATTTTATTTTTATTTTATAGGCACATATTCATTTGGTGATTTCAGGTGTTCACTTTTCAGGTAGTGCTGGTTGCTGTCCGGTTTACTTTACCAGGCATACTGTGCTTTATTTCAGAAATTTGCAACTTTTTTATTCTGGTTTATGTTGTTTTCAGGTGTTTTAATTTTTTTTTTTTTTTTTAAGGTACAGGAATGTAGTTTGGTTATTCTGATGTGTGACGTGTAGAGAGTGGTGACATTTAGTAGTGATGTGTACATCATGGCCCAGATATTCAAAAGGGTTGCGCCATGCGCAACAGGGTTGCGCATGCACAAGTCCTACATTGCGCCATTCTGCGATATTCAGCAGGAGGCAGTTGCGCCACTGAAAACAGGTTGAGCAACAGTGCAATGCAAATGAATGCATGCTCAACAGGAGGGGGAGGAACCATGCATAAACTGCACAACCCGATATTCAGTCGGGTTGGCGCAGGGATAATACCCGGCACAACCCCAACCTGCGCCTGCACAACTTTGAGCCCCCAAAAAAAAGGATCAAGTTGAGGGCCACCCACAGGTGAGCTGCTGTATTGCAGGGCGCAACACAGCAGCTGCCACCTGTGGCTGGCCCCCAACTCAGTCCGTGTGCCCCCCCCACCAGCCCGATTGCAGGCAGAACATGAAAAGAACCCCCAAACATCTCCCTAATGCCTGATTGCGGGCAGAATGTATACTGACAACCCCCAGTGCCCGATCGCGGGCAGAATGTATACCAACAACCCCCCACCAAACATCTCCCAATGCCCGATCGCGGGCAGTATGTATAATGACACCCCAACATCTCCCAATGCCCGATCGTGGGCAGAGCGATGAAAACAACCCCCAGTGCCCGATCACGGGCAGAATGTAAAAGACCCCCCAGCGAATATCTCCTGGTGGTCCAGTGGACCGATAATGCCCGATCGCGGGCAGAATGTCCGATGACAACCCCCAAACATCTCCTGGTGTCAGTGTTTCCCCAGCACCACCCACGAGCCCCCCCCGCTCCCCGGCGGCTGGCGGGCGGCGGCATCCCACCTGCCTGGCGCCCGCCGCGCCGACTGACTGTCCGGTAGGGCTGCCGCCGATGGTGCAGAGCTAGAGCCAATGGGCGTGCAGCCCCTACCGTACATGACAGTCAGATTTGTGAATGATGTTCATTCCAAATCTGGACTATCATACTCTGCTTATGGGCTACACCCGATGGCTCTAGCTCTGCAATGGGCATGCAGCCCCTACCGGACGATCGACAAGCGGCGAAATTAATGGATCTTTACCGCCATGCGGCTGGCAGTGGTGAGCATAGTGGAAGTGGCGGGGACACTGAACACCGAAAGATGTTTGAGGGTGTCAATGAACATTCTGCGCGATCGATGCGTCCACTGGACCTGAAAATATTCGAAATAGCCGTCTTCATTCTGCCAGCGATCAGGCACCTGAAAACTGTTCACGTTCTGCCAGCGATACATTAGGCGAAAATGAAATATTGATCATGATCGTTCTGCCCATCGATCGGGCGCTACGAATATTCGTCGATCCCGGCGGCTGCTGCCTGGCAGTGCGGCCAGGCGCAAGTCCTCGGGGATTGGCGCACCTACATGCTAATGGCATGCAAATGGGGCCATAATCAGATGCAAATGGCACCCCCTGCACCTTGCATGAATTATGGCCCCATTTGCATGTCACCTTTTGAATATCGGAATTTGCGCATGGCGCAATGGTACTTGCGCCACCGCAAGTTTAATGCTCAACTCTGACAACTTGCGGTGGCGCAAGTTCCACTGCGCCATGCACAGTGGCTGTGGCTGGGGGGTGATATTCAAAGGAGTTGCTCAATAGCGCAACTCCTTTGAATATCGCCCCGGCTCCACCCCTGCGCAACTATTTTGAGCAGCGCAAGGGCTTGAGCCTCAGAATGGCGCAGTTTGAATATCCGGGCCCATGTGTATAACTTCTAATAAGTTTCATTGTTTACACGTCACAAGGTGGTTATCACACTGTGGCTGTCATACTTACATTTATGTGATGGTATATCAGTTCACCCCTATTGTACAATGAGTAATTACTGTACCCAGCACCCCAACATCATGGTTTGGAGGCATGAGGTGTCAGCAGAGTGCCCTTCAATCACGGGGGGGGGTACTATAATTGCCCAATAATCGCAAGCCCTGAAGTGTGTTAGTGAATTTATAAAATGGCACCAAAATAATAAAACATACATGGCTAGATAGATTTTTAAATTAAGAATAAATCAATTTTCATCATTCATGTTGTCAGCTGAACCTTTTTCTGTTTTTGCCCAACTGTCACGGTTACTGAGAATTCTAAAGCAGTATAGTGAAATTTCTATGCAGTTAGGTTAGGTTAGTTTAGAAAACAAGTTCCAATACTTGTAAGGCACTTTCCAGTCCTGTATGGTTATTTGTCAATTACTGCACAGATCTGGACAGCTATTGACTAATCAGATCACTGGATTTTTTTGCCCATTTTATAAAAGCAATAAGCCTCAACAGGTTGTGCATTACAGGATTTTAATGCATGCCCCAGTGGTGTAGTAAGGCACAAGACCAAAGTTCAAGTGTCCCTACAGTCCTGAGAAGTGTATTAAAATCCTATGATATACACCTAAAAAATGCCTTTAAGTAGGTTTTTGGGAAGGAAAATGAGATTCAGCACCTGACCATGCATTAACAGAGATTTACTGCACAGTCAGATGATGTCTCTCGGCCAATGACATTTCTAGTTTTTTTTCTTGTCATTTTATAAAGGGGAGTATTTTTATTTAATCCCACCTATTTCCTGGATGGACTATACAGCATTTTGAGATACCATACTTTAAAAACATCCACACACACACACCCACACATGCGCGCGTGCGCGCGCACACACAAACACACACACACACGCACAATGACAGCTGCCTTCTTTCCTCTCCATTCTTTCCTCTCTATCTCATGTACTAGAGAGTAATTGATTTCAGTCTTTGTTTACTAGGTACTCAAAAAATACAGAAACTGGAGGTGGTACAGTACTGGGAATTTTTAACTCAAAATTCCCACCAGCAGACTTCAACTCAGCTTGGTATATGTAACCCTTGTACACTGGTTTTAAAAACCCAATCCTACTTCAGAAACCTGCCATCTGGGGAGGTAGAAATACATGGACAGCTGGATAGAAAAATAAGGACAGTCACATGGACACATACACACACACTAAGCCTTAAACTGACAGACAAAAAGCCTTGCACAGAAAACTTATGAACCAGCAGACTGACACAATGGAGAGACCCACGCAGACATTGGACAGGCAAATTTAGCCCCTTGGAGATACTGTATATATATATACATATAAAAATGCAGACACACATGGACTGACACATACAGTAGACACTTAGACAGACACAAACAATGCATCAGACTGCACACAGAGCCTCAGTCACACTCATGGACAACTGTACAGGCAAACGCGGACCTTCAGAAACACACCTGAACCCATCGGGCCCCACACCTGCCCACAAACACACAAACATACACTAAATTTGCATGATAAACACAGATAATCAGACAGACAGACACACAGAGCCTTGGACAGACACACATAGACAGCTGGGCAAATACACATGGACCCTCATACAGATACACAGAACCTCAGACAGACACACAAGAACCACCACAGTGACACAACAATGTGACATGTGCACAGCTTGGAAAAGACAAAGATGGACCCCTGGATTGACACACACAAAGATCTGTGTACAGACATAGACATACAGCCCGGGACAGGCATCTAAAGGCAGCTGGACAAACAGCCATGGATTCTAGGATTTGCACATGGATCCCTAGCATTACACACACATACACACACATACACACACATGCACACCTGTGGACAAACACCAGGACAGTCGGAGACACACTGAGAGCCTTTGTCAGACATACAAAGACCCCTAGGCTGACATAACAAAGTGTCACACATTGACCAAGTATAGACAAACATAGACCCCACAGAGTGTCACACATGAACACAGGAACATAGAGAAATCAGATTGTCACACAGTCATGGGCAGACACACATAAATAGCTGGACAGATAGAAATGAACCTTTAGACAGGCACACAGAGCCTCAGATAGACACACACACACATAGTCTTGTACAAACAAATATGGGACCCCAGACTGACACATAGATACACTCAGATAGATGCACACAGAGCCTTTGGCAGACGCACATGGACTGATGATCATATGACTGATGAGCAGACACACATAGACCCTTAATGCCATAATGACATTCAGAGAGTCTACCACAGTCAAACATAGACCCCCAGTCTGTCATAATAGAGTGGCATGCATGGGCCCTGGGACAGACAAACATGAACCACTGGTTTGATCCACATACAGACCCATGAACAGACATATATAAAACATCATATTGATATACATAGAGCATAGGCCAGACACAAACAGACATCTAGACAGACAAACATAAGCCCATGATCATACACATGAACCCCTGGAGTGACACAAAAATAGGCCAGTGGACAGACAATCAAAGCTATGGACACACAAAGACCCTATACTGACACAAAATAGTGACACACACATGGACCCAAGCCTAAAGAAATATGGGTCCCTGGCATGGCAGACAACACACACACACACAATCGCAGTGCGCACACACACACACACACACACGCACACACACAAACCATTTGCACACAGTGAGCCTTGAAGAGACATGCATGAACAGTTGAACAGATAGACATGGGCCCTCAGAGAGAGACATAGTCTCAGATTGGAACACACAGAACCTCAGACAGACACACACACAGAGTCTCAGACAGACAAACTGGATCTCAAACATAAAACTAAACTCAAAGAGAGACTGCATACAATATAAAATGACTGGTGCCTCATGGACTAGCTTTCCTATCGTTCAGTAATCTTCTTCTCCATACAGCCCCATTCTTTGGTTCAGCAGCAAGCTTCCCTTGATGAGAGCAGAGAGCATACTTGACCTTATGCTGAAATGCCAACAACCTTCACTCCCCGTGGGAGCAAGGAGAAGGGGTGCTAGGGAGTCCTATCATGCAGGCAGAGTGGGTGAGTGCTGTGGGCCCTCAGGGACCACAGGGGTAGCTGGTCCTGACAGCTCCCACACCACCCTATGAGAAAACAAAAATGAATGAAGGATTTGGTGTCTTCTAAGGATGGATGACTTGGATGGAATGCCATAAGCAGGTGGAGTGGGGGCACTGAGAATAGTGCCTGGTTTATCATCCTACAGCAGAGCTTCAGATTCTAATCTCCATCAACTCATGAAATTGTCAAAGAGTGGGGTTCAATGGAGAAGACTGGTTCCTTTGATCAGACAAACATGGGCCCATGGAGTGACACACCCATAATCCAACACATATGGACCATCAAACAGACAAACATTGACTTGACCCCTGGAGTGATACCCAGCCATGAACAATAAGGCAGTTACACACAGAGACTCTTGGGCACACAATATATTGATATGACCCAGGAAGTTTCAGACTGGCACAATGAGCATACAGCAAAACACCTTGCATCCAGGCTTATTCCCAGATTTCATAAAACAACAAGAAACAGCATCCTTTTAAATGATGCCTGCAGTACCTTTCACTTGAGAGGCCTTCTACCTTTAATACGAACAATTTCATGGTATCACAACTTCTGCTACATGCCTTTACATCATCCCATCCTGCTGCTCTCCACTGCAGCTGTTGTCCGAGTACAAAATGAACACACTTGACCACCTCCCCGCTAGAGTACAAACCCCAGCAGGGTCCAGCACCCCACGGTACATTCTCTTCATCCCCCCCCCACCTCACCAGTGGAGTACTAACCTCACTGGCAGTAGGTGGACTTTGTGGCAGGGCCCAGTGCCCTGGTTGTGGTGGAGAAGCTCAGCTGGGGTTGGGGGAAAGCCACTTCACATGGTTGTGGTGAGTTTGCTTGATCAGGGCCAAGGCAGATGCCAGTGCCTTTATTTGGAAGGGGACCCGAAGGCCCACCTTAGTTGTGGTGTTTTTTTTTATCACTTTGTTCTTTCTCCCTGACCCACAATGCTGCTTTCCTCCACTACCACTGCAGTCTCAGACCAAAACAGATTCATTTCACCCTCTCCTTGCTGTAGACCTAACCTGATTTATGTGACAGGGGACATCTCTGCAGGGTCTGGCACCCTGAGAGGCTCTCTCTTTATCTTATCGCAGCCAGAGTACAGGCCTGACTCGCAAGAGTGGGATTTGCAGGTGGAGTTAAGTGCCATGACTGTGGTGGAGAGGTCAGATGAGGGCCGGGGAGAGAAGCTGCTTTTCATAGCTGTAGTGGACTGGCTCAGTATGGGCCAGGGCAGAGGCCAATGGCTTTGTTTGGAGGGGGCAGAAAGGCTGCCTTAGCAGACAGTGGTTTTGTTGGTCTCTCCCTGCTGCTCTCTCCCAGATCCACGATGCTGCTGTCCTCTGCCGTCATTGATGGCTTAGTCTGAAATAAATTAATTTCACAGCCTCCTCACAGGATAACCAACCGGTCAGTCGAAAGGGTACTTTGCAGGTAGTAGAGCCCATGGGCCAAACATTTACTCTGTTCAGGCCCTCTTCCCTAGGAGGAGGACTTGGCAGGAAACAGCTATGAGTGCTCATTCCTGCCACTAGCTTGCAATCAGCTTCTAAACTTGAGCAGCAGTGGTGTGCAGGTAGTGGTGGTGGATCTTTGTGCAGGGAGGGGTTCAAGACTGTATGGGATAGACATAGGGGAATCTTAATTAAAAGACGGGGAGAAGGAGAAAGAGATGGAGACCAATTAGGGTCTACAGTGATGTAGGTAGGGACAAATGGGTAGACTAGGTGGGCCAAGTTGTCCTTATCTGCCATCAAATTCTATATTTTTATGATTCTATGGACCTTTCAGAACACAAAGCATCAGTATAAACAAGTGACCACAGTGACAGTCCAAGGTACACCAGTCTTAACATAGGTTTGCCATCATGGAGGGCAGGGCCCATATCTGAAAATACAATCCCATTATGAGCCCCACAGCACCAGTATCTACAAGGGGAAAACTGTGAATGAGTGCACACAGTGATTACATGAATGTGCTTTCATTGACTCCTGCCACTGGAGCCAAACGCTGAGGGTGCAATACATATGTCCCAGAAAGGTTTGTCAAGCCCTCCCATGTACACATTTAGCCTGATAACCAATACATGTTGTTTACCACTGTTACTGACAAAAAAAATCTACAAATAAACAGGCACAGCACTGTCTTGTTTAAGACAATAAACATGACATGGCTCCCAGTCCAGCGCATTTTCTTTTGCAAAAGGTGACTGCCTGCTCCTCCATTTGATTGTAATGAGAACTGCTTACCTCTGCTGACCAGCCCTAAAAGTCAGTGTTCCTGCTTATAGTAACAGGGCAAAAATGTTTTCCCCTAACCTGCAATGCCTTAAATCACTTATTGCAAATAGTCATAACTCTGATAGGTTCCATTGCCTCAAGTAAGTAAAAAAAAATAAGAGGAGATGAGGTAAGTAGCCCATTGACCAGCTCCGATTCTGTCTTGTTACTTTACCTGACTTGAGAGTTGTATGCTGTTTCAAAGCCCTCTCTTTACTAGCCTTGCTGATCCTCATCCTTCATGCTGCATGCATCTGGCAGTGACTAATGCACATCTGTGAATAAAATCAGATCTGTGCTGTTGGCATAGTAAGCAATGAGCCCTTGGAGATGGTTGGTCAAATGGAATAGTAATGCTTTAAAACAGATGTTGACTAGCAGGTACTCAGGAACGTTAGCTACCATCCATATGTGTAACAGAATAACAGATAAAGGCTGTGGAGCCCAGACACTAAATATTTAAACACATGCATTTCTGTAGTGTCTGTATCCACTGTACTATAGAGTGTGGAGAATTCCAATAGTACTATCTACTGAAAAGGACAGTAAGACACAGTTGTCAAATGCTATTCTGCCTAGCATCCATCTTTATAAAATGTATCAATGGCACATAAATTAAAACTTCCACATTGGTTATCTAGTGATCAGTAATTGTGGGTGGAAAGAGTGTTTTTCATTCTGTCTCATACTATAAAGCACATTATAAAAGATAAACAGGGCTTATCTCCTATACCCGAGTGCTATGGGAATATTTTCCCCTGACAGTTGTAGTACAGCTTTATATATGTACTCCAGATATTAAGAGACTGCTCCGGAAACATCGTTAGCACAATCTAATTGCAAAGAATTCCTTTGCTTCACTCCCAGTTTTGTATTGGATTGCAAGGGTTTTCCTCAGGATTTTTTACTTTAGTTTGCACTGTAACTACTGTATTACAGGCATGTCATTTATTCTTTCTTGTTCGCACTGCACCAATTTACTGTTTGCACTGTACCATACCAACTGAGGTTGCACTAGCCATGAATATTTATTCCCGGATGCCACAAATAATAGGGTACTTGGTGTTTCAGTCTGAGTGCTGAGTATTTTTTCCTATTCTGGAGTATTCAGGAATTAATATGCAGGAGCTGAGAAAAAGAAATAAAGAAAAATTCCATCCCCCAGGTTGCCAGGACTAATCCCATGGCTAACCCCAACGGTATCACATCAATAGCGCATAATAATTACGCATTACCGCATAGCGATATACACACAAAGAAATAACAGCTAAAGGCACAGATGAGCTAAACACAATTAGAGCTTACAGCATCATCGGACAACGCTATTAACCCCCAGTGCTAAGTGCCAACTACTTGTCACCATTGTACAGTCTTTACCACAGATATTCCAATTATTGCCATGGTTATTGCTAAGTGACAGCTTTAGTTGCTAACCTCCTGTGACTTTAGTTGTTAACCTCCTTCTCAGTGCATTCTTTATTTTAGTGCTCACTCTCAAATCAAACTCTGATGTCTGTAATTCACTAGTACACTGTCACACAGCAAAAACACACAAAATGCTTTTATCTGACTTCGCTCTGTACTTCCAGTGCTTGCTCTGATGGGTTAACACAAACGAACTCTGATACCTGCAATTCACAATTCATAAATGTGCACAGGAAATATCAGGTTGTCTGTGTCATCAGTGATACACGCAAATGTCTAAGTGCTCGGGACACCTAGTAACTTGCCTGAGCGTCAGTAAGGGTTTTTCTACCCTAAGTGAATTGTAGAAGTGACTGGACAGTAATAGTAATGCACTGTAGTGTACTGATAGACAGGTGAGCAGAGATAGTTAAATAGCATTGTAAAAGAATGAGTGCCAATCCTCTACTATCATGCGGATTCAAGATAACTCTTCCATGGCTGGATAATACCAGACTGCTTTTGTTTACTGTCAGATGCTATCCTTTTTCTTCAGAGCAAGGCTGTCGAGAGAGTAGCCTGGTACAGTATCTCTGCCCTACCCAGTAAGTACACCTATCAGTAAACGAAATCAGCGTGAGTCAATCGGGATTTTTTTAACCCCCTCCCCCCAAAGCTGACAAAAGAGCATCCAAAAAAGCATTGAAGCACGGTGAACTAACATCGCAGTGAAACTGCTGTGTGCACTTATTCTATACAGCGAAATGACCGCACTGTATATTACTGCGATGTGATTTCTTGCGCAGCATTGACATGGACCCCCCCGACCTGCCGTAGTCATCAATGATGCACATCACTCTGCCTTCCTTCCTCCCAGTCTCGTGCACCTCACACTGCTTCAGTCATCTGATACAGCTTAAAACAAGAGGTGCATGCTGAGTGAGTACGGGGGGTCCTTCCTCCCAGTCTCATGCACCTCACACTGCTTCAGTCATCTGATGCAGCTTAACACAAGAGACGCATGCTGAGTGTGTTTGGGGGGGCTTCCTCCCAGTTTCATGTACCCCACACTGTTTCAGTCATCTGATGCAGCTTAAAACAAGAGATGCATGCTGAGTGTGTTTGGGGGGGGGGTCCTTCCTCCCAGTTTCATGTACCTCACACTGTTTCAGTCCTCTGATACAGCTTAAAACAAGAGATGCATGCTGAGTGTGTTGGGGAAGGGTCCTTCCTCCCAGTCTCATGCACCTCACACTGCTTCAGTCATCTGATACAGCTTAAAACAAGAGATGCATGCTGAGTGAGTTCGGGGGGTCCATCCTCCCAGTCTCATGCACCTCACACTGCTTCAGTCATCTGATACAGCTTAAAACAAGAGTTGCGTGCTGAGTGAGTACAGGGGGTCCATCCTCCCAGTCTCATGCACCTCACACTGCTTCAGTCAACTGATACAGCTTAAAACAAAAGATGCATGCTGAGTGTGTTGGGGGGGGTCCATCCTCCCAGTATAATGCACCTCACACTGCTTCAGTCATCTGATACAGCTTAAAACAACAGATGCATGCTGAGTGAGTTGGTGGGGGGTCCTTCCTCCCAATCTCATGCACCTCACACTGCTTCAGTCATCTGATACAGCTTAAAACAAGAGATGCATGCTGAGTGAGTTGGGGGGGGGTCCTTCCTCCCAGTCTCATGCACCTCACGCTGCTTCAGTCATCTGATACAGCTTAAAACAAGAGATGCATGCTGAGTGTGTTGGGAAGGGGTCCTTCCTCCCAGTCTCATGCACCTCACACTGTTTCAGTCATCTGATACAGCTTAAAGCAAGAGATGCATGCTGAGTGTGTTGGGGGGGGGGGCAACTGTGCTCACCTGACTTTACCACTACTGTCACGCAGATCATGGATCTGGTGTCAAGAGGGGGGCACCATCAATTTATTGGCATTTGGCCTGGAGTGTTGGACTAGGAAGGAGGGGTTGACCAAAATGAAGGTGCCAGCACCTGGCCTGTGCTAGGAGCCAGTAATTTTATTTTGTTTTTTAATTACAAAATGGTTGGATGGGGGGAGAGAGAGAGAAGAGGGTGGGAGGTGACCGAGGTGGGTAAGTGATGGCTGCAGGATTAACTTTGGCCAACTGGTGAGACAATAGAGCTTTGTTTATTTATTTATTTTTGGCCAACTATCAAATACTGGATAACAAATACCTGAATATCTGGGGTGCGTAGTATGCATACTCACTATTTGAAAAAAGTACTGCATTCACCCTAGTACCAATTTTTTGACTGTACTTGAATAATTCTCTACCCTTGTACCCCCCCCCCCCAAGTCGCATCTGGAAATTAGCTCTGGCACAGTGCTCCTTTCCCAGTCAACACTTTGTAAATAAATAAGTTAAACCAGAGGTCTGAAGGCTAAGGTCTTTAGTCTGACACATACACACGCACATGTACAGCAGTACCAGCCATGATGAAACGCAGTACCTTGTAATGCCTTGCAGTAAATGACATGCACAAAATACTATATGGCAAAAGGACTGAACTGCCATTGAATACTGAATTACACTGTTCCCTGCAGCTTACTACAGCATTCTGCAGTTATATTGCAGTAATACTGCAAGGTACTGCATGGTATACTGGCTGGTGCTGCTATAAATACATTGTTAGACACTCTTCCCATAAAAAAAGCCATCAGATATTCCCCATATCTGATGGTACTCAGTTAGTAGATATAATATGGGTTGAGCAAAGGGGGAAGCTCATTGGCTAAATAATATCACCTGACTGTGAATTAAATTAATTATTTAATCCACAGTTAGAGTGAGATGCACCAGACAGTAAAATCCCTGGGCAGAGCAGAACTTGTTATGTGTGGGAAAATGCAGCAATGACAGGCAGCCATTAAACCATGCAGCTAAATGAGAGAGAGAGACAGCCGCAGTGGTAACTTGGTGGCCGCCTGTCAGTGCTATACCCATGTCCCATGTTGCTGATTGTGGGTAATGGGGAAGTGTTAGCAATGGTACTGAAGTCCCCTGTTTGTCTGTACTGTTCTGCAAAGCGGTATTGCCAGTTGTCCTCCAGTCGCACATCGGGCTCTGAGCATAGATGCCTATGTGCTGCTTCAGTGTGCTTCCCCCCCGACAGTGAGCCGCATAAAGTGCTGTTAACAGCATCAGAAATGTATACCCTGTGTCTGATATGGAGTGCAGAAACAGGCCCAGTTGTCCCTGTTCCCACCGCCTTCCCCAGATAGAGCAACCAGAGACATGAGGTGCAGAGAGAGCGAGAGAGAGAGACACACACACAGTGCATTCTGACAGTATCTTGTCTCTGTCTCTCTCTCTTCACTGTGAAGCAGTTGTCCATCTGTGCGATGTGGCAGAAACACATGTAAGTGTTTGTATTTCCCCTCCTGACCCATGCCAAACCATTCCTTACTGCACAGTGCTTGTTGCTCAGTGGTCTGGAGTCAGGATGAGAGTTGGAACAACAGTGACATGTGACAGGCAACCCGCTGACTGGCCACAGTCTCTGCTTCACAGTCTTTGCAGTGAGCCATGAGTGGGTCCCTACTTAGCCTTGCTGCTCTGTCAGCAGCGTATTCCATTGCTATCTCTCTGACGTGTAGTCAGCTGTCAGCAGTGTATTCAGGGACAGAGAGAGAGAGAGAGATGGAGCTGTGACATCTGTCCCCTGTCTTGCAGGAGTCACAGCAGTGTCCGTGTAAGCGACCGCGTGCATATCCACACGCAGCACAGTCCCACACTGGGGTTGGTTACTAGTGATAATAAGGAGGAATAATGGGGAATGAGTGATGATGATGATGACACTTGTGTGTACAGTACTTGTACTTTACTTGTGTTGTACTGTAAACAGCATGCTACAAGTCACAAAGTCAGATTATCCCCTAGGCCATCCACAGCCAGCAGCACAGGTGCAGCAACTCGTATGTTGTTTGTCTGAACAGTATTTTTTTAATACGTGAAATCGTGAATGAATATTAACAAGTGATCGTGATTCATGATTGGATGGCACAAGTCAAAGATTTATTTTGCCACCCTGCTGCTCTTGTCCTGTACACACAGCCACACTGAAGCCAAGAAAAAAAAAAGTATTTGGGATTTCTGGGAGTGTTACATTTATCATGGGCCCCTCTGCAATCTCTCTATCTCCCCCTGGATGGCACAAGTCAAAGACTTATTTTGCCACCCTGCTACCCTTGCCCTATAAACACAGCCACACTGAAGCCAGGAAAATTAAATTGTACTTGGGATTTCTGGGACTGTTGCATTTATTGTCAGCCCCCCTGCAGTCTCTCTCTCTCCCTTCTGGATGAGATTGTGAATGAATATTAACAAGTGATTGTGATTCATGACTGGATGTCACAAGTCAAAGATTTATTTTGCCACCCTACTGCCCTTGCCTGTACACACAGCCACACTGAAGCCAGGAAAAAAAATTGGGATTTTCTGTAACTCTAAAATTTCTCTTGGACCCCCAGTAGTCTCTCTCTCTCTCTCCCCTCTGGATCAGGACTGGCACAAGTCAAAGATTTTGCCCCAGCCTACCCTTTCTCATATACAGTACACAGTTAGCTACACTGTTTGAGGCCAAGAAAAGAAAAAAAAAAAACTTTCATTTTGGATTTTCTGTAACTGTAAAATATCTCTCTTGGGCACCCTGTGGTCTCACACTCTCACCTCTGGATCTGGAATGGCACAATTCAAAGAGTTTACCTGCCTGCCCTTTCTCATGTACACAGCTACACTGACTGAGGCCAAGAAAAGAAAAAAAAAACTTTCATTGGGGATTTTCTGTAACTGTAAAATCTCTCTTGTCCCCCAGTAGTCTCTCCCTCTGTCTTCTGGATCTGGAATGGCACAAGTCAAAGATTTTGCCAACCTGCCCTTGCTCATGGACACAGCTACACTGTCTAAGGCCAAGAAAAGAAAAAAAAACTTTAATTTGGGATTTTCTATAAATATAACATTTCTTTTGGGCCTCCAGTAGTCTCTCCCACTCTCCTCTGGATCTTCTGCAGTGGCACAAGTCAAAAACATTTTGCCAGCTTGCCCTTACTCATGTACATACAGTCACGCTGCCACACTGACTGCCTTTTGCATCCCCCACCAGCAGCCACTCAGGCCACCACTATCTCCCCAGTCCCCCCTGGATTCCTCCTTTCTCCAGTCCTGCCAAGTCCCAACTCCCGACCCACAGTCACCCTCCCTGACGATCAGTTTCTCTTCCCCCCCCGCCCCAGTTGTCTCCTTTCTCTGACTCTCCCTAGTTTCTCTTCCCTCCCTTCATGAATTTTTTTTTATATATGTGGGGTTTTGAGGGGATTTTTTGGCAACTCTTTCTGGCGGCATCTTTGCAGAGGTGCTCCTGCTCTTCCGACTGTCCTCCTCTCTCTCATTTGGGCCACGTTATGCAATCAGCACAGTTATATACCAAGAGTGTGTCACATGGCTGTCTGTTGCCTGACTGGATGCTGCCACCCACCTGAACGTGGAGTGAGCATGCTGATGGCATCCCCATGGCAACAGTAAACAAAATGGCAGAAATGGCATTTCCATTGACCTGGACATCTGTGGCGAAGTCCGTATTTATCCGGGTCCATGGATTGCAGGTTCGATCCGGGAGTCCATATCTCCCATGGAACAGTCTGCCCAACCCTACTAACAAACACTCTAGAATTCCATTTATAATATCATTCTAAATAGCACCTGGATCCCATGAGATATCTGTGTCTTTGAGGTTTCTACCAGGGGCTGCAGTGGAATCCTATGATCAGGATCTCTCTGCAGTACCTGATACCCTGGCACCATTCCGTTCATGCCTGCAGACCTCTTTCTGAAGCACTCCTTGGTTTACATCTGAGCTTCAGCAGATGAAGGTTGCAGGTCATAAGTTCGACTGCAAGTGGAGGAAATCTCGGTCGGCAAGGGATAGACTTGTCCTGGAAGAGCATTTGAAGTTATACCAGGAGCCTATCATAGTGGTTAAGAAAAATGTGTTTTTGGCTGTGATATCCACTGAGAAGAACTGTCCTGCCGCACTTTTCCATGTTGTAGACAGTTCTGATTGTCTGCGCCATAAGGAACTTGTTTCCTGTGAGAAGTGTGAGCAGTTAAAAGAGTTCCTTAAAGCCAAGGTTGTGGGCATTCATAACCAGATTTCCTTCACTACCAGTGTGTGGTTAGCAGGGATGGAGAGGGGAATACAAGTGGCTCCCTGAATGGTTGGCAGTTGGATAAGGAGGAGGTCCTTGGGTTAGTAACAGGTTTGCAGTGCAACCCACGTATCCTGGACCCGGCACCCTCACAGCTGCTTAAGGATGGGTGGAAGTAGTTGGTTCCAGTATTGAAAGGTATCATTAACACTTCTCTTCAGGAGGGGCTATTTCCGGCACCATGGTGAGGCCCCTTCTTAAGAAGGCATTGTTAGATCCTGCCATGTTAGCAATTTTCTTCCTGTCTCCAACCTTCCCTTTTTTGGCTAAGGTTGTGGAGAAGGTGGTTGAAGCCCAGCTTGTGAGCCATCTTGAGAAAAATTACCTCTTTGAACCATTTCAATCTGGTTTCCATGTCAAGCACAGCGCAGAGACATGCTTGATCAGGGTTTGTAATGATCTCTTCCTGGCGAGAGATCATGGGGAAATCTCTATTGTGATCTTCCTAGACTTTTCTTCAGAATTTGTCACTGTAGATCATTCATTGTTGTTAGCCAGACTTAGGGAGCATGGAGGGTTGTCCATGACTGTGTTACAATAGTTCTGATCATTCCTTAGCAGAAGGAAACAGTCGGTAGTGTTCAGTTCTTGACATTCATGGTCAGTTACTTTGGACTGCAGGGTTCCTCAAGGTTCTGTGCTTTCACCTGTTTTGTTCTCTGTGTATATGCTGCTACCAGGAGAGATCATAAAGCACTACAGTCAGTGGTGGAGCTGGGGGGGCTAGGGAGGCAGTCGCCCCTCCTGGCTGCCCCAGTGTGAGTAGTGGCGCCCCACCACCATCTTTATTCACTGTTTAGTGCCCATTGTGGAGCCCATGATTGATTTGAATGCCCCCCCCCCCGGCTCCCAAATGCTCCCAAACCTGGCTCCGCCACTGACTACAGTGTGGAGTTTCACTGCTAAGCAGATGACACCCAGCTGTGTGTGTCTTTTGCTCCTGATGGGGTGTCATCTCTGCAGAGATTGGAACAGTGCTTGGAGGAAATCAGGGTTCAGATGGCATCCAGTTGGTTGGCTTTGAACCCAACCAAGACTGAGTTGCTGGTGTTGGGTTTGGAAAAGCAGATTTCAGCCATTTGCAGTGGCCTGATTTTCTCCTCTCTTGAGGGGGTGTCTTCAGATGGCAGAGGAGGTTTGCAGTTTGGGAGTTGTTCTTGACGGACAGTTGACATTTGCTTCACAGTTGTCTTCTACAGTCAAAAGCTGTGTTTACCACCTTAAGAATGTTGCCAGACTGCAACCACTGCTTGATTCTATGGACCTAGCTACAGTAGTTAACACCCTCATTTTCACCCGACTTGACTACTGCTCTGCGCAGTATAGAGGCTTACCTGGTGGTCAGTTGTGTCACCTGCAGTTAGTTCAGAGTGCTGCAATGAGGCTCCTAACATCCACAAGGAGATCAGAGCAAATTACTCCCTCGCTGCAGGTTCTGGGCTGTTACCTGTTAGGTGGAGCATTGATTTCCAGGTTCTGCTGGTAACATAGTAACATAGTAGTTGATGGCAGATAAGGACCGCTAGGCCCACCTTGTCTGCCCATATTCCCTGCCTGCATCAGCAGCCGCTGACCATACTTGGTCATTGGCTATCACCGCTCTTCACCTCATCTAGGGTTCCCTTACATCTATCCCATACATGTTTGAATCCCTCCACCATGTTAGCACCCACCACTTCCTGGGGTAGGCTATTCCAAGCATCTGCCACCCTCTACATGAAGAAAACTTCCTCACATTTCCCCTTATCCTGCCACCCTCCAATCTCATATTGTGCCCCCTCATCCTTGTACAATTCTTGTACTGAAAGATGTCACCCACCTGCACTTTGTTCAAGCCTTTAAAATACTTGAAGGTCTCCATCATATCCCTCCCCCCTGTTCCCTCCTCTCCTCAAGTGTATACGTGTTGAGTTCTTTTAACTTCACTCATATGCATACTGATGCAAGCCCTTCACCATCTTGGTCTCTCTTCTCTGGACCGCCTTCACCCTGTCTATGTCTTTACGAGGAACTGAACAATGTATTCCAGATGAAGCCTCACCAGCATTTTGTACAATGACATCACCACCTTCCTTCTTCTACTAGTGATACCCCTTCCTGTGCACCTCAGCATCCCACTGGCCCTCCCCACAGCCTTGTTACACTGTTTGGCCACCTTTAGGTCATCTGAGATGATTATTCCTAAATCCCTCTCTTTCCTGGTGACTGTCAGCAATCCCACCCCAATCCTGTAGCTCTCCACAAGGTTTCTTCGCCCAAGGTGCATGATCTTGCACTTCTTTGCATTAAACTTTAATTGCCACACCTCTGACTACTCTTCCAGCCTTCTCAGATCCCTCCTCATTCTGGTGACATTTAAAACCTTTAATGGAGTGTGCCCTCAGTAGCTCAGTGTTCTCCTGACTCCCCATGTCCCTCCTAGGGATTTAAGATCTAGTGGAAGGGGTCTGTTGGCTGTTTCATCTTCCCAGTTGAAGTCTACTAGAGACTGGGCTTTTCCAGTGGCAGCTCCTACCTTATGGAACATGCTCCTGAAAGAGATAGACAATGCCAGTTCTGGATTTTCATTTAAAAAGTAACTAAAAAGCTACTTACCTCTGAGAGCTTTTCAGTAACCAGAGCGGCTAAATGAAATTACTAGGTTTGTGTATGTATCGTATTGCATACGTGGATATTTCTTGTATGAATGGATATAGTTTGTATTGTGTTTTCTTGTTATTCATGGTAGATTTATTTATTGCATTTATTGTACAGGCACTCCAAGCCCTGAAGGGGCGCTTTGTAAAAATCTAATAAAGAAACTAACTTATAACAACCTTAATAACACATGTAACAACCACCAATAACACGTTAATAGTCAACTTATACATGTAACAGCCACCTTATAAACACAGGCAACAGCCACCCTAAAAGCATTCCAACCACTTACAACTACAGCCCCTAAACAGCAACAGACCTTAGAAACTCTACCTACAAAAACTGCCCTAGTCTCAAATCCAGTCACTCACATAACAGCTCCCTCCAGCCTCACTTACCAGACAGCCATGTCCCACAATGCTCCAGCCCTCTCACACTGTCTTCAACAGGACCTTCATGGTACTGCTACTGTATCCATGCCACTACTGACTGACTGCTGCTGCTGCCAGCTCCTATAATGTTTCCAACCACAAATACCACAGACCAGTTCAAAGAAGTTTTGTTGCCACAAGTCCCACATGTGTCAAAAATATGACGCACCAGGCTTGCAGCAAAAAAAACACCAAAAAGCAGGATTTTCTATCCCATGCTTCATTTAGATGCCCACTAGACCACTTTTATGTGGTCTAGCATGCAGCAATGCTGGGGCCTCCTGCAAGCAGTTTGTGACCTGCCTTCGCTGCAAGCTGCTGTAAAGAAGGTCTAAGTGTCCCACCTGCATCCAAGATTATTAAATTGGAGGCAGTTGCTGCATTTGGACTTGGTGCAGCTGCAGTGATGCAAAGGGGGGTGACACAGGGCTTGATGGGGTCCCTGCATCATCCTTTGAAAAATCTGGCTCTTTGCCTCTCCTCAGCACCATGCCAGAATGCCACTCTTGATTGCAAATTGTACCTGCTCCAAACTGCCACTCCTGACCACACTCTGCATTCCTGCAAACTGCCACTCCTGACCACGCTCTGCATTCCTGCTCCAAACTGCCACTCCTGACCACACTCTGCATTCCTGTTCCAAACTGTCACTCCTGACGACACTCTGCATACCTGCTCCAAACTATCACTACTGACCACACTCTGCATTCCTGCAAACTGTCACTCCTGACCACACTCTGCATACCTTTTCCAAACTGCCACTCCTGACCACACTCTGCATACCTGCTCCAAACTGCCACTCCTGACCACACTCTACATACCTGCTCCAAACTGTCACTCCTGACCACGCTCTGCATTCCTGCTCCAAACTGTCACTCCTGACCACACTCTGTATGCTGCTGCAGACTGTCACTCCTGACCACACTCTGCATACCTGCTGCAAACTCTCACTCCTGACCACACTCTGCATACCTGCTCCAAACTGCCACTCCTGACCACACTCTGCATACCTTCTCCAAACTGTCACTCCTGACCACACTCCGCATACCTGCTCCAAACTGCCACTCCTGACCACACTCTGCATAGATGCTCCAAACTGTCACTCCTGACCACACTCTGCATACCTTCTCCAAACTGTCACTCCTGACCACACTCTGCATTCCTGCTCCAAACTGTCACTCCTGACCACACTCTGTATGTTGCTGCAAACTGTCACTCCTGACCACACTATGCATACCTGCTCCAAACTGCCACTCCTGACCACACTCTGCATACCTGCTCCAGACTGCCACTCCTGACCACACTCTGCATACCTGTTCCAAACTGTCACTCCTGACCACACTCTGCATAGATGCTCCAAACTGTCACTTCTGACCACACTCTGCATACCTTCTCCAAACTGTCACTCCTGACCACACTCTGCATACCTGCTCCAAACTGTCATTCCTGACCACACTCTGCATACCTGCTCCAAACTGCCACTCCTGACCACACTGTGCATACCTGCTCCAAACTGTCACTCCTGACCACACTCTGCATACCTGCTGCAAACTGTCACTCCTGACCACACTATGCATACCTGCTCCAAACTGCCACTCCTGACCACACTCTGCATACCTGCTCCAGACTGCCACTCCTGACCACACTCTGCATACCTGCTCCAAACTGTCACTCCTGACCACACTCTGCATACCTGCTCCAAACTGTCACTCCTGACCACATTCTGCATACCTGCTGCAAACTCACTCCTGACCACACTCTGCATACCTGCTCCAGACTGTCACTCCTGACCACACTCTGCATTCCTGCTCCAAACTGTCACTCCTGACCACACTCTGTATGCTGCTGCAGACTGTCACTCCTGACCACACTCTGCATTCCTGTTCCAAACTGTCACTCCTGACTACACTCTGTATGCTGCTGCAGATTGTCACTCCTGACCACACTCTGCATACCTGCTCCAGACTGTCACTCCTGACCACACTCTGTATGCTGCTGCAGACTGTCACTCCTGACCACACTCTGCATACCTGCTCCAGACTGTCACTCCTGACCACACTCTGTATGCTGCTGCAGACTGTCACTCCTGACCACACTCTGCATACCTGCTCCAGACTGTCACTCCTGACCACACTCTGTATGCTGCTGCAGACTGTCACTCCTGACCACACTCTGTATACCTGCTCCAGACTGTCACTCCTGACCACACTCTGCATACCTGCTCCAGACTGTCACTCCTGACCACACTCTGCATTCCTGCTCCAAACTGTCACTCCTGACCACACTCTGCATTCCTGCTCCAAACTGTCACTCCTGACCACACTCTGTATGCTGCTGTAGACTGTCGCTCCTGACCACACTCTGCATACCTGCTCCAAACTGCCACTCCTGACCACACTCTGTATGTTGCTGTAGACTGTCACTCCTGACCACACTCTGCATACCTGCTCCAAACTGTCACTCCTGACCACACTCTGCATACCTGCTCCAAACTGTCACTCCTGACCACACTCTGCATACCTGCTCCAAACTGTCACTCCTGACCACACTCTGCATACCTGCTCCAGACTGTCACTCCTGACCACACTCTGTATGCTGCTGCAAACTGTCACTCCTGACCACATTCTGCATACCTGCTCCAGACTGTCACTCCTGACCACAGTCTGCATGCTGCAGCAGACAACATGCCATCCCACTCTCTAGCACATCCTGAAAATATCTAAAGCATGGACCACTGCAGTCTTGCCTCTTGTTCTATGAGACCCCTACACTCTGAAAAAACTACAAGGGCAAAACAATTACCGCCCAAGGACTGACACTACATTGCAGAAAAAAACAACCCAGGCATACCATTTCACTTCAAAAAAAAAACAAAACAGTACACTATGGGAAACAGAAAACTACGCAAACTAACTCCACAAAACCTGGAAATGATTACAAATGCTTACAAAACAATGGATTTTTTGCAAGCAAAACACTCAAAGAATGAAGGATTGAGAGGGTGCTAATACAAGTTAGCTACACACCTCCTGTAATAAAAACTGGCACTCCTTTCAGCCAAGCAAACATGGCAAGTCACTTCATCTACAGTATCAGTGCAAAAAGTGACTGTTCTTTTTATTGTTTCCACATCTCACTAAAGTTAAAATATGCAGCATGCAGGTAGGACTCAACATTTAATGCTGATGGTGCTTGACAACTGAACCATAGAAACATTGAATTTGATGGCAGATAAGGATCACTGACTCACTTAGTCTGCCCATTTTCCCTACACCATTTAGTTGTCCTCCTCTGGACCACCCCCACTGTGTGTGTGTCCTTCAGAAGATGAGATCTGCAGAACTGGACACAGTACTCATGGTGGTGTCCTATCAATGATCTATACAGGGGCAGTACCACCTCCCTGTTTCTGCTGGTGATATCCTTCTCTATACACCCCAGCTTCCCACTAGCCCTCCCAACTGCCTTGTTGCACTGCCTGGCCACCATTAGGTCATTTGAAATTATTGCCCCCAGGTCTCTTTCCTGTTTGGTTGTTGTCAATACCACTCCACCCATTTTGTACTCTATCCTCCCTCTCCCGGTTTCTGTGCTCTAGCTGCATTATTTTGCACTTTTCACATTGAAGCCCAGCTCCCATACACTTTTTTGTGGTCCCTCCTCTTCCCCTTCCTCTGTGAACAATGAGTAGAAGTATTTGTTCAAGATGTCTGCCTTTACCTGTTCCCCTTCTGCACAGTCCCCCTCTTCCCTTTTTATCTTTACAATCCTTCCCTTGGTCTTCTGCTTC
Source organism: Neoceratodus forsteri (assembly GCA_016271365.2). Classification (NCBI taxonomy): domain Eukaryota; kingdom Metazoa; phylum Chordata; order Ceratodontiformes; family Ceratodontidae; genus Neoceratodus; species Neoceratodus forsteri. The sequence continues at coordinate 945,987,302 of CM057458.1, forward strand.
TTGTGTATATACCTAAAACTGGTGTTGTCCCCTTTGGATACAACATGGGTTATTCTCTTTTCAGTATGTGCCTTCATGCTCCTTACTGCTTTCCCTCCTTCCTTCTGTTTCCCCTGATACAGCTCCCTGTCCTTCCCCCTCTGCATCTACGTGTAGCTTCTGAATGCAACCCTGTTAGCCTTTACCTTTTCCGATACCTCTTTCGAGAACCATAGTGGTCTCTTTTCCCTCTTGCTTTTGCTCACTTGCTTAACAGAGATGTTTGTTGTCTTCACTATGCCCTTTTAGCTTAACCCACTGTTCTATCGCCCCCAGATTATGCCCCCGGTCCGGTCATCCCTGAGCCATATTTTAACTTATGTGATATGTGGAAACAATAAAAAAGAATAGTCACTTTTTTACACAAATAGATGGAGTGACTTGTCATTTACTCAGCTGAAAAAAGAGTGCCAGATTTTTGCAGAAGTTATGAAACAACCAATCTAATGTATTGTATAAAATATCTGATAATAACGAAGTTGCATATATTTGTAAAATATTACCATCACAGGACCTAACAAGCTCCAAAAACTCACTTGACCTTCATGTGCATGACTTTATGATGAATTTAGCCCATTCCAGGTAATATTTCTCTATAGTGTATAGTAGGGGGCTATTACGCATAGAATTCAGAGCGTCTCAAAATGTTGTTGTACCACAGTTCAAAAGTTCATGGAACGCGATTGTACCACACTGTAGTACAACAACATCTTGAAATGCTCTGGAGGGCCACGCGCTGCTCTGTGCCTCAATCAAACTGCCTACCAGTGTCTCATCACAGCACAGTGCGAAGCAGAATGGCGGCGGCATTTTTTTCAAAATTAAACTTCGACAACCGTAAGTGCTTCATTGAGGAGGATTTCAAGGGCTGTGAAATGCAAAGGGCATCTTAAAACAAGTAGCAGTCCCATCATGACAGCGTGTGCAGCGGAGCAGCGTCTCAAAAACTGTCCCTCTACTCAGCCGAATAAATTGAGCAGTTAATTCTTTATCTGTTACTGTAGTTAATTAAAATAAAAATTTGTGCCTGTTACATTCAGCCTCTCTGTCTGGAAATTAATTTGTAGGTAAGTGAAATTGACTAAGTTTGTTTAGCGAGCATCTCGCTTAGCGCCATGAATATTTTTGTCTTGTAAACCCATCCAAACTGCTAATGTAGCTAATAGCAGGGCATCACCTCTCCTAGCAACCACACCAAGGTTCTAGCAACCAGAACAACGAGAGACGACTGAATAATTGAATATCAAAACTGTTTTGTTTTAAAGAAACGATTTCTATACACTATAAAAAATACTGGATGGGCAACTAAGTGCACAACCAGTATGTTGTGCCACTTCGGGGTTCCTGATTCCAGTGGACCTCTCGAGCTTCGCTCTTGAGGTCACCAGGAATCAGAACCCCTCTGTGGCACAACATATTGGTTGTGCACAGTTGCCCATCCAGCATTCTCTATATATATGACACTTTCCCATCAAACATTCTCTCTCACTCTTTCTCTCACTGTCTCTCTCTCTCTCTCTCTTTCTGTTTCTGTCTCTCTGTCTGCCTGCATGTCTCTATCTCTCTCTTTCAGTGTGTAGATATGTATAGATATATGTAAGTGTGTGTGTGTGTGTGTGTATATATATATATATATGTGTATATATATATATATATATATATACACACATATATACATATATATAAAATATTATAGGGGCACAGTCACACCCCTATAGTTAGGGTTAAATGGTCACTTCTATGTTAAACTCAAAATGTTGAACTTTAATTACTTCACAACCATTCAAGCAATTTGCAAAAAATCTTGCATGCACCATCAGAGACCAAAGTTCACTCAATGTGACAAGTTTTGTTCTGGTTGGACGCGTGGGGGCAGAGATACAGAGTGTGAAAAATGTGAAAATTTCCTGTTTTTTTTTTTTTTCATTTATTTTAAATTCTGCAGAAATGGCTTGGGATTGTGGTTTGAAATTTTCTGTGAAGAAAGGTCTTGGGTCACAGATGTGCCTGTTGAAGGTTTGGTGAAACAATATTAATCCATTCCAAAGTTATAAAATGTTTTAATTTTCCATTATTTTCAATGGGAGCAGTAAGATGTCCCACTTGAAAAAGGATCCTTTGTCACAAATGGGTAATCCTTTTTCACAAACAGGTGATCCTGTGTCGCAAATGGAATATCTTTTTTCATGCAGCTGCCACAAAATCAAATAATTCAAAATAAATATGTGTTTAGAAGAAACCAATGCATGTAGCTTGCTTATCGGGACCCCCGCAGCTGGATTCTGTGCTTAGCTGTTGCAGAAATACCTTTGAATTTTTTTCCACATTATAAATCTTTTTTCATGACTTGTAATACAAAAAAGATCCTTTTTCTTATCATGAGTCATGAAAAAGGATTCTTTGTCGTGATGGGAAAATCCGTTCCCTTGTGTCTAGTGGCACCCCCCCCCACCTTCTGATCGCCATCCCCTTTGTTTCTTATATTATCCCTGGTGTCTAGTGGCACCGCACCCTCCAGTCACCATTCCCGTAATTTCCCTGGAGTACAGTTGCACCCCCCCACCCTCCAATTGCTGTTTCTGTACATTCCCTGGTGTCTAGTGGCACCCTACCCTCTGATCACCATTGCCGTAGTTTCCCTGGTATCTAGTGGCACTGCCTACCCTTCGATTGCCATTACTGTACTTTCTGTGGTGTCAAGTGGCACCCCCCACCCTCTGATTGCCATTGTCATATTTTCCCTGGTATCCAGTGGCACTCCCACCCTCCGATTGCCATTCCCATAGTTTCCTTAATGCCTAGTGGCACTTCTCACCCTCCAATCCTTGTGTCAACCTGAAATAAAGAAAACAGACCAGGAGAAGTGTTTTTTTTAACTCTGAAAAAAGGAAACTGTCCCTCGTTGATCTGACCCCCTACCCCCACCTCCCACTCAGCACCCACCACCCCACACCCCCACACACCCTCACTCACCTCAACAGGTGCCAAGCTGAAAATCCACTCTCCTACAGAACACAGGTCTTGCTGCTGGAACTAGCAACTGCAATATGAGAATCTAAGGTAAGTGCAGTTTGATGTATTCAATGTATTTAAATGGGCTTGTCAACTTTGGTGCATAATTTTATCATTTGTGAAGATTCTGGTACCAGATTTTCAGCATACCCTTTTTGAGACCCCTCCTCATGAATAATGTTGTGTCATTTTGCAAATCCTGCCTGAAGGGTGATTTCGCGGTCGGTTGGTGAAATCACCTTTCGGGTAGGATTTCAAAATTTTCACCATACTTGCTCATGAGGTGGGGGTCATAAGATGAGTATGTTGAAAATGTGGGGTCAAAATATGTTAAAATGGCAAAGTTGTGTGCATTTGTTGACATTTCACTATGCTCACTCGTTCCTTTCATAATTTTCAAGATTTTCACCCCAAATTTCCAACATAGCCACTTCTTTGCATCACCTCATGAACATGACAACCGTCAGTTTTCAAATACTGCCCAAAATATGTTTTCTCACCTATGGCATGGAATGACATTGCAGTTGTGCAGAATGATGTTTTGGCAAGGATTTGAAAATGCTCAGCCCAGCATTCATGACGAGGGGTAATACCAAGGCTATGCTAACAATTTGGTTGCTGTTTTGACTGAAATACTTCCATGGCAACATACATGTATGCATCCGTGGAGGTATGGGCACACAGGGCCAGGAGGACACTCTGCTCCTACAGCCAAATGAGGATGTGATTATACTATCTCAAAAAGTAAGGAAATTCTATGCAAAAGACTTTGTTAATGCACTAGTTAGGTTTGGTGAACCATAACGCTCACCCCATTCTCATATACTGTACCCATCTCAGCTTATTTACTCATGGAATGGGGTGAGCATAAGGGTTGAGAACCCCAAGACACACCCCACCCCTGTTGCTGCCTGCAATGTGGGGGTGGGGTGTTAGGGTTGGAAACCCTAATGCCATATTTCCCTACTTTTGTCGCTGTAACCAACCCTAACTAGTGCATTAACAATGTTTTTTTGCAAAGAATATAACTATATATATATATATATATATATATATATATATATCAAGAGAGAGAGAGAACTGTATATATTATAGGGGCATGATAGCACCCCTATAGTTAGGGTTGAGTAGCCTGTTTAATGTTAAAGCTCATATTTTGAACATTAACATCCTTAGCTCCCTTTGACGAAATGAGCTGAAATTGTGTATGTGTTGTTTAGAAGGCACGGTCTTGATGTGGTTTCTGAGATACACATCATTTCTAGAAATACTTTTTTTTCATATACTTAATATTGGTTTTCTTTGCTCATGTCTACAGCCTACATGGAAAGGAATTGTTGCCCCAAACTTGCAGGGGACATATGTCATGTCGCAAGCTAGTGCCTTTGACAGGTCTGGTAAAAAATATAAATGGGTTCCAGAGTTATAAAGTTTTAAATTTTAGTGGTTTCCGACTTGTGCATGCACATTAAGGGTTTTGAGATAACGTTCTACAGTGAAAGTAAAATTGTGATGCTACAAATGCCTGTTTTGCTTTCAGGCCACTTGTTTGGTACGGCACCAAACTTTTTTTTTGTGCTGTGCCAACTGTCATCTTTTTAACCTTTTCCATGAATCAACAAATGTGGAACAAAACACAAAAATGCTGTGATTTTATTAAACAAACATCAAAACCTAGCTAAACAGGACCCATTTAGCTAGATTCTAATGTTTGTATTTATAGCTGTGGGTGGGGCCTACAATCGTTTTGTTTCTTCAGCTCCTAAAATGGCTGATCATGGAATGTTTCCATTGGACTTTTGGAAATATCCTTCCAAAAGTCCATCAGAGCTTGGAACACTCCACCATGATCGACCGCCATAAAGTAACAGATGAAACAGACTCACTATTTCGGCTGTTACTTCCACATTCCAGGGCAGGAACTGCACAATGCGTGCAGCTCTGCCAGTGCCACCATCTTGGGAATGGCAGAATGGCATTCACCACAACTACATATGCACGGGTGTCAGGCATGCATAGTTGCATCGCCACTGCCATCTTGGAGATTGCACTTGGTGGTGCTCCTTCTCCAACTTTCAGAAGCTCGCCACAGCCATATCGACTCTGGCTAGATCTTGTTAAATATTGTGCCCACATATATGTTTTCTGGGCACCCAAAATTCTGGGTGCCCAGCTTAACAAAAGGAGTGCTTCCCTATGTTCTCTGTATGAGATGCCCACCCCTGGTGTCAGATGCCCCCCCAGCCCACTTTTGTTGTTGCTAGTGCTGACATCAGGGGGCCCAATCCCTGTGTCGGCATTACAAGCTCCCCTCAGCAGTGTGGGACACTGGGGACCCCATCCTCAGTGTCCCGAAATATTTATTTTATCTTCTTCTGTAAATTTTTTGCTAAACCTGGAAACCTGGAAAAAACAAAATGGTCCCTCATCGTCCCCACCATCCTCATCCCCCATTCTGACCCTCCCACTGAGCACCCACCACCCCAAACCCCCACCCCTTACCCTATACTTACCAGTGGAGGTTGTAGGCTGTCATCTTCAGTTGACCAAGACACGTCTGCACTCTTCAAAGCCGAGTAGTGAACTGAGGAATAAAGGTACGTGCTATATAATGTATTTCAATGGCATTTTGAACTTATGTTCATAACGTTGCCATTTTTTGGAATTTTTTCACCAAATTTTCAACATGGCCTTTTTGGGACCCCACCTCATAAACATTGCAACTGACATTTCATTAATTAGGCCCAGAAGGTGATTTTGTGGTTACTGTGTGAAATCACCTTTCAGAACTGAATAACAAAATTTCACTGCCAGTGTTCATGAGGTGAGGTTCCAAAAAGGCCATGTTGATAGTGCAAAATTCTAAAACGGCTGAAATACATGCATTCATTGAAATGTTTCTATGCACATGCATAACTTTGGTAACTTTAAACATTTTGACTCCAAATTTTCAACATTGTCATTTTTCACACCACCTCATGAACAGTACAGCTATCATTTATGGGCACACATCCTGTCCGAAATGTGTTTTCGCACCTGTGGTGTGGAATGGTAGTTTGGCAAGGATTTGAAAATGTTCACCTATAGGGTTTATGAGGTGAGGTCATAAGAAGACTATGTTGAAAATTTGGGGTCAAAATATGAAAAAATGCCAAAGTTATGACCATTCGTTGCAATTTCACTATGACTGCTCATAGCTTTAGAAATTTTAAATATTTTCACCCCATTTTTTCAACATAGCCTTCTTATTACCACACCTCATTTATGTCACAGCTGTCATTTTTCAAATCCTGCACAAAATGTGTTTTTGCACCTGTGGTGTGGAATAGTATTGCAGTTGCACAGAATTACGTTTTGACGGGGATTCAAAAATGTTCTGTACTGGGTACATGAGGTGGGGTAATACAATGGCTGTGCTGATAGTTTGGTCACTGTTGTCCTATAAATGGAAGTGCATAGCCCGGAGGGCCCCTGTGCTTCCACAGCTGCATACATATTCGCATCTACGGAGGGATGGGAGCGCAGGGCCTTCTGGGCCCTGCGTCCCCACATGCAAATATGGATATGATTATACTATCTCAAAAAGTAAGGAAATAAATTGTAAAAAGCCACAAAAGTAGGGAAATGTGGCATTAGGGTTTTCAAAGTTAACACCCCACCCCCACACTGCACACACCAACAGGCACTGGGGTGTGCTTTGTGGTCATCAGCCCTAATGCTCACCCCATTTTCCTCTACTGTACCCACCTCAGCTTATTTACTTATGGAATGGGGTGAGTGTTAGGGCCAACAACCCCAAGGCACACCCCCGAAGCCTGTTGGTGTGTGCAATGTGGAGTTGGGGTGTTAGTTTTGAAAACCCTAACACCACATTTCCCTGCTTTTATGGCTTTATCCCTAACTAGAGCATTAAAGCAGTTTTTTTGCAATAAATATATATTTATATTAGATATAAATATAGATATATCTATGAGGAATATGCCATGGGCCCACTGGTAATATCGATGATATTTCCCCCAAGTGTAATTTGACCTTATTATATAACAAGTGGCAAAGCCACGAGTGATGTCAAAGGTCAGGATGCATGAGAGGAAAAATATCATTGATATTCCTGGTGGGCCCATGGCATATTTGATTCATGCCATGCCCTGAGGTTTTTGTTGCTGTTATGTTTTTTATATTTATTTTTCTGTTGTTGTAGTCTTTATTTTTGCCTGGAGCGACTGTGTTTTTGGATGACCAAGCAGTTGTGGTAGCTGACACAGTTGACACTGTTATGCATGTCTACATCAATTCATCAGAGTAGCATGGACGTGAGCAGTGGGAGTAAGTTGAGCATGGCACTCAGGGGATGAATGGCCATGGCTTGATGTTCAGCAGGCCTGCAGTGACTCTTTGCCAGCTTGATTTGTTTGACTGCCAGTCAGAGAAGGAGAGTACATGCAGGTGCTGTGGAGGGAGGAATGCTACAGGGAAAGCAGGTCTGAGGTATAATTTCAGGTGGTGTGGGGTAAAAAATTCTTTATATGTAACAGAATTTTTTTTTCAGGTTATTATTTAATTTAATATAAGGAATGTGGCATACCATTTTCAGTTGCTCAAACTAAACTAGTTTGCAGAAGCCAGCATGCTACTGATTAGTTGAGTACTAAAAATAGAACAGTACTGCTCATGTTGCCAGCTGCAACCAATCCAGAGCTACACTGAGAATATTTTTGCCACTATGGACCTGGAGTGAGAATATCATGATATTCTCCCTCTAGGTCCTACAGTGGCAAAAATATCATTAATATTTGGCAACATTTATCCTTGCAGGTATGGCATAAATATATTTATAAAACAGGTACAAAAATTCTGTGAAAATCTTGTCTCCTGATTGGATGAAAAATCACACATGATCATGCATTGTTCCACAATGATTGCATGCCTGCACTTCTTTTCATCTCTCAGAACCTTCTCAACATTTTATAAGACAGACAATCCACTACAGGGCATGCAGTTATGCTCTGATATATGCACACCTTAGTTGGTTGAACATATGAGTCCTGCAGCCTCATGCATCACAATGCACACCAAGAGGATTAAATGGACAGTCAATTAGAGGAGGATGTTGGTAGGCTGGCATGAGAGGCAAGGAAGTGTTTGAAAGTTGGGGCTAGAAACAGATGCAGGTCATAGATAATTTGAGATGACCATAGAGGGGAAGAAATTACAAAGCCTGGGGGCAAACATGGAAAAAACCTGATCACCCACTTTGGTTGAACATTTAGGGACGACAAGTGAGGTGGTGTCTGAGGATCTGAGAATGCACATAGGGCAAGCACCATGAAGAAGGGACATTGGGGGTGGCTAGGGTGCCAGATTAGAATAGTATATAGAGAAAACAACCTTGTGCATAAGATCTGGAGGCAGGGGGGATAGCCACCCCAAGGAAGAGTAGAGGGAATGATGATGTATGAGGCAGGAGAAATAGGAAACAACCTTGTGCATAAGATCTGGAGGTAAGGGGGATAGCCACCTCAAGGAAGGACAGAGGGAATGATGATGTGTGAGGCAGGGGGAAGATAGGGTGAAGCAGCAGATGTTGTTGTGGGTGACATTCCATTTGAGTGGAGAAGATATGGAGGCATTAGTAGAGACAAGTGAGCTATACTGTAGGCACGGGAGTAAAGGCGAGTGCGATTAGGAGCTAATTAGCCCCTAAGACGGTGATGTTTCATAAATATATCTGGGAGTTACCTGTCAGATGTTTTATATATTAAATTCAGTAAGTCTGTTTTTCTTTAAGATATCTGTGCTGGTTTTTGTTCTGCGGTGCTGTAGTGTAGGTTTTTTCTTAGTTCATTGCGTAACCATAATGTAGTTGTGTCCCTCCAATAGTGTGCCTGTTAATGTTTTCTGTAGTGCAGTGACATTTTAAGGGTGGTCTTGTTTTGTCCCTTTTCTGTTTCCGTAGTGTAGTGGTCTTTTATAAAAGGAGGCATGGCTTCTGTGTGGCATCTCTTACTGTGCTTTTGAATGGCATGAGCAGCAGTTCAGTGAGTGCTGCAGTGATTTTATTTTATTTTTATTTGTAGTCAGAAGCAACAATTTGTATTGTGCAGTCAGGAGCAGTGTGTAAGAGACTGCATGGGGTCAGGAGGGCAGTAAGCAGTCTGTGGCTAGTAGTAGCAGTTAAGAGTGATGTGGCAGGTTGGAAGAGGTTGTGAGGAGTGATGTCATAGGGAGGAGCAGCATGGATGTGGAAGCAGCATAGAGAGTGAGTGTGTGGAGGCAGCAGCAGCAAAAACAGCTTTGGTGAGTATAGGTGCGTGAAAGCACTGAGAAACATGGCTGTTTGGTATATGATGTTGGGGGACTGATTTTATGTTGTTTATGTTAGGGATCTTTTTTTCAGGGCAGTGGATTTTTTTTAAGCTGTAGTTGCTGAGGCTGTTAGAGCTGTAAAGTGAGTGTTTTGTATGTTTTTAGGTTTTTGGTATATGTGTTATCAAGTTTGTTGTTACATGTGTTATTAAGGTTGTTACATCTGTTATTAAGATTGTGATAGAGTTGTTCCTAGTATGTTTGTTAGGAATTAATGTGTTATTAAGGAAGTGGTTAGATGTACTGTATGACAATAAATCCCTAACCATGCAGTATATTTTGTTCTTGTAACATGGCACTAAACATGATGGTGAAATGTAGAAAGGAGATTTGTGGAAACGTATCAGGTGACACAAATGGAGTGGGTATTAATGCACCAGTAGAGTCCGCTTGGTGTCAGGACCGTGCATAATACAGAGAACAACTCAAAGAATCAGTCTGCGCTCCGACGTTTGTTTGTGTATCTGACCGTCCATGCCTGTAGATGGTGTTCATAATCGAACAGCAATACACTCCTCGTCCCTATGTTGCCGGCTCACCCACAGGCTCAGGGTTGTTAGGAGACAGCACACGAGGTGTCGAAGTGTGGCAGTAACTAAAATATATTCCACGGACTCATGGAGCAAGAAAACCACGTAGTGTACAACAGTACACGTGTCGAAAAATGTCAGCACATGGAGCCGTGCACTAAACTAGCAGAGTGCAGTGATCATTGTTTCGCTCAAGACAGAGAGAAACAGCAGCAGAAATCAGTGTCTATATTTCTTAGTGTGAGTGTTTAGGTGCACAAATCTCCAACACTGCAGTGCTGTTATGCAGGATCGGAATATAACCCTGAACCACAAAGCATAAAAACAGTCGCTAGGAATTACACATTTGTAGTGTACTTTGTCTGTTTGACACAGTACTGGTCTCCTTGCCTGTGTTCAAAAATAGTGGACACTATGTAAATGAATATGTAGCCTGAACCATGAACGCGCACGTTGTCAGATCATGTCACTGAGTTAAAACCAAGGAAAAGGGAAAAGAGGTTGGCCTATAGAAAATTCAGGAAGACCAAGAGAGAGGTGGATAGGGAAAATTACCTAAGGTTGGCTAGTGAGGCAAGTAAGGAAGGGCAAAGGCACAGAAGGAGCTGCAAATTGCTGAAGGAATTAAGAAGAGAGAGAAGGCTTTCTTTCACTATATAAGTGAGAAAAGGGACAAGAAGGAAGGGATTGTTAGGCTTAAGAAAGTGGTGGAGTGGGTGGAGGATAATGAAGGAAAAGCAGAGATACTAAATGAATACTTCTGTTCTGTCTTCACCATGGAGAAGGATGGACCAGTGCCTTCAGGAGGGGAAAGAAGAGCGGGGGGACACAGACATAGTGATAGAGGAGGATAGATTGAGGGAGGTCTGCTGGCATTGAAAGTGGACAAATCACCAGGCCCGGACAGAGTACATCCAAGTGTACTATAGGAACTGGCTGAGGAGCTGGCAGGGGCACTAGCAGACCTATTTAATAGTTCACTAGAGTCAGGCATGGTACCACAGGACTGGAGAACAGCATTTGTAGTGCCCCTTCACAAAAGTGGTCCCAAGGATGATCCAGGGAATTACAGACCAGTCAGTCTGACCTCCATTGTGGGCAAGCTCATGGAGACCATACTAAAGGAAAGGTTGGTGGCATATCTAGAGGAGCATGGTCTCCAGGATGAGAGGCAGCATGAGTTCATGGGGGGGGGATCGTGTCAAACAAATCTGATTGACTTCTTTGACTGTGTCACTAAGACAGTAGAAAGGGGCCAAGCAGTAGACATCCTCTATCTTGATTTCAGTAAGGCCTTTGTCTCTGTACCCCAAAAAAGGTTGACCAGGAAGTTGGTGGATCTTGGAGTTGGGGAGAAGATGGCCAGATGGGTGGAAAACTGGCTGAGGGACAGAACCCAGAGGGTGGTGGTGGGGGGAGAGTAATCTGGCATTAGAGATGTAACCAGTGGGGTCCCACAGGGCTCAGTGCTGGAGCTGGTGTTGTTCAATGTCTTCGTCAATGACATTGGGGATGGCATTAAAGGCAAAATGTGCCTATTCGCAGATGACACCAAGCTCTGTGGTAGAGTGGACACTGCTGAAGGATATGGGACCTACAGGAAGATCTGGAAAAGCTGGGGAGGTGGTCCAGGATCTAGTAGCTTGGTTTTAATGCCAAAAAATGCAAAGTTATGCATACTGGAGCCAAGAATCCCAGGACAGAGCATTACCTGGGTGGAGTCCAAGTAGCTGCATCAGAGGAGGAGAAGAAGGACCTGGGAGTGATGATCACTAGTGACCTGAAGCACTCCACGCAGTGCAAGAAAGCAGCAGCAAAGGCAAACAAGATGCTGGGATGCATAGCTAGGGGGATCAGTAGTAGGAGAGAGGAGGTTATACTGCCCTTGTGCAGGTCACTGGTAAGGCCGCATCTAGAGTATGGAGTTCAGTACTGGTGCCCACACCTCAAAAAGGACATGAACCTGCTAGAGAAGGTACAGAGGAGGGTTACAAAGATGATAGCCGGTCAGCAGGGCAAGGCATATGAGGAGAGATCGAGGGCACTGAACATGTACTCCCTGGAAGACAGGAAGGAGAGAGGGGACATGATTGGGACATTCAAGTACTTGAAAGGGATAAATAATGTTAATAAGGAAAGTCTATTTAAACTGAATGACAACCATATCACAAAGGCACACAGTCTTAAACTGGAGGGTGGGAGGTTTAGGAGGGATGTCAGAAAGCATTTCTTCACAGAAAGTGTGGTGGACCCTTGGAATGCGCTGCTGGAAGAGGTCATCTCATTAAAGACAGTGAGCAGCTTTAAGAGAGGTTGGGATAGGCATAGGGGAAAGATAAGCATCATGTGTAGGGAGGATGGGAGGAGTGGGAGGGAGGAGGGCAGGGACATTAGCTCAAGCTGTGGACCATGCAATATGAGCAGACTTGATAGACCAAATGGCCTTCCTCTACTGGCTTCTTCGTATGTTCGTATGAAATGCTGCATAGTTTTACAAGCAGGATTATTAATGTTGGGAATTTTTCTCTGCTTTCAAGTGAAACACCACTTGGGCAATATTCCCCTTGCACTTGCCATGTTACAAGTGCATTAATCCCCTCCAGAGTCGAGCTCTACTAGTGGATTAATGCCTGCTTGCTGGTTGGCAGCACTTAACCTGCGGCCTCATGCACCAACCTCCCCCCAACCAGGCATTGATCCACTAGTAGAGCCTTCCTCTGTCGGGGATTAATGTTTACATGTAGGACTTTAATTGTAGTACAAAATGCACACATGCTGAGTTTTTTTCAGCAGTGTTCTCAACTGTTTTTTATGTTTTGGGTCTTTTAATATTTTGTTAGTGTTGGACTTGGTACATTTTTCACAGTGTTTTTTGCTATTCAACCTATAACTCACAAACCTTACAAAAAAGCATGTTTTTCTATTTTTCATTCATGTTGTCAACTGTTTTTTCCATGAGTTTTATTTTTTGCTTATGTTAGCATGTATACTATATGATATTCTGAGTTCATTGCAGTCTGCACTGATGATGTATCAAGACAATCACAAAGATTTTGTTTCTATTTAAAGTGCTAAGCCAAATCATTTTTTTAAAGTCAGTTCAGATGTCTTGTTAGACTGTCTTCTGACAAACCACACAACTGTAAACCTTTACAGTTAATTTTAGTTATGTTTGCAGCCTTTTGTGTTTTGTGGAAAGATTTTTATCATCCAGGGTCAGATCGGGTGGCTATCTAGCCTGGTCAATGGGCACTGTCAACCGTCCCTTGTGTCTCTTCACTGGTCTTGGGCTAACTCCCCCATGGATTACCCTCTGTGGTGGGCCCTAGGGGGGGGGGGGACTGTGCTCTCACCCACAGGAGGCTCTGTTGCAGCATCATCCTTTGGACCTTGAAGTAGCAGGGTGGGTTGCGATGCCTCAAGCTTGGCTTCATGAAACTCAGGTCCACCATTCTCCTCCCAGTTTTCTTCCCTGCTGTCTCAATGCTGTGGTGCCATGGAGAACGCATGTACCTGGAGGTGAGCATGTGTTCCCAAAAGTACAGTTTCTTCCGCCCCCAACCCCCTGTCATCAGCCTCTCAGATGTCTGTTCTACCACCAGGCCTCCACCTGGTGGCAGCCAAGAGCCAGGATGGCTCAGCACCCCAATCCGGACCAGGAGAGCTGCCAGCTGGCCACTCAGTCCTCTCCCAGCTCTCCCCCGCCGACCCCCAGTGACTCCAGCTTGCTTCCAAAATTGGGTCACTAGCATGACAAGAGGTGAGGCACTGACAGCAACTCAGCCCCCTGCACCACCAGGCAACCAGTGTTTGCAGATTTTAAAGTTTTTCGTTTGTGTCAAACTTTAATTCAGAAAAAAGTGTTTTTTAGCCGTTTTTCAAGTAGTTTACATGTGCGAACTGAAAAACCTTATAACTTAAAAACAAAATAAAATTTCATTTTAAAACCCCAAAGGCTCTTCCTTGAAATGATCTCTAACAACACTGAGGTTTCATAATTTAACGTTGACTAGCTTTTTCACTATCAATGGACAAAAGTAAAAACTTAGAAATTTTTACATAAATTCAGACACTATTAAGTTTTAAACCACCAAACTAATTTTCATTAAATTTGCCAAAAATTAGCCTCTGTGGCTCAGATTGTCCTGACCCTTGACAAAGCCTCTAGAGGAGGCAATATACTAGCATGTTGTCTGCTTGGAGCAATTGTCTCAGCTTTGTTTGCTGCTTGATTAAAATCAAATTTCTTACCAGCCAGCTACGGTGTGTGTGCCATTCCTTTTCTTTTGTACTGTTAGCAGCCTGTGTTTGTGGTCACACTTTAGCGAGTGGATGGTGTGCACAGCATTTTTATTTTCTAATGACTGAGAGTGTGCACACTAAACGTTGTAGTCCTATGGACTAAGAGGGCCATGATATAACAGAGTTTTAACAAGCACTAACTCAACCCTAGCATACAAGTGCTACGATGCATGTATAATACATGTTAAGATTTACTGTGCTCAACATACCTCTCAACTGCTATGAATCTTGCATAGCACTATTATTTTTACACTGAAATTTACCCTTGCTCTGCAAAGGTTTACTGATGTTCTTAACAATGTTAGAGCTAATTCTGGATACACAAACAATTAACCCTTGCTGTGCCGTGGACTGATATATCAGTCCAGAATTCCTACACGTTCTAATTCTATCGGCAGCCTAGGGGTTAAAACATTGAACTAACTTGATAAAAACATTCCTGAACACTAAATATGTGGGGCCCACTATTTGTAGACATACTATTCTTTAAAATAAGAAAGTGCTACACATTCTGGCCATTGGCTCTGAATTTTGAAGCCCAGTGCTATGAATTTCTAATGTTGAGACCTTGATAAGTGTGGTGCCCAAGGCCAGCTCTGGCTACAGAAGTCTCCTATAAAATATGCCAGGTTGGCTGTAATATATGTTCACAACCCACAAATACTGTAGGCCATATGGTGACAACCATGGCTTAAACACCTGGGGCCCGATACTCAGACTTGCATCTGGCAATGGCGCAAGTGATTATACAGCGCAACTGAAGAGCACTGGTGCAACTAAGAGATATATTCAAAAGAGATGTGCCATGGTGCATCACTTCTCAATATAGCAAATAATGCACGTAGCACAGATACAATGCGCTAGCGCATCACCCAGACCTGGTCTGAATACCAGGACTGGGAATGCTCCAGCGCAACTGTAGCTGTGCCATGCGCAATATCCAGATATTCAGAACTGGATTTGCAAATGGGGCTATTGTGCATGCATGGCTCAAATGGGGCCATTTGCATGTCATTATGGCCCCATTTGCATGTGTTGTGCAGGACCGGCCAGCAAAATGTCCCTGCACCCTGCACAGCATGCGGTCCCTGTACCAGGGACCGCAGTAGGACCCCCTCCACAACCCGTAACCCCTGGTGCTAAGATAAACCCCAAGAGAAGTCCCCTGGTGGTCCAGTGGATCCCCCCATCCTGACCCTCCAATCACCGTAACTACAATGAATTAATATCCCTGACAGTCCAGTGGTACCCCCCCCCCCACCAGAATCCCCGATCACTGTAAATAAAATGAATTAATATCCCTGGCAGTCTAGTGGTAGCCCCTTCCCTGCCAGAATCCCCAATTGCTGTAAATACACAGAATTTGTCCCTAGTAGTCTAGTGGTTCCCCCACCCACAGGACACCCAGCCCACCAGCCCACCAGGGGTCATTGGCAGGCAGCAGACCCACCGCATACCACCGCGACTGCCCGCCGAATGACAGCTTACAGTAGGTGCTGCAAGCCCATTATAGTTCACAACCTTGTGAATGAAGTCATTCATTCACAAAGTTGTGAATTATTACAGTATGCACTGCAAGCACATTGGTCCACAGTGTGGACCAGTGGGTTTGCAGCACCTACTGTAAGCTTTCATTCAGTGGGCAGCCACGGTGATATGCAGGTGGGTCTGCTGCCCACTGATGACCGGGGGAGAGCTAAGTGGGCTGGTTATCCTGTGTGGGTGGTGGGGTGTGGTTGGAACAACTGGACTGCCAGGGATATTAATTCATTTTATTTATGGTGATCGGGGATTCTGAAGGGGAGGATTGTACTACTTGACTGCCAGGGACAATACTTCTTTATGTTTACAGTTCACGGAGGGTTGGGATGGGGAGGAGGATACCATTGGACTACCAGGGACTATTGAGTATGCTTGTGCACAGTTTTGGGGGGATGCCACCCACGGCCAGCAGCTGCTGTGTTGCGTACTGCAATACAGTGGCCTGCCGGTGGGTGGATTGCAGTTGAGCATGTTCTTTATGGGCTCAACTTTGAGCCCAGGTATACGGCACATCTCTAGGTTGTGCCAGCAGATGTGCCACACACCATTAGGATGTGCTGCATATGCATGGGCATGCCCTCTGGAGATGTGCCGCATACATTATCTGTGCACCCCGGCACAGCGGGAATCATGCTGTGCAATTCCCACTTTTGAATATTGCCCTGGGGTGCAGTTCTGGGTTTGCGTTGGTGTAACTCAGTTGCGCCAGGTGCAACCCCTTTGACTATCTTGGTCATGATGTGTTTATCTGAAGAATTAATGGCAAAACTAACTACAACTACCCACAATGCAAATGGTCTTACAGCAAATACCTTTTTTTGAACAACAGCGTTTGTAAGGGCGTATCATAAAACAAACCCTTTTTTCACCAAATTTCCATGCATACCTGCATCAGAATCTGGTGCAGGACTATATAAATCCTAGACCATGGGGGGTGTCTTTTGAGTTGTTTATATACCCTTAAAAGGTTTGGAAGTCTTGAAAAAAGTGACAAGATCAAAAAGTTCAACATCTGTTCAGTTACTTGAGTGTATTTGAATGTGAACAGTTTATGTACTAGCGAGCTAATTTTGTCTCCTTTTTCTGTGACAGATCATCTTTGAATCAGAGCGTGGGAAGGGCAGAACTGGAGAGATTGGATTGGATAATGTTTTGTTGATCTCTGGACCATGTCAGGAAGATCTTACCTCAGTTGACATCTGAATGACTTAATTTTTTCCTTCTGTATTATTTGTTGCAAAAGAGCAGAATAGTAGGAAACCTGTGAGAAGGAGATTTCTGACTCTAATGTAATAAAGCAATTGAAACAAAATCTTGTACAGAGCAGTACCTTTTTGGTACACATTATTATATGGAAACATAATAATACTGTACTTACTGTACTTGCCTTAGGTTAGCACGATTGTATTTTTAATCAAAGGTCAGGGTTTATAAAGTGTGGAAATGTTTGTGTAACTTTGGCATATGTACTGTATTTTAATAATAATACTACAAATTCACATACTCAGAATATTCTGATCTTTCATATAATTAATTTTTTGTACATCAGTACTGTAACGTATACTTAATGTTACTAACGACTTAATATAATTACCCAACGAGACGACGGAGAATCAAAAAGAATTTATTTAGCAGTGGTATTACAGTGCCAGTTGCACTTAGCCTTAGATGTTACATGATTCCACTTGATGTTACACATGCATAGCTTACATACACAATTTGAAGGTTACACCCCAAACAGGACTAATGTTATGATTTGCTCCTAGCAATCCTATTACGTAATATGATCATTTACTGTGTGTTGGTGATACACTGCCTGGAACTGGCTACCTGACCTTAGTCACGGACATGTCTGAAGAGCCCAGTTTGATACATTGCCTGGAACTGGCTACCTGACCTTAGTCAGTTGCACCATACTACAATGCTTTATTTATAGCATAAATACCTTTTATTTACAGCACAAATACTTTTTATTTACAGCACAAATACCTTTGACAGGGCATGCCTGTCACGTTCTGCTTTTCCTGCCTTACTTGTTTACTGCCTGGTGCATTTTATGATGGACTCTGCCTATGCTCATTGTGTGAGTTGTATTCTGTATGGTTTTGTGCTTAACTCAGTTTGAGCATTGAGCCACACATTTCAGTCACAGTTGTGGCCATTTACTGTAGCTTTTGCCCTTACCAGTATTTTAATTAGCCTTGCCTCTTACTGGCTATGTTTACACTAGCAATAATAATACTTATAATACAATATTATACAATATTAGAATCGGAAGGGGGCAGATGCCATCTTGTCCGATTCCCTGTAGAAATTAGTCTTATTTGAGAAGTGACAGTATGTCATGCATGCCTAACAAAACTCCAAAACTCATTTCACATAGCTTTACTTTGTTACAAATATTTTCTACAGAAGTAAATTACTAATGGGAGTTTTTTTCCACATAAAATGTTTTCACTATTCATTTGCTTCCTCCGACCTTCAAACATTAGTTTTCTAATCCACAAGAAAGCTAATAGTCATTTTAGCATGTATTTAGAAACTCACACTATGATTGAAAGCTTATAGTCAATTTGGCATGTGTTTAAAAATTCACAATATGACTGAAAGCCCACTTAGATTACATTTTATAGTTTTGTCTCCAAGAGGCAGTGGTAGCTGGTTCATGAAAAAATGAAGGCCATATTTCTATTAAGTGTTGATAATTATACACAAATTACATGTTAGTTACACAAGTGTTATTGACATGCGCTGTTTGGGCAATCCTTATGCATTACATAGTAGTATATATACGTAAATCACATGTGATTTACACATGGGTTCATAATACATTCCACAGGCTATTCAATATGAAGACTGTTAAGATACCCATGATTTAAGAAGTGCTTGTATTTTGTTTAGTCTACCTTTAGTTCTTTGGTGAACAGCCCAGCTGTTTATTTAGGAACTGTAAATTTTAAAAGTATGGAGTCAACAGCAAGTCATCCCAACAGTGGCAGTGCATGAGCACAGAAAAGAAATATTGATATATCTTACACATGATACATAAACAATAAGACATGACAGGGTGTGGATTGGGTAATAACTGTATGCCCAGGTATGTTGCGGGGTACAGTGCATTTACCTGTAAGTCCTGTTATTACATAACAACCCCTAGCTTGGAGTGTATCACTGCACTAATAAAATGAGTAAGCAGAGAACCTATTCAAATGCAAAAAGAGGCATCTATTCAAAACCAAAAGGAGGCACACTTTTTTTTAATTTAAAACAGGAATTTTCTTTTGTTAAGATTACTTCATCTGTCTTTTCACACATTCAGTACATGGGATTTTGTTTACAGTAGAATACAAGAATTCAAAATGCCACAGAATTCTAGAGGCAGAATGTAATACACACGCACACACACACACACACACACACGCACACACACACACACACACCTCATGCAGTATGTAGCCGATGCCTGGATTTTAAGATAGAAGGGGGATTTGTCATGGTGGGCAATAGAATACCAGAAAGTAAAACTGTGAATAATACTTCATTTTTCTAACTGTGTATGTGTGCAAGGAGGGAATTACCATGGGGAAATAACTTTTTTTTTTTTTTAATTTAACAGAATTTTCTGTTTTAGGGCCTATCTAAAGGTTTTTAGTGAATAAAGTGGTGACCTTGTTTGTGACTGCAATCAGCGATGAGTTAAAGTTTCTTTTGGAAGGCACTGCTATGTCCGGGTTGATGAAAGTTAAAAAAAATCAGTTGTAATTCCATAAGCACGTGGCTTCTGAATCCTCTGGCCAGTCAGGATTTGGGACATCCCCTACCCATTTTATAAAAGTACCATAAACAATCATTCATGTAATGTTACAAAAGACTGGATATAAAATAATCTTATGTATTTCAGTAGGAACTTGAATGCGATGCAACATCTTGTTTACAGTGAGGTCCTGATTCATGTTTAATGCCATTACTTCATGCTAAGTGTTACTAAAAGGAATATTGGCTTAACATAACTGCAGTGCCTTCTTTTGCAGTAAAAATGCTTAGAAACTTTATAATATCTTTACATTATAAGCCATTCTAAAATACATACCATATACAGTTGCTAACTTTGTACCGTGTACTACAGGAACCAAACACATATTTGCCATTTGCACAGATATAAGCAATTTAAACATTCTGAAAATAAAATGTACAGTGAAATGTGTATAAGTTGCCTCTCCAATGGGTTTTATTTTCATGTTTATCTGATTTTAATAATGTTGACACACTGAGGGATAATGTATGACACGTGCATAAAGTAATTTGTGATAGAAGTTAAACAATAGCATATATGGAATGGAATGGTATGGTATGGAAGGTAGGTAAAAGTTTATTTTTATGCAGGTAATACATGACATTTGGACAAAAAGTCCAGTTTGCAAGATAGACCTGTGTAATCCCTATCTAAAAACATACAACAAATTTCAATAATGACACAAACACAAGCACATTAACGTGAAATATAAGTGTTACTAATATAGCAACAATTAATGATAAAAAATTGTACTCCCTTCTATCTTTGCACAAAGATACAACCCTTATCCAATTTTACAACACATAATAAAAATAATTAACAATTACAAATATGAATGTTCAGATCCTTTATAACGTGAACAAATATAGAATGATTTACAATTTCTCTTACATCTGGAGAAAGAGAATTCCAGAAAACAGCAGCTTGATGAGTTATAGTCCTATACCCATGTTTATTTCGTGAGTTTCCTAAAATAATCTTATTTAAATGAACTGATCTAGTTAATGTTCTCTTTGTAGATTGCTTTACAGGAAACAATAGTATTAAAAGTGGATGATTTAAACAAAGATATTTCATTTTATGAATTAGAATTAACAATTGACAGATATCATTTGTTTCCAAGGGCAGCCAATTTAATTTACTTAACAGTAACAATGATAAGTACGATAATTCCCCTTTAATACATATCTGGCCACTCGGAAATAAGTTTTATCCAACCTGGCCAAAAGTGTTTTATTGGCTCCTCTATATATCAATTCACCATATCTTAACGCTGGAATAATTAACTGTTCTGCCAACGTCTTCCTATCTGTTAATGTTAAACATTCTGTGGTTCTTTGACTTTAGCTGAATTTAACTCTGCTATGAAACAAGAAATATGTTTTCGCTGTGAATGTAATATATGACTCTCTTGGTTTGAAGAGGTTTAAGCACTATGATATAACATTGTTGCTTTGTATTAAGTATTCATTGTATTGTCCAATGTGCGATTTTTTTATTGCTTGTTTTGTTTTATTGAAATTTGTATTGACATCTAAAACAGGTGCACCTTGTAAAGAGGGTTACTGTAACCCTAATGGTGCTTGAAGTTGTCTTCATATTCCTGTATAAATAAAATTTTACTACTACTTCTACTTTCTTAGGGTCCCTATCCTTTTATTCACGCTTTTTACTAGATCCAAAATATGATGAGAAAAAGACATCTGTTCATCGAAAATAACTCCCAAATAGCTATAATTCTCAACCTGTTTTAATTCAATTAACTTTTCTGTGTAGATTTGTAACTTAGAAGGAGTATCATTTTTTTTAAATAAAAATGTCATGCATTTCGTTTTATTTGTGTTCATAATCAACCTTGACCTGGTGAACCACCCCTCAATCTTTAAAAATCTGACTGCAAGTTCAATTTCAACTCATCAATTGATTGGCCAGAAAGAACAAAAAATAGTCAGAGAAAGGTTTATGTACAAATGTATTATGTGTTACAACAGTACTTTTCGCCACCTAGCTGCCTCCTCACAAGAGATAGTGTGGGGGTGAACACTGATTTCTTGAAAAGCCCCACTGCTGCTGATGTTCACAATGGCCCTGCATTTGACAACAGCTGTCTCTGACCCATATTAGAGTCTGGTCTCAGCTTAGATACTCCTTTCACAGTCAGTATACTGCTGCTAATTGGGTTTGACTCTACTGGACTTCCTTGTATGTAGTCTCCTTAGGCTCTGTGGCATAGTCCAGTGTCTAGACTAATCAAAACATACTGACCTATGAGATATGCTGTAACAAAATATTGTATATTAACTAATACCATTGCTAATAAGCAATGTTCAACTTATCATACTCTGTGCAAAGAGTAGGTTACATAGAAACATAGAAGTTGATGGCAGATAAGGACCGCAAGGCCCATCCAGTCTGCCCATTTCTTTTTCTACCTTATAAATGTGCCTTCGGCCTTTGCTCTGTCAGTGACCTATCTATTCATAGTTATTTGTATTGCTCCCTTATGCCTATCCCATGCCTGTTTGAAGCCCTGCACTGTATTCATAGCCACCACTTCTTGTGGTAAGCCATTCCATGCATCCACCACCCTTTCTGTGAAAAATAATTTCCTCACATTCCCCTTAATCGGCCTCCCTCTAATCTCATGCTGTGTCCTCTTGTCCTGCTATTTTCTTATATTTAAACATGTTAGACTCTTTCACCTTGTTTTCGCTCCTAAGGTGTTTGAATACCTCGATCATATCTCTCTCCTCCTTTGCTCAAGGGTATACATATTGAGCTCTGTTAATCTGTCCTCATATGTCTTCTGATGCAGTCCCTGCACCATTTTGGTTGCCCTTCTCTGGACTGCCTCAATTTGGTTAATATCCTTGTGAAGGTGTGGCCTCCAATACTGCAGGCAGTACTCCAGATGGGGCCTAACCAGTGTCTTGTACAGAGGGATTATTACCTCCCTCTTACGACTTGTGATACCCCTACTAATACACCCTAACACCCCCCTAGCCTTACCTACTGCTTTAGAGGTCTGCTTGGATGATTTTAGGTCATCAGGTTCAGGCCACTAGTTGCATGCTTTCACGTCACCCCCACCTTGCATGATTTTTACATCCCACTCTTGTCTAGTACGACATACTACACTAAATTGTCTCTCTGCCCCTAAAGTTTTTTGCCCCTGCTATCACAGGCTCTCCATCCAGTGGATTCTCTGTCAGTCCTGTTGTTCTGCAGCTGTTTTCACCAAAGTCTGCTCACCATACGTTTATGGCCAACAATATGTGAGGCCCACATTTCTTCTCTGCCCCCTCCAACAATGGCTTGTACTAAGTCGCTGCCCAATTCCTTCAGGTTTACAGTACAAATTGCATTAAACTGCGCCATGACTGGCCTAGAACAAGTTGTTTCTTTTTTGCATTTATAAATGAATTGTATTATTGCCTTGCAAAAACTGTTGTCTAAGTGCTGCAACTCGGTTTTGCATTGCATTGTGACAGAGTTGGAAATGCCTTTCAGTTTAGCTGCAAAAACACAGTATACAAGTTTCTCTTCTGCTGGTCAAGTTTTGCAAAACAACATAATGTAAGTTGCCAATGCATTGTCACCTTTAAAAAACAGTAAAAAAAATAATATGTGTGACAGTTTATTGCTCATTATATTCGGTACAACCCAAATAGGTAAAAACAAATTTCATCTGGGGCCTAAATTATCGTACTCTCGCACATATCTGTTTGAACTTGAATGAGGTCTTTTTTCTTTTTAATTATTTATTTATCGGCTAAATCCAGCTGTATATGTAACTGACCTTAGTATTTATATGTTATATTTTAATGTTAACTTTATTATGTTCATATCAGTTGTGTGAGTTTATTCTTTTGTATCTTTATCCACCAGGCATGGTTGAAAACGTGCCATATAACCCAGACCACTTTACTGGTTATTATAGATCATGTGAACATCATGTGATACTCCCCGACCAATCACAGTGCTTCCTTCAGTTGCACATGAGGTACTCTTATTGCTTAAGAGTACCTTTTGCACTCACACTACCGGGTTTCTTGAAAACCGCCACAGAAATGGACCGTAAATAACGTTTTTTGTTGTTGTTTTTTTTACATTTTGTCACAATCTATAATAATTTTATAGGGGCACTAGGAGGGCCTCTAATGGATATAAGAGTGTCGCCGCTTGCATCTGTAGGGCACCAGAACTGCTCACCTTCAGTACGCAGTTCTCTTGACCTAAGAACATGAGAGACAACACTGTTATAGCCATAAAAGGCTCTCCTAGCATGCCTACAAACTTATAAACAAAATAAATAGAAAATACTGAATGTTGAAGCACATACAACACCTGTACTGCATATGTACTTTCTATTCAAAATTGTTAAGTTTAGCCACCTCATTTGACACTCTGTAAAGAATAAGGGACTTGGGAGATACAACGCTGGGGATTTTTACATTGATACTTCAGAATTTGCTTGTATTACCTTTTTATGTTTGCTTGCCAAAGGCTAAGTAAATATAAGACCCCTGATGGGCAGGCATCCTTTCCACTGACTTAGGGGTCAAGGTGCTGCTACCTTACGTTGTCATAGATATTTGCGGTGGCTCCTGGGTTCTTTACTCTCTCAGCAGTGAGGGGAAGTTCAGAACCAATGAGAAGGAAATGCGTAATTCTTTGGTAACTGGGTAAGGCCCACTAGCAGGGGTTAAACTGGACAGCAGCCCACAGGAACTCGGTTCCACCACCTCTTAAAAACCTGCATGACAGTTCCACCACCTCTGTTAGCTTTCTGCATTGACTGCTATAGGAGAATTCAGCCACCTGGAAATGACAATTCCACCACCTAGAAATGACAGTTCACCCACCTAAACTTTGCCAATTTAACCACTGCCCACTAGGCATAAGTCCCCGATTTCAGGGGCAACCAGGAAGCAATGAGGAGGTGAAATGACTTGTTCAGAGTCACACAGTATGCGAGTGGAGGTTGTGGGAATCAAACCAGGTCTGCTGCATGTACCAAGCTCATTCACACGTTGTTACTCTAACCTCTAGGCTATACTTCCCAGGCCATTTTTCACTGCCCTACAAGGCCTGGCCTCTGCCATGTGTTTCCCCAAGCCACAACTAGAAAGGACCTTAAAAGGCATGGGTGGATTAACCTTTCCTTGCCTGTCACTAATTAGGCCAGACTAGGCACATCCAAACTCAGCCCACCTCCACACCACACCATACCACACCACAAAACAGTATAGCATATGATGATCCTCCTGTACTGGATGCAGCCATCCTCTCCCATCTGGTACCAGGGATAGATCTTAAGGGAACTCCCTGACACACAGTTCCTGGTTACCCAGGGTCAAATCGGTGCAGACCTCTTGATGTTGTCACAGACTGGTGTACACTGGTACACCATAAAGTTAACAGGAGCAAAATACTAAATTATAAACCCCTCCCAAATGCCATACCATTGTTTAAAATGGCACCAATCCTCAAATGCAAGGTACTGTATGTATAGATCCTGGCCCCATAGCCAAATGCAAATAACAGTTCACAACAATAAAGTGAATTTCCTTCGGAGTAGGGCAAGCCCTTATCTTACTCACAGTACCCCAGTTGGATTCCTCCTTCCTTGCTCTGCAGGGCTTTTGACCTCTGATCTCCCATGGCACGTCTTGATCAGCTGGACTCCCTTTTCAGAGTGCTTCACACTCTCTCAGTTGCTGTTTTCTCTGGATGTTCCTGGAGTTCTGGCTGGCTCTCTCACCTTGGCTACAGCTGTTCTGTAATGATTCACAGATCCTGGCTCTGCCCCCCCTCCCCAGGTGGTTGTAGCCCAACAGTTGGCTGTAGTGCCTGCTAAAAGAACCCTCACAGTAGCCCTGCTTCTTCATCTTTACTTCCTTCTCCTCACTCCACACAGGCTGTTTCAGCCCCATCAGATGTGCCAATAGGCAAAGTACACTATTTTTCTCACTAGGATTTAGCAAATTAGACTCAAAGGTAATTTTACAGATACACAGTATGTGGTGGCGCGGCTTAAAATCTCCCTGAACAGCAGGTTAGATCCCTCTAAGATCTCTCACTGAACTTCTACCATCCAGTACAGTTTATGCCTCTTCAGCAGGCAAAGTTCGTTCACCATTGTCTCAGCTGGCTGTCAGTCAATTTTAGACACTCCTGAAGATCCACACTTAACAATCCATCAGTCCACCAAAAGGGTGCCAGAATCCACAGTTCTTCTACTTCCCAGAGGTCTCTTGAAACTGTCCTGCCATCCAGACCCCCTGACTGCCTACCCTGTGGAAGCAGGAGTCAACAAGATGGTGGAGACCATGGTGTCCTGAGACTCTGTCCCCAAAGTTCAGGTTAGGCATGTTCCTGCCCTTTTCTATCAATTCCCATCCCCATGGTTCAGGTGGTAGGCTGCAAGACAGCATCTGGTGTGATCAGAGCAGCAATCGAGAGTGTGCTCCCTATGTGTCTGCCACCCACCTTTGATGTGCATTTGAAACTGTGTTGCCACATTGTGCAGAAGGCGCCAACGAAACTGAGTCCCTGCAGTCCTCTGGCAGAGGCAGCAAGCAGCAACAGTCAAGCCTGAAATCTGGTCCCCAAGGTAAGCCCTACACATTTGATGGGGATTACACTCATATCAACAGAAGAAATGGCTGCCCTTAGCTATTGTCATGAAAGTCCAAACCCAGAAAATATATTTACAACATGCTAATCTAGACAAGTTTCCCAGTTTAGGACATTACATTGTATATATAGATAAATGATTTTCTACAGCTCACTTTAGTTAACATTTTTCACACACTTCATTGCATTTATTGTACTCCAACACACTTGTGAATTGAATACTGAAAGGGACCAGAGTGTGATGTATATCCCTCAGTGTGAACTTCATATTGGGGAATATTAGTGGAGGAACTTCAGTATCATAACTGAGTTTCAGAATAGGCTTCACAGCGTGGTAGACTGTCTCACAGGGGTAACCACTTCCTCTTGAGCTTCTGAGGCCCCACTGTCTGATGGGTATAGTCTAGTTTCCACTTACAAAGGGTTTTGTTCATCTTTTGGCTCCTAAGCCTCTACATCACCCTCCACAGGCACCATCTCTTCCTCATGGACAAGAGGCAGAACTTTCATTGGCACAAATGGTTCTGCTTTTGGGTCCAAACCATTACCACTTGGACAGTTGTCGAGTTTGGTACTTCAGCTGTGAACAGGCTGGGGAAGTCCCTGAAGGAGTAGTAGGTGGTCATTTGCACATCCATATTCAAAGACTTATCATCTGTTTGCTCTGGGGTGGGATTTGCTCAGTGGCCCTCTATCTTTGGCAGGCTTAGACCTGGGTCTTTGGGCCTTTAAGTGGTTTGGATGCCACAATGTCCATGGGAATGTCTGAGTGTCCAATGGACAGCAGGTGATTGTGGCACATTATTTTGGCTCTTCCTGACTCAACTTCAGAGTGGATTCAATAAACCAGAAAACCTTGGATTTGCCCCGTGATGGTATGGGGGGGGGGTTGCCCCACTGATCAACCAATTTGTGTTTCCCAGCTATGGCCACGTTCCACACCAACACCTGCTCTCCATGATGGAGGTCAGTAGCTTTCACCTGTTGGTCATACTGGACATTGTTTGCAAGATTTATTTTACCAGCCATCTCAGAGGCCAACCAATAGGCCTTATCTAATTGATCCTTAAGCTGATGCACATATTGCAAAATGGTCTCAGGTTGCGATGCATCTGTGGAGATTCCAAAACACTAGTCAGTTAGCATCCTATCCTACCTGCTGAACATCAAGTAACAGGAGGAGAATCCTGAGGCATCTCTTTTGGTGCAGTTGTATGCATGCACCAAAGCACTGACCTGCTGGCTCCAATTAGCTTTGTCTTTGGTGTATAGTGTTCCCAACATGTTAAGCAAAGTTTGATTGAAACATTCAGACTGGGGATCCCCTTGAGGGTGATATGGAGTTGTTCAGAAGTTCCTAATCTGCCACAGTGACAGTATTTACATTATTGGACGACTCTTAAAGTCATGCCCTGTTCCAAGTGGATTTGTTTTGGAGCACCATAGTGGGTGATGACTTTGTACATTAGTATGCAGGTGACAGTGGTAGCCTTTTAATCCTTCACTGGGTAACCCTGTACATAGTGTGAGAAATGGTCCGTAACAGCCAGGATATGTGCAATATTCTTAAAGTCAGGTTCCCAGCTCAAAAAGCCAATACAGACCAGATCCATGAGGGAACATGTTTCAATGTTGACCGGAGGGCAGCCCTCCTCAGCAGAGTCTTTTTCTGCACACAGTGCCTGCGATATTTGCAATAGTCCTCAATTTCAGTTCCAGTCTTGGGCCAGTAAAACCATGCATGGACAGATTCTGAGTCTGCTCTGTTCCTAGGTGTCTCATTTCATCTTGCAAAGTCTTGATTATCCTCCAGCCAAACTTGATTGGCAACAGTAATTGTTATCTAGGAAACCCATATGGGCCTTGGGTCTCCTGGTATAAAAAAATTATCTTTTAATCCCAACTTTGACAACTCTTTTATTAGTAAACAGGTATCTCCATTTCTCAGTGTAATCCTTAAAGTACCCCCCACCACCACCACCATTGGAGTATTTGTATAAGATTTCTCAATCCAGGATATTGTCTTTGCTCCTTCTGCAGGTCAAAATGGCTCTTGTAGGACAAGAATGTTCTCTGCAATACTGCAAAAGTACAATAGGCGGCTGGTAAACAATGTTTTGAAGGCTCTAAGCTGTCCACAGAGCGATGGTGAAGAGTATTGTTCATCTGTGTCAAAGGTTTTGCACAGTGCTTTTATAGTTGACTCTGGGATCTTGATCCATTTGGTGCCAGTAACTTCACAGTCCAATGAGTGCTGTAACAAGGCATCTGCATCCACATGAGTGAGACTTGGGCTTTACCCCACAAAATAATTGTAGGTAGACAGGGCCTATTGCTAGCGATGTCTGGCAGCATCCAACTTGACTGTGGTCTCCACATTAGTCAGCGGGTTATTATCCATCTTTATCATGATTTGGGCACAATACAAATAATTGTGGAATTGTCCCACAATAGTCCACTTGCATGCCAGCAATTCCAGCTTGTGGATGGGGTAACTGTGCTTGGCAGGTGACAAACTTCTGCTGGGAAAGGCTATAGGCCTTAAGACTTCAGGTGACTTTTGATTGAGGATGGTGCCCAGCCTGCTTAGGCTGGCATGGGTATGCAACATATAGGGTTTTGCTGGGTCACCATTTTTTTCTTTCTTTTTTGTCTTAATAATTTTTGGCCATGAAAAACACATGAAGATGAAGCTTGTTTCCAGGTACATCCTAGGATCACAGAGATGTTGAGTGACCTGCTCACTCCCGCGCAGTAATCTAGTGGTGGTTGTGGGATTCAAACCCAGTTCTCCAGGTCTGCAGCTCAGTGCTCTTAATCACTGCATTATACTGCCTCCCAATACAGTATATGTAAGTACTTGTGATTGGGTTTGGCAATGGATGATTCCTCGGAATGCTGCTTTGCAGGCAGCATCCTATCAGGGGCCAAAGAGCTTGTGGACCTTAACGTAGGCTTGGATTCTTTTCCATCCTTGGTGCTGATCTTTCAAGCTTTGTGGGTGGGAAGAAATCCTTGTCCAGCACTTTGAACAGTCAACTTTTGTGCTCCTCTATGGTCTTGCCAAACATGGATCACGTCATCCATGTATCCCAAGCCCTCCAACAAGTTCATGGCACCCTCTGCTCACTCTTTGAAGCACTGAAACATAGCAGGAGGATCAGAGATGCTTTGGGGTAGTCACAGAAACTCAGAATCCCAACAGGAAGTATAAAAGCAGTCTTTTTACAATCAGCTCTTGCCATGGGAATTTGGTAAAACCCACATCTTAAGTTCAATATGGACAACCAACAGCTTCCACTGAGGCAGTACAGTGCACTGTGGCTCTGCGGCATGGTTTATTGATCCAGAATTGTGCGTTTGTTGAAAGCCTTGTTGTTGATGCACATTTTTATTTATTTTATTTATTGAAATGTTTCACCAGGAAGGCACACTGAGCAATGGGTTGCTTATCTCCCGGTGCAACCTGGGGGCAATAAGGATGAGACATTTTACATTCAAGTTACATAGATCAACATAGCATGCAATTAATTAAGGCAGTTGTTACAAACAGTGTTGCACACATATGTAGTTTGTGAGAACAATTAATACGTGCAATGGTACTAAGTGAAAAAGTGCTATCATGAAATAAGGCATGAAGGAGAGAGAGGATGAGATGACAGATAGTGCAGAGTTGTGTCCCAGAGAGGCCCCTTCAGGATGTGAGGAACGCTGCAAGAGGACAGGGGACTGGAGTAGGGATTAGAGAGGGAGAGAGAGAGAGGGAGTAAGTGTGATTAACACCTAGGAGGAGAAATAAGGCATGACCCAAGATGAGAACCCTTCAGGATGCAATGAACCCTGAAAGGGGGCAGGGAAGTTCAGGCAATTGTAAACCCTCCTGCAGTTAGGCATTGTAATTATAGAGGGATAGTGAGAGGAAGGGAATGAGAAATAACACCTGGGAGGGAATGAGGCCTGATTCAAGGAACCCTCCAGGATGCTGGGGACCCTGCACAGGGCCCTGGAAGGCCAAAGATAGGTAGATGGAGGAAGAAAAGTTGGCAAGCATAGGCACTATAGGACCCCTTCAGGATGCTAAGAACCCTGCAAGGGGAGTGTGAAGGCTAGGAAAAAAGGGAGAGACAGGGGAAGGAAGAAAGAGATAAGAACTAGCATCTAGGAGAAGCTAGGGTCAGTAGAAGCAGTAGAGTGGATAAATGCATTGGTAAATTCTGAAGGGGGACACACTGTAAGGAGCAAGTTGAAGGAAATTAAGATGGGTCATAACAGGAACAGTTAGATGCAAAATAGTCGGAGAGGGCAGTGTTGATGAAACAGAGGGAGGAGGAGTGTCAGATTTGAGGAGGTAGAGAGTTCCATATTTTAGGGAAATGGTGTGAGTATCCAGACTGGTCAGAGAGGGTGGAGCAGCGGAGGACAGTTAGTGTGCAAGTGTCGGTAGATCTGAGGGAGTGGTAAGGAGGAGGGGGTGTTATAAATGAGGGGGAGAGGTAGGAAGGGAGTTCACCCAGCCAGTGTTTAGAGGTGAATTTAGTGCAGTGTGAGAGGCATCTATTTGTAAGGAAGGGGAAGGAAAGGGCTAGATAGAGGTCACAGTGGTGGGTGCGAGAGGAAGCATCAAGGGAAGACCCTGGAAGAGAGGAGGGAGAGAGGGGATATGATAGAGACATACAAGTATCTTACAGGGAGAAACAGAGTGCAGGAAAACACTATTTTTAAGCGAAAAAGATGTTCCAGGACTAGAGGGCATGGGATGAAGTTGGAGGGAGGACGATTCAGAGGAAACATGAGAAAGAATTTCTTCACAGAACGGGTGGTGGACAAGTGGAACATCCTGCCAGAGGAAGTGGTGGGAGCTGAAACAATCACGGGATTTAAGAATGCATGGGATAGACAAAAAGGAATTCTAGAGGTCAGGGGTAAGGGGAAACAGACTTCTAGGGAAACAAACTGAACTTACAAGCTCAAATGGGCAGACTGGGTGGGCCATAGGGCCTTATCTGCTGACACTGTCTATGTATCTATGTATCTATGTAAGGGCAAAGTGGCAGAAGAAGTTGAAGAAAGTGTCCAGTCTGGTCAGGGAGGACCTAGAAGCAGCACCATAGACTATGTCGCAGTTGTCAAAAATTGGGAGGATCATCTTCTGGACAAGCTCATGCCTAGCCGCAAGAGGGATGCAACTGTGGTTCCTGAACAGGGTACCGAGCTTGGGGTGCAATTTTTTCTGGATGGCGTCAATGTGTCCATTGACATTGAGGTGTTGGTCTAACCAAGCCCCAAGATATCTGAAGGATGAGGTGTCCTCAAGTAAAGTCCCGTCAAGAGTGCGGAAAGGGGGCAGGTAGGAAAGCCTAGACAGTCTCCGCCTTGTGCCAAAGGTCATGGAGACTGTCTTCTTAGTGTTGAGGAATAATTGATGGTTTGCAAACCAGAGCTGGAAATTGTTGAAGTCATTCTGCAAGCTGGATGCAACCTCAGCTGGGCATGAGCCAGATGCATACAGGATAGTATCATCAGCGTATGTGTGTATCGTGGTGGAGGGAGAACAGACAGATGGCAGGTCATTAAGGAAGATAGAGAATTGAAGGGGACCAAGCACGGAGCCCTGAGGGATGCCAGTGCAGATCGGGAGGGGTGGCAAGATGGCATCTGCGATCTTAACTGATTAGGTTCTACCAGTAAGGTAGGCCTTAAACCACTTAATGGCAGAAGGGGTTAGACCAGTAGATGAGAGGGAACCAAGGAGAAGGGAGTGGAAAACAGTGTCAAAAGCCATGGCATGGTCGACAACTATGGCTGAGGTTATTTGGCCATTGTCCATCCCAGAGAGGATGGAGTCAGTGAGCCAAGGTAGGGAGGTGGTGGTAGAGTGTTTTTTCCTGAAACCAGATTGGAATGGGGTGAAGAAGGAGGTATCAGATAGAAAGGAGGTAAGCTGAGAGAGGACTAGATGTTCTTGTAAATTTGCTAGGGTAGGGAGTAGCGAGATGGGGCCATAGTTGCCAGGGGATAAGGGGTCTCCACCTTTAGGTGGGAGGAGGACCACTGCGTGTTTCCATGTGGTAGGGACATCAGAGGATGAGAAGGAGAGATTTAAGATTAAGGAGAGGGGGTAGGCAATGACCGGGGCTGAGAGAGAGAGGAGTTTAGGGTTAAGGTCATCTAGGGAAGATCCTTTTGAGGGGTTAATGGTGAGGAGGGTATTTAGAGTATCGGTGAGGGAGACTGAAGAGAATGAGAAGGAGGGGTGTGGGGAAATAGGAAGTGGAGTTTTTTTGGGGGGATAGACGGGTAGTCGTGACAATCGAGTGGGGAGGGGTAATTAAGGAAGTTCAGCAGTTCAGTTGCACAGGAGGTATAATAGTAGTTAAATTCTGCAGCTATAGCTTGGGAGTCAACTACAACATTGCCATTTACCTTTAGCACTAGGGAAGTGGGGGGGCGGGACTGAGGGGTAAAGAGGGCATGAACCACCTTCCAGAACATGGAAGGGGAATTTATGTTGGTGAGAGAAGCATTTTTGAAGTAATCAGACTTCTCTAGCCTTGTTGCTCTGCTACAGGCATTTCGGAGCTTACGGTAGTCTGTGAGGTCACTAGAAAGCTGGGTGGATTTGTGGTGCTTCCAGCAACGTTCTCTGGCCCTAAGTCAGGCTAAGAGTTCAGGAGTAATCCATGGTAGGTGGTTACTCCTAACCCTAGGTTTGTTTGAGAGGGGGCGAAGGCATTCCAATTTACAAGAAATATTTCTTTGAAGTAGGCTACAGCCTTATCAACTGAGAGGGAGGAGACTAAGGGAGACCAGTCAGAGAGAGATAGGTTGTGCAGAAGAGGTTCAAGGTCTAGAGATTTGAAGGAACGAAGTTGCAAGATTTTATGCAGAGATTTTGGTCTGTGGATTTTCCTGACAGCAAATATTGGGTTGTGGGTGCTGAGAGCATCTGGGAGGATGCCAGAGCTAATTACTCTGTGGGGGTGAGTGGTAAGAGCCCAGTCAATCAGGGAGTGATTTTGTGTCTTATGATTAGGACGGGTGGGTTCCGAGATCAATTGCAAGAGGTTCAGGGCTCCAAGATCATTACATATTTGGATGTCTTGGGAGACAGCCAGTTTAAGTTAAGGTCACCTAAGATGTATAGTTCACCAGAGCGAGAAAGGGCTGCGATGGAGGTTATGAGGTCGAGATCAATAGAGGGCTGGATATTTGGGTGACAGTAAATGCCGGCTATAAAAATGGAGAAGGTGACAGGCAGAGTTAAATGAATAGCCAGTGCATCGTAGGACACTGGGCTAGTGAATGAATACATAAAAGATCCTCTGTTGAAGCACCAGAGGGTGCGAAATGTAAGAACTTTCCAGGAAGCAGCACTTAGCGTGGGGCTGGTGCTGCAAATAAAATTTTCGGATAAATGAATTAGCAGCTTTCCGTGAGTTTTTCTGAAGGGGTGTGTGTGCCTTTGTGTTTGCTGAAATCAAGAAATTTAGAGCAGCACCACCGTCCCAGTTCCAGTTTTCATTTTCTTCTACAGAATATTGGAGGGAGGTAAGAACATACATGGCAACGCCACCACCTCTACCTGCTCTGTCTTGCCTCAAAAGGGAGTAGCCAGGAATGGAGACCGAGAGATCCAGGATTGTGCTGTTTCGCCAAGTTTCCTTGATGATCAGTATGCCAGGTTTTAGAGTGGACACCATGGTTTGTAGGATGATTTTTTGTAACAAACTATGTCTATTTAGATGAAGGATCTTGAAACCCTTTGAGAGGACAGTGGGAGCAATAGAAGGGGACACGGTAAATAGTGGAGCATTCCGGGCATGAGACACAGGCGGACTAGAGTTGGGGTGGATATTTTCGCAGGAGAGCAAGAGTAGAGCTAAGATGAGGAAATGAAGCTTGGGGCATTTAGAGTTAAATGTCGAGGAACCAGTGAAACTGGCAGGGTAGTGCACATGAGAGTAGGGGAGCAGGAGATGAAGAGCAGTAAAGAAGGGTGGGACACTTAGTAATGAAGCATGAGGGGTAGGGGGAGAATATGACCATACTTCAAAGGGTGGGGAGGGAGTGATAGCGAGGATGTAAAGAGGGGATTGGAGATAGGATGGTGTAGAAGGCGAGTTATTTGGCATTTGCGAGTAGAGACCAATCGGAGGGGGTTAAGGAAAGTACTAGGAGTAGAGAAAGGAGGAGAGAAGGAGTTTCATGTTGCAGGGTATGATATGTGTAACAACATGAATTCTATATAACAGCAGCAATTCTGCAAGTAGAGGTAAGAAAAAAGAAAAACAAAAGATGGGAGGAGCAAGGCAAGGGTGCTAGGTCTAATTGTCTTTGTTTAACAGATGCTTAAATAGAGCAAAGGAGAGGTATCTATATAAACAACAGGCAAGGATCACTTTAGATAAAGATTGTGTCCCTTTAGCGGCAGTACAGTATAACTTGCAAATGGGAAAATGGACACAAAAAAAAATGTGATCTCTTAACATTTGCTAAAATTACTGATTGAGCTAAGAATTCAAGATATTAAATATTTCGTACTACAACAGTTGCTAACTGAACTACTGGGCTGAGAATGCAAATTCAAACAAATAAGAGAGGCAATAGTTAAAGATGAAAGCAGTGCTAGACAGAAGGAGAGGAGTCAGTCCAATCAGTCAGCAGAGACAAGGTTTTAGTGTCCAGTGAAGGGCCGTCTTCTACCAGAGTGAACCAATCAATTGTGCAGCTTAGAATCCAAGCACCCAGCTGAAGCAGTTACCTGGAAAAAACTTCAGGGCAGGTGGGCAGAAATATTGACTGTGGCCAGTCGGTAGGAATGCTGGAGCCACAGCCGTAGCAGTGATGCCTGCTCAGGGCAGTCCTAGAAAGACTTTGGGGCAGGTGGGCAGAGATATTGACTGTGGCCTGCCAGTAGGATGCCAGAGCCAGAGCCATAGCAGCGATGCCTGCTCAGGGCAGTCCTGGAAAGACTTTGGGGCAGGCGGGCAGAGATGATGACTGTAGCGGCTGGGTAGGTATACCAGAGCCACAGCCATAGCAGCGATGCCCGCTCAGGGCAGTCCTGGAAAAACTTCAGGGCAGGTGGACAGACATGGTAACTGTGGCCGGATGGTAAGAATGCTGGAGCCACAGCCGTAGCAGCGATGCCCATTCAGAGCAGTCCTGGAAAGACTTCAGGGCAGGCAGACAGAGATGGTACTATGGCCGGCCAGTAGGAATGCCAGAGCCACAGCCGTAGCAGTGATGCCTGCTTAGGGCAGTTATGGAAAGGCTTTGGGGCAGGCAAGCAGAGATGGTGACTGTGGCCGTCGGGTAGGAATGCCGGAGCCACAGCCGTAGCAGTGATGTCCACTTAGGGCAGTCCTGGAAAGTCTTCGGGGCAGGCAGGCAGAGATAGTGACTGTGGCTGGCTGGTAGGAACACTGCAGCTACAGCCATAACAGCGATGCCCACTCAGGGCAGTCCTGGAAAGACTTTGGGGCAGGCCGGCAGAGATGGTGACTGTGATCAGCCAGTGGGAACACCGGATCCACAGCAGTGGCAGTGATACTTATGGCTACATTCTTTTTCCTCACCATAACAATGGCTATGGACTTCTGTACTCTTGTATAACCACTTCCGCCACTAGTTTGTGTAGGTCAACAATGACAGCAGGCTTCAACTGGTGGGATTGTTCCCTAAATAGCCAGTAGATATGTAGCTGGACAGGATGCTCTTCTCCAATCATGCACCCCTCATGCCATTCACTGGCAGAGAACACTTTGTTTTTGGTAGCCAGTTTACTGCTGATCCTAGCTCACCACTCCTTGGGTAGGGGCCACTACCCAAAGTCAAAAGCATCTGGGTTCAGTCTCTTTTTAGGGCCATCCCCACCAGCCTTGGGGTCTACGGCGGTGTCAGTGCAAAACACCCATAGTAGTGTCATAGAAACAGAGAAACAGAATCTGTCAGCAGATAAGGACCATACAGCCCACCTAGTCTGCCCATTTCCATATTCACTGCCTTCCCTTTTGAACAGTCAAAGTCACTCCCTCACATTCTTCACTTGAAACATGATTTGGCACACCAGACCTGAAACTGCTGCTGTTTCTTCTGCTCTCTCTGGCCCCTGCAGACTTGAACTCTGTACTGGAGGACTGGAGGAGCACCTCAGACTGCAGGATTTATTGAACGCGCCTGTGCCAGCATGAAAGTGGTTCCCTCTGCACATCAATGGTGGCCACCTGCCCCTAATGGACCCATGCACTGGTGTTCCCAGTAGATCAGGGATTCCCCTGAATCCTCTCACTGAACTGAACAACAGCAAACAACTGCACAACACACAGAGGGTACCAGAATCACTTTTTTTTAGTTCAGAAGCCTTATTAGATAATGACTTTTGGGTACAGTGCCCCACAGCAACACAGGCCACCAACATCTTAGTGCACCCTGACCCTCTCAGCATGGCCACATGGGTCAGGGGTCATACTATCAGCCAATCAGGCTCCAGAGGCTGGAGAGGGAACCACAAGAAACTTCTGGGACACAGTAGGACTGTATACATCCTGGCCTGAAATTCTGGCCAATCATCTACGTGGTGATAGGCTTTCAGCCTTGCCTAGAGTAAGTGGCAGCTGTTATGGCTCCATCAGGAGATGCAGTTCCCCAGTGAGCAGTAGCGCTGCTCCCAAGCTGATTCAGTCTGTGTATGTGTGCAGTGAAAAGCAGACTGGTGAATGCTGGACCTGCTGCAGAGACAGACTGCACATCAGACAGAAAAGAACTGAGGAGCAGATGTCCTGCTACAGAAAGAGAGGTAATCACATGCTGGCTCAACATGAAAAGTGAAAGGTGTAGGCTGCAGCTTTACTGGAGACTTCTGCTGTGCTGCAACCTGCCTTACACTGAACTGTGACTACAGCTAGTCTAAGGAAGCCACACAGTCAGTGCCACAGTTCGGTTATCACAACACACAAGGGACTGGATGCCAGGGCATAGTGTGTTTGGCAGATAAAATTGGGTTATCACAGGCGGAGTTGCCCTGTGCATTTGAAAATTGTCTGCTGAATGCTGAGGTCAGAAAAAATGACCTGTTTACCTTAACTTAACGGACTAGGCCATCCAGCCTGGATTTACAAATATTGTTTTGGGCTTAAGAGCCTTTGGGTTCAGGGTTTTGATTTGATTTGCAAAACATTGCTATACATGTTTAATTGCACCATCACCGGCCAACCACGTGCAACATCATTGGCCCTACACCATTTCCATAGCTGGGTATCCAGTGAAGCACCTGGCGCTCCCAAATAGTAACAATAGTCAACTTCTAAAGCATGAAATTAGGGTCCCAAGGTGCATTACAAATTGGGGGATGCATCTGTAGAATACCCTTTAGGAATGTACGGGACACCTTTAGCTGTGAAATCATGCACTCATCAATAGGGGCATAGATAGCTAAAATGGCTGCCAAATACATAGATACATAGACAGCGTCGGCAGATAAGGGCCTATGGCCCACCCAGTCTGCCCATTTGAGCTTGTAAGTTCAGTTTATGTTTTCCTAGAAGTCTGTTGCCCCTTACCCCTGACCTCCAGAATTCCTTTATGTCTATCCCATGCATTCTTAAATCCCGTGATTGTTTCAGCCCCCACCACTTCCTCTGGCAGGGTGTTCCACTTGTTCACCACCCGTTCTTTGAAGAAATTCTTCCTCATGTTTCCTCTGAATCGTTCTCCCTCCAACTTCATCCCATGCCCTCTAGTCCTAGAACATCTTTTTTGCTTAAAAATAGTGTATTTCTGCACCCTGTTCCTCCCTGTAAGATACTTGTATGTCTCTATCATATCCCCTCTCTCTCCCTCCTCTCCTCCAGGGAGTACATGTTCAGTTCCTTCAACCTGTCTTCATAGGACTTGTGATGCAACCCATGCACCATCTGTGTTGCCCTCCTCTGAACCTTCTCTACCCTGTCTATGTCCTTACGTAGGAATGGTCTCCAGAACTGTACACTGTACTCCAGGTGGGGCCTCACTAGTGTCTTGTATAGTGGAATTATGACCAAGGCCACTGATTTACGGTGATTAAAATAATTAAATTCCATTTTCAAGACTTAAGATTCCGGAATTTCACCGGTGATTGTTACTCTAATTTCCGCATTTTACCGGGATTCTGTTATCATTTTTAGTATGTGCATAAATAATCAGAATTAAAGAAGGCTTAATATACAGAGCATTAAATAAAGCAAACTGAAAATAGTACAGGAAGGAATTAAAAGAAAAACACACTTTTTTATAGATTTACTGATCTGATAGAAAATGCCAGATTCCATGAAATCTTCGTTTTTACCGGTTTTCAGGTAGCCCTAATTCCGGAATTTTACCGGATTTTCCGGTAAAAAATGAAAAACAGTGGCCATGATTATGACCTCCCTTTTCCTGCTAGTGATGCCCCTGCCTATGCATCCCAGCATCCTATTTGCTTTACCTGCTGCCTTGTCACACTGTTTCCCTACCTTGAGGTCATCAGAGATGATAACCCCAAGGTCCCTTCTGCTTGGTGCATGCTACATCCTCACCTCCCAACTGATATATTGTGCCAGGGTTTTTGTGCCCCATATGCAATATCTTGCACTTCTTTGCATTGAATTTCAACTGCCAAACCCCTAACCATTCTTCAAGTTTCTGCAGGTCCCTTCTCATTCTGTCTACACCCTCTGGTGTGTCTACTCTGTTACAGAGCTTTGTGTCATCAGCGAACAGTGAAATTCTGCCTTCTAGGTCCTGCGCAATGTCACTGATGAAGATGTTGAATAGGACAACTTAATGGGTGAGTACTGGAGACCAGAGCCAGATAGAGATTGGAAGTAGGCCAATACAGTATTGACAAGACATGTAAATGGGTCTTCTGAATTGGAAGCAACAATATGGAGAAGCACTTCCACTTTAAAGAATAGGTGTGTCTCATGGAGGACTTTTTAGCTGCAAGCAAGACATCAGCAACCTAGCGGAAAACCCCAAAGTAAGCAATGGCTACATCTTCAGGAACCATGCGTGGAGATGCAGGGATCACAGGTCCAGATGGACCAAGTATCCCCTGTCCTGTGGCAGTAGACCCCCACAAAAGGGGAGCTGAATGGGAGGCTCCTCAGCCAGATGTTGCAGAAGTGGAAAACAGATGTGGCGAGGCCAGAAGAGGGGCCATTATTTTCACAGTGGCATGCTGTGCTAACAGCTTGAGCAGAAGCATCTGAACGAGAGGAATTGGAGGAAATGCATAAAGCAACCTCCCTTTCCAGGAGAGGGACAACAATTGTCACCAAAAAACTGCAGGCCTTGGAGCCAGTGAGCAGAAATGCAGCAGTTTTGCCTTATGTGGGGACACAAAAAGATCCAACTGTGGATGACACCATCTTGTGAACAGGTCATTTACCTTGGAGGTCAGTAGTTCCCATTCTTGAACCAAGGACAGGGACCAGCTTAATCTGTCTGCCAAGATGTTTTAGACACCTAAGAGAAACACAGCTGACAGATGAAGGCTATGAGGCATCAACCAGTATCACACTCACATCATTTCCCTACACAGGGGGTACGAGTGAGTGAGTGCCTCCATATTTGTTTATGTAGTGCATTACATTAACATTATCCAGATCAAAAAGTGCCAGTACTGAGGTGTTCTATGAAGGCTTGGAGACCAAGTGAAACATCCCTCATCTCCAGAACATTAATGTGGAGATATGACTCCATCTTGGTCCAGGTTCCCTAGATCTAAAAGTGACCCAGATGGACACCCCAGCATGACCTTGAGAAATCTGTTATGAGGATTTGTACTGGAGTTGGGGAGAAGAATGGAATGCCCTACAATAGATGCTGGCTGTCTATCCACCATACCAAAGTATTGCCGAGAGAGGATGTGACGAGGACCATCTGTTCCAACTCTTCTGCCAGCTGATCTCATCGTACCTCAAGAATCCATTGCTGTATGTGCATATGAAGGTGGACAAAGGGGTCTGTCACTATGGCAGCAGCCATAAGTCCCAGGAGACAAAGCATTATCTGAAATGACATGTAATGACTCCTTTGTACCACCCAAGCCTCAGCCTCAAGGCCCTCTGGCCTATCTGCATTCAGGAATGCACTGCCTACTACTGTGTTCAAAACTGCACCAATATATTGGAGGTCCGACAAGGAACTAGTACAAATTTGGTACATTGACTGTCACACCAAGTTCCTCGAGCAATTGTTTTATTTTGGGCAATATGTACTGAACCACTGCCCTGAATGGGCCCTTCAGAAGCCAGTCATCCAGGTATGGAAAGACATAAAGCTCTTCCTTCTGAAGGGCTGCTGCCACAACTACAACACATTTGGTAAACACCCGCAGTGCTGAGGATAAGCCAAAGGGCTAGACTCTGGACTGATAATGGTTGGCCTCCAGCATAAAGTGGAGGTACTGTCTGTGGCATTTTCGAATCTTAACATGAAGGTAAGCATCCTTTATGTACAGAGCACAAAACCAATCCTCCTTTTGCAGCAGAAGGAAGAGAGCTGGAAGAGACATTATTCAAAATCTTTTGTGTTCAGTGAATTGGTTAAGGCCTCTGCGATTCACTACAGGATGTAGATCTCCTGTCCACTTTGGAATCAGGAAGTATCTTGAATAGAACACTTTGTTCTTTTATTTAGGATGGATGGGTCTGATTGTGCTCTTGTGAATTAGTGACTGTATACATTCTCTCACAAGGGAAAGAGACCAGAGGATAAGGAGAAGGAGGCAGAGGATGAAATGGTGGCTTTGACAGCAATTCCAGAGCATGCCCCTTTTCCACTGTTTCCAGGACCCACCTGTCCGTAGTGATCTTCCTCCATTTTGACATGTGAATGGAGATCCTTCCCCCTACTTGTATCCCTGGGAATAACAGTGAATGGGGGAGGAAGTACAGAGTCGGAAGGTACCCATGGCGACAGAGTCACCCTGACTGATACCCTTGGATGCCTCAATATGGGCACCAGGGGTGGGGAGAAGCAGGAAGGGGACAGCCTCCATGACCACAGGGTACCTGGTCAGATGAGCGCTACATTAATAGCACCAGTCAAGAGAGCGCTTGTCCATATAGTGCTACCAGGGACAGTGAGCAGGAATTTGCACCGCTAGCCATATGTGCTCCATTGGTCGCTGTCCATGGTACAGCTACATGGACAAGGGCAGCAGAATCCAGGAGCCTGGCTGAGCTGTTCCTGTGGTGTGGAGGGCAGGGACATAGAACAGCTCGGCCAGCAGAAGTGAAGACCAGGGTTCTAATCCAAGTCTCTGACATTTTTAGCATATTGGGACTTTTTTTTTTTTACTTGGGGCTGTGGAAACAGTATTCTACGGCCCCACAAATTTTAACTTTCCCCAGAATCTGCCCCTGGTGAGAATCCTATAGATGGGAGGAGCAGGGGCAGAGCCCCTGCAAAACAAAACGGCATTATTTTTACAGCGTGCTCCTTGCTGACGCCATAGTTCTTGGCTCTCACAGATTTGTTGATGGTAAGCCACAGCCATCATGAGCCGCAGGCCTATGAAATGAGCCACTACCATATCCCTTGGCCAGTTCAGGGTTTCAATAGTTAATCGACTCTAAGGTCATTCTGGATGATTGAAGCTCCCTGACTGCACTTTCAACATCAGTGCCAAACAGTTTGGAGCCTAAATGAGGCATTCAGCATAATCTGTTGTACAACACTAGCAAAGCCAGCTACTCTGAGCCAGGAATATCTCCAAAGGCATATGCCGGAAGCAGCTGCCCTGGAAGAAGCATCAGATGCATCATGTACACAGCGTAACAGATGTTTTCCAGTATCTATACCAGCTGAAGCTGCCTTAAGCAATTCAGCCTTTGCAGAACTTTCAGGCAAAGCCTGAATAGTAGACACAGCTAGTTTCCATAAGCGGTTCTGATACTTTAACATATAGGCCTGGTTATTAGCAGTTCTTAGACCTAAGAATGCAGAGGCATAAGTTTGTTCA
Source organism: Neoceratodus forsteri (assembly GCA_016271365.2). Lineage (NCBI taxonomy): Eukaryota > Metazoa > Chordata > Ceratodontiformes > Ceratodontidae > Neoceratodus > Neoceratodus forsteri. The sequence goes on from CM057458.1 coordinate 946,029,513, forward strand.
CCCATGACATCCAGCCTTCTGGATTGTTTGTCAGGAGGCAAAGTACTCATGTGTCTAGGGGCCCTAGAGTGATCATGAACAGCCATGATGACCACTGAATCAGTTTCAGGCTGTGAAGCGTAAGGCTTAACAGATGGATCACAGTACTATTCATCAGCCTTTCTAGGCACCATATGCAAAGTATTATGTCCCTGCTAGGCAGAAAAGGTAGCATCCTCTAATGCAAGATATACAAGAGGCATTACAATAGATGGTGCTGTTGTAACCTTCACAAACTCCATTAAATTTATTTTACTGGAGTCTTCTTTTACACCCTCAAAGCCCATAACATCCTGGATTTGTCTGAGCAAAGTTTTGAATGGGGGATCTTCAGGAGACCTGGGGTATATATCACACAATACTCACTACAGGAGAGAGGGTGGAACCTCAAGGTAAACCACCTTCATTGGGATTCTCATCCCTCTCCTTCTCCTCCAAATCCTGCTCCATATTAAGGAGATCAGGATTATATTTCACCTCATCGTAATCTGGAATGACGACAGAGACAATCAACTGAGCTGGTGATGGAGGTCGCATCTGCGATGGAGAAGCAAGTGGTGTGCTTTTGGATCCCACTGATGATGATATCAATGGGTGAGGCCCAGTCAATGGGACATTAGTTATAGTCAGGACCCCTGTTGTTCTGCAGCAATCTGTCCTCATTTCTGCGGCAGCTCCTTGGCTTCTGCAGCACATTTTTGGATTTCTGCGGCATGGTTTATTCATTTCTGTGGCAGAATGCAGTCTTGACATTGGTTAAAATATGACGTGATGTTATTGATGACATCACATGCTGAGCATAGAGGAGGGGCCTCAGGATAAATGAGATGGGGAAAGGGCTGAGCACTATGGAAAAACTATATTTCAATGAAAATTCACTAAGAACAATTAATTCTGTGGCACTACATATATTCTACAGCATGATGCAAATTTTGAAGAAAATTCCACAGCCACAGTATTGCGGATTTCCAGGGGCCTTGGTTTATAGTCATTGGAAGCAATGGTAACAGGTGATGTATCAGTTCAGAGGATGATACCAGCACAACCTGAGAGTCAATATCACCCAGTAGAAGGTGTGGGACTACTAATGTTGAAAGCACAGAACCCAACAATGGAGGCTATGTATCATCAATAGTGGGTATGGCAGTGCCAGAGCCAGGCCCTGACCTTGCTTTCTCATCGATGGTAGGGGGGGGCTTTAGTCCTTGCCACTGGAACCGATGATGATGATGATGATATGATGATGTACCCTCCTTCAATGGAGACCTCGACCTCACTGGTGACGCAGTTTAATCTCTATGCTTGTGGTGATGGCTAGAGAGAAGAGCTTTGACAATGACTTGACCTTGAGAAAGGCATGAAAATGTTTGCTTGTGGGGGAATGTCACTACCTCACTGCTGTTTTACTAAATAAAGACGCTTTTTCATCCTGCAATACAACTGTAGTGTCTACTTCTGCTGCCTGGGACTAAGTAGCCGGGCTTCCTTCTGTGAGTACATAATGACTAGACCTCATCTTTACCCTTCTCTGAAGTCCTCACCAACAAATGCAGTGATAGTATTGCTGAACACCAAGGAGTATCCTTCCCTGCAGTGGTCGGTCTTGCGGGAGAAGCCAGTTTGGATTTCACGGCCTTGGCTTGAGCTTCCATGGGGATGAAGGTTTTCAAAGCTTTCTTTAAGTGTCTCCTTGTGGTCTGGTTGAATCCTTGGCAGGTCGTGTAGGCCTTTATGTTGTGGGACAGGCACAAATAGGCAAACACTAACAGTGTGAGCATCGTCCATGTAGATCTTGTAACAGCAAGTACAAAACCTAAATAAAAGTTCTTTTGATTGTGACATACAGGGAGAACTTTAATAAAGTAATTTCAATTAGAAAAGTAATAAAATGCAAAGAAATGACAGTGCTGTTTCTTTGTAGGTCCTATGAGTAGTTCATGGCAGAAGAAATAATGGAGGAGAAATGGGGCCGCCCACATAGACACATAGAAATTGTCTTCAGATAAGGATCACTTGGCTCACCCAGTCTGCACATTTCTCCCTGCCTATACTAACATACTAAGAATGCCAGCAGAGTAGGCCACATGGTCTAGCAAGTCTGCACGAGTCAGCACCTTGAACAGGTACCTTTACCAACCTTCTGACCCATCCCTTGGTCCCCCACCCCCCACCAAAGATTCCTCCCTCTAGACAAGCTCTCCCCCACTTCATTTCACACCAGTACCAATCCAAGCCTCTCTTGAACCCTTCCACTGTAGATATCTCCACCAGCTCCTCAGGCAGTGCATTCCAAGTCTCCACCACTCTCTCGGTGAAGCACCGCCTCTTTTCCCCATGAGTCTCCCTCCCTCCAGCCTCTAACCATGCCCCCTGGTGGCCCCACCCACCTTCCTCTTAAAGACTCCACTGAGGCTTACCCTGTTCATCCCTTTCAGATACTTGAAGACCTCAATCATATCCCCCCTGTCCCTCCTCTCCTCTAGTAAGAAAAGGTTGAGCTCCTCGAGTCACTCCTCATATGTCCTGTCCCCCAGATTCCAGATCATCCTGGTTGCCCTCCTCTCAACCCACTCCAGGGGACGGATATCTTTCTGTAGGTGCGGGTGCCAAAACTGCATGCAGTATTCAAGGTGTGGCCGAACCAGGCAATTGTACAGTGGCAGAATCACCTCCCTGTTCCTTGAGGAGATCTCCCTGGCGATGCAGCCCAGCATCGTGTTTGCCCTGGCTGCAGTCTGCCTGCATTGCTCAGAGTTGTTCATTTTGGTGTCCACCATCACCCCCAGGTCTCTCTCCCCATTTCAAGTCTGTAATATGTCCCCACCTAGAGTGTACACCTGTCCTGGGTTCCTACACCCCAGGTGAAGCACCTTGCATTTCCTGTTGTTGAACTTCAATTTCCAGGTGCGTGACCATTGCCCCAGACTATCCAGGTCCCCTTGCAGGGCTAGCCTTCCCTCTTCCCCATCCACCACCACCCCCAGCTTAGAATCATCCACGAAGAGGCTCATCTCACACTTGATATCCTCCCTGATAACGTCAATGTAAGTATTAAACAGGAACGAGGCCAAAACAGAACCCTTTGGGACCCCACTTGTGACTCCCCTGGAAGACGAGGCTACCCCCACCACCACCACCATCACCCACTAAGTACATTCAGATAGCCAGTTCCCAATCCACCTGACCAACAGGGCTCCCACCCCCATACTACTCAACTTATTCAGCAGACCTGTGTGGGGAACTGAGTCAAACACCTTGCTGAAGTCCAGGAAGAGGACATCCACCGGCTTACCCTGGTCGAGTGCCGTCATCACCCAGTCATAGAACCCTACATGGTTCGTCTGACACGATCTGCCCAAGATGAAGCGGTGCTGGCGATCATCCAGGAATCCCTGTTCCACCAAGAACACCCTCAGCCTCTCCTTTAAGATGGTCTCCATCAACTTCCCCACCACCAAAGTCAAGCTGACAGGTCTGTAGTTCCCCAGCGCCTCCCTCAAGTCTCCTTTATGTATCAGCACAAATGTGCACCTCCCTTCAGTCCTTGGGCACCCTCCATGTCCGAAGAGAAGTGTTGAAAAGGGCTACCAGGGGTGCAGCCAGGACATCAGCCAATTCCCACAGAACCCAGGACCAGGAGCCTTATCCTTTCTTCGGGACCTGAGGGCTTCCCACACCCTGCCGACTGGGATTTCACCATCGGTGCCCCCTGCTGCTCCTGGGATCCAGCATGTCCCCTCCTATATGAAGTGTTTTTTTCTGTACCCAGAATAACATCTGAAACCTCAAAATTTGGGACCCCTGCCCCCTCTACCCCCTGTTTCCTCCTGCCCTGAGCCTCCCCGTGATCCTCCCTAGTGAAGACGGAGGCAAAGTATTCATTGAGTACTTCTGCCTGGTCCCCTGACTCCTCTGCACATACTCACTGTCCTCAACCTACTGAACTGCCTCTTCCCTCTCCTTCTCTCCCCTATATACCTAAAGAACCCTTTTCCCCCTCCAGATACCCTGTGCCAGTCTCCACTCCTTCATAGCCTTGGCCCCTCTTACCACCCTGGTAACCTTCCTGGCCTTTTGGAGATACTCCTCCCTATTTGTGATCCCATGCAAATGCTTGAACCTACTGTATGCAGCCCTCTTTTCCCTTACCACCTCCTGGACCTCCCTGGTCCACCAGCAAGGCTTCCTAGACCCACCGCCCTTACGTCTCGCCCTCGCAGAAGACCTGGTAACTTCCTGCAGCCCTCTCTTAATGATCCCCCACCTGCTTTCCATGTCCATGTCCGGAGTTATACCCTCCAAGTGCCCCTTGAGAAGCTTGCCCATGTTCTCAAAGTCCTCCCCCCTGAAGTTCACTGTCACCTTCCTTGTACGGTCCTTCCCCCTCAGTGTCCAATACAAACCAGACAGTAGCATGGTCAATCTCTGCCAGAGGGTTCCCCACCTCAGTCCCCTTAACCAGGTCACAGTCAGCCAGAACAACATCCAGGACACATCCCTCTCTTGTTGGTTCCACAACCTGCTGACTTAGGAATGCATCCTAGAAGATGTCCAACAAGCCCTGCTCCCTGGCCACAGGGGATGTCATAGTTCCCCAATCAGTCGCTGGATGTTAAGGTCACCCAATATCACCAATCCACCCCCACCTCCCATCCACAGTGATCCCTAATATTAGCAAGCAGGCTTTTCTCCAGGTCGTCAGCCAGCATGGAAGGTCTATAGACCACCCCCATTTTAACCTTCTTGCCCCCCGGGGCTTGCATGGTGACCCACAGTGCCTCCACAGTACCCTCAGTTTCCTCCACCCAGCTTATCCCTATGCTGTCCCTAATGAACAGTGCAACCCCACCCCCCTGCCCACCACCCTGTCTTTCCTGAGCACTGTATACCCGTTTATGTTTAGGTCCCAGTCATGTCCAGAGGTGGCCCAAGTCTCTGTGACCTCAGCCGTGTCCACATCCCCCTCCACCAGCATGGCGTGGAGCTCAGGCATCTTGTTTTCCAAGCTCCTGCCATTTATCAGAACCACTCTCCACCCATTGCCCCTCTTCTCTATCCTGTCCCCTCCCATAGAGTTAACTCTCAGCCATCCACCCGGCGCCCCCAGTGCACAGTCTGCCATTTCCATACGGTGGAGAAGATTGAACCCATCCGTGATGATTTTGCCAGGTTCAGCTGCACAGCCCTCCCCCCCTCACAAGTTTAAGCCCCATCTGGCCTGAATAAATTTGGTCAATTTCTGTTTAAGCACCATCTTCCCCAACAGGTTGAGATGAAGCCTATCCCTAGCGTACAGCCCCTTTTCCTCCCAAGTTGCCTCCCAATCACCCACTACCCTATACCCCCAAACTTCACTCCACCCTCTGAACCACTCATTTACCTCCCTAATTTTCTGTTTATTTTCCACACTGGCCCTCGGTATTGGAAGGATTTCCGAGAAGGAGACCGAGCAGCCATTTGCGTGACAGACCCTGGCAAGCTCACGGAACATAGCCTGGATTTCCAACACACTGTTTCCTTCTATGTCATTAGTACCCAGAGGCACTAAGCTATATCACCCGCTTCCCTATCAAGATTCCATTATGCCTATCCCATGCATGCTTGAAGCCCACCACTGTTTTCACCCCTACTACCTCCACTGGAAGACTGTTCCAGACATCCACCACTCTTTAAGTGAAAAATACTCCTCACATCCCCCTAAAATTACCCCCTTCCAGCTTCATTGCATGCCCCTTAGTTCTCATGCACCTTCTCTGAAAAATACTCCCCTCCTTAACTCAGATGACTGTTCCTATTGCCTACTCTTTTTCTGATGGTGATGCTGTTCTAAGACACCCTACACCTGCACATTCAGTAGCACTGTCAGAACAATAATTTCTGTACCACAACAATTCACATTCCTTGGTTCTTCTGCCTTGTATGTAAAAATAATAGATATGCTCAACTAAATGGCTACGGGTCTCTGTTGAGGCCATTGACGACAAATGGATGGAAGCTGGAGTGTTCTGGGTGGAAATCCTACTCTGTGAAGAACAAATTGGCACTGATGATTCGTTATGGTGCATATCAGCAGGCATTCTCCTTTAAAGAGTATTCCTGTCAAAGATGATTGATGCCAGAAAGAATCGGCCAGCTCACCTCTTTTGTACTATGAACAGGTTGATTAAGTCCATCCTCCCCACTGCTCTCATCTGCAATATGTTTGAACCCTTTCCACTGAAAAAATGCAAATAGTTTAGTAGATTCTTTCTTGACAAGGCATCCTCTATTCAGACTGGTATTTCCTCAGGAAGTCAGTCATGGGATGGTAGTAGTCAGCCGATGAGGGTCACTGTCAACCTGAGAACCTGGGCTGAGTTTCATCCAGTTGTAGAAGAGGAGGTGCTCTGGGTGTATGTTGGACCCAGGGCCTACCTGGTTGCTAGTAGGCTGCCTGGAATCCCCAGGCCAGTCTTCTCAGAGATTGTCAGATGCTCCCTGAAGGATTTTTTTTCCCTCAACTTAGAAAAGGGTGGTGGTTAAACCCTTCTTAAAAAAATCTCAATCCCGACAATTTTTAGAGATTAGAGAAGGCAATCAAGAAGGTGGTGTTAGTACAGCTAGAAGCTTGCCTTGAACAACTTTACATGTATATCTACAAGCCTCTCCTTTCGGGTTTCAGGCCATGTCATAGTATGGAAATGGTTCTCCTCAGGGTGTCATACTACTCATGGCAAAGGATCGAGGGCTAGTTTCTAGCTTGGTCATCTTGACTCTTTCATTAGCATTAAACATGGTTGACCATGGAGTAATATTGGATCAACACAGTGCTGTTGGTTTACATGACAGGAAAACAAACATATTCATGGGAGTGGTTAAAAGAGCTAGTGGAGTCAAAACAGGCAGACAGGAAAATAATAAAAATTTTAAGTAGTAGTCAGTTGTAAGTTTTTATTTCTGAAGTATTTTTTCTTTTTCCTTTTGTTCATCAGAAAGTATTCTATGTAATAATATTGTGCCGGATATGTGGAACAGCTCTTAGCCTGGCAGCTGACATATCTAATCTACTGCCCCACACTACATCATCAGCATTATGATCTCACTGATAGTGACATCACAGGTGAATGACCTGGCAGTCACTCACTTACTGTTCCTAAGTAGCAGTAATGTCACAATCAGTGAGGTCACAGTGCCGATAATGTAGTGTGAGGCAGTAGAGCAGGATATGTCAGCTGCCAGGCTAAGAGCTGTTCCACACATCACACCTATTAACATCAGGTAAACAATCTTCTAACTAAAGAAAGGGAAAGAAAAAGTACCTCAGATATAAAAGGTAATGGTTGGCTGCTTTCAAAGTCTAATATTAGATGTAGGCAGTGCACTAGCTCTTTAAAGTCCACATCATCAGTCAGGCAAAATGATCAGAGGGTCTGTAGTGAATATAACCATCTTGACTCATGTTGCAACTGCTTTTTGGTCCTGTCACCAACCATATTTAATGGTAAAACTCTTTCAAATCTTATGAACAAAAGGCCACCTGGAATACATCCATGCTGTCCTTTAAAATCTGCATGTAACACTGTGTTGCTCCTTTCCATAATAGTGTCTTGCAAGTGTTCTTCTATCAGTTTCTGAAGATGCCTGATACTTCAGACGATACACACTTCAGAGCATGGGTAACACTGGACATTGATAACAAAATCAGTGGTGCAATTGACAAGTTCTCATAACTCTGCCTTTTTAGGTAATGTAAGATGCTGAAATGCAGTGCTGGGTTTTCTATACTTAGATACACTGCATCTACCATATTTATGGGAACCTTTGGGAGTGGGTAAGAGTCATTTAAATGGACTGGTGTTTCTCCTTTCAGAATTACTATGTACCAACCTAACCTCTGGGTCAGTATCTCTCCTGAAACTAATCATAGGGGCTTTGACTACAACTGCAGCTAGTTTAGGATCCCTCCAAAGCCAAGGACAGTACTTTCAGAAATGCCCTATACGTCTTGCTATGTTACTACGTCCAGTAGAAAAGGCAACTCCAGCAAAGTCCTCCTGTTTATGTGGTGTAGGTGTCAAGAGCTTATTTAATCACATACATGGAGTACAACCACTTGTTGTGTTTGTATTTACTTGTCCCAATCCCTTGTTACACAAAAGTTTCATGTGGTCCAACCTACAAGGCTGCTGCCCCTTCCACTGTGGAAGCTTCTGAAGGATCACACACCTCAAGCTTGTCTGACCTTTAGATAAACTACTGACCTCACAAAAAACGTTGCCCATTAGTATTTGAGCAGGAGCTGGGTAAGCTTTGTTTTTCGCAGACTAAACTATTCATATAAACTAGCATTGGAGCTACCGGCTTTGTCCACTAAAGACATCCCTATTAGAAGTTAACAGCCCAGCTGCAGGGCTTGGTCACACCAGCAGTCCTGTGACTTTTGCAGTCTGTACAAAGAAAAGCCTCCTGCTTAAAAAAAAGGGTTTACAACATGAACACACAAGCAGAACAACTGAAATTCAATTACAGAAAATTATTTTATGTACAGTTTAGGAAAGGAATCTGTCACACCTTTCCTATGACATCTTATCCTAACCTCTATATCAGGGCACAAAAACTCTCCTATTTTCTTTATGTGAAAACATTTCTGTTTAATAAGAAAATTCAGTTTCACGTTTGGACCATCAACTTTGTGGCCATATAGTATTTGGGATCCCAGCTTGTATTAAAAGGAAGTCCACAGATTTCAAAACGTACCATAACACATTTTGTAGGGCTGCAAAATCTCAAAATAACAGAGAATTTTGCAGTTGTAAATATAGCCTAGCTTTCCAAACCCACTGCCCACAAATCAGGGTTCCATATAGCTGGAACTTCACAGAGGCTAGAGTGACGGCATCCCAAGAATCATCTACTGCCCTGTATGAAACTGGTTACACATTCTTCCTTCTGTCAAAAGAACTTAGAAGCCTCATTCTGTATTGAATGTGTAACTTATACAAAGTCCTAATGTCTGCTACATACAAAGATCCAACAATTGTGGTATTTTTTTTTATAATAGCATCTTTATTAATAAAGGAGAAAATGACAAACAAATATACTGCACTCAATGACCTCTAACAATATATCAACAAAGAGTAAGTCACATTACAAAAAACAAAGGCAAGTACAAACTCCAAGTTACGTAAGGAAAAAGCAAATATCCAAGTAATATTCTAGAAGAAAGAAAAGACAACTTCTGGATTCTCCCAAGAGGGAAAAGAAACAAAAAAATCTAAGTTACAAAAGGCAAATTTATCATCCAAACTTGTCCATTACAAGAGAAAAGTAAGAGGGTAAAAAACATATTCTATACATGCTGAAATAAAATGGCTCAAATGATAGGACAAGGCACGAGCATTAATAAAGCATATCATCCATGTAAAAAATGTAACTACTTATAATAAGAGAGTACCGAAGACAGAGCAGGTTTTCATGGGAGAAAAGTTGGATCCATCTGGGACTTATACAGAACCCAGTACCACCAGGTTTCTTCAAATATGAGCATGTGATGCAGATAGTAATAATTACCCTTCTCAAGATGGTAAATCAAGTCCATCAAGGCTACCTACTGGGAAAACTGAGGAGGTCGCTGTTGGAGCCAAAGTTTAGTGATAACTTTTTTTTACACAAATCAAAAGCATCAGTAAAAGCTTATATTGTCTACCCCTGACACTCAACATAGCCGAGAGTATATGTTGAAGAACCAGTAAAGGTGAAAGACATAACATATCATCAAACATACAAGATAAAACAGAAGTGATGGCCATCCAATATGTTTGCAATAAGGGACAGAACCAAAAAACATGGGCAAGATCAGCCCGTGGTTCTTCACACTGATGCCAGCAGGTGCCCACTTGGGGCCCCAGGTATTGCATAGATATCACTGGCGATTTAAAAAATCTCATTCAGGATTTCCAGGTGAACTCCATCAAATAAGGAGACATGGACAGCTTGTAAGTATTGAGAGAATATTTCTGCCACAAATCAAATTCACAAGAGGTCCATAGATCTAAAGATTGTAAAACATCAAGAGTAGAGTCCACCTGGAGGTCCCGAAGAATCTGATAACATCTGCTAATAAAAGGTCCTGTAATCTCCCTTGCTGATGGGTAGAAATAAGGGCTATAAGCAGAGGTAGAGGGCAGAAAGGCGCCAGTACTGAGACGGCAAAGTATTTATATAAGCTCAAAGTTGTAGGTAATGATAGTGATCGGAGAAAGGAAGAGAATAAGTAGTCCTAAGTTCTGAAAAAGGCAGGCCCTATGTGGGTCCAAAAACTGATGAAGATAATTTAGGCCCGAGTGGGCCCATCTCCGGAGAAAGAGATCAGCAACGTCAATGGGGGTTATGGCACATCCATGCTAAGAAAGTTACAAGGAGCATTTCTGCTCCTAAACATTGCCATTGAACTTTATGCCAGGATCAAAGAATTATCTCAGTGTATCATGAAAAAAGAAAGAAAGAAAGATAGCCTGGGGGAGAAGACCATAAGATACGACTAATGTTGTGTAAATCAAATCATATGTTCATATGTTTGTATTAAGCGTGAACTCTATAATTTTCCAGTCAGTGTTGCAGGCCATGGAAGTCCAATAGCAAAGAACACAGAGAAGACAGGCTAACGCATATAATCAAAAGTTAGGTAGGCTTAATCCGACTTGTGCCAGAGAGAGGTGTAAAAGAGAAAGTTGGATCCTCCGACTATGGCCATTCCATATAAAGCAGGAGAGTAATCTGTGTCAATCCCTAGAATAATAGCTAGAAGGATATAAAGGTAAGATTTGCAAATAAAATAAAATCCATAGCAATATATTGGAGCAGATAACCTGTATCTGCTATAAAACAGATAAATGCAACTGAGACCAGCGACTGAGACCTTCAGCCACTACTGACATCAGAGGTTCATAATTTAAGACTTTGAGGTGTTCGGGGTATTTAGTAATATAAATACTTAAATATTTTAAAGCATTCCAATTCCAGCGAACATTAAAGAGAGCTTTAACAGGGTGTGCTGAAGTATAGTTGAAAGCTAAGACCTCTGTTTTGTGTCTGTTTAAGTGGAAACCGGCCATAAGCTCAAATCAGTGGAGGATGTCAGACAGGTCTAAGAGGCACTAGGAAGGTTCCATTAGAGTCAACAAAATATCATCAGCGAATAATGCTATTTTATATTCTCTCCCTTCTATAGGAATACCCTGTATTGTGGGAGAACAATGAATATGTGAGGCCATAAGGCTCAATGTATAATGCAAATAATATTGGGGAGAGGGGGCATCCTTGTCAGGTACCTCGAGTACTAGACCTAGTACCAGGGAAGCATAGAAGAACTGTGTGGATTCTGCAGCAGCATGTCCAGGAGTGATTACCAGAAGAATGGCAGCCAAACTAGAAGCAGAAACAAAAGCCCAGCCTGAGACTGTACCGCCAGCACAAATGATGGAAGAAAAGGAGGCAGGGACAGAACCTGAAAGCCTGTCTGCTTTTTTCAAATGGTGGGCTATGCAACAAAGAGCAGGTCTGACTGGCAGTAGTGCACCTAACAAAGACACTATGTAGTGGCTGCGATATGACTTTTTGGAGGACAGTAAAGGAAATTATGCTGATGGTGAAAACCTTAACAGAACTGGTGAACTGGCTCACAGAACAATGGATGGAGGCTGAAAAGAGATACCCAGGGGTCCGAGTAATCCGCCGGGGCAGCACTATGAGTGTGCCAGGAAAGGCAAGCCCCTGAACAATTTGGACAAGGTCAGGAGGCAAGGAGCAGCCCCATCTGTTGCAAACAGAGGCTTGAGGGGGTCCAGTCACAGTACAGAGAACCAGTTTGGAGTTGTGATACCCCGAGATGGAGATGGAACCTTTGGAGCTTCCTGTGTTTCCATGGTGTTACCTTGTTGATCCAGAATCAGAGCTGGAGGAACACCTGGTGCTGGGTCATGGAGCATCTGGTGTGAGTAGTGCAGAGGCTGCCAATGATAACATGCTTGATTGTGGTGGAGAAGAAAGGACACCCCAAGATGCAGATCATGTGATCCGAGATGGAGGAATGGCCCCTTTAGAACATCAGTTAAAAGGTGTGGAGGAAGCTTGTGTAATGGCTGAAGGGACTGATCTTTTTGCTAAACCATTGATTCCCCGGAGATTCAGAGACTGGGATATACTATAAAATGGGGATACATATGGTTGCAGATTATACCAGTATGTGACAAGTTTTGATGGTGTACATATTGGTCCTGGAGTGGTTAACAGAGCCTGTCCCCATTATGTTGTGAAGAAAGGGGGTATTATACAGGTTACATACTAACCCCAGGTTAAACAAGATGGAAGAGCAGGTGGTTGTTCCCACCAAACATTAGATGCAGGTGATGCAGTGGGCACACACTGATCACAGTGGGAGGCATCTAAATAAGATGGAAACCTTGTCAAACCTTCTGCCACATTTTTACTGGCCAGGAGTCTACAGGCAGTTAGTGACCTTCTGTAGAGCCTGTGTAGCCTACCAGTTAATGTTGGCTGTAGCCCCCAGAGAGAAGGGTGCTGTTACACTGCAGAAAAAAGCCTTTACTTCCCAGAGACCAGGAGAAGCAGAAGGCCCAAAAAAAGAAGACCACCTGGGGAAAGAGGTGGCTTTCTGGCAAAATAGATATGCTTCCTCCAGGGCTGGGAGAGATATAAAGAAAAGAGATAAACAGGTAACAGTATAATGGTTTTGCTGCAATGTTAATGGCTAAACGGATAAATTAGAAACATCACAAACTAGAATTGAGAAGGCTGAAACAAATGTGTGTGCCTTGACTTAACTGTTTTCTGTACAGATTGTTATGGAAAAAGGGATACTGCATATGTGCAGAACTGTAAAGGTTATAAGGTAATGTTAGAAGAGAATTAAAAACAATTTTGGAAACCTATTTTTTAAAACAAGTTCCTCTTGGGGGGGGGAGTATGTGACAGAGTTGAATAAGACCCTGTCCCATTCATTATGTAGAAAGAGCTAAATGTAGGGATCTGTTCTATCCTCTTTTCTGTCTCTTGTCTGACTGCGCAGTCAAATTTTCTCTGCCTTCACTTGCTGTTTCTATCTTTTCTTTCCCCTTGCATATCTGAAGTTATAAAATATGTATGAATCTTTATGTGAAACTGGGATCCCTTGGTTTGAAAAAGTATATACTTATATTGTTGAAATGATTGCAAAAAGCTATTTGGAATTTAGGGGGTTAATCTGGAATACAACATTAGCTCTTTTGCAGAGCTGTCAACAGGAGGTCAGTTCTGGAACACCATGTGCTGTTTTGTTGCACCTGCAAGGAAAGAAACTGACGAGATAATTTTCTGAAAAACAGGTTGTCTCCTTAACAAGTTCCCAGACTTATAAAAAGATCAGCAAGACTTTTGCTAGAGAGAGAGAGCAAGATTGAAACATGGAATTAGAGATATCCTCAGATGAAGAACGTTGTTTTCTGTGTTTGTACTGCCTTTGTAAATAGTTAGACTGAACAATTTTATTTTTTATTTTACTGTTATTCGAAAAAATAAAATGCTACTCGCAAATTTTATACCTGCTCCTGGTCTTCCTATGCTTCCTGACCTGTGCCTCAACAACATCCCTCCTCAAACTAAAGAATTGTGACACTGTTCCACTGATTTTAACAAAGGCGGAAGAGAAATGGTAAAGATATTGCAACATTGAAATAAAATCCACTGGAAAGACGAAGATTTGCAAGCTGGCCCATAAAAAGGGCCAAGATACCCGATCGAAGGCCTTCTCTGCATCCAAGCTGGCCAGGACTAAGGGGATCGAGCAACATTTAGCATAGTGTAAAAGAAGTAGTAATATACACATATTATCATGCACTTACCGCTGTCGCACGAAGCCAGCTTGGTCTCTGTCCAACATGGAAGGGAGAAGACCCTGTAGATGAAGTGCCCAGATGGACATAAATAATCAAAATTTAGAACTGAAATACGTTGATAGGAAGCTGGTAAAATAGGATCTTTACCCAGTTTTGGGAGGGCGGTAATTACTGCATAGTTCCAAGATGGTGGAGGGGAAGCACCATCCTGGACAGATTAAATAAGATGCAAAAAGTAGGGGAAGAAAAAGAGATTGTAAGGAAGGGACTTTATAAATATCAGAAGGAAAACCATCTATGCCTGGGCATTTGCTCATCTTAGCAGACCGAATACCTTTAAGAATTTCATCTGCAGTAATAGAGGAGAGTGCTGTTGGGCCTGCTCTGAGGTAAGGGAAGGGAGCTGAGCTTGGCGAAGAAGCTGTTGAATTTGGGAATCAGATGGGCTAGGGACATCGGGGTGTATAGAGCAGAATAGTAAGTACGAAAGAGATCTAAGATCTCAGTACCTTTATAGGTTAAGAAACCAGTTATGGTAATTTATCATATTAAAAGTCCAATGTGAACACTACTGTCCTCTTTCATTAATCCTCCTGCCCATCAGTGCCTCTGGAATTGAGAATATGCCATAGAAACAAAGCAATACTGTATAGAACAAGCATTTATCAATGCCGAACGTTAGCTTGCAGGTATTTGCAGTGGTGTTTGGCATGTATGGTGCTTTACCCTAATGCCCCGTGCGATTGCTGGTATTTGGACAATAAATTGTCAGCATGACCTTTTTGTTAGCCCCATTGTGCGCTACATAGGCGGAAACACGTTTTGGGCAGGATGTGAAAAATGACAGCTGTACTGCTCGTAAGGAAGTGTGGTAAAATGGCAATGTTGAAAATCTGGAGTGGAAATATTGAAAATTTGCAGACCTAGGAGCATGCCTGGGAACTGTGCAATGCACGCTCGTAAAACAGTCATTGTTAGGGATTTTTTCACCAAATTGTTAACACTGGTATTTTAAAACCTCTGCTAATGAATAGTGTCACTATGATTGTCTTACTGTGTGCCATACATTGATTGTGCACACCGACTGTGCCATTATTGCACTACATGGCGGAACTACGTTTTGGGCAGGATGTGAAAAATGACAGCTGTACTGCTCATAAGGAGGTGTGGTAAAATGGCAATGTTGAAAATCTGGAGTGAAAATATTGAAAATTTGCAAACTTACGAGCGTGCGTAGGAACTGCAACGCACACTCGTAAAACAGTCATTTTTAGGAATTTTTTCACCAAATTTTCAACACAGCCATTTTAAGACCTCTGCTCATGATCAGTGCCACTGTGATTTTCTTAATGTGCCCCATACATTAATTTCGCACACCAACTGCGCCATTGTGCGCCACATGGGCGGAATCACATTTTGGGCAGGATGTGAAAAATGGCAGCTATACTGCTCATGAGGAGGTGTGGTAAAATGCCAATGTTGAAAATCTGGAGTGGAAATATTGAAAATTCGCAAGCCTACGAGCGTGCGTGGGAACTGTGCAATGCACGCTCGTAAAACAGTCATTTTAGGAATTCTTTCACCAAATTTTCAACATTGCCATTTTAAAACCTCTGCTAATGAACAGTTTCACTGTGATTTTTCTTACTATGTCCCATACATTGATTAGCTTACCGACTGCACCATATTATTGCACTCATTGAGGCGGAAGAGCGTTGGGCAGGATGTGAAAAATGACAGCTGTACTGCTCATAAGGAGGTGTGGTAAAATGGCAATGTTGAAAATCTGGAGTGAAAATATTGAAAATTTGCAAACTTATGAGCGTGCGTAGGAACTGCACAACGCACGCTCGTAAAACAGTTATTTTTAGGAATTTGTTCACCAAATTTTCAACATAGCCATTTTAAGATCTGTGCTCATGAACAGTGACACTGTGATTTTCTTAATGTGTCCCATACACTGAGTTCACACGCGACTGTGCCATTGTGCGCTACATGGGCGGAAACACGTTTTGGACAAGATGTGAAAAATGACAGCTGCAGTGCTATAAGGAGGTGTGGTAAAATGGCAATGTTGAAAATGTGGAGGGAAAATATTGAAAATTCACAAACTTATGAGCGTGCATAGGAACTGCGCAATGAACACTCGTAAAACAGTCATTTCTAGGAATTTTTTCACCAAATTTTCAACACAGCCATTTTAAGACCTCTGCTCATGATCAGTGCCACTGTGATTTTCTTAATGTGTCCCATACATTAATTTAGCACACCGACTGCGCCATTGTGCGCTACATGGTGAGCTAACACATTTGGGCAGGATGTGAAAAATGGCAGCTGTACTGCTCATGAGGAGGTGTGGTAAAATGCCAATGTTGAAAATCTGGAGTGCAAATATTGAAAATATAGCAAATGTGCGACGTGCGTAGGAACTGAGCAATGCAGCTAAGTAAAACAGTCATTTTAGAATTTTTTCACCAAATTTTCAACATAGCCATTTTAAGACCTCTGCTAATGAACAGTGTCACTGTGATTTTCTTAATGTGTTCCATACATTGATTTCGCACACCGACTGCGCCATTGTGCGCTACATGGGCAGAAACACATTTTGGGTGAGATGTGAAAAATGACAGCTGCACAGCTCATAAGAAGGTGTGATAAAATGGCAATGCTGAAAATCTGGAGTGAAAATACTGAAAATTCACGAACTTACAAGCGTGCGTAGGAACTGCGCAACACACGCTCGTAAAACAGTCATTTTTTGGAATTTTTGCACCAAATTTTCAACATGGGGTTTTGGGACCCCTTCTCATGAATGATGTCACTGTCATGGTGTTATTCAAGCCTAAAGGGTGATTTGGCACGGTGACTGCACAGTGCCTCTTGAAATCACCCTTCTGGCCGAATAACGCCATACGTGCATCTTCTGAGAAGGGTCCCAAAAGCCATGTTAAAATTGGTGAAAAACTTCAAAAGACTATGATATACAATAAAGTTGAAACCCCATCTAGCCCATTATACAGCTTACCGGCATTTCCTCAGTTCGCGATGTCGCCTTTGAAGAGTGCAGACGTGTTCCCGGTCCACGAAGATCATCGCGCGGTCGGAGGTAAATATGAGGTGAGGAGGATGTGGGAAGCTGGAGTGCGCAGTGGGTGGGTGCGGGTTGTGGGGGGCTGGGAGGAGACTGCCTTGGGACAGTTTTATTTTACAGGTAAAAAAGCAGCGGCGGCGTGGGGCGGTTGCCACGCTGGGGTGGGCTCCCAGCATGGCAGAGAAGATGGCTGGAGGGGTGCCGTGGAGCCGACGGGGATTGGGCACCGTCGGCAACCACACGGAGGGGCGCTGAAGACGACGGGGATTAAAGCACCCGTCGACAACAAAAGGCGAACATGTGCGCTGGGAGCAGCAGGATAGCTAGGGGGCAGTGGAGCCGGCGGGGATTGGGCAACCCGTCAGCAAACAACATTTGCCATGCTGGGGTGGGCTCCAGCGTGGCACCAAACTTTGGGGAGGTGGTGTGGCCAGCGGCGCGTGGCGTGAAAGAGGCGGGCGCTCAGTAGTGGCGGCGGTGTTTTCCTTTGAAGCAGAGGAACACGCTGTCATGCAGAGCTCCTGCACCATTAGTGCAGGACCGCCACGCCTGCTCAAGGGAGCAGTTCATTGGATGGGAGAGGCACACCTCCAAAGTGTGCTACTCTCCCAAAACGTTCCTTGCACATGCGCGCAAGCGAACGTAAAAATGAGAACTAGCCATCAGAAACCACCCACTTGGCCCATCGTGTTTGCCCAGTCCTATGTGACTCGTGGAATAGAAACATAGAATGTGTTGGCAGTGAAGGACTGGTAGGCCCATCTAGTCTGCCCTATATTCCCTGCCTATTACTACACCCTGGACCCAATTTTGTCACAGGCGTCCCTCCTCCCTTACCTCTACTTATTATACCCATGTTCCTATCCCATACATGTTTGAGCCTCCCCACTGACTTTTCCCCATCACATCTTCTGGTAGGTTGTTCCAGGCATCCACTACTCTTTCTGTGAAGAAGTATTTCCTCACATCTCTCTTAAACACCCCCGAAACTTCACAGCATGCCCCCATGCTCTGGTACTCCCCCTCCTCCTCCTAAGAAAGAGACTGTCCTCCTGCACCTTATTCACCCCCATGAGGTGCTAATAGGTCTCAATCATGCCCCATCTCGCTCTCCTCTCCTCTCCTCCAGGGAGTACATGTTGAACTCCCGCAGCCTCTCTTCATGTGGTTTCTCATGCAACCCCTGCACCATTTTGGTAGCCCTCCTCTGAACCACGTCCACCCTGTTGATGTCCTTGCGAAGGTGTGGCCTCCAGAACTATACAAAATACTCCAGGTGGGATCTTATAAGTGAGCGATACAGAAGCAACACCACCTCCCTTCTGCTAGAAATCCCACTCCCAATGCACCCCAGCATCTGGCTAGCCTTGCCTACTGCCTTGTCACACTGCCCTGCCATCTTGAGGTCATAAGATGTAATTACCTTAAGGTCCCTCTCTTGCTTTGTAACTGTAAGTACCTCCCCCCCGTCTTACACACAGCCCTCTGGTTTCCCTACCCCAGGTACATGATTTTACACTTTTTGGCATTGAAACTCAGCTGCCACTCCCTAGACCACGCCTCTAGTTTCCCAAGAGCCCTTTGCAATCTCTCCATGCCTTCCTGGGTGCCCACCTTGTTGTAGATTTTTCTGTCATCTGCAAAGAGACACACCTTCCCCATCAATTCCTCATTAATGTCACTTATGAAGACATTGAAGAAGACAGGGCCCAGTACTGATCCCTGTAGTACTCTACTGGCCACTCTCTTATCCTCTGAGTGACTGCCGTTTACCACCACCCTCTGCCTCCTATCCTTCAATTAGTTAGTTACTCAGTTCCCACACTCCCAGGCTGCTACATTTCTTTATTAGCCACCTGTGTGGTAGTGTCAAAGACCTTACTGAAGTCCAGATAGGCTACATCCACTGACGTCCCCTGATCCCTCTCCCTAGTTACCTAGTCAAAGAAATCTATGAGATTTGTTTGGCATGACCTCCCCCCTTTGAAGCCCTGCTGCCAGTGGTCCTGCAGCCCATTTGTCTCCAGGTACTCCATCAGACGCTCCTTCAACTGGGAGTCCATTAATTTCCCCAGCACTGATATGAGACTAACTGGTCTGTAATTGCTAGCCTCCTCCCTGTTGCCACATTTGTGCAGAGGAACATGAGCACCCTAGTGGCTCCTCACACCTTCACCAGCCCTTGCCCTTTATATACTGTATTTACCAAACCCATGTGTCTGTCTCATCCATTTTTGAATCCCCAACTGTTTTCGCTCAGCATCCAGATAAAACGTCAGTCAAGCCCATGGCACTAACCACAGTGCTTCGAGTCGAAGAGTCACGATTAGACTCGAAGCACTGGGGTTAGTGCCATGGGCTTGACTGACTTTTTATCCGGATGCCGTACTTTGTTGTATTTATTTCTCAGTAATTAACTTAAGGTTTGCTGTTTGCTGTTCCGAGTGCTGCCCTCTTGCTCATGAGTGTCTGGATCTTCAGGTGAGCACCCACTCCTTTTTTCCTGTGTGCACCCCCACCCGTGCTTTGCTTTTTTATTTTGCATAGACCACCTCTTTCAGTAGCCTATCACCATCTGTCAATCTTTCCATGAAAAATAACTTTCTGGCATCCTTCTTAAACCCTCCCCACCTCTTAACTTTATGGAGTTACCCCTGATGTTTGTGTTTCCTCTCAGTTTGAAAAATTCCCTGCTATCTACCTTGTTTACCCATGTCCACTTGCTCCCTCTCTCTCGTGTATACATGTTTAGGCCTTTCAATCTCTTCTCGTAAATCTTTCTGTTGCCCTGGATCATCTTGGCTACACTTCCTCTGCACTGCCTCCACTCTGCACCTGTCCTTCCTCAAATACAGTCTCTAGAATTGCACTGAGTGTTCCTGGTGAGGACAAACAAATGACCTTTACAGTAGCAGAAGTACCTCCCTCCCTTCTCCAGTGCTGGTCCCTCTCCCTGCACAATCCTGCATCGTATTTCCTTTCCAACTCCTTTACTGCACTGGGCTGTTGTCTTTACATTGTCTAAAATTATCACACCAAAATCTTTTTCCTCTATTGTACTTTCCACTATCACCACCACCACCACACATTCTGTGTTCATTTTTTTTTGTGCTCCCTTGCCCCCCGTCGGCCCTCCTTCCTGCTGGTCCCCCAAGCGCCATCACCACAGCTTATTCCACGTGTGACATCTCCCATAGTCCCCCACAGCTTGCCCTTCTTGGATGGGTGTTGGG
Organism: Neoceratodus forsteri; assembly: GCA_016271365.2. Lineage (NCBI taxonomy): Eukaryota > Metazoa > Chordata > Ceratodontiformes > Ceratodontidae > Neoceratodus > Neoceratodus forsteri. The sequence continues at coordinate 946,049,747 of CM057458.1, forward strand.
GAGTCCCTTGACCCACCAGGATCAGATCTGGATTGCTGGGAGGCACCTGAGTCGCTGGGTGCGGGGCATGCAGAGGCTGGCAGTGATCTTGCATGATCGGAAGACTTCTGTTTTTATCTCTAAAAGACATGGTATGCACTGACGTCAAAGGTGCATGTGCTCATGTCTGCCATGCTCCGCCCATCCCCACCTCTACTTACGACTCAGGCTTCTACTCCTCTGGCTTCCACCAGGGACTAGTCAAGCACTGCACTCATTCCCCCTACCCCCCTCCCGGAGGAGGATTGAAGGAGGAGAGCGGACCATTGGACACTCAATCTTCCTCCCCCCTAGCGTTGGCCCTCCAACACCTCGGGCTCATTTCTGAACCTGGGTTGTCGGCATCACAAGCACTAGCACTACCACTGCACTGGCAGGACAGCTTATTTTGATTTCTTACCAAAATGTGCATTACCTAGCATTTCTTGGTGTTAAACTTTAACTGTCACACTTTTGATTACCTTTCCAATTTACACAGTCTTTTTTCAAAATGCTTACTCCCCTCCTTACCACCCACTCGGCCAAATATCTTAGTATTATCTGTGAGGAGGCATATCCTGTCTTGTATCCCCACCCCAATGTCCAGATGAAGAGGATGAAGAGAAGCAGTCCCAGGACTGAGCCCCATGGTACTCCACTACTGACCTCCCTGTCCCCCAAGAATGACCCATTAGTTACCAGCCTCTGGATTCTGCCACACAGCCAGTTTCTTACCCTTTTACTGATCTTGTCCCTGCAGGTCATGTATTTTCTTTATCAACCTTCTATGTAGGATGCAGTTGAAGGCTTTACTGAAGACAAGGTACAGTATGTCTACTGCCTGCCCCTTGTTCACTGCCGTCTTCCAATTGAAAAAAATTGATCAGGTCTGTCTAACTTAAACCCCCTCACCCTACCAGTGAACCCTTGCTGTCTTTTGTGCTGAAGTCCGCTGACCTCCAGGAAACTTACCAGCACCTCTCCCTAGTTATGGGTTCTAGCAGAATACCCACTATAGATGTTAAACTGACAGGTGTGTAGTTTCCTAGTTCACCCCTGCTCCTGCTCTTGTGCAGGGAACTACAATTGCTGTCTTCCACTCCTTGGGTATTATCTTTGTCTCCAGTTAGCTGTTGAAAAGCTAAGTTAGTAACTCTGCAAGAACTCGCCCTCCTTTAGCACACAGGGATGCTGTACATCTGGGCCCAAAGACATATCCACCTTCAGTGCACCTACACCCTCTAGCACCCTTGTCCAGAGATTGTATACTCGTTGACACCCCCCTTCACCCTGATGGCACAGTCAGGCAACAGCCCCTTCTTCTCTGCTGTGAACACTTAACAGAAATTATTTTTCAGGATTTCTTCCTTTATGTTATCTCTCTTCATCCCATTCATTACCCTTCTTTATTGTGACAATTCCCTCCTTATTTTTTCACTTCTTTTTATGTAATGAAAGAAGGTTTTGTCTCCCGTCCTTCCATTGTTCTCAACTCCACATCAGTCTTAGCCTTTTTTATCATCCTACTGGCCTGTGTCATCATGTTTTGAAACTCCACCCTAGCCCCCTCCTCTTGTCTCATTTGCATTTTTTAAATGCCCTTTTCCTTTGCCCCTACCTTCACCCCCACCTCATTTGTGAACCACAGCAGTTTCTTACCCCTCTTACAACTACCTGGCACAGCTTCTGAATCCTCTCCAGTCCTTGCACCCCTTCCCACCTCCATCGAGGGTCTCTGCTTGGTTCTAAGGGCCCGGCTTATGTCCTCTGGTGATCATTCATTTGAAGTGGCCAGCCCTGTTTTATGGAATGCCCTACCTATGGGACTGAGAGAAGCCCCTTCAGTGGAAGTTTTAAAGCGGGTTAGAAACCTACCTGTTTAGGCAGGCCTTTGGGGACCAAAATTAGTTTCTGAGTATTCCCAGTGATTCAGCTACTATTCTAATTTTATCAAAAGTATTAGATTTGTACTTTTTTGTTGGTTTTAAGTTGCTTATTTATTTTATTAATGTATTTATTGAATCAGTTTTATTTATTTATTTTACTTATTTATTGTATTGGTTTTAACTGCCTGTCTGTTTTTGTAAGGTGCCTTGAGCCTTTCGGATAGGAACCTTATACATAAAGTTACTATTACTGCTACTTATTCTTCCATATTACACTAACATAGAGAACAGTGACTTTTTATATCCTGTTTTTTATAATTTACCACTTTGCTTCCATCTCTCCACCCCTCTTCCCTATTCCAGTTTCCCCTTCAACAGCTCCCTCATCCTATCAAAATCAGTCCTTCTAAAAACCAAGACCTCTGTCTAAGAATAATTCTTTTATGCTTCAAGTTTGATATCAAACGATACAGTGTGGTGCTCTCTGGTTTACTAGGAGTCATACTAGCAGGTGTAGATGTACAGAAGGTTGAAAGCCCATGAATGTACATCTCCTGCCATAGCAGGTGTCAGTCCCCTTTACCCACATTTAATAGAAATCTGTCAAGTTTCAATTTAAAAGAGTCACAGGAGTCAACTTCCATGATATCTCTTGGTAAAGTATTCCACATAGGAATAACATGTTGTGTAAAAAAGTTTCTTCTTAACTGAGTTTTTTGGTAGGTAAGTCTTAATTGATAACTATGGCTTCTTAATGAAAAATCTCTTTGGAGTCGGATGAAACCCAAATCAGCAAATAGTGTAGGATCCCTTATGATTTTAAACATTTAAAGAAGGTCACCTCTTTTTCTCCTTAACTCCAAGGAATAGAGGTTTAAAGAATGTAATCTAGAGCCATAGTCAGCCCTGTGAAGCCCATGAACCATTTTTGTAATTCTCCTCTGAACCCCCTCTATTTTCTTCACATCCCTACGTAAAAAGGGACTCCACAACGGGGAACAATAGTCCAGAATAGGTCTTACATAGGCCCTATACAGAGGAATTAAGCAATCCCTATTTCTAGATGTAACAGAGTGTCTAATGCAGCCAATTAGTCTATTAGTCTTCTTGGTTAGTTCCGTACACTGAGTACTGAATTTAAAATCTTTTGATATCAATACCCCCAGATCCTTTTCATTATCCACAGACTGTAGTAACTTTCCAGTTAAAGTATAGTTGTAGCATGGATTGTTATTACCCAAATGCACAACTACACTCTTATCTAAGTTAAACGTCATGCCATTTATAACTGCCCAAGATGCCATTGACAAAAGGTCACAGCAAAGGTCAGAGTATCCATCCTTATTACTAATATCCATTACAATTTTTGTATCATCAGCAACTTTAATTGAGTACCCCTTAATATCCCTATCAAGATCAGAAACAAAGATAGAGAATAGTGAAGGGCCCAACACTGACCCCTGGGGAACCCCACTAGTCACCCTACCCCAAACAGAAGTAAAGCCTCTGATCCTAACAACTTGTTCTCTGTTCATCAACCATTCATGTACCCATCTAATTATAAAACTATGTATCCCTAGTTTTCTCATTCTTTTAATAAGGGTTACATGAGGAACCTTATCAAAGGCTTTACAGAGGTCAAGAAATACTATATCAACAGCTTTCTTGTACTCCAATAGTTTACTGACAGTTTCATAAAAACAGAGCTTTGCAGTCAGACAGGATCTATGGGGCTTAAAGCCATGTTGCATGTCATCAACAAAGCCTTTTGTTTTTAAATCTGATGTAAGCTTATCCTTTATAATATACTCCATAATTTTGCCCAATATGCAAGTCAAGCTAATTGGTCAATAATTTGTCATACTGCTATGGTCTCCCTTTTTATAAATAGGGACCACTAGTGCTTGTTTCCAGTCATCCAGTACCTCCACAGTGAACAAAGATTTATTATAAAGGATGTATAATGGTTCCACCAACCACCATCCAATAGCCCTTAAAACTCGTGGGTGGAGTAGATCTGGCCCAGGGGAAGTATTTACTTTTATTTGATTTAATTTACAGAGTATTTCTTCCCTGGTTATATTTAATTCTTCAGAAGGAATACCAACAAGGTCCAGTATGCAGTTTTTGTCCTTATGTGAATATACCGAACGAAAAAACTGATTAAATTCATTTACCATATCAGATGAATTACTAATGATATTATTTGAGACTTTAATTGGACCAACTCTATTAGAATCAGTTTTTTTGTTGTTTACATAGAAATAGAAATTTCTTACTCACCAGGTAAGAAAAAAGGTTTGTCTCCCCATACTATGCACAGGGGTAATGCCAAACCTCACCCAACAACTAACACACCAAAATCTGGCCAATGGAAAATCATGTACACAAATGCTCACAGCCTGGGAAATAAGATCCCAGACCTGCAGGCAATAATGTCAGAGGCTAAACTGGACATAGTAGCAATTAGTGAAACGTGGTTTACCAGTAACCACACTTGGAAGACTTCAGTACCTGGCTATGTATTGTTCAGAAGAGACCGAGGTGCAAAAAGGGGGGGAGGAGTGGCCCTGTATGTCAATGAAAATATGAAAGCTACAGAAATTCAGAATACACATAAGGAGCCAGAAGAACTGTGGGTCACCTGGAAACAGGAAATGAGACAGCCATAAGAACTGGGGTTGTCTACAGGCCCTCAGACCAGGGGAGACATAGACACATTACTGTTAGAAGATATACAAAACATGACAGCTAAAGGAGGTTCTGATAATGGAGACTTCAACATGCTGGATACAGATTGGTCAATACCAGCAGGAACATCTGCCAGAACTAGACACATAGTGGATTCCCTGCAGGGGGAGGGCCTCAAACAACTGGTACAGCAACCCACGAGAGACAGGGCTATCCTAGATCTAGTACTGACTAACAAGGAGGGATCACAGATCTCCAGGTAGAAGGTCACCTGGGGCCAGTGACCATCATATGGTCAGTTCAATTTGGCTACCACATCTAAATCATCCCATTCCAAGGCAAAAATATGGGACTTCAGAGGAGCTGACTTTGATAAGATGGCCAACAGAGTTAAGCTAGCCCTGGCAAAAAGAAACACAGGTGAGGGGGTACAGGCAAAGTGGGCAAGCATTAAGGATGCAATACTTGAAGCAACATCCCATTGTGTTAGACAGAAAAGGAAGTGCAAAAGAAGAAGGAAACCACTTTGGTTCTCAAATACAGTAGCAGAAAAGGTCAGCACCAAAAGACTGGCCTTCAGGAAATATAAGAGAACATAACGGGATGAAGATAGGGAGGCATACCAAACTGCCCTAAGGGAAGCAGGGAAGGCAGTAAGGCAGGCAAAGTCCCAAACTGAGGAAAAACTAGCACGAACAGTAAAAGAAGGTGACACGACTTTCTATAGATACATTAGTGAAAGGAGAAAGTCCAGAGGGGGTATTGCTAAGCTTAATGGAGAAAAGGGAGAATGTGAGGAGGAGGACCCTGTAAAGGCATCTATCCTAAATAGATACTTTTGCTCAGTATTTACTGAAGAGAAGGTAGGGCAGGGGCCACAGCTCAGCATCATGGACACAGCGAGGGAGGTGAGCACTACTCCTTCAAAAAAGAAAGGGTCCTACAAGAGCTTGCTAAGCTCAGGTGGATAAGGCAATGGGACCTGATGGCATACATCCCAGGGTATTTAAAGAGCTAAAGGTGGAACTAGCAGAGCCATTAGCAGAACTGTTTAGTGAGTCTCTGAGCACAGGAGAGGTCCCAGAAGACTGGAGAAGGCTCATGTGATCCCGCTCCACAAGAGTGGTAGCAGGGAGGAGGCGGGAACTACAGACCAGTCAGTCTTACCTCAGTAGTGGGCAAGATTATGGAGGCACTCCTTAAGGAAAGGATAGTGCAACACCTGGAATCCATAGGGACACAGGATCCAAGACAGCATGGGTTTACAAAAGGAAGGTCCTGTCAAAACTAATCTCATAGATTTCTTTGACTGGGTAACCAGAGTGGTGGATCAAGGGGGAGCAGTTGATGTCGCCTACCTTGACTTCAGCAAAGCTTTTGACACTGCTCCACATAGAAGATTGATAAATAAGCTGGGTAGGCTCGGGGTGGGTCAGAAGTTGGTCAACTGGGTGGCAAACTGGTTGACGGGCAGAAAACAGAGAGTGGTGGTAAATGATATACAGTCAGAAAAGATGCAAGTCACAAGTGGGGTACCTCAGGGATCAGTCCTGGGGCCAATCCTCTTCAACATCTTCATTAGTGACCTTGCAGATGGATTAGAGGGTAAGACTTGTCTGTTTGCAGATGACACCAAGATCTGCAACAGAGTAGATGATCCAGATGGGGTGGGCAGAATGAGAAGAGATCTGGATAAACTAGCAAAATGGTCAGAAGAGTGGCAACTGGGATTTAATGCAAAGAAGTGCAAAATCATGCACTTAGGGAAGAGAAACCCTGAAGCCACCTATAGGCTGGGAAGGCAGTCACAAAGGAAGAAAGAGACTTGGGCATCATCATCACTGATGACCTGAAATCATCCAAGCAGACCTCTAAGCAGCAGGTAAGGCTAGGGGGTGTTAGGGTGTATTAGTAGGGTATCACAAGTCATAAGAGGGAGGTATAATCCTCTTTACAAGACACTGGTTAGGCTCCCATCTGGAGTACTGCGTGCAGTATTGGAGGCACACCTTCACAAGGATATTAATCAAATTGAGGCAGTCCAGAGAAGGGCAACCAAAAATGGGCAGGGACTGCATCAGAAGACATATGAGGACAGATTAACAGAGCTCAATATGTATACCCTTGAGCAAAGGAGGGAGAGAGGTGATATGATCGAGGCATTCAAACACCTTAAGGGCATTAACAAGGTGAAAGAGTCTAACATGTTTATATATAAGAAAAATAGCAGGACAAGAGGACACAGCATGAGATTAGAGGGGGGCCGATTAAGGGGAAATGTGAGGAAATTCTTTTTCACAGAAAGGGTGGTGGATGCATGGAATGGCTTACCACAAGAAATGGTGGCTATGAATACAGTGCAGGGCTTCAAACAGGCAAGAGATAGGCATAAGGGAGCAATACAAATGACTATGAATAGATAGACCACTGACAGAGCAAAGGCCGATGGCACATTTATAAGGTAGAAAAAAGAAATGGGCAGACTGGATGGGCCTTGCGGTCCTTATCTGCCGTCAACTTCTATGTTTCTATGTTTCTAGAAAGTTTTCCCTCCATCCTTTATATATGCTAATCTGAGTTCAATATTTCGCTTTTCATTTTTATAGTATTTTTACAAGATCTTAAAGCATCCTTGTATTTATATTTATTGTAATCATTATTTTCTCTTTTCAGGGCCTTATAAGCTCTCTTTTTTACTAATATTAGTTTACGTACTTTGTTTAAACTAGGTCTAGCACTGTGGCCCAAATACTGTCCCTGTTTGCAATGACTAAGTCGAGGATGACTACCCTCTTGCAGGCAGAAGCTACTTTACCCTATGTACCAGGAATGACTCCTGAAAAACTTCCACTAGCTGCAGACCCCTTGCACTTTCTGCTGCTGGCATCTTTCAGTCCATGTCAGGCATCTTAAAGTCACCCTGAAGCAGATTCTGCCCCGCCTTGTTGGTTGGCATTTTAATCTTATGTTCTAGCACCCTATCCTCTTCCTTTTTTTGAGATGGTGGCCTATATAACACCCCTACACTGAGGCTACACACCCCTCCATCACCACTTGCACCCATATTTCTCCACGTACTCACCTTTCCCCACATCTTTAGCCTCCATAGCCTTCATACTTTTCATTACATACAATGCCAACCTTCCCCCCCTCCATCTCTGTCTATCCCTCCTGAATACTTTGTATCCTGGTATGGTCATGTCCTAGTCATGGTACTTGGTTTCGCACATCTTGGTGATCACCACCAGGTCTAAGTGTGCTGCTGCAACCACTTTCTCCAGATCACTGATGTTATTCCTTAAGCCCCTAATATTATTTCACATAGTCCCACAGGATGCCTGCTTTCCCACCACCTTTCAGCCCTGCCTCCTTTCTCTCCAGCACCTTATCTAGCCATGACCCTTTGCCCACCTCCTCCTCCTCCCACTTCCCTTTTGGATCCCTTGGAGCCCCTCTACTTCAGCTTGTCCAAGCACCCCGTCTTCGCACTCATTATGCATTATTGTTCCATGTGTGCATCCTAGTAATAGAAGGAGGCCATAAAGGCATATTTCAATTATATAGGCTAAGGTTCAACTGTCTGCATCTACTCTGCCTTCCTTATAAATAGCCTTCTACCCCTCCAAGAGCGGCCCCAATTTCTCAGTACTCCCATTCATCCTCCCTGCCCCACTCCATCCATGCATTGATGCCAGTGACAAGAACAATTCTTCTCCCCGTGCCCCAAGCTGGCAAGACTTCTGAGAAAGTCAAAGAGGCAGCTGCCAGCCTGAGTCACCCCATGGCTTCCTTAAGCTATTCTGAACCTCCTCCAGTAGTCTTCTAGCTAGGTTATTAGTCCCTAGGAAGACAATGGCATCCAGCCCATTCCACTTTTTATGTTTTCTTACATATGTCACAATTCTTTTTCTTTTAATGATATTTTTTACACAATTTACATTCCATGAAGCAACGTTGAGGCTTTCCATTTAGCTCGATGGATACACCCTGTAGTAGTTTATCACTAGCATTTCTTTTAGATATCTCTTTAGCTCTACATCTATAGGATGAATATGGTAAGAAATAGATTTGCTCATGGAACACATCCCCATCCTCTTTCATTCTAATACTTCTATGGACCCTAAGTCTCACTTTCCTAAATCTAACTAGTCTAACCCTTCCCCTACTTCTTACCTTAGGGTCTACCAAACTGTAAATGCATGAAGTTCCATTTTTCATTCAAAATGAGATCTAAACCTCCCTACCCACAGTCTAGGAGCTCCCTAATAAAAAAAACATATAAATATTGTTTTTGCACCCATCTTTCATTTATTTTTTTCCTTCCCCCTTTTCCTTTGTAAACTATAAACCTTTCCCCTGTACAAATTTGTTTAATGTTGTGCAATATTGTGTATGGCATGGCAAAGTTGTCGTTTTTTCCTTCTTCCCTCTCTTCTTTTCTCTTGCATTTCATTACTCTGGTTCTGCATTGGCCATCTGTTGTATAAAGTTTCTAGCCTCCTTACATGAGTTTGCAACAAAGGGCGTTCCCTTTGTAGACCATTTTAATACAGCAGGAGTAGGATGTGAGAAGGGGATTTGTTTGTTCCATAATTCTTGTTTTATTTCTTTGTAAGCATTTCTTTTCCTATGTAAGTCAGGGTCTATATCTGGAAATATTGAAATCTGAGTCCCCTGACTCATCAGAGGTTTCATCTTTTTTATTTCTTGCAGTATCAGTTCCTTTTCCTGGAATCTATGAAACTTTACAAATACCATCCTAGGAAACCTAGCATTTGGAATCTTCCTTGCTGGTGACCTGTGGGCCCTTTCTAGTTTTTTTTTTTCCCGGAGTATTCCCTTTCCACCAGTTCTGTGAACCATTTCTCACAAAACTCTAACATGTTGAATTTTTCTATCCCTTCAGGTAGCCCAAGAATTTTCAAGTTCTTTCTCCTAGAGTGCCATACAAGCTCAGATACTTTTTCTTGCAGTTTAATCATTTCCTGGTTTTGTTGTTTAATGTCCTTTGCCATTTTTGGTATTTTATCCTCTAATTCTGATGTTCGTTGCTCATTTTCAGTAATACTTTTATTCATGTCATGTATTTAGCTTCTAAAGCCTTTCATATTTTTCTGTACTCCAGAGATCCTACATTCCATGCTAAAGAAGCCTTTCCTAATCCCTTCAAGTACATCTTGAGTGAATTCCCCAAATTTGTATTTATGTTCCTCTGAATTGCCTTGCTGGCTCTTATTTTTTTCTTTTGGTCTGGCCCCCTGATCATAGTCTGGGTCTGAGTTTTTGGGCTTTGGTTCACTTCATTTGGCATAGATGGTGATGGGGGGGCATCCTTTCTGGCCCTGTTACCTGAGCAGTATCTTCTTTTCCCTGTTCCTTATTTTCTGAGGTCTCCAGGTTCTCATTTGTTTCATAGATCTGCTTTTGTTTTGTCCCATCTTTAATAGCAGTATCTTGTTTAGCTTTAACCGTGGGTTCTACATTCTCAAATGTTGCGTGGTGGGAATCTTCTGTTCCCTCTATATTTTGCTCCGTTGCTTCCCCCTAACTCATTATGCTTTCAGAGGTGTTTTCTTCCTCACCCCCATTTACTGTATCTATTATTAAGCCCTTTTTACTTTCTTTTCCCAACCCTTTCCTTATGTGTTTTTCCATGTGTTCAGGTCCCTTTTTAAGTTCTAATGGGACTCCTTTCTTTAGTTGTTCCATTCCTTGGCTCTTTTAGTTCTTCTAGTGTATCCTCATTATATATCCCTGCACACCCCTCTGGGTGTACCAAATGTTATTCTGTTCTACCCAGCTCTACCTCTGCACCTTCTAACACATGGGACACATTTACTTCTCTGTTTAAAACTACTGCCATGAATTTTTTTATCTTGTCAACACCCCATCTACATTCCAGCTCCCACCTGAGGTGCCTTCCCTCTGTCTGAATCTAGCAGTCTTCCTCTGCCTTTCCCCTTTGCTTTAGCCGGAATTGCAAATGCAGACAACATTTTTTCCTGCATTGTTTTTTCTGGGGAACTGGGTGAACTGAGAGTTTTCCAGTGCCCAGCCCATTTCTTTGTACTGGGCTTTTTATTTGTTTTAGAGATTTTTGTAGGGTGTTCCATGCTATAGCTAGAGAACACCCTACAAAAAATCCCTAAAACTGTCCAATATCATTCCATTTGCATCCTTTAAACAGCATTGCACAGTCTTCTTCAAAGAGAAATGCAGTTGCTACCACTAGAGCTAGCATTGTCATCTCACAAATCTCCCTTCCAAACCATATATGGCATATTCCTTCCAGACAGACACCCATCTTATGGCACCCAGTAATACCTTCACCATCCTATTATTACATTATGTTGAGTGTCTGCCATGCCCCCCACTGAGATGTGTATATACTGTACATACTGTAAATATTAGCTTAACTTTCCTGTAACCGATTTTTATCATGTGAATTTACTGTACATCAATGTGTTTATAAACGTTATTTTCCCCTGTATGTATAACTTGTCTTATATAAGTATATGATGTATCTGTTGTGTATCAACTATTGAACCTTGACCTTATCAGGTCCATCTTGTAAATAAGCCTTGCTCAATGATGTTCGCCTGAATAAATAAAGATTTGATGATGATGATGATGATGATTTGGATTTAGAAAACAGTAAGTCTTTACTTATTTAACATTTTAGGCCTGTTGCTCATAATCGGATTTTGCAAGAGAAAAGAAAGCAATATAAATCCTCAACACCTGAGGTTAATTTATTTGCTCTTTGCCATCTCTTCTATAATTTGTTGTTAAAGAAAAGGGAGTAAAAAAGCAAAATCCTTTTTTAAAAAAAAGGTTTAAACGGCAACTGGTTAATTGAATTTAAACCGTTTTTTATGTTTTAAATTTTACCACACTTTTCCCCTGTTGCTCATTCTTCGTATTTTTTCTCCTCCATTCCAGAGAGCCTCCAAGCGTTTTCAGCCCCTCTGACCCTGGCCACAATGGGACAGTGGAAAAGCTTACAAGACAAAATACCGTTCTCATTCTCAGTGTTCCAGCCGTCACCTGTATACCTCAAAAAGAACATAAAAACATAGAAACATAGAAGCTGATGGCAGATAAGGACCACAAGGCCCATCCAGTCTGCCTAGTTATTTTTGGACTATGAAATGCTAAATGCTAAAAGAAATGCTATGAGGGAGAAAAACACTCTGGGTTGCCATTTTTAACCTCCAAACCTACGGACAGAAGAGGAGAAAGATTATGAGAGTTACTTCCCTTATCTTGAGCTCCAGTTACTGCCATCTCTCTTGTTTAGTGCAGCATCTTTCCCACATGTCTGAAGCTCCCGACTGGAGTAGCTCAGTGTGCCAATACCATCTTGAACCTACTCCCATGTCAGGCATCTTGAAGACACCCTGAAGCAGCACCTGCCCCTGCCTTGTTGGTTACCATTTTAATCTTATGCTCCAGCTTCCTAGCCTCTTCCTTTTTTTGAGTTGGTGGCCTATATACCACTCCTAAACTCAGGCTACACACCCCTCCATCACCACTTGCACCCATATTTCTCCACGTACTCACCTTTCCCCACATCTTTAGCCTCGATAGCCTTCATACTTTTCATTACATACAATGCCAACCTTCCCCCTCCATCTCTGTCTATCCTTCCTAAATACTTTGTATCCTGGTATGGTCATGTCCTAGTTATGTACTTGGCTGTTCACATCTTGATGATCACCACCAGATCTAAGTGTGCTTTTGCAACCACTTTCTCCAGATCACTGATGTTATTCCTCAAGCCCCTGATATTATTTCACATAGTCCCACAGGATGCCTGCTTTTCCATTACCTTTCAGCCCTGTCTTCTTTCTCTCCAGCACCTTCTCCAGCCATGACCCTTTGCCCACCTCCTCCCACCTCCCTTTTGGATCCCCTGGAGCTCCTCTACTGCAACTTGTCCCAGCACCCCCTGTCTTCACACTCATTATGCATTATTGTTCCATATGTGTATCGTAGTACTGGAGGTATACTGAGGTATACTGACCTCAGAAATTGTACCCTCTGTTTGACCTCCACTGATCCCCATGTGATTTTTACTCACTCAGTATACTGAAGTATACTGACTTCAGATGTTGTACACTCTGTTTGACCTCCACTGACCCCCATGTGATTTTTACTCACTCAGATACTGAGGTATACTGACCTCAGACATTGTACCCTCTGTTTGACCTCCACTGACCCCCCAATTTGATTTTTACTCATGCTTATCTTCCTCCCTTCCTTCTCTACCTTAGTTGTTCCATGTAACCATTGTCCTTCCCTGCATGGTAGCCCACACTGCTTTTGCTATGCTGGCATGTTCAGTGCATATATTGCTATGCGACTACTATCTATAAGTGTCCTCTTAGTGTACATATTTACAAATGTATCTTATTCTATTATATGTAATGCCTTTATTTACATTTTTGTAATATTAGTATGTGTTTGATCATGTACCTGTCCAGGTCCATCTTGTAAATGAGTTTACTCAAAGGTGTTTCACCTGATAAAATGAAGATTTTTGATTGATTGATTGGCAGGAGGCCATCAAGGCTTATTTCAATTATATAGGCTAAGATTCGGTTGTCTGCATCTACTCTGCCTTCCTCTTGAATAGCCTTCTACCCCTCCAAGAGCGGCCCCAATTTCTCAGTACTCCTATTCATCCTCCCTGCACCACTCCAGCCATGCATTGATGCCAGTGACAAGAACAGTTCTTCTCCCCCCTGCCCCAAGCTGGCAGGACTTCTGAAAAAGTCAAAGAGGCAGATACCAGCCTGAGTCACCCCATAGCTTCCTAAAGCTATTCTGAACCCCCTCCAGTAGTCTTCTAGCTAGGTTTTTAGTCCCTAGGTAGACAATTGCATCCAGCTTATTCCCCCTTCCCTTACAACTCTTTCTACCCTGCCAGCATCCCTCCCAACAGAAGCCCCTGTAGGTGCCTAGGAGCCTAATTAAGTTATATAGAATCACAGAAACATAGACAATGAAGGCAGAAAATGACCATAGGTACATCCAGTCTGCCCAAGTTCCCTATAATCCCTGGAACCTACTGCTCCTCCAAAGTACTAACCCTCCCCAACCTATCTCTGTTCTTCTCCTTGGTCCTGCCACCCCCTGCAACCACTATACCCTTCATTATGTCCCAGTCCTGCTTAAATCCCCCTGATTGTTTCTGCTCCCACCACTGCAGCTGACAGACTGTTCCAAGGGTCAACCACCCTTTCCGTAAAGTAGTACTTCCTCACATCTCTCCTGAACCTACCTCCTGTTAATTCCCATTTGTGTCCACGTAACAGTGAATTGGTATTCAGGCTAAATAGTTCCCCACAGTTCACTTTGTTAATTCCTTTAAGGAACTTGAAGGTCTCTATCATATCTCCCCTCTCCCTTCTGGTCTCCAGTGAGTACATATTTAGTGCCTTGAGGTGCTCCTCATAGGATTTACCCTGCTGGCCATGAATCATTTTAGTTACTCTCCGCTGCACTGTATCCAACCTATCCTCGTCTTTTCTGAGGTGAGGACTCCAGAACTGGGCACAGTACTCTAGGTAAGGGCCTCACCAGGGATCTATAGAGGGGAAGTATTACCTCTTTTCTTCTGCAATCAGTACTCCTCCCAGTACATCCCACCACCCTGTTAGCTTTGCTATAGGCCTTGTTGCATTAACTCAATTGCTTAAGTGAATTGCTAATGATAACTCCTAGATCCAGTTCCTCAGGTGTAGTGCTAAGTCTCTCTCCTCCCATCCAGTACTCTGTCTTCAGGTTCTTTTTCCCTAGGTGCATTACCTTGCACTTTCTAGCATTGAAATTTAACTGCCAGACCTTTGACCACCCCTCTAGCTTTTGTAGGTCTCTCTGCATTTCCCTTATGCCCTCATCACTATCCACCCTCCCACATACTGTAGTTTTGTGTCATCTGCAAAGAGATACAACCAGCCCTGGATTCCTTCTCCAAGGTCACATTGCCAGCAGAGCCATGAAAGTTGGGGGTGATGGGTGATTGGAATTATAGGAGAGGCTGCAAGAAGGGGCACAGGGACTCACAGAGGAATGGGGAGCAGCCACAGATGAGCAGCTAATGTGCGGTTAGAGGAGCAGCTGAGGATGCACCAGATTTCTAAGAGGAGTGGGAAGAAGCCACAACAGAACAACAAACAGGGCAGTACTTTTTTCAATTTCATGTGTTTGGGGAATTATATTGGGCTGAGCTGTTTAAATCGGGGTTCTGTTTGGGAGAGAGGAACGGAGCTGTTGACTGGGCTGGCTCATTTAAACTGGGGCTGTACTGTGTGTTTAAATGAGTGAGGAATTGAATTTGCAGTGAAGAGTGTGGGATGAGGAAGGGGTGAGTCAATGAATGGGCTGATTGTTTCCTGTAGGTGACGTGGTCAGCTGTGTGGGCCAATAGGTGAGAGGAGAAAGGGTGCCAAAGGCAAACAAAGGAGTGAGGGCCTTAAAGTCTTTGGCAGTGCCCCAGCCCACACAGTGCCAGTGGAGCCATGAGAGGGGTTGGGGGTGAAGGGCGGCTGGAATTATAGAAGTGACTACAAATAGGAAGCTCTGGAACTCACAAAGGAGCAGGGAGCAGTCACAGACAAGCAGCTAACAGCGCGGTTAGAGGAGCAGCTGCAAGGAGGATGCGCCAGAGCTCTTAGAGGAGCGGGGAGTAGCCACAGCAGAACAACAAACAGGGCAGTACCTTTTTTAATTTCATGTGTTTGGGGAATTATATTGGGCTGAGCTGTTTAAATTGGGGTTCTGTTTGGGAGGGAGGAAAGGAGCTGCTGACTGGGCTGGCTCCTGTGCTGTGTGTTTAAACAGGTGAGGAACTGGATTTGCAGAGGAGAGTGCGGGATGAGGAAGGGGTGAGTCAGTGAATGGTCTGATTGTTTCCTCCGTGGGTAGCGTGCTTAATCCCACCCTCCTCCCTCCCCAACTCATCCTCCCAGAGCTCATCTGGATATATAGAGAGGGGTACACATCCCGACCCCTACCAAACAATATTCTGACTTGCTCATCCAGGTTTACAGAGACAATGCCAGGCAGAATAAGGCAAAAGGAGGGGAGGAAGAGAAGGTAAAAGAGTTAGAGGAGAAGAAAAAAAAACTTTGTCTAATTTGGGACGTCAGTACGGGGGTGGGGTATCAGAGAGAGGAGCCTATTGAAATGGAGGGACCAGGGGAAAGAGACAGGTGGAATCAAAGAGTGGGGATGAGGGTGGTGAATAGGGGTGGAGCAGGAAAGGATGGAGGAAGGGTATGGGACACAATGACTGCGGGACAGCATGGAGGGCTGGGGGGGTGCTTGGTATGAAGATAGATTGGGCAGCTAAAAGAGGAGACTGGATGACTCAGAGGGTAACTGTGGAGAGGGGGGAAGTGGGCTGGGGGGACAACCTGGAGCCAGGGGCATGGAAAGGAGTTCACTCACACGGCCTAGCCAATGTGCCCAAGAGAGGGAACAAGAGGGGACTAAATGAGATAAAACCGCCTTATAGGCAGATACCAAAGAAAGCTGAGGCAGAGAACTGGATGGTGGTCAGGAATAGGAAGAAAATAGAGACACGGTCAGAGCAGGAAGGTAAAGCAGCAAACAGAGAGAGAGGGGGGGATGGCTAGAGGCAAGACCAGGAAGGGGGGTAATAGATTCTCAGTGCTGGCAAGCCTAAATGACCAGGAGAGGGGAACTCAGAGAAGGGATTGGAGAAGTGTGGGAAGGAGAGCTAGCAGTGGAACTAGCCAGTCCGAAGGAAGGAGGTAACAGGGAGGGGGGGAGGCACACGCAGGAGGGTGGATGCTAGGGGGGTTGGTAATGGAAACAGGACAAGAAAGGATGGGGCAGGTGAAAGGGGAAGAAGTGTGGATGATTCTGACATGGGGAAGAGGGGTTGGGTAGACAGAAGGGTAATGGGCGAATGGGGGGATATGGTTAAGTCATCTAATGGGGATGGAGGATGGGGGACAGGGAGGAAGAGGTGAATAATGGAACTAGTACAGTAATAAATAATGGTGACGTGGGTAGCAAGGATGGGGAGAGGGGCAGCAGCCAGGTTAGTGGAAAGCATAAGGGGGGACCATGAAGGAGAAGGAAGGATCCTAGTTTTGGGGGACTCTTTTCTTAGGGGGGTGAGATGGGGAGGCAAGAACACCAGAAAGGGATGTATATGGGTGGAATGCTTGCCAGGCATGACAGTAGGAAAGGTAAAACAGTATCTTCTAAAGTGTGTAGAGAAGGAAAGGGAGAAACCGCACATAGTGATGCACCTGGGCACAAATGACCTGGCAGGAGACACAGTTGGGGAGTCGCAAGAAAGGTTCAGAGAGGTGGGGAAACTATGTGAGGAGCTAGGGTAATCTGTTGCATTCTTGGAAGTTCTCCCAGTACCCAGGGCCAGCCCAGCCAGGAAACAGCAGATTGAGGAGTTCAACACATGGTTGGGGGCATGGTATTTGTCCAGAGGGTACTGGTTGGCGGGAGACTGGGGCACTACATGCGATATCAAGAACATGCATGCCCTTGACAGGCTACACTTGAGTAGAGAAGGCACAAGCACCCTGAAGTAGAAGATGGTGGAGTATATAGCTACCAAGGTTCCGTTAAACTAAGGGGGGGGGGGAGACGATTGGATGACATAGTAAATCTCCGTGACAGGGAGGCCAATAGGCCTCCCCTCCAAATAAGTGGGAAAGGGAAAAGGGGGAACTCAAACTCAAGAAAGGGGGCAGTAAGAGTGGGCTAGTGAGGGAAGGGGAAGGGAGGGGCACACATTGGAAGGTGGTCTCCTTGAATGCAAGGAGCCTGGGAAATGAGGTTGCAGAGTTACAAGCAATGTTGGCAGACGGAGAAGTGGACATAGCTGCCATAACTAAGACGTGGGCCACCCAGTACCAAGACCGGGACCTGGTGATCCCAGGGTACAAATTGTGTCATAAGGATAGTGGGTGGGGGAAAGGTGGGGGGCTGGCAGTATATATGAAGGAAGCAATAATGTGTAGTAGGGATGAGGGGGAGAAGGGCAGAATTGAGGCCTTATGGGTACAGATACAGGACCCAAAAGGAAGGAAGGTGAGGCTTGCGGTGGCATACAGGGCACCCGCCCAATGCAAAGAAATTGATAGGGGACTGGGAGAACAGATCATGAGGATCTGTGCAAAGGGCCACACTGTAATAATGAGGGACTTTAATCTGCCTGGGGTGGAGTGGACTACCCCTGCTACCTCAAACAGCAGGGAGCAGGTCTTCCTGGAAGCTTTCCAGGACAGCTTCTTGGTACAGTCGGTAGCAGAATCAACCAGGAAAGGAAACATACTGGACCTTGTGCTGACAAATGGGGAGAACGTGCAGAGGTTAGAAGTAGGGGATCCCCTGGCAGGGAGTGACCACAATACAGTGTGGTTTTCAATTGGGATGGGTAAGGAAACAGCCAGCACAAGGACAAAGGTGATAGATTTCAGGGGGGCAGACTTTGAAAGAACGGGTGGCATACTGGTGGTTCACATTGCCAGAATTCAGCCACACATGGATGCAAATCAGAAATGGGGGATCATAAAAGATAGGTTAGCGTAGGCAACAAACTCATGTTCAAAGCTCCAAACCAAGAAGGCCAGGACAAAGAAGCCAAGCTGGCTAAGAGGTGTTAGGAAAAAGTTAAGGACAAAAGGTCCACCTGCAGGAAGTACATGAGATCCAAAAGGAAGGAGGATAGGAAGGAGTACAGGAAGAAATTAAGGGAGGTGAGCAGACTGGTAAGGGCAGCCAAGTCAGCAAGAGAACTTAGGCTTGCTCAAGGGACAGGACAGGGGGAGAATGATTTCTTCAGGTACATAAGAAAAAAAAGATCCTGTAAGGATCAAATAGTTAGGATCAAGGTGGATGATGGGTGGGTGGAGAATGGGGTGGAACAAGCAGAAGCGCTCAGTGACTACTTCTATTCTGTATCTACCAAGGAGAAACAGGGGCCATTGCCACAGGGGAGGGGAGCAGCAGGATCAGGGGGGCAGAACTTACAGAGGAAGATATCCCAGAGAGCAGAGTGCTAGAAGGTCTTAGAGCCCTGAGGGTGGACAAGACACCAGGAACGGATGGCATCTACCCCAGGGTGCTTAGGAAGATGGCGGAAATCCTGCCAGGGATACTGACAGACTTGTTTAACACCTCTCTGACAACCGGTTGTGTGCCCCAGACTGCAGGATGATGCATGTGGTGCCCATCCATAAAGGCGGGCCCAAGGATGAGCTAGGGAACTACAGACCAGTCAGCCTTACCTCCATCATGGGGAAGCTGTTGGAGACTACCCTCAAGGAGAGTCTGGTAGCCTTTATGGAGGAGAATGGACTTCAGGACAGCAGGCAATATGGGTTTGTCATAGGCAGATCCTGCCAGACAAACCTGCTTGACT
The DNA here is from genome assembly GCA_016271365.2 of Neoceratodus forsteri. Taxonomy (NCBI): domain Eukaryota; kingdom Metazoa; phylum Chordata; order Ceratodontiformes; family Ceratodontidae; genus Neoceratodus; species Neoceratodus forsteri. Next base: position 946,068,767 of record CM057458.1, read on the forward strand.
TCTATGACTGGGTAACAAGGGCAATAGACAGGGCCAGGTGGTGGATGTCCTGTACTTGGACTTCAGCAAGGCCTTCAATTCAGTGCCACATGGGAGAGTGGTTAGCAAACTTGGTTACCAGGGGGTAGGGTGGAGGATGGTGGAGTGGGTCAGAAACTGGCTGCGAGATAGGCAGCAGAGGGTGGTGGTAAGGGAAGAACTCTCATCTCCAAAAGCAGTAACAAGCAGGGTTCCACAGGGATCATTGCTGGGTGCAGTGTTATTTTGCATCTTTATTGCTGACATCACAGATGGGGTCAGCAGTATGATAAGCTTATTTACAGACAACACAAGGATCAGTGCAGTGGTGAACAGGACAGAAGGATGGCTACAGCTGCAGGAGGACCTGGATAAACTTGAGCGCTGATCAAACACTTGGCAGATGGGTTTCAATGAGAAAAAGTGCAAGGTTATGCACATGGGAGCAAGAAATCAAAAGTTCAGCTACATGCCGGGGGGGGTACAGTTATCCACTACAGAAGAGGAGAAAGATCTTGGGGTAATGATCTCAGGGCAAATCAACCACTCAATGCAGAGTAGGAGAACAGCAGCTAAGGCTAACAAGATGTTGGGGTGTATTGCCAGGGGAATCACCTCACAGAGGAGGGAGGTCATCCTACCTCTGTACAGGCCACTGGTCAGATATAACCTGGAGTACCGCATCCAGTTCTGGTGGCCCTACCTAGAGAAAGATGTAGAGTTACTGTAGGTGGTCCAGTGCAGAGCTGCCAGGATGATCACGGGAATGGAGGACAGACCCTATGAGGACAGACTGAGGGACCCTAACATGTACTCCCTGGAGAATAGGAGGGATAGAGGGGATATGACTGAAGAAAAGGTTAGTACAGAGGGGAGTTTCCAATTGAAGGGTGGGAGAAGCACTAGAGAGCACAGTCAGAGATTGGAGGGGGGAAGTTCAAGAGGGAGATGAGAAGGCACTACTTCATGGAAAGGGTGGTGGATGGGTGGAACACACTACTGATGCAGGTGGCAATGTCAAGAACAGTGGGCAGCTTTAAGAAGGTGTAGGACAGGGTCAAGGGGAAGGTCACTACCGGATTGGGGGAGGCAGCTGCACAGTAAGAACATTAATAGCTGCACAATCGAGCAGACTCAATAGACCTAGGGTCTGTAACTGCTGGCAATTTTCCTATGTTCATATGTCACTAATGAACATGTTGAAGAGGACCAGACCCAGGAAAGATCCCTGTGGAACCCCGTTCATAACCTCCCTCTCCACTGATTTAACCCCATTGACCACCAGCATGTGCTACTTTCTTTCTAGCCAGTTGCCCATCCAGTTCACTATGGGTTTAGCTGCACCCAGGTCTTCCATCTTCTTGAGCAATCGTTTGTGAGGCACTGAGTCAAAAGTCTTGCTGAAGTCAAAGTAGAGCACAGCAAGGGAGGAAAAAGACACAGTCATGGGGAACAAGAACTTAGCACTCTATAGTTCTTTTAAGAAGAAAACTCTAAACACTCTAAATTATGTAAAGACTGTACAAGCAACTATGAATACTGCATAAGCAATTCTAAGGACTGCATAAGCATCTCTATAGACTGTGTGAGCAACTCTATAGACTATATGAACAACTCTATAGACTGTATAATATATGGCATGATATATGGTGTGGGTTACCTCTCAAAATTACCTTAACACTACTTTGAAACACGGTAAGGCATTTCTGCATCATTGTTTATGTTAATATTAAAAAACGTGCCAACAACTTCTGTGTGCCCCTTTGCATCACACAATGGCAGGGTACATATACATGCAACCCATGTGAATACAGTACAGTATTCACATAGGCCCTAGCCAATCAGAAGGCTAGATTCCTCAATCCAATTTTAGAATTTTGTTTTTAAATGAAAACTTGATTTCATGTCATGCTGGCATGGTTGTGGTATGTCCATGCAACATTTATATATCAATAAACTAATATTTATATTGATGATTTGTCATTATATCAATAATAACAATGCAACTTTATCCTTTGAACCTTATATGCTATAACCGTATGCTAACCTTCACTTTCCAACAGTGTATAGCATTAGCTTCTAGTAGGAGCTGTTGTAGAAATATTGGTCTCTAAAGTTACACTGATGTAAAAGTACATCAAAGTATACATTACATTGATTAACCAATATAATGCATTGAAGTAAACATCTAAGAGATGGTTTCAAAATACTAACATACTAAAATGCCAACAGAATAGGCCTAATGGTCTTTCGTGTCTGCTCATTTGGTCAGCCCCCACCCTGGGAGCTGATCTGGCTGCCCCCCTCTCCCCCTCTGGCTTCTCCCTTCCCAGTCCCGGATATTCTCACTGCACTGGTTTTTGCTTCCAGAACCCTTCCCCTGCACCTGCCCTGCCCCCTCTTGAACCCCTCCACCATCTCTACCTCCACCAGCCCCCTGGGCAGCGCATTCCATGGCTCCACCACCCTCTCAGTGAAGTAGCACCTCCTCCTTTCTCCCCTGAATCTCCCCTCAGCTTCCACCCATGCCCTCTAGTTGGCCCCTCCTTCCTTGAGTGCCCTGACTGCTCCTCCCCTATTTACCCCCTTCATGTACCTGAAGACCTCTATCATGTCCTCCCGGTTCCTTCTCTCTTCTTATGTGTTCATATTTAGCTCTTTGAGCCTCTCCCCATAGGTCCTATCCCCCAAGCCCCAAATCATTTTGGTTGCCCTCCTCTGGACCTTCTCTAGGAGTTCAATGTCCCTCTTTAAATGTGGCCTCTAAAACTGCACGAAGTACTTGAGGTGCGGCCTCACCAAGCAGTTATACAGTGGGAGTATCACTTCCCTCCTTCTGGAGGTGATCCCCCTAGTGATGCATCCAAGCATCCTGTTGGCCTTTGCCGCTGCCTTCCTACAAGTCTCCGAGTTGTTCATCTTGACATCCACCACCACCTCCAGGTTCCTCTCAGCCATCGAGACTTGTAGCATTTCTCCCCCCAGGGTGTACACTTGGCCCGAGTTTCTGGCTCCCAGGTGCAGTACCTTGCATTTCCCTGCATTGAACCTCAGCTTCCACTTTCTAGACCACCTTTCCAGAGCCTCAAGGTCCCCATGTAGAGCCACCCTCTTCTCCTCCCCATCCACCACCGCCCCCAGTTTTGAGTCATCCGCAAAGAGTCGCATCTCACTCCTGATACCCTTCCTTATGTCACAGACATAGGCGTTGAACAGGAGGGGCCCAAGAACTGATCCCTGAGGGACTCCACTAATGACCCTCCTTGGGGATGAGACTATCCTGCCAACCACGACCCTCTAGGTCTGGTCCTGGAGCCAATTACCTAGCTATCTGATCATCTAGTTCCCCACCCCCATTTCTCTCAGCTTATCCAACAGGCCCCCATGAGGAACAGAGTCAAACGCCTTGCTGAAGTCAAGAAAGAGGACGTCCACTGGTCTACCCAGATTCAAGGCACTCGTCACCCAGTCATAGAACTCCACAAGGTTTGTCTGACATGATTTCCCCAGGATGAATCCATGCTGTCTATCGTCCAGACATCCCAACTTTTCCAGGTCCCCCCCCCAAGTCTCTCCTTGACAATGCCCTCCATCACCTTGCCCACCACCGATGTCAGGCTGACGGGCCTGTGGTTCCCTGCCACCTCCCTTGATTTCCCTTTGTGGATAGGCACTATATGCGCCACCTTCCAGTCCTGGGGCACCCATCCTGTCCTCAGAGAGATGCTGAAGAGCTCCACCAGGGGTTTCGCCAGGACATCCGCCAGTTCCTTCAGCAAGCTGGGATGTAATTTATCCGGCCCTGGTGCTTTCTCCGTCTTAAGGGACCTGAGATCTTCCCTCACTCACTCTGCTGTGATTTCCACCTCCGCTACCTCATCCCCTGCTTTGCTTTCTCCCCACCTTGCAGTGATGCCCCCCCCAGACCCGCCGATCAGCAAGGGTCCCCCCCTCCTCAGTTTCACCGTCTCCTCCCATGTATGATGCAGCCCCCCATTTTCATAAGTGAAAACTTAGGCAAAGTACTCAGTACCTCAGCCTGCTCCCCCGGGTCTTGTGCCCATCCTTCCCCTGTTTTAATCCTGCTAATCTGCCCCTTCACCCTTCATTTTTCCCCAATGTATCTAAAGAACCCCTTGTTCCGTCTCCTAATTTCCCTGGCCAGGTTCTGCTCCTTCCTTGCCTTAGCCGCCCTCACCACCCTAGTGGCCCTTCTTGCCATCAGCTTATACTCCCCACAGTCCCTTTCACTCCGTGAGCACTTGAATTGCCTATAGGCCGCCTTCTTTCCCCTCACCACCTCCTGAACCTCCCTGGTCCACAAGCAGGGTTTGTGGACCCTACCACATTTTTGTCTTACTCTTGCGCAGGTGCTGGTAGCATCCTGCAGCCCCCTCCTGATGATTTCCCACCTACTGTCAGCGTCCATGTCTGGCCCAATCCCATCCAAGTGCTCCTTAAGGATCCTTCCCATTTCCTTGAAATCTTCCCCCTTGAAGTCCATTACCTCCATCTTTGTGCAGCCTTCTACCCCTCCTAGGTTCAGGCAGAACCAGACCGTGGCATGGTTGCTCCCTGCCAACGGGTCCCTTACCTCCAGGCTCCCAATCTGGGAACTGTCTGCCAGGACTACATCCAGTATCCGCTCCTCCCTGGTCGGTTCCCCCACCTGCTGAGTTAGGAACACATCCTGAAAGACATCCAACAACCTCTGTTCCCTGGCCACCAAGGATGACATAGTCTCCCAGTCTGTTCCTGGCATGTTTAACTCCCCCAACACCGCCACTCTTCCCCTTCCTAATTTGCAGTGTCTCCCAACATCTGCCACCAGACTCACCTCCATCTCCTCCGCCAGTGCAGGGGGTCTATACACCACTCCTATTTTACTCTCTCGCCCCCCCCTTGTTATCAAGGTGACCCAACCGCCTCCACAGTTCCCTCCGCCTCCTCCACTCCCTCCTATGGCAATGCAGTTTTGACTATTATTGCTACCCCTCCTCCCCTTCCCTCCCCCTGTCCTTCCTGAACATCATGTAACCCTCCAGGTTCAGGTCCCAGTCGTGCCCTGCGGTGGCCCAGGTCTCAGTGACCGCTGCCACATCCACCTCTCCCTCAGTTAGCATCACCTGGAGCTCAGGCATTTTGTTGCCCAAGCTCCTGGCATTCAGTAGGACTACCTTCCACCCTTTCCCTATACTTCCATTTCCCCTGCTCGTGTTCCCGTGGGGATTCTGTCTTCCCCTGGTCTGCACCTTACCAGTTGGCCTTTTCCTGCATTCCTCCAGCTCCCCAGGGTGATGGAGACAGAGTTCCTCCTTTATCAGACCCCCCTCAACAGCCTTTTCTCCCATCCCTCCCCCTTCACAAGTTTAAGCTCCACCTTTCACCAATGAACCCCTCTATTTTGAACTTGAGGATTTCCTTCCCTTCCAAATTGAGATGGAGCCTGTCTCTAGCATATAGCCCCTTATCCTTTCACCAAATAGGTTTTAAATCAGAAGAAATAGGCCTCCTCAAACGCAGCCTGCTACACAGTGAAACATCAAACAAATGAACCCACTTATAGCCACCAAAAACAGTTTTTAAACTTCCAACAGTCCCCAAAACAATACCTTGCTAGCCCCTTGGAAGTAGTAAGAAAGAAAAGAAATAACCTACCCAGTAAAATCCACAAGAAACCATGTAAAAACAACAAGAAGGAGCTACTGTACTGGAACAGATCTGCCCCCTTCCCCTACCAGTTACTTCTGAGAAGCCAGACCAACTGACACCACAAACCTGATTCAGCTCTGCCTCCAGTTAATTAGCTGAGTGAGACCTGATCAGACCATTAGCACCCTTCCCCCACTATGCACTAAACTTTGCAGCTAGTGAAACCAGCAAAAAGGAATCAAAATTCCACTCAAAGCCCCCCAAAATAGGTTTGTTACCAAATGAAACAGGTCTCCAATTCAAACAGCTTCACTAACAACACATCAAAATAGGCTTGAAATTAACAGATATAGGTCTCCAATTCAAAGAAACTGCCCAAATTAAATCCAGCCAAATAGGTTTTAAATCAGAAGAAATAGGCCTCCACAAACGCAGCCTGCTACACAGTGAAACATCAAACAAATAAGCCCACTTATAGCCACCAAAAACAGTTTTCAAACTTCCAACAGCCCCAAAAACAATACCCTGCTAGCCCCTTGGAAGTAGTAAGAAAGAAAACAAATAACCTACCAAGTAAAATCCACAAGAAACCATGTAAAAACAACAAGAAGGAGCTACTGTACTGGAACAGATCTGCCCCTTCCAGTTACTTCATAATACTTTTTCAACATTTTCTGATTTTTGGGAAATATATATGAAAAATAAATAGTAGTATCATAGATGTGGGAATGATTAAGTACAGTATTTGCAAAGAGTTCTAATTATGTCATAAAAAGATCTTCATTATAAAATGGGTAAAATAAATCCTTCACCCTGATTGGTCAAAAGGAGTGTCCTTACCTGTCAACAAACTGAAAGGTGGCACTACTTTCCTAATACCTTAACCTCCATAGGTGAAGGGACAGCAATATCATTGAGCAACTGATATCTTCCATCAGTCCCTCTGCAACCAGAACTGATCTTCCATCACAAACATGGCTGCTACCTTTACACTGTAAAAACCTTCAACTGGGCCCTAAAAATGAAACTACCTTAAATGAAAAATAAAACAAATTAAGTAAACGTTGTTTCCCTGACCATCACACTCTCCTTACTCATATAAACAAATTAGAAACATTAAGAATTGTTTATAGTTTTCATTACAGCTGTTTCTTTACTGACAGTGAAAATCCCCCTTCTGTCTTTACCTGCTCACCAGGGAAATCTCTTCTGCTTGATTTGACAGTGAGATAATTGAGTCACTGGCTCTAAAACAGGCCTTTGTTGTCTGTGTGTACAGTATGTTGGGAGAGTAACATTCTACCAGCAGAACTGAGCAGAATTTTGAATCCCTGTATTCCATGGTAAACATTCCATAATAAACATTCTGGCCCAGATATTCAAACTGCGCCAGGCTGTGGCTCAAGCCTGGGCTACAGCTCAACAGCTCGCGGGGTGTGGCCTGGCGATATTCAACGGAGCTGCGCTGGCTCAGCAGCTTTGAATATCGCACCTGGCCACCCCACTGTGCATGGCGAGTGGCACTGTGCCAGCGCAAGTGGCTAGAGTGGAGCATGGAGATGCGCTAGCGCAAGTGCCATTGCACCATTCACAGCACCTGCGATATTCAAAAGGTGACATGCAAATGGAGCCATAATTTTCGCAAGGCACACATGGGGCCATTTGCATGTCATTATGGCACCATTTGCATCCCATTTGCATGCAGATGCACCGATCCCCGATGACTTGCACCTGGTGCCCTGCTAGGCAGCAGCCGTTGGGGACCGACACCCCCTGCAGCCCGATCGCGGGCATCTGTAAAGATAAAAAACGTCTTATATCTCTGGTGGTCCAGTGGACCGATTTCGACCCGATCGCAGGCATCTGTTTTAATAGAGAGAACTCCCCCATCCTATAGGGATATAGGACGGGGGGTTCTGTATTAAAACAGATGCCCGTGATCAGGCACATAGTGGTCCACTGGTCCACCAGGGATATAGGACGGGGATTCTCTCTATTAAAACAGATGCCCGCGATCAGGCACATAGCAGTCCACTGGACCACCAGGGATATTGGCCGGGGGGTGTTTATTTAAACAGATGCCTTTGATGGTGCATGAGGCGCGCCAGTGCGCGGCAGGAACTCGGTGGCCACCCACGGGTGGCAGCTGCCGTGTTGCACCCTGCAATGCGGCAGCTCACCTGTGGATGGCCATCATTTGTTCTTTTTTTGGCTTAACTTTGTGCAGGCACAAGTAGGGGTTGCGCATGCATGGCTCTGCACATCCCGGGCTGAATATCGAGCTGTGCAGGTTATGCATGGGCACGTCCCCCCCACCTGTGCCTGCATACATTACTGATGCGCTCTGGCACATTGGGATTTGTGCAGCACACTTTTCCCTTTTGAATATCGTGTCAAGATTGTGTGGCTGGGCGTGATGATGCAATACTGTTATGCGCCATGCAACCCTTTGAATATCTGGGCCTCTGTGTCTTGAATGAGGGGAAAAATAGAAAAAAAAAACAGGATGAAGAAAGTAGGCAATACAGTAATACTTCATAAACAAAAAGAAAAGGTGGGAAAACACAGTTACAGAGGCAGACCCAAACTGTTCAAATAATACATTGCTGTCCTTCCAACTCACTGGTTTAGCCTTTCTCAGTGAGTTGCTGTTCAATTTTACCACTCCTCTGCCCAAGTCTGGGGACTATTTTTCACCATATTTAAATAAAATAACATACTATTATTAAATCTTTAATAATGCGTCCAGAGTTTTGTTTGATTGTTATAGAAATAGTTGTTACCCATTTTATAAGAACAATGAGATACTTCAGGGTGTGGGTTGTTGATTGATAAGAGCACTACCCAGCTGCTGTAGTCACTCGGCGCAAGTGCTTCATGCCTAATAACACACCTGGGGGCATGCTCTTATCAATCAACAGCCCACACCCTGTCATGTCTTATTGCTTTCTTATACAATGGCAAGAAAATATCCTAGCTTCTGATTGGTCAGTTGGCCACCACAGCAGGGATGTTATCCTGGCATAACATCCCAGCTGATTGTTTGCATTTGCATCATCTGAATTTGCATTGTTTGCATCTTATCTTAAGAAACAAAAATATTTTTAAAGACAAACAACATTCTTTAAAATGCTTTTTTTTATTCTTTATATAACAATAAACCATTGCATGATACGAATAATGCTCTCCAGGGTGGGTGTTATGCCGGGATAACATCCCTTCTCGGGTGTTGGACACCCTTGGCCTGTGGCCCTGGGCCCAAACACCCAAGGCAGGATGTTATCCCAGCATAACACCCACCCTGTCGGTCATTATTCCTTTATTTTTCTTATGTAACCCCAAATCTTCCTATGCGTTAGCAAGCTATGCCTAAAAAATAATTAGAAGATACAAAACCCAAAAATCTCCCTTGTCCCTACTTTATTATTCCTAACCCAAAATCTGGTATAATGTAATTCCTTCTGACAGAGTTCTAATAATACACTAAACATAAAGGTTTTCTACCTTTGACATCAGATCTAGGGGTCCATATGTGTCTGGAAAAGTAGAAATGTAATAAGGTGGAAATGAAAGCAAATGCGTCACTCAGCACTACTTTACTATAATCTGACCAACAGCCCATGAAACATAAAACTAGCCATTGTCCCATGAGAGACTTCAATAAAAAGCAAGAGCGTTGTTGTTAACCTCCTGTATGGCCACTCTGCACTAATCTGCTTGATAAGCATTTCAAAGTGACTTGAAAACAGTAACGGATACATCTGTCAGTAAAATGAAAACGTCACGCTTAATGAGGAAAACATTTCAAGATGGGGTGCACAAGGCACATTGGTATTTCATGAACTCTGCAGAGAAAATACAGAAGTACTGTTTTAATCATTGTGGAGAATAACATGAACTAGATCACCACCCATTTTCTTATCTCATTTGAAACCGATTACCTCCCAGGAAGCCCCAAAACATAAGATATGGCTTGATATAGTCACATGGGATTGATTGGTACATCGTTTATGGCTGTCCGATACTTCATTATTTTCACTACAATTTTCAGAATTCCTTCTGTTCAAGTTGTTCAGTGTTTTCTACCACTGCTAATGTCATAGATTAGCAACAACTTTAGGAGATGATGGAAGGTTTGATATCTTTTATTGGACTAACAACTTTAGGAAAAAAAGGTATCAGAGCCGCCAAAATGATTAGTAATCTAAAAGGCAAGCCAAATGAAAAGAGACAAGAAGAGCTGGAATTGTACACACACCTGAGAGAAGAAGAGTAAGAGGTGATATGTTGGAGATTTACAGTGGTAGCCACAGACATTGCAAGCTATTTCCAGATATTTTGCGAAATTTCTGAGGAGTTTCTCTCTGCTGCCCCTACTGTTTAAATGCAAAAAGCATCAGATATTTCTGGAAATATCACAGAAATTTCGGGAAATAGCTTGCAGTGTCTGTGGCTGCTACAGTATAAGTTTGTAGGGGATGGTGAATTGATGAACGGCCTAGGGGTACGATTTAAAACCAGGGATATAAACTTAAGGTGCCACAATAAACAAATTATGATGGAATTAAAAAAAAAATAACAGATGGGGATTCTTTACATATAGAGCAGTGAAACTATGGAACAATTTGTCAAATGAAGTAGTGTAATCTGACTCTATACATGTTTTTAAAATCAAAACTGATAAATGCCTTCTAAATGATTAAAACAAAGTGGTCTCGCTAAGGCGGGAGACAGGCACGATGGACTCACACTTTTTTCTGTCTGCTAACCCAGTACAGAACCAAGTATATGCAGTATGTTACATCCAGCAAGCAGTAGTTACAGGGGCATCATTTTGGGGTTGCCAGGAGTCACATTTGTGACCCCATGAATTGATTGTGACCCCTATGATCTGTTTGCGACCCCTGGATCCTTGGTTCACACATTCACTCAGCGGTAGGTCAGCTGAGCTCACTACACTGAGTAATTGCTACCCTTCCCACACCGGCATGCAAAAACAAATATTTTTAATTTTTTTTTGCCCAGATACATTTGCTGTCCTTCCCATCCCTGCCAGTGGGACGCCAAATGTCCCAATCTTCCACAGGCAAAAAGGTGCTGGGCTGGAGCTGCACTTATTTACATTTTGCAGCTCAAGCCATAACATGTGTCTCCTTCCTGATCAAGCTTCTGCCTCAACTATTGGTTTGGCCCTAAATCACAGACTTTGACTTCTACTGGCCATCGTGAGGAAAAAGGGGCAGTTACTTCTGCTGGTTGTCTGCTTTGCTTTTGTGTAAGTAAGCTGGTGGGAGGTTTAAACACTCTGTCTGCCCTTTCCTCATTGTTAAGAACTGATGGTTATTGTCGGAGCTTGGAGTAAGATTTGGTTTTTGCCATTTTAACATTTTATTTCTAATATACTGTTCACTAATATAAAGCTAATGTCAAGGATTTCCAAACTAAATGTGTTCTGTACTAAAGGCTAAAAGCTAAGCTACCTCTTGTGGTTCACTGGTTCTTGTTTATCTTCAGTTGTGTTCCCCCGATGCCACGCCACTGCTGCTGGCTCCGAGTGGGAGCTCATGACACGGCCTTTAATTTCTCTCGCTCCCCAACTCTGAGTACAAGTGTCTCTGCTCACTGACGATCTCAGTGAACCTTGAACCTGCGACTCTGAAGACAGCTTACAGCCACAACAGCACACTGTGAACCGCGTCAACCAAGGGGTGAGGAGAATAGCTCACAGTGCACCACCCACACTGTGGGGCAGAGCAGAGAAGCGACCAGTTCAAATCAAACCAGCAACATCCAGAGAAACTACAGTAGAAAGAGCACATACACAGCTAGGAGGAGGGAGCCATGCCTGAGGGACTCGTCACAAGCAGGTATGCATGCTCAGGTGAGACAGGAAGGGTGTATGGCTCGATGAACTTTTCCACCTTTGCTGAGACTCAGTTCAGTACACAGCACTACAAACTGTTGTTACAAAGTTGCATGCAAAGATTTAATCCCTTTGGTCAAAATGAGCTGCACCATTTCTGCAAAAATGTAAATGTACCTATGGCTCTGACAGAACTGTACGTACATTTATATTTTTACAGAAATGGTGCGGCTGATGTTGACCGAAGGGATGAAATCTTTTCATGCAAGTTTGTAATAACAGTTTGCTGTGATGGCTGTGTGTTTCTTTAATTATTTTTTCAGTCTCCAAGAGTGAGAGACATAACATATATTGATTTTGCTTTGTTCTGCATTTTAAGGAATAAAGTTATTTTCAACTCCTTTCAGTTGGGTGGCATTTCATTGACTTGTGTAAGTTGCACACCAGTATAGACTTCCAGTTGTCGCTGGACAGAGCTGAAAGAAGCAACAAACTGAAGTGTCTCCTCCATGTGTGCTGCTGCTGTATCATGTTGCTCTTATAAGCTCATTTGGTATATTTTCATGCATGTCCTTTGACTAGGAGGACTTCAGGGAGCTGGAGAGGGGTTTTAGACAAGTGGCATGCACTGTAACCTTTTCAAAGGTGCCACCAGTATGTGACAAGGGGGAAGGCAGAGCACCCCACACCATGAGATTCAATGCATGGTTAAAGGACTGGTGCAAAGCAGAGGGTTTCGGCTTCACTGGGGACTGGGGTCTGACCAGGAGGAATGAAGGCCTATACAAGTGGGATTGACTGCATCTATCCCGGGGGGGCAGGGGGACCAAGATCCTTAGTGAGAGGTTTAAATGCTTCATTGGCAAGCATTTAAACTAGCCAAGGGTGCAGGTGACAGTAGGCAGGAAGAAGCTAATTGCCCCCCCTCCCCCAACACACAGGATGAAGCAGCCAGTAGGGAGGATCCTAGGGTTGGGAAATTGACACTAAAACCTAAAACTGAGATAGGTAGAGTGGCAGAGATAAGGAAGAATGGAAGTAAAAACAGGAGCGTAAGGGAGGGAAGACATGGGGCCAGTAGGGGAGCTACTAGAAGGGGAGGTTGCAAAACTTGGAAGGCCATGTGCATGAATGCCTGCAGCCTGGGAAATAAAATCCCAGACCTAGTGGCTTTGATGGCAGAGGCAGACCTGGACATTGTCACTGTTATGGAGACATGGTACTCGGGGAACCATGAATGGGATATAGCCATATCAGGTTCCATTCTATTTAGAAAAGACGGGGCGGGAAAAAAGAGTGGAGTGGTGGCTCTCTATGTCAGGGAGGAAATTAAAGCAACTGAAGTTCAGGGAATGTGGGAGGGAGTAGAAGCACTGTGGGTCACCCTGGAGACAGGAAATGGGACTGTCATTCACAGAGCCGTGATCTACAGACCTCCAGCACAAGGGGAGGAGATGGATGGGGTACTAGTGGAAGCCATCCACAAAATGACAGCCAAAGGTGAAGTGATGCTGGTAGGAGACTTCAATTTGTCTGATGTGGATTGGAGCACACAGGCTGCAGCCACAGCCAGGAGCAGAGGCATCCTGAATGCCCACCAGGGGGTGTGCCTCAAGCAGCTTGTGGCAGAACCCTCCAGAAAAGGAGCAATATTGGACCCGGTACTCACCAATGGGGACAGGGTAACCGATGTAATGGTGGGTAGCCACCTGGGGTCTAGTGATCATCGTATGGTGTGGTTCAATGTGAGAAAGTGGAGGAGTCAAACCACACGAAAGCAAGGGTTCTGGATTTCAGATGGGTTGACTTTGCAAAAATGGGGGAATGTCTCAAGGAAGCTCTGGCAGGGAAAGGAGAAGGGGAGATGTAGAGAAACAATGGGCTAACCTTAAGGGAGCACTAGCAAAAGCAGCAAGCTTTTGTGTTAGGCAAGTAAGCAAAACAAAGAGAAAGAAAAAAACACAATGGTTCTCAAAGGATGTGGCCGGGAAGGTAAGAGGAAAAAAGGCTAGCTTTCAGGAGGTACAACGAAACACAGAGTGGGGAAGACAGGGAGCTGTATCTAGAAAAGCAGAGGGAAGCAGGGAAAGCAGTCAGGAGTGCAAAGGTGCAAGCAAAGGAAAAAATAGCCCACGCAGTTAAGAAAGGAGACAAGACCTTTTTCAGGTACATTAGTGATAGAAAGAAGACCTGGGGTGGGATTGTGAGGTTAAAAAAGGAGGGAGGGTGTGTGCAGAGGGGGACCTAGAAAAAGCGACAATCCTGAACAAATATTTTTGCTCAGTATTCACAGAAGAAGGGGAAGGAAAAGGACCACTATTGGAGGATAGGAGCACCAGTGGGAGAGAAATGGACGCCAGCCCATTTACAGAAGAAAGAGTCCTAAAGGAACTCGAGAATCTGAAAGAGGACAAGGCTATGGGGCCAGATGGGATGCATCCCAGAATATTAAAAGAACTTACAGAGGTGCTGGCAGCACCACTAACAGCCCTATTCAACAAATCAATAGAGACAGAGGTGGTTCCAGGGGACTGGAGGAGGGGAAAATGTAGTCCCTCTCCACAAAAGTGGGAACAGGGAGGAGGCTGGAAACTACAGGCCAGTCAGCCTGACCTCAGTGGTGGGTGAAATTAATAGAGTCACTACTAAAGGAAAGAATTTTGATATTTCTTGAATCCAGGGGAGCATGGATACACAAAGGGAAGGTCTTGTCAAACAAATCTGATAGATTTCTTTGACTGGGTGACCAGGGAGGTAGATTTGGGAGGGGCAGTGGATGTGGCCTATCTAGATTTCAGCAAGACCTTTGACATCGTCCCATGTAGGAGGCTGATAAATAAGTTGGACAGCCTGGGAGTGGGCCCTAAGGTTGTAAATTGGGTCAGAAACTGGTTGAGCGACAAGACACAGAGGGTAGTGGTAAATGGCGTTCAATCTGAGGAGAGGGAGGGAGAGAGGTAACCAGTGGGGTGCCACTGGGATCCATGCTGGGGCCAGTCCTCTTTAATGTCTTCATAAGTGACATTGCAGAGGGGCTTGAGGGGAGGTATGCCTCTTTGAAGATGACATTAAGATTTGCAATAGGTTCAACACTCTGGTGGGGTGGGGTGGAAAAAATGAGAAAGGACCTAAACATGCTTGAGGAGTGGTTGAGCATTTGGCAGCTAAGATTCAATGCAAAGAAGTGTAAAATTATGCACTTGGGGTGCAGAAATCCAAGGGAGGAGTACAAGATGGGGGGGTACTGACGGCCACCAGTCAAGAAAGGGACCTGGGGGTAATCATATCTGATGACCTAAAGGTAACCAAACAACGTGAGGAGACTGTGGGGAGAGCCAGTGGGATGCTAGGGTGCATAGGGAGAGGTATCACCAGCAGAAAAAAAGAGGTGGTTATGCCACTGTACAGATCACTAGTGAGACCTCATCTGGAGTACTGTGTCCAGTTCTGGAGACTGCATCTCCAGAAGGGCATAGACAAAATAGAGGCAGTCCAGAGAAGGGCAACAAAAATGGTTCAAGGACTGCACCAAAAGTCATGTGAGCAAAGACTACAGGACCTCAATATGTATTCCCTGGAGGAGGGGGGATGATAGAGACATTCAAGTACATCAGGGGGATAAACAAGGTACTGTAGAGGAGGGTAGCATCTTTCAGAAAAGAAGGTGTACGAGAACAAGGGGGCATGATATGAGGCTAGAGGGGGGTAGACTCCGAGGCAACGTGAGGAAGTACTTTTTCACAGAAAGAGTAGTGGATGCATGGAACAGTCTCCCAGCAGAGGTGATGGGGGGAAAAACAGCAGGGGGATTCAACAATGCATGAGATAGACATAAGAGTACTCTCACAATAGGGAAGAGAGGGTAAGCCGCAGATCAACTAGGGTCTGCCGTAAAGCATTAGGTAGGGAAAAGGGGCAGACTATGTGGGTCATATGGTCCTTATGTGCCGTCACCTTTGGTGTATCTGTGTATCCGACGACTATATCTCATAGTATATTAATAATACAGTTCCTTGGTATTTGGTCACATGGTAATCAAATGACTGCCACAGTTCTATAGTTCCTCTTGTAAGTGTTTTTCATTATTTATTGTTGCATTATTCAATTCAACAATACAGAATCAGTAGAAAGGATATACATCTATACAGGCAAATAATATTAGAAAACTGAGTAAAAATATACTTTTGTGGTACAATGCTCTTGTGTACTGTTCCCATTATATTGTAGGAACTGCTTTGTCAGTGTCTACGGTACATTTCCTCCTGGCTAGTGGCCACTCCCACTGCCTGTCCTACTAATACCATAAGAGAGGGAATCTTTGTGTTTACTGGGATACACAATTGAATAGGATAAGATAGGATAGGACAGGACAGGACAGGACAGGATAGGACAGGACAGGACAGGACAGGATAGGATAGGACAGGATAGGATAGGACATGAGGAAGTGCCACAAGAGGTGGGCCTATAATGTTACCCTTAAAGCAGGAGTGTATTTTTTTTCTCAAAGGGGACTACTCTATTGCATGTTTGCACTTATCTGTACTAACATATAACTGCATCCATTCAACTCAGGTAACTTGAATTTTTATATATAAGCATTAAGCCATGACAGGATCCATACATACAGTATGTATGGCTACCACTTGTCCTGATTTTGATAGGAGAGTCCTGATTTGGGCAGCCGCATCCTGCCAAAAAACATGAAAAATGCTGCATGTCCTGTTCTTGTAGTAGAAAAAAATATATTTTCTTACTTTCCTCAAAATGTTGCCAAAAACTATAATACATTAACTAAAGTACTTTAAAATAATAAACAACATGAAAATTAAAATATTACAACACACTAGACTTAATTCTGAATACTCCGAGAAAACAATCTGTTGCATTGGTCGAGGTTACATACTGTCCTGCGAAAAATTATGTTTCAGTAAGAAATGTCCCACTTTGGGCTTCTTAAATGGTGGAAACCTTATTTCCATCTGGCCTGGTGCCTCACTGTTGTCTTCAAAGGCAGGAATTGTCTTGGTTTCTTGTCCCCCCCCCCCCCCAAGTACTTTTGATTTCTGGTGTCATCCAACACCTTCTTTCCCAGCCACCCACATTGATAAAAGTCCTCATGTACCCCCCCCCTTACAAATGCCGCAACAAGTCTTACTTTTAAGCCACGTTACTGTTCCTGCCCTGGCTCCCTTCACTCATGCTCGGTGATGTGCTGGAAAACATCAATCAGCAGCAGTGCCAGTATCCAGCTGTAAAAAAGTAAAAAGCACAAATTTCTTTAGTGCAGTTATGAAATGCTGGGCAGGGTGTGCGCTGAGTATAAGAAGCCCAACTCTGGGCTTTTTATTCTTTTGGCACTGCTATACAGTGGATTGTATCGGTTCGTGTTCCAGCCTCTGTTGCCTTTGACATACCAGCAGTGACAGGTGCATGAGGCAACACCATCTGTGACTGTGAGTGACCAGTTGACCACAGAAAGCAAACAGAACACTGGCTTTTATTTTCCCAGCAGCAGACTTGACTTGAGGACCACCATCCTTGACTCGACAGGGCTCAGGCTGCACTGCAGAGTCGACTTCCCTCTCCATCAGATCTTCTCTGTCCAGGTAAGGCAGCAGCCACTAGCCATTACTGAGAGTCAGTCTAGAAAGTATGTTTTGTGGATTGGGTCAGGATGACAATTGTAGAAGGGGTGGGGGCATGTGGGTGAAAGGGAAGGGATCACGTTACTGCAGTAGTGGGTTTAAAAGTGCCATATAAATTCATTCTGTGGATAGGGAGACCCTAAATTCCTTGAAGAACTCAAATTCTGATGTTTAGCCAGATAGTCCTGGTTCTTTTCTAAGGACCTGAACCCATCAGTTTTGGGTTGTTTCTTCGGTGCTTTCCAGAAGTATTCTTCCACCTCTCTGAGTTTGTTTGTACCACTGTTCATGAGTTAGAGTCGATATCCACTCTTGTGCATCTTTGAATTTCAGAATAGAAAATAAACATTTTTAACATGACACTGATTACGTGAGTAATTGTGAAGTAATAAGCTCCATCAGTATCTTCTTGTTTGTGTAAGGGTCAAGAGGGGCTATAGAATTACAAGCTGAAGCTTAGTTGTCCTGGTAGCACAGCTGTTTAGTGCAGTGGAATGGTATTCTGAGCAGACCTAGGTTTAAATCCCACCTGAGGCATTTATTTTTATAAGTTTACCAGATTTTCTTACATCCTCACTTGATCTATATTAAATTTATTTTTTGTCTGTTCAGTACTAAAATCATATTCTCCCTATTATTATATATATTATAGATTGGTCCAAATGACAATGTACATATTGTTCATCAGTCATGGTTCTGCAATTGTATCTCTTCACTTTTGTATTCTACTGTACCTATCTATAATGTATGCTGCCCTCTCCAGGACCTCCCTAAAAATGAGCTTGCTCAACAGAGTCTGTTCCTGGTGAAATAAATATAAATTGAATTGAAATTGAAGCTCTGTCATGGGGAGGGGTATGATTTTAGCAAATTAAAACTCTGTCTGGTCGGGGGGGGAGGAGTAGGTGTTAGTAAACTGAAGGTATCTGGGATGAGGAGGAAAATAAGGAATATATTTTAAAATATAGTGGGTTGGGGTTGAGGAATTGTCAAGCTGGGCCTGGAAAAGGAGCTGAAACTATATTAAAGGTGTATTGAAAATGTGCGGGGTTATTAAATTGAACTGTGCCTGGGTTAAGGAGGGAAATAGATAATAAGCCTAAAATGTAGAGTGGCTGAGCCATGTGGTCCTTATCTGCTGTTAGATTCTGTGTTTCTTGTGGGATCCATGACACCGGCATGACAACAAATACACCAATGTCCTTGACTATGCCGGGAACTTGTCAACATCCCCGACCCCGACGCATCCCCAGAACACAGCGACGCTCAATGCAGGGGGGCAGTGGTCCTCGCACCCAAATGCAGGCTGCACCTGCAACCCCCACTATAGATATCTAACTCCATGTTACACAGACAGTGGAGTTAGATATTGAGCCCCCATCGCTGAACAGTAGATTGAAGTGAAACCCCCATCGCTGCCGATATAGGCACGGTGAGGGTTTCACTATGGGGGTTTCACTGTGCCGGTGTCGCTGTAGCGACGTTATATCTTTCTTGTGTATGGTGTTGAACTGCAAGCTGAGCCTGGTATGAGGAGAAGGAAACACTGGATCAAAACTATATCTGGGATTGCTGAATTGGTAAGACAGACCTGGAGCAAGGAGTCACAAACTGAGTATATTTCAAATGCGGGGGCTGTGCAGTTGGCAAGATGGGCCTGTGATGAGGACAGGAAGCAATAGATTTAAAACCTGAACCATAGAGGGTTATGGAAGTGGCAAGCTGGGCTTCTGATAAGGAGGAAAATGAACACGGTTTCCCCTGTGAAGATTCTATTTTTGTGTGTGTGTGTGTGTGTGTGAGTCTGTGTGTGTCTGTGTCTGTGTGTTGCTGGGGGCAGCAATTGGTAAGCTGGTGATGGCAGTATGGGATTGCTGGGGAGAGACTTGATTGAGTATTAGTTTATTATGCCTTGCCTTATGTGTACATAATAGTAAAATATTGAGGGGTATGCGACTGGCAACTATGGACTGACCACCTGGGAATTTGTGTTCTAATTTGGTAACTGGGTAAGGCCAACTGGGCACAGCCACACAAGTGCCTGCTCTGAGGGACTGTGAGGAAGCATTGGGACAGTCAAGTGACTTGCTCTGAGTCAAACAGTACTAGTAGGCAAGTGGAGCAGGAAGTTGTGGGAATCAAACACAGCTCTGCTGGATCTGAACCAGAAAACTGGTGTAATGTTAAATTTCTTGTGCATTGCTTTTTTATTCCTAACCTCATTAAAGCAACTAGGCAAGTTATGTGTAGACATTATGAGGAAGGCAGGTGTGACTGCAGATAATGCTGTTCACCCATATTAGATGAACTAGTAAAGCCCATCAACTGAATTTAATTTAGGATGCCAATTTGGAATTAAAATCAGAGTAGTTATTTTGAAATTAACAACCAATTAGGTATTAATCAGAACATGAAAGTGGGGGTTCAGGCAACATACTGGACTGTGGGGGCTCTGAGGACGGGGCTAGGGTGCAACTTACTGGGCAAGGGGAGGGTAGCAAATTCTGTTTCAAATGACCCCGAAAATGCACCATAATTCACCAAATTATAAACATTTTCTGGGGGCCCCCAGACTGCAGATGTGTGAAATTGCTGAATTTTGTTATGCGAAATATTTCACGTAATTCGGCTGTTTCGTAAAATTTTTCGCTGAGGAGAAATGTGGAATTTCACCTGCAGAGTGCAAAATTTCACCCACAGAGCACAAAATTTATCCCACAAAATGGCAAAAGTCACCACTTGCGGGCACAGTTTCACTGTTTTTGGGCAAAATTTCACATTTCTCGGGCGACATTTCTCAACTTTGCAACCCACAAATTATTTTGCAGAACGGCCGAACTACGTGAAATATTTTGTGCAATGAAATTGCAGGTTTCATGAGAATTTCGCCAGTGAAATTTAATTTCGCAACATCTCTGCCCCAGACCTCTGGCCTATAGTTTTCATTTTCAATCCTTTTGTACATGATCTTGCAACCCCTATGGTTTTGGTGAAATGACACCCCTGCACGGTCCCAACCAAGACCCCGCTGCTGCCCTCCCAGTTACCTGCTGCCTTCCTGTCTGCCCTGTACCACCAGTCCCGAGCTGAGTGCAGAGCAACAGTGCACTAAGACAGGAACTGGACATCAAAGAAGGGAAGCAGTTTAACAGTCCCAGTCCCAAACAATCCTGTGAAGGCTTTCTGTTTTGGGACCGAAGAGGGACTGGATGTTGGCAGGGGGGCTGGAGGAAGGGGGCACAGCAAGAAGCCAGCAGGCAACAAACTTTTTACAGCCAGGTAATTTAATTGTTGAGGAAAAAAAAACAGAATACATGTGAGCCAGCCAGCACAAGCGGCAGCCACAAACAGGTGAGCCAGGCAGCAAGGGTGCAAAAAAATCATAAGGAATTAGCAAAAATGGGCCAAGGTGACTCCCAAATAATCCCTGGGGCCATGCCAGTCATTTGACACTGGTTGTACTGGGGTGCATTATTCTATAGACATACAGACAGACGGTATGAGTGCAAACTAAGGACAAGTAGCTGGACGAGAGTGGTGGGTTCCTACCAGCCTGAGGGTCCCTGGTTGCTGATATATTTTTGGAGGGTGATATTGGACTGCCAGTGTTGGTCTGCTTCCCTGAATTAGTGAGCCAGTCCATCCATCTAGAACATGCATCGAGCTGTGCCTGCTTGCCATGCTGCATATCGATGCGTGTAGCTTGCTGCTGCTGGGTGGTATGAGTTGCAATTTTCTCCCTGAGGGCAAGCGGCGGAGGACACCGTGCACTGGAGCAGGCTGCATGTTCCGTCAGTTGGTCTGGTGGCATGCAGTGTGTCTGTCCCTCCCAGTGTACCAGGGCTGCTGTGCCCAATGCTGGAAATGGAAACAATTCACTGGGGCAACTCACCACCTTCGATACAGGACAGAACATACCTGACGGGTTTGGGGACACATTTTCTCATTATACAGGTATGTTGCACGTTTGCACTTAATATAGTCAGTTTTATGCCTTTAGGGGATACATTTTACAAATTAGCAATCCTTCTTTATTTTGTTGCTTGAACTGAGTCAGACCTTTAATTTTACTCCTGGAACTAATTCCTCCAGTTCCCCCAACCCTGTCCACCACTGCCTGTTCCTGAGGTCCATGCATGGCTAGTCTCCAGCCTGCAGGCAGCAGCACCCTTTGGATCGGGTCACACTTGAACCAGGACAGCATCCCTCGTTTCAGGATGCCATAGTTCAGAACTCCCTACGTGTCCACATGCAGCAGCCCCCACATCCCTTCCATTTAGCAGGATATGGCCCCTCAAACTGTAGCCTATCAGCAGCAACTTAAAGTCCCAGTTTGCACAGCTGCTTACTGAGGAAAGCAGGTGAGGGTGAAGAGAAGGTTGCTGCTCTGTTACTTTATGTAGAATATTTTGTGATACAGTGATACAATGTTATCTACTACAGCATTGCATTTGCATTGACTTGTCTCATTCCCCATCCCCCTGCCTTACTTCTGACTGGCATTTGCAGAAATTTCCATCCTTTGGAACAAGGAACAAACAAAAATGAAGGTGGGGGAGATGCTTTCACTGCTTTTTTTTTACTTTGTTTTTGATAACCAGGTAGGTGCACTAGACATAGAAATGCCTGTTTGAAGGCACAGCCTGGGAGGGTACAAGTCAAAATATAATACATCGATAGTGAACAGTAATACAGGGTGATAAGAGTACAGGTTAATATCAGAATTAAATGGGCAAATAACAGGAAAAATATACATATCAATGCCTTTACACATAAGAGCATTTGTGACAGGCAGATAAGAACAGCATAATACACATAAATAGAAAATACTTTCAATACAAAACAAGAATGTAACAAATTATATAAAATTACAAAAGCAAACAAGAATCAAATATAGGCAAACAGACATTGAGCTTAGTAAGTATATAACATTTCTTAACCCCAGTTAAGGAGAGGAGAGGAAGTAAACATAGAAACATAGAAACATAGACTTTGATGGCAGATGTCTGCCCATTTCCTTACCTACAGGATAAGCTGCAGATCCTAGTTAACCAACAGCCTAGTTCTTCCTACCCCCCACAAAAATTGCCTTATGTCTGTCCCATGTATTCATGAATTCTCCCACAGTTTTAGACCCCACAATCTCCTCAGTCCGTGTGTCCACCACCCTCTCTGTGAAAAAAACTTCCTCACATTGCCCCTGAACCGCCTCCCTCTATCTTCAAATTGTGTCCCCTTGTTCTTGCACATTTCTTTTTCTGAAAGATGCTACCCTCTTGAACTTTGTTGATTCCACTGAGGTACTTGAAAGTTTTTATCATGTCCCCCCTCTCCCTCCTTTCCTCAAGGGAATACATATTAAGCTCCTTTAGTCTCGCCTCATATGGCTTCTCTTGCAGACCCTGCACCATTTTAGTTGCCCTCCTCTGGACTGTCTCTATCCTGTCTATGTCCTTGCAGAGATGGGGTCTCCAGAACTGGACGCAGTACTCCAGATGGGGTCTCACCAAATGTCTGTGCAGAGGGATATCAACTTCCTGTTTTCTGCTGGTGATGCCTCTCCCTATACATCCCAGTATCCCCCAGCCCTCCCTACTGCCTTCTCACATTGCTTGCTAACCTTAAGGTCATCTGATATGATTACCCCCAGGTCCCTTTCTAATTTTGTTGTTGTTACTACCTCCCTCCCCATTGTGTAATCTTCCCCAGGGTTTTTGTTTCTCAGGTACATTATTTTGCACTTCTTTGCATTGAATCCAAGCTGCCATACTGCTGACCATTCCTCCAACCTTGCCAAGTCCCTTCTCATCCTTTCCATGCCTCCTTGTGTATCAACCCTGTTGCAGATCTTTGTGTCATCTGCAAAGAGGCATACTTTTCCTTCCAGTCCCTCTGCAATGTCACTTATAAAGACATTAAAAAGGACTGGACCCAGTACTGAACCCTGCGGTACCCCACTAGTAACCCCTCTTTCTTCAGAGTGGACTCCATTTACAATTACCTTCTGTGTCCTGTTGTCCAGCCAAAGTTTTACCCAGGCTACCACCCTGGGACCCACTCCCAGGCTGGTTAATTTGATTATTAATCTTTTGTGTGGGACTGTGTCAAATGCCTTGCTAAACTCTAGGTAGGCCATGTCCACAGCCCCTCCCTGGTCTAGTACTTTGGTCACCCAGTCAAAGAAATCAATTAGATTCATCTGACATGACCTTCCCGCTATGAGCCCATGCTACCTTGGGTCCTGTGCCCCACTGGCCTCTAGGTATGTAACAATTCTTTCCTTCAGAAGTGATTCCATCACTTTCCCTACCACAGAGGTCAAACTGACAGGTCTGTAGTTTCCTGCGTATGTCTTGGTCCCACTTTTGTGAAGGGGAATCGCATCCACCTTCCTCCAGTCCTCAGGTACCACACCATCCTCCCATGATTTGTGAAAAATGGTGGTATTACAGAGCAGTGGGGCAGGCAGTGTGTGTAGAGGAGCAGCAAGGGCAGAAAGAGTAGAGAAGAATGATTTAGATAAAGGGAGAGGTGTAAGTTAACAGAAAGGGTTCAGAGGGCAAAAGTGGGTGACGAAAGCTGGAAGTGTCATAAGTGTAATAGCTGTAAGGAGAAAGATTCATGGAAAATAAAAGCATGTACAGGGGGAGAACTTAATAAGGTGATCACAAAGCTATCTTTTGAAGCCGGCGTGAGAAGGGGCCAGTCAGATGTCTAAGGGTAAAGAGTTCCAAAATTGTGGAGCAGTTTGGGAAAAAGCCTGGACTCCCATGGATGGTTTGCACCTAGGAACATGGAGGAGAGTTTGATCCACAGATCTGAGGTCATAAGAAGTGTTTTGCAGGTTCAGCATGATGGCTATAGATGGGAGGGTTCTGGATCTAATTATGCCATCAATCAGTGAGCCAAAGGAGAGAAGGCAGTGGGGGGGAAGGCCATTTTAGGTAGGTGTAGAGCTGACAATGGTGAGTGCGGTGAGGAGATTCTAAGGCGAAGCGACAAATACCATATTCTAGTAGGTGGTGTCCCACTTGTGAAGACTGGCTATCGATGCACCAACAAAAATGACCGAGCCATAAGCAACAGCAGGGAGTAAAATATCTTGGGCGATGACTTTTCTGGGGAAGGGGGTTAGAGCAAAGCTAGTTTTATATGCAATTCCAATTTTGGTATTAACAGCTTTGCAGGGGATGGAGATATGCTGATCATAGTCAAGGGAGGCATCAAGTATGACAGCAAGATACTGTATTTGAAGGAACTAACAGTGTCCAATAGGGAGCCATCGACACAAGAGATTTCCAGTCATCCCACCAAGCTCTAAGTCTAGGGGCAGATCCAAAAAGCATGGCCTGGATTTTTCCAACATTAAGAACAAGTTTATTGTTGGACAGCCAGGACTGAATACGAAAGAAGTCAGATGAAAAAGTGGCGTTGATGTCAGAGATGTTCCTAAAGCTTAAATAAAGAGCTAGGTCATCTCCATACAGTAGGGACAAGCAGGAAGGGGTGTTCCGAGAGATATCATTAATGAAAATGGAGAAGAGGTGGGGGCCAAGAATGGAGCTCTGTGGAACCCCAATATTTATGCTAGCGAAATCAGAGTTGGCAGAGTTGAATTTCACTACTTGTTCCCTGTTTGACAGGTAACTATTGAACCAGGCCATGACATCCGGAGATAAACCATTAAATATGTCAAGAGGGTCCTAGGCAAAACTAGGATCGGTAGTGACACAATTGATTTGATGCTAGTAGCCCTGTCTCTGAATGAACTAGCTCATCCACCCACAAAGCTATTTAATATAGCACTAAGAACTGGAGAGTTCCCAGATATGTGGAAGACATCTCTTGTCACCCCAGTACTCAAAAATGGGAACAGAACAAGCCTGGGTAATTATCAACCCATATCCATATTATCCCGACCGACGTGGAGTCTTTGCAAAAGAGTCTGTGACTCAAAGGATTGTAATTCCAATTATATCCAATAAATAAATAAAATCCCCCCTCTTAAAAGCACTAGAAAACATTTTTTATGGTCAACTTACTGAATACTTGTAATAATCTACTCTGTCCGTAACAACATGAGTTTTGGTAAAAACTCAGCAAAATCACATCACCCATAGACTTTACCTCTCACCTGTATGAAGCCTTAGACACCGGTAAGACACTGGGGTCCATATTCATAGACCTCAGTAAAGCATTCGATACTGTGAATCATCAGATCCTACTAGACAACCTTTTAACACTAGGCCTGTCCTGCAACATTGTCTCCTGGTTTAGTAGATACTTGTCACAAAGATCACAAAGTGTGAGGATAAGAGGGGTAACAGCTGACCCAAGGGAAGTAACACTGGGGTTCCCCCAGGGATCAATTCTAGGACCCCTACTCTTCAGCCTTTTTATAAACATGCTAACTAACACCTGCCCAGCTTAGATGCTGCTTTATGCAGATGAAGCTGTAATTGCCATGCCAGGCAATCACCCGATTGAAATAGCAGCTAACCTACAAAATAGTTTCAGAATGATTGAGTCCTAAACTATAAAAAAAATTAAAATCATGCACTTCTCACTCCCATACTCAGAGAAGAACTATGACCCATTGACCATCCTTAGCCTGAAGGGTGATGCCGCTGAACAAGTAATATCCTTTAAATATCTGGGCAGCCACCTAGACGACACCCTCTCCTTCACCTCACACACTGACCATGCAATTATAAGAGCAAATGCCAAACTCTGACTCCTGTATCTCCATAAGCAAGCAATGACCCCAGAGGCTCTGAGCCTAGTAACTCAGAGTTCAATACGGTCAACCATAGACTTCATCTACAATGCTGCCACTGAATCGGCACTGCAAAGGGTCAAGTTACTACTAAACAAGGCCTGTTGGTTGGCTTTAGGGGCTGAACACTTGACTCACACTTGTAGCCTCTACTCAAACACTGAGTGGCTCCCCCTGCACCTCAGGGACAGGTGCCAGGCTTGCCTAATTGGGAAAAAGCCCTCCTAGGTCTAGCACCCAACTCCATGGCCACTCTGTTCCAATGCAATACAACCACTAAAATGACCAGAAGATCAGCTAAAGGTGTGCTCCATGGCACATTCAAGTGCACCTCCTTTGCCCAGCATTCTCTTGCCAACCGTGGGCCTCAGTGGGTAAATTAAATTCCCTCTTCCCTCTTAGAACATGAAAACATCACCCCATTCAAAAGAGAGCTCCAATTACTTCTAGCCCAAGCAAACCACTGTGACTGTCCTACCTAAATGCACACTATCCATGCCACTCTACCCTTTCCCAATTTGTCCACCAAGATAAAGCCCTCTCTGGCTGTTGTCACTCTGCTATGGGCACTTAGAAACTGAATTGTGATTCTAAGCTTCTACCTTATAGATGAGGTATGAAGTATTCCTCTGATTGCACTTGTAACTGCCAATCCTCTGTACATTGTGAGTTTACGGTTCTGCCAAATGTGTCGTATTGTGTACTCTTTGTATTGTTATATATTGTTTGCGCCCATTGACTTGGAACCTTTCACGGTTCTGCCAAATGTGTTACATTATGTATTGCTTGTATTTTAATGTATTGTATGTGTCCATTGACTTGGAGCCTTTGTAAAAGAGCCATATAGGCTCAAATATATTAATCCAAACCTGAAATAAATTAAAAAAAAAGTGGTTGACAAAATCGAACACCTTAGTAAGATCTATAAAGACCACACCTGTCAGGAGTGCATTGTCCATGGCAACTTTGGCATTGTTAGTGAATTTGAGGAGGGCTGTGGTAGTGCTGTGGCCCTTACAGAGACCATGCTGGGAGTCAGAGAGAAGGTTGTGATCAAGGAGAAAGGTAACAGTTTGATGGGCAGCAAGTTTCTCTAGGATTTTGCTAAGAACCAAGAGGATGGTGATGGGCTGATAGTTTAAGATGGACTTGGGGTCACCCGTTTTAAAGACAGGGGTAATTCTAGCAATCTTCTAGATGCTAGGAATTGTACCATGGCAGAGGGGCAGGTGGAAGATTTTAGCCAGAGGTGAAGCAATAAAGCGAGCAGCCAGTTTCAGAAGTCTAGGCTCAAGACCATCAGAACCAACACTAGTAAATCAGAAATGGAATATAGTAGTTTGAGGACATCTGCCCTGGTTATGATATGGAACCTGAAAGGAGGGCAAGAGTGCTTGGGTTCGGTCTCAGTGTGAGGGGTAGGGGACTGTGAGGAAGGAAAAAAAAGACGTATACTTAGGTCCGAGAAGTGGAGGTTGAAGGAGCTTGCAATGGTGGCCAGGTTATTACAGTGCACACCATTTAGAACCATGTCATTAGCTACTTGGGAATCTTTGAATCCATGGAAGGCCTTAATGTGAGACCAAAATTTCCTTGCGTCACCAGCAGCATCAATCAGTAGCCCTTTGCAAAAGGCGCTCTTAGCTAAGCGGATATTTCTTTTGCAAGCATTTCCCCTAGTTCTATAGTCGCAAAAGTCAGATGAGAGACCAGGGATCTTATAGAGTACCCAGCTTTTGTCCCTAGCTCTGATTTGTGCAAGGAGATCTTTCTGAAGCCATTTAGATGGTGTGCCATGGATTCAACATGAGATTAGGGGGTTGTGCAGGCCCTGAAGTGCCCCAAACACAGTTAAATGCTCCTGGCACAGGGCAGATTGGTTGGAGGAGGGTAAGCTGCCAATCATGGATTGCAGTGTATTACATTACTTGATGCAGTTGGTGGACAGACTTTTGAGAGTAGCCTTTAATTGTGAGATTTTTTAACTCTTGAACTGCTGAATAGCATATTTGGTGGCTGGGCCGGGGGGGTACAGTGTCTTGAAAAAGCACAAGGCAGAGGCTACTGGGCTAAGGTTTCTCTGCTCCTTTCTAATGGACAGGTTTTAAAAAGATGGCACATGAAGGAAATCTCACATCTTCTAAATCCATAAACAATCAGGGACAGCACCCCATAATCCAGAGCTATCATGTCCAAAAAATAGCAACATTAACTTAGCCAAAATTGTAATAGTTTAGAAGCTATTAAATGACTAACTTCAATGTTTAAAAGAAAGACGCATTCTCCTGATGGAGAAACAGACTGTAATACTGTGTGACAGTGCTCAGGTGTTGCTGATACTTAACCCTCTGTTCCTCAGTGACAGATGCAAAGGTAGAGGCATTCCTTCAAAAATCAGGCAATATCTGGGAGGTAAGGAAGGGGTCTTGCTTCACACATGTGAGAGAGAGAGAGAGAGAGAGAGAGAGAGAGAGAGAGAAGAGCTGGTTAGTGCTGCATGCACAAAGCTTTTATGTGATAATGTTGATAGGTAGGTAGGATTACTTTCCAGGAACCCAGATTGGCAGGGGACAGTACTCATTCCGGCTGGATCCAACAGCCTCCCTCTCTTTAGTCAATTCAAACAAAATGACACACCCCTCATGCCGCCGTATGAAGCCACACCCAGTGTCAGTAAACAACATGACACCCCCCATGCCCCTGTACGAAGCCACTCCCAGTGGTGCAGGAAATGATGAACCTCCCCCCTCCCAGCCCCAAGCCCTTGGTAAAGCTGCCTTCCACAGCAGTCTGCCGGTGCAAGCAGCCCCCAGCACCCCAACCCACACACCCCTCTCCCCCACCCCATCAGGGTCCACTGTCAGCAGGCAGCTCAACCTACCGCATACCTCCACGGCCGCCACCGACAGAGCTGTCTGAGAATGACAGCTATCACACAGCCTGTGCAGGCTGTATGATAGCTGTCATTCCCAGACAGCTCTGTCGGCATGCCTGGTGGTATGCGGTGGTTGAGCTGCCCACCGATAGTGGGACACTGCTGGGTTGGGGAGAGGGGTGGGCTGGGGGTGCTGGGGGGGGCTGCCTGCACCAGCAGACTGCTGTGGAATGCAGGTTTACTGAGGGCTTGGGACTGGGAGGGGAGTTCATCATTTCATTCACCGCCGGGAGTGGCTTCACACGAGGGGATGGGGGGTGTCATGTTATTTACTACCACCGGGTGCAGCTTAATACGGGGGCATGGGAGGGTGTCATTTTGTTTACTGCCACCGGATGTGGCTTTGTACAGGGGCATGGGGGTGTCATTTTGTTTACTCCGCCGGTGCGGCATTGGACAGGGGCTTGGGGGGGCACACTGGATTGCCAGGGTGAGCGGGCTGCCATTCTGCTGCCTGCAATGTGGCAGCCTGTCTGTAGGTAGCCACAGACATAAGTCTAGATTTTCTAGACTTATCTTTCTGTGGCACATCCCCGGACTTGCACCGGGGTTGCGCCACAGAATAGGGCTGTGGATGGGGTTGTGCCCGCTATGCATGGTCATGCCCCCCCATCACAGCCCCTCCGGATGCACCGCATGGCATTACTGGTGGTATGCAGTGCATCAGGGATGCGCCAGCGAATCGGGGTTGGGCCGGCACATCAGCACCCTGCCTGAATCACCCTTGGGTGCATTTTGGGGATGCCCTGGCACATCCCTTCTGTGAATCCTGCCCCTTGTGTTTTTCCTTTATCAATATACAGTGACCTAAAATCAGAACTGTCATGGGCAAATCCCACAGGACAAGTGGGTCGGTACTTGTGACGTTCTTTTTTTTCCAAAACAAAGTGGGTAGACAGAGAACAATAAGGATAGCCTGCAGAGTGACAGAGACAGCCCTTCTTCAGTGCGAACTATCTGTAGGCATACAGACATCTGCTGTATAGATTGATTTGCTGCTTATTAGCTCCAGTAGGTGCTGTAGGTTTTGACTGGAGTTTCTGTTGGGAGTCAGAGTACTGTGTGTCAGTAGTACACATGCCCCTGATGAAGCCTCAATTGGGGAAGCACCAGGGTACCTGCATGCAGATTTACAGTTGTGCCTTAACTACTATCTCTCCATTCTACATGATTTGAAATACTTGGAATAAATGGATATATTTTGCATTTGAAGCTATTGACTTTGGTATTTATTACCACCTTCACTGCCTACTAACATATACCTTTTCACCTTGCGAGTGCCCCCATTGCCCTACAAAGTGCCATGGCAGCTTTGTTATGACATTCCTAAGACACTGTGCAGAATTCTATGAACATTTGTACACATTCCAAACAAATCTAAATATTTTGAAAACTTTACAAGCTACACAAAAACAACCAACAGCAAAGTTGTTCATGACAAAAATAGCTTTACAATGAGGGTAGTCATTAAGCTGAACTCTGTATAGTTTTTAAAATATAGCCATCTAATTAACCAAATTTCCATGTGTTTTTACTAAATTTCCCACTTTGGATGGCAAATATTTTAAAACTGTAAAGAGTTTAGCTTAGTGACTACCCTCATTGTAACAATCTTTTTGTCCTGAACAACTTTGTTGCTTGTTGTTTTTGTGTAGTTTGTATAGTTTTAAAGATATTTAGATTTGTTTGGCATGTGTGCAGATGCACTTACAAACAGCAGATGTTTCTTCTCTCTCTAAGAGTACACTCAAGTAGACATGCCAAACAAATGTGAATATCTTGAAAACCATACAAGTTACACATAAACAACCAGTGTCAAAATTGTTCACAACAAAAATACCTTTACAATGAGGGTAGTCACCAGGCTGAACTCTGTATAGTTTTTAAAATAATAAACATCACTGTTGTTGTATTGTAAAGCAGTGCTTGTTGCTGAATCTATGGGCTTGGCTACATCACTGTCACATGAGACAGGGTGCATTGTAGGTACAAGAAAAGCAATAAACTTAGCTGAGATGGCGATCCCCAGGGGCTGTAAAACTAGCATAAAGCTAGCAGGCTAATTTAAGAAAAACTCCTGATAGCAGGCAGATGGAAGGACACACTAGGACTTCACACACAAATCAAAATGCTCTGCACAACATATGTTTTTACAAATTCTAGGTGTATTACTCCTTTAATCTTTCAGTTGCCTTTCAAGGGTGGCATGGGAATTGGGGGTGGGACTGAATGCCTTGAAGCTGGAGACAGGCAGATTACTGCCCTGCACTGGGTCAGGGCTGGGGGTAGTGAGAGGGTCAGGCTATAATTGCTTTGAGAATGGGGAGCAGGGTGTATGCATAGTATGTACAGGATATACTACCAGTAGGTGGCTCCACTTAGCTTTTTTGGGGGGTTGGCTACCCCCGATTTTCCCCCACAGGGGCTCAGCTCCCACCCTCACTGCCCCCCCTGCTCAGGCTTAACTCCCCCCCAGATGGGGCCCCCAAGGCCAATGGTAGCTTTGCCCTGGCTTACCCCCCCAGGGTGGAGCCACAGCAGCAGGGCCCCACCCAGCGGAGATGGTAGGCAGAGGAGGCAGCAGAGCAGAGCTTCACACTTCAGGGGGCCAGCATTTTGTCAGCTGTATCAGGGAGGGGATGTGCAATGACAGCCAGCGTCCACCCCACCCCCTCCCACTGATGCAGCACTGGCAATGTGGTTCCCCCAGCCTCTGCCAGGGGCTCATAATGTGCTGGACACACACCCCCCACCCCCGGAGATGGAGAGCAGTCTCTCAGATGCTCGTTCCTTTTCCCCCGGCTGGTTCTTTGACGTCCTGAGTCCATTCCCAAACCTGGGTCATCGGTGTTGCAGATGGGTGCTCTGCCTCTGCACCAGCAAGCCAGCTCTACTTAACTTCACTGGGGCTAGTGGAGGGAGGGTGCAATTGGGTGCTACGAGGGTTGTGGAGTTTGTTTTACTGGTTGGAACAGAGAAAGGAAGATGAGAAGAGTACCACAGGAGTGACTGGATTGTTCATCTTCAGTTATTTTTTTTTTAATGAAACTTCACTGGACAATGTTAGCAGCAGGTAAAAAAAAAATTGTAAAGTTTTGTGTTGTGCCAAGGGGCCCACTTTTGCACCACCTTCACTGGCAAAGCTTTATTTCTGTTTTTCTTTACTCATTTCCAGGTGTGACTTTGGGGAGGGGTAACAGTGGAGTGTACAAAACAAAAATAGAAAGAGTGCAGACAGTTTTGCAGTCTCACACAGAAGGGAACAGAGCGAGCCAAACAGTACTGGGGCTTTTTACACTTGCTCAGTGAAACGTTAAACTAATTAACAGAAAAAAAAACTCCATACTGATCCTACACTGCCTGATCAAATGATCAGATTGGAAGTTTTTTGTTTTTTTTTGCTAACCAGCGAGTGTAGCCGACCACCTTGTGTGACACTGTGACATGTCCATGAAAATTTCTCAGTCAATTAAATTATCTTTCATGCAGTCATAAACAAGATAAAATCAAAAGCACAGAATCATAAAACGGTACAAAATACACAAATAATGGAAGAAAATGTGAGCAATTATTTATGCCACAGAAATAAAAGGGAAAAACTCACATGGCACAGGGACAATAAAGGGATTTGTTTTCACTGATCGTCTAAACAAAGAGGGATCATAAAAATGTATGACTCAACAGTCATCCATAATTTTCTATTAAAAATTGGCCATATTTTCCGACACACCAAGGTATTAATGAGCTTCGGTATCTCTTGGTGTGCACCTGAGGGGGTAGTTCCCATTTACTTTGTTGTTAAAAGTATACAATACTCACCTAGACAAAGGAGCAGTGAGTAAGGTTTGTGAGCCTGATTCTGTACTCCAAGATATAACATTTAAATACAAGAAAACAGGGTTGGACTGGCAGTAAAGTGTAGAGGTTAGAGCAATGAGCTGTGAATCAGCTTGGTACATTCAGTAGGCTTGATTCCCACAACCACCACTTGCATATTGTGTGACCCTGAGCAAGCCATTTAACTTCTCTGTGCTTTCATGAGGCACCTGGAAATGTGTTTGAACTCAGTTTTCCTTTCTGGCCAGAAATTGTAAAATAAAAAAAAATTAAAAAAGAGTATTATAAAAATTTAAAACAGCAACAATATCAGAAGAATGGAGCATGATTTCCAATTCAAAAACAAAGGGATAGGCAAGAAAATACAGTAGTTCTGCACCCAGTACGCTGCTGATATGGAGACATAAGTAAGTACTCAGAGACAGCACAAAGTTAGTGAAGTGCAAATGTATTTGAGCGCAGTATCAAGTCACACATACAAAAATAGGCTGGAAAAAGACAAATGGGGTAACTACAGTAGCATGTAAAGAGGGTTTCCACCAAGTCTCGTCGACGACAGACAGTACAGTGACACAAATTTGCCAACGGTGATCACATCACCCGGTAAATGTGTTGACCGATCGCCATGGTGCCCCATGCACTGGGGCACATTTCAACTGTTTCTGTGGGGCTTCACCTCCCGCACCCCCAGGACTTATAGATTTTCAACTCTGGGGGGGTGATTACGGGGGAAAGCGGCCAACACCGGGAGCTGCTGTATTCATACTGCACACCTACAACCCATTTGACATTGTGGATGTCGAACGGGTTGTGTCGCTGTAATGATTTTGCAGTGTTGGGCTCACTGTAACAATGGTATACCTGTAAAGAGTGGGAGGGGGAGAGATGGGTGAGATTGTGGATAGGAGTAGATATAAACTATAAATTAATGGAGCTGCGATTTCATGGAGTAAAGTGATGTGGCAAAGTTAACAGAATATCACAGTCTGAATATAATCTTTTTATTTTATTTGAAATTTGATGGCCATGATAGATATGTTTTCCAGATGCACCCTGGGGAGAGGGTTGTAAGTGGGAATGAACCGTAAGAGATATAGGGACCAATTTTTAAAGTTAGCTATTCTGCAAGAATGTATGGGGCCAACAGGATGCCATATTCATACAAGCAGCGCATCCTGTCCAGCACACGCTGCATGTATGAATATGGGGCCATGTTGGCACATGCAAAGTGCCTATGGTTGGTGGTAACACAGACCCTTGCTTGCAACAAACTCCCAGAAGCAAAGTGAGAAAGTGTGTCTCAAATTGGATAGCAGCTTTGCTCCTCAGCCAGCCAGCATCTTCATGACAGGGAGCGAGTTGTATACAGTAAAGACACATGCATTCTTGCTCACTATCATACAGATGACAGATTAGCCAGGGTGGTGAGTGGAAGCTACTGGAGGGGAGATAGGGTGCAGCCTGCTGCGCTTGGGGAGGGCTAGGGACCATGCACTGGAGCAAGTGGCTAGGCTGTGGCAAGAGTGGTGTGTGCAATGTACTGGTCTGTGGGGACTCTAGGGAGGGGGCTATGATGCAACTTACTGGGCATGGGGTGGGGTAACAGGATGGCAAGTTCTGTTTCAAATGACCCCAAAAATGCACCAGAATGCACCAAATTTTAAAAATGTTCTTTTGTTTACATTTTCAAACCTTTTATCAATGGTCTTGCAACCCCTATGATTTTGATGAAATGACACCCCTGGCCAAATGTCAGTCCATCTTCTTCTTCAATCTTACATTATGCACAAATTTGTAAATGCCAAAAGTCAGTTTGTCTTCTTCTTCAATCTTGAATTACATGCAATTATAAATGACAAATGTCAATTCATCTTCTTCTTTAATCTTACATGCATTTGCTTATGATTTCCCTCCCACAATGTGCAAGACAAAGGCAAA
This sequence comes from Neoceratodus forsteri, assembly GCA_016271365.2. Lineage (NCBI taxonomy): Eukaryota > Metazoa > Chordata > Ceratodontiformes > Ceratodontidae > Neoceratodus > Neoceratodus forsteri. The sequence goes on from CM057458.1 coordinate 946,103,431, forward strand.
ACATGAACCCTAACTAGCTAACCAACCTAGCCCTATATGTGTTATTGCACAAAATGCACATAGCAATGTTTTCGTAGTTGTCTGACTAAAAATTTTTACCAATGCCAAACACAAACAAATCACTTGCAAAAGTTCATTCATTGTTTTATCATGAAAATTTTATTTACTTTCAGCAAAATAACACCATATACTATAGTATACAGCCAGAGTAAGCTATACTGTACAAAATACATTATAAAAGCAAGAACATGGATAACAACCAGTAGTACAGATTCCTTACAGAAGCAGTGCTAGACTCTCGAATCAGACATATTCCAAAGTGGCTTACCAAACACATATTATAAAATGGGTAAGAGAAATAATGTACTGTGATTGGTGGAATCCAGTCACATGACTGTGCTGTTATCCCAGTATAACAGCACATGTCACAAATGCTTAACTTTCTGAACCTCATTACTTGGTTCTAAAATAAAAAAACAGGGAAGTCATTTTATAATTGCAATAAGGCATTCCGGGGTGTGCGTAATAAAACTGAGGGATAACAGTACTTCTCAAGTGCGTGAAGCTCTCGGCTTCACCTTGGGATTCACTTCCTGTATGCCATTATCCCATAATAATGTACATTCTGTCATGCCTTATTGCTTAAATCTGCAATGAGCCAGTATGGATACTAACTCTTGCAAAAGTTTTAGAGACATTTTTGTAACTATATAGTTGTGGTTGTCCGAGCCTGACTAAAAAAATCTAACCTGATTCCATTAGCTTTTCTTTAATCTCTTGTATTGGCAAACAGAAACAAACATTAGATTCTATCTAGAATGTTAGAAATGTAAAACTATCTGAGACATTTGCTTGCCTTGCTACATTTTTTAGTTGGCCTTAAATTTATGATCCCTTCATAAGGGTGGGTAGGCGGGTTCCAACTATGCAGTTACATTCCGCACGCTACCGTTTGGTTGTTTCCTATGCAGGTCAGAAACTAACACTTTTTAAACAGCAGGATGCAGTGCATCTCAGGCAGTGGACCCCCTTTAATACTACTTCTACTTCATTGACATTTCTGGTGCTTTTCCCTTGATAAACCCTACATATACTATAGGCCGAATCTGGCAAATCCTAATCAAACCTGTTACAAATCCAAATCCAAACTCAGCCTGGAATTAGCAAATCCTGAACCTGAACCAAATCCAAATCCACCCCGGATTTGCCCATCCCTAGTCACAAAGTACCTAGCTGTGATGCAAGCACATTTGAGAAGGAGAGGGCTGGTGGTTTCTCCCTACCTGGATGATTGGCTGATCGTAGGAAAAACACAGCAAGAAGAAAACTCCTACATACTGCTGTAGTACTGACTCAAAACACTTTGGAGGATTTGGGTTTCCTCATAAACCTTCAAAAGTCTCAAACAGAATCAGTTCAAGTTCTGGACTTTATCGGTGCAAAACTGGATACCGTGCAAGGGAAGGCATTCCTTCTTTTAGAAAGGGTAACAAATCTGGTTTCAACTGCAGAATCCTTCAAAGCAGGCCAGCCAAGGCCTACAAGGGATTTTCTGTGGTTACTGGATAATATAGCCTCTTCCATAACAGTGGTGCCAGGGGCCAGATTCTAGATGAGAGATATTCAGTAAAATCTAAGGGACCATCGGTCTCAGAAGTGGAACTCCCTATCCAGACTGGTGCTTGCCAAAGGAGGAAAGGAAAGCAACATCAGAGAGGGGATTCCCTTCCTCCAGCAATTTCCTACTGTCATTCTCACACGATGCCTTCCACTTAGGTTAGGATGCCCACCTGGAGGATTTAACTGTGAGTGGCACATGGAGTGCACAGGAGACTCAGGAGCACATAAATCTCCTGGATCTCGGGGCAGTTTACCTTGCAGTGCAAGTGTTTTCCTCCCAGATCAGTGGTCAGTCTGTCCAGATCAGAACAGACAACACCACAACCATGTACTATGTAAACAAGCAGAGAGGAACAAGATCTTCAAAGTTGTACACAGAGGCCATGAAACTATGGAACCTGGCATATTCCCCACAGGTGCAGCTATCTGCAGTACATCTACTAGTGAAGAACAATGTGCTAGTAGATTCCCTGAGCAGGGGCAGCCAGGGAAATCATGAATGGACCCTGAACCAGCAAGTGCTGGCATCATTGTTCAGAAGGTGGGATATACCAGAAATAGATTGGTTCACATCCTAGGAGGACAACCATCTCCCTCTTTTCTGTTGCAGATCCCCAGTAGTGGGTTCAGTCCTAGAGGATGCTCTGGCCCTCAGCTGGTCAGGGAGGTTTCTCAACACCTTCTCTCCTTCCCCACTTCTACTGAAAATGCTGATAAAACTGAGAAGGGATTCAGCAACAATGATTCTAATTGCTCCAGATTGGGCCTGGAAAACCTGGTACACCATGCTCATGTCTATCTCCAGCAGACAGCCTATCAGCCTGCCCCTGAGATACAACCAGATAACAATGTCCAAGGACAGGATAATATTCCCAGACCTCAGAACTCTATGCCTCACAGCATGGTTCTTGAGCTAGAGTTCTCTGGGCTGAACCTTTCTGAGAAAGTTATGGAAATACTTAAGGTTTCCAGAAAACCAGCAACAAAGAAAACATATGCCTCACAATGGAAAATAGTTTCCTTATGGTGCTCTCCAAAACAAATAAACCCACTCAGGGCACCTCTGTTCACAATCCTGGACTACCCAGTCCACCTCCAAACCCTGGTCCTAAGGCCTTCAACTCTGAAGGTGCATCTGGCAGCAGCAGCAGGCAGCTTACACATTGGCTGGCAAAGATCAGTAGCCTCACAACCCATTTTTAAAAAGTTTTTCAAGGGTCTTAATCAACTGTACCCTCCAGTGATGAGGGAACCTGTCCTTCCCTAGGATCTGAACTTGTGCATTGCCCAGTTGATGGAGGGTCCCTTTGAGCCAATGACCACTTCTGCACTTAAGTACGTCACCTGAAAAACTGTTTTTCTGGTGGCACTGACATCTACCAGAAGGGTGAATGAGCTACAGGCCGTCTCTACAGACACTAACTACATAATTTTCCATAGGGACAAAGTAGTCCTGAGGACGAACAGGAAATTCTTCCAAAAGTGGTGTCTGAATTCCACCTTAATCAGTCTATTGACTTCCACTTTTCTTCACAGGACAATCCGGCTCAGGTGAGTGAAAACTCCAAAGTCTTGATGTGAAAAGGGCACTGAGTTACTATTTGCACCACACAAAGGATGCCAGGTCCACTAGCACTCAGCTGTTTGTTACCTGTCGGGAAGGGCAAACTAGTATCCAAGAGAACAATTTCTCTGTGGATCGTATCCTCCATGCAGTTCTGTTATGACAAAGCTGACAAACTGCCTCCCAGAGGGCTCAGGGCACTCTCTACAAGAGGCCCCTGGCCTCTGTCACAGCATCAAGGGGTATCACTCTGCAAGAGATTTGTAAAGGAACTACCAGGAAAACAGTGCACGCATTCACAAAGCATTACTGTCTTGACATATAGTCCAGGAGGGATGCTAGTTTTCACACAGCTGCCTTGCAGAACCTTTTCTCGAAATAGATTCTGCACCCATCTTCCCATGGCACTGTTATGGAGTCTGCACTTATTAAACTTAAGTGAGGGATTCTTGGGATTTGAAGAAAAAAATACTCACCATAGCAATGTTGTTTCTTCCAAAGGGATCCATCACTAAGTTTGAGAATCCCTAATCCCTGCCTCCCCTTCCAGAACCTGGAAAAAGCTTCTTACAGTGATCAGTTCCTTTTCAAATTCCTTGAGCATTACATGTTGCAGTGCTTCAGCAATTATTGCTAAGTGGTATAAGTGACTCAAAGCATGTTTACACTGCCAACTTTACAGTGCATCAACCCATGCGCACAGGTTGATGTGCTGCAAAGTCCGTGATGTGGACTTTTACTGGAGCACCCTGGAGGTGCTTCTCAGCCTGTTTTTGTTGTGACTCAGGACTGGGTATGCGTTTTGGAGTGAGTGGATTATACTGCTGTGTAAATCCATTGCTCCAATTGAAAGCCTGCTCTCTAATGCTCCTTCACTGCTGACTTTGGGGGTGGAGCTACTAGCTCCCAGATGCACAGCCCCTCTCTACCTCACCATGCATTGGCGTGAGGGTGGGCTGCATAAAGAGCTAACTGAGCCTGCTCCAGTGATTGGAGCAAGAACGGAGCAGTGCAAAAACCACAGTGCTGTGGCCGTGTAAACACGACATTAGCTTTTCCATAACAAATTGATTTGTTCTGCCTTGCTTGAACACATTTAAAATATTTGTTGGATAAAAATTCTAAGAATGTTTGGTTGCTATTTAGCTAGTTTCAGTGGTCACTGCATTTAACTAGTTTCAGTGGTCACTGCTCACCTTAGGTATGGAAATAAATTTAATGTTATAGTGATGGAGTGTGCATAACCACTCAATAGAGTTTGAATTTCATTCTAAATTCCATAATAAGCATAACATTCTAAAGCTCTGGGGTTGTTCATTCCAGGGGAATGATTGCACTTGTTAAATTTAGTGAGCGATCCTTTGGAAGAAACAACATTACTACTGGTATTTTTTTTCTTTTCCCAAAAAAATATTTATTTCAACTGCTACTGTTTCAAAACATCACTTGGAACTTGCACTTCCAGTCTCATAAAAACAAATCCGTTGTGACAGTAAACAAATAACCCCCTCCTCTTTTGCCCCTGCCCTAATTATACTGTAATTTTCAGCCCCTATAAAATCTTTTATTTAGCCAAGACTCTGTCAAGATCATGAAATTTGGGCAATGTTCCGATGCAACATTTCTGATCAGATCTATCTTTGGTACAAGGCTTCTTACATTTGCATGCACAAAACATATTCCTATTTTTGTAACCTGTTTATTCGGAAATACTGGAATTGTAGGGCCAGGATTTGGTTTAATGTCCCCACAAATCAACATATTGACAGAGTGCTATAGTTTTGCAGTGAATTTTGGATAATTTTTGAACAGCTTTGCTCAAAACCGGTCACATGCCTTTACCTTCCCCCAAGATGAGCTAGTACAAATTCCATTTTCAGTTCCATAAAATCAGTTAGTTTCCATAGATTCCATTCAATTCTAATGAACTTCTTATTAAAACAAGTGCAGAATATGTGTGACTGCTTCTCCCATTTTTGTATAGCCATTTAAGTGATCAGAAAATGAATCTGTTTCCAAGTTAGGCTTTTCAGCCCATTTTCCCCAAGTTTTGTGCCCTCCTAAAGGAAGCCATTAATAACTCTATGCTATAGTAATAGGGGAAGCAGTACAATGGAAATATTTGCAGCAACTTCTACTAAGTACTTCATCTTTGGGTAATTACAGTAGTTGTTACAACAGTTACTAAAATGCGAGTTGTTACTTTATCCAGCAATGATACTATATAGTATTCACATTATAGAAATATCCCTGATAAGATTAAAACAAATACCTTCAGTGTACCTTTCTCTAAAAAAAAGGTATACTACGACGAGGCTTAAGTACAGCTTCCCAGTTGCTTACTCAGTCTGTTATCAACCACTTTAGTATTCACACCCAGTGATATAAGAACACTCACATCAGCTATCTCTCATGGAGAAATATGCTTACAGATTTCTCTTTTACGAAGTGGCTCTCGTGCAACTGATGCATGCTCCGCTTGGGCGGCATAGGCTTTATGCCATACAAGCCCTAACCCTGACTACCAGTTCTCAGCCACTGGGATGCCCCCACTCTTCCTAGCCAGTCTAGACAGTGATAAAACAGTCTCTCTGGGTCTTGGCAGCACCCTGATAAGGCTCTTGTGGTGTGTCTCGGCATGCTGCTACTGCTGGCAGGCTGTTAATGCAGGCAAGAGGGAGGACCTTAGAGAAATGGCAGAGAGTGGCACTGTGCCAAGGCCAGGTGAGTACAGATGGCTCTGTGTATGGTTTGACTGATGTCCTGTGTGCAGTACTGTTTCCATGTTAATATACCTCTGGGATACTGTCCCTAAGGGAATGAGCACCCTATCTGTGTGTTCCAATTGTATCCGCTCTATCCTGTGAGACCTGCTTCACTGTGTAGTCTGGTTTTACCACTGCAGGTGTATGGGACCGCTGTCCCAATAGTTGTCCCTGGTATCCTGTACATTGCAAGACTCGCTGTGGGTCTCTGAGGTATGCACCTGCCATGGCAGAAAGTGTGTGCTAATGGAGTGACATGGTTGCAGTGTCATGGTGGATGACTATGTCATGTGACATGTGATCTACATGTAGCTAGGGTGGCAGGCATACCCAATGGCACTTTGCAGAGGCCGCCATCTGTTCTGTGTACAATGTCCATGTTATGCAGCATGTGTGCCAATACACATATGCCATGTAATGCCCGGTGTACTATTATATTTCTCAGGGTGTGCCACTCCTGGCCCAGCTATTGTGTTGGGCTATATCTACAGTACAATGTCCTCCCCTTCTGTTGCACAGGTATGATTCCTGAGGTCCCTGTTGTAAGAGACCTGGGGCTACATGCATCTTACTGCATAGTATGAGGTGTACATGGTCTGTAGCTGACATGTATGAGTATGTTGGTCAGGAGTGGTGAGGACAGCCGGATATGTGCACTACACAGGTTTGCATATACAATGCTAGGCCATAGCTACAACAGTGGGATATAGCATTTTCACCTGGGCCATGGCATACTGTCTGTGTGTGGTGCTATGGCAGTGCACAATGGTAAGATTTAGCCCTGCATGATCCTGTCCATCCCCACCATGTACATGTGGCTGCTGGTGCACAGTACTGGTATATGGGCATGTGTACTGATTATGTTTTATGGTATTGTGCCTTGTGTTCCACTGCACACAATTAATCATGTCTCTTTTATCCTCTTCCACAGACACCAGGATCCAGAATGGCCTCGCGAGGCCAGAGAACAGAAGCAGCAAGAGGCTGGGGAAACCAAGATGGGGGCCACACTGGGCTGACTATTCACAGTAGTAGCACTAGTTTTGTTTTTAGATAATATTATTAGTTTATTTTGTACCATTTTGTTTGTTTTGTTTGTTTTTGTTTGCCTATTTGTTTGCTTATTTACTGTTTAGTATTCTGTTTTGTATTTGTTGCGGTTTACTGGTTAGCGGTAGTAAGTAAGTTTGTACTGGCATTTACAGGTTAGAGAGGGACTAAGTTTAAGTCGGACACAGAGTTTAAGGACTCATAAATACTTAACAATTTACAAAGTTTTCCTGTATCCAGCGTTGCAGCAGTTGTCGCTGGAGAATTTGGTTCATTATTTGGGAGGCCAAAGCAGTCTGCCTACCTGTCCGGTGAGTTGGAGTGAGGTGTGCACCGGAGGAGTCAGAGAGAGGATCTGGAGCAACTGGCAGGTGTTCCATCGGTGGAGAGGGAACCAGAGGAGTGAAGCCAGGGAAGCTGAAATGTAGCAGGTGATGTTTGATGATCGAACCAGTCCTGGAACAACATCATCCCCTGATTAGGGATGGACTGCCAGGGTAAAGTGTTTGTTTAGAAACTGATCTCCAAAAGAGGTCTGGCGATTGTGTGGGCAGTGGGCTCTCTCACTTGGCCTGTGGGGGTGACCACCTGGCCTGACAGAGTCGGACAGGAAATATGGGCCCGTGGTCTGCTGAAGGGTGGGCAAAACTCATCCTCGTTCCCTAAACAGCCCGGGGGCGGCTGGTGGTCTGATCTGGCTGGGAGCTGTAGCTTTACGCTCCATGGGTGAGGTGGTTGGCTTCCCCCTGGGTGTTTGTGCAGGGGGGGGCTCCCTGCATGCCTAGTCTTTATTAGGGCTCTAGCCACCTAGCATCCTATCCCTAATGGTGGCGGAGGCAGCCATGGGGGGTTAGGTGCTACATCAGTGGTTTATAGTGGAGGTCTGCATTTGAACCTGGACTTTATCGGAAGATCTTTTTCCTCATTTCTGGACTGCTGGATCTTTTTGCTGGAGATTAGACTGCTGCAGGACCTTCCCCCTTGGAACTTATGAAGTGGTCAGACTATTTTCTTCCCAATTATACACATATGGTTTTGGCAGTGAGAGTGCCTTTTAGCTGCATGTTACATTAATTTATGGTCAGCTTTTCAGAAGTTGATCCTGTCTTTGCCTTTTGGTTAAATTTCCAAAGAAAGTGGGAGCTCTTTGGATTAAAAAAAAAAGCTTACTTCAAGATTGAGAGACTTTTGTGACTGTTTTACTTACAGACTTCCATGCTGCTATATAATTCTGGTTTAACTAGCATTTTGTTTTCTGTTAACTCTGTGGTCATGGGATTGGGATTTGTAGGGGTTTTAAGTTGGTTGAGTATAGTTGTTTGGGGGGTTTTGTGTGGGAGTTGTATGTTTGGGGGTCTATGTAATTGTGTTGTAGTGCTTATTGCTTGTGATAATGTGTTGAGAGGGTGTTAGGATGGTCAGGTACTATTCCCCCTCCAGACTCAAGGACCTTCACCCTTTCAATTGCCCTCTGCTGTCCCTGGATGTATATAGAGTGTGCCAGGGCTCTGGGGCTAGTTAGGAGGAGGAGGAGGAGGTGGCTCGGTCTGGCAGGGGGATGGAGGAGAGTGGCCGGATCGGGGTAGTGGGAACAAGAAGACACCCTGGGGTGAAATGGGTCCAGGAGAGGGGTTCTCCCTGCCTGGTTCCCATATCCAAGGGCTCTGCTTTTTGCAGGCAGGTGACGCAGTCTCCTTCAGTGACTCATCCTACTTGGGCAGTGTTATGCAACACCAGATCTATCAAGAACAAGATTGCTTTAATAGCAGATCTTGTTGGTTCTTCTGACCTGGCTTGCATCACTGAGACCTGGCTGGATGCAAATGCTAGCCCAATATTGGCTTCAGTGGTTCCAGCTGGGTACTTGGTGATACACTGCCCAAGGATGGATCATAGGGGTGGGGGTGTAGCCATTTGTTTTAGATTGGAACTGGGCCTTATGGACATCCCAGTGGGGGCCACCAACTCCTTTGAGTGTATAGTGGGAGCAAGTGTGGGATGCAGGATTCTTATCTACTGTTCACCCAGGGATGGGAAAGTTTTTCTGCAGGAAGTCACAGACTTCATCATTGACATAGTGTTGGGAATCCCTAGATGGTTAATTCTGGGGGATTTCAATGCTTGGGTCAATGATGAACTCTTGCAGTTTGGAAGAGACTTCCTCTAACTAATGACTTTGTTGGGTATCACACAAGTTGTTACCTCCACAACCCACATTGGTGGTCATTCCTTGGACTTGGTGTTCCTCCTGGGGATGGAGATATCCGGCTTGGTGGTGGAACCAGTCAGATGGTCTGACCATCATACCACAGAGTTAAGTTTCATGACTTCCCCCAATAGGCCTGACCCTACGGAGACGATCTGGTACTGCCCTTTGAGGGGCATGATCCCAGATGGCCTAATGGCGGTGCTTGACCTATCGGATTTCCCAAGCAAATGCATGGATCTGAGGAATCTAGTTCACGCCTATAATAAGGCGGTGACAGAGTCCCTGGATTCCATTGCTCCTGTTCGTGTTCACCCTCTCACTCTTTGCCCAAGGTCCCCATGGTTTGATGGGACCCTAAAGAAGATGAGGAGAGAGGGTCGAAGGTTAGAGCGGCACTGGCAGAAATCGGGCCTGGAGGATGGCAGACTTAGATTGATGGACCACTATGTGGTCTATCAATAGGTAATTCCCCATAAGAAGGCAGAGTTCCTGTCCAGGGAGATTGCTGCTGTGGCAAACTGACCTGTTCAGCTCTTCCAGACTATGGATAGACTGTGTAATCCAGTCTTTCTTCAGCCTAGTGCAGCCTTTACACAAGACAGGTGTGAGGAGTTTGCTTGGTTCTTCACAGATAAGGTTGCCACCATCAGGTCCACAATCTGTTCAGCCCCCTCTATTGGGCATGGTAGAAGTCAGTAAGAGGTGGCGTGCCCTCAGCTGGCCTGGTCTGACTTCAACCTGCCAGAAATCACTGATGTCATGAGGATCATCTAGAAGCTGTGGCCAGCCAGCTGTAGTTTGATCCCGGGCCCAAAGCACCTCTTAGTGGGGTGCGTTGAGGAAATCAGCCCGGTCCTTGCGAAGATAGTCTGGATGTCACTGGAGGGGGGGGGTCTTTCCAGACCCCATAATGGATGCAGTTGTTCAACCCCTCCTTAGAAAGTCCTCCCTTGACCCGGACTGTCTGGCAAACTACAGACCCATCTCTAACCTTTTGTGGGCAAGGTTATTGAGAAGGTGGTTGCGCAGCAGCTGGATGATCATTTGTCTAGCCATGATATCTATGATTCTCTCCAGTCTGGATTTAGGAAGAGGAATAGTACTGAGATGGCCCTGGTCTGGGTGTGGAATGATCTCCTAATAGCGAGAGATTGGAGGTCCCGTTCCATCTTGGTCCTCCTTGATCTCTCTGTGGCATTCGACACTGTGGCTCATGATGTGTTATTGGAGCATCTGTTGTTCACCTGTGGACTATCTGGTACAGTCCTCAGATGGTTTCAATCATTCCTCGAGGGCAGAACTCAGAGAGTGGTGTCTGAGACTTTTCCTTAGCCCCTCTTCCCCTGCCCTGTGGAGTACCGCAGGGTTCCATTTTATCACCCTTGTTATTCGCAGTGTATATGCTGCTGTTAGAAGACATTATTAGGTGGTACAGTTTGCGTTTTCACTGCTATGCAGATGATACTCTACTGTACATGTCCTTTGTGCTCAGGCAGGATGGAGTCCTCTCGGTCTTTATTAGCTGCCTTGCTAAGATCCAGGACTGGATGAGTGCCAGTTGGTTGCGGTTGAACCCGGATAAAACTGAGGTGTTATTGTGGACACGGATCATTGGGAGGTGGATTTGTCAGCTGGACAGCCCTCCAGGCTTTGGCTCAGGGGAGTTCAGCTTACAACCTCCGATCAGGTGAGGAACATGGGTGTTATTCCTGACAGTGGCTTGACCCTTAAATCTCAGGTGTTGGCCGTTGTCAGGACCTCTTTCTACCATCTGAGGAATATCGCCCGGGTGAAGCACCTGGTTCCTCCTGATGATCTTCCAACGTTGGTCCACACCTTCATCACCTCACGCCTTCACTACTGCAATGCCCTCTACCTAGGACTTCCAGGAGTTGATATCTGCTACCTGCAGCTGGTGCAGAATGCGGCAGCCAGGCTACTGACTGGCACTTCTAGGGCCAGTCATATTACGCCTGTGCTCCGCGAACTGCACTGGCTGCCAGTACAATGGCGGATAAACTTCAAAGTCAGATTACTGGCCTATAAAGCCCTACATGAACAGGGACTAGTTATCTGCAAGATCTCCTTCGCCCCTACCACCCCGTCCTCTGCTCCACCGCTGAGGGATTACTAGAATTCCCAGGGTCCAGTTAAAGACATCTGGGGCCCGATCATTTGCTTTTGCAGCCTCGACCCTGTGGAATTCTCTACCTCGTCGGATGTGAGAGTGCATGACCATTGAGAGTTTTAAGATCACATTAAAGATTAACCTATTCAGCCTAGCCTATCCTGCTTTTTAGTTATATGTCTATTTAACCACTGCGTTATGGTATATTATTTATTATCTGATAAAATGGTTTTATCATCTATATTTATGTAATGGTTTTATGAACAGTACAAGCGTCTTGATCCCTGGAAAGGCGCTGCTTTACAAATAAAGTATGATTGATTGATTGATTGAGCATCACCATGACCAGCGTCGGGAAGAGGAGACGCCTGGCCATGGTGCAGAGTGACAGTCCGCAGACATGCATCCACATAAGTACCCTGCATTGTGTTTCACCCTCCAGGTTGCACATCTACACTGTGCTACATGTTTCTGTGATTAGAGACAGATGTCTATGTGTGCCTTGCCATGCTGCATGCATGCCTGTGGGGGCACCAACTATGCAGTTGTGGTTGGGGACTCTCACCCGGCACTTGGGGCATTGTCCCACCACTGACACTATGGTGTGTAAGGGTCTGTGCAGTCTACTGTTGTACACATCCTTGCAGCAGGCATGCTACCCTGTGTGTGTACTGTGCCTTGGCATGCATTGCACCTTGCAGTGACATGCCCCTTGTGCCACCAGTCAGGTGCACCAGGGAGTTGGTGACAATGCTCACAGCCCCACTTGAGACACCTGTCATTGTCAGTCAGGTCTGTTGTGCCACATGGGCAGGACTATGTATGCATATCTCTCTGGCAGAGGTAGTCACAGGCCACTGTTGTACTAGTACACCAGTATGTCATACCATGTATATCATATAGCATCCATTGAAGTGTGCCTGCATCAGTGCCATTTCCAGTGCCATGTGCACTCAGTATCACACCATTGCATCTCAAGAGAGCCAGGCTTATGTGGCATGGGATCAGCAGCAGAGAGGAACTGGTCGGTGTTGCATGTACCTTACCATATTTGATCAACATTGTGATGCATAGTCAGTAGCACCTAGCCAATACAGTGATGTCTAGAATATGATTATTCCACTGTACATCGGCAGGGCCGTGCATACATTCGGACACAATAGTGCTTTTGTGGGGCTACTGTCCTGCACTGGCTCTGTATGAGTGGCAGCTCTGTACCTAGGGTGGGGCCAGCATCTACTGGGTTGCGGGTGCCTCCAGATGGCTCTGCATCTCACACCGGTATTGTGGTGACCAGGTACACTGGGTCAAGCACCCACCCACATAAACGACTGCTGCACTCACATGTTACTCAGCCTGCTGCACGCAGGGCTGCATGATGGTCCTGTCCATATACAGCTGTGCTGTGTGTGCCACCTGTGTGTGTGCCTGGGCCTGCTCGGCCACTGAACAGGGTGGCTCATGGACGTCTGTTGTCCTGTACACATGTTATTGGCCTGTGTGCTGAATGCCTGGTCTGCAGGGCGCAGGGTATATATGTGCAACTCCTAACCATGTGGGCCATTACACTGCCTATTGTGCTCTGGCTTGGAGGCACATCTGGCATGCTTGCTGGTGTTGTGTGTCCCTTATACAGTTCAGTCATACCTGTTGCAGAATGGCATACTCATTGTATGTGCAGTCCTCTGGTGTTCTGATCTACAACATGGTCTCTGGTATGTCACACATATTCCATTGCAGCTGTTGGATTCTCCCCAACTGTGTGTGGCATGGTAGCCCATGTGTTTGCCAGTTATACTTCTATTATGCATGACATGCTACTCATTTGTCCCCTGCCCTGTGTGCACAGCTGGCTGAGTTCAGTGTATTTCTTTCCATAGGTGCCAGGAGTTCTGCAGGAAGGTTTCAGGGTGTTTTTAGTCGGGAGGACAGGGTTGCTTAGATAGGTACAGGAAAACACCAGGACCATCCAGCACCTTCTGGCTGCAATACAGCACCAGCTGCAGAAGCTGCAACAACCACCTCCACCACCACTTGAAGTTCCTTGACTGTGTCAGCATGGGATATTGTTTCAGTTGTCCTTTTTCCCTTTGTTCCCCAACCCCCTACGGGTAGTTGCCTATTTTTCTTTTGCTACCCCCATAAGGGCAGTTGCCCTTTTTCTTTTGTTTCCCCATACAGATGGCTGCCCCTTTTTCTCCCCCCACCCCAATATGGGTGGTTGCCCCTTTTCTTTTGTTTCTCTTCCCCCTTATTGTTGTTCTTTTTTTTGTACAGCCTGTTGCCTTTTTTGTACAGTAAATTCTATTTTGCTAATCATGCTGCTGTGTAATGTGTCTTTCACGTGTGCCTTCTTCATACACACAGCTGCCCCCCATGCTCAGCGCTATACTCAGTGCTATATTCCATGATACACAAGTGCATTGCACTGCGCTGGTGCTATTCGTACTGCACCTGCACAATGCATTTGCACAGTGTGTGTACAATCCACATATTCAAAGGTGTTAGTTCCAGGGCTATTACAATGAATATCCCCGTGACAGTGTACTGGCACTACAGCAGTTCAGGCACAACACAGGCACTGCTGGCTGAATATGGGGCCACAACATGTTTATTTTTTTCTTGGGGGGAATAAGGAATAACAAGGGGCTAAGAACTTTTAAAATTACCTCTCATTTCAGAAATGAAAGAAAATGAAAAGAAAAAAAGGGTTATTGACATTTTGCCAGAAATACACTATATTGTTAAACAACGATAGAATGACCAGTAATACTGCTGCTCTGTTGTGACTGATATGTCTTCCTACATCTAGAAGACTAATCAGTGTCAAATACTACGTGCCCCCCACCCTCACCACTCCTATACTGCTTTTTCTTTGTCTCTAATGTTTGAGATACTACTCAGGAGCATTCCTAATATTGTTTAATTGTTCAAAAGGTGATAGATTCTTTTACTTTCTATATGTCAATCAGTCATTGCTGTAATTGCTGTTATTACTGTATGCTGAATTTTTTTAAAATGTAATATTCAGACAGATACAATCCAACCATGAGTTTGTTAACTGTCTGTATGTCTATCCTTGGGTTCTTTATTACTGATGACATTTGCAACAAAACATCATTTTTTGTCCCCCAGACTAAATCTCATAAGTAAGCAATATGACACAACAGGGTGTAGGTTAATAATCCCGAACCTTGGGTTCAGTACCTTCAACCCCCTGGAAGTACGATTCTGGATTTTGAAATGGATGTAAAAAAATCCAGAAACCTGATTGGCTGAGGAGCTCGGAACCTAGTGGTGATGTCCCAGCACAACAACACTAGAAAAAGATCTGTGGGTGGCCTCACTGACCTATTTACATTGAGCAGGCAGTTGTATCAGTACACCTCAGTTCACTTACTTATTGTTTTAAAAAAGTGCAGTTTCTACCATCTACTGACCAAACAGCAAAATTACAATGGCTCACTAGGACTCATTTTTTCTTTTTTCTTCTTTTTAAATTTGTTTTTCATTTTTACTTTATTCAATTTAAAAGTAATATTTTTAAAACATTTCTTTACTAATCTCAGCAAACCCATTTCATAATCACAATAAAGCACTCCAGGGTGTGCTTTGAGTTGGGATAACAGCATTTCTCAGGTGGTAGAAACACTTAGCCTTTGGCCTCACGCTTCAATCCACCTGAGGTGTGCCATTATCCCAGGACAGCACCACCCAGCATCTGTGTTTAAATATAACTCAGACCCTGAAGTGCCTTATTGTGCTTGCAGTTGCAGCCATATATACACTCACATATTTCCAGATATTCTGCAGTATATCTAAGGAGATTCTCTCTGGTGGCCCACAGTGGCACATCAGGCATGCAGGGTATTTCTCTACAGATATGACAGACATTTCAGGAAATATCTGGCCATGTGTTTGGCTGCAACTGTATAAAATGGATGCATGGTAAAATTAATTAAGTTTAGCAGTGCAATTACTGTTCCTCAACAGTACTGCTTTGGAACCTTCTCAGTCGATCAGGAAGCAGGATTTTCCCTACCCATTTTAATGTGTTTCTTCAAGGGGTGGGGGATAGGTGCAGGGGCAGGATTATGAGCTGAAGCCTGAAACACAAAGATAGTGTTTTCCTGTCATTATTTCTCTAACCATAGGATTGACGTTGCTGGTGGTGGGCTTAACTGCTAATTTCTACCCTGAAGTCAGTGGAACAAAAACTCAAAACACACATGTATAAGTAAAAACACTATTCCCTGTATTCAGTTTTTGGTGTCATCATGCATGTATACTTTACTGCTTGTAAAAATTGTTAACAACTTAAACTCTTACTATTTTATATTACTATAGATATCTGCAAATAGAATAAATATATCATTTTGTGACTTTCTCTCTTAGAAAATGATCAGCTACTGTATTTATATATCAGACAGTGATCTGTTGACAAACTGCCCTCTTAACATAGAAAGTGCCTTTTAAAACATGAGCCCCGCACCTTTTCCAGTCTTCCAGCACCCATGCCTGTAGATCAGTCTGTGTATTTCCATCTGCCTCCATCTATTAGATGGAACCAGAATGGTTCCACTCCCTCCCCTTCAGGGACTGATCTAGCTTTCATTACTTTTATGCCCTCTTTAATGTACATCACCAACCCTCCCGCTTGGTAGTCTCTCTTTCCCATCTAACTAGAGTGCAAGCCATGATATTTAAGTGCCAGCTAAGTTCCTGGGTGGCTCATGTCTTTGTCAGCGCAATAACGTTTTGCTGCTCTGCTGCTTTTGTCTAGAGTTCATCCATTTTGTAACAGATGCTCCCCACATGAGCACACAGTACCTTTGATAAGGTTTTTTTTTTCCTTATTTGATTATTACTCTAATTGTGTGATGCTAAAGTCTTATCTGTAGTACTGTGGGCACCAAAGTGTTTCCACTGCCCTACTCTATGGACTGAGCTGAGTTCCTTGTGCTATGTGCAACTGCTTTACTTTATGTATTGGTTTTGTGTTATTTGCTGTTATTGCATTTAATCATACTGGCTGCTTTTTCTGCCTGTACAATGGTTGTATTATGTACCTTGATGTTACCTCTTCTGTACCCAACTATGCTCCTGTTGTCATTTTATGTACTGTACTTCATTTGCTTGTACTATTCTTATTGTAACCTCCTGGGTCGTACCTGAAAATAGGCATTTAATTGTCTAATGTGCTTACCTGACCAATGAAAACTAAATATAATCAATAAATAATGAACGTGTACCTGATTATATGCATCCTTCCCTGCTGTGTGCTGGTGGAGTCCCTGCAGCCTCCAAGCAGACCATATACCCTCTTGACACTTGTGCCCCTCTGTGCATCCCTACTTGAACCCTGCATGCCCCCTTTCACAGTTTAGAACCTGGTTAGTTGGTTCTTTCTAAACTAATTTAATCAGCAGTACCTCCAATCCACTAAATCTTGGTAAATCATATATAATAACTGATTGTATATGATCACGTAAATAGCCACACAGTCACCTTTCTCTTTCCCCTTATTTCTGTAAAGGGTAAAACCAGCACATTTAATAATGTTTCAGAGAGTGCAGTGACATGTGGTTGATAGTCCACAGCTCAAGCTCTTCAATAATCTATACTCCTGTCATTTAGAGGTACTAATTCACACTCAAGTAGATTATTTGCTGACTTAAAATCACCAACCATCTTATTAGTTATAGGGTAAGGATTGTGTTCCACATCTCCATATATTAACAACAAGGATATGAACAATCATTTTGATTTTCTTCTATCCCTACATTTGAATTTTTGTTTGGTTCTTAATCCCTTAATTGTTTAGCTATTGGCAGATGGATGGATGGATCGATGGATGGATTTCAAAGGTTTTAGCAGGAAAGACATACTGAGCTGGTATCATCTCGGTCCAGATGTGTCCTGGGAGAAGGGAAAAAGAGGAGAAGAGAACATAATAATAATACATAATTAATAGGGCATCACAGTTCCCATACAATCTTCACCTGACTTCCAGGGTTGCAGCAGAAACACAAGTCTTAATGCTTATTGGCCATGACTACAGTATTCATTAACAACTGTAGAAGAACTTAAACGTAAATGATTTGAGTAAGATAGTACATATTATTGATTTGCCTAAAATAAACCCGTTTTGGGTAACAAGCAATTCTCTCCTGGTCACATGACTTCCTGCTTCTATTTTTTTCTAAGTCCCTACTTGCCATTTGCAGGCTATACCATTCCTCCACTTGAGGACTTTTACTAGACTGGCCTGCTTCTGTCCCCTGCCTCTCAGGCTGTACTCGTAGAACCTGCATCTAACTATGCTGAAGGAGTTGGCAGAGGTCCTTGCGGGACCTTTGGCAGACCTATTTAATGCCTCACTACACTCAAGGTATGTACCTCAGGACTGGAGGATGGCTCATGTGGTGCCCCTCCACAAGAGTGGGCACAAGGATGAACCGGGGAACTACAGACCGGTGAGCCTCACATCCACCGTGGGTAAGCTAATGGATACTATCCTGAAGGAGAGGCTGATGGCCCTCCTAGAGGCCAAAGGACTACAGGACAGCAGACAGCATGGCTTCATACATGGCGGATCCTGCCAAACCAACCTGCTGGAGTTCTGTGACTGGGTAACTAGGCAACTGGACAGGGGCCATGCAGTGGATGTCCTGTATCTGGACTTCAGTAAGGCATTCAACTTGGTGTCGCATGGAAGGCTGGGAAGTAAGTTAGAAGGCACAGGGGCAGCTGCAAAGCTAGTAAGATGGATAGGGAACTGGCTTCAGGGAAGGCAACAGAGGGTGGTGGTGGGTAGGGAGCACTCACACCCAAGGGTAGTGATGAGTGGTGTTCCACAGGGCTCGGTGTTAGGACTAATGTTGTTTGGGATATTCATTGCAGACATATCATTGGACATCAAGAGCAAGATCAGTCTGTTTGCTGATGATACCAAGGTAGGAGCGGTGGTGGATGACCTAGGGGGATGGCAGGGGTTGCAGGATGATCTAGCAAAGCTTGAAACCTGGTCAGACACCTGGCAACTGGGGTTTAATGCCAAAAAGTGCAAG
This sequence comes from Neoceratodus forsteri, assembly GCA_016271365.2. NCBI lineage: Eukaryota > Metazoa > Chordata > Ceratodontiformes > Ceratodontidae > Neoceratodus > Neoceratodus forsteri. Next base: position 946,121,837 of record CM057458.1, read on the forward strand.
GTGCTGCATTTGGGGATGAAGAACCCAAGCAGGAGTTACCAGCTGGAGGGAGTGCAGCTAGCCCAGACAGAGGAGGAGAAGGATCTGGGGGTGCTCATTACAGGGTCAATGAACAACTCGGCACAATGTAGGAAGGCAGCTGCAAAGGCCAACAAAATGCTGGGTTGCATTGAAAGGGGTATATCCTCGAGGAGGGAGGAGGTGATTCTGCCACTGTATAGGTCATTGATTAGACCGCACCTGGAGTACTGCATGCAGTACTGGCGCCTGTATCTGAAGAGGGACATTAAGTTACTGGAGGGGGTGCAGTGCAGGGTGACAGAGATGATCAAGGGGCTGGGGGACTTATCATACGAAAGGAGGCTGAGGGAATTGAACATGTACTCACTGGAGGAGAGGAGGGACGGGGGACATGATTGAAACCTTTAAGTACATGAAAGAAATAAACAAGATGAGTACAGAGGGGCTGTTCAAAGTAAGGGAGGGGAGGGACACCAGGGGCCATGATATGAGACTGGAAGGAGGAAGGTTCAGGAGGGAGATGAGGAGACACTTTTTTACAGGGAGAGTAGTAGCTGGGTGGAATGCGTTACCTGCAGAAGTGGTATCCAGTAGAACAGTGTACTGCTTCAAAAGGGGATGGGACAGGACAAGGGGGAGGGTCAATGTAGGGGAAGGGTGGAAGGGAGGGGCAGCTGCAGAATAAGGGGTGCTAGCTGCACATTCGAGCAGACTTGATAGACCTCTAGACCTTTATCTGCTGGCAAATTTCATATGTTCGTATGTTTGTATGGGCACAGGATAAGCTGCCTCATTTGCCTTGGATAAATGAACCTGTATGCATATTAAGCAGCAGATTCTGTTATTTACTTCTATTGCATTGTAGAAGTCTCATGTTGTATCTCCTCCATGCTACTTACAGTACTCTACTCTTTACAAAGAACGGGCATCCGGGGCCCCTTCCTTTTCGACTTCCAAAATAGAAAACATTTAATTTAATGACTTCTAGTTTTGAAGGCATGGAAGCAAATATTGGATGATTCTTATACAAAAAAGATAATTTACTTTAGTATTTTAATTTATGTTTCTGTTTGCCTGGTAAGTGCACTGGGCTGACATAGCCCATTTTTAGACATGATCTGGACAAATACACAGCAGAACATTTTGAACATAAAATTCGGGCAGTGACAGGATTTACGTAATGCAGGTTTACACTATACAGTTATATTTACACTACACAGTTACAGTTGTACACATTCTATATGGCAATTAAACTTCAATGCTATGAAGTGTAAGGTGATGCACCTGGGTAGAGCCAACCCCAAGGAAGAATACTGGCCAAACGGAGTCCAGCTGAGCTCCTCTGCTGAGGAACGTGATCTGGGAGTCATCATTAGGGACGACCTCAAGCAGCAAAGTCAGTGCAATAAGGCTTACAGAAGGGCTAGCAGGGTGTTAGGATGCACTGGCAGGGGGATAGATGGCAGGGACAGGGAGGCGATACTACCACTTTACTGGACATTAGTGAGACCTCATCTGGAGTACTGTGTACAGTTCTGGAGACCTCACCTAAGAGAGGACATTGATAGATTGGAAGTGGTCCAGAGAAGGGCAACAAAAATGATACATGGCCTTCAGGAAATCATCTATGAAGAGAGGCTTGGTGCTCTGAAATTGTACTCACTAGAGACTAGGAGGGAGAGGGGGGATATGATTGAGACCTTGAAGTTCCTTGAAGGCATCACATGGTGCCAGAAGCATAGCTTTTTACCACAAACGTCAGTTCTACTAAAAGAAAGCATGAATGGAAATTGAAGGGTGGAGTGTTCAAGAGGGACATGAGAAAGTATTACTTCTCAGAGAGGGTGGTGGAACCTTGGAATAGATTACCTCCCAAGTTGGTGGCTGCAAAGTCAGTATCAAGTTTTAAGCACGGGTGGAACAAGGATTGGGAACAAACACATGGCACTGGCAAGGGCTAGGCTGAGTGTCTAGGAGGACAGAACACAATAGGTCCCAGGATACCTCACTTGGGCAGACTCGGTGGACCACAGGTCCTCATCTGCCATCATCTTCTATGTTTCTATGTCTATATTTGCTTTTTTCCAGCTTTAAATTGCAAGTCACTTACAGTGTTGTGGAGACACACAAGCAGGGCATTCCCTTAGGCACCGTACATAGAAGGAAAAAGCCTTGCATTCCATGTTTATGAATGCTCTAGGTTTGTTAAGCAAGACTTTACCAGCACAGGGTAAGTCACAAATACCTTGTTAATACTGCACAAGTTTGAATAATGAGATAAGGGGACTCAGCTCTAAGTGAGTTGTCAGAAAAAGAGAACCAGAAACTGAGGCCCTGAAATTCAAAGGATTAATGCAGCATTAGATGGGTTAGTACTGCTCAAACCTGGAATGGTGCCAGAACTCCAGGCAGTGCCATAATCAGAGGCCCCTAGAGTGCCATCCAAACCAGGCAGTAAGATCATGCTAACTATACCACTGTACCTATGCACATGAGGGATCCCTATTACATAATGGTGCAGCGGTATATTCAAACTTATTCAGCTGCATTAAACAGTTGCCAGCGTGGTGCTAATTAATGCCACTGAAACTGGCTTTAACTTCATGCCTTAGAAGTTAAGGCCAGGTGTTGGCAGAGTTAATGAAACCTGCTCCTACAAACAGCTGGCCCATGAACTGCAGGCTACACACCCTAGGGGCTAGTGGTGCCCCTCCCCCTGATCGCCCCTGTAACATCTTCAAACAACCCCCTGGTAGTCTAGTGGACCTCCCCTTCCCCACCCCCGACTGCCCCGTAACATCTTCAACCAACCTCCCTGGTGTCTAGTGTCCCCCTCCAGGTGCTACCCCCCCATATAGTGTCACCCCCAACTCAGCCTCCCACTGAGGACCCCTGCCACACACTCTCTCACCTCCTCAGCTGGCTGCTGTCTGACACGTACTGAGTATGATCAAGAGTACATCAGAAACAGCTGTTTGCACAGTAAATGACTAAACAAAATACCTTGGGTTGTGATTTCAGTAGTGTTCATCACTGTCAATAAATAAATGATAGCTTTGCTATTATTTCGATTGTAGATACTTTCTGTACATTACTCTTTCTGCTGAACAACTCTGTCAACTTTGTTATAATTGCATATACCCAGAACCTCCGTTAAAATGAACTGTGCAAAATAGAGTTTACCCCAGTAACACAAATAAATACAAAAACAAAAATACAACGCATGATAGAAACCTTTACATTCCTGAGAGGAATAAATAGAGTGCCCTACCTGAGCTGTTCAACAAAGTTTCCATCTCAAATACTAGAGGGCTCAAATGGAAGGTGCAGTGGGGGCTTCAAAGGAACTCAGGAAACATTATTTCTCAGAAAGGGTGGTAGATCCTTGGAATAGGCTGTCTGCAGAAGTGATGGGAGCCAAGATAGTGACAGCTTTCAAACTGGGCTGGGATAAAGTGAACACCTGAATAAAATCCAAGGAGAATGGATGGGGTTGCATTCAGTGGGGGCTGGGTCCTGAGATCTGAAAAGGTCTCAGGAACTATTGGAGCGAGACTTGATGGACCCTTGCTTTCCTTCTGCCATCAAGTTTTCTATGTTTTTATTGCTGGCACTCTTACACTGATGTGCTGTGGGTCACTAAAGACAATGGTGATACCCAGGTCTGTTTCAAGACATTACAGGAGCTGACACACAAAGGTATGTTTCCCTCTTGCACTTACTCATATTTTTGATGACTCCACTTCCCTCATGATTATTGTTTGGTGTTAGGAATGTAAATTGTAACATTTTACAATAATATTGTCACAATTTAAAATGAATTGTTGGCTATTTGTATTTTCTCTCCATTTAATTGTCAATATTCACTTAACAGCTATTTTGGTCTAGTAGACATAAAAATAGTATGGTCAACAGTACAACAGTTTTCCCTCTTGATAAATGGAAATGCACATCTAGGCACTATTGCTTTAACGTGCCTGAGATTAAGGCTATAAGGGAATTCCAGGTCCTCACCGCCAGTTGAAGTGCAGTGAGTATGACATGCCGTCAGAGTGACTGGACATCAAAAGAAAGTGATTAGTCCAAAGAGGCACTCTGGTTCTGGTACTGAGATGCAGCAGTTATACTCTTTGTGGACTGTGTCATGACATGAAAAGTGCACCAATTCTCTGCAGGGGCATGTAAACACCACCTGACACAAGTACAAAGGAGCCCACCAGGATGCAATGCAATACTGCAGCATTCTGAAGCAGAGTTATTTATTTATTTCATTAGTATTAAACTTATTTTATGAGGTAAGCAAACAGAGCCCAAGAGGCTCGTTTCTAGTTGAGACCTTGCGGGAAGGGGTGGGAGGGTTATTGGATTAATGTATTTACCCACAAGGGCCTTGAGTATCATAAGTACAAAGACAAAAACCACATACTGTAGATACAACAGTGCAATTTTCCATGTGGTTACTGCAGGAAACAAGGCAATTGTAATAGCAGTTAATATTTTTTTCATGCTGCAACCTGAGACACAGCACTGCATCCTTACAGACAGAATACAATAAGAGTGGTGACGTGGGCAGTTGAATTATGCTGTGAATTTACAGTAACTATAGACGAGCGTTAACTTGTAGTTTTTATGGTCTGGTACACAGTGCTCTCAGCAGTCAGCTACTGTTGGTCTATAGAGGTAAGGGATAGGGCTGTGTGAGTAAGGAATATGAATCCCCAAATAACATAAAAAATGGACTATCCGTTACCTGGGACTGAATATGGAATAGTGACCACTATTCAGAAGTATTCATATTTGGGACGTAAATAAAAACAGTTAAAAATAGAAACTTCCCTGCCTCCCCAAGTGAGGATGGCTTGTCCCATGACCATCCCATGTCATGTCTTCCTTTACCCTCCTCCTGGGGTCACAGAAAGGAAAGAACCCCTATCTGGCATCCTGTAAGTCCTTTGTCCTGCTAATCCTTTTGTTCTGTCCACTTACATCTTTTACAATCCACTCCCTCCCTAATCAAATCTCCTAGGCCCTCTATGGGGAAAATCCCAATAGTGGTGGTGTGCCTCCAACCCCCCAAACCAAAATGTAGAGGCAATTTATTTATTTAGTTTTTGTTCACCGGGTAGGTACACTAGACAAGTTTTATGCCTATTTTCAGGAATGACCCGGGAGAGTACAATAGGGTATAACAGGTACATCAATACAACAAAACAGGAGACAAAAACAGTTTTACATTTGATTGGAAAGTATACCCAGTTACCAAGACTGGGGGCAAGATACAATTGTGAGATTAGACACAATGTCAGCAAGACGCAGGCAAAGAATAAGGTGCGTGGGATCACCATAGAGACAGTCAGTGAGGTAGGGAGTGAAATCAGGTAGCAGCATGGGAGAGGTGAAGCCATCTGGCTAGTGAGCACCGGGAACTATGTGCTAGGGTGGCTTTAGGCATACACAGTGAGAGGCCAGCTTGAGGTGTTCCCACAGGGAGGTCCGGAAAAGCTTGTGAGAAGGGGCAGTGCGGACTCTTTCAGGAAGGGAGTTCCAGAGCCTAGGAGCATGAACAGCAAAGCTCCGGTCCCCCATGAGGGTGCGGGTGGCAGGTACATTTAGTAGGCCAGGGCCCTGGGATCTCAGAGGGTAGGGGGAGAGGTCAGCTGGAGCGAGAAACCGGGCCAGTTCCAGAGGGGTGCCGGAGCTGATTACTTTGCTCATGAGGCATCCAGTGCTAAAATTAAGGTGATTGACCAGGGATAGCCATCCAAGCTTATCATAGAGTTTGCAGTGATGGTGGGCAGAGGAGTGCAGCCAGGGCAAACCGACAGATGTTGTTATAGTGCTCACTTGTTAAGGAGGACCTGGAAGTATGAGCAAATAGGTTGGGAACCATAACTGAGGGAAAGGTAATACTCCCTGGCAAGAGCTAGATGAGCCGCAGGGGGTGAGGTTATACGCAGCCCTGTAGGCCAACCCCAACTTGCAGTTGACCCCACTACAAGCGTTGTGGATGTGACTTCCCAGGTCCAGTTGGGGATCAAGCGTCACACCAAGATGTTTAAGGGAGGTCACAGTAGGAAGAGGGGTACCATCTTCATAATTGATTTGCAGGGGAATTGAAGAGGCCCGAATTTTGGCTGAAGAGCCAAATAGCATGACCTGGGTTTTTTTCTGGTTGAGGACCAGCTTATGGTTGGAGAGCCATGTCTGGATGTTCCGGAGGTCCTCTGATAAGTGGCGGTTTAGAGTGGCTGTATCACTGGAGTGGGCCAGGAGGACCAGGTCATCCGTGTACATGGTAACTCGGCATCTGGAGGCCGCAGCGGGGAGATTGTTAATAAACAGGGAAAAGAATAGGGGACCCAACACTGAGCCCTGTGGGACACCAGAGGTTACAGGCAGGGGGGCAGAGAGGACTTTGTTGAATTTAGTTAGTTGTTCTCTGCCATGCAGATAGTCAGAGACCCAGTTTAGAGCAGGAGGGGACAGACCAAGGGACCTCATCTGCGAGACAAGCAGGTCATGATCGACGAGGTCGAAGGTCTTGGATAAATCAATTGACACAGCACCTGAGAGTTGCCCCAGATCCATTGCTGTTCTGATGCTGGACTGTAGGTAAATCCCAGTTGCTCAGTTTGGTCTTCCCTCTTTCTTCCTGGCAGCATCTTTAAATAGTGCACCTCCTCTGTAACCCAACTCTCCGCAAGTGCCCTGTGCCCTTTATGGAGAAAAAATACATTTTCTATCTAGTTGTTGTACCAACCCCCCAGACTCTAACCCTTTGTGGCTTAGTCAGTCCCCACTCCAACTACAAAGCCTCCACCTGACTGAAAAACTGATCAGATTGAGGATCATAGGGGGGAGGGGCATAGTGTGCCTAGCATTATTGAGTTACGCTAAGAAGACTGTCATAGAGGATCCCAAAGCTGACCTTTTGACATACAAGCTACAAGCTTAAGTGCCTTTTGCATTCTCTCTCTCTTCTCTTAATATGTCTAATCCTGTGCCCTATATTGGTGTGGTGAATTTGTTGGACAGGACTTAGGGTAAGTTAGCACTCTCTGGGGCATTGAAGCAACCTTCTTGCATGACATGTCTCAGCAGCAGCACAACCCAAAACTTCAGCAGCAGCTGCATGCTCAAGTGGCCTCATCAACTTGTGGCCACAGAGAAGGAAACCACAGCAGTCCTGTTCCGCATAGCAGACTTCTTAGTGGAGACCCACTGCCATGGGAATGAAGGAAATTGTGCGCCAGAATATAATGTAATCAATGAGATGACTGATCATTGCAGTGGACATTGTGGGACAGAACCTTTCCAGCAGCAAAGGCCCACCATCCCAGGAATGCAAGAAAAATAGTTTCTAGTTTGGGCATGATTGATGGGAGGCTAAAGCTACCAACTTTCCGAGGCCTAAAACTGGGACAGTCCTTCCTGACCATGACTCCCCCACCATGTCACTACCACGGGCACCACCGCAGACAATGCTGCACACAATTAAATTTTGCTGCTTGCTCTGGCCACACCGCCCCACGGTAACACCAGTAGCAAACATCCAGATTAAAACAATACATCATTTTTTGCAGCAAGTTCCAAATCATGATGTACAGAAAGTTCATTAGAAGCAAACTTGTGTTAAATTGTGATCAGACATTCGAGCTGCATGTATTGCTCCTCCTGACAGTCCCATCCAACCTGCTAGCACTCACCTCATCTGCTGAGCAAATTTCACTTCAGTGACTCCCACCACCACAGCAGATTGCTTTCATATACTTCCCTACAGCTGATCAGGTTTGGGTACCTTAGTTCACTGCTGCCGGTCTCTTCTCTGTCTGAAGTCCCTCTCAGCTGCTGGCAGGCAGAAGTCCACATGTGCTTGTTTGCACTACTACCCAGTCTAATCTAACAGGAAGGAACATGCTTTACTGTGCTCCCACTAACATGCTTACCGTGCAACACAGGCACAGGGGTTGAAGTTGCTAACTGCTGTCCAGCCCGAACAGTGACACAGTGGTGCTGAAATAACTGTCACTCACAGATTAGCAGTCAGCAAAAAAACAAAGGGACAAAACTGGGACCAGTAAGCAAAAACCAGGAAAAAAGTGACATTTTGCAAAACTTGTGGGGACACTAGGACATGCTGCCTAAAATAGGGACTACCCTAGGAAAATAGGGACTGTTGGTAGCTTTATGGGAGTCCTACAAATCCAGCAGGCCCCAAGGCCACACACACAGAGTTGTTGTACTTTACTAAAGCATAAGTACAGCATAATGTTACACATAGATATCTGCAGTGCCTCGCTGCTAATTCAGAACACAGCAGCAGAGCATAACACATCTCATTAGAGTACAGGACCACAACAGTAGAAAACAGTCAAACAGCAGCGCACTCTCAGACCAGAGATGACAGCTGACAGCAAAGATCCCAATGTACAGTAGGAACTGCCTAATCAGATCAGCCAGGCTAACACCCTTAGTTGCTTGATCACAGTGTTAGTGCTGCTTAGACTACAATAGGCTGGCTAACAAGCCTCATAGCATGGACTACAACATGCAGGAGCTAAGCAGTGAGTTGTTAGGGCATGCCAATTTAGTGGATCACAGGATGTCGACTCCACATCAGGGGAAGGAGGAGGCACTGAGCAATACAGAAAATTGCAGAACCATGCATACTGAGGGAAAACCTGGCAGGGTAATGCCCCAAGGCATCTATGAAGGACCTGTAGTCTGACTCAACAAGGCCTTCATTCAAGACCACCAGTCTTTTACCAGAGAGTTTTGAGGGTAGGGTGACAACCAAGACAGACTATTATTTGCCTACAAGTGGAAATTTTATTCAGTTTATTTACTGGATGACAAATTGAGAGAAGACTCGTATTTACAAGTGTGCCGCCCCCCCCCCCCACCAAAAATAATAAAAATGATAGTCACATCAAAAACCAAAAATAAATCTTTAAGGCAATGTATACACTACAAAGTACATCAATAATTGGCTTCAACAGAGAAGCAGAGCATTACTAGTATGTTATTATGATAGCTGAAAGATTTAAGTTTTGCAAGAAAATAGTATCTATGAAGACAGCCAAGACTGCTTACCAGGGTAATCACAGGGTTCCTGGGTAGGAGGTTGGGTGCTGTACTTGTTTCCACAGCATACTTACTGGTCCCAGCTAATGAGACGAGGGATGGGGGCCCAGAGTCCTTTCCTAACCTAAAAAATATTAGTGTGTTACTATGAAAGATGAAAGGTTTACATTTTGCAACCAAAAGTAGCAACTGTGCAAAACTATTATAAAGTGTATAACATGTTTGAAGAAGCTGGTGTCTTCCTGTGAATCAGGTACCGACAGGGTTGCACGACTGAGAGAGCAATTTATATGCATCATTGTATCAGGTATCAGTCAGTGCAGTGCAGGGTTGCCCTGGACTGTGACAAGAGAAACCACAAGCTCTAGCTTTACAATAGTCTATGCCTACTTTCCTCAGGCAAGAGTGGAGCGTAAGTGGGCCCCTTATTATAGAAGGGCGCAATCCAGCAAAAAGCTATGTGAGCATAGGAACTCCCACAGCAATATCACAGAAGTTGGCCATTTGCAGCTCTACAGCAGAGTGTGTGCACCATGCAGAAATGTACTATAAACCCACCTGCGTTGGGGTGTGACCAGATATATGCAGAATTCCTATGTGTGGATGCTGACCCACAGCACGAGAGATAAGTGTCTGCGCATGCAGATCCTTGACAACAAAATGAAGCCACCCAGGGGGCGGCAGTGGGGATTGCACATTCCCTTGACAACAGTACAAGAGCTACATATGAAATGAAGGCCCATCACAAAAACAGCAGGTAGACCCGCATCAAAGCAGAGTCAGCACATAACAGGCACAGTGCAGACAACTGTGTACATGTCAGCACATGTCCCACCCATCACACCTATGCCATGCATGCAGAACAGCAGGAATAGATGACAGACGCAGTAATATTAGGACAATATACTTCTTATTCAGCAACAGACAGTTGGGTCCTATGGGTGTTTGCCCCAGTGTACAAGACATGTTGCATCCTGGTTGAAGCTGTCCACTGGCATTCAAAGTCACACAGAAATCTGCTACAGAAATAAATGTGTCTTAAAGGTGACTGGTGATTGTTGAGGTAACAAGGCTGCTGCAGTAACTTAGCTTTATAGGCTGTTCTGGGAGTCCATGAGGTATATAAGCTGATCGTTAGCAAACTCTGTTCTGTTTAAATATGTATATATTATCCTTATGGTAAACCCATATATCCAGAATAGCATGGGAACAGTTCACTTCTAGATGTGTCTTGGGGGAGAGGGGAAGGGGAACAGTGCAAGACACAAATACGGAATCAGGATTGTTGGGAGATCATACAAACCCCCAAGGATTCCTGGTGTAAAGTGAGGAATTAGTTACTGGAGAAACTTGCTGGAGTAAGGGTTATTAGAGCAAACAGTGTGATCTCCATGGGAGCTGCCATCTTGTGATCTCTTGACCACCATGACCGCCTATCAGCAGAGTCCCAGGTCCACATAATACCTGAGGGTCTCTGGGAAAACGTAGGAAAGTATATTGGTGCCTTTAGTGACCCTTTTAGAAATCAGGGATGGTGAGTGACAAGTGACTGGGCCAATCGATCCTTTGCTGCTGTGGTTTGATATAAGGTGGACTGGTGAGAAGAAGTCAGATCTGTGAGGGATTCTGAAAATAGTGGACTGTTTGGTGACTACAGGGAAATGTACATCATCCCCAGCCTCGTGTCTGAATTGCAGCCAGAGTTCCAGTGCCATTTGTGTGCTGGCCTGTACAAGAGGTGACAGCTGAAAATCAGTGCATAGCCCAAGGTTGATGAGTACAGACTCAGACTTCTGGCCCTAAGCAACCACTCAGAATAGAGAAAAAGGGGAAGTAGGGTATGGTCTAAAACAGTGGTTGGTCCCAACTCCAAAGTACTGACATTTCTGGAGGCCCAGCTGACAGTCAGAGCAAGTGAAACCTGCAGCACCCGTGGAGCCATCCCTGGTAGCCACGAGTGCAAACATTCCCTATTTCAAGGAATTGCATGTGAATACATTTTGTTTGCAAGTTGGCCATCAGGCAGGACAGCAAATACATTATTTGGAGAGGTGCAAAAGCCATTCTACCAATTGCATGGTCTTTTGGAGGGGGTTGTAAAGGGGCCCATTGCTCCATGGTTAACTCTTAAGTGTGCCAATGCTGGCCAACCTGCTGCAGCATCTATGGGCCTGCAATGTTTTAATGTTGGGTATCCAGGGAATGCCAAGAAAGAACTCTTAACTTGCTTGAAGTCCTAGTACTGGGTGGAAGATGGTAACAGCTTCCAGTAGAGGAGGTCCAGTGTTGCATGGTAGGTTGCCACATAATCAAGTAGAAAGTGAGAAGGGCTGTGCCTAGTTGGACTGTGTTATTGGCAGCTGAGGTGCTTGTCATCATGCCATATGCCTGGGAGGGCCTGAATAACAAGTAGCTTGGGATAGTTTGGGCCATGCTTCTGTCTGACAAGTACTAAGGACCCACTCCTCCACAGGGTTTCTGTGCTAACCAAATATTTCCATTGCAGAGGCCACTGTGTTAATGAACCTATACAGTATATTTTCTCTACTCTATTACATTGCAATAGGCAATGATGGCAGAAAAGATCAAAGGTTCATCCAGTCTGCCCGGGTTCCTTATTTAGCCCTACGGCCTACTATTCCTTCAGGGTCCTAGCCCACCCCACCCCATCACCCCCATTCTCCTCCCAGATTCTGACACCCTAAACAACCACTATATCCTTCATTCTGTCCCAGCCATGCTTAAAACCACTAGGGGTTTGTGCACCCACCGCCTCAGTTAGCAGCCTGTTCCATGGCTCCGCCACCCTTTCTGTATAATAGTATTTCCTCATGTCCCTCCTGAACTGCCCTTCTGTTAACTTCCACTTATGACCATGTGACTATAAGCTGGTACTCAAGTTAAATAGTGCTCTGCAGGTCACCCTGTTAATTCCTGCTTTAGGGAAGTCACTGATGATAGCTCCAAGATCTCTTTCCTCAGCCATTGTACTGACTCTCATCCCTCCCATCCAGTACTCTGTCCTGGGGTTCTTGTTCTCTAGGCGCAGAACCTTGCACTTTCTGGTGTTGAATTTCAACTGCCAAACCCTTGACTACTGCTCCAGCTTTTGCAAATCTCTTTACATTTCCTTTATTCCCTCATCACTATCCATCCTCCCACAGAGCTTAGTACCATTTGCAAAGACACACAGCCTGCCCCGGATCCCCTCACCAATGTCACTGATAAACATGTTGAAGAGGACTGGACCCAGAAAGATCCCTGTGGAACCCCTCACATTACCTTCCTCTCTTTCAATTTAACCCTGTTAACCACCACCCTCTGCTGTCTCCCTGTTACCTACCCAGTTTACTATGACCTTAACTGTACCCAGATCCTCCATCTTCCACAGCAAGCATCTGTGAGGTACCAAGTAAAAACCTTGCTGAAGTCGAAGAAGAGCAAATCTGCAGCATGGCCGCTATACAATTCCCACACCACCTAGTCAAAGAAAACTACTAGATTAGTCTGACAAGACCTCCCTGCCATGAATCCATGCCGTTTATTAACCTGGAGATAATTGCTCTCCAAATAGTCCACAAGATCCTTTTTGACAAGTGGCTCCATCAGTTTCTTTACAATAGAGGTAAGACTGACAGGTCTGTAGTTCCCCACTTGTTCCTTGTCCTCTCATCAGTGGAACAGAACTGCATCTTCCACCTTCCAGTCTTTCAGAACCACTCCTGTCCTTAGAGAGTTGTTGAATAGACCTAACAGTGGATCAGCCAGTTCTGCAGCCAACTCCTTGAGTATTCTTGGATGCAACCCTTTTGCTCATAAATGCTGGCTGCCTTATCTCCAAAACCTGTAATTTCCTCCAGTTATTTTTATTCTCTGACAATTTTTTATGGAAGCCATTGATAGAGGGGTCATTGTGTTATGAAAAGGGGGGTTGAAGGGAGTCCCTAACCCTGAAAGGGAGGTGAGTAGGTACAGCATCCCGGTGAGTTGTACCAAATTGTGATCTAACTCACTCTAACTTCTATATGGGTAGAGGCACCATGCAATTTATTTTCTGTGGATACAAACCCCCTCAGTAACAGTCAAGCAAATAAACCAGGATCCACCATTACTGACAGCACAGCATTGGTGTGAGAAATGGCCCCATCCTTGGACAAAGCCCTTACAAGACAATTACTTAGTAATAAGGTAACAGAGGTAATAACAGAGCACCTAAAAACCCTGTCCCCCTGCACACCCCCAAGACATCACCCGCCCGGCCTACTTCTCAACCTCCACCTCCCCCCTTTTTCTTCAAAATACTCTCACACGCTGACATCACTAAACTCCTAAAGAACCTCCCAAACCACAGCTCCTCTGGAGCAGGTTTATTATCCCCCGTCTTCCTTTGACTTATTTCCCCTGCCATCGTCACCCCCTAACGTTAATTTTTAACCTCACCCCGACCACTTCCTCCATGCCCGATACATGGAAAATCACAAAGGTCATTCCCATTCATAAAGCCAGGGACCCACAATCCACAGACAACTATCGCCCAATCTCCATCCTTCCTCACCTAAGCAAGCTACTGAAAAAAGCCGTCCACCACCAACTTGCTGACTACACAGATAAATATGACCTATTATGTAGCCAACAACACGGCTTCTGCAAGAATCACTCCACCAACACTGCCCTCGCACTCCTAACTGACCACATCCTCACAAACATGCCTGTGAAAATGCAACTGGCACAGTCTTCGTAGACCTCTCTAAAACCTTTGACCTGGTCAATCACTCGCTCCTCCTCTCCAAATTGCATCACTTTGGCTGCTCTCTGGAGGGCACCACCTGGTTCAGAAGCTACCTTACAGGGCGCTCCCAGTTTGTGTGCATTAACTCAGCCCGCTCGCCCATCCTGCTTGTCTCTACTGGGGTCCCCCAAGACCATATCCTGGGACCCCTCCTTTTCTCTTTTATTTATTAACTCCCTTCCAGTGGATAGCTTCAACTGTCACTCAGTCCTTTACACTGACAACCTCGTGATCTTCTCCAGCGGAAAGTCTCCTACCCTCATCTTTGCATCCCTCTCACAAAACTACACTGCAGCCCACAACTGGTTCTCTGACAACCTCCTTCTGGTCATTGCCAAAAAACAAAAACAATGTTGTTCAGGTCTAAGCCCTTCCTAACTAAATGCAAATCTAACCCACCACTAATCATCACATCCACTGATGGCCATACCCTAGAGGATGTCAAACATTTCAAATATCTAGGAGTTGTGCTTAATCCCTCCCTTTCCTTTACAGAACACATAAACTCCTTGGTTCTAAGATTTCACAAAAACTAGGACTGCCGTGCCATCCCTGAGACCCGCCATGCCATCATCCAGGGAAACCTGCTACCTATCCTGGACTACTGCTATCCCAGCAACTCCAGGACCTCTGCATCCACCATGGCAAAACTATCAATAGCATACAAGAGTGCCTGCCTCTCCTCCCTGCTGGCTCCTTTCTCCATACACCACTGTACACTCTACACTACACTGGGATGGCTCCCACTACAAGCTCACTTTGATCTTGCACTGTACAATTTTATTGATTCTACCATCTGTATTGGCCAGAAATCCCCTCTTTCTCCCCTTCTCACCATCCAAACCTCACACCGCTGCCTATGCTTTTCCAGTATCCCCTCCCTGAAAATCCCCAGGGTAGCCACAAATATGGGTGCTAGAACCCTGTCTGTAGCAGCCTTCACACTATGGAACAAGCTGCCCACTGAACTGCACACCATAAACACTCACTGCCAGTTCAAGACTCGCCTCAAAGGCTGGCTCCTGTTGGCATCCACCTGCCACTGCTTTAAGGACTAGCCCCCCCCATATATTCCAGGGATAGGGCCAAACAGGTTCTCTTATTTACTGAAACTGTACCACCATGAGCCTTACTTTGCTTTGTTATTTGTTGTCCCTCAACTACTGCCACCACGTATTGCCAAATGTAACAACTGTAACCTTTCACTATGTATTACCTGCTCTTGTTATGTTCTTGTTATTCTGATGCGTCTACTCTGTGCCACCTGACGTGGCCCGGGTCATACCTGAAAACAGTCCCTGGGATCAGTGCATCTACCTGGTTAACAAAGTAATAAATAAAAAATAAATAATTAGTACGTTTCAATCTATACAACCAGTTCAATAGTGATTATCAAGTGAGTGCAAAGAAACAAAGCAATGGGATAAACATATTGACATATAGGTACACAGAAGGATCATAAAATACAAATTATTTATAAAATGGCTAGAAAAAATCAAGAAATTTCATTGGCTAAGAGACATCACATGACTGTGCATTAAATTTCTATAAACGCATGGTTAGGTGTAAAATCTTATTTTCTTCCCATAAAACCTACTTAGAGCCATTTTACAAGCATTACAAGCCCATTCAGGGTGTGCATCATAGGATTTTAATGTACTTCCCAGAGGCATAAGGACACCCGGCCTTTGGTCTTGTGCCTTACTACACACCTGGGGCGTGCATTAAAATCCTATAATGCATACCCTGTCATGGTTTTTACTTAATATAAAATGTACTGTCCATATCTGTAAGGGTTTAAAACCTTCTATATCTCTGACATACAGCAAGTCATGTGTTATATCCCATACTATTTTTAGGTCAGTCCAACTTTTAGGCCTGGGGTCATTGAGGCTCCAGACCTACCATGAGAATTTTCCTAGCATCAATTCCTCACAAGCGAAAGGAAGACTGAACTAACCATCAATTACTTGATATCTTTTCCTATTTATAACAATGTTGCCAGAGCAAGGAAACTATTTAAAGAAAGTTTTCTGTGGGAAATGTGCTAGAGAAAGCAACCCTGAAAAGGCCCTCGGTGAAAAAATCAGGAAAGGAACATTAATTATTGCTTTGTGCTTTTTTTTTTTTCTGATAGTGTGCAATACATCGACCTGGTGAAATCACAGTCTATGGCAGCAGTCCATGCAGCTGGTTTAGATGATTCGTGAGCTGTGATAAATAATATTCCAGACCTAAGCAATTGGCCTGTGATCACAAGTTTCCAAGTGGATATGACCCTCACTGTTAGAGCTACTTTAATGCAAAAACATTAGGCCATGGAAATAATTGCATTTCAGTCTTGCAACTCTGCAAGCAATTTCTTCCTTTATCCTGCGCAATGATTTCCCTTATATGATCTGGATGTTATAGTGCTTCTTGTACCAAATGTTCATGTTGTTGTATGGGGGTTGGGGGCCAGTTTTCTTGGTTATATGTTGTTGTTTTGATTTTTCTAACATCTTCTCTCAGAAATATTATAATAAAAGTTCATTAAGTCAAAAAGTATAATGGCAAACCTATAAAGCCAGATGAAGATTTGTATTTTCATTATTTATTCTCCAGGGTACATTTTCCTATTCTGGCAGGCTACCACCCAGCCCAAGTCCCTCCTAGCCCCACTCTAAGGTCCTTCACTGCTCACCCCATGTGGTAGGGCAAGAGAAGAGGCAGGTGTCCTCACCTCTCCTACAGGAGCACAATCATATTGTGGGAGCAGCACAGTCAACACTAGGCTGAGTGTGCTACCACTGTTATCCTAGTGGCCACCATGTTCTGCCTGATATTCTCCCTGGACCACTCCCACAACACTGAGCTGTACCCTAAGATGGCCTTGCATGCAGACAGTGATGTGCTGCAGAGGCACAAGCAGTCTGGTACACTATAGGGGTTGCTGTGGCTGCAGAACTCAGTGCCAATCCCGCTTCAACTGGAAACACTGCCACACAGTCCCCTCGGCCACCGAAGCCAACCCCAGAGTCTGTTCCCAAACCCAGGCTATCAGTACGCTGAGTCATCAGGACGCCCCAGAAGATTTATATTTTAATTGTAAGCCCCCTGTATGGCGGGCATCCTCCCAGTTTCCTGGGATCGACCTGACAGATGGCAGAGGAGACATATGATCCACAATTTTTATAAAAAACAGGATGGGAAGCCTTTTCCCACCACCAACATTCAAGCCAAAATAGTAGTCTGGTTCACTGCCCGGCACCATTCTGCTGTGGAGGGGACTTCTTGTGTTCTCTTACTTCCTTATCAACAGAACTGTCACATCCATGTGTAAGATTTGTTTTAATTTTTTAAGCAGTTATGCCCAATGTTTTTAAGCTTGCTTCTTTGTATAGCCTGTCATTTCATCTGATGAAGGGCTCTGTGTAGCCTGAAAGCTTATATTCTGTAAGTTTCTTTTTGGTCCAATAAAAGGTATTAAATCACCTGCTTTGTTCATCTTTTAGGACTGTGGAGCAAGACTTGTGGATGTGCTCCCAAAAAGTTGTCAGTGCTGGACAGAACCAGAGAATGTGAGGCAGGTCACCGTGCAGTTACTCTCACCTCCAGCATCAGATGTGAGGCAGGAGGCCCATCACCTTCAATTGGACAGGAGTTCTTTACCAGTAATGTAGCCTTTTGTTCTGGAGGAAGAGGCTTTTATTATCTGAGCAGGCCTCTCAAACCACTCTCCAGCGGTGGCTCCATTTCACTTCCTGTAAAGGTATTCTGAGGGCCTCACTTCATCTTTGGTGTGCTTTCCCTGTCTGAACAGGGATCTTCTCCCTAACATAGGCATATATTTGTATCCTGTAATACACTAATCCAGTGAAGCAAAGGTGAGTCAGAACACAGAGGATGGGCACCAGGGGACTGACAAAGAAAATGGGATATTGAACTGCAGAGTTGTAAATGCCAGAAGTCCTGATGGGGGATCCTAAACCTGTCCTGTAGACTCTGGCAGGAATCAATGTGAGACTTCCCAAGGGAGAAGAGATCCCAGGCCAGTAAGATCCCTTTGTTGAGCCAATTAACCCTCATGCTGAGGTGAATGGGGAGGAGGGTGGCAAATTACTGCAGGAGGATTTGGCAAGACTGAAGTAGTGGTCTCACACCTGGCAGCTTGGGCTCAATGCCAAGAAGTGCAAGGTGATGCATTTCGGAACTAAAAACCCAGGCTACAGCTGCTGGATGGATGGTATCAAATTGCCCACATCCAACGAAGAGAAGGATCTGGGGGTGCTGGTGACTGCGGAATTGAACTACTCAGCCCAGTGTAGTAAGGCAGCAGCTAAGGCTAACAGGATGCTAGGGTGCATAGCAAGAGGGATTACATCCAGATGTGGCAAAGTCATGTTGCCCCAGTACAGGTCCCTAGTGAGGCTGCACTTAGAGTACTGCGTGCAGTTCTGGAACCCATACTTGAAAAGGGACCTCAAACTACTGGATACAGTGCAGCAAAGAGCAACATAAATGATCCAGGGGTTGGGGGATAGAACTTACAAGGAAAGACTAAGACAGCTCAACATGTATACCCTGGAGGATAGAAGAGAGAGAGAAGGGACATGATCGAGACCTTCAAGTACCTGAAGGGGATGAACAGAGTAGGCTTCCATGGTGGGTTCACTCTCAGGAACAGAAGATATACCAGAGGGCACTCTCTGAAATTAAAGGGGGGCAGATTCAGGAGGGAGAGGAGGAGGCACTACTTCACTGAAAGAGTGGTAACAGGGTAGAATGCACTGCCTGAGCAACTCATATCAGTGCAGACTGTGGGGAGCTTCAAGAGGGGGTGGGACAAATTCAAGGGGAAGGTACATACCAGGAGGGCAGGGAGCAGGGAAGAGTTAATGGGAGGGGGGAAGCTGCAGTCTAATGGGCTGAAGTGCTGCACACTTGAGCAGACTAGATAGATCATATGGCCTGTATCTGCTGGCAATTTCATATGTTCGTATGTATGTAATATATTTGGGGCTGCTTACAATATTTTGGTTGTACCAGGGATAGAAAACACAATGGTGCCCTCACCAGTTTAGATAATACCTTCCACATGGTGACATAAACTCCAGTCATGGGGCAACTCTTGAGAGTCAAAGGCAGAAATGAGAGCAGGTATACCACAGGGGTTATCCATCCTGTGATGGCATATTCCATGCAAAGCTAGCGAGGGTAAGCAGACATGGGGACCAAAAACCAACGGCAAGTCTGAGCTCCTAAAAAGGCAAGCTAGTACCCATAGAACCAGGGGAAGTTCCATCTAACCTGTCTTCAGTGAGTTCATAATTTGGCCTAGCTGTATCGAGGGGTATTCCCTTCCTGCAAATAAATCCCCAGAAGGGTATCTATCTCAGTCAGGGCCCCTACTTTTCTGTGGTACAGTGGGACCAAGTTCTGCGGCAAGACTACCATTTGTCACAGAACTTCTTCGGCGGTGGTTTGTAATTTATGCAGAAGTTCTGCGGCACTAACAAACTACCACATCACAGTGTCAGCTTGTCATCCTGACTTCACTTTCATGGCAGTGGTTATAGCAATCAGGATGGTGGAAAGCACAGTAACACTAGTTCAAAAAATAACAGAATTATAAATATAATTTTATGCCTAAAAAGGCAAAACAAATGTCTCTTCCATAAGGTCCTAGC
This sequence comes from Neoceratodus forsteri, assembly GCA_016271365.2. NCBI lineage: Eukaryota > Metazoa > Chordata > Ceratodontiformes > Ceratodontidae > Neoceratodus > Neoceratodus forsteri. The sequence continues at coordinate 946,141,400 of CM057458.1, forward strand.
CTGTTAAATAAATGACATATGCAGAGGTGATCTTATGTGATAAATAAGGTATTTCTGTATGCATGCTATCTATCCAACTAATGAGTTCTCCACTGTCTATCACTTATGTATTTGAATGTGCTTTCTACACCACTCATGAGGTTCCCACTGTGTATCACTTATGTATTTATATGCAATCTGTAACACACATACAAATGAATATGTGTGTGTGTGTGTGTATGGCGAGAGAGACATATATACTGTATGTGTGTGTGTGTGTGTGTGTGTGTGTATGTGTATATATTTTTTAATTTCCATGAACTTGCATCCTCATTCATACAGGTCCCATTAGAAATGGAATAGAGGAGTTATTGCAGAACTCATTTTTGATGTCAACCTGCTTTCCCTGACACACTGCGTAACACCATCAGGCCACGACAAGCATGTGAACCAATTGTGATATAGAGCTGTCCAGACCAGCACAATGTGTCCACCATGTGACAGAACACTGCACCATACCTTCCCAGGCTCCGAGTAATGATGTGTTCCACCAATCCTTGTGCTGCCCAGCCAGCTCCCAGCTCTAATCTCTGAACCTGACTTGCCAGTACAGAAACACAGCACACTACCCTCTGGCCCAACAACTGTCCCTGCACATAACATTTCTCCATAACCTTTAGGTGAGTCTATCAACCAATGACAATACTTAATCAATAACTCTGGCAAAAATGCATACAGTGCTATTATTTATTTAATAGGTCTATTCTTTCAACAGGTCTACACATTATTATATTCCACTTTTCTGGGCATAATTACTTTATTTTTCTTACAAAAAAAATGTTGTAGGTGCCGTATTGGTCCTTTTAAAAACAGATCCAGAAACAAATGATTTGATACCTTTTATTGGACATTTGAAAAAACTGCCACAAAGCTTCTGAAGAAGGACCTGGTTGGTTTGAAAGCTAAAGCACTTTGTTTTTTTCTGTAACATCCATGTTGGTCCAATAAAAGGTATCAAATCATTTGTTTCTGGATTTATTTTTCTTAAAAATGACAGTTAAATTCATTTTACCAGTTATTCATTTCAGATGGTGTCTCTATACCTTAAAGGCACAGATAGGTTTGTGCAAAGTGATGGACTTAACAGGTCTGTGCTATTGACAAGGTTTTGTTTAAGTTGGCCCTAGTGCAATAATGTAAGACTGAAAATTGTATTAGGCTGTAGTGCAGGTTGAACAAATATCACCATGCATGATGTGCTGTGCCACTGTCTCTGGCAGCGGGAGCTGTGGTAGATAAATGACTGTTCATTTCTGTTGCAGATTGCAGCCAATTCATTAGCTAATGTATGACGTTATAGCAATGATAACATCACATTCTGAGCATATAGGGGTTTAGGATATAAAAAGAGGGGAAGGGAACCAGATTCTATGGAAAAACAGAAATATTAATAAAAATTCAACAAGAAGGTGAATTCTGCAGCACATGAAAGTTCTGCGGTAGATTGCAGATTCTGTGTGCAAAATTCTGCTGACACTTGAGATTCCCTAGAACCTTGATCTCAGTGAATCACACCTTAGGGATCACAATAGCTAGGTGAGGTGAGCTAAGCAAAGCACAAGTTTAAGGGCTAACATCAGCCTGATGGCTGCAACTTTCCCTGCCATTGATAATGAGAGATGCTTTCATCTCTCACAGTCTTCTTGCAACTTTTTAAATGATGGAGAAGGGTTAGTGGCACAAAGCTGGGAGAGGCCTGGAGTAACCTGTATCCATAGATACTTTAAAGAGGATCGGGAATAATGGAGCCCCAAGTAAGAGAATGGGACCGAGAACTGCTAGAATGGAATGGGAGCATTTCAATCTTGGATGGATTCACTTTAAGATCAGAAAGGGATGCAAATTCTTGTAATAGAATTAACAAAGGATAGATGTCGCTGGGGCACGTGCTAGGAGGACTACAAAATCATCCATAGAAACATAAAAACATAGAATCTGTTGGCAGATAACGACTGATTGGCCTACTCACTAGGCCCCTTTTTTCCCTGCTTATACTTTAACTGCAGACGTACCTGATCTCCAACTGCTTCCCCCCTTTCCCAATTAGAGTCCCTCATGCCTATCTCATGCATGTTTGAAGCCCACCATTGTTTTTACCCCCACTACCTTCAATGGAAGACCATTCCAGGCATCCAATACTCTTTCGGTGAAGAAGTATTTCCTCACATCCCTCCAAATTCGTCACCTTCCAGCTTCACTGTGTGCCCCCTCTTGTTCTGGTGCTCCTATTCCTCTGAAAAATACTCCTCTCTGGTACCTTGTTCAACCTCATGAGGTATTTATAGGTTTCAAGCTCAGGTTTATTGCAGGAAGACTCCATTGAGCAAGCTCATTCACAAGGGGGTCCTGAAGCATGTACACAGTCAAGGAGACATTACATAATAAGGCATCATTGATTAAAAGTAAGCAAAGTGCAAACAAAGTTCATGAAAGGCATTACATAGAAATATACATCATTGTAAAGTAATGTACAGCTAAAGAACATTTGATTCATAGTGTTCAAGCAATACAGGTGTAACCCCCCCTGCAAATGGAGGTTCCCAGAAGTCTTCCAGGAAGCTTGCTTGAATGCTCCAAGTCTGGAGGTGTTCAGTGTTTAAGCTGCTTGAGTGTGAGTGCTTTTAGAGCCTCTGGTACTGTCTCTTTAAGAGCTGCCTGCTTGTGACCATAATTAATTGAGGAGGGGGACTGTGTGTTCTAATGACCGAATCCCACCCGGGCTGCTGCCAATTCGCTCCATTTTTGCAGTCGCTAAGAGTGCAAAGGGAGCCCATCTGTAAGCTGTAACTGTTTGCCTGTAATCATTTAGCAGCATTTATGAGATTGCAGTTTATCTAACCTGTTTTATTGCAGCTGGGACTCTGTGTGTGTTTCCCCTCTATGTTGGAACTGAACTGCTGAACTGGACCAATCAGCGTGGGGGACCTTTAAAATGGAACCTGCTGCTGGCAAATCAGAACTTGGACTCTTAAGTTGAGCCAGCCACAATGGGACAGTATGGCAGATGCCTCTGGGAATTGTAGTTTGGACTTTGGCGCCTTATTGAACCAACAGGGGGAGTCTGATTGTGAGTGACAGCCAAACCAGCCAACCGAACTGGGAGGAACTCAAAGGAAATGCCTGGCTCTGTCTACTGGAAAGTCAGATCAGTTTGGGCAGTGAAGAAACAAGGAGCTGTGTGCTTCTTCAGTGTGTAGTTTTAGCATGGGAATCACATGTAGGGCCCTAGATTTCGGTCTGCAGCTTGTGCAGGTGCCTATTTGGACTGAATCTGACCTGTGAAGAGAATGAAGGAGATCTGAAGAGTGGAAACCAGGATCACCCTGTAGAAGACTGGAGAAATTGCTGAATCGTGCTCGGTCTGTCAGGAACTGAAATCTACTGTGTGTTCTCCTGGGTATTGTGCAGTAATTGTGATCGGGATAGAGAAGCAGTCTGCCTGGTATAGTACTTTCCTTTTGCATGTAGATGTATGTAGTGCTTGTAGGGAATCATGTTTCAAATCCTCTGTACAGTGAATAGAGTGCATGAAGCTGGAAGTAAACCCCAGCTTAATCCAAACTACATCCATTTGCTCTAAACTGCAGTGGGGTCCAGCCACAAGGACCTTGTCCACAGGTCTGCTCTTCCTGGCAATCCAGGACAATCTGCCTTCCATCCAGATCCCAGCACTGAGTTTGTGAGTACAAAGCAGGGTAGCTCCCTGCCATCTGTTTATCGAACTGCAAGTGTGTCATCTAATCGTTGTTTGTTTTTTCATTTCTTCACGAACAGAGCCAACTGGCTCTGGATTACAATTTGGGTATTGTGCCAGTATTTTTCCATCACAGGGCCCCAACCAGCTACACCAATCATGGCTAGCCCCCCCCCCCCCCATCCTGGGTACCCAGTGAAAGTGACAATTTGGGACTCTGAATATGCACACATTACTATGATTATTAATGTGTTTAACCTAATTAACCTGATTTCCCCCTGTCCTTGTTACAGCTCCTTAAATAAATCAGATCTGTTTGTTTCGGCAAAGTTACACTGACTGAGGTATTTGTTTATGTTAAAGTATTGTACTGTGGTTTTTGCACTGTGTCATCTTGTTTTACAGGGGTCCCCAGAGTCCAGTCGACAGAGCCAGTCCTGGGGGTAAGTTTACATTGTGAAGATATTCCTGATGCATTGTGTGGGCCACTAGTAGGAAGAAAGGGGGGTTACAGTGTCCCAGAGGGCTGTGACCAAGCTAGTTTAACTACTGCAAACCCTGACCTCTGGGTGGAGGCACTCGCCATTGGACCTAGGCCCCTCACCCTGTTAGTAATTAAGCAGGCAGGGGTAGTAGCCCTTGGGATAGTGCCACCTAGGGGTTACATCTTGGAGGCACCACTGGGATTAGCGCCCTCTAGTGGCAACATTTACGAATTACTGTTAAAAATAAATTGATACCCCAGCAGAAGTGGCTGTACACCAGTTGATGAAGTGGTGTAATAGGCAGGAGATCGACCCCCAAAATGCTATACTTGTCTTGGATGTCCCACTGGGAACCAGTACAGACACTGTAGAGGGAATACTTTCCAGGGTCTAATGTTTACAAAACCCTGTGGTCATGAGGCAGCTGACTGATCTGCTCGCCCAAACTTTCATGGCTCTAATAGAGCGTAAGGACCCTATAGACAGTTCTAAAGTGCCAAAGACCATTACCCCAGAAGAAGCCCTCACTGCCTAGAAAGTGATAACTAAAGACAGTAAAGAGCCTGGGGAGAACAAGCCCCCCACTCCCCCACTATCTGAAACTTTTGAGGAGAAATTTGCTAAATTGTTGCTGGAGGAAGGGAAAACTTCGGAGGATTTAAAGAAACTATTATTGCCACCTGAGAACGTTCCTCCACCAACACCCTCTCCCCCTCCAGCACCCGTTATTGCCCCCTATTTCTGTGCCAGTGCAAGCCCCTATGTCTGTACCTGCCAATAGTCATGGCTCTTACAGCAGGTTGAAAATTTTCTCCGGCACCCTCCCCACCCCACAAGGAAAGGATGACTGGGAGACCTGGATAGACTATGTTGCCCCTCAAGTGCTAAAATGGCAATACTCGGAAGCAGAAAAGCGAAAGAGAGTAAGTGAAGGCCTCCAAGGTCCTGCCCTGGCTACTATCCATGCCAAATGGGCCAGTAACCCTGAACCGACTGCACAGGACTATCTTGAGGCCTTGGAGAATGTGTATGGGAGCCCAGATTCCGATGAGGACCTGTGGTGGAGAGTAAGAAATGCACAACAGTACCAAGGGGAGTTGTTGTCTGTGTATGTATCTCAGCTGGAAAAATTGTTGCAAGAATGCCTCAGAAAGGGTAGTTTGCTAGCGATTGAATTGGACCGAACCAGGCTGGACAGGATCCTTAAGTCTGCCCCCTTCTCAGAACTGCTGTTGCTTCAGCTATGAATGGTCAATCGACTGGAAACCACACCCTCCTATGATGAGCTAATGAGAGAAATTCGAGGAGTTGAGAAAAGGCGACCCAGGAGGGACTTGCACCAATAGCTGCTGCTACGACCCGAGTGACTAAGGGTGACCCGTCAAGTGAAGTTCAGGGGCAAGGGTTGGTAGTTAATGAGTGCTCTGAGAAGGAAAAGGGTGTGCCACCATGGGATGAACTGCTGTGGGAGATTAGGAAAGCAACAGACAGTCTCATCATGAAGGCCGCTCCTACGAGTGCGGGCACTGACACTTGCCTGACTGCTTCTGCTATGGGGGTAGGGGTGCCCACCCAGACACCTCATGTTGACAACAGTTTGAAACTTGATGCTTTGACCATGGAAGTGAGGGAACTGAAGAGACGTCCCCAAATGTCCACCCCACCGCCGGCTGAGGTGGCACCAAGGTTTTGTATTGATAGTACCAATGCTGCAGCCCCCAATGTGATGCTTCAGTCACACCAAACTTCAGCTGACATATTTTGCCATAATTGTGGGAAGGATGGGCACATGAAGAGGGAATGCCGGTCTCGGAAAGACTTGGAGAGAGTGGTGAGCCAGCTTCAAGGAGAGCTTTGGAGCACAAAACAGTGGTTAAGAGGTGCACGAAATGACCACAGTGAAGGTCCCAAAAATGTTAACTCACGTCCCTTTGTGGCAAGGTCAGTTGCCCAGGCCCCCACTACCGCTTCTCCACACTGGTCCAGGATAGTGGGTCCCTCCATGGAGACCACTGTAGAGGCAAATGGAGTGTCTACAAGAGCTGTATTAGACAGTGGCTCCCAAGTGACAATTATGCTCCAAGACTGGTATCAGAAGCATTTGTCTGATGTACCCTTACAACCGTTGGAGGGGCTGCATGTCTGGGGGTTAAGTGAGAAGGCCTACCCCTACTGGGGATATATCCGAATTTGACTGTCTTTTCCCACCTCCATGGCTGGAGTAACAGAGCAAGTAGAGACCCTGGCCTTAGTGTGCCCCCCCTACTAGACTGTATGATGGGGTTCCTTTACTAATTGGGACTAATGCACATATGTTTGGATGGCTGGCACAGATGTGTTATGAAAAACAGGGGTCAAGGACTAGTAGAGCTTTAAGAATTCCGGCCTTGATCAAGAAGGCCTATGAGGCACAGAGAGATGCTGACAAAGTGGAACCAGAGGAACTGGTTGGAGTTGTCTGGAAAAAGGATCCTGCGTCTCTGATCCTGGCGCCAAATGCCCAGTGTACCTTAGAGGGAGAAGTCCATATCAGAAAGGATGTCAAAAATAAAATATTAATGTTGGATGCACCAGGCGGAAAATTGCCAGAGGGACTGCTGGTCAAGCCTAGTATTTTGCCTGCTAGAGCCCATGCTTATGCCAGAAGGGTAATGGTTCAAGTTCATAATGTGTCTGACAGAGAGATTCGAGTAAATAGAGGTTGCACCCTGGCTAACGTGCATTGTGCAGACACTGCAGTGCTACCCAGTAGCAAGAGTTCGGGGAAGAATGACAGAGTAACACCTGACTTGTTTGATTTCAGTGACTCCCTGTTGCCAGCTAAAGGAAAAACTGAGGATCAGTGAGAAGCTTGCTCAGAGAGACCAGGTGTTTTCTTTAAAGAAATGAGATGTAGGATGGGTGCAAGGAGCTGAGCACCATATCTGGCTGCATGCTGAAAGGCCATTTCTTGAGAGGTCTCAACGCCTGGCACCTGCTAACATACATGATGTGAGACAACACCTGCAAGAGATGCTAGCCGCTGGTGTAATACAAGAATCCAGAAGCCCCTATGCTTTCCCCATTGTGGTAGTGAGAAAAAAGAATGGGACAGTAAGGATGTGCGTGGATGATCACATTTTAAACTGGCAGACTATCCCTGATCAATACACAATGCCCCACATTCAGGATGCTTTGGACTGCCTAAACGAGAGCAAGTGGTTCTCTGTGCTGGATCTCTGCAGTGGGTACTACCAGATCCCAATGGCCCCAGAGGACCATGAGAAGACAGCCTTTATCTGTCTGCTTGGCTTCTATGAATTCATGAGGATGCTGCAAGGGATTTCAGGTGCCCCAGCCACTTTTAAACGATTGATGGAGCGTGCAGTGGGGGACATGAACTTACTAGAGTGCCTGGTATACCTAGATGATGTTATTGTGTTTGGCAGCTCACTGGAGGAACATGAAAGCAGATTATTCAAGGTGTTGGACCAACTGGAAGACTTTGACCTTAAACTGTCCATTGATAAGTGTCAATTCTTTCAAACATCAGTAAAGTATGTGAGACACATAGTATCCACCGAGGAAGTAGAGACCAACCCAAGTAAAGTTGAGGCCTTGACCACCTGGCCACAGCCCAAAAATCTAAAAGAACTGCAAAGATTCCTAGGATTCTGTGGTTATTATCAGCATTTCATTAAGGACTATTCAAGAGTGATCCGCCCTTTACTTAACCTTACTCAAGGGTATCCCCTCAACCCACAAAAGACACAAAAAGTCAGCGTCTCTCGAGACTGAAAGAGTGTATTTTCATCCAAGTGAAATATTTGGGGCCCGATGGACTCCTGTTTGTGAGACTGCTTTTCATGAGATCATATATCAACTTACCCATGCTCCAGTGCTGACCTATGCTGATCCAACAAAACCTTATGTCCTGCACTGATGCTAGCTTGCAAGGGTTGGGGGCTGTGTTGTACCAAGAGCACGATAATGGCCTGAGACCAGTGGCCTTTGCCAGTAGAAGCCTGACCTCATCCGAAAAGAACTATCCTGTACATAAGTTAGAGTTCCTAGCTTTGAAGTGGGCTATTGTTGACCAATTCCACAAGTACTTGTATGGGGCTAAGATATTAGTAAAGACTGACAATAATCCTTTGACCTATGTGCAGACTTCAGCTAAATTGGATGCCACTGGCCATAGGTGGCTTTCTGCATTATCTACATATGACTATGCTGTTGAATACAGAGCAGGCCTGAACCACATAGATGCTGATGCTCTCTCCCAGAGACCTGCTCCCCCGAATGACTGTGTCAGACTGTCAGAACCTGATATTAGAGCACTCTGCCAGAAGTTTGACAGGGAGGAACAAATCTCCATGGACGCAGTGGACTGTATGGTAGATTGTTTGGGACCCTCTGAGAATTGCATACCTGCTGCTTATTGCCACTTTTCTGCAATAGACATTGGTGCACTGCCTCAGCTGGACAATGACAGTATTCGGTGGGCTCTATCCCACAATCTCATGATCAAATCAGCTTTAGAAGCCCTCTATGCAGGGAAAGATGTGTCCAAATTATGTTCCACTGATCTAAGAACTGCATTGTTATACAAAGAAGGTCCTAAGTTGAAAATGATCAATAGACTGTTATACAGACAAGCAGTAGACAGATGGGGACAAGTAGACAAACAACAACTAATGCTGTCCACTGCCTTTTGAGACTTAGTACAGAGGTCCTTACACAACCACATGGGGCACCTTGGTATAGATAGAACACTTGACTTGATGAGATCCAGATTCTATTAGCCTAAGCTGATGTGGAGCAACACATTCAAACTTGTAGTCGCTGCTTACAGAGGAAAGCTTTGTCCCAGAGGGCTGCCCCCCTTGTTAACATCACCACCAGTGCACCCATGGAGCTGGTCTGTATTGATTTTCTGAGTTTGGAGTCAGATCAAAGAAATATTAGTAATGTGCTGGTGGTCACTGACCATTTTACAAGATATGCCCAAGCTTTCCCTACCAAGGACCAGAAGGCATCCATTGTGGCAAAAGTACTTGTAGAAACCTTTTTTGTTCACTATGGGGCTCCACAAAGAATCCATTCTGAACAAGGGAGAGACTTTGAGAGTCATGTGATCAATGAGATGCTTTCTCTGTGGGAATTGCGAAAGTCCAGAACCACCCCTTACCACCCGAAGGGGGACCCACAGCCTGAATGTTTCAACCGCACTTTGCTAGATGTGTTAGGCACCCTCCACCCAAAGGACAAGCCTAGATGGAGCCAACAAATTAGCAACCTGGTACATGCCTACAACTGCACCAAAAGTGATGCCACTGGGTTCTCCCCCTACCACCTGATGTTTGGAAGAGAAGTTTGACTGCCGGTAGATGTGTGTTTTGGGGTCTCTCTGATGGGGTTCAAGCTGACAACTATTTACAGTATGTGCAAAAGTTAAAGGCCAGCTAAATCATGCATACCAACTGGCTCAAACCATGGCTGCTAAAAAGAAATCTAGCCAACAAAGAAAGGTATGATAAAAGGTGAAAGCACAGGAACTCCAAGAGGGAGACCAGGTATTGCTAAGAAATCTGGGACTGCATGGCAAACATAAAATTGCTGACAGATGGCACCATCTCCCTCACATTGCAGTGGGCAAACTAGATGATCTGCCTGTGTGCAAAGTCAGGCCCAATAATAATTCAAAAGATGTTAAAAAAATGCATAGAGATCATTTACTGCCCATTGAACAAATCTTGATTGAGTCTGAGCCCCCAGAAAATGCTCCCTCTGGACCAGTGACCAGAGCTGCTGCTAAGAAGAAATCAAGAAAGTCTGCACCTACAGAAGCTGAGTTAAAGTGTCCCTCTCCACCAGTCCCAGTTGAACATGACTGTAGGTCCATGTCAGAGGAAAGTGAGTGTGGTTTTGAATACTACCCTTCTTACAAACTGAGTCAATTGTTTTGGTGCAATCCCCTAGTCAATCCTGGAGATGAAGCTGGGCCTTCTGGACTGTCTAAGCCCCCAGCTTTGTCCCTGGAGCCAATGCTCCCAGAAAGTGAAGTGCAAAGCATTAAGTCAGATGATATGGAACCATTGTGTATGGTTGAACTGTTTGAGCTTTCAGAGGAGGGAAATGATGGACTGGGACAAGCTGGTGATATACCAGAACAAGACGAGTGTGGTGAGTGCCCTGACAGTTCACTACCAGTATCAGAAAACTCTCCAAGTGAGCCAAGTATTGTGGATTCAGTGATTGCAACTCCTGGAGCTGAAAGTGCCCCAAGTTCTAGCCTCTCTACCCCAATGGAGACTCCCCTGACAAGTGAGGACAATGCTGAAAATGAGGCTCAGAGTGCAGAGACTGTAACAGTTCCCCCTAGAAAGACTGGTCAAGCTGTAAAGTCTGTGGTGCACCTCAGTTATGATTCCCCTGGGAGGCCTGTGGATTTGCCTCCCAATGTTGTCCATAAAGGAGTGTATGTGTCCCTAAGCTCATTGCCCAAACTGAACATCAGTGCTAACTCCAAGTTACTTGTGTTGCCCTTTAGGTATGGTGCCCCTGCCCCATCCAGCCCCAAGGTAGCTGATAGGAAAGGGCCCCCTCTCTTCAGGATTCATGTACAAGAGGTAATAATCTGAGTAATGGTACAATGTGTGTGTAATACTGTGTAAAGAGTGACGTACTGCAAAGTTTCAGAATTGTGTTTCTGGTAAAGTGATATATTGACTGATGATTACATGTATGAGCATAATGTGATACTGATGAAAATGTATATGGTTGTATTGAAACTTTTGGGAGTATTTGTAGCGTGAGCAAGCTTTCCCAGGGTGGGAAGGTGCCTTCCCTGCAAATGGGGGTTCCCAGAAGTCTTCCAGGAGTTTGCTTGAATGCTCCAAGTCTGGAGGTGTTCAGCGTTTAAGCTGCTTGAGTGTGAGTGCTTTTAGAGCCTCTGGTACTGTCTCTTTAAGAGCTGCCTGCTTGTGACCATAATTAATTGAGGAGGGGGACTGTGTGTTCTAATGCCCAAATCCCGCCCGGGCTGCTGCCAATTCACTCCATTTTTGCAGTCACTAAGAGTGCAAAGGGAGCCCATCTGTAAGCTGTAACTGTTTGCCTGTAATCATTTAGCAGCATTTGTGAGATTGCAGTTCATATAACCTGTTTTATTACAGCTGGGACTCTGTGTGTGTTTCCCATCTATGTTGGAATTGAACTGCTGAACTGGACCAATCAGCGTGGGGGACCTTTAAAATGGAACCTGCTGCTGGAAAATCAGAACTTGGACTCTTAAGTTAAACCTGCCACAATGGGACTGTATGGCAGATGCCTCTGGGAATTGTAGTTTGGACTTCAGCGCCTTTTTGCACCAACAGGGGGAGTCTGATTGTGAGTGACAGCCAAATCAGCCAACTGAACTGGGAGGAACTCAAAGGAAATGCCTGACTCTGTCTACTGGAAAGTCAGATCAGTTTGGGCAGTGAAGAGACAAGGAGCTGTGTGATTCTTCGGTGTGTAGTTTTAGCGCAGGAATCGCATGTAAGGCCCTAGGTTTGAGTCTGCAGCTTGTGCGGGCGCCTGTTCGGACTGAATCCGACCTGTGAAGAGATTCAAGGAGATCTGAAGAGTGGAAATCAGGCTCACCCTGTAGAAGACTGGAAAAATTGTTGAATAGCGTTCGGTCTGTCAGGAACTGAATCTGCTGTGTGTTCTCCCAGGTATTGTGCAGTAATTGCGATCGGGATAGAGAAGCAGCCAGCCTGGTATAGTACTTTCCTTTAGCGTGTAGATGTGTGCAGTGCTTGTGGGGAATCATGTTTCAAATCCCCTGTACAGTGAATTGAGTGCATGAAGCTGGAAGTAAACCCCAGCTTAATCCAGACTACATCCATCTGCTCTAAACTGCAGTGGGGTCCAGTCATAAGGACCTTGTCCACATGATCTGCTCCTCCTGGCAATCCAGGACAATCTGCCTTCCATCCAGTTCCCAGCACTGAGTTTGTGAGTACAAAGCAGGGTAGCTCCCTGCCATCTGTTTATCGAACTGCAAGTGTGTCATCTAATTGTTGTTTGTTTTTTTCATTTCTTCATGAACAGAGCCAACCGGCTCCGGATTACAATTTGGGTATTGTGCCAGTGTTTTTCCATCACAGAGCTCCAACCAGCTACACCAATCCTGGCTAGCCCCCCCCCCCATCCTGGGTACCCAGTGAAAGTGACAATTTGGGACTCTGAATATGCACACAGTACTATGATTATTAATGTATTTAACCTAATTAACCTGATTTCCCCCTGTCCTTGTTGCAGCTCCTTAAATAAATCAGATCTCTTTGTTTCAGCAAAGTTACACTGACTGAGGTATTTGTTTATGTTAAAGTATTGTACTGTGGTTTTTGCACTGTGTCATCTTGTTTTACAGGGGTTCCCCAGAGTCCAGTCGACAGTGTCAGTCCTGGGGGTAAGTGTACATTGTGAATATATTCCTGATGCATTGTGTGGGCCACTAGTGGGAAGAAAGGGGGGTCACAGTGTCCCAGAGGGCTGTGACCAAGCTAGTTTAACTACTGCAAACCCTGACCTCTGGGTGGAGGCACTTGCCATTGGACCTAGGCCCCTCACCCTGTTAGCAGTGAAGCAGGCGGGGTAGTAGCCTTTGGGATAGTGCCACCTAGGGGTTACACAAGGTAGGATTTATAAACACAACACTGGTAAAAAGCAATAAATATGGTTGTAACATGGCACTATTGAGAGGTGTAGGAGGGCTGCTGGCAATAGGCTGGACGGCATCATGTGGTGCAGGAGCAACACAGCATTATGAGATGATAATGCCGTGTTGCTCTTGCAGTGCCGAAAGTAGCCACGAGAAGCGAAATAGCGGTGTGTGAGTCGGACGCCGGTGAGAGAAAGAGCCACACAGCCAGCTAGGAGTGAGACAGTAGGAGAGGGAGGGAGCGGGGACAGGTACAGACGAGGGACATAGGCAGAAAGACGTAGGCAGCTCGAGGTACTGTAGTGAGGAAGCAGATGGCAGTGCAGTTTAGTTTATGTGGAGGAATGGACATGGAAGCATGGACCGATAGCGAGTTCGGAGAGGAGCTGGATGTGACTGGCAGCAGAGGGGGCACATGCAAGGAAGGTGCCTGAGGGGCCAAAAGACTTAGCGCCGAAGAAGAGAGGTACTAAGGTGAGGCATCTAGGCAGCCCATGCAGCGACACTGAGGATCTGGATGACGTGGGAGATGCAGTGGACATTAGCCCAGGTTACACCTGTGAGAGCCAAAGACATATTCAGATCTCACAGAAAGAGCTGGATGACTTGCAGAGGAGAAAAGTGGTGCAGAACACAACCAAGAACACAGAGTGGGCATGTAATGTGTTTTCTGACTGGCTCAGAGCCAAAAATATGTCAGTAGACATAGGGACAGTGACAGTTGAGAGGCTGAGTGCTATTCTGAGGCAGTTCTATGGCTCTGTGAGGGCAGAGGATGGGGAGCAATACAGCATCAGCTCCTTCTGTGGGCTGAGAGCAGGGCTTAACAGGTATATCAACAGTGTGGCGGTGAGGCGAAATGTCAATATCATGGCCAATCCCCGCTTTCAAGGGGCGAATAATGTGTTTGTTGCCATGGTAAAGCAGTATAAGAGACAGGGCAAAGACACTGCAAAACACCATCCTGCTATAAGAGACAAGAACCTGGAGAGAATAAGGGACCCTCAGCACCTCAACCCAGAAACTGCACAGGGGCTGGTGAAGAGGTTGTGGTTTGAGCTGCACTGGGGCTTTCCAGAAGAGGATGGGAGGGGTTAAGGGAGTTGACACAGAGATCATTTGAGGTGGCAGAGGATGATATGGGTCAGGAGTATATCACCCTCTCATTCAATGAGGTGAAGAAAAATCATAGGCGGCCAGAGGAAAGGAACAGACAGGCACTGAGAGGTCTGCTGTATTCACAGAGAGACTCTAGGGACTGCCCAGTGGCACTGTTTAAAGAGTACATGAGCCGGTGCCCTACGTCTGCACCTGCCTTCTACCTGCACCCCATTAAACAGGCACAGAGAGTGTTAGACCAGAAGGAGATATGGTACTCTAGGCAGTCGATGGGTAGAAATTTCCTCGGGGAAATGATGTCGAAGATATCTGAGGAAGCAGGCCTCAGCAGACGCTATACAAACCATAGCATCAGGAGCACTGCTGTCCAGATGCTCTCACAGGCAGGAGTGCCAACTCGTGAGATCATGTCTGTGACAGGGCACAGGTGTGAGAGCAGCATACAGAACTATTGGTCACCCATGCAACAGGACAGAGAAAGATGGTCCAGCATCCTGTCTGTCCCAAAAGCAAAGTCTATCCAGGTGCCGACACCGCCGGCGAGCGTGAGCTACGAAGCGACCAGCTGTCAGACCCATGGCCATCCTGCAGTGGACAACATAGATGACAGCCTGATACTACAGTACTGCTTCACGGACGGAGATGGAAATGACCGTGGGGGCACGGAGTGTGAGCGAGCACAGGAGGGCGCCAGGCACCGGATACCAGAGCCTCAGACCCCATGAGTTTGGGATGACACCCACTGGGTGGGACGCACAGCCCAGCACTAGTCGTGGCACGGAGCACCACGGGGACACAGCCAGCAGCCAGGAGGAGCCATGGGGGTGCAGCGACAGAGACAGTTCTTGCCCCGGCGGCAACCTCGCCAGAGGTGAGGGGCATGCATCGGAGGCTGCGGCAAAGCAAGCAGCAGAACACCGCACAGGGCATCAGGAGCCAGCAGCAGTGAAACAAAGATGCACTCACCTGGAACCCAAGCAACAGGGTGAGCCAGGAAGCTGCGGGGGGGGGGGGCTCACAAGAGCAGGAGCCACATCCGCTTCCGCATCCACCTGCCACACTTTTACCGTGCACGGGACTGTGAATTTTGACTATGGAGTCACCGGGAGCCAAGGACACTGTACCAGACATGAGCTGTAATGGCAGAGAGGTAGGGAAGTGTGCAGCCGCGAAGTGGGCGGGCAGACCGGGGCAAGGACTAGAAACACACACCTTCAGTGATGATACAGGCATGCAAATAAGAGACTGGCCAGCCACGCACAGGTCCCAGTGAAGCAAACTGTGGTTCTCTGAGGCAGGCTGTGAGGGAAACGGCCACTCTGAAGCATGGGAGATGTGTTCCGATCATCAAGCTAGGAACTCTATGTCCATATACCGAAAGCAGTTTTGACCCACATCTGTATGTAACACAGCACTGTGATGAAATCTGAAAGCAAGATTAAAGATCACAGTAATTTCTGCAATTGCCGTTGTGTTTATTGTGAATAAAGTAGTACACTGTGTAGCCTGCGCCACCACCGAGTATGTCCGTGTTACAAGCGCATTAATCCCTGCTGAAGGTGGCATCTAATGGGGAGTTAATGCATGGTTGGGGCCGTTGTCCGCCCTCGGCCTCCGACCTCATGCCACAACGGCCCCAACCATGCATTAACTCCCCATTAGATGCCATCTTCAGTGGGGATTAATGCTTACTTAGTGTACAATGACAGGAGAGAGAGGATTATTAAGAGGGCCGGGTTGAGGATTAATAGAAGCCGGGGATGGAGGAGGGTTAGAAAGAGTAAGGGGGAATAAGATATAGTTAGAAAGTCTGAGATGGAAGAGAGTAATGAGAACAGGTAGAGAAATCACATAGTTTAGCAGCAGTATACATTTTGCAAGCTAAGTTTCAGTCCTGACTAGAACTAGTACCAGAGGAGTCAAAGAGCATGGAACAAACATAGGGGTAGGGGAGAGGCTTACAAATATCTTTTATTTTCGATGCAGCTAGCACTTTATACAGATTAACTGAGATGATGCTAGTTAATTTCAGTATGGATTGGAGTTGGTTCCATATAGTAGGAAGAGCATGTGAAATAGCTAGTTTGCCAAAGGTGGTACGAGTCCTTGGCACGACAAGCAGGATGAAGTCTGATTTCTTAAGAGAATAGACACTGCGAGAAATGCAGATAAGAAATGTTAGGTAGCTCGGGAGTTTGTGCAGAAGTAACTTAAGGTCCAGATACCAGCATGAAGCAGGCGTCTAGTGGTGAATGATGTCCAACCAACAGTTGCGTACAGATCACAATGGTGAGTTTGGTATGGGGAGCTGGAGATGAACCGTAGAGCACGGTGATAGAAGACATCCAGCTTGTTTAGACTTGAGATTGCAGAGGAGTTATAGATTAAATCTCCATAATCAAGTAAGGGAAGGAATGTGGCCTGAACAAGCCTGGTTCGAGTCTCAAGAGGGAAGAGAGACCTATTTCTATAAAAGAATCCAAGCCTGGCTTTAAACATTCTGGTTAAGTCTTCAATATGGTCATTAAAAGAGAGCTTATTATCTATCCAAATACCAAGATATTTACATTTGGGAACGACTTCCAAAGATTTGCCTAAAGAGGTAACAACAAAGTCTTTCGGAAGGACAGGGAGGGTGCCAGAGGAAGTACTACAAGAGAAAATCATTGCCTTAGTTTTCTTAGCATTAAGGAGAAGCTTGGCTTTTATTAGATTATTTTCAAGCTGAGCAAAGTCAGCTTGTAGCATGTCCCTAACTTCAGATAGAGTTGAGCCAGAGGTATACAGCATGGGGTCATAATGTCGCAAGACATTATGCCGCATGGCTAAATCGAGCTGCCAATACAACGTGATTTATGCCATGAGCATAACTCTTTTTTCTGTGGGGGGGTTCCGCCCCCACGCACCCCCCCGTTGCAGGGTGATGCACCCCCCAGACCCCCCCCCACTAAAGGTTCTTAACTCCAGGGAGGGCCAACTATGGGTGGGTACCAAAAAGCCTTTAAAAAAATAACATTTCTGGGACCAGGAATCAAACCCAGTCCCAGACGCAGTGCCTGGGTTTCTGCTGCTGTGGCTCTGTCCAGTGAGCCACAGCAGTTGCTCGGTGGAACCCACTCCCAGAAGAGGTCTCATCCTCTGCCTGGGAGTGTATGTATGGTGCAATACCGCGTACAGCAGTATATGCGGTATTGTGCCATTCGCTGTCCTAGACAGCGCTATTTCGGGTTAGCTATAATGTCGTACGCACATTATGACCTGGTACGGGGGACATACAGTACTGTGTTGTCTGCAAAGAAGTGCAGTTGAAATTGGTTATGTAAGAGTCAAGATCGTTGATGTACCAAGAGAAAAGGATCGGGCCTAGAATGGAGCCTTGGGGGACTCCCCTGGCAATTGGCAAGGAGGCTGAGAATAGACCATCAGCTTTGACTTTCTGTGTCCTCCCTGATAGATAACTGGTAAACCGCTGTGCGGTGGACAGAGTGGCACCTAAATTAGTAAGGCAAGTAACTAAGAGGTTGTGGTCAATGGTGTCAAACACTTTACTGAAGTCTAAGAAGACTGCACCAATAATCTTCTTGGCATCCACAGCAGAGACCCAGTCATTAGTGACTTTAGCCAATGCTGTGATAGTGCTGTGATTAGGCCGGAAACAGGATTATGCTGGATTTAGGAGAGAAAAGGTTTCAATATGAAGTTTTAATTGGTTATAGATCAATTTTTCAATGGTTTTAGAGAGGATATTTAAGATGGAGATGGGTCTATAGTTATTTGGATCGCATTGGTTCCCCGATTTGAATAGGGGAAGGATGTGGGTAGATTTCCAACAAGACAGAACTGTGGCAGAAGTGATGGAGAGATTGAAAATATGAAGAATGGGGGCAGTGAGATGGGCATGGCCTAGTCTTAGGAAGAAAGGTTTGAGTCCATCATCCCATGCAATTTTTCTGGTATCTAGGTTAAGGAGTGAATCTTCAACTTCTTTATAGTTGAACGTACACAGCTGAAAGGGACATAATGAGGTGCAGGTTGAGGGGGTGAAGCTAGCTTAACTATTCACAAGGCCAGCATAAGGTGAGGAGTCAAAGGCTCGGCCAGCAGTAACAAGCTGGGAGTTAAGTTCTTCAAGGATTTGAGAATGACTTTCCACCACCCTACAATTGGTGAGTATCTTAGTTGGAATGGAGAGAGCAGAGGGCCGTCCTTCAACAGATGTATGTGTCCTCCAGGTTTTGTGGAAATTCTCGTTTGCCTGTTCAAGGGTAGAGACACAGAAGTTTGCTTTGGCAGAGCGAATGCTTTTTACACAGGCATTCCTAGCTGTTCTGAGGGCCTGCCAATCTGCAGAGCTCTTGGTATGCCTAGCCTGAGCCCAAATCTTGTCACGGTTTGTAAGTACTGCCTTATGTTCTGAGGTAAACCAGGGGTGAGAGGTGTTACACACCCTGACTTTGATAAAGGGGGCATGCTTATTTGCCAGAGTGGCTAGGTTGTCGTTAAGGACAGAGACAGCCTCATCGGCAGTTTTGGCAAGGCAAATATCTTGCCATCTGGCCTTACCTAAGTCAGAAAGGAAATTTACTGTGTTGAACTTACAAAAAGACTGTTTTGTTAAGAGTTTGGGCTGATGTCAGGCCTTAGCTTGAGATCTTGTGCATACAACAACTCCATGGTCACTCATGTCATTGTAGAAAACTTCTGAGTGTAAGATTTTATGAGGATGAGTGGTTAATATAACATCTAGGAGGGAGCTATTGGCAGTGTTCAAGGTATTCTATCATATACCCCCCTCTCCCTCCTCTCTTCCAGGGTGTACATATTGAGATTCCTTAGTCTTCCTCATAGGACTTCTGATACAACCGCTGCACCATTTCAGCTGCCCTCCTCCAGACAGAAATTTAGAAATTGCAGGTGAGTAAGGACCGCTAGGACCATCCAGTCTGCCCGTACGCCCTATACATTGTATGTGGCCACTGATCCTATGTGATCAATGGCTTTTGATCACTCCCTCCCCTCTCAAGCTTCCCCTGTGCCTGTCCTAGGCATGCTTAAACCCCTCCACTGTGCTTGACCCCACTACCATCTGGGGCAGACTATTCCAAGTGTCGACTACCCTTTCTGTGTAGAAAAACTTCCTCTCATTACCTCTTAATCTACCTCCTTCCAATTTCATATTGTACCCCCTTGTTTTAGTACTTTTTCTACATTGGAAAAGGTCCCCCACCTCCACCTTGCTTATGCCCTTGAGGTACTTGAAAGTCCCAGTCATGTCCCTCGCTGTCTCCTCTCCTCCATTGAGTACATATTGAGGTTCCTTAGTCTCTCTTCATATGTTTTGTGGTGCAAGCCCTGCACCATCTTTGTTGCCCTTCTCTGGATAGTCTCCACCTTATCTATGTCCTTGCAGAGGTGTAGCCTCCAGAACTGCATGCAGTACTCCAGGTGAGGCCTTACCAATGTTTTATACAACGGCATCACCACCACCCGCCTCCTGCTAGTGATACCCCTGCCTATGCACCCCAGCATGCCACTGGCCTTCCCTGCCACCTTTGTGCACTGCTTTGATACCTTAAGGTCATCAGAGATGATAACTCCTAGGTCCCTTTCCTCTTTGGTGACAGTCAGCTCCCCACCCCAACCTGTAGCTCTCCCCAGGTTTCCCTCTACCCAGGCGCATTATTTTGCTCTTCTTTGCATTGAACCTCAGTTGCTACATCTCTGACCGTCTGTCAAGCTTCTCCAGGTCCCTCTTCATTTTCTGCACCCCTTCTGGAGTATCCACCCTGTTGCTGATCTTAGTGTCATCTGCAAACAGGCAGACAGCCATCACCCTGCCTATGTCCTTCTTGAGATGTGGTCTCCATAACTGGGCACAGTACTCCAGGTGAGATCTCACCTATTATCTATACATTAGCAACACCATCTCCCTTCTCCAGCTGAAAATATCCATCCCTATGCACCCCAGCATTCCACTGGCCTTATCTACTGCCTTGTCACCTTGAGGTCATCAAATATGATTACTCCCAGGTCTCGTTCCTGTTTGGTGACCATCACTACTTCTCCCCCATATTAAACTCTGCCTCCAGGTTTCTGTGCCCTAGGTGCATGATTCTGCACTTTTTCACCTTGAAACCCAGCCACCATACTTTTGACCACTACTCTAGTTTTCCCAGGTCTCTGCTCATTCTCTCTCTAGCCACTCTGGGGTGTCCATTGTATTGAAGATTTTGGTGTCATCTGCAAAGAGGCATACCTTCCCATTCAGCTCCTCTTCAGTGTCACTTATAAAACTATTAAAGAGGACTAGATTCAGTACTGACCCCCTGAGGTACCCTGCTGGTCACTCTCCCCTCCCTTGTGTGAGTTCCATTTACCACCACTCTCTGTCGCCTATCCTTCAACCAATTTGTACCCAATTTACCACCCTAGGTCCCACCCCCAAACTGCCCAGTTTCCTCATGAGCCTTCTATGTGGTACGTGTCAAAGGCCTGGCTAAAGTCTAAGTAGGTCACACTCACCTCAAGCAAATCTATCAGGTTCAACTGACATGACCTCCCCACTGTGAACCCATGCTGCCTCAGATCTTGAAACCTGCTGGATTCAAGATACTCCTCAAAACACAGGGTGGAATTTGTCTCCGTGCCCACAGTTGTTCCCTAGAGATTGGGTGTTCTTGAATAGCTATAACTAAGGGTTCAATATCTAAGATGAATTTATTTATTGAATGTTTCACCAGGAAGGCACACTGAGTGACAAGTTGCTCATTTCCCGGTGTGACCTGGGGAGAAGGAGAACAATAGGAATGAGACATTAAACATTCAAGTTACAAGATCAACATTAACATACAGTTGTAAGGCAGGTGTTACAGTGTTACACATAATAGGTAGAAAGAGTGGACAATAATAAGTGCAGGGTTGATAAGTAAACAAGAGCTTACATGAAAGAAAGGGGGGAAAGGTGAGGAAGGGGTGAGGTGGGTGGAGGGGGATGAGTCGTGTCCCTGGAGACCCCTTCAGGATGTGAGGAACCCTGCAAGGGGCCGGGGGGACCAGAGAGAAGGGGATAAGGCAGTGTCCCAAAGAGAACCTTCAGGATGTGGGAAACCTGTAAGAGGGCTGTGGGGCTAGATAGAAAGGGGGATAAGACTGTAGGAATTTGAAGAGGGAGGAAAGAGAAGGAGGAGGTGTGACTTAATGTTAGGAGGGGGAATAAGACCTAACCCAAGAGAGGACCCTTCAGGATGCAGGGTACCCTGTAAGGGGGTTGGAGGGTTGGAGAAGGTCAGTAGATAGGGATTAAGAGAGTGATAGGAGAGGGAGTGAATGAGAACTGAACACTTGAGGGGAAGAGAGTTTGCATCTTTGGAAAGGATGGGGCCTAATCAATAGTCCATCAGGATGCATTGACCCTTCTAGTAGTCATGGAAAGCCAAGATAGTGGCTAGACAGAACAGGGGAGATATGCTTAGGCTCAGTATGACCCCTTCAGGATGCTGAGAACCCTGCAAGGGAACTGTGATGGCTAGGGAGACAGGTAGATGGGGTGGGGAAAGAGAGGAGACAAAACTAGGTGCAGTAGGACCCCCCTCAGGATGCTGGGAACCCTGCAAGGGGGACTGCGAAGACTATGGAGAAAGGTAGATGAGGGAGAGAAAGGAGAGGAGACAAGCCTAGGACCCCTTCAGGATGCTAAGAACCCTGCAAGGGGACTGCAAAGGCTAGGGAGAAAACGTAGAATGGGGGGAAGGAGAAGAGATATGCCTAGGCACAGTAGGGCCCCTTCAGGATGCTGAGAAACCCGCAAGGGGACTGCAAAGGATAGGGGGACAGGTAGATGGTGGATGAGAAAGGAGAGGAGACTAGCCTAGATGCAGTAGGACCCCTTTAGGATGATAAGAACCCTGCAAGATGACTGCAAGTCTAGGGAGATAGGAGGGATGGTGGGGAAAGGGAGTAGATGAGAGATACAAGATCTTTGGGTGGTAGAAGAGGGGCCCATGGAGAGCATTTAGGGTTTCTTACATTCTGTGAGAGATCAACGGAGGCCAGTAAGGGGGAGTAATTTGGGGGAAGGGTAAGAGAGCTAGAAATTTGGGGGGGGGGTGAGGGTGCACAGGGTAAAATGAAGGTGCCAGTAGAGGGGTAGGGTTTGTCCAGGGCTTAGAGGAGGGAATTAGGGAGGAACATAGCAGGAGCAGCTAGGTGCAAGGTAATTATTGAGGGCAGAGCTGATGGAGTAGGTGAAGGATGAGTGCCAGATTTGAAGGGGGAGGGAATTCCACATTTTTGGGAGGTGGTAAGAGTAACCGGATTGGCCGATTTGGATGGCTCTGCAGGGGACTACCAGGGTGCAGTATTTGGTTAATCTAAGAGAATGGGAGGATGGGGGTGTTATAAAGGAGGAGGTGAAGTAGGAAGGGAGCTCACCCACCCAGTACTTGGAGGTGAATTTAGCACAGTGGGAGAGTCGCCAATTTGTAAGAGAGGGGAAGGATAGGCATGATAAAGATCGCACTGTGGGTGCGAGAGAGGGCATCCAGGGCAAACAGCAGAAGGAATTGAAGATGGTGTCCAGTCTGGCCAGGGAGGACTTAGGGGCAACACCATAGACTACATCACAGTAGTCAAAAATGGGCAATATCATCTTCTGAACAAGTGATGAATAACATGGAGGACAGTGGGTATCCCTATTCGGTCCCCTTATGAGCTGAAAAGTGGGGAGAGAAGGTTATTACTCAGCATCTGTGTCTCTGGGGAGGAGCAAAGGGTCTGGATTCAGCCAAGGAAAATAAACCCAATTCCCATGCGTTTGAACACTTGGAAATGGAAACCTCACTCCACTGAGTTGAACACCTTTTCAAAATCTATGGCAACTACTGCAGATGGAGTATGAGGTTTTGAGCTGAACACAAAATGTTTACTAGGAATCTGAGGTGGTTAGAAGCCAGGCACCCCTGTACAAAGCACACCTGGGAAGGATGGATCAAACAGGAAAGGACTGAATCCAAATGGCATGCAAAAGCCTTCGCCAAGATCTTGATGTCCATGTGTATTAAGTAGTAGGGTGATATCTAGCCAGAAGGAGAGGACCCTTCCTGTCCTTAGGAAGAACTGTAATAATGTCTTCCCTAAGAGTGGGGGGAGGGCTGCTGAGTCATGAGACGCCACATACACCCTACAAAGTATAGGAGCCAGCTGTGCCTTCAAGTGGTGGTAACAGCCTGTGGGAAGGCCATCACCTCACTGTGCTTTCCCTGAGGAAAGCGTAGTGATTGACCCTTCCACCTTAAAGGATGACAGAGGTGCTTCCAAACTAGCCAACTGCTCCAGAGATAGAGTGGGTGAGGTCAGGAAGGAGAAAAAGGCCTCCATGCAGGAGTTGGATGGTTGACCTGATGTAGAATACAGGGTTTTGTAGAAATCCCACATAATCACATTTAGGCTGATAGTTTTGAGATGTGTCCAGCCCTGGGCATCCTTAAGTGCAGTGATATACTGTAGCTCTCTGCCTGCTGTTTAAGTAAATGATAGGTGAGCAGTTTACCTGTTTTTTACCCCTCTACTATATCTGGTACTCCATATACTCCATAAGGCAGGTTCAGCCTTACAAGAAAATAGGGCATCTAACTGCAGATGGAGAGCTGCTATTTCTACCTTGAGGGCTTTCCTTACCACTCAAGGAGGGGTAGTGTCTTGGTTAAGTCAAGATCACACAGCCTTAAGCTGAAATTCTAATGCAACAATCTTTGCTTCCCACACCTTTCAGCACACAGCTGCATAAAAATATAGTGGCCCTTCTAATTGTGGCTTTATAGGCCTCCCATATAGTACCATTCACTGTTTTGCCAGTGTTATTGAAATAAAAGAATGAGATGGTTTCCATTCCAAGAATCACAGGTCTCGAAACAGGAGTGGATTCAGCCTCCAGGAACAGGATTTTGGCTGGGCTGGACCCCATAGCAAGGTAAGAGACACAGGAGCATGATCTGATATCTTGATCAGATGACTCACCAACTAAAAAGTCACCTTGGCCGCTGGTCTGCATCCTGACAGCTGGCAAGATGACCGCCTATGTTCTTTGCTCTGACTAACCCATGACACAATCCTTCACCATCTGTAGCTGTACCAATTGGACCTATAACCTAATTGACAGCCTTTTCATCAGCACTTTCCTCTCGTCCTGTAGTTCATCTCCCAGACTGGATCATTTCACTTTCTGGCTATATTTCCTCACTGAAAGCTCTGGGTACTGACATCCTCACTAGGTGTGAGAAACCTTCTCGAAGAATGGTGACCTCCAACTCCCCTCAAGGACTCTAGCCTGCAAGATATTAAAGTGATGTTCAAAACCAGCATCACACAAATGGACAAGCTTGAAATAGCTTCACAAAGAACCACTGTAGGCACAATTAATCTCTCACATTGCCTCAAAATTTCTGAACAACGAACAGCTGACACAGAGAATTGGATGGACTGCATCATGGCATACATAAGAACACAGGACAGAATGATAAGGCTACTGTGAGACCAGGTTGAGGACTTAGAGAACAGAAACTAGAGGAATAACTTAAGATTTGTTGGCTTCCAGGAGGCAAGAGTGCTATTAAATTTCTCCAATCTACTCTACATTGCACGACCAGCTTGGATGGCGATAGTATGACTCTCTCGAAATAGATCGGGACCACCACTCCCTTGCACCAAAACCACCGGCAGGGGATTCATCCCTGACTGATACTTGCAAGATTCCTACGGTTCTCCGTCAGGGAGGAGATCTTGCAAGAGGCCCAAGAAAAAAGGGAACTGTAATGGAATGGTCATAAATTTCAAATCTTCACTGATTTCTCTTAGGCCCTATCAGAAAAGTGATGAGCCTTCGCTATGGGCTGCAGAGTTTGCACGGAGCTTGGCCTGCAGTCTACCCTGCATTGTCTAGCTGTCCTCAGGATCAACATCAATGTGGTCCCCTGCTCTTTTGATTCCCCCAAAGCTGCAGAAACTTTTCTAGCCAAGCAAGCTCCACAGCTCAACTGGGGAAAGTTCTGACCAACTTCCAGAAGGCCAAGGACTCAATCGGCTTCTCCAGGAATGGTCACTTCACCACCCTACAGTGGCCCATCTCCCCTGGCTAAGCCCCTGGGCTCTCCATTACCATCACCTCCGACAGATGAGGATCCGAGACTCCCCCTCCCTCCACAAGCAGAGCAGATGGAACAAACAGAGGAAATCTGAGGCAGGGAGATGAAAAGATCAGTCCCCATGCTTTCTATCCTGCAGTAGAAGCCACAGTAAGGACTCCTGTTCATCCTCTGGCTCAGCCTATGTGAATTTTGAGGGGAACAGATTTGCTACATTGGTGAAATCCCAAATTGAAGAGTGGGCCATCACTTCCACTCAGCCAGTGACAACAAATGCAGACGGAGAGGCACAAGAACAAACCCCAAATCTTGGCCTGATATTGCTACTCACACAAACCTGCCATCTAGCAACACAACTAGTGCAGAGGAGAAAGCACAGACTCACCGCAAGGACAGCACTCAATGCTTTACCTGATGGACTGGGCTTTCCACTATTGTTTCTTGCTGGTAACTCCACCAGCTTCTGGTCTGTCCGAGTGAAAATAATGCTCTCCTTGGCCCAGCTGTCTTACTATTACAGACTTACACCCTTCTCCTAGTGCTCTGATCTTTCACAGGAGAGGAGCCGAGCCAGGTCAGTCTGGAGTCCTCTCCAGTTAAGTCCTTGTCTCCCCTTAAAGGAGCATGGTTAGGAAAAGGGGCAGGAATCTCTAGTTGGGTATGTGGAGTTCATGTCCCCTTTAAGGTATTGTTTATCAAACTTTGGCACTCTTCTCAAATTATCTGTGTGGTTTGAGTTTTTTTCTCCCTGCATTCCATTCTGATGCTAATTTCAGGCTATGACTGTATGCTGCATCCTTGAAATGCAATTGTGTACTGAAAAGGAACTTTGCTGTTGTTCCCACTAAGCACTGTTTATATGCAGGCTGTAGCAGACTCAGTTTGGGGGGGTGGGCAGAGTCTTTTCCCTATGTTTATCTACGGTAAAGTCCTCCAAGTTTTTAAACCTAATATAGCCCACATAAGATGAAGCTATCACCCCACTATCAGTCAAGCACTGCTCTTGCCTAGTTGCTGATAAGTTGTGCCATGCTTAACTGTGGCACCTGAGTTTATACAAACTGCCAAAATAAGAAGGTGGACAAATTCTGTACTGTAATATACATATGTTTTAAATGCTTTCACAAAATAAATGCTACTGTGCTTTTATCTAACTGACTAGGCTACTACTGATACACCAGCGGGGGGCCAGGTACCAATAGTTTTCATAAGTGTACTGAGTTTCAGAATCCTAGATTAAAAGGGGGTGAGTTTGTGGGTGGTCAAATATTTAATTGAAATTTAATTTTCAGTTATTTCCATCTAACTTAAAAAAATCTTATACAAATTTCCCCATAATGTCAGGATTTAGAGAAACATGCAACATGGGTATGTGCACCATGTTTTAAGTAGGCTCTACAATGCCAGTTCGACAACTTATTAGTCGACCAGCATCACAGCAGCGGGCTCCATGTCGACCGTGATTTGTAATCAGCAGGGAGCCAGGTACATAGGACTGTGTTTTTTCTTTGAGAGGCTTTGCCCCCATATGGTGGGTTCTGCCCCCTGCATCCCCGTACTTATGGATTCCAACTTCAAGTCAGAGTTGGTTCAGGGATGGGGTGCAGGATGGGGAAAAGTGTTGCCGGGTCCCAAGCAAACTTCTACATTGACATGTCACCGTTGTCGATATCGTCATATGCCTCTGTAGAAGTGCCACTGTAAGGGGGGTATACCTTTTAAGTATCAAGCTTTAAAGGGGGCTATGCTATAGGTAGCCAAACATTTTGCCAAGATTTTGATTTTAGTTATTTTAGTGTCATTTTGAAAGAATTCACCAAAATGTCATAAAATTGTGCAGTTAAAAGGGGTATTACTACATTTATATATGTACATAGTTTCAGATTTCTAGCTCCAAAGGAGCCTGATTTATATGCAGATAAAGATTTTCACAGAATATCCCACATAAAAATAAAATGGCAGACTTTGACCACCTACAATTTTGAGCCAATACAACCTAATGCCATGATGTGTGGCACACTGTTAGAGAAACTATTAACACGTGATCATGCCAAACTTTGGATCTTTAGCTCAGTTGATGGTTGAGTTGTGACCAAATTAATAAATTTCAAAAATTCAACAACATTCCAGCGAGATTCTGTGAAATGTAACTGAATTTCATGGAATTCCATTGAAATTCACAAGTTCAGAATTTTCTCATTCCACACTGCTCTACAACACAGCTCACAGTACTATTCAAAGAAACAACAGATAGGGATAATGAGGGAAGGAGGATTTTGGAGGAGGAGGAAAAGAGGAAAGAGAAAGGGAAAAAGAAAAGGCCTGCCTACCGGCTGTACTTGAGACCAGTTCCCCACTGCAGAGGATTCACAAACATGACTCACTGAGCTGAGCCCAAACAGCTACAGTGGGAATAAGAGGCACTGGCACTAGTAAAAATGAAAACTTCTGCAAATTAGCAAATGAACAGATGAGAATCTAAAACTAAGGCCCAAATAGAATAAAAACATACTCTGGTCAGAGCCAAAACAGCTGCTAATGAATTAATCTGACAAAGGGTATAGAATTAATGTATGGATTGGATGATTGTAGTCAATAGTCACACACATGCACACCTTCCCCCCAACACACATACCTCAGCAACAGCCAGGTAGAAAGTGTGATCCCTCACTTGCACTAACAATTTAATTAAAAAATAATATGTCTGCTATTTACAGAATACATGAAGTAAAATAATTCTAAGATCTCATCCAAACGGTATGCATTTTGAAAAGTCTACTGCCTTCAATCAGAAATTCTCAATAGATTAAATAACTATGGGGTATTTTTGTTCTTGGAGTATGGCACAAAAAACTGATGTTGTGCCGGGTTCTGCTGTTCATATACACAGAGTTCATTTATTTGCTTGCTCATACTTACCCTGGAATGCCATGGTGAATATTTATTTATTGAATTTTGATAAAAAGGTGGGCCCACTGGGATATTACTGGCCCTTTTTCAAGAGTGACCCGGAAAGAGCAACACAAACAAATTACAAACAATTTACAGTATATTTACAGAGACAGGGAGGAGTGTATTTATAGACCGTTTTGTGCATGAGGCAGAGAGTGGGAAAAAAAAGCTTTGATTCATAGGTCAACCAACCTAAGGAAGCAAGGACATCACAGTGATGTGTTTAGGCATTGACCTCCAAGGCGAATCTACCCACCCTGTGATAGGTCAGTTTAAGATGAGACAGGACATTAGAGTTTGCAGTTAGCAAAAAAGGTGCACAGTAGCTTATTAGGGGGAGGAATGAAGCAGCTGCGATCCTATGGTGAGAGGTCAATGTGAGGAAATGATGGATCCAGTAAAGCATGCCAATCTTTTGGTTTATAGATTTGGTGATGAGAGTGACATGAGTGTCAAGAGTGAGTGCAGTATCAAGGGTGACTCCCAGGTATTTAAAAGATTGAACCGATTCTGGGACATCACCATTGCGGGTAAGGATTACAAGGTGGGGATTGATAAGCGGAAAGGATTGAGGATGGAGAAACAGCATACTCTTAGTTTTTTTTTTTGTGTTCAGAACTAATTGATGTTCAAGGAACCAGTCCTCGAGAGCACGCAAATCACAGGCTAAATTGTCATTAATCCACCCAGTGTCAGAGGAGGAGCGGTAGATAATGGCATCATCTGGATATAGATGTACAGAGGCCCTTCCACAGTGGATAGGTAGCTCGTTAATGAAGAGGGAGAGTAGGAGAGGGTCCAGGATAAAGCCCTGAGGTACTCCATGAGAAACTAGTCTGAGGTCAGATAAAGTGCCAGCCCACTTGACCCTTTGAAAAAGATTAGAAAGACAGCTCTGGACCCAGAGCAGGGCATTGGAGTTCAGCCCAAGTTGATGTAGCCGACAGAACAGCAGACCATAGTTGACCTAGTCAAAGGCTTTGGTCAGGTTGACAAAAATAGCCCCTGTGACCAGGCCTTGGTCCATGGCCTGAAATATATCAGAGGTGACTTTGGTTAAGGCAGTAAGGGTGCTATGGATTTTCCAGAAACCGTGCTGGAAGGGGGATAGCATATGATGTAATTCGGGATAGTCCTGTAGCTGGTCGTATAGAACACATTCCTGTATTTTGGCAAGTGGACAGAGGATAGAGATTAGCCTGTAATTCTCAACAGGGGTATTTGGGCCACCCTTACACACTGGAACAACCACAGCAATTTTCCACTTATCCAGGACAACGCACGAGATGAAGGACCAGTTGAAAAGGGTGAGCTACAGCAGCAGACCCCAATTTAAGAAATCTAGATTTAAGGGCATCAAAGCCGGGGTATCCATCAGCTTTCAGACTGACAAGTAGTCGGTAGACTTTCTTAAAGGTGATGAGTTTCAGATGAAGGCAGGATGGGCCCCAAGGCTGACTGTAGTGAGGGGAGTCAGGAGGAATGGGTGGCGGGGAATTGTTGAATTGTGAAGTGTAACTATGAAGGTTAGTGAAGAATTAATTGAAGTCAGAGGCAATGGACAGGGGGTAAGAGAGGGCAGTGCCCAGTATGGTAATAGAGCTGGGGACTTCTGCGGTCTCACCCTTGATCAGTGAGTTCACTTGCCTCTAGAATTCCCTTGGATTGCAAATATTCTCTGTTTAGATAGACCTGTAATGGAGGTGCTTGGCCGAATTAATGTTGCTCTTACACTTGTTTCTGAGCTGCCTGTAGACTTGCCAGTCTGCAGATAACCCACTACGTTTATATCTCTGCTAGGCTTTATCTCTGGAAGACATGAGTATTCTAAGCTCACTGGTAAGCCAAGGGGCTTTTAGCCCTTTAGACCTACACTTTTTCAATGGAGCATGAATATTGACTACAGCAGTGAAGGTTGATATAAAGAAGTCAGGAGCCTGGTTAATGTCAGGGAGTGTATTGATGGAACCCCAGTTGGCTTCCTCAAGGTAAGCAACAAAGGCACAATTGTCAAAATGTGACATTTCCCATACCTGGGAGATCTTTGCGGGGGCTTAGGGAAGTTGCGCCAAACGCAGTAGGTGGGGGAATGATCACTAATGCTGTCAGGGAGAACACCTACATCCTTAACCTAGTAACCAAACTGATAATCACCCAGTCAAGCAGGAAGTGGTTGCCAGTTTTAGTAGTAATTCAAGTCGGTTCATTAATTAGCTGGACTAGATTGCTGTCCACAAGTACACTATGTACCTTATCCGAGCGTGGGTTCAACCAGTCAATGTTGAAGTCACCACACAGTATAAGGTCATGATGTGGGAGGTTGGCAAGAGAGGAAATGAAGGAAGGAAGGAAGGTATTGACTTCCTTAGGGGCAGATAAGCACACCCCACAGTTAATTTCTTAGAGGAGCCAAGGGCCAGAGATATGAATAAAGATTCCACTACTTGGGGGCTGGGACAAGTCAAAATAATCTCAGTGGCGAGCAGGTCAGATCTGACAAACATAAGGACCCCACCACCCTTTTTTCTCTCTATTCTTTCTAAAGCAGTTGTAGCCTGAACATGTTACCTCATGCTGCCTTAAGCTGGGCTTCAGCCATAACTCAGTGATACTAAGTATATCAGGTGTATGCTGTCTGACCCAGACTTTGAGTTCTGCCATTTTAGGACAAATGTTTCCAGCATTTAAATGGGCAATTTTAAGCCCTTTAGGTGTACTATGTGTTAGGGTGGGGGTGAAGGGTGCAGAGGTAGGTCCAGGGTTGAGTTCAGTATCTCCTGCCCTAATTAGGAGGATTAGGAGTGGAAGAAAGGTAAGAGATGAGGTGTAATGTTGGCATCTACAGAACTTAGAATGGGTAGTGGAAAGGCACTGAAATTTCCTTAGCCTATGGCCAAGGTACACAGCACTACCTTTAGGAAGACTTGGGAAGCAGAGATAGAGATAGAGATATAAATGTGTTGCAACATGAGTACAATGATAAGATGGGGTGTGCAGAGTGCATATAGGAGGTGGTTTTAAGGAATGGGCAATGAGGTAGTCTGCTGTGCAAAGGAGTAGAAAGCAGGAGAGAATAACCAAACTGCCAGTTTTAACCATTGTAGGAGATACAGAGAGGAAGTTGGGGAGTGGGAGCCTACAATATTAGTGAAATGGGCAATTTATTGGGTGGAAGACATGCTGGAGCTGTCTCAAATGTTTTTAAAATGTAGTCAGAATGTGGTACAAAAATGAACCATAACTTTTATGAAAGGAGGATTGAGCTGAAAGGGCCCTATAGTGGTTAGTCAGTATAACGAGCCAATGGGAAAGTAAGGAGATCAACTAAACACTGATTGGTCAGTGCAGTCTATATGAGTAAAAGCCCAGATAGCTCAGGTGGTTGGGTGGAGAGATGCCACAGGCATCGAGAATCACTTGAGCTAGCTGTAATCGCAGTTCAAAACTATAGGTTGCTTAAATCAAACTGCAAGCTCCCTAAATTAATAACTTAAAAGCAGACAGCTGCAGGCACCTTAAATTAATGCTGGCTCCTTTACTAAAATTGCTGAACTCAAACCTGCAGATTCCTGTGGCTCAAGTCCCAAATTAAAAACTGCAGGATCCCTAATTAAAGCCTACTCCTTTCGCAAGCATTCAGGGTAAAAATAAGCCAGCTCCTTAATTAAAATCAGCAGGTCACATTTCACTAAAATCAGAGGATACTTTTTTATCAATCAGGAGAGCACAAGGCTGTGTTTAAAATGTATACTACAGTTCTGAGCAGGCTCAGCTACTCATGCATTTACACACACACATTTAAATTGGGAGCAGTCTGCCACACTAGACTTGAGTTACAGTCGGGCAGGCCAGATCCTAAGTAGCAGTATGGCTAGGAGAATAATACTAAATTGTAAAGCAACAGCCTGTGTCTCTTAAGGAATTTTACAACTGAAGCAGAGCTGATGGATACAAGTGGCCAAGGTGCCACGCGCCGGTCGGGTCGCAGGCAGGCTTCTTGAAAATGGCTCCAAGTTTGAAAAATACAACTTGGTCCTGGCAGGGCGTCTCAGTTTAGATCTTCATGCCTTGAGTGGGCTAGCAGGTGGCAGCCATGGAGCAACTCATGGAGCGTGAAGCCCAGGGTGAAGGAGGACAGCTGAGGAGAGAAAAGAAGTTTAAGTTAAGTGGTGGGTGGGGGAGGGGACCAGAAACAGAAGAAGGCTTAGGGATAACAGACTAGGGGAAAGTTTGAAGAGAGAGGAACAGAGGATGGTTCAAGATGGTGATGTGGAAGGGCTATAAAAAAAGGGGGGCTCAGCAGGGGAGAGTGAGCAAGCAATAGTTTGAGAAAAAAGAATTGCACAGGAGGAGGCAGGTAGTGGAAAGCAGAAACAGAAAGAGAACAAGAACAACAATTAAGCTAGTCAACAAACAGAAACGTTCAGTATTCATTACTACTCCCATCACTTGAGATAGTTGTAATCGCAGTTCAGTACTACAGGCTGTTTAAATCAAACTGCAGGATCCCTAAATTAATTACTTAGAAGCATAGAAACATAGACTTTGATGGCAGATAAGGACCACTTGGCCCACCAAGTCTGCCCATTTCCCTACCTACTGGATAAGCTGCAGATTCTAGTTAACCAACAGCCTACTTCCTGCCACCCCCCACTACAATTGGCTTATGTCTGTCCCATGCATTTTTGAATTCCCCTACTGTTTTAGACCTAACAACCTCCCCAGGAAGGCGGTTCCATGCATCCACCACTCTCTCCATGAAAAAATATTTCCTTACATTGCCCCTGAGCTGTCCCTCCTCTATCTTTAAATTGTGCCCCCTTGTTCTTACCCATCTCTTTTCTGAAAGATGCTACCCTCCTGGACTTTGTTGATTCCCTTGAGGTACTTGAACATTTCTATCATGTCCCTCCGTCCCTCCTTTCATCAAGGGTATACCTATTAAGCTCTCTCAGTCTCTCTTCATATGGTTTCTGATGCAGACCCTGCACCATTTTAGTTGCCCTGCTCTGAACTGCTTCCATCCTGTCTATGTCCTTGCGTAGATGAGGTCTCCAAAACTGCACACAGTACTCCAGATGGGGTCTCACCAACTGTCTGTACACAGGGATAATCACTTCCCTTTTTATGTTTGCTTGCACGCATGTGCAAGAAACATAGTGCCATCATCGGAGATTTCGGAGGTGTGTCACCTCCTCCTCCAATTCAGTCAGTGTGCTGGCAGCGGCGTCCTGTAAGCCAATGCATGCTGGAGCTGTTCATGACAAGCTCCAGAATGCAGTGGCATACAGTTGAAAGGGGGGAGCTATGCTTAGTGAGCAGCGATAAGATATCGGCTGCTCACGCCGCAGCCCTCCCTCCACACACACACACCCACGCAGGCGCAAGGCGCCCGCCCGCACGCACGCACTGTATAGCCAATGGGGTGCCCAATCCCCACTGCCTGTGCTGCGCCCCCGCCTCCCCCCAAAGCCTCTCAATGCCACACTGGGTGCCCACCCGCGGCAATCTAATGATATAGCCAACGGGGTGCCCAACCCCATCAGCTCCACTGTCGTAACCCCCCGTAGCAAGTGCCACGCTGGGAGCCCACCCCAGCGTGGCGAGCATCCTAGGCCAACAGGGTGCCCAATCCCCATCGGCTGAACGCCCCCCCAACCGTCCTTGTGCCACGCTGAGAGCCCACCCCAGCGTGGCAAATGTCCCACGTCGTCCATTTTTGTATTTTTTTACCTGTAAAGAAAAAACGGTCCCACGTAGTCTTCCTGGCCCCTCTCCCACAACCCGCACCCACCCACTGTGCACCCTGCCTCCCACCCTCCCACCCCATACTTACCTCCGGACCTCGGCATGACGATCTTCAGTGGACCGGGAACACGTCTGCACTCTTCAAAGTCGACCACAAACTGAGGAAATGCCGGTAAGCTGTATAATGGGCTAGATAGGGGTTTTCAACTTTGTTGCATATCTCAGGCATTTTTTGGATTTCATACCAAATTTTTCAACATAGTCTTTTGGGACCCTTCTCATGAATGATGTCACTGTCATTGCGTTATTTGGGCCGAAGGGTGATTTCATGATCACTACCTGAAATCACCCGCCCGAACTGGCTCTGTGATGATAGACCCATCATTCGCGAAGGGTCCGCATGCTAATTTGGTACTAAAACCAAAAATATTTCTTCTGGCGTGCGTTGCGCGGTTCCCCACGCGAAACGTAAGTTCGATAAATTTTCAATATTTTCACTCCAGTTTTCCAACATTGCCATTTAACACCTTCTTATGCAGTACAGCTGTCATTTTCACATCTCACCCAAAATGTGTTTCCGCCCATGCTGAGCACACAATGGCGCCAGTCGGTGTGTGAGATCAATGTCGGGACAAATTAAGAAAATCACAGTGACACTGTTCATGAGGTGAGATGCTAAAATGGCTATGTTGAAAATTTGGTGAAAAATTCAAAAATGACTGTTTTCTGACGTGCAGTGGCACAGTTCCTATACACTTCGTGGTTTGTGACTTTTTCAATATTTTCCTTAGATTTCCAACATTGCCATTTTGCCACACCTTCTTATAGTAGTATAGCTGTCATTTTTCATCTCACCCAAATGTGTTTCTGCCATGTAGCGCACAATGGCGCAGGTCGGTGTCTTGAAATCAAAGTGGGATAAATTAAAAATCACAGTGACACTGTTCATGAGCAAAGGTCTTAAAATGGCTATGTTGAAAATTTGGTGAAAAAATTCCAAAAATGACTGTTTTAAATGCGTTGGCACAGTCCTACACACTCCATAAGTTCGCTAATTTTCAATATTTTCACTCCAGATTTTCAACATTGCCATTTTACAACACCTTCTTATGAGTAGTACAGCTGTCATTTTTCACATCTGATCCAAAATGTGTTTCCGCCCATGTAGCGCACAATGGTGCAGTTGGTATGCGAAATCAATGTATGGGACAAATTAAGAAAATCACAGTGACACTGTTCATGAGCAGAGGTCTTAAAATAGCTATGTTGACAATTTGGTGAACAGAGATTCCTAAAAATGACTGTTTTCACGATGGCCTGCGCAGTTCCTTTTCCGTAGAGTGCAAATTTTCAATATTTTCACTCCAGATTTTCAACATTGCCATTTTACCACACCTTCTTATGAGTAGTACAGCTGTCATTTTCACATCTCACCCAAAACATGCTTCCGCCATGTAAGCACAATAGGCGCAGTCGAGTAATGCAAAATCAATGTACAGGATAAATTAGAAAATCACAGTGAGACTGTTCATGAGGTGAGATATTAAAATAGGCTATGTTGAAACTTTGGTGAAGAAATTCGAAAAATGACTGTTTTACAAGCGTCGTTGTACAGTTCCTATGCATGCTAAGTAGAAGTTTGTGACTTTTTAATATTTCACTTCAGATTTCCAACATTGCCATTTGCCACACCTTCTTATGAGTAGTACAGCTGTCATTTTCACATCTCACCCAAAGCGTGCTTCCATCCATGTAGCTATAATGGGCGCAGTCGGTGTCTTGAAATCAAAGTACGGGACAAATTAAATAATCACAGTGACACTGTTCATGAGCAAGGTCTTAAATGGCTATGTTGAAAATTTGGTGAAAAATTCAAAAATGACTGTTTCACGAGCTGTGTTATACGAGTTCCTCCTTGCGCTCATAATTCAAAATTTTCAATATTTTCCTCAGATTTTCAACATTGCCATTTACCACACCTTCTTATGAGTAGTACAGCTGTCATTTTCACATCTCACCCAAAATGTGTTTCCGCCCATGTAGCGACTAATGCGTGATGCGATTGTCTGAAATCAATGTATGGGACAAATTAAGAAAATCACAGTGACACTGTTCATGAGCAGAGGTCATAAATGGCTATGTTGAAAATTTGGTGAAAATTCCTAAAATGACTGTTTCTGACGTGCACTGCGCAGTTCATCGCACACTAACGTAAGGTCGCAATTTTCAATATTTTCACTCCAGATTTTCAACATTGCCATTTTACCACACCTTCTTATGAGTAGTACAGCTGTCATTTTTCACATCTCACCCAAAAAGTGTTTCCGCCCATGTAGCGCACAATGGCGCAGTCGGTGTGCAAAATCAACGTACGGGATAAATTAAGAAAATCACAGTAAGACTGTTCATGAGGTGAGGTGTTAAAATGGCTATGTTGAAAATTTGGTGAAAAAATTCTTAAAAATGACTTTTACGAGCATGCGTTTCACAGTTCCTACGCATGCTTATAAGTTCACAAATTTTCAATATTTTCACTCCAGATTTTCAACATTGCCATTTTACCACACCTTCTTATGAGCAGTACAGCTGTGATTTTTCACATCTCACCAAAATGTGTTTCGCCCATGTAGCGACTAATGCTGATTGGTGTCGTGAAATCAATGTACAGGATAAATTAAGAAAATCACAGTGAGACTGTTCATGAGGTGAGATGTTAAAATGGCTATGTTGAAAATTTGGTGAAGAAATTCCAAAAAATGACTGTTTTACGAGCGTGCGTTGTACAGTTCCTATGCATGCTCGTAAGTTTGTAACTTTTCAATATTTTCACTTCAGATTTCCAACATTGCCATTTTGCCACACCTTCTTATGAGTAGTACAGCTGTCATTTTTCACATCTCACCCAAAACGTGTTTCCGCCCATGTAGCGACTAATGGCGCAGTCGGTGTGCGAAATCAAAGTGTGGGACAAATTAAATAATCACAGTGACACTGTTCATGAGCAAAGGTCTTAAAATGGCTATGTTGAAAATTTGGTGAAAAAATTCCAAAACATGACTGTTTTACGAGCGTGCGTTGTACAGTTCCTACGCACGCTCATAAGTTCGCAAATTTTCAATATTTTCACTCCAGATTTTCAACATTGCCATTTTACCACACCTTCTTATGAGCAGTGCAGCTGTCATTTTTCACATCTCACCCAAAATGTGTTTCCGCCCATGTAGCGACTAATGACGCAGTCGGTGTGCAAAATCAATGTATGGGACAAATTAAGAAAATCACAGTGACACTGTTGATGAGCAGAGGTCTTAAAAATGGCTATGTTGAAAATTGGTGAAAAAATTCCTAAAAATGACTGTTTTCTGGCGTCTTGCATGCAGTTCATCGCACTTTCACGCACGAAGTCGCGACTTTTTAATATTTTCACCCAGATTTTCAACATTGCATTTTACCACACCTTCTATGAGTAGTACAGCTGTCATTTTTCACATCTCACCCAACGGTTTCACTCCCATGTAGCGTCGAGAATGGCGAATAAGTGTGCGAAATCATCGTATCGGATAATTAAGAAAATCACAGTGAGACTGTTCATGAGGTGAGGTGTTAAAATGGC
Source organism: Neoceratodus forsteri (assembly GCA_016271365.2). Classification (NCBI taxonomy): domain Eukaryota; kingdom Metazoa; phylum Chordata; order Ceratodontiformes; family Ceratodontidae; genus Neoceratodus; species Neoceratodus forsteri. The sequence goes on from CM057458.1 coordinate 946,178,880, forward strand.
TATGTTGAAAATTTGGTGAAAAAATTCCTAAAAATGACTTTTACAAGCGTGCGTTTCACAGTTCCTATGCATGCTCGTAAGTTTGCAAATTCAGTATTCTCACTCCAGATTTTCAACATTGCCATTTTATTACACTTCCTTATGAACAGTACAGCTGCAGTTTTTCATATGTTGCCCAAAATGTGTTTTCGCACATGTAGCGCACAATGGTGCTGTTGGCGTTCGAAAGCAATGTTTAGGACAGATTAAGAAAATCACAGTTACACTGTTCATGAGCAGAGGTCTTAAAATGGCTATGTTGAAAATTTGGTGACAAAAGTCCATAAAATGACTGTGATACAGTGGGCATTGCGCAGTTCCACGCCTCGTTACTTCATGACTTTGTAACATTTTCAGTCCAGATTTTTACCAGTGACATTTTTCCACACTTCCTTATGAACAGTACAGCTGTCATTTTTCACAACATGGCTGAAGTGTGTTTTCACAGTTTCAGCGCGAGATGCGTGGTCGCTAGGGAAATAATTGTTCGGCACAGATAAAGAAAACACAGTGACACTGTTCATGATCGGAGGCACCAAAATGCCTGAGTTGACAATCTGCTGCAAAAATCCCACAGCCTAATTATATTACAGGTGTGCGTTGCACAGTTTCTATGTACGCTAGTGACTTCACCATTTTTTTAAATATTTTTACTACAGATTTGCAACATTGCCATTTTTTACACCTCCCCATGAACAGTACAGCTGTCATTTTTTACATCCTGTTCAGAATGTTTTTGCACCTGTGGTGCTAAATGCCATAGTCACTGTGCATAAGCACCTTTCGGCTAAGAAACTGTTATTCCCCCTGTTCATGAGGTGGGGTCACAAAACAAACATGTTGAAGATTTGGAATGAAAATACCAACGAATGCCTGAGGTATTAGGGTTTCCAACTATAATGCCCAACCCTGTAGAGAATGACAGGCATCAGGGGTGTGACTTGGGATTCTTGCCTGTGATGCTCACACCATTCCACACCCTGCAGTCAGTGAGAGGCATCGAGGTATGCCTTGGACTCATCGGCCCCAAACTTCACCCCATTCTCCTATACCGCACCCATCTCACCATATTTCCTAATGAAATGGGGTGTGCATAAGGGCCAAAGACCCCAAGGAACACCATGACACTTGTCAGTGTCTGCAGGGTGGGGTGTGGTGAAATGGCGTGGCCGTTATGCCTGACGACACAAACGCACACCCCAATGCTTGTCACTCTCTGCAGGGTGGTGGTGGGGTTGGCTTCACTTCAATACTTCACTGCCATTCCTATTACGCAGCTCTGTAGCTTCTACACTACCACTGCCAATGCCAGCAAGCAAACATTTGGCATTGACAAATGCTTGTTCTACTTGTGATGCCCCTTCCTATGCATCCCAGTATCCCCCTGGCTCTCCTTACTGACTTCTGACATTGCTTATCAACATTTAGATCATCTGATATGACTACCCCCAGGTTCTTTACCATTTTTGTTGGTGTTAGTACCTCCCCTGCTATTGTATACTCTTCTCCTGGGTTTTTGTTTCCCAGGTGCATTACTTTGCACTTCTTTGTGTTGAATTTAAGTTGCCATATGTCTGACCATTCCTCCAACCTTGCCAAGTTCCTTCTCGTCCTTTCTACCCCCCTTGTGTATCAACTCTGTTACAGATCTTTGTGTCATCTGCAAAGAGGCATACCTTTCCCTCCAGACCCTCTGCAATGTCACCTATAAACATGTTAAAGAGGACTGGACCCAGTACTGAGCCCTGAGGTACTCCACTAGTGACCCCCCTTTCTTCGGAATGTGTTCCATTCACTATTACCTTCTGTGTCCTGTTCTGCAGCCAGTTTGCTACCCAGGCTACCACCCTTGGACCCACTCCCAGGCTGGCTAACTTGATTATTAATCTTTTGTGCGTAACTGTGTCAAATACCTTGCTAAAGTCTAGGTAGGCCATATCCACAGCCCCTCCCTGGTCTATTACTTTGGTCACCCAGTCAAAGAAATCTATTAGATTCGTCTGACATGACCTTCCTGCTGTAAATCCATACTGCTTTGGGTCCTGTGCCCTGCTGGCCTCTAAGTACTCAACAATTCTTTTTTCAGAAGTGATTCCATCATTTTCCCTACCACTGAGGTCAAACTTACAGGTCTATAGTTTCCTGCTTCTGCCTTGCTCCCACTTTTGTGAAGGGGAATCACATCTGCCCTCCTCCAGTCCTCAGGCACCAGCCCATCTTCCCATGATCTGTTAAAAAGCATGGTCAGTGGTGTCACTAGGTCCTCCCTTAGTTCTTTTAGGGTTCTGGGGTGAATCCTGTCAGGCCCCATTGCTTTGTCCACCTTGAGTTTTAGGAGTTCTTTCAGGACTCTTTCTTCTGTAAATGGGCTGGTGTCAACCCCCCTACCCAGAATGCTTCTATTGTCTGGTTTAGGTAACTCCTCCTCATCTTCTTTTGTGAATACTGAGCAAAAGTATTCATTCAGTATCTCTGCCTTTTCACTGTCTCCCTCTGCCCACCTCCCCTCTACCTTATTAATCGTCACTATTCCTCCCTTAACCTTTCTATGCTCCCTAATGTACCTATAAAAGGTTTAATCCCCCTTCTTAACTGAACTGGCTATTTTTTCCTCAGTTTGGGCTTTTGCTATTCTGACTGCCTTCCCCACTTCTTTCTGCTTTAATTGATACAGTTCCCTGTCATGCTCCTTCTGTGATTCCTTATACTTTTTGAATGCAGCCTTTTTCTCCTTAACCTTCCCTGCCACCTCTTTTGAGAACCATAGTGTTTTTTCACTCTGCGTTGTTTTCTTTATCTGTTTTACACAAAGGCTTGTTGCCTCTATAATGGCAGTTTTGATTTTTCTCCATTGTTCTTCCACCTCCTTTTTGCCCATTTGCTAGTATATTCCTCAGGTATTCACCCATTTTGCCAGAGTCAGCCCTTCTAAGTCAGTATGCTTGTTTTGTATGGCTGTCTCCCATGGTAATCTTATTTGAAGCACACTGTGCAGTGGTCGCTTGTTCCCAGATGTCTACTGACTTCTAAATTTGTGATCCTCTCTCCATTTGAGAGTAGCAGGTCTCGTATTGCTTCCTCCTGAGTGGGTTCCAACACTAGCTGTCTAAGGCCTGCCCCCTGCAGGGCATCGAGAATGACCCTGCTCTTGGATGTGGTTGCAGTACATGTCATCCAGTTAACATCTGGCATATTCAGGTCCCCCATCAACAGTATTTTGAGAATGCCTCTATCATTTTCTTGTCCATTTCCTCCCCTTGAGACAGGGGTCTGTATACAACCCCTGTGCGGATTGTGATGCCATTCCCTGTCTCCAAGGTGACCCAGAATGCCTCTTGTCCTCCCCCTTTACTTTTAATTCTGTAGCTTTGATCCCTTCCCTTATGTATAGAGTTACTCCACCTCCTCTTTTCCCCTCCCTGTCCCTTCTGTAGACTATGTGCCCCAGTATGTTGACATCCCAGTCATAGTTTTCCATGTACCATGTTTGCATGACTGCCACAATATCCAATTGTTCATCTTTCATCAAGGCTACTAGATCAGGAAGCTTGTTTCACAGACTATGGGCATTGGTACTCATTGCCCTCCATTTAATGTTGGCTTTATCCTTTTTTCCCCCATGCCTGCTCTTTTTGCCCTTGTCTGTATTTCCATTTACCCCTGTCCTGCCCTCTGTTGAGCACTGTACCTCAGTGTTTATCTTACTGCCTGTCATGTTTTGTAGGGGGGGGCTTGAAATTTCCTGCCTCTTATTAGTACCTCCCCCATGGCTAGTTTAAAAGCTTGCCAAGGAAGCAGTTAAACCTGTCACTTAGGATCTTGGTTCCCTTCGTGGACAGATGCAGACCATCGTGCCAGTATAGACCTTCATCTCTCCAGGTGTACCCCCCAGTCCCCAGTGAAGCCAAAGCCCTGTGCTCTGCACCAGTTTTGCAATTCATTAAACTGCATGGTGTGTAGTAGAAGCAGGCAGCTGCAGGTACCTTAAATTAATGCTGGCTCCTTTACTAAAATTACTGAACTCAAACCTGCAGATTCCTGTGGCTCAAGTCCCAAATTAAAAACTGCAGGATCCTTAATTAAAGCCTACTCCTTTCTCAAGTATTCAGGGTAAAAATAAGCCAGCTCCTTAATTAAAATCAGCAGGCCACGAATATTGTGTACTTCTTAAACTTTCAAAAAATGGCAAAACTGTTCAGCATTATCAGGTGTAGCACTCTGGGAAAACACCACCAAATGCAATCAGCTGGGTGTCAAGTTTTTAAAGAAATTCACATCAGTAAGACGGGAACCATTAGAGAGCAGAGGTGATTCAGAACTCCTGCCTGGATGCAGCTATAGTTGTAGCAGGTCACATGATTGTGGCACAGTAAGCATTAGAATTTTTTTCCAATTCTGTTTGTCTCAAGTTCAGTATTGATCAAATATAATTTCTTGAAATACAGACAGCTTCCAGGGATTTTATGTAAAAAGGGTATGTTTTTTCAGTCGCCAACCAATGACAGTGACTAAAAAACCGACCAAAATTAACACAGCAAGCAACATTAGACCGACTGCCGCAAACAGTGATGGTCACAAAAAACATCCCTTTAAATAGACAGACAAACTTTTTTATACGGGGGGGGGCACCCCCTAACTTAAGGATTGTTAACTCCAGGGGGGCAGACTTAGAAAATAATATAAAACCAAGGGCAAAAAAAAAAACAACTGTCCCACACCAGAACCTGAATCTGGGTCCTCAAGCTCCACAGTTGGTGGCTCAAGCCACTACGCCAAACTGCCAGCTGGGTAGGGCTTGGCCAGACTACTCAAAATATCCTGTTTGAGCTAGTGCAGCTCCCTGCTACATTCGCTCTAAAAGTACTTAGTCTTTTCTCATACCCACTCTTTTTCCGAGCGGTTTTAGTGTGTCCCTCAAACTGAGATGCTCCATAAAACACACTTGTATCACTGTACACCCTTCCAGCTTGTGACACACCTTGGTCTCTCACTCATAGTCCTACATTTGCAGTAAGAAAATCAGCAGAGGTGTGAGGAAAGCCTAAGGCCTAGAACGCAGTGTAAACTCGAATCAGTTTGTAGTGTTATGACTTGAAAGAATTTTTTTCAATAGCTGTAAGATAGTCAATGTATTGTTTGTCATTTACCACTTGCTTTTTTGTCCTCTTCAGATTTTCCACTTACGAGCTAAAAAAAAAAATCAAGTGCTTAAATAGGTTAAAAGAGATAAGAAATGAAATTAGGAGTTTTTTCATAATCACATAAATTATATTAAGATTCAGTGTGCGAGTGTTTCACTTATAATACTGAAATGTTATCTGACCTTATTGATGCATCTCACCACCCGATCACACTCACAGCTATTCACACACTGAAGTGCCTTATTTTTTTTTGGTTACACTGTCCGGTGCCAGTGTGTGACACGCTTTCAAAGGCTGATGTCACTAACTCCCAATGCCACATTGTGTAGTGACAACAAGGATTATATAGCACAATTTCTTTTCCTTGCATAGTATCAGATTGTTATTCCCACACGACTGTCATTCTTTCAGTACTGATGTAGGCTGGACAGCTTGCTAGCGGATGGTATTGGGGGTGATTTTCTGCCCGGACCCGCTGCAGTCCTGTGCTTACTATTTACCCCATAACTGTTTAAGGCAGACTGGTACAGTCATAGACAGCAGAGACTCCCGGTGAGAACAGCAAAGCAGGAATGTGGAGGGAACAGTCTGTCCCTTTGTTTTAAAAAAGAAATGATCAACAAGTAGCAATCTGGTTTCACTTTTTGTATGTGAATTCACTGACTGCTGCTGGCAGCACAACCAGCTGTGAGAGAGGGTTCTCAATTCCCTTTTCTGTCCTGAGCTGCCGTCTACATCAGTGGGCCCTGAGAAATTAGAAAGCAATTGCAAATATGTCTATACAATTATGTTACTGGTAATCAACCAACTCTCATATTTATTGTTTTATTTGTTTAAGATTTGTGGGGGGTTTTCTGGCTCTGCACTGCTGCAAGCTGGTTTCTTAGCAGTTTTTATATCTGCAGCAGGTGCTGGAAGCATGCCGTCTGTCAAGTCACTGATTTTATGTAACACTTTTTATAGTTAAGTACAATTACAAAGTATTTTTAACCCGGTTGTAGCAGTGCCAATGTTCCTCCTCCAGACTTTGCTGTCTATGACTCTAACAATGTGCCCTAAACAGTTACACGGGGGATGGGAGGCACAAGACTGGAGCAGCTCTGGGCAGCCAATCCCCTTCCTCAATACACACACCATCCTTTAGTATGGTGTCCAGCCCGCATCAGTGCTGTGGAATCCAGCATTTGAAAAATGGCATATTGTAGCCATGTCGGACATAGGCATGCATAGCTTGATACCCTGCTAACACAACAGATAAACCTGTCAGGCTTTCAGTGATAACTATAACACAATATATATGCACACACACACACACACACACTCACTCAAATACACAAACGAGTAGTACAAGATTGTGAGAATTACATTTGGATTTGAATTTGTGAACAGAATGAGGTATATTTGTCAGGGCAAAATAACAAGGAACAGTGAATGTCATGAACCTAGACTCAGACTTCTTGCACTTTGAAAGAAAAACATAAATTAACAACAGCATTATTAAAGTTAAAAAAAAAAGCACTTAGGCAAGTGTGTCAAAAAAAAAAAGAAAGAAACATAGATTTTTTAAGTTTTTTTATCTGTAAACTTATAAGTATTTAAATTATGTGTATTTGGGTTGCAGTACCATATCATTAAGTTAATTAAGGAAATGAAGAAGATGGACCATTATTTAGAAGACTTTGATTCTTTGGAATAGTATCCTTTTTTTACAGCATATTGTGGTGTCTAATATCAGATCATCTGGTCACCTACAGCATCACTTAACATAGAAAGACAGAACGTGACAGCAGATAAAGGCCGCTGGGCCCACCCAGTCTGCCCATTTGTTTTAACCTTCATGTTTTGCTGCAGATAGGGTTATCACCTTTTAAGATGCCCAAAGTGGGACATTTCTTACTGAAACATGATTTTCCATGGGACATTACGTAACCTCGACCAATGCAACAGACTTGTTTTCTCTAAATAATCAGAATTAAGACTAAGTGTTGTAGTCTTTTAGCTGTTTCTAGTGTTTTTTTTATCATTTTAAAGCAACTGTGCAATGAAAAATGTTTTTCCCAAAAACCTTATTTCAGCTACAGTTAAGAAAAACATTAGCTTAACTGTCAAATTTACTTGTCTGGGTGCCTTGTGTGCTACACACTGGGGCCCCATTCCAAAATAGTTACACATGTCGCAAAGGACACGCTAAATAGAGTGGTGCAAGTAGCATCTTGTGCCATGCGTTACGACAATCTGTATTTCAGAAGGCAGCCTGCGACATGTCTCAGGCTGCCTGCGCCAAAGATGGGCTATACCACTGGCTACACCATAAACCCACTGCAACATGGCACAAGGGGGTTTATGGCAGCAGTTATGTCTGAGTCCAAGAGGGTGGCTGACAGAATAGCAAATGTGCTATTCCAAGACAACCCCTGGAGGACAATGGTCTAAGTACAGTTAGACCAGCCATTAGTTTGTCTAAGTGTACTCTGCGTCCACCAGGGGTGCACCTCCATGCCAGGTGCCCCAACAGCCACCCCCATGGTACCACAGAAGCCCCCCACCCATCCCCCATATCAGGGTAGCCCTCTGTGGGCTGCTGTCACCCACAGGCCTCGCAGAGCACTGCATGCCCACCCCCAAGCCCTGCACCCCAACATCATGCCCAATGCCCTGCAGGGCTCTTCAAGCACCATCCCACCCTGATGGCAACTGCCCGTTCTTGACAGTACCCTGAATTCCCTGGTAGTCTATATCCTCCCCCATCCCCAAGCCCTGATCCTCCATTGGCCAACTTCATGAGTACTCTGATGCCACATTTGCAAGTCAATCAAAGAATGTGCTGATATACATGAAAGATTACCCATGGTGCCCATAATCCCTTGTGGTCTGGTGTCCCCCCACGCGTTACTGGTCCACCACCACACATACCCTGTCAGGACTGGCACAACCCACCTCTTACCTCCACGGCCAGCTGCCGACTAAGCTACCGCGAGCACGTACCACTGTATACAGTACACGCTCAATGAATGAGCTGTCATTCATTGAATGCGTACTGTATACAGTAGTATGCGCTCAGGGAAGTTTGGTCAGTGGCTGGCCGTGGAGGTGAAAGGTGAGTTGTGCCAGTCCCAACAGGGCACGGGTGTGTGTGGGGTTGGAACAGCACTGTGGGAGGGACACTAGACCACAAGGGATTACGGGCACTGCAGGTGTCCCTTTCTTGTGTATTAGTACATTCTTGGATGCCTTGCAGGATGTGGCATAAGAGTACCGGCGAGCTGACAATGGGGATCGGGGCTTGGGGATGGGGGGCTTGCGCCCTGTCGTTGGGAATGTCTGCAGCTTGCAGCACCCAGTTCAGGAGCACCCTTCCTTTGGCACACCGCTGGAGGTGTCGCAAGTCACGGGACATAGTGGCCGGGGACCCTGCCTGTTCTGGAATCTGTTGCAGGGTCCCAGCATATCAGCATATGTCGCAACTTGCATGCACTAGTGAGCTGCGACATTCATCTTGGAATTGGGCCTCATGTGTCTTTTTTATTTTTTCGATACTAACTCTTGCCAGGTCTATAATGCTATTTCAATGCAAAATGTGGTGGCCATCTTTTTTTCTTGAGAAAAAATTAAATTAAAACAGTTATAAAATACTCAGGTTTTGGTGGAGTTAGAAAATTGAACCACCAAATAAAACTAAAAGATGCCCGGAATCTTTTATAGTGAAAAAAGGTAGGGTGAAATTTTTTGATTAATTTCATTGCACTGCTGCTTTAAGGTATTAGAGTTTTTTGCAACATTTAGAGGACTGTCAGAAAACATTTTCTTCCACTATAATGTAAGGTCAAATAGTATTTTTCATGTTTTTTTGCAGGACATAGCTGCCCAAATCAGGACTGTCCTGTGAAAATCGGGACAGGTGGTAACCCTAACCTATAGAACCTACTTGATCTACAGTGCAATCTCCCCCCCCCCCTTCCTTATCCCTATGATTCCCTTGTGCCTGTCCCAGGAATTTTTGAATTCCACCACTGTTTTCACCTCCACCACCTTTGCTGGAAGGCTGCTCCTGATATCCACTACCCTTTCTGTGAAGTAGTACTTCCTTACATCCCTCCTGAATTTACCCCCCAGCTTAATACCATGCCCCCTTGTTCTAGAGCACCTTTTTCTCTGAAAAATACTCCCCTCAATACCTTATTTACCCCCATGAGGTATTTAAAGGGCTCTACCATATCCTCCTTCTCCCTCCTCTCTTCCAGGGATTGCATATTCTGCTCCTTTAGCCTCTCCTCGTAGGGCTTTTTTTTTTGTATTTGTTTATCTCTCCCGTATCTTGATCGGCTTCTCCTTCAGGCCATTGCCAAAGATCCCTCCCCCAGGACCCCATCGCCAACCCCTGGCCTCATATCGCAGCCATCCCAGGGTAACCCAATGTATCCCTTCATCGGGCGGGTCCTCCCCCTCTGGGGAGAAAGTGCCTTATGGCCATCCATCTTGGCCCTGGGTGCAGCTGAGGCCAGGTCGGCATTCTCGGGGCTCTGCGAAGGTTAGGGTCCAGGCGGACATCATCTGGCCGATCGAGGCACCATTTTCTATTTTCCTTCGAACTTCCCTGATTGCACCACATCTGTAGTGCTCCTGGTCTCCACCAGGGGGTCACTACAAAGCTAGGCATTTCCCCAGCCAATCCCAGGAGAGGAGAGCAGTCCTCTGGATGCTCAATCCTCTCCTCCCCCTGCCGACCCCCGGTGCCCTGAGTCCATTCCCGAACTCAAGTCGCCGGCGTGGTTTGAGGTAAGGTGCAAGTGCCTCAGCTCTCTGCGCCATCAGGCCGGCTTCATAGGGCTTTTGATGCAGACCCTGAACCATTTTGGTAGCTCTCCTGTGGACCACCACTACTCTATGTCCTTCCTGAGATGTGGACTCCAGAACTGGACACCATACGAAAGGTGGAGTCTTACCAGTGATCTATATAGGAGAAGCACCTCCTCCCTCCCTCTTTCTGCTGGCAATACCCCTTCTTATGCACTCTAGCATCCTACTAGTCCTTCTGACTGCCTTGTTACACTGTCTGGCCATCTTTAGGTCACCCAATGATTACCCCAGGTCTATTTCCTACTTGGTCTTTGTCAGTATCACTTTGTCCATTTTGTACTTTGTTACTGGGTTTCTATGGCCCAAGTGAATTATTTTGCATTTTTTTGCATTAACCCAACTGCCATACCCTTGATCACTCTTCCAGTCTTCTTAGATCCCTGCCCATCCTTTCTACCCCCCCCCCGGGAGTGTCCACTCTATTGCACATCTTGGTGTCACCCACAAGGAGGCAGACCTTCCCTTCCAGTTCGTCTGCTATGTCACTTATAAAGACATTGAAGAGGACCAGTCCCAGTACTGATCCCTGAGGTACCCTGCTAGTCGCCTTCCTTTCCTCGGAGCGACATCCATTTACCAGTACCCTCTGTGTCCTATCTGCTGACCAGTTTCTTACCCAGGTTACAACCCTATTACCCACCCCCAAGTTACTCAACTCACTTACCAGTCTCCTATGTGGAATGGTGTCGAAAGCCTTGCTGAAGTCCTGGTAGGTCATGTCCACCACTCCTCCCTCATCCAATTCCTTGGTCACCCAGTCAAAGAAATCTGTCAGATTCGTCTGGCATGACTTTCTTCTGTGAAACCATGCTGCCTTGGGTTCTGTCTTCTGTTAGATACAAGATATTCCACAATCCTTTCCTTTAGTAGTGTTTCCATTAACTTACTCATCACTAATGTCAGGCTGATAGGCCTATAATTGCCTGCTTTTTCCCTGCTATCACTTTTGTGAAGTGTGGCTACATCTGCCCATCTCCAGTCCTCTGGGACCATGCTGGTCTCCAGTGATCTGTTAAATAGGTATGTCAAACGTGCAGCTAGTTCCTCCCTAAGCTCTCTCAGCACCTTTGGGCACTTACGCTTTCAGACTGCATTTAGATGATCCAGCTAGATGCACATTTTTTTTAATTAGACACTGTACATGCAATCATTTAGTCTAGATTTTAGCTGTAAAAATTTGCAAAGGCAGGACTTACTGTTACAGTAGTGGTGTCACATACTTTTATAAAAAGAGTGTTAGAAGCACCATCTGGTGGAATATTTTGGTTATTGCAGTGATAAGAAACTCCTTACATAGGAACTTACAGTAAATTCATGTAGACACAGGAGGAGAACAGTAGAAGTAGAAGAAGAAGAAGAAGAAGAAGAAGAATCAGCATTTATATAGCACTTTTCATACATAGTGTATCCCAAAGCACTTTACCCAATGCTAGACTGGTAGTGAAGTGACTGAATGTGTAGTGGCAGCCATATCGCACATCATCAGCCACACGCAGCCTGAATAATTGCATGAACCAGATTATGAAAAGGGGAATGTTGGGCAGGATACCGGGAATGTTCCCTACTCTTTTGCAAAGAGTGCCCAAGGTTCTTTTACTTCCACCTGGACACCCACCAGGACAACACCATGATGGGCAGAAGGGACCTCGGTTTAATATCTCATCTGAAGGACGGCACAGCCCAGCAGTACAGCACCCCCCAATACTGCACTCGGATGCCAGCGAATTTTTTAGGTGCAAGTCCAATCCCGGTGTGGGACAAGAACTCACGACCTTCTGGTCCAGAGGCAGATGTGCTACCAACTGAGCCACACTGACACCCAAGTAGAAGGAGTTGGACTAGCTACATGGTGTGTTTATTTACAGACATACAAAAGAGTTTCCCCTGCACTCTAAATACCACCTGGTAACCACGACAGGATAGTAAAAGTAACATCTTCCCTTTTACCCAACATTAAACACTTCAAATGGCCCAAATATAGCAGCGACCAGATATTCAAAACTTTGCACCAAGCGCAATCTGATTGCACTGCAATTGCGCCACATTTGCACTGGGCTGCCATATTCAAAAGACCAAATGGAGCTGGTGCAACGTGATAGCACCAGAGCTAAAAGATAATGTATGCAAGGGGCAAAGTGAGGGGTGGGGACATGAATGTGGGCTCAATGGTATATTCAGCACCACATTACTGCACAACATGTGTTAGCACAACAGATAGCACAATGCTACTTACCACCTATAACGGTTGTCTTAACTCAAAGCATACCACAGAGGGGGATGTGGACAGAGCAACAGGCAGCATGGTGGTCAGCAACAACCCTGTGATGATCCACCTGATGGCAGCCATGATGGAGGAGAAAGAGCGGGACCAAGCCCACCCTCGGCCACTCCGTAGGCCAAGGAGGAGATATGCTGCACACAGAATGTACTGGCCCCGAATGTCTTTTGAGACACTGACAGATGACCACCTTGTGGACTGGTACAGACTAAGCAGGGTCCTGCTGAGGCAGCTTTGTGAGGTCCTGCATGAGCAGTTGCAGTCTACCACCCAATGCAGCCATGCATTGCAGTCAAGGAGAAAGTGACAACCGTGACGTGCTGTCTATCCACTGGGTCCTTCTAGTACCAGTTGGAGATACCATTGGCATGTCACAGTCTGCCACGTCACGCTTCCTGACCCAGTTCCTAAATGCTCTGCTGCCACATTCTGGTGAATTCATCATATTACCCAGCACGGCAGTGGAACGCAGAGAAGTAATGCATCAATTCTATTGTGCTGCGCACCTACCAGCAGTATTCAGTGCGATTGACTGCACTCATGTTGCCATCCATGCACCACCTGGTGAAGTGGGAGGCACCTTCCTCAACAAGGGCTACCACTCCATTAATTGCCAGGTGGTGTGTGATGCAACTGGGGGCATCATCAATGTCTTTGCACAGTTCCCCTGGCAGTGCCACGATACCTTTGTCTGGCACCAGTCCCAGTTGTGCCAGGCATTTGAGGCTGGCCTAATACCCAGTGGACACCTTGTTGGTGAGTACATGTAGCAGGCACAACCACAATCCCCCCTGATGATGGGACAGTGCCACAGTACAGCAGACAAGGGAGATGGGGGGTGAGGGTGTACAAGTAGACAGGATGACCCAAACAGTAGGGTCTGCAAACAGGTCAGGGTGACTGACACAGTACACACCTGCGAACAAGTGTTAATGTTTCCACTGAGGACAGTGCCTATCCTCTGAGACCCCGGCTCCTAACCCCAGTCTTCCGGCCAGCAAATGTGGACGGGGAGAGATATAATAAGGCACACATCACAACATGGAATATAATTGAACATGTCTTTTACATGCTAAAGATGAGATTCAGATACCTGGACCGTTCCGGTGGTGCCCTACAATATGATCCTCAGAAGGTATGCTGCATATTCCTAGCCTGTTGTATGTTGCACAACATGGCTCTAAACTGTGGAATACGCCTGCTTGAACTTGAGGTACATGCTGACAGTGACATCGAGCCAGAGGTCCAGGGGATAGTGGAGCAGCTCGATAGGTGAGACCCAAGCATGGCCAGCAGAGCCCAGGAGCACAGGCTGAACATCATACGAACCCTCACATGGATGGGAAGGTGAGTGAAAACAACAAGGACAATGGACATGGTTCCAATTGTGTATTTACAGTATATACAGTAGAGCAACATGGCTATAATGGTGATAGGATGGTAAAAGGAAAAAACATAGAAGGATGGCACACACGTAGTACCGGGAATGTAGTGAGACATGGCTATTCACAAGGAAGTGCATGTGAGGGGTGCAGGAGGGGGAAAGGTCAGGAAGGTGTGGAACACACACAGCATCATTGCCATCTCCCACCATGGACCCTCACAGATGCCCTACCGGGGGAATGAGGGGGAGTGTACTGCGTACCGAGGAGCCGATAGGTAAAGACTGCATGATGGGGACACCCTTGGATGATTCCAGCCACAATGCGGGCTTGGTGTAGTGGAGGACAAGTGCTGTCCAGTGCTCCATGGAGTGCCCATGGATGATGGCATGGCAGCTGTGCTGGCCGACCCCAACCTGCCACTCCATGATGTGGTGGCACACCGGGGGACACTACTGGCATGCTGACAGTGTGTGTGCAGGTGGTGCAATGCTACCCAGCCATCCCAACCTCCCTCACTGTGGCTGCCCTCTCCCTCAAAGCTCCAGTGAGGTCACCAAAGACCTGGTGGAGGGCATTCAGGAACCATGCCTGATGCTCCTCCGCATGCTGTTCTGTCTGCAAAAGGTCTGTGTGCTGCTTCATGGAGGTGGATGAGTTCCAGCCTTACCTCCCTCTGGAGGGCATGCAGCTCACACTGTGCGGCGGTCCGCGAGTCCACCACAGACCGTAGGAGTTACTCAACTCCAGAGCCATCCTTTCTTTGGAGTGCATGCGCACCCAGGACAGTGGGTGTGGGTGGGTGGTGATGATCAGTGGGGTGGGAGCGGCCCACACCCTGTGTGGCTGTGTGCTGCACCACCTCACTGTCTGCTGTGCCCCACATGTCGCATGTATGATTGGCTGGGGCATCAGGATGGCTACCCACAGAAACATGTCACCTTATCTGGGCAACGTGTGAGCCTGCGGATATGGTTGGCACACCAGTGGCATTTGTTGTGAGGGTGGTGATGCTGATGGTGGTGGCAGTGGTAGTACTGGGGGCATGACCCTCAGGGGACCCTGTCAGTACCAAAGGTGATGTGTGTGTCTGCCGGGTGACTGTGTGGAGGCCACTGCTGTCAGCCCCTGTCTGGTCCTCCATGCCTAGGCAAAATTCTGATGGGTAGAAACCCCCCCGAGCAGCAAGGACAAAAAGATACTCCCCAGTGGGGATGTACATGTCCTCCTCATCATCACTGTCTGACACATCTCCAAATAATGTGGCCATGGACACCCTCTCAGCAGTGTGTGCCAGTGGTCTCTGCACCCCAAATGTTGACAGGCAAATCCCCTCCTCCAACTGTGCCTCTGCTGTGAGGCCATCACCTTGTGCTGTGGACAGAGAAGAACACTGTAAGTGTGCTGCGCAGAACACAGTGGTCTAATACCAGTGCTGCCACATGCATACCATGCCAGTGATGCCTATGATACCCACTGCATGCTCCAAAAAAGATGACCCCAGCATACACACCTACACAACCAGGGTGCATGCACACCCACAGTTGGAATGTGGATCTCACAGACATGTACATGACCAGCACCTAGTGTAAGCAACACACCACGCACACAGGAAGACCGCCACCCAAAGGGAGGTAATAGGTTTAGCACCCAATGACACATGTGGCAGCATGCAACACAGCATGCTGAATGCACACCTACTGCCATGGTACACACTGTCTGCAGGTTACACCATGACTGTGTTATCGTGTCAAATGCTGCAAGTCCAGTACTGCATAGAACACACCACCAGACAGTGCCATACTGCACACAGGCCAATACAGTGCACACATGTGTGCACAGGCCAGGCCAGCAGTGTGCTAAAACACAGGTAGAGAAAGACGTATACCCATGTAGTGATATGCATACCATGGTGGTGCACGTCCATGTACTCACATTTCCGGTGTAATGCCAGCTGTGTTTTACACCCACTGCCGTCCACACCTATCACAGACTTGATTGTGGATGCTACCACCTCCATAATAGGATCTATTGGCGTTGCACATACCACTGGCAGCAGACCTCCTCCTGTGCCCTGCAGTGCACAGTGGAATGCAGCCTCCTCATCCTTTGCCCTCTGCTGCATGCCATGCCACCACTTGTATTCTGCATCCATCATGCCACCACGTCCACCTACGGCATTTACCTCCACTATGATCTGATCCCACATGTCCCTCGCAGTGGCAACAGTGGTTTTATACCGCTGCATTGCTTGCTCCCTGGACTTATAACCATTGACCAGGGCCTTCAGCTTCTCCATGGGGAACTTGTGGCATCACATCCTCATCCTTCCTTCAGAGGCACCTGTGTGGGGATGTAAGTTGCCAGTGACCAGTGGCTGTCCCGTAAGGGGGGTGTGTGTGTGTGTCTGTGTGCACGCGCGCGCGTGTGTGTGTGTGTGTGTGTGTCTGTGCATGCATGTGTGTGTGTCTGTGTTTATGAGAGACACAACACAGAACTGAAGGGCCACAGCGTGGCATAGGCGATAAGCATGTATCACAGGGATGTAGGCTCACCTTCCACACAACATGCTGTACAAGCCCAACAATGTCCTCCGTATGTCCGTCTGGCATTGGCTGCCACATGAGGGTGTTAATGTGCAACATGGATACAAGCAGCAGCCTGCATTGTGAGGGTAGCATCAGGATCCACGTATTGTCTGCACACCAACAGGTGTGTGCTGGGAGGTGGCCGCATGGACCGGTGGGGAAGGCAGAGTGCACAATGTGTCCCGGTTGATGCACAGCATAGCATGGAGTACACATACACATGATGGTGGCACTGAACCAGCCATGTGAACAGTATTTCTGTGTTGTGTGTTGTGACTCCTCCCTCCCCGGGAACGTAATGCATACCTGTGAATGTACATGGGCATCCATATGTGTGTCACAATGTCCCTAGCCACTGTCACAGTGTATACCTGTGTTATGACACAAAACAACAGTGCAGTGCTATGAATGTACACACCTGCATGCTGGCCCTGCTGAATCTGTGATTGCAACGTTCTGCAGTACCTGATACATTACATCCCATTGATGTTCCCACACATTAACTGTGGCCCCATGACAGTGTAGCAGAACGCACACATTGTTGCAGATAAATGTAGTAGGGTAATGACTGAGGGACACCTACCTGTACCTGTGGAAGTCGTGTCCTGGGACATGTTGAGGCCTAGAGTTGTCAACAAAGTATTTGGCTTGCTGCCTGCAGTTCCAGTAAACATTGCAGGTGGTGCTGAGGCACACCTTAAATAGACCGGCTGGGCAATCCACGCATGGCAATGCATGAAAATGAGGCCATAATGAGATGCTAATGTGGTGGACTGCACTCCAATTGCCTGAGTCGGCTAATTTGCATACCACCTTTAAATACTGCAAAATGTAACGCCGGGAAATCGCGATTGTGCCGGGCAAAGTGTTTGCGCTGCTCTTAGGGTGCATGCGTGATGATGTTATCATGAAGGAGGTCACACAAGGGTCGTGCATGCTCACTGGTGCACATCTGGGTTAGCGCGGTGCTATGCCATTTTATGCGGCGCCATTTCACAGATAGTGCAGCTCTAACGTACGTGCACTTAATTTTGTGGCCTGCACATCTCTAAGCAGCATTGGTGACAGGGTGGTGCCACAGAAATTGAATTTGAGGACTATGACAGCTAGAAGGCATATGAGGGCAGTGGTCCAGAGGGACCAGAGGTGGGGGGAGGCAGAAGTGGCCAACCTTGTCCAGCTGGTGATAGCAAGAGAGCGCCAGCTCTTCAGGGAGGTTCGAGAGGGGGGCAGGCCTAGGAGACAGGTGTGGGTGTCAATTGTGCATCATCTATCGCAGTGGACTGGGATTGCCCACACTGGTGAACAGTGCAGGCATTGTTACCTCGACCTGCAGTGCCAGGAGAGACAGCGGCTGGAGAGATTCAGACGCATGGTGCATGATGGCACTGGGCCTGCACCAGGTAAGTGGACACATTTCTCATAGCTTAGCCTTTTGAATGTCAGTGGGTGCAGGCAGCCATGTACACCCTATACATGTGGGTATATCTGTGTAGGCAGGGTCACTGCATGTATGCCTGTCATGCTGCTGGGTATGTCCCATGCAGTACACTGTGTGCAACACTATGGGTACAGTGGTGCCCGTGTGTGGCTCTAAAGTGCCTGTGTCTGTGGTCGTACATGTGACGTGCATTGATGGCTGCATGTGAAAGGTATCAGTGTTGTCCATCACTGGTGGTGTAGCACATGTACATTGCACCTACAATGCACATGTGTCCCATGTGACATATGCTTGTTGGGGTGGGCACGTTACACTGTTTGACAGTTGCGCAGTGGTTACCTGGCACAGTTGGGGGGGGTCCATGCTCATACTGACACTGGTGTATTCCCTTCGCTCTGCAGACCGCAATGCCAGGGGACAGCAAGGGTGCAGCTGGAGGACCCAGGACCAAACCCAGTGGGAGAGGGACAGCAGTGATGGGAGCATGATGCTGCACGTGAGTATGCTCCTAAGTTGTCTAGTTGTGTTACGTACATTGCTGGTTGGGGCATCTTTGGTACCCTGTATGGCAATGGGTCGCAAACATGTGCGTTTTCCCTGTGTCATGTCACTGATCTCAGGGGCATGTGGCCATGGGGTGCCCATGGTGCTATGCTGCTGGGGAGGGCATCACACACACCTACTGCTGCCTGTGGTGCGGTGCACCTGGACACTGCCCAGCCTGCCCACACAGACTGTGGGCCTGTGTTGTGGCAGAACATAGCTGCTCACAGACCTGCACTGCTGCATCATGGTGTGTTCTGCATGCCCGAGCCATGTGTGGGTTGTACTCTGCATGTCACACACACCTACACGGGAACACGCCCTCCTTGGTGCCACTGTCCTGCTGTGCTGCATCTGCACCCTGGTGTTGCATGCTGCCAGCCATTCAGTAGCCCTGTGTCACATTTGTGTCTGTGACATAGTGACATGGGCATGACTGCCTCCTTGCACACTGTGAATCGGAATGTGCGTGGTGGCCTACTGTCCACCGTGGGAACATTAGTCAACACCAATGGGCTGTGTAGGGAGCACTGTTATCCAACTGTGTTCTCCATGTCTGCTGTGCATGGTGCATCTGCTACCATTTCACGGTTGTATTGTATCGTTGCCTGTGGCCGGCTCATCCTGTGTACTGTGGTGCACGACACCCATACATGTGCCGTGGCCATGTTTGCACTGTATGCATTGTACGGCAGCTGTGTGGTGTGTTGTGCTCATGACTGTGTGATGCTGGGTGGGTGTATTGTTGGGTTAGAAACATAGAAACATAGACTTTGATGACAAATAAAGACTGCTTGGCCCACGTAGTCTGCCCGTTTCCCTACCTATTGGATAATCTACAAATCCTAGTTAACCAACAGCCTACTTCTTCCTACCCCCCACAAGAATTGCCTTATGTCTGTCCCATGCATTCTTGAATTCCCCCACTGTTTTTGACCCCACAACCTCTTCAAGAAGTCTGTTCCATGCATCTACCACCCTCTCTGTGAAAAAATACTTCCTTACATTGCCCCTGAGCTGTCCCCCCTCTATCTTCAAATTGTGTCGCCTTGTTCTTGTACAACTCTTTTTCTGAAAGATGCTACCCTCTTGGACTTTGTTGATTCTCTTGAGGTACTTAAAAGTTTCTATCATGTCCTCCCCCCCCTTTCTTCAAGGGTATACATGTTAAGCTCCTTTAGTCTCTCTTCGTATGGCTTCTGTTGCAGACCCTGCACCATTTTAGTTGCCCTCCTCTGGACTGACTCCATTCTGTCTATGTCCTTGTGGAGATGGGGTCTCCAGAACTGCACACAGTATTCCAGATGGGGTCTCACCAACTGCCTGTACAGAGGGATAACAACTTCTTTTTTTCTTCTGGTGATGCCTCTCCCTATACCTTCCAGTGTCCCCCCAGCCATCCCTACTGCCTTCTCACATTGCTTGCTTGCCTTTAGGTCATCTGGTATGACTACCCCCAGATCCCTTTCCATTTTTCTTGTTGTTACTACCCCCCCCCCCATTGTGTATTCTTCCCCTGGGTTCTTGTTTCCCAGGTGCATTACTTTACACTTCTTTGTACTAAATCTAAGCAGCCACACTTTTGACCATTCCTCCAACCTTGCCAAGTTCCTTCTCATTCTTTCCACCCGTCCCCCTTCCCCCAAGTATCAACCCTGTGGCAGATCCTTATGTCGTCTGCAAAGAGGCTTCCAGTCCCTCTGCAATGTCACTTATAAAGACATTAAAAATGACCGGACCCGGTACTGAACCCTGTGGTACCCCATTAGTAACCCCCCTTTCTTTGGAGTGGACTCCATTTACTATTACCCTCTGTGTCCTGTTGTCCAGCCAATGTTTCACCCAGGCTACCACCCTCGGACCCACTCCCAGGCTCGCTAATTTGTTTATTAATCTTTTGTGTGGGACTGTGTCAAATGCCTTACTAAAGTCTAGGTAGACCATGTCCACAGCCCCTCCTTGGTCTACTACTTTGGTCATCCAGTCAAAGAAATCTATTAGATTCATCTGACATGACCTTCCAGCTGTGAATCTGTGCTGCCTTGGGTCCTGTGCCCCACTGGCCTCTAGGTACTCAACAATTCTTTTTTCAGAAGTGATTCCATCATTTTCCCTACCACTGAGGTCAAGCTAACAGGTCTGTAGTTTTCTGCCTCTGTCTTGGTCCCACTTTTGTGAAGGAGAATCACATCCGCCTTCCTCCAGTCCTCGGGTACTACACCATCCTCCCATGATTTGTTAAAAAGTGTAGTCAGTGGTGTCACTAGTTCTCACCTTAGTTCTTTTAAAATTCTGTGGTGAATCCCGTCAGGCCCCATTGTTTTGTCCACCTTCAGTTTTAGGAGTTCTTTCAGAACCCTTTCTTCTGTGAAAGGACTGGTACTTCCTGAATGCTATCTTTTTCTCCCTATCCTTCCCCACCACCTCTTTTGAGAACCATAGTGGTTTTTCTTTCATTTTGATTTGTTTATTTGCTTCACACAAAGGCTTGTTGCCTCTGCGATGCCAGTTTTGGTGTTTCCTCATTGTTGCTCAACCCCACCTTCTTTCCTGTTTGCTAGTGCTTTTCTGAGGCAAAGTCAGCCCTCTGAAAGACCAGTACCCTCACTTTTGTATGGCTTGACTCTGTGGCTATGTTTATCATGAACCACACTGTTTGGTGGTCACTTGTCCCAGATGGCTACCCACTTCTAGATCTGAGATTCTCTCTCCATCCCCGTTAGAGAGTACCAGGTCTAAGATTGCTCCCACCAAAGTGGGTTCCAACACTAGCTGACTGAGGCATGCCCCCTTTGTTATTCTGACTGCCTTCCCCGCTTCCTTCTGCTTTAACTGGTACAGTTCTCTGTCCTGCTCCTTCTGTTTCCTTATACTTCCTGAATGCTATCTTTTTCTCCCTTACCTTCCCCACCACTTCTTTTGAGAACCATAGTGTTTTTTTCTTTTATTTTGATTTTTTTATTTGCTTCACACAAAGGCTTGTTGCCTCTGCAATGGCAGTTTTGATGTTTCCTCATTGTTGCTCAACCCCACCTTCTTTCCTGTTTGCTAGTGCTTTTCTGAGGCACTCTCCCATTTTGACAAAATCAGCTGTCCTGAAGTCCAGTACCTTCACTCTTGTGTGGCTTGACTCTACAGCTAAGTTTATTGTGAACCACACTGTTTGGTGGTCACTTGTTCCCAGATGGCTACCCATTTCAAGATCAGAGATCCTCTTTCCTTCCCCATTTGAGAGTACCAGGTCTAAGATTGCTCCCTTCCTAGTGGGTTCCAAAACTAGCTGTCTGAAGCATGCCCCCCTGTAGGGCATTGAGAATGACCCTGCTCTTGGATGTGGCTGCAGCAATGGTGCTCCAGTTTACATCTGGTATATTCAGGTCCCCCATCAACAATATCTCCCCTTTTTATGCCATCCTAAGGATGCCAGCTATCATTTCCTTTTCCTCCCCCAGAGATGGGGGTCTGTATGCAACCCCCATGCAGATTGTGGTGCCATTTCCTGTATCCAGGGTGACCCATAGTGCCTCCTCTCCTCCCTGTTTACCCTTTAGTTCCATTGCTTTGATCCCTTCCCTTACATAGAGAGCTACTCCTCCTCCTCCCCTTCTACCCTCCCTGTCCCTCCTGTAGATTGTGTACCCTGGTATGTTGACATCCCAGTCATGGTTCTCTGTGTACCATGTTTCTGTGACTGCCACGATATCCAGGCGTCCCTCTTCCATAAAGACTTCCAGTTCAGGGAGCTTGTTACCTGGACTATGGGCATTGGTACTCATTACCCTTCATTTTTTTAATGGCCTTACCCCTTTTTGCCCCATCCCTGCCTTTTTCTCTGTTTACCCCTGCCCTTCTCCTTATTGACATCTCTATTTCGGTGTTTACCTCACTAACTACCCTGATTTTAGGGGGGAGGCTAGGATTTCCATGCTCCTTTTCAGTGCCTCCCCCCTTGGCTAGTTTAAATACTTGCCAATGAAGCATTTAATCCTATCATCTAGGATCCTAGTTCCCATCCTGGACAGGTGCAGACCATCACACCAGTTTAGGCCTGCATCCCTCCAGGTGGACCCCCAGTCCCCAGTGAAGCCAAAACCCTGAGCTCTGCTCCAGTTTTTCAACCATTGATTGAATCCCATGGTGCGGAGCACCCTAGCCTTACCCATACCATAGACAGGCAGCACCTCCAAGAAGGTTACCGTGCATGCTACTTGTCTAAGGCCCCTCCCCAACCTCACAAACTCCTCCTGCACTGCTCTGATCCCTCTTCCAGCCAGATCATTCGTCCCTAGGTGGACAATGACATCCATCTCCCTCCCCCATGCAGCTGCTCCCGCGATCCTGAGGATTTGCTCCCTGTCCCTCCAAGCTATGGTGCCAGGCAGGCACCTTACCTCCCTCTCCCCCTTCCCCAGTTCTACCCCCCTAACAATGGAGTCCCCCATCAGGAGTTGTTTTCTTCCCCTGTGTGGTCCCATGCCATCCTCCTGTGGGTTTCCTTTGTGCAGGTTTCCGGCATCCTCCTTGGTCTCCAGTGCAGGTGCCTCCATAGAGGAACCACCCTCTGCCAGAACAGTGTACGAATTGTGGAGAGGTACAACTGGAGGGATGCACATCTGTTCCACCACCCTCACCCCCACTGAGCTCACTGTGGTTCAACCTGTGATTGTGTGTCTGCCCACGGCATGAATACACCGCATGGGGTGCCTATGGCCTGGACATGGTCCCTGTGGACATTGTGTTATCACAGTGATGTGGGCATGTGTGTGGCATCTGCATCAGGCATGCATGCCGGTAATATTGCACTGTGCTGTTACGGTGTGCCACTGTGTCAGGGTTGTGCTGCACACTGTGGCCACCAACCCATTGTCTTCCCGGGGGGGGATTGCTACTGATGTATGCCCCAGTGGTGTGCCATAGCCCTGGGGTACTGTGCCCTTCACATGTCCACACAACACATATGTCATGGACAGTGTCTGTGGCTGTGCAGGGGGGTATGGGGACACCTGCACACTGTCTGCTACACGACACTGTGGATAGCCACTACAGGCCACAGTCTGTTGACATGTGGATGGTGGTTGCAAGGTTTCTGCTTGAGATGTCGCAGTGTCCCCTGGTTCTACCTTCTGTTCCATTGGGCAGCATGTCCCAGTCATTCTTTTGCTACAGTTTGTTTGTTGTTGCCATGGGGCAGACTGTGGTTTACCTTAGGGGGGCTGTGTAGCTGTACTGTTACAGGGCCTACGTTGGGTATGCATGGGGCATTGTCCTGTCTGTGGTGGTGGTGGCAATGACCTTACGGGCCTTCATGGCTGCATGAGCTTGGCATGTGTGTACCACTGGGTTTCATGCAGCTGCATACAGGCACATGTGAGGTGCCGTGTGCACTGTTTCCATTATTGGGTACATGGGTATAGTGGTTGGGACATGCTGTCCTTCTCTGGTGCCACATCCTGAGTTCTGCATTGCTCATAGAAACATAGAAATAGAAATTGACAGTAGGTAAGGACTGCTGGGCTTACCTAGTCTGCCCATTATCCCTGCCTACCGTAAAAGCTGCAGATCCTATTTGATCTCCGGCTTTACCTCCTCGTTCCTATTGCTAGGATTCCCCTATGCCTGTCCCATGCATGTTTGAATTTCCCCTTCTGTGTTTAACCCCACCACCTGTGCTTGGAGTCTATCCCATGCATCCACCACCCTTTCTGTGAAGAAATACTTCCTGACACTACTCCTTAGTCTACCCCTTCCAACTTCATGTCATGCCCCCTCGTTCCTAGAGTTGGCGATGCAACCCTCCAGCACCCTATTTATGCATTTTAGAGATTTGTAGGTTTCTATCATATCTCCCCTGTCTCTCCTCTTCTCCAGGGTATACATATTGAAGTCTCCCAGTCTCTTCTCATATGACTTTTGGTGCAGGCCCTGCACCAGCTTTGTTGCCCTTCTTTGAACTGCCTCCACTCTGACTGCATCCTTCTGGAGATCCGGCTTCCAGAACTGGACGCCATATTTCAAATGAGGCCTCACTAATTATCTGTACAGTGGCATCACCACCTCCTTCCTTCTGCTGATAATACCTCTCCCTATGCACCCAAGCATCCCACTGACTGTCCCCACAGCCTTGGCACATTGTTTGGCCACCTTTAGGTCATCAGGTATCATTACCCCCAAATCCCTTTCCTGTTTGGTGACCATCAGTTTCTCCCCCCTTTGCCCATTATGTAATCCTACCCCAAATGCATGATTTTGCACTTTTTCACTTTAAATCTCAGCTGCCACACTCTGGACCATTCCTCCAGTTTACCTACGTCCCTCCTCATTTTTCCACCCCTCCCGGAGTGTCCACCCTGTTGCAGATCCTAGTGTCATCCACAAAGAGGCACACCTTCACCTCCAGTCCCTTCATAATGTCACTTATGAAGATATTAAAACAGGACTGGGCCAAGGACTGATCCCTGTGGCTCCCCACTGGTCACCTTCCTTTCCTCAGATTGAGCACCATTTACCACAACCCTCTGTCTTCTATCACTCAGCCAGTTCTTAACCCAGTTTACCACCTTGTGACCCACTCCCAGGATGCCCAGCAAGTCTTCTATGTGGAATGGTATCAAAGGCCTTACTGAAATCCAGGTAGGCCACATCCACCGCTCCCCCTTGATCTGCGACCTTAGTCACCCAGTCAAAGAAATTAATTAGATTTGTTTGCTCTATGGTGTCAGTTTACCATTTTTACATGGGCATCATTCCCCCCATAGGTCGACCTAAGAACTCACTGTGGGCCGCACGTCTGGAAGAAGGAGAGGGCAGGGATGCCCTCTTGAGAAGGCTTGTGTGCCAGCAGCACGTGATTCTGGAGCAGCAGGCGCTGCTGATTACCGAGACAAGGAGGACTGCAGACATTTTGGACCAGAGGCTCCCTATTCAGAACCAGGCTGCATGCCCTTAATCCCCCCCTTTCCTATTTTTTACCCTTCATTGTACCCACCCCACCCCGTTTTGGTTGTTGTTTCTTGTCTTGATAGTTGTACATAGTTTGTTTATTATTACTATAATACATATTTTTCTTGTTGTATTCCTGTGTCCTGTCTCTTTCTGGGGTAACTGTAGTCAGTGTCACTGCTGTGCTGTGTTGCACCTACTGACCATCTTGTTCACCATCCTGGCCCCTCTCTTGGCGCTGGTTTAACCACAGCTCTCCCTGTGCTGTCTGTGTCTGTGCATCTGACAGTGGGTTGTTGTGGGCATGGTAGGTTTATCCTCCGGTCAACTGACACAGTCTTTTCTCCATGTGTTCCCTGTATGGCCAGTGTGTGTGACAAATGACATCTGTCATTTGTCTGCCCATGGGCATTGTCTTTTGCCTGTTCCTTGGGTGCACCCCTGTGGTGTTGCCTGGAGGTTGGAGAGGGGCCTTGGCCTGCGGGCCTCTGTGAGGCTTTGCACATGTGATCATGGCTGACATCCATCCCCCCGTGTCTGCCTACTGTGTATCCTGTGGTGAGATGTCCCCAGTTCTGTGTCAGGGATCCTTGTCCCCTCCCCTGTGCACAGTGGGCACTGGTTCGGGTAGTACTGCCACACAGGCATGGTTTGTCCTTTTTGTGGGTCACATCACTACTGTCCCATCTCTGCATCTTTTACACAGTTCACGTCCATACAGTGTTGCTACATTTTGGGGTTTCTCTTTGATTTTTAATTTTTGTTTTTTATTATTGTTTCTTTGTTCATGTTTTTTTCTTGGCATTGTCTTTGGTGGTTGTTTTGTTGTTGTTTGTGTTGTACACTGCTGTATGCTCAGGTATTCACATTTTCGGTAACACTTTTTTGCATGCGCCCCCAGTGGACACATGGTTCTCCTGTGCACTGTGCTGCTGTTTGCATTGCCTGGTTGCTATATTAAGAGGTGTCTTCATTGCTATATTCAGAGCTGTCTTATTTGCCGGGCTATTTTTGTGCTGCACTCTCAGCCCTGTTTGCACGTCTTCATTTGCACACTATATTCAACTGATTTAGCTCCTGGGCTATTCCTTTGAATATAGCATGCTAATGGTTCCGGGTTAATTTTGCCCACCAGGCAGTGCTAATTTTGCCCTGGGGCTAAGTTTTGAATATTGGGTACTAGGTCTGCAATATTTATTCGGGTGCTTCACGTATAATATTTAAGTCAATGTGGCCATGCCACTAAACAGCAAATCAAGTGACTTGCAGAATGTAAGTGCATACTCTAAGCTGTCATTTTAAAGTGCTATAGGTGCTAGTAGTAGAAATTCCAAAATGGCACAGGTACAGGTAGAAAATAAGCAGGTACAGTTACCAACATGTGGATACCACAACATTTGGCTGCCTTCCCCTAACCCCACTGCTTCAGCTGTCCTGGTCTTCCTCAGGGGGGGTGTGGCTAAAGCACACTGAGCAGTTTCTTAAATACTCATTTCGCTGCTGTGGTTATCCAAGCCATGCTAAATCTTTAATCCTTTATAAAAAGTGCTAGGTGAAAAAAACAAAGTGCTCAAGTGTAGAAGAAACAAAATTCATCCAAGTGCTACTTACAAAATAAATATTATACCAGTAAATGCTTTGTATAAGTTGGTGTTACGAAATACGAAGACATTTTTATTTTGTCAAGCATTTGATTCTATATAAGTATAAAGCTGTATTGCCTACTGACTGTCCTGTTTTTAAGCTAGATAGATATATTATAACTTGTTTGATTGACTCTGCAATGTGACTGAAGTGTTTGTGATGATGTTAAGAACTGTACATCGCTCCGAGCCCCCAGGAAGGGGCGCTTTATAAATAACGTATCTATTTATATAATGTAGCAAAACACAAAAAACAGACTATATACAAGCATAAATTTATCAAGGAAGGACAGTAAGACTGTTCAAAAGGCAACTGTAAGAACAAGTCAGAGATATAACCCTGGATGGATTCACTCCATTAGGAAACCACTTTGACATGATGTAAAATAAGGACCCAAAACAAATGTATTGTATGGGAACTGAACATGTAAAAGCAAATGTGTGTGTGTGTTGGGGGGGGCAGGGACTGGCTGATGCATTTGCTTTCAAAATGAATCCATATGGATTTCACACTTAGTTGTCGTAAGCTGGTAGGTCATAATGATGATTTTGACCTAAACTGCTTCTTGTAGATGGCTTATACATAAATACAAAACTGGTAAAAAAAAATGTGTGTGACTAATTGAATTGAATTGTGTTTTACCCTGTGTTTGAATTTCAGTGTTATTAATGTGTGTTATTGTTTTTTGTGTTTCTGAGGTGCACAGTCATGGCCATGATGCTAGAAATCCAGTACTGGGACCACCTCCTGACCTCAGCTGAGGTTCGGAAGCAGAGGCTTGTGGCTGTTGATGCTAGAATGTGAAGGCAACAAGCAGAGAAGGTCATGGGAAAGGAACAGATCTTACGGGTAAAATTCCCTAGTTGGAAGCTCCTGCAGTACTGGATTGATTTATTTCTGTATCTGGTCTTCACATCATGGCACTGTTTACAGGCATGCAATGGTGGACTTTAACCCTTATTAATTAATAGGAGAGCAATACTGGACTTTAATTTATACCTGTTCTGGACAGCGAGTGGAATGTATGCTTGTATATAGTCAGTTCTTTGTATTTTGCTACTTCATTTTTCAGTAACATCAATTTATGCACTTTGTTTTTCATCTAGCAGTGTCTGTTGTATGCGCTGGGCTTCCACCAGCTCCTGGACGGCCTCACTGATGTCTCAAGATGCCTCAAGATGAGGTGCTGCTGCTGCACCAGCCAGCACAGCAGGTCATTGTGGCCCTCAAATGTTTCCATCTGCCGCTGATGGTTGGGACTCCTCCATACATCTATGGACAGAAAGAAAATGAACTCAAACAGCTGTGAGCACAGAATGGAGCACAAAGGTGTTGCCTATTGTACGCTGCCATAAAACCTTCTAGCACATGCTCCATGATGCCACACAGGGTTCACGGTTGGCTGACAGTCACAATGGAGTGGATGGAGCATACCATGGACACCACTGTGGACCCATACACTGGAGCGATGCACATGCAGTGGCCACACCATGCAGCACAAGAGCAGGCCCTGCCTGGCAGAGACACACACTATCAGTGAGCATGGCAGAGATATGCCTGCGGCACAGGCAGCAGCAGCACCACACCAGAGTCTGAGGAGCAGTATCATGTCCTGAGTGGCAAGAAGGGGCACCAACACACCCCACAGCCACTGACCAGGCATTCGGCACCTTGGCAAACCCTGGCATGTAGGACATGGACATCATGTTCTTTCCAGGGTCGCAAAACACATAAAGTCAGGCACTTACCACCTTAATGAAACTGGAGACCACATCAGAGCAGAAAAGCTATGCTGTCTTTATTAAATGACAATCATAAAGTTACTGGACACCCAAACATCATGCCCGCCTGATGTGTTTTGGACCCAATGGCCCTGTATCAAAGGCTAAGGCACACTAGTCAGAACACACATTAAATAGCTCATACAACATGACATAATAATGATGTAAAACATAATAGTTCAGATCATTGAATAAAATCATATTTGCTTTAAAACAATGGCTGGACTAATGTGGAACATAGTTATGGGAAGCGTGAGCGGTGGTGACCAGCCATCATTGCCGTCTCCCACCATGGACCCTGACAGTCCCCACGGTGAACCCTGGAGGGGGGTGTACTGTGGATCGATGATGTGGCAGGCAATGACACCAGGGTGGATGTGGCCCTATTGCAACCACATCCATGGTGCAGGCTTGCTGATGCCAGTGACCCACACTGTCCAAGTCACCATGCAGGGGCCGTGGTGGAGGCAGTGCTGGATGACCCCGACTGCCTACCACATGCCATGGAGTCATGCCGCAGACCACCACTGAAGCAGCATTGGCCTGCACCACCTGTGTGTTGCTGACGGCCCATCGTTGCCTCCCTAATGATGGCAGTGAGCTCCCTCACAGCCCCAGTGATTACACTAAAATCACGGTCAAGGGTATTGAGGTGCCATTCTTCATGCTCCACTGCCCGCTGCTCAGCCTGCAGGAGAGCAGTGGTGACAGCCTCATGGAAGAGGGACAGTTCCTGCCACACTTCCCTCCAGAATGCATGGTGCTCCTGCTGGGCGGCTGGTTGTGAGTCTACATCAGTGCCTAGGAGCACTCAGGTAACTGTTTTGTCCTGACCTTCCTGTGGATGAAAACCCTGGACAGATTGGGGGAGCTGGGGTATGTGTGTGGGCTGTGTTCAGCGAGCAACAGGGTTGGCAGCCTGCTGGCCCACAGCACCCTCTGGCCTGCCACAAAACCCCTGGCAGCCTGGATCCCCACAGGTCGCTGTTGTGTCAGGGGCCCTTTTCGTCCGCATGCTGCCCACTGTCCTTCTCCGGTGGCAGTGGTAGTGATGTTGGTGGTGGTGGTTGATGTGGTGCTGCTAGCTGTTATTACTGCAGTGGTACTGGACCCAAATAGTACTGGTGACCCTGGCAGGACCAGGGGCACAGCCTGCCTAGCAGGTGAGGTATGTGTGGCAGCACCCTGGTTGGTGCTGGCATCCATAGCGAGGTCCTCAGGGCCAATGGAGAATCCCAATGGTGAGCCCACAACCTCAAAGTCTATGTCGTAAAGGAAATCCAGCCCTGGTACATAGGTCTCATCATCATCTTCCTCAACATCATCCTTCTCATCATAGGCCATGGCTGCAGCAAACTCCCTGGAGGTGTGTCTCATAGCTGTTGCATCCTGGCCACTATGCCCCTTCAGGGCTGAACCCAATGGTCTTGGCTGACTGTCATCACCTCCCTCCACCTCATGACCCACCGCTGCTGGTCTGATGGGCTGAGCTGTGGAGCAAGAGAAACAGTGTGAGTTCACTGTACATTGCACAGTGTGCCCACACCACCACCACCACATGCACAATACCAGGGTGCCCTCAATGTCACACAGTGCCTGCCACAACCCAGTGTACCATGCCCGCACACCGCCACAGGCAAGGTGCCCACAGAACCCCACCCAGGCCATGCAGCCCAGGGTGCAGCTGAACCCCCTGTACCCACTGTGGGGAACACACACCCACACACACATGTGTTGACTGCCACAATATGATGTGGGACCTGTACCACAGACAGTGCCACATTTGGTGTACCACAGCAAGGCATGGTGCATAGGCACACACACGAGGCATGCATGGCACGTGGCACAGTCGGCTTGTGTGGACATCATGGCCTGCAACAATGGGCACATGTTGCATGCATACCCACATACTGCGGCAATGTGCCATGGTACACATGGCACCACTGGGCCAGGTACATGCACACAGCTGTGCACAGTAAACACCGGGCCATGCCCCACCACAGTTGTGGTTCCAACAGGACACCCAGTTGTCACTGTGCACAACACTAGCTGCATGGCCTGTGATTCACATGCTCTGTGCAGATCCAGCAGTGTCTCACATCCCCACCCTCCACACCCACCAGGGCCACTGACCTGTGTGTGGATACGACGACATCCATGACTGGGTCCACCCTCCTCAACTCGTTCTGCATGGGACCACCACCTGTCCCCATCAATGCCCTCAGCCACCGTGCCTCATTCCCCTTGGCACTCCTCAACAGATTGTGCCACCGCTTCCTGCAGGCATCCACACTTCATCCACGGCCACCCACCACATTGACTGCTGTGGCGATCTCTGCCCATATTAGGTAGAAAGTGGTG
This sequence comes from Neoceratodus forsteri, assembly GCA_016271365.2. Taxonomy (NCBI): domain Eukaryota; kingdom Metazoa; phylum Chordata; order Ceratodontiformes; family Ceratodontidae; genus Neoceratodus; species Neoceratodus forsteri. Next base: position 946,209,874 of record CM057458.1, read on the forward strand.
TCAGTGTTTTTGTACCTCCACAGCTGGGCCTGCCTTTCATTTTATGCAATCGCCAGGGTCTTCAGTTCCTCATCAGAGAATTTGTACGCAAGGAGGCATACGTGTCCTTCATTGGCACCTGTGTGGGAAGAAGGGGAACAGTGGTGAGTGTCTAGAAGAAAGATGGAGTGCGTGTGTGAGTGTGTGTGTGTGTGTGTGTGTGTGTGTCTGTCTCAGCCTGTGTGTGTCCCTCTTATGTGTATGTCCAACAATGTGTGTGTGACCACCAGACATTGCACTGCCCAGTTTTTACAGTACCTGGCCGTCCCTGTGGTACCATGACACAGGTATGTCAGAGGGCCACCGGTACACCGGTGCAGCAGGCATGGCCATGGCCTACAACTGACAGTCAGTACCACAGGATAACAAGACCGTGTTATGGTCAAGGTGACTCCACACACATGTCCGCACACGTACAGCAGCTGTGGCATCCCTGTTGTGGCTGTGGACCACTGGGGGCATGGCTTTGCCGTGCACAGTCAACCCTGTCAGGCTGTGTGAGTAGCATGCTGCAGACATTCAGTTGCTAGTGGGTGACCCATGCATGGGCCGCTGTGTGCTGGCCATCCCAGCACAGCCCTTGCCACCCATGGCATGGCCATCTGTGCTGCTGACCCACTACTGTGAACAGTCCATGTGCCCACAACTCACTGACAGTCACAGCATGCGGGCACGGCCTGTTGACACTGGGCATATTGCAAACACACAGGTCACATGCATGACAGCTGTCACACAGTGCATGGAGATGCCTGTGCATTGAACTGTGCCCTGCACATGTCCTGGCCTGTGTGTAGCCCCTGACACACAAATGGTGTACCCGTGATGCACAGCAGCACTAGACAGTGCCTGCATGTGGTGTAATCCCCCAGCCCTGTCAGAAACTGTTACACTGTTGCTGCAGCACTGCTGCCATGTTTTCTTTGCTGTATGTACAGTCACAGCCTCATGCAGACAGGCCAACTGACATGGGCCAGTTTCCCCCACTGAGCTGGGGATGTGTGTGTCTGTATGCAGACCCTGCAGTAATCTGGCCTGCAGTGTTCCAGGATTTTAGCTTTAGTTAGAGCACAGCCTTTTCTCACCACCCGTTCCCAGTACACTGCTATGCGTATGCATGCACACTGTGTTGCCATACAGTATAGGATTGTGAGTACAGTGTCCTACATACATGGATCTGCCTGTTTATCCTGCTGTGATGTGCTGTGGGAGTTTGGGCTTCTGGCAGTCTTCCTATGAATACCTGCTATGCCTGACAGACCTGCAGGTGGAGCCCTGTGAGGCCTTAAATAGCCCGGCCGGGGAAATCCACATGCTAATGCAAGCAGATGAGGCTATAATGAGGTGCTCCATTGGTGGTTTGCCCCATGGATATCTAATCAGGGTAATTTGCATACAGGCTTTGAATATAGCACAACTTAGCCCTGGGCTAATACATTTTCGCCATGCAAACCATAGCGCCACACTAAACGTCTAGCGCCACGCAAGACCACTTTGCACCACCACAGCTGAGCATGTGCGATGACATAATGGCATGCGGGGTCACACAAGGGACACACATGCTCAGTGGTGCACACTTGGGCTTGTGCAGCGCTAGTCCATTTTAGTGCCACGCACTTGCATGTAGCGCAGCGCTAATGTGTGAGTCCTCCATTTCCTGTGCCACTGTGTGTGCTGACAGGATGTAAGGGTGTTGGCAGTGCTACCTGTAACTGCAGGGATGCCTGACGGGAGGAGACAGAGAGCTGTGATGCAGAGGGATTACAGATGGGTGAGACTGAACTGGCCAGCCTCATGCAGCTGGTGGTGAGGAGGCACTGCCAGCTGTTTTGGGGAGGTCAGAGAGGTGACAGTCTAGGCAACAGGTCTCAGTCTCCATTGCCCACCACCTGTCTCAGAGGACAGGCATAACAGGAAATGGGAAGCAGTGCAGGTACAGGTACATAGACGTGTAATGTCGGGAGAGGCAGCGCCTGGATAGATTCAGAAGAATGGTTCTCGAGGGGACTGTGTCTGCACCAGGTAAGTGTCCAACACTGTCACGGCACTGCCTTTCTCATATCAGTATGCATGTGTGCACACGCACACACACTGGTGCATTTGCAGTATGTAGGTACATCTGTGTTGTGCAGCCACACACTCTTGGGGGGTCACTTGGGCCAGCCTTTGTGTGACGCACAGTGCCTCTGTGGTCACATGTTGTCCATGTCTGGAGGGATTGCTGTCCTGCACTGTGTTGAGCTCACACACCACACAGCCTGGCCCGCCATAAGTGCATGTGTCCCACATGCGCACTGAGCATTCAGGTGGCCCATGCACCACGTGGGGGGGGGCAGTGTGGCATTCTCAGCTATCTCTGCCTTGTGGTCATCTGTGAAATGGTACTGTCCATGCTGTTGTGATGACTGTGTTCACCCTTCCCTCTGCAGAGCACAGCACAGACCGGACCAGCCAGCCTGCTAGGACACGGCCCACAGGGGGACCAATACAAGTGAGGAGCAGCGGGATGCCACACGTGAGTATGCTTCCATGCCATTTACATGCATTGCTGCTGCAGGGTGATGAGTCATGGGTATAGTGGGTGGGTGAATAACTATGGGCCAGTGTTAGCTGCCATGCATGTGCATGGGCGTGGTGCCACACTGCTGTCTCGGTCATGGCGTGGGGGAGCAGTGATACAGCTCACGAGCTGTGAGTGACATTGTAGCCAGTCTGTGTTGGCTTGTCCCTGGCCTGTGTTCCTTGTGCTGGTATTGTTTTGTAGCAGAGTGTCTGTACCTACTTTTTCTCTGGGCAGCATTTCCCAAATGTTGCATTGCATTACTGTACTGTTGTACTGTCGGACAGTGTTGGGGGAGCCTGGCTCTGCAGTCTGGCAGCCACCGCATTGCTCAGCCATGTTGCACGGTCCCAGTTGTGTGGGTGTCGGCATGGCCCTTCAGGGCCATCATGTGTGTTTGGGGTGGCCGTGTGGCCATGTTGTGCTCCATTGTGGTTTACAGGCACAGTGCTGGTGGCACGTGAGGTATTTTACCTTTGGGTCCATGGCCATGCTTGTTGGGACATGCTGTCCTCCCCGGGGTTTCATCTTAGGGGGTTGCATTGCTACACATTGTTGGTCTGCCATCCTTACATGGTTGTCTTTCCGCTCATAGGTCCATGGAGGAACTTGCTGTGGGCCACCAGGCCTGAAGAGTGTGAGGGGAAGGACTACCTGCTCTGGTGGATTGTACACCAGCAGCGAACATTTATCGAGCAGCAGGCAGTACTGATAGCTGAGTCAAGATGGGTGGCACAGCTGCTTGAGGACTGCCTGCCAGCATGAACAACACCTCCTGCCAATCCCCAGCCATCCACCCCTTAGTGCCCCTTTCAATTAACGGACTGCCTTTTCTGTTCCCCCACCACCGTCTTGTACTGCCACTGTTGTAAATAGTTCCTTTTGTCTAGTTTATACACACCAATTTCTTTCATTCTGTTCCCCGACATTTGTTTTTGCCCCATTCCCCCATTCTGCTTGCTGCCCCCCAGTTTTGCACTGTGTTCTTTACCTGTTTGTTGTTGATGTTTTCTTCATAATATAACATTTATCTTTTTGAATTCCTGTGTCCTGTGTGGTTCTTGCCTGGGTGTTCCATTATTGGGGTGGTTGTTTGGGTCTTTGGATTCCTGTTGTTGCTGCATGTGTTGTTTCATGGCAGTGCCTTTGAGGGTTGCATAAGCCATGTTTACACGGTCACATTTGCATTGGTTTAACCCATGCGCTCGGGTTGCTCCCCTGAAATGTAATGTGTAGACACGTACCCAATCAGCGTAAGCCACTCGCTAAGCTGCTCCCAGATTCTCTGTCAAGCTGGGGATGCCAAGAGGAGCAAGCAGCTTACAGCGGCTTAAGTGGCAATGTGGACTGCCTGCACCGCAGCAACCAGCAGATGTCTGGCTCCCCCATGATACACGGCCCCTCACCAGCACAGACTGCAGAGGTGCAGAGAGGGGCCGTGTAGACAGACAAACCGCGGGTGGCAAGTGGTCCAGACCGTGCTGCTGTGGCTTTGTATTTGCAGCGCTACTGCCGTGTAAACATGGCTATAGACATTGTTGATGTTCTCCACTGCTGTTTGCTATTGTGCTGGGTTATGGGCTCCACAGCGCTGCAAGCGCCCCTTGTGGCCATTTTATTCCAGTATGCACTGTGTTCCTCTAGCTATTTGCACTGTCCTGGCTGCAGTATTCAGTGCTGTCCTGTTTGCTATGTTCAGTGCTGTCTTATTTCCCAGGCTAATTTGCACTGCACTCACAGCCCTGTTTGCACTGCTTCCTTTGCATGCTATATTCAGCAGCTTTAGCCCCGGGGCTATCCCTTTGAATATAGTGTGTTAATGGTTTTGGGCTAATTTAGTACACTGTGCAGTGCTAATTTTGCCCCGGGGCAAAGTTTTGAATTTCTGGCCCAATGTGTGGTGTGACTAGTTTGCCTTAGCCTTTGATAAAGGGCCACTGGGTCTTAAACGCGTCAGGCAGGCATGATGTTTGGGTGTCCAGTAACTTTGTGACTGTCATTTAATAAAGACAACACAGCTTTCCTACTCTGGTATGGTGTCCAGTTTTATTCAGGTGGTGAGTGCTCAGCTTTATGTGTTTTACTAGCTTGGTATCTGTTGAGAGAACCACCAACCCAGCATGCACTTTTTTGTACCTGATTCCTTCTAGGGTTGCAGCCAGGACACAGCACTGGTGCACACACATGGTGCACACAACACAGCTCTGCAAGGCTGGGAACAGCAGGCAGCACTGTGTGCAGTCCCCCATGGTGCGCGTGACTGCTACGGTGGTGTATGTTAGAGGATGCAAGACACACTGTGCACCTGTCACCACAATAACAGTATACAATGTGCTGCAGCTTGGATGTGGTTGATGTCTCTGTGGTCACTGGTGCACCCTACATAGAGTGTGGCCAGAGTCACACTGAACCACCAGAATACCTGGACTTGTCCAGGTGAGCCACACCATGGAGGATATTTGGACACCCTAAATACCCCAACATTCACCCTATGTAGCAGCTGTGCCTTACCCGACTGAGGCTGATGGGACATTGTAACCATCATAACAGTGCCAGTACGGCATCACAGTAGCACAGTGATGCTGCTCAAGTGTATGATTGTGTCACCCTATGCACAGGACCCGCAGATTGTCCCTGTGGGCCCCTGTAGCCACTGTCCAGGTGGGCCCCCTGTATTCTACACTGACCATGGATATATATCCTCCACTACAGGGCTTGTGCAGGTCACTGGTTGCATGGCCCTATTGCATCTGATGTATGGCTGGCCATCCTGTATGCAGTGGGGTCACCATATCCAGTATGGCACTGTCTTGTGTGGTCACAACCACAGCTGTGACCCTTTGTGGGCACACATGATCCTCAACAGGCACCACCCACCAAAGACCCCACAGTCCACCGTCCCATGCCAGCACTTTGGGCCACCATTCAGCCACTGGGGCATGGCAACATTGAAAGTGGCACTGGATAGTCCAGCAGCACAGGGGGACTATTATGGCAGCCATCCGAGGCACACGGCTGGCCACAGCAGTAAACCAACCACACACGGACAGATGTCTGCCACCATTGCCACCGGCATCCACAGTCCTGGCCGCAGGGAGGCACAGGCCCAACCACCTGTGAGAGGGTGCACCCTGGGTGGTGTGCAGTGTCCCCATCCCCTGTGGTAGTAGTCCAGTGGCATACAGTACTCACATCTGCATGGTGAGGGCCATGGCACAGCATGGTACACAAATACAGGGCAGCATATCGGCAGCATGGCTGTCTGCCACTGTACACTGCACACACCATGTCACAGTGCAGTGGCACTGGAGGCCCAGTGCCCCTTGTACATGGTGAGTGTCCACCACTGGAATCCCTGAGGTAATACTGTCATATGGATGCACCCAGCATGGTGACCCAGGCAGAGACACTCATCACTAGACAGAGACACAGGCAGCATAGTCGCACAGTGTCCTGTACATGTCAGGATCCCTGCACAGACATGTCATACCTCATGCATTACCCAGTGTATGTTGGCTCGTGGCCATGTGGCTTAGTGTGTGCACCATGTATGACATAGCCAGGGGACAGTGGCACATCCTGCTGGGTACTGCTTCCAAGATGGTCACATGCACCACACTCGTGGTGGTCATCCTGGTCTTACATGGGGCACAGCACTGACATGTCAGGTGCACCATACCTGGTCAAATTGGTCCTGCCAGTCATGCCATGCCACTATACATAGGCCTGTCATGCCCTTGACACTGCTACCATGGCTCTGTAGTGGCTTCCACCATGCAGGCATGGCCAGTGCTCCCCCAGGCATCCATGGCGGGTCCAGTCATGCACAGAGCATAGGGCCATCCCAGGGGGAAGGGGGCCCAGCTAGCTGTATGTGACTGGCAGGCCATGTGGTGCAGCATGTCCCATTGCACAGGGATTACCATGGGCAGACAGGCAGAGGGCACAGTACCCTGGAACAGTCCATCTCTTATAAATAATGCCATGTCTCAGGCCTGCACACATGCTAGTACACATATCCTCAGTACATGCAGCTGCACTCACTGGCTTGGGCACAGTTCCCCCAGCAACCTTGGCCCATAGTTGTGCAGGCATCCTGCCTTCTACCATTGCTGGTCACTAAATCTATGGAGGCACCGGTCCACTGTGCAGGTGACCCCTCTAAGTGCCATCCAACAGAGGTCCAGACATCACATTGGAGCCTGTCCACCCCTGCTGCCTCCTCCAGGAGTTGGTCCTCCCTGGCCACCACTAAGTTGACCAGGTTGGCAACTGTACCACCAACCACCTTTGGTCACGCTGAACACATGTCCTGCCTTGGCTGCCAGACATGTCTGTTGCCTCTTCTGTGTTTCACAGGCTGCTAGCACACTGTTCCTGCAATAGGTGTGTGTCGCAATTGCTCTGCACATTGCAGGAGTTGTTTTTGAGTTGTGTGCTGCTGCTTTCCATTTAATGGCACCCACCGTGTGGTTACTGTGAGCGCTCAGACCTGTGTTCCAGCTCCAAAACTGGAGTACAGGATTTCAGAAAAGCAAGTTTTGGGGAAAGGAGGGAGAAGTTTAAAGCAGATTGGTTGGTGTAGTAGGGGCAGGGATGTTAAGGGGAAATGGGTCAACATTAAGAACAGCCTACAAGTGGCTACCTGTGCCTACTTGAGACATGTTGGGAGAAGAAAGAAGTACAGAAAGTCAGTTTGGTTTACAAAAGGAGGTGGGGGATTGCAGTGAGAAATAAAAAGGCCAAGTTCAGGGGATATAAAGGGAGTCGAGCAAAGGTGAACAGGGAATCATACCTAGAACAATGGGGGGAGGTCCACATGGTGGTGAGGAGGACTGCAGCATATGTGGAACTGTGGACAGCAGAGGGAGTTATGGAGGGTGATAAGACCTTATTTTCATGCCATTAGGAGAAAGAGAAAGATGAGGGAAGGCATAGTCAAGTTGAGACAAGATGAAGGGTGGGTGGAAGAACACAAGGGTAAGGCAGAAAAATGGAATGACTTCTGTATGATGTTTACAAAGGAGAAAGAGGGTCCACTATCAGAGGGGAAGTTAGAACCTGACTGGTGGAACAAAACTCAGTCTGGAGCTGATAGCCACAGAATGACTACTCAAGGGTCTTGAGGCCCTAAAAGACAATAAATCTCTGGGATTAGATGGGGTTGCACACAGGGTGCTGAGGGAGATGGCACAAGTGCTGGCAGTGCCCCAGGCAGACCTCTAAAACTGTTTTCTAGAGCCTGGGGAGGCTGGAGAACAGCAAACATTGTACACCTGCATAAAACTTTGCAGATAAGGTGGCCGGCATCAGGGAAGAGATCCAATCAACACACTCTGTGGGAGTTGCTAGTGGTAGGTGTATGGTCACTCCTCCTCGGTTTGCCTGGAGTTCCTTCAACCGGCTGGAAATCATGGATGTTGTGAGGATTGCCCAGAGTATGCGCCCAACGTGCTGTAGTTTGGATCCTGGCCCAACATCCCTGATTATGGGTTGTTTTGATATTGCTGGGCTGGTCCTTGCAAGGATAGTATGGTGTTCCTTAGAGTTTGGTGAGTTTCCTTGCTCTCTAATGGAGGTGGTGATGACACCTTTCCTGAAGAAAGCTGCTTTGGACCCAGGCTGCCTTGCAAACTACAGACCAATCTCTAACCTTCCCTTTGTTGGGAAGGTGATTGAGAAAGTTGTGGAGCTACATCTGGAGAACCATTTGACCATCCATGACATTTTCGAGCCTTTCCAGTCCAGTTTTCGTAAGAGGCATAGTACTGAAACCGCTCTGGTTCAGGTGCTCAATGATCTCCTGATGGCAAGAGATCAGAAGCGCCACTCTATCTTGGTACTTCTAGATCGTTCTTCAGCTTTTGACACCGTGGATCATGGGGTACTTCTCGAGTGCCTGAGATTCATCTGTGGACTGTCTGGTACAGTTCTCAGGTGGTTTAAGTCCTACCTCACTGGCAGAACTCAGAGGGTTGTTTCAGGGATTTTTTCTTCTGAGCCATTCTCTCTGCCATGTGGGGCTCTTCTGGGCTCGATGTTGTCCCCCATGTTGTTCTCGGTGTATATGCTGCCCCTCAGAGACATTGTAAGATGGTATGGGCTGAGGTTTCACTGCTATGCTGCTGATACCCAACTTAACCTGTCTTTTGCACCTGACCAGGATAGTGCATGCTTGGTATTTAACAACTGCCTCACTGAAATCCAGGATTGGATGAGCTCCAGCTGGCTGAAGTTGAATTCTGGCAAGACTGAGGTGATGGTGGTGGATCCTGGTCACTGAATAGAGGGGACGGGGGCTGGTCAACCCTCCGGACTTTTCCTGGAGGACATCCAGCTCCTTACCTCTGAATGCATGCAAAACCTGGGGGTGATTCTTGATGATGGGTTGACCCTGCGTTCGTAGGTGTCAGCAGCCATCAAGTCCTCTTTTAACCATCTGAGGAACATCACCAGGGTTAAGTACCTTGTTCCATCTGGTGACCTTCCAACATTGGTCCATGCCTTTGTGACCTCACGCCTTGACTACTGCAACTCCCTTTATCTAGGGCTTCTGGGGGTTGATATCCGCTGCTTGCAGCTAGTGCAGAACACTGCGGCCCAGTTGTTGATGGGGACTCCAAGTACAAGTAACATCACACCGGTGCTGCATAAACTGCATTGGCTGCCTATTCAGTGGCGGATCACCTTCAAGATCAGGCTTCTGTCCTACAAAGCCCTACACGGCATTGGCCCAGACTATCTGAGAGATCCTGGCTCCTTACTCCCCGAGACGACCTCTCCGCTCAGCTGACAAGGGGTTGCTAGAGATTCCCAGGGTAAGTCTTAAGTCATCTGGGGTCCATGCATTTATGTACACGGCCCCTGCCCTGTGGAATTCTCTACCCCATCAAATATGTGAGTGCACGACTGTGGAGGGCTTTAAGAAGGCACTTAAAACACACATCTGGCACAGAGCTTACCCTGATTAATGGTTATATTCTTTGAATATTGGATTTTACTGATTTATTAATTTTTGTTTTATCTGTTTTACTGTTCAGCGCCTTGACAATGGAAAGGTGCTATATAAATAAAATTATTGCTATTTATTATTATTATTATTAAAACTGAGTGAAAGGATTGGCTAGGAATGAAGGATTGGTCAGCTTGACTTCAGTAGTCAGCAAATTGCAAAACACTATCGTCAAAGAGCAACTGGTGGATTTCTCGGTGGTAAATGGGCTATTGGACAGAAGGTAGCACACGTTTGTGGCAGGCAGACCATGTCAAACAAACCTAACTTGACTTTTTTGACTAACAAAAGCTGTTGTTAAAGGGAAGGTGGCTGACACACTGTATCTGGACTTTTGCAAGTTATTTGACTCTGATTCACACAGAAGGTTGTGTCTGAAGCTAAGGAGCCTAGAGGAGGGGGACAGTCTGACACAATGGCTGGAGAACTGGACACAGGGGGAGGACACAGAGGGTAGTGATGAATGGGGAACACTGGGGAGTGAGGGAGGTCACTCGCAGGGTACTGCTGAGGTCAGTACTGAAGCCTGTACTCTTTAATGTCAACATTAGACACTGGGGAGGGTGTCAGAGGGGAAAATCTGCTTCTCTGGGGATGACATTGTGCCAGGGTGGACTGTGAGGAGGGTATCTTGGAAAAAGATCTAAGGAGGCCCAAGAAATGGTCACAGATCTGGCAGCTACACTTCAATGCCAATAAGTGCAAAGTCATGCATGTAGGCAGAAGAAACCCTGGGATTGAATACAGGTTTTGTGGTGTCATAGTTACTTTGACTGAGGAGAAAAGGATCTGGGAGTGGTGATGTCTGAAAAACTTAAATTATCAGTGCAATGTAACAAAGTGATAGGGAAGGCAAACGATGCTGGGATGCATTGGTGGGGGTCAGTAACAGTAGAAAAGAGGTCATGAACAGAACCATGGTGCAATCAGGTCCTGTTCCATGGCAGAATGCATGGGATAGATACAGGGGAATATTTGTAAATAGGCAGGGAGAAGGGAGGGTCACAGGAGACCAGCTAGGGTCTTGGGAGACAGACGAGGCAGAAACCATCTGGGAAGACTGGGTGGGCCAAGTGGTCCTTTATGCCCACAAATTCTACATTTCTGTTTCTATGGCCTCACCTGGAATAATTTGTGCAATTTTGAACCTCCCACATAAGGAAGGGCATAAACAGGTGAGAGACAGTGTAGAAGAGGGTGACCATGGTGATGTATGCTCAGGAAGGAAGAACATAGGAGCAGAGAGTGGAGAGTCTCAACACATACTCAATGGAGACCAGAAAGGACAAGGGGCATGACGGAAATGTTTAAATACTTGCAGGATATAAACAAAGTGGACACAAGCAAGCAGTTTGCAGAGAATTGCAACATTAAAACCAAGGAATAAGAGAATACTGGTAGGGGGGAGGTTTAAAAGGACATTATAAACTACTTTTCCATGGAGAACATGGTGGATGGGTGGAATAGAATGCCCAAGGATCTGGTCAGTGCACAGATGGTAAATGGATTCAAGAGGGGGTGACAATGAGACAGACATACTGTAATCAGTTGGTTAAGTGAGTTGGGGAGGTCAGGGTGGGGGGGAGAATGGTCATGGACACCTCACTGAGCAGACAGAACAATTCATCAGGCCCTCATCTGTTGGCAGTTTTCTGTTTCTAATACATGCAAAAATGGGTAAAAGCAGGGCACCACTGGCAACTAAATGTTGCCTCTCACCTGGCCAATTCTGGGTGAATAAATAAAAAAATACCCTTATCACAAGCAGTGGAGGCAGTGTGATCTACTGGTTAGACCACCATTAAGAACCAGGGGATCGCACGTTCAAACCCCGCTACTGTTGCATACTAACTGTGCAACTCTGAGGAAGTCACTTAACCTACCATTGCACCACTCCACTCAACTATGGAAATGGATAGAAGCAGGACCCCACTGTAAATGTGACTGTGCATCACAGCTGCCCTATCCTGTGAAAAAAAACTGTACAAAAACAGAAAATGGAGACAATCTTGCTGGCAGCTGTTGTCCTTTCTTGCCCCACACAGCAGTGTAGTCTAACGTTTAGAGCACTTTTGGGAATGAGATCACAGGTTCAGTCCCTGATGGAACCAAATACTCACTGTGTGACCCTAAGCCCAACACTTAACCTCTGACAGCTCCACTCCCCCCAGCTGCAGAAATGTCTAGAAGCAGGAGCCCACTGAAAACGCAATGTTACATCTCAGCTGGACTTCCCCCCCCGGGTAAGTACATTGTAATACATGGGTAAAAGCAGGAGTCTTTTAATTACTCATCTTCATTAAGTATAACAATTTCACTACAAAACTTTCAAACATTGAGGAATTAACCAAATCTTGTTGTACTTTGTCTTGAAATCTTCTTATAGCTGAATCCCTTAAAAAGAATGACTTGGATGAAGTGCTCAAAATGTTTCCATAACATCAATCAGTCGTTTTTGTGAGAGAATGCTATATGACATTAGAAACCTTTTCTCAGCATCACTTACTAAAAGCTGTGCATTGATTGTCAGGCCAACAAGCCAACTTGCCAGCACGCATTACTGGCGTGTAAATACTCCAACAAACATTGTTCTGTCAGCTGTCGTGATCACTATAATAGGACCTAGTAACATCTGAAACAGTTGTAACAGTTTTAAACAATGAAAATATCTAAAAAAAGGTCATGATAGTTTTAAGACCCTCATCCTTGGAGATTTCTAAGGGGACCATGCCTATTGGGGGTTTACTTAACTCCTACTAGGCATTCTCCTCCTAGAAAGGCCCTCAAACTCATGCCATATTACGTAATTACATAGATAAAGAATTCTAAGCTTACCATTTGTAGGTGGAAGGAAGGCTACAGTAAGTCTCTGTATAAATGACAGATGTGAGTTCAAGATGGAGCTGCAAAAAGCAGTAGCAGTAGTAGTAAAAATCTTTATTTTTGTACAGGAAAAAGGTAAGAGTTGGTACATTTCCTGTCACACCTTTAGGACCGAGGTCCTATTTTCAAGGTGGTCCTGTATTAATTTATCTGGTACAGATTAGCATATGGCAAACATACAAGCAACAATAGTGTAACATACAACATTAAACAGTACATTTATCAACAATAGTGTAACATACAATATTAAACAGTACATTTATCAACAATAGTGTAACATACAATATTAAACAGTACATTTATCAACAATCTAAAATAATTTACACTCAATTGGAATAAGACAGACTACAATTTAAATAAATAACCACATTTTGCAGTGATGTGTAGCCAGAAGTGCAAGAAGCTCTAGTACCCACTTCTTCCATGTTCCTCATCTTCGAACAACACATGGCCAACACTCCTATGCCTACAGAGCACCCCTCTGGTTTAATGCCTTCAGCTGGGACATCTCCAACCAACCTACTCTGGTCCCTTTTAAAAGACTGCTTCACCAACATCTTTCCACATCCAGCACCTGTGACTGCTACCCTAGTCCCCACTGCCTACGGTCTCTGTCCTGCCACTTAGCGGCTCCCTGCATTGGCATGGCCCCTTGCCTCCTCTACCTACTCCCCCTACTCCCCCACCCCCTCACTGACCTGCCACTTAGCGGCTCAGTGCACTGGCATGGCCACTGGTCTCCTTCTACCCCCCCACTCCCTCACACCCTCTCACTGTGACAATGTCAATGACTGCTGCCCTTTTTATCACCTCCACCACACCCCTCTCCTACCCACTGCCACCTTCGCCCCTCTCTAACTCCTTTCTGCCTATCTCCAACTATTTTCTTCGCCAACTTATGGTGTACGCAAACCTATGGTATTTTACCTATTATTGTCATGTTTTTACACTCTTGCTTGTATAACCTTTGTAATTATTGACCATGTTTTATACTCTCTTGTTTGTATACTCCTTTGTATTATTGTCTTCCCTCCCACTGACGTGGAACCTTTGTAAACGAGCTCCCAGCTCAAAGGCATTTAATCCTAGTTCTCAATAAATAAAAAAAAAATTCAACCATTACACATACATCCGCAGGATACTTCCTTCTTTAGTTTAGTAGTAGAAAACAGAAAATGATAAATATAATTGAAGTTATTTCATACTTTGTACTGACAGAAGGAGAAGTATTGTGTCATAATTGGTAGCTGCATTCTAATGTGGGCAAGAAAGCCTGCTTTGCTTCATTCCTAGTCCTCCCTGTTAAAGGGAAGGAGATTTTTCTGAGTCACTCAAATTCTAAAAGCCCACGAACAGATCTTTCAGAAAAGCTATTGGGCTTACACGGAGGTTATCAGGAGGCCGCAGATATACAGTAAATATCTAAATCTTCTGCAAGTTAAATCGGGGTAGCATCCATTTAACAGAATCTTGAAAGAGGAAGTGATGTCACTGAGGTGGCAGGCTCTAATTAAGAACATACTACCTGCCTTTCAGTGACGTCAAGTTTTGTCTCAAGATTTCATGAAATGGCTACTGCTTTGATTTAGGGATGATTTAGATATTGATATTTCAGGATTTTGGACACCTACAGGGACACCCACTAACGCACTTAAACTATCTTTCCATGGCCTTGCAGAATGTGAGTGACCTGGCAATGCCTCCTTCCCCTTGAACTTGCATGTAGACTGATGTACTAGTGAGCTGTCAGTAACATTATAACCCATTCCCACAGTAATTATAGAAACATTAAATTTCAGGCCATTGGGCCCCCTCCCCGTAGGCAATCTCACCCCATCTTACTGATTAAAATTAGACCCTAACAGCCAGAGGTTGGCCTGGTAGGGGGCTGGTTCTACTTCTGGGGCCAAAATAAGATAATGTTGCTCCACCAACAGATCATATGTTTGAAAAAAAAAGCAAAGTCATTCTGCCTTCATGCCACCCAGTCCCCCCTTCCTGTGCCACAAGCACATCACGCCCAACCCGATAGGGCACACTTATGCACATTACTGTTAAACACTCACGCTCAACCCAATAGGGCACTCTTATGCACACTGCTGTTAAACAGCCCACCAAACCAATAGGGCACACTTAAGATAGTGAAAGCCTGCCACAGCAGACCGCAAACAAGGAAGAAAGACAGATCATACAGCAAAAAAAAAAAAAAAACACTGTTTTGCTGCAGGTTTCTGCAAAGCACATTTTTTGCTCAACTCAAAAAAAGAGAATAATAAATTATGCATGCTAAATTAATAATATATATATTCAGAAAATACTTGTGGTGTTCCATAAAGGAAAACTGCACCGAGTTTCTGGTTTCTTGGGCTACAGAGTTGGTAAATCAGGCAAAAGTTTTGCTTTATAACAAAAAATTACCTTTTTGCGGTGCAAAAGCTGTAAGTAACTAACGGAGCAAGAGTTAAATTTATTTATTTACTTACTTAGTTGAAAAGTGGTCACTAAGAGATGCACACTGAGCCAAGGCTCATTTCCAGGTGTAGCCCAGGTATGAAGGGGTTACAGAGGGAAGGAACAGTTCAGATAATGCAGGCAGCCAATTAGTAACAAAAAATATTTTTTTTGGAGGGGGGGACAAATACAAGGAACACAGGCAAACAATATTAACTATAAATAATTACAACGAATACTGTCAGTGACGCAAAAATTAAGTATATCCTAGAGAATACAAAGTTCAAAGAAACTGGTGATTTCTACTGAGCTGCATCACAATACACCTCTGAGGACCTGCTATACGCTTGTTTACTGGCTGACACCAGAACTGAGATGAGCTTAGGGATCACCAAAAAACTCCCAGCCACACACATCACAAAACAAGCTTCACACAGTTTGCTGGGATGATTCGGCAGAGAGGGCACTTTGTGCTTAAATTTGTTGATGAAGTGAATGCCTTCCACATGACAACAAAATAATCCACTCCCCCCCAGGAAAGGAGGACTCAGCAGGCTAGGGTGCCACACAATCACTGGCTGAGCAGGGTGATAAGAGAAATACTGCATGTGAGCTAGTGTTATATGAAGAGTTTCTAGTGCCTGTGCCATCAGTTCTTATGCACTGATAGTTACCATTCATGAAATGGAGAGCTTCAGGTTCCAATATCATCAATTCCTCTTCATGTCCTACCACAAATGTTTTGAGGGAAAAGGAAATGAAAAAAAAAAACACCCATTTGCAAGTTTCTATAATTTTAAATATTGGCTGGTGGTCTACATTCCAAACTGCTGAGAATTACACTTCATTGTGGAGTTTGGATCGGGTGACTGGGTGGCAGTCACCCTTTTCTGTAATATATTAAATCATATCTCGAGCAAGAGTACAATCGTGTTGCACGTATAGTGAAACCTCACCTTTGACATGTTATGACCCCCAGTGAAAACGCAGCATTCCTGTTTGCTGTGCAGCTGTTTCCTGACAAGCACTAAAAAAATAAAATTTTTAGGATGGGTGAAATTTCAAAAGAATACTTCTGAATGTAAAAGCGAACTATAGAGAAGTCATTGTTAATTGTAGGACTCAGAACTGAAACCCAGATAAGTCAGTGACAGAACAACAAGATTAATTACAGTGAAGGTTAAACTCTATGCTTAGTGCATTCCACTTACCATGCAGGTGACCTTGGTTCATTGTTCCCTGTAATTTTGTGGCCTGGAGGGAGGTGCTGCCCATGGTAGCATTTTCTCTGCCTGGGAACAGGGGAGTACATTGTTCCCTTCCTTAAGTGACCCTTGTAGGCCAGTAGAGAGCCATTCACACATTACATGTGAGCACTCTACACACAAAAACCCCAAGAGTGGGAGCACAGTGAGAAAGGGAGATGGGAGGGCATCAGAGACGAGCAGGCATCATTGACAGGACAGGCATGTGTCAGCATAACAGGAGCCAGTACAAGGGAAATCAAACAGGAAAAATAGAGTGGCTCAGGCACTCAGTTCAAATGTCTCCTCCCTAAGGCCTGGACTCTGTCTAGGCCCCAGATTTCCACATAAACTCTGTCTGCCTATGGAGGGTCAGGTAGGTGGCCCCACTATGGGAGCAGGAAAGCCACAGGGTTTGGAATAGGTGTGGGGCACAGTGGGAGCAAGGTATGCTGGGTTTACAAACCGGTCCTGGTAGGTGTGGTAAAAAGAAATAAAAAAAAAAAAATTACTCATATAAAGCAAGCTGTGAGATCCCCAGAGTTATTTACAAAACAACTCAGTTTCATGGCAGTTTAAGAAACTTCTTTTTTTTTTAAATATTGTTGTTGGAGGAATATAGACTGAAAAATAAACGGAGGCCCCCATATTCAAACGACTTGTGGGGCACATGCACGGTGCATGCCTGAAAATGCATGGCGGCACAATTTTCAAAAGCGGGAAATGCGTCACACACTTTCGATTGCGCGATCAAGCAGATATAATGTATGCCACGCAGAAAAAGGGGGTGGACACCTGCTTATGCCATGCATGTGTGTATTCAGCCAAAATGTGTGGTGTATGTGCCACACATCCCAAATTTGGGCCATGCAAAATGAGGCATAAAAGGGGCAGCCCTAAACTAGCCAGACACCCAGAGGTAAGCTACTGAACTGCAGGCAGAATGTCTGGACTTGCTTTGCACATGGGAGCAGTGATGTCTGATGTGAGGAGGCTGATGGAACAGCAAGGTGGCTGAGGAAGGGCCCGTAGGCAGTATGCGCCACAGAGATGGTACCAGCCACATGCCACATACGAACGACTAAGTGACACAGACATCATGGGCCGGTGCCAGCTCAACATGGTTGTTCTGAGACAGTTCTGTGAGCTGCTCCGTGATGAGCTTCAGGCACCCACACACAGAAGTCATGCTATGACAGTGGGGACCAAGTTCACAGCAGCGCTATGTCTGCTCACCACAGGCACCTTCCAGATACCGATGGGTAGCACTACTGGCATTACCCAGTCAACCACCTCTCGTCTCCTCACACAGTTCGTAAATGCTCTGTTGACACATGCTAGTGAGTTCATTCGATTCCCTAGCACACCAGCAGAGTGGACAGAAACTACGCAGCACTCTGACAGGGCCACACACCTATCAGCCATGCTAGGGGCCACTGACTGTATCCATGTGGCCATCAAAGCACCACTTGACAGTGACAAAGATGTCTATGTTAACAGGAAAGAGTACCACTCCATCAACTGCCAGGTGGTGTGTGATGCCACACGGTACATCTCAGATATCTTTGCCCAGTACCTTGGGAGTACATACAATGCCTGTATCTGGCATCAGTCATCCCTGTGCCACTGGCTCAAGTCCAGGGACATACCCAGTGGCCATCTCATGGGTGAGTGCTAACACAGCTACAAACAAGGTGTCCACATGATATCACGGTACAGTGATGGCAGCTGTACAGGTGTCAGCACAGTAAAAAGGGGTGCTGCAATGGCAGACAGCCATGTGACACATGTGCAGGAGGGAGGGAGAGAGGGAGTGATGGGACCTGAAAAGGACTGACAGAGAACAGATGTATAAAGCTGGCATGGGAGGGATAAAATGTGACGATGGGCAATAGACACAACCTACAGGAATGTTGCCAGCCAGTAGAGGCCTGTGACATTGTGGGAAGGGATGTGCAAGGGTACACATTGGAAGGTGTCATTGTTGAGTGGAACATACAGACCGAGGATGTGCTGTGATCCACAGATTGAATGGCATGCAGGCTGCAGTGGAGGTGACAGCGGAAATACAACAGCAGGGAACAGGGCAGAAGGAGGAGGGCAGCAATGTGCAACGGAGACACTGTGGGTGGGGAAATGTGCAGACGAGGCTGACCATCTGAAACAGGTCTGTGTGGAGAGCCGAATGTCATGATAGTAGATGGTATGCTAACATATCACCTTCCTCTACACAGGAGGCAGTGCATACCCTCTTCAGCCATGGATGCTCATCCCAATACTGTGGCTCACGTCTGAAACAGAAGAGAGGTACAGTGAGGCACACATGGCTACTAGAAACATCATACAGCATGTGTTCAACATGCTGAAGATGAGCGTCAGATGCCTGGACAGGTCTAGGGGTGCCCTACAGTATAGCCCAAACAAGGCTTGTGGTATATTCCTGGCCAGTGGGATGATACACAACACGGCCACAGACAGTGAAATAGTTGTCCAGGTCCTGGAGGGCATCAGTGCGGAGGACATGGAGCCACCAGAAGAGGGTGAGCATCAATAGCACAACAGGGGGGACCCAAGACTGGCCCTGAGGGGATGGTGGCATGGTGATGCCATCGTGCATGAACCTTTTGGACCCAGAAGGTGAGTACAGCCTGCAGATGAGACATTGCTGTAATGCACACAAGCACTGTGTATGTGAGTGCATATTGGGCCCCATGATACTGTTGAGTACGTACATGTCAGTCCAGCATGTTGTGCACACAGGGGTGCGGAAGTGGCATGCACACATACCCACAGGTGGGACAACACTGATATGGATCCACAGAGGTACTGGTAGCTGTTTGCCATGAGTCAGAGACAGACCATTGGCACATACCCACAGTGGTAAGCCACAAGTGCACTCATCACTCCCATGCCAGTCCCAAGACATGAGGGGCCACATCCATGTCCCAGATTCCATCCATACAATGTGACACTGCCACCCAGGGGGTGAGATGAGGCAGTGTGGGTCACAGGGTGTGGACATTGCACAACCGTATTCAATACAGGGCAGAGTTAGTCCCACTTGCAGCCTGGAGGCATCACGGATAGTCTATAAAAGACCCAGACCCTTCAGGAGTTTACCTAAGTCGAATCAACAACACTGTTGTTGAAGTTTGGCATAGCGAGATTCCCAATGTTGATAGGCAAAATCTCGCCTGTCCGACATTGGTTTGTTTCTCTCGGGGGGCTGTGGACCCCCATATGCCCCCATATGCCCCCTCTCTTCTGTAGATTCTCAACTCTGAGTCGGAGTTGATTTGAAGGGGGGAAAATCACAGTGAAAGGGTGAAATTTCTCCCACAGGTCCCTCACAGCAATAATCTCGAAACCTGTGAAGATTGTCACTGTGAGGGATTTCGCCGTGAATGTTTCAATGTGCAGTCGGCACATCGGCTACCACGGACACGAACACAGCCTTGCCCCACAGATACAGGCGACACCAATGGGGATCCCTGGGCCACCTGGGGTGAGTCCTCCGCTTCTGAGGGAGTAGACACATGTATCCATGAATGGCTACATGTTGGGGTGGGTGTGGAGATGCAAACACCATAGCCAGGGGTGGGGGGGGAATACAATACCAGAGAACAGGATGTTAGGGGAAAATTGGATGTTGCATGGTGTTCTGGGGGTGCTGGGGTTGCTGTGAGGTGTCCAGTGGGTGGTACGGCCACCACGGGCAGCCAGTCCTGCAGTGCCTTCCCATATAGCCACTGCTACATCAAAGAAGCCTGCAGTAATGTCTTCGTGCAACATGTGACTATCCCCCATGAGCTCTACATGGTGGACAGAAGCCTGCTCCTCATGGAGGCACATCTGTGACCACAACCCCTGCACAGTGTCATGGAGTACCTCATGGCTCTCCACGGAGGTCCTCAGTAGCCTCGAGTGTTTGGACAGCTTGTTGTCTGAGGCAATGCATTGGGGGATGGGTGCAGGCTCCTGTTCTGGGGGGGGGTCTGGCGTGCAACCTCCACAGCATGTGTAGGCCCCACTCCCTGCTGATGTGGTTGTGGGGATGAGGCACGTGCATCTACAATGTGTGCCTGGGCTGCCTGAACCCACAGCTGGTCAGGCTGTGGCTTGTTCCTAGTTCCCTATTGCTGGGCAATAGTGCCCAGCCGCTGCACCACTGCAGGCTGCAACACATTGCCCTCTACCTGTGCTGTGGCTAACTGCAAGTGGTGGTCCACCTGCTGCATGGGGGCTGGCCCTGGACAGCTGCTGGTGACATGTGCAGCATGTAGGGAAACATTCCAGGTAACATGGGTGGCAGTGTCCAGGATGACAATATCATCATGCTGTCACCATCTGTGTCTGTGGCAAGCACCCCCGCAGCCGTGAGGAGGGCCTCGACTGACAGGGAAATGGTATCATCATCATCCGACCCCCTTCTTTTGTGTGGGTCCATGTCAGTGGGCCCCACACTGGCTGTAGCTGTGACGACAGATATGGGGCCACGCTGTGCAGGGCATGGTGCCTGTGGACCACCACCTGTCCCAAGATGTGATGGTGCTGTGGAAAGAAAAGGATAGACCACGGTCAGGGATGCACGTCCATGTTTACAGTGCAGTATGTACACAGGTAGGGGCTCATGCATGTACCGGGATAGCACATGATATTTAGTGAGCAGAGCACATGCCAGACATGCTAGAATACACATATATGCTGTGGAATGCACAACCATACAGTGGACATTGCTGGGTGGCCACACAGTGCTACACAGACTGGATATCATGATACACACAGACATAGGAAGACACATGCAGGAGCAGGCATGAACTGCAACCTGGATATTCATAGTGCAGGGATGGGTCATCACCTGTGTCAAAGCCCCAACGGGGTACACCGTCCACAGACACCTGCCTGAAGATTGTTGCCATGACTGCCTCCTGTGGTGTCATCACAGGAGCACATGAGGGTTCACCACCAGTTGCCTGAAGGGAAGCACAGGCCCCAGCCAGTAGGCCTTTGCAGTACACCCACAGGCCACTGACCTGCTTCTTGCACTCCTGGAGAGTGCAGTTGTAGTTCCCCTGCTTGTTGACAGCCTCTGCCACCTCCCTCCAACCCTGTGCCTGCTCCTGCGGTGTCCCACACTTTCTAGAGAGGAAATCCTCTCAGAGTACATAGGCCTCTGTGAGGGTCTTGAGAGTGTCCTTCATAAAGTTTGAATATCTTCATATGTCCATTGCCATTTGGATGCTTTAAGATCAAACAAATAGAGACAGGCCCAGTCACAATGACATGGAAATGGAAAAAAGTCCCTTACACAGAACATTGAATGCCACAAATAAACATGACACAACACCTACCTTCAAGGCTGCAGTACCTCTTTGTCACCTGTGTGTAGTGGTGGTGCAGGCCTGCTTTCATGGTGATGTGCATGCAAATGAGCTGAATACATTCGAGTAATGAGATGCAAATACGCTGTTTGGGCACAGACTGTGCAATGAGACTATTTGCATATCCTGGCTGAATATTACACAGATGCGACCCACGCAGTTGGCTTGGAACTACACATTGCCGTTTGTTCCGCTGAACACCGTGGTGCACATACACCAGCATCTGTGTGATAGACGCTACTCGTCACTGCACTGTGCAGGACTTGCACAGTGCCATTCAGTGATGACAGCAGTGTTGTATCGCACAGATGCAAATGTGGGTTGGTCATGTGCAACACTAGTCTGCCATGCATGTCCCTTGCAGTGCACAGTATGGATGGCTGGGGTCATGGCAGCAAGGGCCCTTCACAATATGGCACCATGCAGCAGCCGTGCATGTGCGGTAGCATGGAGCATGACCGTAGTTTGCCACACAGCACAAAGCTATGACGCATGTGTAGTATTGGTACTAACACCAGCAGCATGCGGCAATCCAAGTATGCATTATCGCGCTAAGTATGCAGGTGTTGAGGCCTGCCAGAACATGGCTAGACTTGCAAGCCATCAGCAGCACTTGCACAATGGCTAGAGTTAGCAGATGGGTGGCACTCAACCAGCACGTCCTGAGGTGGGAGGATGTAGAGTTGGCTAACCTGGTGGACCTGGTGTCTGGGCCAAGATAGCAAGTCAACTCAGCAGGTGTACTGGCATAATGTGTATGGGTGAATAGTGTTGCCATTGGTACAGGGACCTCACCAGGAGGGACAAGGCATGCCTTGACCAGTACCATGCTATGGTGGAGGAGGGCATGGTGCCATGCCCAGGTATGTACACCATGAGAATGTGTGACATTTTGGTTGTCATTATCTGTCAGGGGTGTCTCACTGTGCAACACTGACCATTGTGGACTGTGGTATGCTACCTCTATCAAGCCACAGTTGAGGGACACTATGCCGTATACTAGTCCATTGTGTTTGGCACAGACATGCTCCACCCTCTGTATAGTGCAGGTGTACAGTGGCATAAGTCCATGGCTGTTATACTACGGGCAACACCTGCCTACAGAGGCTGTCAAGATGCTGAGTGGTTACATTCGACAGCCTGCTGGGCAGGAAATGGTGCCAACAGAAGTCAGGTGCACAATGGGCAATGGTGTACATGCCACAGGACCTGTGCATTCCATGGCATGCCAATGGTAGGCTGTACATCACCTCTGTAGGCACACAGCCATGGCAGTGACCTCTATCCAGTGTTGTTGTGCTGCCGTGGCCTTACATGGGTGTCACATGTCCATGTACATCTGTGCCACACATTCCAGTGTGAGACACACATGTGATTGTCAATGTGCTGACCTGTGTATCCATTGCAGAACATATGGCAACACACACTGGGACCATTGACAATCCTGTGCCTTGGTTACACATGCTGCACAATAGGGGTGCTCCCTTAGCCTAGCTGACTGCTATGTCACCGGTCATCATGGTGCATGGTTCACAGGACACTGGCTGCATATTGTACATGTTTGGCACACAGTCAGGGGACCGAGGTAGGGTGTCGCATACATTACATGGCACACCTGTTGACAACATGTACAATTCACTTTCGCTGTACTGTCTGTGTAATCTGGTGGTATTGCGGTGGGGGGGTAGAGTGCAACCATATTTATTTTATTTATCTAGTTTTTGTTGACCAGGTAAATGCACTAGACAAATTCTGCCTATTTTCAGGCACGACCCGGGGGAGGGGGATACAGATGAATGCCAACTGACCTTGAACCAGATTAAGCTGTTAGTGGTATTTTTTTAGTGAATGAGGGAAATTTGGCCAGGACATCGGGGAAATTCCCCTACTGGCTGCCTAGTCGCCGTCAGTAGGTGTCTCGCTGACGTCACGCTGCATGATGGCAGCACTTCAGCAACAGCACTCGGAGATGGAGGTCGGTGAATGTACGGTATCTGATATTGCTCTATGTACAGCTTTGCAGGACTCACCCAGTTTACCCATGAACAATCCCTCGCTGGAAACAGCACCGGAAGAGGACATGAGTATCCAGGAGTTGGCTGGGGATATTCCAGCGAGTGGGAGTTTGCTTGGCGAGGAGATATTGGAGTCGGCGGCATTAAAACCTGCTTCAGCACATTTCTCTCCTGTACCGGAAATTCAATGGAAGCAGGCGCCTCTACGGAACAAATTTCCCAGGAACTGATGCTACAGGGACTGTTTCTGAGACTGGACTCAGAGCGTCACAATCTGTGCGACGGCGCTTTGGACTACACGTTGAGGCCCCACAGACTTTCTCTTTGGACTGGTCTGAAGATTCAGCTCTTTCAGGAGCGGGCTGGCGAAAGACTGAATCCGGTCGTTGGATTCCTGATTCTGCCTGGAATACCTTCTCGTCGGACTCCTCTTCTTCAAAGCATGCCACCGATTCAGAAACACTGGGCCTAGGTATTTCTACATATTCAGACAATGCACCTGAAAGCGCTGTGATTGCTGAGGGTGGGGAGAGTACTTTGGCTTCTCTGAAACCAAATACCTCCTTTAAAAATTCTACTGGGGATAATGCTGAAATGTTGTTGCGGGAGGGGGGTAAAGACTCCCAATCCAGACCTCCTATGTCAGAGTTATTTAAAAATAAATTAGAGCAGGCCCCGAGACGTAATGCTGTTCGGATACGATATAAAGGAGGTCTCCCAGAGCATCCGGATAGGTATTATGTTTTTAAACAGCTTTTGAAAAATTCTATGGGCTTTTCCCCTTCTGACATTTATGCCTTAATCCACATTTCCAGTGAAGATTCGTTTGACATTAGTTTTCAGACTAATATTCACTTAGACAAAATTTTGGGATAAATACACTATTCACAAAACCACACCTGTATGGACCCCTTTTTTTGCTATCCCACTTACTAGGCCACAAATCCGTTACATTACTATTATGTTTCGTAATGAAGGGGTAAATGTAAGTGACATTTATCATTGGTTACAGTCTAAATGTGACATTCTGAGTCCGCCTGAGGCCTTATTAGATTCTGAAGGCATATGGACCGGGGGCTGGAAATTTAAAGTGAAGCTTTTTTTAGTTAATTCTGAAAGTTGTGCATCTTCCCAACAGCTTCTTTTTGGGTAAAGATAGGGGAGTCTGCTTTTATGGCGGTCAACCCAGAGCTTGCTACAAGTGTGGAGCTAAAACCCATATCAGTAGTGTCTGTGACATATTGAAATGCCCCCTATGTGGAGGTTTTGGTCATTCTCTGGATATGTGTACTAACATTTTTCAGTGTAACCTCTGCGACGAGAAGGGCCATGCCTTTCATCAGTGCCCTTGGGCTCGCAGAAATTGTACTGAAGGTTGGGATCAGGATGACTTGTTAAAAAAAGCCCATGCAAAGAAACAAGGACCTCTTGATAAAACTGCTTCTATGCCCCCAACCCCTCAGGTTGTAGATCATTTAGCAATTTCTAAAACAACAGGGACTGGTAGTATAGAACCCCATACTTCTGTAGACGGCCACGCTACTCCCAAACCTCTTTCCTTCAGTAAACAGACTTCTGGTCCTTCCATGCCCCCCCCTTTTGAAACAGTGAAAAGCAGACGCCTCACTAGAGCCTCTATAAAACAACCTCCTATAACCCCATTACCTACAGAAAACTTTTTCTCCCCTCTACAAGATGACCCTAGGGAGTCAGATCTTGAATCTGATACTTCTCCTGTATCAGAACTTATTACTGAAAGAAGATAGCAAAGCAACGGAGTTAGGGAAAGAAAAGAAAGGAAAAAAAGGAAAGAAAAGGAAAGTTAGCCAGAAACATGGCCCTTGACACCTTAGCTCCCTATGACCATTTTGAAGCTAGCATCATACAATGTATGTAGTATAAAAACATTTCAAAGACAATTGCCCATTCTGATGTATTTGGGGTCTTTGAAGCTTGATATAATTCTTTTACAAGAGACTAGGGTGACGTCTCTCTTTGAAACCAAACAGCTACAAAGGAAATGGATTTGGGGACCTTCCTTTTGGACCTTTGGTCCAGACATTGCGGATGGTCTTGGGGTATTATTTGGGAATACGTCTTTTAAAATATCTAAAGTGATAGATCTTAGACCTGGTAGGTTGTTAATTTTGGATTTTTTCTTTGGGGAATTTTCCTTTCGCCTAATTAATTTGTATGCACCTCAGACAAAGTTATCTCGGATAGAGATCTTCGAAGACGTTAAACCCTTTTTACTAACTAGAAAGCATATAATTTAGGGTGGAGATTTTAACTGCTCCCTAGACATTAATATGAGTAAACAGCTTGGAAAAAAAGTATATTGCGATACTAATTTTCTTCACAAACTCATCAAAAATTCTGGTCTCCAAGATGTTTTTAGAAGTCTACACCCACAGGGTGGTGAATCATATTTTAGATATACTTTTGCAACTCGTATTGATATGATTTTTGTTTCTCGATATCTCTTTCCAATATCTTGCTCAGTTACACCTACTGAATTTTCTGATCATTTTATTTTAATTGGCAATCTCTCACTGACACATATTCCCCCTATTTTTTCCTCTATAAATTGTCGGTGGAGATTAAACACTTCCTTTTTACAGGACACACACTCTTTTTCTAAATTAGAAGTTTTTTTTTCTGCCAAATTTTCTACTATGGATCTATTTGACCTTTCCTACGATTGGTGGGTGCAAATGAAGGGTGAAATTAAATCCTTGTTCATTAAGTGGGGCAAACTTAAGGCAAATTCAGAATATCTTCAATATTTATTACATAGAAATCAGTTGTACAAATTAATGTCTTTACCGCCTAAAGACCAGTACTTAGTCCATTCCCAAATTATAACAATAAAGAAATTAATGAAAGCTTTTCAATACGATAGGGCTAAATCTTTAGATTTAGAATTTAAATATGGAATTAAACAAAGTCCTATGTCTGATCCTTTCCAGGCCTGTAAAACTCATCTCACTAACACCTTAATGTCAGGATTTGTTAATTCACAGGGGGCAATTGATTACCACAGATATCGGTATGTTATCTGTTATTCAACAACATATACAAGAATATTCTCGTCTTCAACCACGTTGTCTATGGAAACATTTCCGCTTCAAAGATTTCCCACTTTACCTAAGCTTCCAGATAATCTTTTACAGTCCCTGGTACTTCCTATTACTTCATATGAAGTTGCAGAGGTTATTAAAAAGTTAAAGACTGGAACTGCTCCAGGTCTGGATGGTATACCTAATGAGTTTTATAAAGCTTGCTCTAAATATATGGAATTCTTTTTGCCTCCGGTTTTTAATTCTGTTTTAAATTCAAACTCAACTGATAAGACCTTGTCTATTTCTCTTATGACCTTTTTATACAAAAAAGGCGATAAAAGTTTGGTAACTAATTGGAGACCGATTAGTTTATTAAATACCGATTATAAGATTTTAACTAAGATTCTACATAATCGCTTAATAAAGGCATAAAATTTCTGATTCATCAGGCACAAACTTGCTCTATACCTACTAGAACTATTCAACAAAATCTTTTTTGATAAGAGATCTTTTTCCACTTTACCACAAAACTCTCTAGATCCTGGGATTATAGTAGCCCTTGATCAAGCCAAGGCTTTTGATACGGTTTGTCATTCCTATTTGTATTTTGTTTTAACTCATTACGGTATTCCGGAAACATTTGTTCACTGGATAACTAAACTATATAGTCAGGCAGTTACTATACCAATTGTGAACGGATTACTGGGCACTGAAATTAAAATTAATAAAGGTGTACGGCAAGGTTGCCCTTTATGCCCTCTTTTGTATACTTTCATTTTGGATCCTGTCATCAGAAGTATTGTGTCTGGCCATCAGATTATAGGGCTTTCTCCCTCCCCTGGTTAGACAAAGTGAGAAGTTACAGCATTTGCAGATGATGTTACTTTGTTATTGGCAAATGTTTTGTCACTACTAGCGAGCATTAGAGATTTTTTCTTTTTGGGAGTTTTCAGGGCATCTCTTAATATGGAGAAAAGCTTTATAATACCTTTACAACATACTCCTCACTGCTCACTAACTATTTTAACATACCTGTATTATGCACTCCTCAAAAAATATTAGGGATATGGTTCGGAGTTGATGATATGGCCCTCTATAATTGGGAAAGACAATTGGGTATAGGAGAATCAAAAGTAAACCTTTGGAAAAGCTGGACTCTTAGTAAACTAAAAAGAATAGCTATTATTAAACAATTTTTGTTACCCGGTTTTCATATATTAGTCATCTTTTTCCCTCCTATATCTGTAGAAACTAGGTTATATAGTATTTTTCCAGATGCTTTGAAACAGACTTAACCCTGTTAAGAGGAATACAATACCTCTCAAAAAGATGGAGGTCTACACTGATCAACCCTGTCATTTTTTCCATTCTAATTTTATTTTCTTCTTTTTCGTTTCTTTGGTCACAACCTTCTTTACCATGGCATTTTTGGGTCCAGTCAATCTGGCATAAATATTTCTTTAAATGGTCATTGTTTCCCCAAAACTTATCTCCTCTGATTCTTTGCCTAAGTATGGACTTCCCACCCTGAGGAAATTATATCAGTGGAAGATTCCACTACAAAATTGCTTTCCCTGTCTCGAAATCTTTTATTCATATATTGTTTATGAAGTCCAGAAAATTACACTGTTATTTCCTAATTGTACTCCCACTAAAATGATTTTTGCATTGCATAAATTAACAGATTATAGAATCCCAGTAAAAACTTGGGACATTGTTTGGATTTCTGCTCACGGAAGATTGGGCGTTAGAGGGAATCTGAAATACAAACCTCTAGATGAAAGATATTGTTTAAGACCACAATGCATTAATGTAGAAGAAAGTCAACAACATTTTTTTATAGATTGCGTAGATAGTAAGGCTTTTTGGTCTCAAGCAGCACTTTACTGGAAGATGCCACATTTAAATTTATTAACTTATAATATTCTCATTTTAGGGGAATATACTGGGATTTGGAAAACTTATAAAAGCACTTTAAATGTTTTCTTCGCCTTATTACAGTATTCATTATGGCAAGCTCGCTGTAAATTCGTGTTACAACAGCAACAGATATCTTATTCTGTTATAATTGAGTCTGTTCACAATGATTTGCTTGCTATACATATGACTGATAGGAAGTTTTCTTCTAATGAAAAAATTACAAATCTATGGAAACACTTTCCTATATCGTGATGATTTTTGTTAGGATTGTATGTAACACATTGTTTTCTTTTTGTTTTTCTTCTGTATAATTATTTCTTTGTATTCATATTTCTGGTTTGCCTTTTTTCTTTGTGATGTTATGTTTTTTCTCAATAAAAACTTCCCCTACTCTGTAGGGTGGAGTTTCCGTTTGCCGACAGCATGGAGGAGTCAGTTGGAGCTCTGACTGACTGTGGTGCTGTCCTTTTGATTTCCTTTCCTCCAACGATACCCGATACAGCTAATTCCAGGAATATGCCCACAGATACTGACCGCTCTGCAGCACAATCGCCGCAGCAAGATGTACCGGATCCTGGCGCTATTATCCTGGGATCTTCTCACAGTGCAACGGACGACCCTGTTTCTCTGCGCGCTACTCCAACTGGTCTGCCGGAACGAAGTTCTCGGTGCGCGGCGGGAGTAACACCACTCCTTCCCCCAGTACTTTCCGGTTCTACCTCACAGCATGACGGTGTGTCTCACGACCTGCAACCTGAACCTGCTTCATGTTCCACACTTGATCCTTTTGCTCCTTCAGGGCTTGCTGCACCTAGCCTTTCGACTGTTCCCGTTTCCAAGGCTCCCACTACTACAGAACTGTTGTGCTCACGTTTTGGCTTGCAACCGGGAAAGAATGTTTCGGGGACTTCCTGGTCTGCTTCGGACACCTTATCTAGCGCAGGATGGACTCAGTCATCAACAGGGACCTGGATACCGGATCCTACTTGGAATGAAGCCACACACGGTGTTTTATTCTCCCCCAACAGGCCTAATACGAGTCTGAGCTCCAACGAGGTACCACATCTTAATAAAGTGACTGTTAAAGACTCTGTTGTAGTAAAACCTACTTCTGTCACTTCTGTACATTCCTGGGGGGACATGATGGATGCTGTTGATCAAGGGTTTAGTCAGGCACCACAAGAGGATACTGATATGCCTCTTATCTCTTTGCATATGCCACCGGTGGCCCCCCCAGGTCCCTCAACCTCTGAGACTGTTTCGTATCAAGAACCTACTGTTTCCCCCTCCCTTACTCTATTAGACTCTGGACCTGGCAACACTCCCTTCTTGGAGGATCCTAAACCAGGCATGTCTACAACATTAACCCCCTAATCTAGATAAAAACCCTACCACACTGATATCTGGTAGACCTCCAGTACTTTCTGACCTTTTTAAAAATAAGCTTGAACCAGCACCCCGTAGGAATGCGGTTCGTCTTTGTTATAGGGGTGGGCTTCCTGAGTTTCCTGATCGATACTATGTAGCTCGGACCCTTCTCAAAGGCGTGCTACATTTTCCAGCCTCTGACATATATGCCCTGATACATATTTCAGGAGAGGAGACCTTTGATGTCAGTTTTAAAACCTCCGCCGGGTTGGACCGTTTCTGGCATTTGTATACCTTGCAGAAAAATGATCCCATTTGGACCCCTTTTTCTGTTGTACCTTTGTCTAAGCCTACGATTCGGACCGTGACTATTATGTTCAGGAATGAAGGTGTTAGCGTCAGTGATATTTATCATTGGTTGCAAAATCACTGTAACG
This sequence comes from Neoceratodus forsteri, assembly GCA_016271365.2. Lineage (NCBI taxonomy): Eukaryota > Metazoa > Chordata > Ceratodontiformes > Ceratodontidae > Neoceratodus > Neoceratodus forsteri. The sequence goes on from CM057458.1 coordinate 946,240,243, forward strand.
TCCTTTCCCCTCCTGAAGCTATCCTGGACGATGACGGTCTATGGACTGGTGGCTGGAGGTTTCGGGTGAAATTGTTTCAGGTTAATTCAGAAGCTGTACACCTACCCAACAGTTTTTTTCTTGGTAAAGAGAGGGGGGTTTGTTTCTACGGAGGCCAACCTAGAGCCTGTTATAAATGTGGTGCTACAACACATTTAAGTAGTACATGCGATTTGCTTAAATGTAGTTTCTGTGGGGGATATGGACATCCGAGCATGTCTTGCATGAATGTGTTTAAATGTAACTTATGTAATGAAACAGAACATGCTTATCACCAATGTCCATGGGCCAGTAGAAATAGGTCTGAAGGTTGGAACTCTGATACCTTAGTGCAAAAAGCACAAGCTAAGGCACAAGAACATGTTTTTCACCTGACCACTGTCTCCGGCCCTCCCTTGCCCCCCCCCCGAACAGCCTATTTCAGTTCCACTTTTGCCTTTGGGACACCAAGCCCCTCTACCACAACAGGACCAGGTTACCCATTTGAAAGTCTCCAATGACCCCCCCTCTGAGACCTTGCCTGCCATACCTTCCTCTTCTGCTATTGTTGATAAGGAAGGTTTTCAGACTGGCAGGCGAGTTACTAGGGCTGCTGCCCAGAAGTCACTTAGACCTCCTGATATCCCCCTGTCCAATACCTTTGAGTGCCTGAAAGTGCCTGAAAGGAGATAGTGAGGATTCAGATGGGGATTCTGATGTGTCTGTAGTACCCTCTGATGTTGATACCCCTGCTATTAAACCTCCTAATGTTGCCAGAAAGAAATTGGCGAAAACAAAGAAGGGTGGGAAAAAACGGAAAAACATGACAGTAACTGACGGAAGTGGCTAACATGGACTTTGTCAATGGATCTTCGTATTGCTTCTCTTAATGTATGCAGCCTTAAAGGCTTTAAGAAGAGAATGGGTTTTTTGCATTATGCAAACTCCCTTGCCCTGGATATTCTATTATTGCAGGAAACTCATGTTTCGAATTTATATGATATACAACAACTAAAACGTGGATGGTACAAAGGCCCCTCTTATTGGACGTTTGGGGTTGATTCAGCGGATGGTATAGCTATTCTTTTTTATTCCTCCAAATTTTTGATTACCCGCATTGTTGATATACTCCCAGGTAGAGCACTCATCATAGATTTCACCAAGCACACTTTACCCTTTCGAGTTATAGTTATTTATAGTCCACAAACTAAAGCTGCTCGTATAGCTTTGCTGGATTTAATCAAGCCATTTTTATGTACACGCAAGCACATTTTTTGGGGTGGAGACTTTAACTGTTCCATTGACACAAAAGACAGGATTTCCTCGGGAAAAAAGTCTACTGTGATTCCCTAGCTCTGTCCACTTTGATAAAAAATGCCGGTTTGATAGATGCATACCGTTCTCTACACTCGGATGCGGGATATACATATTACAGATCAGTATATCATACCAGAATAGATTATTTTTTTGTTTCCCGTCACTGTACCCCACGTTATATTTCTGTAATCCCAAATGAGATTTCAGATCATTGTCTTCTGATTGGTCACTTTTCCATTGTTTCCCCTAATGTATCCATATTGCACCACTCCCTATGGAAATTGAATAATTCCTTATTTGCCCCAGAATCTGTCCAATCTCATTTGCACGCTCTTTTCCAAGCACGAATTTCAGTTATAATTTGTTATGATTCTATGTGGGAATGGTGGAATGACACGAAGACAGATTTGGCCATTTATTTCAAGACTTTAGTTAAAAAAACTGCCAGGGAAGGTTACCTTACATATCTAATGTATCACAATCAGCTATATAAACTAATGTCTCTTCAATCCACATCCTCAGTAGATTATTCATCACAAATATCCAGGATAAAAGCCTGTATGTTCTCTCACCAATATGATAGTGCTCGGTCACTGGATTACATCATGAAAACTGGTACTTCTATTTCTCCATCTGCTGATCCTTTTCTGCTTTTAAAGACAGACTTCATTCAACTGTCATGCATGGTTTTAAAAAGATACTCACGGTGCTGTATTGACCTCTATCCTGAGATGTTATCAGTCCGTCCGATTATTTACAGACCCATTTTTGTACTGTTCCTAACTGCCCTACAGATATATCCCCCTTCTGTCAACCCAGTTCCCTCAGCTTCCTACACATTGCATTCCTAACCTAAGCAACCGGATTTCGCAGGAAGAGGTTGCCAATGCTATTTCCCGTTTACAGTTGAAGATTTCCCCTGGGCCAGATGGTCTCACACATGAATTCTATAAAATGTTCCAAGGACATTTATTAGAAATTTTAACTCAGGTCTTTAATTATGTTCTAGATAATATGGATACAACATCTGGTTTTGGTTTATCTGTCCTGAAATTCCTATATAAAAAAGGAGATATAACCTCCCTGGCAAATTGGAGGCCACTACATCTCCTAAATACAGATTATAAGATTTTTTCTAAAATTCTTTGTTCTCGGTTGCGACTGGTTGCACCAGATTTGATTGATAATGCTCAAACCTGCGCTATACCTGGTAGAACCATTCAAACAAATCTCTTTTTGTTACGTGAAATTTTGGAAAAAAAAATACATGATAAGATATCTGGTTATCTTTTTGTTTTGGATCAATCAAAAGCGTTCGATTCGGTACATCATAATTTCTTATTACACACATTATCACTATATGGTATCCCTGACCGGTTCATATCTTGGATTTCACACATGCTATCATTGGCGTTTTCTTTCCAATGATAAATGGTTGAGAGCCCTACCCTTTTACAGCGAGTTGGACTCCGTCAAGGCTGCCCTTTTAGTCCATTGTTATATGTTTTTGCCCTAGATCCCATCATTCGGCAGATACAATGGAATCCAGACATTATAGGTATTACTCCTCACCCCAGTTTGTTACCTATTAAAATCTCTGCTTATGCAGATGACGTAGTCTTATTTTGTTCCGACCTTTCCTCGAGTGATAAAGCTATTCAGACATTTCAATCTTTCACATTAATATCTGGAGGTAAGCTAAATCTTGAGAAAAGTGTATGTATCCTTACATTACATCGACAGATACAAAATAGTTCATGGTATTAGGGTCTGTACTACCCAGAAAATCCTAGGGATATGGTTTAACACATCGAATGATTCTACTTATAACTGGAAAAACACTTAACTCTAGGTGATAACAAAGTACGTGTTGGAAAACATGGAGGCTAAGTAAGAAGAAGCGGGTTGTGGTGGCAAAAATTTCTATCCCGATTTTTTATTTTTAAGTCATGTTTTTGTCCACCTAAACATTTGGAAACTCGGTTGTTTAGTCTTTTTTTCAAATGCTATGGGGCGATCGCTTAAACCCTGTTAAGAGACATGTTACATATTTACCCCAAATCAGGGTGGTTTGGGAATGATAAACCTCTATTTTCTTTCTTTCCTTTTTATACATCATATTTTGCAAAGTCATACCTACATATTAACTATATGTGATTCTTGGGTGTCGAGCGATAGATTCTTTAATGTTAGCCTGGACTGACCTTCCACCCATAGCTTCTCATACCTACCACTCCATCCTATGTTATTGATAGTTTCCGTATCCTCTGATCCTGGAAAGTGAATAAATCCTCTATTTTAGGCCTAACTAGGAAACAGTTGTACATCTATTTTCTACACCTCGATGAACCAATATTAAGATTTCCACTCTGCTCTCCATCACATGACATCTGCACTTAATATACTCAAAGATAAAAGAATCCCAGCTCATATGTGGGATGTCTCCTGGTTATGCTGTCATGGTAAATTACAAGTTTGTGGTAATTTAAAACACAAATCAACACAAGAGATATTGTCCCAAACCGTCCTGCATCAATATTGAAGAATCTATGGAACATTTTTCTTTTCCTGTACAAGTTGCCCTTTTATTTTGGAAAACCTTAGCAAATAAGTTGAAATGGCCTTTTCTAAGTAGGATCACATATTCAACCCTTATTTTAGGATTTTTCTGGGTTTTGGGATACATTCCACCTAGTACATTGAGGTATTATTGCAGCTTGTAAATATTATATGTGGCAAGCTAGATGTAAATCGATCTTACAACAGGTGCTGTCTAGTCCACTGGTTATTATTCAATATATTGAATCCACAATTTTGAGCCTCCAAGACAAGGAATCAAAATATCTCTCTCCTACCCAATTTGCATCTTACTGGACTGGTATTACCTTTTTGACTTGATTAGCTCTGAATAACTTTTGATTGTGACTGAGGTTACTTTTCTTTTCCCTCACCTATATTGTACTATATTTCATGATTTTTCAATGTATCAGTGTATGCTTGTATATTGTCTACTTGTTTTTCTGTTTCATGTACTTGATGTTATGTACTTTTCAATAAAAAATTCCCCTACTCTTTTCGAGAAGTGCCATGGGATCTTTAACATCCACCTGAACTACCACCAATCCAGGCAGATGGGACCTCGGTTTAACGTCTCATCCAAAAGATGGCACCTCAGAAGTGCAGCACCCCTCTCATGCTGCACTACAGTGTCAGTACTGGGATATTAACCCAAGTTCCAGATGTGGGAACTGAACCCACAGCCCTCTGATCTCCTGGCCTCAGAGGCGAGTGTGCTACCTACTGAGCCGCTGACACTGTTGGGGGTCATATGATCTCTCGTGGGTGTACAGTTGAAATCCACAATGCTGCATCATATTTGGGTGGACTGTGGGGAACATGTGTGGTAATGCATGACTCTGAATGTGCCTTTGTCATTGTGTTCACATTGCAGACTGAGAGGCCAGGAGATGTGGCTGGCAAGACGGGTGGAGGAGGGCCCATGAGGACATGAGGGGAGCCAGATGGCACAGTGTGGCAAGGGTGTCACCATAAGGACACTCACGTGAGTATGCATGTGTGTTTGACAGTGCCATGCCCATTCTGTGCTGCACATTCACCAAGCTTTCTCCACTGTGGCCTTTTGTTCACTGCATGTGTGCAGCATGCTGTCGCACATATGGTGTATCCACCCTGTACATTGTGGCCTTCCCCACCCTGTTGTCCACCATAGGGGCCCATGTGTACTAACATGCCTCTGGTGCTGTGCACAAGATAGTCTTGTCCTGTGCCACATGGCATGACCAAAGCAGCTGTTTAGCGCATTTCTGTGTTGGACTCACATCCCTTGCAGGGCTCCACTGCACACAGTGCATGCAGGCACATTACATAGACCATGTGGCACCCTATGTGTCCCTTTCTTGCTCCTTGTGTTCAGCACTGGGGCTACGTACACACCTGCCCATTGTTGTCTTGGTGGTGTGGTCATGTGGCCTCCATACGGGCCATTGTGGTGTGTGGCATGCAGCATGTACACGTCTAGGTGACACTCCCATCTGTCCCTTGGGATGGCGATGGTATGCTGTTGCTCAGTTCTGTGCCACTTACAGCTTCAGGTGTCTCTGCATAGTCCAGTGTGTCACAACACCTAAACAGAATACCAGTTGCACTATTTACACCACACACCCATGCACTTGTCACACCCTGTTCTGTGTGTCCCCCAGTTGTGTAGTCAGAGTACTGTGTGTGCCTCTGCACAGCTCTCCAAGCCCCCTTTGGTGTCCACCATATATACACGTTATGCTGCTGTCTTCCTGTGGACACCCCCCCAACATATCACCCTCACATTGTATTGGATCACATTGTTCTGGTGCTGTGCCCTCATATCTTGCCAGTGTATTAGTTGAGATTCATGGTATGTTACTGTGTTGTGCCTAGATATGCGACCCTGGGATAATGGTATGGCCATGGCCACCTCCTCTGTGTGCACATTGTGTATCCCTGCCCAGTGTGGAATCTGCCACACACATGGCAGTGATGGGAAGCCATGGCATTCTTGTATCAGCCAGTGCGGATGTGTTGCCATGGCACTCACCTATGGCCATGTGTCCTGTGTGCTTGTGGCCATGGCTGTATGTTGGTGTTGACCAGGTGGGGCCATTGGCTGTTGCCTGACAGCCCCTCCAAATGGCCCACATCACCATGTCACTGTGTGGCCTGCATGTTATGCACATCAAAGGTTATGCCCACCTCTTGTTACTCTGCTTCACACCTGTACGTGCAACCATCTGTATACATGACACAAACCACTATGCCATTGATTGTGCCATGCAGTGGTGCATGCTGACACTGCGTTTGGCCTTTGCATTGTTCCCCACCATATAGTGTGTGTAGGCCTGTTGTGTCACCCTGATGTGCCAGCTGTACCCAGTGACAGGTGTCAGCCCCATTGTGCCCTCTCTGGGGCAGGGACATGGGTATGTGACATGGTCTCGTGCGGGATCCTGCACACTGTGTGGTCTGTGTGTAGGTGTGGCCCTGTGGTGCAACACACGTGTCCATTGGGGGGATGCCATTTAAGCATGCTTCCAATGGCCAACAGGGCTGGTGATTGGGATTATATACACCAGCCCATGGACTATTTCAATAGCCCAGCTGCTGTACCTACTGAGTCATGTCCCTGTCCACTACTGATCCGATGGACTAGTTCTGGGCTTTTTTCCCCATGACTGTACAATGTCCACCAGTATTTGGCCAGCATGCCGGTGCCAGTGTCAACACCTGCATGTTCCCCTGCATGGCTGTCCCTAGGATCACCAGACTATGGGTGTATTCATGGGTTGTGAGGGTGGTGGTGTTTCCCCATATGGATACATGCTGCATGCCACCCATCCTTGCTTGCACTGGGGATGACTGTGGACAGTCAGAAACTGCTATGTAGGAGCTGCCAGCACCCCTATCCCATGGGTCTGATAACTGTGGCTGTCACGCACACACTTCTGCCATTGGACAGTGTACAGTTTATGTGGTTACTGTGCATCCTACACACAACCATATGCATCTCCACAACATTGCCCTGTGCCATTTCGGCTGCAAGTCCTGCAGTGCCATTTTATGGTGCCATGCCCACGACACGTGTTATGTTTCATGGCACACATGTTCACAGCACATCTGTGGTCACTGTTGCATGCAGTACTGTGACTAGGCCTATAGGTGGCACACCATACAAAATGGCTGCTCATCATCAGTGCTGTTGGGGGGGCACAGACTGTCTATGCATACATGTTGACCCATTGGCAGTGCTGCTGAATGGAGTTGTTGTTTTCCTCCTATAGGTCGTGCTCAGGCACCAGTCGGTGGAGACAGGGATGGGAGCAGACCTTCCAGAACACAAGAGAGATGGGCAGCCCAGGGGACTGTGAGACAGCTTTGGGCAATACTGCTCCACTAGGGGGCCATCTTAAGAACTGTGCAGGCAATAGCCAGGATGGTAGGGGCCATCCAAACTGAACTGTCAGCATCATGCCACCTGCAGGCGCCTACATCCTCTGTTGGGCCATGAGCTGTACTGCTTTCCCCTTGTAATATAGTTTTCCCCATAACCCAGCCCACTCTCCAACCCCCACCCCAACCCTGCATTGTACATATTTCCACCCCTCCCATTCTTCTCCAGTGTATTAACCCACCCCAATACCTTCCCTCTTCTTGGTTTTAACTATTTGATGTTTGTACTTTTTAGTATTGTTGTTGTTGTTGTGGTTTTTATTGTTCACTCCTCTTGTTGTTTGATATTTGGTTGGTTGTTTTCATAAATATATTTATTTTCTTATTTCACATGGCAGTCTATGGTGTGTTCTTTTCTGGGGATATTTGACAGATGGTTGCCCTTGTGCTCTCCATCCACAGTTCCGCATTCTCAGGGGTGGTTTTTGGTCTTCATTTCCCCCACCGCTTCCTGTCCCCAAGTGGGGGGGGCTCCACTGTGTGTGTTCATGTATTCACCTACACATGTTGCATGGTGGGCCTTTGGCCCTTCTGTCACACTGGCATGTCTGCTGCATTGTCCATCATCCTTCCACTTCACCGCTAACCATTGATCATGGCCACTTTTGTGCTCCCCATCCATGGTGGTGCATGTGTACCATGGATGATGTGTATAGGCATGCACATGCCTGGGCATGTCTGTATGGTACACAGGGCTGTCCCCTTGCAGTCCTTCCATCAGGCCCTTTCAATACCTGTGGTGTGCCACTGAGCCAGCCCTGTCCTCTGGGCTGCCACACTTATGCACCAGCCATGTTCCCACATGCAGTGCGCCACAGCCACTATCTGTGTATCTGTCCCCAGGCCCTTTGTGCATGGTTCCCCATATTCAAATGTGGCCTGATGCACCACACATATTCAGTTGCACATTCACACATCCTCAGGATATTCAGTCGTGTTTGCATGATCGCATTTGCCAGTGCAGTTTCTGAATATCCCATTATTTTGTGCTGCTTCATTTAGGTGCATGGCCCAGTCACTTGCATGGCACACCCTGACACTTTTGAATATGGGGCCCTGAAAGAACTAGCAGTTCATTATTTATTTATTAGAACTTTGTATCATATAGATGCCAGGAATTGGATGGCCCATTGAGATGCAATATCTTATTTTCAAGTGAGTCCCTTGGTTCAATTATAAATATTGAAATCATTCTTAGCCAGTCAGGATTATTAGTTTGTTTGTTTGTTTGTTTGTTTGTTGTACTGCCTGTTTATTGATCTAGTTATTAAATTAAGCCCTGCCTCCTGTCCCCTGTCCAGATCCTGGTTGTCTCCTGCTGGCTGACAGGGAGTTGTCCACCTGGAGGGCCCGAAATGGTGAGCGTTTCAGGTTAGAGGTGATCATTGAGAGGGGAGAGCAGAACTGACTTGTCTGTATCTGCTCTTTTGACCCCTGAGGTGTTTGTTGATGATGGAAGTGAGCCGCATTGTCCCAAGTGGCTCAGGGTCTTTGTTTCAAAGATTCATGGGCTTCAATTAAGCCCCACCTCCAATTCTAAGTCACTCCTGATGACTGGAAGGGAGTTGGCCACCTGGAGTGCCTGAAATGGTAAGTATTGCAGATTAGAAGTGAGCAGTGAGAATGAGAGCAGAACTGACTAGTCTAAGTCTTCTCTCACAGCCCCTGGGTTATCCACTGGTGAGGGAAGTGAACTGCCCTGTCCGTAGAGGTTCAGTGTCTTTTTTTCAAAGATTTGCAGGCTTCAGTTAAGCCCTGCCTCCTGAGCCTGGTTGGCTCCCGCTGGCTAAAAGGGAGCTGTCCACCTAGAGGGCCTGAAATGTTGAGTGTTTCAGGTTGCAGACAATTGGTGAGGGGGAGAGCAGGAATTACTTGTTTAAGTCTGTTCTCTCTACACCTGACATGCCTGCTAGTGAGGAACATCAGTCACGTTGTCCTTAGTGGTTCAGTGTCTGTTTTTCAAAGATTTATAGGCTTCGGCGGAGCCCTGCATCCTGACCCAGGTCAGAGTCCTGGTTGGTTACAGTGGCTGGAAGGGAGTTGGTCACCTGGAGGGACAAAAATGGTGAGCTCTGCAGGTTAGAGGTTGTTAGTGAGGGGGAGAGCAGAACTGACTTGCCTAAGTCTGCTCTCAAGACCCTGATGTGTCCACTGGTAAAGGAGTTGAGCCATATTGTCCTAATCTGCCCCGAGCTTGTTTTAAAGATTTGCGGGTTTCAAATAAGCCCCACCTCCTGTCTCGAGTCTGGACTCAGGTTGGTTCCCATTGGCTGGTGTGAAGGAATTTTTTATATATCCTAAAGCCTATAACTTTATATCCTAAAGCTTATTATACCTTAGAGCTTATAACTGTTATATGTCTTATAGCCATGTTGCTTCTCATATGCTTTGAAGCTATCTGCTTTGTAAAACAGCCATAATGAATGTACAGTTTTGTGCTGACTAGAACAAAGGACAAAGGTTGCTTGACAGAGATAAGCAAACCTTGAAAACCAAATGAAGCTGGATACAGCTGGTTGTAACTAAGCTAAAGGGGAGACATATAGCAAGTGGAAAAACAACTCCTAATAAGGGAAGTGCTGAATCTAAGGTTTTTGCTAAAAGATAAGAAGGTGGAAAAACAACTCCTAATAAGGAAAGTGCTGAATCTAAGGTTTTTGCTAGAGATAAGGAAAAGCTGTTATAAGCATGTTTAGAATGAGATCACTGTTAAACTGCAAAGGTATATAAGCTTCTGTGAACAATGATCGAGGAGCTCTCTCCTTTAGCTGAGGCTCCCACATATATGTGCTGACAATAAACTAAGTGTTATTGGAATAACCATTGGGTGTGGTTATTGAGTACATAGAAAAACTAAGGTAAAGTATAGACAGTAAAGAGAACTTGCTACCACAGTTTTTGGCGTAGTCGGCAGGATGGCTTCGCCTCTCCGTGTCGCGCCGTGATCAGACTACCTAGTCCCGGCCACGGGGGAAGGGTGCCCCTGTGTTTAGTCCCATCACTTGTGTGATGCCTAGGGATTGGCGACAGCCATCATTTACTGTCTAGGGTGCTAGGGTGGCACCATAAGTGCTAGGTGAGCACTAGGCATCAGGGACACCATAAAATAAAGTAATTAGGTGCCATTAGGGACAATGGGAAATACCGGGGTCAAGCGGGAGATTGGGGTGGGAAGTGGACCAGCTAAATGCATGCTGGACAAGTTTGGTGAGGACTCGGTCTGTCAAATAAAAGAATGGAACAAATGGACGAAGGGAGTTTTTCCTCCGTTAGGGACGCTTAGTGTGGAGGTGTTAAAGGAGGCACGGTTTAGATTGGAGGAAAGGGAACTCAAACATCAGAAGTCAGCAGGCATAAAATGGCATGTTTTTAGAATGTGGGAAAGAGAAGTGGAAAGTAGGCTGGAAAGCCAGCAGCGGGGCATACTGTTAAAGGAGGAGGAGGAAAGGTTTGGAAAACAAAGAAAAGTGTTTAGGCATCATGATACACCACCACCATATAGGCCACCACCCATGGCGCGTCCGCCACCGCGGACGCCTCCGCCACCCGATCAACCAGGAGCACCTGGGGCGGGCCCAGGCCAATTATATCCGGACCCCATCTTCCCCTGCCCCTGAGGTTAGCTCGTCCGTGGCAGACGACAAAGGGGAAGAGGAGGATCCCGATGAGACGGTCGGGGACCCAAGTGAGGGCACGGTGGGGGTGACAACACGGTCGGCGTCTGTCCGACCACCTCCGACCACACATGGTAAAATGAAACAGAGGAGTGAGTTTCGGCAGTTGCCTTTGATACGATATCCCAACCCACAACCGGGTGCAGGTGTGGCGACAGCTAATGGTGACATACCTGTACCGGCATATGTGGAGGTAGAACTCCCCTGGAATCCTGAAGAGTTGAGGGAAGCCTTGAGGGATGTGCCCAAGCCCCAGGAGAACTTGGAGGATTACATAAAAGAACAGACTAACCTTATTAAAATGTATGGTTGTCCACCAAGGAGGTGGAGGAGTGTTCTGGCCGGACGCTGAGAGGCGATGGGAGGAAGTAAAGAGGCTTGGGACCCAGCAGCTGGAAGGATCGGTTAATGACTGTGTTCGATGCAGTTTGTGCTAAGCTGCGAAAAGTTCGCAGCAGTGGTGGATTGGACATGCATCCGAGACACCCGCCAGCTGGAGGGGGAATCGGTACGTGACTATAAGGAAAGACTGGAAAAGGTCTTCCACCAATATTCTGGCATAGGTCCTGACAACCCAGCATATAAGAACTAGTTGGCAATGGCTTTCTGTGCAGGACTTTCGGAAACAGTCCGATCGGGGGTGACCACAGTCTGTGTTGGATGGGAAACACAGAAATTAGATGAGTTGTTCCGCTACGCGGAGCATGTTCAGAGACAACTAAAGGGGGCAGAAAAAGTAAAGAAAGAAAAATTGGAGCAGGCACAGTTAATGTATTTTTCGAGGGACGGAAGCTCAGGACGGACAGGCGGGGGTGGCCGAGGACAAAACAGAGGACGGGGGCGGCACGGGGTGGCTACACCAGACAGCTGGTCCTGGCTATCACCCAGCAGACGCAAGTGGGATCAGGCTATGGACAGAGAGGAAGAGGGGGTGGACAAGGGAATAGAGATATTACTTGTTTTGCATGCCAAGAGAAGGGACACATTGCTCGAAATTGCCCACGAGTGCAACAGCAGTGGCCACCCCGAGACCAGAGCCAGGGAAATTCTTATCCGCTGCCGCCCCCACCCCTGCCAGAGCAGCAGTGGTCCGAGAATCAACCTGGACAAACAAGACAGGATTTGCAAGCGACAGCTGATGGTTACAGGAACGCTCGTTGATGTTGTGTGCCTCGACAACTCCAGCAGGAAGCCCACTCATAAAATTGACTGTAATGGGAACGTCATTGACATTTTTAATCGATACTGGAGCCTCTATTTCTGTGATACAGCATCGCAATTTTGCACCCCCATTGTCCGACAAGACGGTGACAACAATAGGAGCTTCGGGAATACTACAAAAGGAACAATTGACTATCCCCCTGCCAGTGGAATGTGGAAATACAGTGCTGCATCATGCATTTTTGAGTAGCTTGACCTGCCCAGTAAACTTAATGGGACGGGATCTCCTAGCAAAGGTAAGTGCCCAAATTACATGTACTGATGAGGGGATAACGATTGAGGCACCAATGGTGGGTATATATGTTAGTGAAGAAGGGAGAGCTGTATAGTTGGGACCTTACAGATTCAGAGGAACAATGTTGGTTGGAGGCATGGGCGGACAAGGTAACACATGGTGATATGCAATTCCAAATGAATTTACACTTGCACGCGCATTATGCTGTGGGGCAGGATTATGATTATGAATGCGGAGAATGGGAAAACAGCAGGTCGAGCAATGGTTGTGGGTGAGCGATTTATACGTGGGAAGGATCAGGTAGCAGCGTCAGTGATACTGACGGCAGAGCAAAGTAAAGTTCTTAAGGTCCCAGGTTCCCACCCCCATGTTTCGCTGGCCAGAAAACCGCCAGTAAAATGGAAAGATCTGGGACCCTGGATGGCGGAAATGGTGCAGTTGCAGGATTGGGTGGACGCGGGAAAGGGACAAAGATCGGAGAAGGGACAATGTAAGTGATTCAGTTTGAGGTGTTGGGTACGGGTGTGTGTCAGTGAAAGACAGGTGAATGTGAAGAGATGGTGGGAGAAAGAGAAAAAAGTATGAATAGAGCCTGAGTGGATAGGGGATATCCCAGCTACATTATGGGCTACATCTAAGTATGATGCAGGGCTAATGAAGGGAGTGCAGCCGCTAGTGGTAACACCTAAAAGTTCTTTTAGACCGAGTCGCCACCAATACCCATTGGGGAGGGAAGCAGAAGAAGGCATTGCACCAGTGCACGCTGCCTTAGTAGAGCAGGGAGTAATTGTTCCTTGCCCTAATGCAGTGGTAAACACGCCTATACTGCCTGTAAAAAAGGGAAATGGGGACTATCGCTTTGTGCAAGATTTGAGGGCGGTAAATGAAGCAGTGCATGTGAGAACACCAGTGGTACCAAACCCAACAACTATTCTGGCAGGAATTCCCCACACCGCCACATATTTTTCAGTAATTGACCTGGCAAACACGTTTTTTAGCATACCAGTAGACCCAGATAGTCAAGAATGGTTTGCCTTTACGTACAGGGGCCAAAAATGGACATGGACTCATATGCCTCAGGGTTATGCGGAGTCACCAGCAGTTTTCTCTGCGCAAATGCGGGAAAGTCTGCAGGGTTTTGTTGCCACACGAGGCAGCACCTTGATCCAGTATGTGGATGATTTGTTGCTTGCTAGCCTCCCGGGCAGCAAGCGAAAGAGATCTCAAAGCCCTCTTGCTGTTTCTAGCACAAAATGGCCACAAGGTAGCGAGAGGTAAGCTCCAGCTATGTGCCACACAAGTGCAGTACTTGGGCCACGTTTTGTCAGCAAATGGTAGGCAGTTGGCCCCTAAGCGTATTCACACTATCACTAACTGGCCCCGTCCCATCACAAAACAGCAAATGATGTCATTTTTGGGAATGGCAGGATATTGCCGTGCCTGGATGATGGACTATGCACTGATAGTTCAGCCCCTGCATGATGCTATCTATGGGACCCGAATGAAAATGTCTGAGGAAGTCAACTGGGCTCCTGGGTTGGAGACAGCCTTTGCCAAGTTGAAGGAAGCCCTGGTCACCAGCCCATGTTTGGGCCTCCCAAACTACGAAAAGGGCTTTAATTTGTTTGTAGCGGGACAAGGAGGGTACATGTCTGCTGTCCTAACGCAATAACATGGAGGTAGCCAAAGACCGATTGCCTATTACTCTAAAAAGTTAGACTCAGTAGTGTCTGGTATGGTATCCTGCCTACAGTCAGTGGCAGCGGCCACGGAAGCAGTATTGGCCTGTGTAGATTTGGTGGGGTTCTGCCCCCTTACCGTTCATGTTCCCCATGCAGTGCAGGCAATACTATTGCAGGCTCGAACGGCCCATTTAACCCCAGCTCGAGTACTGCAATATCAAAATGTTCTACTGACAATGTCAAATGTGTCTTTGAAACGCTGTACCACTTTAAACCCGGCTACCATGTTACCCACCCCGGATGATGGGGAAGAGCATGACTGCGGTCAAATAATCGACTTGGACAGTAAGCCTAGACCTGACATTTATGGACGTAGCCCTGACTAATGTAGACGTGGAGTTTTTTGTTAATGGTTCTGCTTTTAGGGACCAGAGGGGGGTAGCACGAGCAGGGTACGCTGTGTGCACAGTGTCTAGTGTGGTGGAGAGTGGACCACTGCCTCCAACTTCTCCGCCCAAGCAAGCGGAGTTAATTGCCCTGACGAGGGCATGTGCACTGGTGCAGGGAAAGACAGCTAATATCTACACAGACAGTCGATATGCATTTGGGGTGGCTCATGACTTTGGGACGTTGTGGAAGCACAGGGGATTCCTTACTGCTGCGGGAAAGCCCATCGCGCATGCAAAATTGGTTAAAGATTTGCTGTCAGCTATCCAATTACCTAAAAGCCTGGCAATTGTGAAATGTTCTGCACACACGTCTAACCAAGATTTTGTTTCTACAGGAAATGCCACAGCGGACGCTGGGGCTAGGGCAGCAGCTCAATCGACGAGTGTTCCACTTTTTCAGTTAACTGTAACTAGTGATGAGTCTTGTAATTTGTTTCTTCCACAGGATTTAATGGCGCTGCAACAGACAGCAACAATGACGGAAAAGCGCCATTAGTGCATTGTGTATATAATTCTGATTTAAAGGTGTGGTTTTCAGGGAATGGGAAACCATGTTTACCGAGCTTCGGTGTTTCCGTGTTGGCAAAGTTGGCTCATGGAGCCGACCATGTCAAAGGCAGGAATGGTTGATTTTGTAAACAAATACTGGTGTGTGGTAGGATTTTCTGCTTATGCTGATGCTTTTTGTAGTAAATGTATGATTGCATGCAATTTAATGCGGGCAGGGGACAGCAGTTAACCCCTCTGCCCATCCGGCGTCCTGCTGGTCCATTCGAGCATGTTATGATGGACTTTATAGAGTTAACGCCATGCCAAGGTTACAAATATTGTTTAGTTATTCTTGACATGTTCTCAAAATGGGTAGAAGCATTCCTACTCGTGCGTTACCGCGCGTGCGCAGTTGCAAAAGCTGCTGATTCGTGAGATTATTCTCTCGCTGGGGACTACCCAGCCGCTTATCCAGTGACAATGGTTCACATTTTGCTAACGAGGTGGTCAAATCATTGTGTGAGGCTTTACAAATCGACCTCCGTATGCACTGCGCCTACCACCCCCAATCGGGTGGGACGGTAGAACGAGCGAATCAGACCTTAAAATTGAAGCTCACAAAGATCATGGCAGATACAAATTTAACCTGGGTGGCTGCACTGCCCATCGCCCTCATGGCTATGAGGGGGCGGGCAGGCCCACAAGGTCTCTCCCTGCATGAAATTCTGCTAGGACGGCCTTTGCGAATGCCAAATGCTCCTTTCCCACAGAGTTGGGTCACTTTGCATGGAGTGGACAATGAAATGGTTACCTATTGTTTATCCCTTAACGCTGTCTTAAGATCTCTGTACCCTAGGGTGAAGCCGCTCCTGGTGCCAACAGAAGTTTCGTTACACCGTATACAGCCAGGGACTTTGTGCTTGTTAAGGATTTCAGCCGGAAAAAGTGGTGTTCCCCGAGGTGGCGAGGACTATACCAAGTCTTGCTGATGACAGCCACTGCCGTGAAGGTTGCCAAACGGGACACTTGATCCACGCATCGCATTGCCGTCTGGTGACTGCTTCTCGTACTGCCTCCACAACAGTGAATGAACAATGATTTGTGCTAGTATACCACATAGACTATGGACTGTTATTTTTCTATTGTCATTATGCCATCCAGTGAAACCGATACACACCGCTAACACTTGGTGGAGCCTTATGAATCTGTGTGCATCCAACTTAAATCTCTCTGACTGTTATGTTTGTGCCCAACCCCCACTGTCCTCCACAGTGGGGCTCCATTTGAGCCCTGAGCCCTTGCCCCTAAATGACACCACATTACTTTATGGGGTGCTAGCAGACGTTTCCTGGTACCAGGACCACGCCTACAGGAAGATTGTAATTTGGGCGGACCATGTCCTCCAAACCGTTACTGCATTTGCTGGAAAAGGCTTTATTATGTGGTATGCACCAGCAAACCCTAATGTAACCGGAGAGCCGCTGCAAATACGGGCCCGGCCCACACGGGGCAACAGGTGGATTGCATCTGCAGCACCAGCACAACTGAAGAAAGCCCAGTGCTGGGCTCCTCTAACTGTACTAAGAGGTGGGAGATAGTAACAAACCTCTCCACTAACTCATTACACAATCAATCGACCACTCGCATAGGTATCTGTAGGGGCACTGCCCCCTTTGGAACCCTGACTGGCCTGTACTGGGTATGTGGGAGCAGAGCCTACACGTTCTTGCCATGACAATGGACTGGGTGTTGCTATCTGGCCACACTACACCCCGTTGCAAGGGTGTATAAATTCCATAGTGACAGCCCCTTGTACAACCAAGTCAGATATAAGAGATCTCTCCCAGAAATTCCAGAAGGTTCAAAGCGAATACCAGTGGGTGAAAAATTTGGGGCTGGTATTTTTCCTTGGTGGGGAACAGTGCAAGCAATGCATTATATAGATCAATTGAGTTATGAGTTAGAGACACTGGTCAATGATAC
This sequence comes from Neoceratodus forsteri, assembly GCA_016271365.2. Classification (NCBI taxonomy): domain Eukaryota; kingdom Metazoa; phylum Chordata; order Ceratodontiformes; family Ceratodontidae; genus Neoceratodus; species Neoceratodus forsteri. Next base: position 946,257,311 of record CM057458.1, read on the forward strand.
ATTGCAATCCACCGCTTTGTTAACTGCTGAAATAAAGGCACTTAGACTTGTAGCTTTGCAAAATAGGGCAGCATTGGATTATGTATTGGCCTCGCAAGGGGGGGTGTGTGCTATTGTGGGCGATAACTGCTGTACGTATATACCCGTTAATTCAGAAGAATTGGAACATGTAATAGAAGGGGCGCAAATTGCAACAGCGCATCATAAATGAACATGCCCTGAAATCAGTGGGTTGGGACCCCTGGTCATGGTTCTCGAGCATATTTGGAGACTGGGGGGGCTACCCTCCTGCATTGGATGGCAGTTATAGTGGTGGTAATACTGGCATTGTGGCTCCTGATCACGTTGTTTAAATTTGTCTTGCGGCACCTGTATAGCTCATTGTCACCACATGCCATTACCCAGCAGCACCCCTTGCTGCGTACCAAAGAGCTGCACCCCAGCGAATTAGTTGGGGTACTTCCCTTCTATGATGAACCAGACGTAACCAGAATATAAAATCTAGCTAAGTTGAAACAAAGTATCAAGAGGGAGGAGTGTGAAGGATTTTTTTATATATCCTAAAGCCTATAACTTTATATCCTAAAGCTTATTATACCTTAGAGCTTATAACTGTTATATGTCTTATAGCCATGTTGCTTCTCATATGCTTTGAAGCTATCTGCTTTGTAAAACAGCCATAATGAATATACAGTTTTGTGCTGACTAGAACAAAGGACAAAGGTTGCTTGACAGAGATAAGCAAACCTAGAAAACCAAATGAAGCTGGATACAACTTGTTGTAACTAAGCTAAAGGGGAGACATATAGCAAGTGGGAAAACAACTCCTAATAAGGGAAGTGCTGAATCTAAGGTTTTTGCTAGAGATAAGGAAAAGCTGTTATAAGCATGTTTAGAATGAGATCACTGTTAAACTGCAAAGGTATATAAGCTTCTGTAAACAATGATCGAGGAGCTCTCTCCTTTAGCTGAGGCTCCCACGTATATGTGCTGGGTGTGGTTATTGAGTACATAGAAAAACTAAGGTAAAGTATAGACAGTAAAGAGAACTTGCTACCACACTGGAAGGGAGTCAGCCACCTGGAGAGCCTGAAATGGTGAGCATTTCAGGTTAGATGTGATTGGTGAGGGAGGTGAAAAGAACTGACTTGTCAAAGTCTGCTCTCATGACCCCTGAGGTGTCTGCTGGTGATGGGATTGATCCCCGTTTTTACAAGCGGCTCAGTGTCTTTGTTTTAAAGATTTGTGGACTTTTTTATTTCTAAACATTCCAGGTACTCTTAAGAGGGTGTCTCATGTTGCTTCTTCTGTATATTTAGATGTACGGTTTCTGTGTCTCTTGTGGATATAAGAATGCATTCTAAAGTTCTTTTGGGTGAGAGAACTGCAAAGTGATGCGGAGCAGTTCTGGCATGCAAAGGACTTGAGAATAAACTCTTATAACCACAACAGACATAGGAACTGTGCATACAACCATATTATAAATATGCTGAAGGTTTAAGTAAAACTGGAGCTTATATTTAAAATAAAATGTTTTACTTTGTAGAACATTAGAGAAACCCCTGTATGGGAAATAGACTATGTCCATGGAACATCAAACTTCAGAATTTCGAAACTATTTGCATGAAACTCTCTGTTGTGGTTATTATAGACTGAAGGAGCACACTCAACTAATCGGTGTGCTCCTTTCCTCTGGGCACGAGGCATTCATTCTATGAAGATTGTCCCAGGCACAGCTGCCCTGGGAACGGGCACATTCAGGTATAGGTTTTTTAAAATGTTAATATATTATTAACTGATCTAAATAAATAATATATTAATACTGTTGCCAAGACCACTATAACAGTTGTTAGAGTGGTCTGACATGCATCACCAGGGTATCAGTACCACTCATATACAGTTTGCAGTTCTTGTACTCTAAGACTGCTCTTGAGACCACTCTTGCAACTGTAAGAGTGGTCTTGGCTGTGGTATTAACATACATAAGAGTTCCTGGAAGGTTTGGAAATAAGCAATCCTGATTGGCTAAGAATTATATCATTATTAATAACACAATTCTGAACTTCTAAGTTTAGTTGGCATTGCAGTATATACATGGATATATATGGCAGGAAGTGGATTAGATCTGAAGTTTATGCTTAGGGGTATTGTGGTCCATTATATATTGTGTCAGATCCTGTCATGCACAGTAAGCTTTTCTTTGTGTATGTCCTGTGATTCAAGACCACTATCTCAGAGTAGAATAAAGATGGCCACTAAATTGACACACCATGTATGAGTCTTTCATACACTGGCTCAATATATTACATCTGGTGACCAGGATACACAGAAAAAAACTCCTATGAGTGCAAAACAAGGGTCACACTGCTCTGTAAATCTTTCCAGTTACCTTGTGTCTATTCTCTGTTCGATGGGCTGCTTATCTGTCCTTTTCTGGCTAACTACTGAAAACACCATAAATTGCTCACCTGCACACTCTGGCTACACATTTATCTAAACAAAGAAAAAAAATAAAAAAACATAAAAACAAAGGGCAACTGTGCACTGTTTTGCTAATGATGTGTTGAAAAAGAAAGAAATCCTTCTTTGAGAGGCTCCATAAATTATCTCTGGGTAAGTAAAACGTAACATTCAATTTCTCCTTCTCAACTGCTCTGCCTGGTAACACAGCCTACAGCACACATGCAGCAAAGCAGAAGCCTCTTGTGGCACACCAGAGCAATTGCATCACACACTAAGAGAAAAAAAGAGCCAGCAAACAACACTTTTGTTTTCATGGACAGCAAAGCTGCAGCATAATCTACTAAGGAAATGATCGCAATTGGCAAGAGTACCTGAATTTGATGAATCCAAGGAAACATTTGATTTATATCTAGAGCATTTCCAACGCTGGCTTAAGGCAAACAAAATAGCAGAGGATGAACAAGAAGTCTTCTTAGCAGTGTTGCCACCACAGATTTATGCCATTCTACGGAATTTAACAGCCCCAGCTGTCATTCTGACTCTGACATATGCGCAAGTCACTGAGGCACTTGCACAGCATCTCAAACCCCAGCCCCTTTTCATTGCTCAACGGTACACCTTTTATCATCGCAATCAAGAGGAAAGGGAACCTACTGCTGACTACATTGTTGCATTAAAGCATCTAGTACACATTTGTGAGTTTGGCCAGTCCCTAGATAATGCCATCTGGAATCACTTTCTGCAGTCTGAGAGGGGAAGCTTACCGAAAAAGGCTTTTGCAAGAAAAATAAAATCTAGCCAGAGGTGATACGGCTGTGGTGAGCTTGTAAAGCTCCAGAGAGCGAGCGCCACCGAGTGCCATCTCCAAGATGGTGGTGGAGATGCAACTGCACATGTGCGGCATTCGCACATGTGTAGTTGCGGTGAATGGCATTCGGCCATTCCCACGATGGCGGCGCCAGTGGAACTGCGCATGCATGGAATGCAGAAGTAACAGCCAAAATAGTGCAGCTGTTGCTCTGTAGCAACTGACCGTGGCAGAGTGTTCCAAGCTCTGTTGGACTTTCAGAAGGATACTTCCAAAAGTCCAATGGAAGGGTTTCACGGTCGATCGTTTTCCGGAGCATGAAGCAAAATGGCTGTAGGCTCCACCCACGGCCATAAAAACTAGACTTCACAACATCTTGTGAAATTGCAGTTGCTATGGAGCTTGCTCAAAAAGGCTCCCAAGCACTGGCGGGGCATTCTGAACCCCAAAGAAGCGGAATTCACATGGTTACCCATAGCCTAGAATAAAAGGGACATTCCACACCACGCAGCGGTCCATCACCTGTTTGTCAGCAACCCCAAATATTTAGGAAGCCAGCACCACAGGGCACTTCCTCAAAGTCAAAACCATGTTGCCAATGTGGAGGTAACCACCATCAAAGCAGATGCCAATTTCGACACGAGAAATGCCACAGCTGCGGAAAAGTGGGTCACATACAACAGATGCGCAAAAGTACATCATGGACTGCTACTGCACGGTGTGTCATAGATGGCACTGCAACCACTGAAACAGAAGATGAGGTATTGTGCCTGTTCATGGTTTATGCAACACAGTCACAAGCAGCAGAAATTTACCTCCAGCTTGACCTAGCAGAAAACTCAGTGAGCATGCAGCTAGACACCAGTATCTCTTACACCAGAGAACATCTACAGAGAGAAACCTCAGCAGTTCCCATTGCAACCAATATATGTCTGGCTCTCGACTTACATGGGAGAACAAATCCCTGTACTAGGAGAAATCCAAGTGCCAGTCACCTACGAGGGAGAAATGTGGACCTTGCCTCTAGTGGTAGTACAAGGAGAAAGACCTGCATTACTAGGCAGAGACTGTCTCATGCAGATCAAATTGAACTGGGAGAAGATCTTCAGCTTAAATATGATGACCAAAGAGCCGCAAGATGCACTAAAGAAAGTATTGGACAAACATGGTCCTATTTTCCAGGATGGTTATGGCACAAACTGGGATTTCAAGGCAAAAATCCGAGTGCAGATGGGAGCCACTCAAATTTTACACAAGCCTCGTCCAGTATTTTATGCTTTAAGTAGGGTTGGTAGTTTTCAATTTTAATTTTTTTATAATTTCGATGGAAAATATCAATTTTTATTTTTTTTCCTTCCCTTCCCCAAGTTTTATCAATTTCAATTTTCACAATTGCATAAAATTATTGGTTTTTAAGCATTTATTTCAATTTGTATCGATTTAATTTTCACAGTTACAGTCAATGACAGCAAATGCTCAAAATTTACAAACTGATAGAAACACAAACTGTTATTTTCATGTGTCAAAATAATAATAGAACTTACTTTGCCTATCTGTAAATTTAGATTATTATCGATGGAAATTTTTTTTGTCAGTTTGTGTGCGTGCAGTGAAATCAACATTTACCGTTTTAAATCTAATACTGCCAAGTCTAGCTTTAAGGGAAGTGATACAGAAGGAACTGGACTGTCTCAAAAACCGTGGTATCATATTACGAGTAGAGAGGAGTGACTGAGCTGCTCCTATAATTGTGGTACCAAAACGAGACAAAGCAGTGAGGTTGTGTGGGGACTGCAAGGTTACAGTGAACTGTTGTATACAGCAAGATCCATACCCATTACCCAGTGCAGAGGACTTGTTTGCCACACTATCAGGGACAAGTTACCTTATCTTTTGCACACTAGCAATTGGAACTGGAACCAGAGTCAGAACCGCATCTAACTATCAACACCCACAAGTGACGTTTCCACAGCACCACTGATTTTCCAGGACACAATGGACCATATACTGCATGGACTGGACCATGTAGTATACTTTATGGATGATATCTTGGTAACAGCACCCACAGCGGAAGAGCATCTGGCAATCCTGGACCAAGTTCTGACCAGACTGCAACAGTATGGACTGACAGTAAAGCTAGTCAGATGCCAATTTCTGCAAAATTGTGTTGAGTACCTAGGTCAGCGGATCAACGCCCAGTGCCTATGCTCAATGGACAGCAAGGTTGAATCTTATAGTCAAGGCACCTGCACCAATAAATGTGTTAAGATCATTCTTAGGCCTCTTAAACTACTATGGACAGTTCCTAGCCCATCTGTCCACATTGTTTTTTGTTGTTAAAGTTTTTTTTTGTTTTCACATAAAAAGTAACATCCAGCAAGCACACAGCACAAGCAAGTTCATAATATGCAGGGATAGAGAAAGCACATTGCACTACTCCTACTGCCTCAGACATTCCAAACATATGCCTTGTTACATGAGGGCCATAAATTTCAAAGGCCTTAAACACTGAATCCCAGAACATTTTAAAACAAGGCCTACCTTGTATAGTCTGGAGTATCATCTCTAAGAGGTGACTCACAGGGTACTGCATATAATGTCAGGGAAAAACATTCCCCTTAGGACCATACCTGCATTGAAACAAAAAGAACTTGACACACAAAAAGTATCTGGAAAGTCTTAGGAGTGCAGAAAGTGCTAATATGTGGGAGCATATGGGTACTGTATAGGGCTTGAGCACCAGGTGCAGAGTGCCTGTTATGTTTGCCATTCCAAAGGCTCAGGGAGAGCTGGAGGGAGCTGAAAGAGCTACCAGTGACTTGCTCAACCAATCCTCTCTCTGGGTTTCTGAAACAAGGTAAAGGGGGGCCAGAAAGTGTTGTATTTCTGTAACATGTTTGCCACCACATGGGACATTCATGCCCATATGGCATTTTGTGTCAGGGTGTTTAGTACTTCATTGGCCAAAGGGACCTCCAGTATTCTCCACTTGCAGAGGATAAGCCTCTTGGCCAGCATGCTCAGGCCAGCGGTCCACTTCTGTTCCTGAAGTGTAAAGTGGGGGGTGGTAGCGGGAAGTCCAGAATCAACACCTCTGGAGAGAGGGGGATTGGCTTCTGTAATATCCTGGAGCCTAAGGAACAAACATACTGCCAGAGGGACTTAAGTGCAGGGCAATCCCATAATATGTGAAGCAGATTCCCCTTATGAGAGTCGCACCTTCAGCAGAGGTCATCCTGAGTTAGCTTGGCCTTGTAGAGCACTGCAGGGGTTCTGTACCAGGACTGAAGGATCTTGTTCTGGTTTAGTGCACTCCAGTTTGAGCTAGTTGGGGTGGAAAAGGTGATGGGGATAATCTCAAAGCTGCGGCCTACAAATTGTGATCGGGACACAGGTCCAACCTGCCTTGTGGTTGGATGTTTAGACCTGATAGGACCTGTGGTTGCTGAGGTTGTCTGGAGTTCATTGAGGAGTGGGATCTTCCCAGTGTCCTTGAAAGAGGCTCTGGTTAGGCCCCTTTTAAAGAAGACTTCTTTGGATCCAGACTTCCTCAGCAACTATAGGCCAGTCTCAAATCTCCCATTTTTAGGGAAGGTTATAGAGAAAGTGGTGGCAGTTCAGCTTGAGAGACACCTCTCACCTTCATCTACCTATAAGCCTTTCCAGTCTGGGTTCTGGGAGGGGCATAGTACGGAGACCGCCCCGGTAAGGGTGCTTAATGATCTCCTAATGGCAAGGAACAGGAGAGCTTGTACCATTTTGGTTCTTCTGGACCTCTCTGCTGCCTTTGTATACTGTGGATCATGAGTTGCTGCTTGACCGCCTGTGGTTCTGGTGTGGCCTGGCTGGCAATGTTATCAGCTGGTTCAGGTCATACATGACAGAGTGCACAGGGTGAAAATGGGACTTGGCTTATCCAGCCTGAAGCCTCTGAGCTGTGGAGTGCCACAGGGGTCGGTCTTGTTGCCCTTATTGTTCAGGGTGTACATGCTGCCATTAGGGGAAATTTTCAGGCAGTATGAATTGGGTTTTCACTGCTATGCAGATGATACCCAACTGTACTTGTCCTGTGCACCTGATGTCCAGGTGTCAGACTCCATTTTTAACAGCTGCCTCGAGGAAATCCAGTCATGGATGACTCAAAACTGGGTTAGACTCAACCCAGACAAGACTGAGGCACTGGTGGTGGAGCTGGGTCATCATGGAGGAAGGGGGATAGGGGGTTGTCCCCAATCTAGTATTGGGGGGGCATTCCCCTTGTCCCTTCTAGACAGGTGAAGGATTTCAGTGTGATCCTGGATGACGGCCTGACACTTGAAGCTTAGGTGTCGGCCGTGGTCAAAAGTGTTTTTTATCATCTCAGGAACATTGCCTGAATCCGAGCCCTGATCCCTCCTGAGGATCAGCCCACACTGGTGCATGCTTTTATAACTTCCAAGCTGGATTACTGTAATGCCCTGTACCTTGGGTTCTCTGGAAGCAACCTCCACAGACTGCAGCTAACGCAGAGCGTGGTGACAAGACTATTGACTGGGGTAAAGAGGTGTGAGCATATTACCCCGGTCCTCCACGGACTGCACTGGTTGCTGGTCAGGTGGAGGATTGTCTTCAAGATAGGGCTCCTTACCTGTAAGACCCTGCATGATGGGGGTCCCGCCTATCTGCAAGATCTCCTTGACCCTTACTGTCCAGCCCAGATGCTCTATTCCACCAAGGGGGGCCTCCTGGGGGTTCCCAGGGTTAGGTTGTGGCATTCAGGAGATAGAGCGTTTGCAGTGGCCACACCAACCCTGTGGAACTCCATACCTGACTATCTAAGGGGGGACCCATTGGTGGAAGTCTTCAAAAGGGGACTAAAAACATATTTATTTGAACTGGCTTTTATAACGTGAGTTTGCTGATAGATGGAACACAATTTTGTATCTATATTGATTTTATTATGTATGTTTGGTGTTTTTAAATAATACTGAATTGTGATTTTACTGTATAGCACCCAGAGTCCCAGGAACTGGGTGCTTTATAAATAAAAATATCTATCTATCTATCTATCTATCTATCTATCTATCTATCTATCTATCTATCTATCTATCTATCAGGGTCAGGATAGGCCCTGTGGGCAAGCCTCCGGCAAGCACTCCAGTCCTGGTCAGAGATTTGGATATCCATGGAGGCTTCCCATTTGGCCTTCACCTCCAGGGATTGAGAGGGGATTTGGGCTCTGACTGCTGCATAAATCACACTGGTCTGGCCCCTCTTAAGGGAGAGTCAGTGAGGGACTGGGGACATAGGGTTGCCTTTGGAGTTCTTGCAGAGGTAGTCATTAATGGCACTTCTGAGTTGTAGGTCTCCCCAAAACTCAGAGGATGGAATGTTATATCGACCACTTAGTTATTTTTATGTGTCTACTATATTTGTGCCTGGTACATAGGTGTCCTGTAAGAACAGCAGCCCTGCCTCAGTCTATTTGGGCCACACAATAGGTTTTTGTGCTATCAAAATATTCTTGTTTCCCCACAGCAGAGTCAAGCTGAGGGGCGTGGGTTTTGTGTTCAGTTTTTTGTGTAATTTCCCCCCAGTACTATGTTGAAGGACCAGTTGTAGGATGGGAGCATATCCACCAAGGGAGACTGTTGTAGATCAGTGGAGGTAGGTGAGCCACATTATTGTATGCCCGCTCCATGCCTACCCATTGTGGAGCTTCACAAATGGGGCTCCTGAACCATTTAAGCATTCGAGTGGCCTGAAATGCCCACTTGTACCCTTCAAACCATGGCATGCACCAGCTTCCTTCAGACCAGTGGGCATACAGCTTATTTCTGCCATACCTAGGCTTTTTCCCCCCTCTCATAGAAAGTTCCCCAAAAGGGTATCTATTTTGTTGTACAATGGAGGGGGGAGATTAAGGGGGAGGTGAGAAAATATGTGCAGGATCTTGGGGGATGTAATCGTCTTTATGGCCGAGATTTTGCCCTCTGGGGGGAGTTGAAAAGGTCTCCACATATCCAGTTCTGTGCGGATGGTTGTTAACAGGGGGTTTTAAATTTGCCTCCAATATTTTGGCAAGGTTCGGGGTTATAAGTATCCCTAGGTATGCGATGCCATTGGGCGTCCCACTGGAGATTGTGATCTGTGGTCATCCGTGGGGTACACCTACCATTCAGAGGGAAAACTTCCATTTTTGATTTATTGAGGCATAACCCAGAAAAGCCCACAAAGTCAGACAGGGTATCCAGGAGGGGAGGGATGGACACTTTAAGGTTGGCCAAGGGGAGCAGGAGGTCGTCCACATACATGAGGGCAGTGTACTCCACACCACCTATTTCCATCCCTCTGATGTGGGGATCTTGTCTTATGGCCATAGCCAGGAGCTCCACTGCCAGTACAAAAAGTAATGGTGACAGGGGGCAGCCCTGACGCATTCCCTTGCCTAATGAGAGGGGCAGGGGCATCATGGCATTGGTCAGAACTCAGGTCTTGGGAGGGATGGTAGGTTTCCCCGATCCAGGACTGGAAACCTTGGACAATACCCATTGTCTGTAGGACCAGCTGCACGAAATCCCACTCCAGGGAGTCGAAAGCCTTTTCAAAGTTAATTGCAATCGCTGCTGCTGGAGTTGGGAGTGATTTGGCCTTGTAAATCAGGTTCAACGGTGACCTGAGATGGTCAGTGCTGCAGCAGCCTTGCATGAAACCCAATTGTGAGGGGTGTATAAGCTTGGTTAGGAGGGAATTAAGCCTAGTAGTCAGCAGTTTAGCCAGAACTTTGCTGTCAGTGTTTAGCAGTGAAATGGGAGTGTAGCTTGAAGCTTTTGGGGGGATCCTTCCCCTCTTTGGGAGGACAGTGATGACTGCTTCATGAAAGGAGAGCGCCAGCCTCAAGGACTTCAGAGTACATCTGTCAGAGGACCAGGGAGACTATATGCTGTAGTGCTTGCCATACTTCCAGTAGGAAGTCACCTCCACCCGGGGCCTTCCCTGTCTTCAGAGAATTAAGAGTGGAAGCTTCTTCCTCAGTTGTGAGGGAGGCATCCAGTGCCTGAGCCTGCTGGATGTTTAGCATGGGTAGGTTTAGCTTCTTTAGGAATGAGGCTGCCCCTTCCCGGTCCATGGTTCTGGAAGAAGCATAGAGAGTGGTGTAGAAATCAGCCATAATGCTATTTATTTTTTCAGAGCTGGTGTGAACCTGCCCTTGCTCATCTGTCAGACCGGTTATGTGTCTGCCTGCCTGTTGTTTCTTGAGGCGATAGGCTAGAACCTTCCCCCCTTCTCTCTGGCCTCCCAGTATTTATGCTTAAGGTGAAGAATGGAGACCTTCGCCTTCCTTGCCAACAGCTCATTAATTGCCAACCTAAGGGCCATGACCGTTTGCCCAGCTCATGAGTGGAGAGGGGGTGGCGCAAAGTTTTAAACTGTGCTTCTGCTTCACCCAACTGCTTCTCTAGCTCCAGGAGGTGTTGTTCCCTAACTTTCTTCCTTCTGCGGGCATATCCCATGATGGCTCCTTGCAAGGTGGCTTTAAATGCCTCCCAGATGTTACCCATGGATGTGTCCACCATGGGACTCTCCTGCAAAAATGTGCTAGCCTCCTTCTACAGCCATGGGATGAGGTCTGGGTCTCTCACTAAGAGGGGGTCAAGTTGCCAGGAGGGAGAGGTGAAGGATGGGGGACCCCAGGCGAAGATCAACTGGACTAGGGCATGGACTGACTTAGATTTCTCTGTTGGAAGCCGAGAACCTTGCTACACTGCAAAGAACAAACTATAACTCCATTTAGGACCTGGATGAAGAATTGTTGAGTACCTAGAGGCCAGCGGGGCACAGGACCCAAAGCAGCATGGATTTGCAGCAGGAAGGTCATGTCAGATGAATCTAATTGATTTCTTTGACTGGGTGACCAAAGTAATAGACCGGGGAGGGGCTGTGGATATGGCCTACCTAGACTTTAGCAAGGCATTTGACACAGTACCGCACAAAAGATTAATAATCAAGTTAGCCAGCCTAGGAGTGAGTCCCAGGGTGGTAGCCTGGGTAGCAAACTGGCTGCACAACAGGACACAGAAGGTAATAGTGAATGGAACACATTCCGAAGAAAGGAGGTTACTAGTGGAGTACCTCAGGGCTCAGTACTGGGTCCAGTCCTCTTTAACATCTTCACAGGTGACATTGCAGAGGGTCTGGAGGGAAAGGTATGCCTCTTTGCAGATGACACAAAGATCTGTAACAGAGTTGATACACAAGAGGGGTTAAAAAAGATGTGAAAGGGACTTGGCAAGGTTGGAGGAATGGTCAGACATATGGCAACTTAGATTCAATGCAAAGAAGTGCAAAGTAATGCACCTGGGAAACAAAAACCCAGGAGAAGAGTACACAATAGCAGGAGAGGTACTAATGTAACCCCTAGATGGCGCTATCCCAGGGGCTACTACCCCTGCCTGATTTGCCACTAACAGGTTGAGGGGTCTGGATCCAATGGCGGGTGCCTCCACCCAGAGGTCAGGGTTTGCAATAGTTAAACTAACTTGGTCACAGCCCTCTGGGACACTGCAACCCCCCTTTCTTCCCACTAGTGGCCCACACAATATATCAGAATTACCTTCACAGTATACACTTACCCCCAGGACTGGTTCCGGCACTGGGACCTCCTGTGAAATGAGATACAGTGCAACAATCACAGTACAGTACTTTAACATGAACAAATACCTCAGGCAGTATAACTTTGCTGAAACAAGCAGCTCTGATTTATTTAGGGGATATAACAAGGACAGGAAATCAGGTTAATTAGCTTATCACTCTAATAATCTACCTATGGCTCTGTGCAGGCCTATCCCTATCAGTTACTGTCCCTGGGTACCCAAGCCCTAGTGGCTAGTCAAACCGTGGCAGCTGGTAGGGGCCTTTCACACAGAGAAAAGGAAAATTAAACAGTCAGCAGTACAGTAATTCCATTTGGATTTAATGTGGCAATTCAACAGGGCGACCCTGAATTAGTACTCGACCTCCAAATAAGATAGGGTCCTTCAATGTCAGCAGGGCTCACTTGAGGTACACAAACCTCTTCACACATTTATATAAAGGCACTATACCAGGCAGGCTGCATCTGTATCGATCGAATTACTGCACAATACCGGAGAACACACAGCAGATTCAGTTCCTGACAGACCAGTGCAATTTTCAGCAATTCCTCCAGTCTTCTACAGGGTGAGCCTGGTTTCTACTCTTCAGAGATCCTTTGATTCTTTTCACAGGACTAGTTCAGTCTAACAAGCAGCTACATAAGCTGCAGACCGGAACTCTGGGCCTTACACACGTTTTTGACTAAAACTGCACACTGAAAAAGCACAGGGCTCCTTCCTTCTTCACTGCCAAAGCTCAACTGAAACTCCAACCGACAAAACCGGCACTTCCTTTGAGTTCCTCCCAGTTCTTGACTGGATTGGCTGTCACTCACAATAGACTGCTGCTGTTGGTCCAAAAGGCACTGAAGTCTAAACTACATCTCCCAAGTCACTGCCCATACAATCCTCTTGTGGCTGGCTCAGATTATGAGTCCAAGTTCTGATTCGTCCAAGGCACCATTTTAGAGCTAGCTTACCCCACACTGATTGGTCCAGTTCAGCAGTTCAAAACCAGAATGGGGAACTAGGCAGACACTGTTCTGACTGCAAAGAAAGCAGGTTAGACAAACTGTAATTTCATTATTACTGTAAATGATTTCTGGCAAACAGTTACATCTTTCAGATAGGTTCCTTTGCACTCCTAGTGACTGCAAAATGGAGTGAATTGGCAGCAGCAGGTGGTACTCAAACAGAGAAACACACAGTCCCCCATATAAACTAATTATGTCTGCAAGCAGACAGCTCTTAAAGAGACAGTACCAGAGGTTCTAAAACACTCACTGATAAATGGCTTAGCCAAACACCATTCAGGCTTGGAGCATTCAAGCAAGCTCCTGAAGTCTTTTGGGAACCCCATTTGCATGGGGTTACACCCTTCCTGGCCTGGGAAAGCTTGGCGTCGCGTCAAGCAAGTACCCATAAGTTTCAACTGCAACCATATACATTTGCATTAGGCTCATACGTGTAATCATCAGTCAATATATCATTTTACCAAGAACACATTTCTGAAATATTGCAGTACATCACTCTTTACACAGTATTACATACACATTGTACCATAACTCAAGTTTACCTCTTGTACATGAAACCTGAAGAGGGGCCCTTCCCTATCAGTTACCTTGGGGCTGGACGGGGCAAGGGCACCATACTTAGAGGGCAACACAAGTAACTTGGAGTTAGCACTGACGCTCAGTTTGGGCAATGAGCTCGGGGACACATACACTCCTTTATGGACAACATTGGGAGGCAAATCCACAGGCCTCCCAAGGGAATCATAACTGAGGTGCACCACAGGCTTTACAGCTCGACCAGTCTTTCTAGGGGGAACTGTTACAGTCTCTGCACTCTGAGCCTCATTTTCAGCATTGTCCTCACTTGTCAGGGGAGTCTCCATGGGGGTAGAGAGGCTAGAACTTGGGGCACTTTCAGCTCCAGGAGTTACAGTTTCTGAGTCCACAACATTTGGCTCGCATGGAGAGCTTTCGGACACTGGCAGTGGACTGTCAGGGCACTCAAAATACTCTTCTTGTTCGGGTGTATCACCAGTCTGCCCCAATCTATCATTTTCCTCCCCTGAAAGCTCAAACAGTTCAACCATGCACAATGATTCCATTTCATCTGATTTGATGCTTTGCACTTCACTTTCTGGGAGCATTGGCTCCAGGGATGAAGCTAGGGGCTTAGACAGTCCAGAAGGCCCAGCTTTGTCTCCAGTATTGAGTAGGGATTGCCCGAAACAATTGACTCAGTTAAGTAAGAAGGATAGTATTCAAAGTCACTCTCACTTTCTTCCGATATGGACTGACAGTCATGCTCAACTGGGACTTGTGGAGGGAACACTTTAACTTTGCTTCTGTAGGTGCAGACTTTCTTGATCTTTTCTTAGCAGCAGCTCTAGTCACTGGTCCAGAGGGGCATCTTCTAGGGCTCAGACTCAATTAAGATTTGTCCAATGGGCAGTAAATGATTTCTATGCATTGTTTTACATCTTTTGAATTATTCTCAGGCCTTACTTTGTACACTGGCAGATCATCTAGTTTGCCCACTACAATGTGAGGGAGATGGTGCCATCTGTCAGCAATCTTGTGCTTGCCATGCAGTCCCAGATTTCTTAGCAATACCCGATCTCCCTCCTGGGTTCCTGTGCTTTCACCTTTTTATCATACCTTTCTTTGTTGGCCAGATTTCTTTTGGCAGCCATGGTTTGAGCCAGTTGAGTACGCATGAGTTAGCTGGGCCTTTAACTTTGCACATACTGTAAATAGTTGTCAGCTTGAACCCCATCAGGAGAGACCCCCAAAACACACATCTACTGGTAGTCGAGCTTCTCTTCCAAACATCAGGCGGTAGGGGAGAATCCAGTGGCATCACTTTTGGTGCAGTTATAAGCATGTACCAGGGTGCTAATTTGTTGGCTCCATCTAGGCTTGTCCTTTGGGTGCAGGGTGCCTAGCATATCTAGCAAAGTCGCGGTTGAAACGTTCAGGCTGTGGGTCCCCTGGGGTGGTAAGGAGTGGTTCTGGACTTTCACACTCCCACAGAGCATCTCTTTGATCAGGCGACTCTCAAAGTCTCTCCCTTGAACAGAATGGATTCTTTGTGGAGCCCATAGTGAACAAAAGTTTTCTACAAGTACTTTGGCCACAGTGGATGCTTTCTGGTCTTTGGTGGGGAAAGCTTGGGCATATCTCGTGAAATGGTCAGTGACCACCAGCACATTACTGATATTTCTTTGATCTGACTCCAACTCAGAAAATCAATACAGACCAGCTCCATGGGTGCACTGGTGGTGATGTTAACAAGGGGCAGCCCTCTGAGCAAAGCTTTCCTCTGTAAGCAGCGACTACAAGTTCGAATGTGTTGCTCCACATCAGCCCCCATCTTAGGCCAATAGAATCTGGATCTCACCAAGTCAAGTGTTCTGTCTATACCAAGGTGCCCCATGTGGTTGTGCAAGGACCTCAGTACTGAGTCTCGAAGGCAGTGGGCAGCACTAGTTGTTGTTTGTCTACTTGTCCCCTCTGTCTACTGTTTCTCTGTATAACAGTTTATTGATCAGTTTCAACTTAGGACCTTCTTTGTATAACAGTGCAGTTCTCAAATCAGTGGAGCGTAATTTGGACACATCTTTTCCTGCATAGAGGGCTTCTAAAGCTGCTTTGATCATGGGATCGCGGATTGAGCCGCCGAATACTGTCATTGTCCAGCTGAGGCACTGCACCAATGTCTATTGCAGAAAAGTGGCAATAAGCAGCAGGTATGCAATTCTCAGAGGTCCCAAGCAATCCACCATGCAGTCCACTGCATCCGTGGACATTTGTTCCTCCCTGTCAAACTTCCGGCAGAGTGCCGAATGTCAGGTTCTGCCAATCGGACCCAATCATTCTGGAAACAGGCCTCGGGAGAGAGCATCAGCATCTATGTGGTTCAGACCTGCCGGTATTCGAGAGCATAGTCATATGTAGATAATGCAGAAAGCCACCCAGGCCAGTGGCATCCAACTTAGCTGGAGGTCTGCACATAGGTCAAAGGATTATTGTCAGTTTTACTAGTATTTTAGCCCCATACAAGTACTCATGGAATTGGTCAACAATAGCCCACTTCAAAGCTAGGAACTCTAACTTATGTACAGGATAGTTCTTTTCGGATGGGGTCAGGCTTCTACTGGCAAAGGCCACTGGTCTCAGGCCATTCTCGTGCTCTTGGTACAACATAGCCCCAACCCTTGCAAGCTAGCATCAGTGTGCAGGACGTAAGGTTTTCTTGGATCGCATAGGCCAGCACTGGAGCATGGGTAAGTTGATATATGATCTCATGAAAAGCAGTCTCACAATCAGGAGTCCAGCGGCCCCAAATACTTCACTGGATGAAAATACACTCTTTCAGTCTTGAGGACGCTGACTTTGGTATTTTTGTGGGTTGGGGATACCCTTGAGTAAGGTTAAGTAAAGGCGGATCACTCTTGAATAGTCCTTGATGAAGCGCTGATAATAACCACAGAATCCCAGGAATCTTTGCAGTTCTTTTAGATTTTTGGGCTGTGGCCAGGTGGTCAAGGCCTCAACTTTACCTGGGTTGGTCTCTATTCCTCGGTGGATACTATGTCCCACATACTTTACTGATGTTTGAAAGAATTGACACTTATCAATGGACAGTTTAAGGCCAAAGTCCTCCAGTCGGTCCAATACCTTAAATAATCTGCTCATGTTCCTCCAGTGAGCTGCCAAACACAATAACATCATCTAGGTATACCAGGCACTCTAGTAAGTTCATGTCCCCACTGCACGCTCCATCAATCGTTGAAAAGTGGCTGGGGCACCTGAAACCTTTGAGGCATCCTCATGAATTCATAGAAGCCAAGCGACAGATAAAGGCTGTCTTCTCACGGTCCTCTGGGCCATCGGGATCTGGTAGTACCCACTGGGAGATCCAGCACAGAGAACCACTTGCTCCCCGCTTAGGCAGTCAAAGCATCCTGAATGCGGGCATTGTGTACTGATCAGGGGATAGTCCGCGGTTTAAGGTGCGATAATCCACACACATCCTTACTGTTCCATTCTTTTTCCTCACTACCACAATGGGGGAAGCATAAGGGCTTCTGGATTCTTGTATTACACCAGCAGCTAACATCTCTTGCAGATGCCGCCTCACATCATCTATGTCAGCAGGTGCCAGGCGCCGAGACCTCTCACGAAATGGTCTTTCGTCATGCAGCGGATATTGTGCTCAGCTCCTTGCACGCATCCTACATCCCATTCCTTTAAAGAAAACACCTGGTCTCACTGGGCAAGCTTCTCACTGATCCTCACTTTCCATTCAGCTGGCAGGGGAGTCGCCCGAAATCAAACAAGTCAGGCGTTACTCTGTCATTCTTCCTTGAACTCTTGCTGCTGGATAGCACTGCAGTGTCTGCACAATGCACATTAGCCAGGATGCAACCTCTGTTTACTCGAATGTCTCTTTCAGACACATTATGAACTTGGACCATTACCCTTCTGGCATAAGCATGGGCTCTAGCGGGCAAAATACTAGGCTTGACCAGCAGTCCCTCTGGCAATTTTCCACAGCCTGGTGCATCCAACATTAATATTTTATTCTTAACTATCCTTTCTGATACGGACCTCTCCCTGTAAGGTACACTGGGCATTTGGCGCCAGGATCAGAGACTCAGGATCCTTCTTCCATACAATTCAACCGGTTCCTCTGGTTCTGTTTTCAGCATCTCTCTGTGCCTCATAGGCCTTCTTAATTAAAGCGGAACTCTTAAAGCTCTACTAGCCTTTGACCCCTGTTTTCATAACACAACTGTGCCAGCCTTCCGAACATATGAGCATTTGTTCCAATCAACAAGGGACACCATCATACAGTCCAGTGGGGGACACACTAAGGCTAGGGTCTCTACTTGTTCGGCCACTCAGCCACGGAGGTGGGAAAAGACAGCCAAATTCGGATATACCGGAATAGGGGTAGGCCTTCTCACTTAACCCCCATACATGCAGTCCTTCTAATGGTTGTAAGGGCACGTCTGACAAATGCTTCTGATACCAATCCTGGAACATAATTGTCACTTGGGAGCCACTGTCTAATACAGCTCTTGTAGACACTCCATTCACCTTTACAGTGGTCTCCATGGAGGGACCCACTATTCTGGACCAGTCTGGAGAGGCGTAGTGGGGCCTGGGCAACTGACCTTGCCACAAAGGACGTGAATTAGCATTTTGGTGCCCTCACTGGGATCATGTCGCACCTCTTAACCACTGATTTGTTCTCCAAGCTCTCCCTGTAGCCTATATGCAACTTTGTCAGTGTCTTTGGGGACTGGCATTCCTTTTCATGTGCCCATCTTTCCCACAATTATAGCAAAACATACTTTCTGGAGTTTGAGCTGGCCGAGGCGCCACACTGGGAGCCGGGGGTATTACTAACTGGAAACCTGGGTGCCATCTCTGTCTGCGGCGTGATAAGCATTTGGAGACATCTCGTCAGTTTCTCCACTTCCATGGTCAAGGAATTGAGTTTGAGCTGTTATCAGCAGGAGATACATGGGTGAGTACCCCACCCCATAGCAGATGCAGTCGGATATAGGTCAGGGCCTGTACTTGCAGGCGTGGCCTTCATAAAGGGACTGTTTTTGAATTCCCAGATCTCTCTCAACAGTTCGCCCCATTGTGGCATATCTTTTTCCTTGTCAGAGCACTCATTGACTGTCAACCTCTGCCCTGAACTTCTTGATGGGTCACCCTCAGTCACTCGGTCGTAGCCACAGCTGTTGGTGCAGGTCCCTCCCGAGTCGCTTTCTCCAACTCCTCGAATTTCTCTCATTAACTCATCATAGGAGGGTGGGGATTCCAGTCGATTTGCCAGGCGTAACTGAAGCAACAGCAGTTCTGAGAAGGGGGCAGACTTAAGGATTCTGTCCAGTCTGGTTCGGTCCAGTTCAATCGCTGGTAAACTACCCTTTCTGAGGCATTCTTGCAACAATTTTTCCAGCCGAGAGACATACACAGACAACAACTCCCCTTGGTACTGTTGTGCATTTCTTACTCTCCACCATAGGTCCTCATCAGAATCTGGGCTCCATACACATTCTCCAAGGCCTCAAGATAGGCCTGTGCAGTCGCTTCAGGGTTACTGCCCGTTTAGCATGGATGGTAGCCAGGGCAGGACCTCGGAGGCTCCTCACTAACCCTCTTTCGCTTTTCGCCTTCCGAGCATTGCCATTCTAGCACTTGGGGGGCAACATAGTCTATCCAGGTCTCCCGGTCATCCTCCCCTTGGGGGGTGGGGAGGGTGCCAGAGAAGATCCTAAACCTTCGGTAAGAGTCGTGACTAATGGCAGGTGCAGAAATAAGAGTCTGCATTGGTTCAGCCACCATTACGGGTACTGGAGCGGGAGAGGGTGTTGGGGGAGGAACACCCCCAGGTGGCAAGAATAGTTTCTTCAAGTCCTCCACAGTTTTCCCTTCCCCCAGCAACCATTTAGCAAATTTCTCCTCAAAAGTTTCAGATAGTGGTGTGGGCTCATTCCCCCCCGGGTCTTTACTGTCCTTAGTTATCACTCTCCAAGCAGTGAGGGCTCCCTCTGGGGTAATGGTCTGTGGCACTTTGGAGCTATCTATGGGATCCTTAAACTCTACTAGGGCCAGGAAAGTGTGGGTGAGCAGATTAGCATGCCGACCCACCACCACAGGGTTTTGTAAACCTTCCACCTTGGAAAGTACTCCTGCACAGTGTCCGTATTGATACCCAGGGGATGTCCAGGATAAGCATAGCATTTGGGGGTCGATCTCCTCCCAGTACACCACTCCACCAGCCGGTGCACAGCCACTTCTGTCGGGTACCCATTTTTTCTTAACAGTGGTTCATAAATATGGCCACTAGAGGAACACAATCCCAGCGGTGAGCCTCCAAGATGTAACCCTAGATGGCGCTATCCCAGGGCTACTACCCCTGCCTGATTTTGCCACTAACAGGTTGAGGGCCTGGATCCAATGGCGGGTGCCTCCACCCAGAGGTCAAGGTTTGCAATAGTTAAACTAACTTGGTCACAGCCCTCTGGGACACTGCAACCCCTTTCTTCCCACTAGTGGCCCCACACAATATATCAGAATTACCTTCACAGTATACACTTACCCCAGGACTGGTTCCGCACTGGGACCTCCTGTGAAATGAGATACAGTGCAACAATCACAGTACAGTACTTTAACATAGACAAATACCTCAGGCAGTATAACTTTGCTGAAACAAGCAGCTCTGATTTATTTAGGGATATAACAAGGACAGGAAATCAGGTTAATTAGCTTATCACTCTAATAATCTACCTATGGCTCTGTGCACAGGCCTATCCCTATCAGTTACTGTCCTGGGTACCCAAGCCCTAGTGGCTAGTCCAAACCGTGGCAGCTGGTAGGGCCCTTTTACACAGAGAAAAGGAAAATTAAACAGTCAGCAGTACAGTAATTCCATTTGGATTTAATGTGGCAATTCAACAGGGAGCGACCCTGAATTAGTACTCACGACCTCCAAATAAGATAGGGTCCTTCAATGTCAGCAGGGCTCACTTGAGGTACACAAACCTCTTCACACATTTATATAAAGAAAGCACTATACCAGGCAGGCTGCATCTGTATCCCGATCGCAATTACTGCACAATACCGGAGAACACACAGCAGATTCAGTTCCTGACAGACCCGAGTGCAATTTTCAGCAATTCCTCCAGTCTTCTACAGGGTGAGCCTGGTTTCTACTCTTCAGAGATCCTTTGATTCTTTTCACAGGACGGATTCAGTCCTAACAAGCAGCTACATAAGCTGCAGACCGGAACTCTGGGCCTTACACGCTTTTTGACTAAAACTGCACACTGAAAAGCACAGGCTCCTTCCTTCTTCACTGCCAAAGCTCAACTGAAACTCCAACCGACAAAACCGGCACTTCCTTTGAGTTCCTCCCAGTTCTTGACTGGATTGGCTGTCACTCACAATAGACTGCTGCTGTTGGTCCAAAAGGCACTGAAGTCTAAACTACATCTCCCAGAGTCACTGCCCATACAATCCTCTTGTGGCTGGCTCAGATTATGAGTCCAAGTTCTGATTCGTCCAAGGCACCATTTTAGAGCTAGCTTACCCCACACTGATTGGTCCAGTTCAGCAGTTCAAACCAGAATGGGGAACTAGGCAGACACTGTTCTGACTGCAAAGAAAGCAGGTTAGACAAACTGTAATTTCATTATTACTGTAAATGATTTCTGGCAAACAGTTACATCTTTCAGATAGGTTCCTTTGCACTCCTAGTGACTGCAAAATGGGTGAATTGGCAGCAGCTTGAGTGGTACTCAAACAGAGAAACACACAGTCCCCCCATATAAACTAATTATGTCTGCAAGCAGACAGCTCTTAAAGAGACAGTACCAGAGGTTCTAAAAACACTCACTGATAAATGGCTTAAACGCCAAACACCATTCAGGCTTG
This sequence comes from Neoceratodus forsteri, assembly GCA_016271365.2. Taxonomy (NCBI): domain Eukaryota; kingdom Metazoa; phylum Chordata; order Ceratodontiformes; family Ceratodontidae; genus Neoceratodus; species Neoceratodus forsteri. The sequence goes on from CM057458.1 coordinate 946,278,664, forward strand.
GAGCATTCAAGCAAGCTCCTGAAAGTCTTTTGGGAACCCCCATTTGCAGGGGGGTTACACTAACAACAACAAAAATGGAAAGGGACCTGGGGGTAGTCATATCAGATGACCTAAAGGTGGGTAAGCAATGTGAAAAGTCGGTAAGGAGAGCCAGGGGGATACTGGGATGCATAGGAAGGGGCATCACAAGTAGAAAAAGGAAGTGGTTATCTCTATACAGACAGTTGGTGAGACCCCCATCTCGAGTACTGTGTGCAGTTTTGGAGACACCTCATCTATGCAAGGACATAGACAGGATGGAAGCAGTTCAGAGGAGGGCAACTAAAATGGTGCAGAGTCTGCAGCAGAAACCATATGAAGAGAGACTGAGAGAGCTTAATATGTATACTCTTGATGAAAGGAGGGACGGGGCACATGATAGAAACATTCAAGTACCTCAAGGGAATCAATAAAGTCCAGGAGGTAGCATCTTTCAGAAAAGAGATGTATAAGAACAAGGGGCACAATTTAAAGATGGGGAGGAAACGGCTATAGGGGTAATGTAGAAATTTTTTCATGGAAAGTGGTGGATACATGGAACAGCCTTCCTGTGAGGAGGTCGTTGGGTCTAAAACATTAGGAGAATTCAAACATGCATGGGACAGACACAAGGCAATTATAGTGGGGGTTGCAGGAAGTAGGCTGTTGGTTAACTAGAATCTGCAGCTTATCCAGTAGGTAGGGAAATGGGCAGACTGGGTGGGCCAAGTGGTCCTTATCCACCGTCAAAGTCTATGTTTCTATGTCTGAGATCACTATAGGGTGAATGACAGCTTCCAGGGTTGTTATGGTGATATCCAGGGAGGTGAGCCAAAAATCAGTTTGGCTATGGGAGTTATGGACCGGTGAGTGAAACGAGTAATCCCGGTCCCTAGGGTGGAAAACATGACATATATCAGTGAGGCCCATATCCTGCCAGAGCAGCTCAAGGGCTTTGGCTCCTCTGACGTGGGGTTCTATATTGGAGGGACATCTGTCTATAAAGGGATCTATCATGAGGTTGAAATGTCCTCCTAACAGCACTGGGGCACCGTTCTTTGTTAAGTCACCAATCAGATGGACCACTGAGTGGAAGAAGGCTGGTGCATCCTCATTAGGGGAGTATATGTTACCCAGCAGCAGGGGTCCTTCGGGGGTGCTTACCCGAGCTAGCACCCATCTCCCATTTGGATATCTTACCACTTTGGACACACTCCACTGGAGCTTCTTACTGATAATAATGGCCACCCCCCTCTCTTTTTAGTGGGGACAGAGGCATGAACTACCAGGCTCACTCACTCCCTCTGCAGCCTATCGTAATCCTTTTGATTAAGCTTGGTTTCCTGTAGAAAGGCCAAGTCAGCCTGTAGTCTCCTAAGGTGAGTTAACACCTGTCATCGGTTTGTGGAGGTGTTTAGCCCTTACACATTCCAAGAGTATCCAGTGATATCACCCATTTGGTCAGATTCGAGAAGGCAGGTTGGAACGGACTAAAACTGAGTTTCCAGAGACGGTGAGCTGACTGCCAGTGACCTCCAACAGGCGCAACCTGATGGGGGGCAGGGGCACATGGCATAGAGAGGGGGTTAGCAAGTGGCACACCTGAACCCAAGTTACTCCCAGTAACAGTATTGTGGACATACAGAACCTTGTGTGTAGTACAACTATAGCATGACAGTAACACAATAAATAAACTATGTACATAGATCAACATACCCATTGAGACGGGATACAGAGTAGTGCCAGTGGCCACAGCAACTTAGGTGAAGGCCCTCCTCAGCTCCCTCAGCACTATTGGAGGGAGCAACCTCCGTGATTTTTAAGGGTAGAGTCCCAGAGGGATCCCCTTCAGGGTTAGCTGCCTGTCAGGGGTGTGGGTGTTGGAAATGGAAGGTGATATCTCCCTATGCCTTTGAGGGACTACTGAGAACAGAAAAAAGCTGGGGCTGTGCAAAAACACTGGGCCAGCCACTCCAAGTGGCCTCAGAGGGGGCATTGTTCAAGTTCAAGTTTATTGCAGGAAAAACTCCATTGAGCGGACTCATTCACAAGAACAAAGTAGGTATATGCAAGTGTTGGAGACAAGATAGTTATACAGATTTACAAAATTATGACAACAGTGGATACTGGCAGCACTGCAATAATACAGTTTTGTCAAGGTGATGCGGCAGTTTGCAGATACAAAACATTGATACTTTGTTGTTGTAAGACATGTGACACACATAAAGGTGATATATTCAAAAGGATGGGGGAAGTAGAAGAACACATTGAGGTTAGTGCTGAAGTTATGAGTGCTAGTGCAGGAGACTTAACATAAGGTACAGGTTAGGGGGTTCGGTGGTGAATAGTCTTGGTAACAGGGGGTTAATGGAGGAAATGTGTACCTTGGGAGTGAGAAGGTAAGGGAGAGGAGTAGAATTGTATGGGAGTAATGCAATCAACTCCTGGGGCACTAACACGCAGTATTAAATGCCTTTCTAGCTAAGTTCTTAAAATTATTCACTGGGGCAAGCTCAGTTAACCTGAGAGTGGATTGCATTTCATACCAGACAGACGAGATTGTGAAGCTGATGGCACCTTTGTCGTGATTGGTACGTACTCTAGAGATATCCAGTAGGATGAGCTCAGTCATCCTCAGCGAGTATTTGCTATGTGATCTATGTACGAGTGAGCAAATGTACTGGGGCAATTTGTACTAGAGTATTTTCAGTGTTCATATGCCAATGTGTAGCATCCTCCTCATGGTGAGGATGTCCAGCCTACTGCTTGGTAAAGGTTGCAGAGATGCATCCTTAACAGTGTGTTTGTGATGAAGTGCAGTGCTCGATGGAGGAGAATGTCAAGTTTGCGTGTGTGTGACACTGGATTGCAGTTACACAGAATATCTCCGTAGTCAAAGAAGGGGAGGAAGGTGGCTTGCACCAGTCTGTGCCTGTTGTCCATGGCGAAGAGGGGTTTGTTCCTATAAAGGAACCTGAATCTTGCTTTCAGCTTTTTAGCCAGGCATTCAATGTGCACGCTGAAAGATAGCTCGCTATCCAACCAGACTCCCAAATCCTTGAAGTGGTCCACAACCTCTGTGGTGTCCCCAAAATGGTTGTGATGGGTGCAGGAGTGTGTTGAGAGCTTGTGGTTACAGATAGGTGGGTGGGTGAGAAGAACATCGTCTTGGTCTTTATGTTTAATAGCAGCTTGGAATGGGCAAAGTTGAGCTGCAGTTATTCTGACCTGCAAGGTAGCTGGAGAACCAATTTGTGGAGTTGCCATTCATGCCCAGGAATCTGCGGCAAAGAAGGAGGAGGTTGTGGTCCACCGTGTTGAATGCCTTGCTGACTTCCAGGAACACAGCCCATTTGGTATACTTGCTGTCAACAGCAGTGAACCAGTCATTGGTCACTTTGGTCAGTACAGAAACAGTACTGTGTTTCTGCCTGAAGCTGGACTGCAGGGGTTAAACAAGTTATGGCATTCCATGTACTCCTTTAACTGGGTGTGTATTAGTTTCTCTAGCATTTTGGACAGGACTGGTAAGATGGAAATGGGCCTATAGTTGTTTAAAAGACAAAGAACCTCTATGCGCAAACACTGAGGCAATGGTTACCCCAAAGGGCATTTGGCTGGGAAGCCAAGTTTCAAGGAAATACAAAATCACACATGTAGGTCACCCCAATCACCGGACTTGAATAGAGGCAGGACATGTGCTATTTTCCAGCAGGAGGAGACAGTGGCTGAGGAGATGGAAAGGTTAAAAATATGCATAATGGGTGCCGCTAGTAAGTGGCACCCTATTTTTAGGAAAGTGGCTTTGATTCCGTCTGCTCCGGTGCCTTTTCTCGAGTCCAAATTGTGGAGGAGATCTTCAACCTCCTTATATGTTACTAAGGAAAGCTGGAAGGAATCCTGGGGGGCCCAAGTGCAGGGGACCATCAGGGGGGAGCTACTGAGCAGCTCAGAAGCAGATGAAAGCCAGTCCAGCTGTGGCGAAATGGGCATTCAGCTTGTCTAGAATGGTGCCTTGGTCAGTGATAATGGAGCCATCCGTAGTGATTTTTAGTGGCAGGGATTGTGGGGGATTTATGACCTTTGACCTCTTTGAGTGTCTACCAGATTTTGACAGAGTTGCCCATGGCTTCCTCCAGGGTGTTAATATAATGGTTGGCCTTGGCAGTCCTGATCAGCCTAGTGCAAGCATTTCTGGCATCCCTGAACTCCTACCAATCTGCATCAGATTTTGTGCACCTTGTGGTGGTCCAGAGCTTATCACACCATGTGAGGGCAGTTTTTTTGTTTTGTTTTTTTATTATTATTTTTTTTTTACCTATTTTCTTTTCACCTTCTCAGCTGGGAGGGTGGTCCTATGGTTCCCCATTTCAAGCAACCTTCCTCAGTTGCTACCCCGGACCCAGTCAGAGCTCATATCCATTTTTCCCTGCCATCACAATTCGCTTCACAGTGAGGATTTATCCCTCGCACTGTGGAGATCTGGAGGCCAGGAGCTGAAGGGGAGCTAACTTGAATGGGTCTGCTGTGGCACTGATGGCATCTGCCATCATCACACCGGAGGATTATTTTGTCCCTTGTTCCCCCATGGCTGGAGCATGCAGTGGCATCAAGGACATCCTGCACAAGCACTCACCCACAGTACGTCCGACACCTGCCCGCACCACCCTACACATTGATCACCAAGCCTGCACTAGCTCCTGGCCACCACCAGGAGCCAGTGGCTCAGCAATCCTCCCCATCCTCCCTCCCCGAAGGAGAAGAGCAGTCTGTGGGATGCTTGATCCTCCTCCTCCTCCTGCTGGCCAACCCCCAGCGCTCTGAGTCCGTTCCCAAACTTGGGTCGCCGGCGTGGTGCAAGGTGTGACGTCCAGCTCCTCAACCCTCAGTGCCACCAGGCCAGCCTAAGGGTTGCTTTTAGTTCTGGGGTGAACCATGGGTTTGTTATCTTTCTTAACCTGTGCCTAATGTGCAGGGCATGCTTGTCTGCTACGCTCATAATGATATTGTTTAGGATGGTGATAGCTGCATCTACTGAGGTGGTCAGGTAGAATTTTTGCCAGTTTACATTTTATAAGTCAGCCAGGCAGTTTGCTATGGAAAATTTGTGAAAGCTTCTTTTAGTGATAAATTTAGAGCACGAGGATCATTGGAAGTGTGAGCGTGTGCAAACCACAATATTGTGGTTGCTCACGTCATTATGGAAAACCGTTGAGTGTAAAATTTTATGAGGGCAGTTTGTAAGGATTAGATCGAGGATGGAGCTATTGTTCCTGTTTTTTACATTGATTTTCATGGGTTACATAATAATCTGAGAGAGAAGCCTTGTTCGTCACGGAAATCTTTTAAGGCATTTGCCTTGGGCATGAGCCAATCTCAGTTCAGACTGCCAAGAATGATGGTTTCATTGGCATTAGTTTCTATGAGATCCCTAAGGGTCAATAGGAGTTCCATGCCCCCTGAAGCTGGTCTGTGGCAGCCCACAATGTTAAGCACTTCGGTCGAAGGAAGCAGGATCCTTATAGCCATACATTTAAATTCTCTGGGCTTTGATGAGGACAGAATATCAGTGGCATTAAGTTTCAAATTCAGATAGACAACTACCCCCTCCCCTAGCGGGCCTGTCAACCCTATGAGTGTTGAAAGAGGGGGGCACAATCTGTTGATCGCTTATGGAGTTGTTTAGCCAGGTTTCTGTTATCATGAGCACATCTGAGTTAATATGGGTGGCCCAGATCTTAATTTGGTCACACTTCTTGAGTAGGCTACAGGCATTAATTAACATAAATTTTAGACCTGGGGCTTTTGCAAAGTCTGAGGGGCGAGGTGATGGGTGAGCAGGTGCCTGGATTTATCTCTACATCACCTACTCATAAAAGTAGCATCAGGATTAGTTTTTTCAAGGTCTCTGTAAAGTAAGTGTACTCTTTCTTGCTAGGGGCCTTACTATCCTGAGTGGAAGGAATGAAGGAATCTGTGGCTGACTTAGACCGTGATAGGTATAGTGCACCTAGTAGGGGCAAAGCTTTTATGGCAAGTGGCTTTGAGTGTATGAGCATGAGTGCCTGTGAGCTGCTGGTTACGTCCCATGAAGGTGGATGGAAGGGAGAGGTGGGTCCCAAAGCATATGTCCAGAGAAGTGGACTTGATGGACTCTGCATACTGTGTTCTGTGATGGGCTTGGATACGCAGCTAGCAATGACATCAGTGTCACTGGCAAGGCAGAGGTGCATGCCATTTGAGTACTGTGTGGCATCAGTCCTTGGATAGGGTGCTTGATGTAGTAGTAAGAGGCTGTGTTGGAAGAGGCCACGTATAATAGTTTAGTGAACAAAATAATTTGGGAGGGATACGGAGAGAAAAATACAGGAATGTTTTTGACTACCGGTATGGCCTAGTGGTAGGGCTTCCGCCTTTAATGTGAAGGGTCAGCGGTTCAAAACCCTGGATGGGAGCAAATAGAACAGCATGGGAGAGATGTGAATTTGGCAGCCTGTTTGTTGTGGCCAGGTACTAAATGTGCTATATTATGCTCTGGTGAGAGAGACTGCAGTGGTTCAACAGCGACTCCTGGGCAATGGCAGTGGATGAGGGTGATTGGAGGATTGAATATGAGGACATCTAGTGGCTGAGAGATATAGCCTGCTAATGGGACAGTGGGCTGTTAGGTCCTGTCCTGTAGCAGGTCACATGACCAGGGGGCAGGTATATAGAAAACGATGACCGAGGGTGGGGGCAGTCGCCACATAAGCAGCGATGGGCTAACACAGCTCAGAGAAGCTCCCCATACCTGGTATGCTGTTTGGCTCCCAGTCGCACTCCGTGTGAGCTCCTCGGGTGAGTGGGGGGGAGTGAAACAATACAGCCTGTGGATAAAGGAGAGAAAACGGTGAGGGAATGAAGATATTAAGAGGTCACAAAGACAGTGGCCTGGGGTCAAGGCGGGAAGCCGGCAGCTATGGGTGTGGAGGCAGGGGCAGCTAGTGTGCATGCACAAGGCTACAGTGGCAAGGAGCATGAACGCCACAATCCCTCGGCTACCAAGTAATGCAATTCAACTTAACAATTTGGCTTCCACAGTACGTAATACTGACCAGCTTTACAATATACAGCTACAGCTAAGTTCACAGCTAAACAATCTGTTCACAAAACATCCTAGCTCATTCTCTGCCGTACAAAATGCACACAAGTCTATCTGAGGAGAGGTATTCCTCTTAGGTATAATTCTGAACTCTTAAGGTTACAGGCAGAAACAGCATTGGCATTGGCTGCTGAGGAGAGAGGTCTGCGGCCATAAGGTGGGGGTGGGCTCCTATTACAGAACCTTCTCGCCCCTTGGGCATCGGCTGTAGGCTCCCGGTAGGCCAAAGCCTGAGTAGGGTCCTGGGACCCGCTGAGGCAGTGAACTCCTGGGTCAGTTGGCATTTGCCACAGTGAATGCAGGGAGCACAGAGACGGGGGGGGGGGCCCTCACATGCAAGTTAAAAAATGCACATTGTTGAGGCCAGCGTTGGATTAGGTAGTTTGGGGGGGTACGAACCGTAACAGTCCCAGTAACATGAAGATGAGGTAAGAAAAACAGGTGCCCCCTTCCCCCCCAGGGGTAGTCGATTCTGGAAAAGAAGTGAGTCCTTGGAAAGGTCCTGGTATGATCCCTCCTGGTATAGGAGCGAGGCCTCACCGTAAAAATCACTGGCAGTTTAGTCTGGCTCAGCAGACGGAGAGCAAGGGAAGAGGAAAGGGGAAAGTGCATGGGAAATCAGTTCCACGTGGGCAGCAGCCGTATCTTCCCTTCTTGCTTGCAGGGGCACTCTTTGGAGCGCAGTAGATAATGTGGGGGGGGCGCACAGTAAGTAAGCAGTGGACAGACATGGCTTCCCCCCACCCCTCCACCAGCACACAACTATTACCACTAAAATAAGGGGGAGCTGGATATAGCTGCCAAGCCCCATGATTCCCTCTCGATATAGGAGCGGGGACTGCAGGCATTAGCAACGGCCAGAAAATCTCAACTAACAGGAGTTGGGGGAGGCCACTGAACTTGCAGGCCTCTGAACTGGATATAGGCCGCATAGCTTAAGGAACTCGGCAGTTGTCAATGGGCCTCTCCAATACCCCCTCCCCGGTCCCACAGCCCCGATCTAGCTGGTGATACCGTCTAGAGCATGAACACAGAGCATAATTAGTTAGGAAGTGAACTTATCTGATGGCAATTTATCTGTCTGTGCTGGCAGGTAGTAGTGCTCCAAGGGGGCAGCCATGATGGGGCTGTGGCTGGGGTTCCAATGCTGGACTAGAGGTGATTTCTGCAATCCAGGGCTTGAAGCTGGGACTGGAGACCCCACAGCGGCCTTCACAGAGCACAAGACCTGGGCAGCCCAGGAGCCTGGAGGAGAGGAAGATTGGGTGAGAGGATTTGGTGATCCATTCTGTGGCTCCCAGGAGGTCTTTGGCTATTGCTCCAGGAAGATATGCTGTAGAACCTCATACCAGTTTTTGGATCGAAATTCTTTGAGCCCCACCATTGGAGAGATGTCCATCTGGTGATCCTCTAGGCTGGCTCTGCATGATCTTTCTGTCAGGTGATCTCGCTTGCTGTGCTGACATGAGGAGTGGTGCTTCCTGTTGCTGCAGGGTGGGAACTCCCAGGTGTCCACTGCTTCATCCTGCCAAGCATGGTTTCTGGGTGCATGTAGAGGGGAACGCCTGTTCAAATGTTCAGATTCTCCCTGCTGAGGCTTACTATGTTGTATTTACGGCCGAGCCTTGCCCAGGCGAAGCATGCCTCAGGAAATCCATCAGGGCCTCAGGAGAGGCAAACATCAGAGGAACTCCATTATGCTCTAGCCACACAGTGGCCAGGTAGTGAAGCAAGAAATTAAGTCCGATGTGGTATATGACCTGGCTGGCCTCTGCTTATGCCCGCCATCTATCAGAGAGCTCCTTGGAGTAACCAGGGTAAATATTGATGCTGTGAGTATGCCATGTCAGCTGTTTCAGTTCGCGGGATTTAGCCATGATAAGTTCCTTGTACCTGAAGTCCAGGAATCTCACAATAACTGGGAGCAGTTTTTCATGGCTCTTGGACATAGGGGTGAGGGAGCAAAGGGCCCACTCCACCTGCAACCTGTGTGTCATGTCCAAATGCAGAATCTCAGCCACAGAATTTTGCAGGAACAGTTCGGTGTTACGGCCCTCAGCTTTCTCTAGTAAACCTAGAAATTGGAGGTTATTCCTTCGCCCCCAGTTCTCTAAGTCATCGATTTTGTCCTGCACTTTTTGACTGGCTTGCTGGTGCTCCCAGAGGATGGCAGTGTTGTCCTGAATCTTAACCTCTGAAGCTGCTATGTGGCGCTCACGCTGAAACATGTGAGCTTCCAGGGATTACAGGACCTGGGCAGTGTGATTGGTAACCAGAGTGACCTGAGCCATCTGTGAAAGTAGCTGCCCAAACAACCCCTCTACGGATGTATTTTCCCACATTACAGGTGGTGGAGGAGACTGTGCCATGCTGACTGTTGTAGGGCCCCTCCAAATCTGCTGAGTTTGTTGCAAAAGTAACCTGAGTCAGGAAGATAGTATGACAATTTTGGTATTGCTATGATCCTTGAGGAAAGCTGCACAGCTGAGGATGTTCAGATTTGTAGTTATGTTAAGGATGTAGCAGGATAATGTTGGATTTAATCCTCTAGGCAGGAGAGTCTGAAGTTTAAGCTGCCATCTTGGTTAGCGCCCCTAGTGGCAGTCCCCATCTGTCCACATTGTTGCAACCACTCCATGACTTGCTACATAAAGAAGCTCAATGGAATAGGTTGCCACAGTGTGAGGAAGCATTCCAGGTTTGCAAGAAACATCTTCTAGGCAGCAAATGGTTAGCACACTATGACCCAGTCAAACTTCTGAGGCTGGCATGCGATGTATCACCATATGGAGTGGGGACTGTCATCTCACATGTGTTACCTTCTGGAGAGGAACACCTAATCGCTTTTGCTTCCAGGACATTGTCTCCAATTGAAAGAAACTATGCTCAAATTGAGAAAGAAGCCTTGAGCATAATTTTCAGTGTCAAGAAGTTCCATAAGTACTTGTACAGATGGAAATTCACTCTGCTGACAGATCACAGTCTCTACTGGCAATTCTGGGCCAAAGGTTGCAATACCAACTCTCGCAGCACTCCAGATGCAGCGATGGGCACTGATTTTGTTGGCATACAACAATGACATCAAATACAGACTTTCTCAAGATCATGCAAATGCAGATGCAATATCAAGACTGTCATGCAAGGATGCTACTATGAGGGAAGACGATACCACAGTATTCCATCTTTCACATCTCGAGGACTTACCCATTGCTTCACAGGATGTCACAGCAGAGACGCTGTAAGATCCTGTCCTCTCTAAAGTTCGAGATTTCACCCTAAACAGTTGGCCTGACTTCACGAGAGACTCAACCCTCCAACCTTTCTTAGATAAGAAGGACCAGTTGTCCACAGAGCAAGGCTGTGTTCTGTGGGGAGCTCGAGTTGTGATACCTCCAAAGTTCTGCAAGAGGTTACTTTCTGACTTACATGACAGTCATCCTTGAATCTCTCGAATGAATGCATTGGTCAGAGGATACCTCTGGTGGCCTGGACTTGATCAAGAAATCCAAAATCTTGTCAAGCAATGTGTACCATGTGCAGCAGTCTGCAACCAACCTGCTACTGTACCCCCTGCATCCTTGGTCCTGGGCTACCACACCGTGGAACCGCATCCATGTCGACTATGCTGAGGTGGACAAATAACACTTCTTGGTAGTAAATGACATCCACTCCAAATTGCTGGAAGTGTTGCCCACACGAGTCACAACTGCTGAAAAGACTATAGACCTTTTGAGACAGCTTTATGCCTCTTATGGCCTACCACGGAAGTTTGTGTCGGACAATGGTCCCCAATTTTCTTCCTATGACTTCAAACTGTTCTTAAAGCAGAATGGCGTCTGACATATTTTGACTCCACCATACCATCCGGCATCAAATGGCGCAGCCAAAAGAACTACACAGAGATTCAAAAAATCTTGGAATAAACTACATTTACAGCAGGTACCTACCGCTCAAAGGTTGGTTTGTTTCCTGTTTGCTTACAGAAACACTCCTCACACAGTCACACAGCAATCACCTGCTGAACTATTCCTAAAACATCAACCTCATACCCGTTTGTCATTGCTCAAGTCAGATTCGGCTGACATTGTCACAAAGCATCAACTACAACAGCAAAAGGGGCATGACAAGTCAGCCAAGCCAGTACGGATTTTTCAACCTGGGGAGAAGGTGGTTGTTTGCAGCTGTAGACATCCCAAGATTTCTTGGATTCCTGGGGTGGTGATTGAAACATGCTGACCTTTGACTTATGCAGTTCACATGAGACAGCAACTTGTTTACGCACATGTGAATCACCGGCTGCATTCCAAGATTCCAGCAAATGCAGCAGAAGACGTCAATCCAGCTGAGGACAGTGACACAGAGGACTGTGCTACTGCCCGTGAAGTTCCACCACAACCAGTGCCAAATAATAATGAAACACCTGTTCCACCAGCAGCGGTTATTCCAGCCCCCAGATATTCCCTGAGGCACCGAAGACCACCACAAAGACTTGACCTTTAAAGTCATGTACTGAACCTGTACCTCTGTGTAACTGAGCTCTTACTTGTACTGTTACTTAGTTAGTGACAAGTTCTACCCAAGGGGCAGAATAATCCCCTGAACTTGTTTCTGAGTACCGAACAGTCTACTTCGACCCGGAGGTTACAAAATATTACTGTTGAAGTATTTCAGACAAGTTTCTGTCTAAGGGGGTAGTATATACATGGATATATATGGTAGGAAGTAGATTAGAGCTGTAGTTTATGCTTATGGGTATTGTATTCCATTATGTATGTACGTTCCTGTCATGCACGGTAAGTTTTTCTTTGCATATGTCCAGTGATGTAAGACCACTATCTCAGAGTAGAATAAAAGATGGCCACTGAACTGACACACCACGTATGAGTCTCTTCCTGCACTGGCTCAATATATTACAGGCATAGTCCATTTTCCACAGAGGAGCTTCTGTAATGTTCTGCAAAGAAAAATATTTTAATTTTAAATTGAAATTTCATTTTTTAACAAAGGACTTTAGCATGATTTATAATATGTGTTTATATATACTGTATAGGTCTTCTGTCTGTTATCGTTATAAGTGTATGTCAGAACTAGTCAACTTCTGTTCACAGTTCTCTCACCCAAAGAACTCAAGAATACACTCTTATAACCATAAGAGACACAATAACTGCACTGCACATATGTAAGCCCCCCACTAGCCCCTGGCCTGCTCCCCCTCCCAGAGCCTTGAGAAGCATAGGCACCTTAGGGTTTCCTTTTGGTGCTTCTGCCAGCAGGGGGGCAGCACCTGGGGAGTATTTAAAGTCCATACGAACATACAAAATTTGCCAGCAGATAAAGGCCTAGAGGTCTATCAAGTCTGCTTGAATGTGCAGCTAGCACCCCTTATTCTGCAGCTGCCCTTCCCTTCCACCCTTTCCCTTCATTAACCCTCCCCTTGTCCTGTCCCATCCTCATTTGAAGCAGTCCACTGTCTACTGCATACCACTTCAGCAGGTAACATTCCACCCAGCCACCACCCTCTCTGTAAAAGTGTCTCCTCATCTCCCTCTTGAACCTTCCTCGCTCCAGTCTCATATCATGGCCCTGGTGGCCCTCCCTCCTTACTTTGAACAGCCCCTCTGTACCGTCTTGTTTATTCCTTTCATGTATTTAAAGGTTTCAATCATGTCACCCTGTCTCTCCTCTCCTCTAGTGAGTACATGTTCAACTCCTTCAACCTCCTCTCGTATGATAAGTCCCCAGCCCCTTGATCATCTTTGTAGCTATCTGCACCCCCTCCAGTAACTTAATGTCCCTCTTCGAATGACGGACGTAGTACTGCCACTTGAGTACTCCAGGTGTGGTCTAACTAATGACCTATACAGTGGCAGAATCACCTCCTCCCTCCTCGAGGATATACCCTGCAATACAACCCAGCATTTTGTTGGCCTTTGCAGCTGCCTTCCTACATTGTGCCGAGTTGCTCATTGACCCTGTAATGAGCACACCCAGATCCTTCTCCTCCTCTGTCTGGGCTAGCTGCACTCCCTCTAACTGGTAACTCCTCCTTGGGTTCTTCATCCCAAAATGCAGCACCTTGCACTTTTTGGCATTAAAGCCCAGTTGCCAGGTGTCTGACCAGGTTTCAAGCTTTGCCAGATCATTCTGCAACCCCTGCCATCCCCCTAGGTCATCCACCACCGCGCCTACCTTGGTATCATCAGCAAACAGACTGATCTTGCTCTTGATGTCCCATGATATGTCTGCAATGAATATCCCAAACAACACTGGTCCCAACACTGAGCCCTGTGGAACACCGCTCGTCACTGCCCTTGGGTGTGAGAGCTCCCCACCCACCACCACCCTCTGTTGCCTTCCCTGCAGCCAGTTTCCTACCCATCTCACCAGCTTTGCACCTACCCCTGTGCCTACTAACTTCCTTCCCAGCCTTCCATGTGGCACTGAGTCGAATGCCTTACTAAAGTCCAGATACAGGACATCCACTGCATGGCCCCTGTCCAGTTGCCTAGTTACTCAGTCATAGAACTCGACCAGGTTGGTTTTGCAGGATCTGCCACATATGAAGCCATGCTGTCTGCTGTCCTGTAGTCCTTTGGCCTCTAGGAGGGCCACCAGCCTCTCCTTCAGGATAGTCTCCATTAGCTTACCCATGATGGATGTGAGGCTCACTGGTCTGTAGTTTCCCGGTTCATCCTTGGGCCACTCTTGTGGAGGGGCACCACATGAGCCATCCTCCAGTCCTGAGGTACATACCCCGAATGTAGTGAGGCATTAAATAGGTCTGCCAAAGGTCCTGCAAGGACCTCTGCCAGCTCCATCAGTACCCTGGGGTGGATGCCATCTGGGCCTGGCGCCTTGTCCACCCTCAGTGCCTTCAAACCCTCTCGAACTCTGCTCTCCATGATTTCCCCATCTGTCACCCCCCCCTGCTTCTGCCATTTCTCCCACCTTGGGTGTCACCCCCCTCTCTTTGTAAATACTGAGCAGAAGTACTCATTTAGTGCTTCCGCCTTATCGCACCCTGCTTCCACCCAACCCCCTCCTTCCGAAGCCTATTATTATTATTATAATTATTATAATACTATTAGCATTGGGTTTGAGCGGGAGAGAGAGATGGAGGTCGGCAGTATGTGAGTATGGCAGTTCTGGAGGAGAGCTCCCCCCCCCAGCTTAAGCAGGTCAGCCCAGGAGCAGCTGAGCGTTGGTCCATTTTTGGGGTCTCCATGGGAGGGGGCAAGAGCAGACAGAAGCGGTCATTGGGTTCGAGTGCATTTTCTGTTCCCCCCCTTTTGGGGTGGCAATGTTCATGCAGCTGTACCAGCAGGACTGTTGGTTTGAAGGGAGCTAAGGCCAGAGGGGATCATCAAAGTATGCTGCAGGCAATGGAGGCCTGGAACCCAGAACAAGGTAAGGTTACTGGGTTGATGAAGTTGTTGCAGTGGTGGTAGGACCACAGCAGGTGTTGCCAGTTGGTGGCAGCACCAGTGTACCCTCTTCCATATGGCACTTCAGCCCAGTGAGTAATTGTGGTGGGGAGGAACATGACCTGGGACTCATTTGGGGCCTGCCATGCCCATGTCTGGGACATGCCTGTGTCTGGAATAGGTCTTTAGGCCAGAAGGGACATGGTTTCCTCCAAGGAAACTGGATGGGGAACAAAGGGAACCACCACACTGTTTGGGTTGCTCACCTCTGGAAAGAACTCTAGTTGGGAAGGCATCAGACAATCTAGCAGCACTGTTTAACAGGGTTAAGGAAGGTGATATGGAAGTGAAAGCTTTGAGAGCAGCTGTGGAGGCTAGGCTTCTCAGCGCCCCGAGAGGTATCTTAATTCGGCCAGCATTTGGAGGAGTAAATCACTCCCCTGCAGAGAGAAGTTTCAAGGGACAAGGTTACGGGAGGTGTAACAAGTAACATTAGGTTTCTCTGGAAGAAGCTCAGTACATACCAGGGTTGCAGGTTCTATCCTTTAGTCCTGAAATTCTGTTCTGCTATACACTGATAACAGATCTGTGCCTAAGCTGTTCTGTCTCTCTCTTTCTCTCTCTCTCTAAGTTGATGCTTTATTAGCCCCATGGATATGTGTTCAAAGGAGTTGTCAAGCGAGTTAGCTCCTGAGCCCAGAAATCATTTTAGGTGCTCAGGAAATACATTTGCTTTATGTTCTGCTATTCTGGAGTCCGTGTCATTGATTACTCTTTGAATATTGATGGACTAATTGTGTTTATGTTTAGCCTAAATACATTTTTCCATAGTCCTGATGGCTGGCTCCTGGAGGACGTTTCCATCTGGTCTTCTGGTTCCTGGAGTGGTGACAGAATAGAGGAAGTGGCTTCTGCTCTATTGTGTGCCTGCTGGGGCTCAAGACCTACTCAAGGGGTGTAGAGTCATCCTACTCAAGGGAGAACATGTCTACCAGTAGGATGATCTCTAACATGTTTGTTACTCCAGCTGTTATTCAGAAGATGTTTTAGGATGGCACTTTGGTCTGGGCCCCTTTTCCCCATTTCACCATCAGGAACCCCTAGACAGTGGAAAGGAGACTTACAGATGTGGGGGCTCATCCAGGATCTTTCTCCTGTGCCCCAGTAGGGTCCCCCCCAAAATAATTTTAGACCTGGAGGGGTTGGCAGGATTAACTGGTCCAGGCCTTGGATGTGTGTTGCAGTTACAGTGGTGGCGAGACCTGCTTGGAATGCCTAGACCCCTCGCTCTCTCCCTGAGGCACCTCTGTGGTGGAAAGGCAGTCACGTGCATGAATTTGGAGGTCTTGATTGGCCGTTGGTGGAGTGTGCTGAGGTGAGACATGGTGGAGATGCCATTTTGTGGATACCACTATTGTGAGAGAGAACAGTAACGAGAGAGAAGCAGAGCTAAATTTGAAGGCTTTAGTCATCCAGATAGTGTTGAAGGCAAAGTTGCAGTGTAAAGGTGTTGCCGGTGGTGGAGTGAGATATGGCAGAAGGTTTTACTTCAAAAGATGAACCTCAGGCAACGGTTCTTGCTTCCCTGCTTACATGGCTCTGGAATTCTGCAGAGAGGGGGCGGGCTGAAGACTAATGTTTTTGATGTGGGTATCGAGGAGAGGGATCTGTGAGACTGCCAATTTGTTTTGTATGCTCCAAAGCTGCTCCTGGAGGCATCTTTGAGGGCACACCTTTTACATTCCTCTGGAAATATCCTGCCAGTGTGTCTGTGGGTACGGCATCCTTGTTGTCTCAGGGTAGTGTTGATGTTGGTACTAGAGCCAAGCTTGAGTTTTTGGTTTTTTTCTAACTCTATTTGTTTCACCCCTACCACCAAACTCTCTCCAATGACCTCCGGAACCGCAGTCTCTACCTCCCTACGTGACTTGGCTGACCTATTAGCTCCTCTCCGGCACCGGGCATCCCCTGGGTCTACCCTCCAGGGAAGAGCCGCCCCTAACCAGGGTGCTCTTTCTTTTAGTATTGAGACACTGGGCTGGAGAGGGAGAGGCATAGTATAGGGAGCCGAGTCCATTTCTGGGAGTGTGGGCTACGCAGGGAGGCGCCGTCGCCTATCGGTGGAGAGGGTTTTTTTTGTGTGTTTACACCCCTGTGGAGCCTGGCTGCCAAGGCAACATACTGCAGCTGCTCCACCCCCCTGGCATACACCACAACACTTCTGTCGGTAATCTCCAGCCTCCGCCAGAGGTCGCTACTCAAGCGGTCATCTCTCCAACCCTCCTGGGGAGGAGAGAGAGCAGTCCTTCAGATGCTCAATCTCTTTTTTCCCCCCGCCGACCCCCAGCAGCCCATGCTCGTTTCTGAACCCGGGTCACTAGTGTGACGCGAGGTGTGGCATCCAGTGCCTCAACCCTCAGCACCACCGGGCTGGCCCAAGCCAAGCCTGAGTTGCAAAAGATTGGAAAGGCTATTGAGGAGGTGAAAGTGTGGTCCCCAGATGTTAACGTGGAGGCAGTAGAGGAAGTGAAAGGGGGAGATGAGGGGGAGCACAGCCATCTGCCCAGCTCCTCCTCAACAGCTGTTGGCTATCCCTGTTGCAGAGGGAGGGGCAGGGACCTGCAGATGGCATCGTGGGATCTCCCAGGGCCCAGGGGATCTCTGGCAGGGTTCCTGCTCAGCAACAGTGCACCAATTACTACAGCAGAAACAGAAGCCCCTCCATCTATGCGCACCTTCCCTGTAGTCAAGATTGGAGCCACAGGAGTAAGAGTGGAACAGGAGGAAGTCTGGGATGAACCTGCTCTTGATGTTTCTGAGGGACCCCTCAAAAGGTATAAACTTTTTGACCATGAGATACAGCACACTATCCCTAGACCTTTTCGTCACCCCATCATCACATTGCCTGATAAAACCCCACACCTGACTGTGCAGTCTAAGGCTTTGAGAGGCCACATGGATGATCTGTTAAGGAGTGATCCAGTTAATGCTGTATATCGATCTGGAGTGTGGCTGGAGCCAGGTATGGCAAGGCACACCAGTGTCCAAGACTTGCCAGAATGGTCACAAGCTGAGCGCTGGATGAGGAGGAGGAGTAGTTTGGAGTATCCCACAGCAGATTTCCCTTACATCTCAGAATGATTTTGGGATATCATTGAAGAGAAGTGCAATGATTGGGTGTTTAGAGAATGACTTAACAAGCTGCAGTCCCTAACTGGAGGCTCTGATCACCCCTTGCAGCAGCTCTTTCAAAAGGCCCATGTAATATATTATTCTGGGTGTTGGACTGGTCTCATGCTTTTTTAAGTACTTTGCCCTTGTACAAGACTTAGCTGGCTGCAGGGTCAAATAGTATGTGACAGCCAAGGACTCTTTTGGAGTTGACACCACCAAGCCCGACCTTGATTATTATTTCATCTGTGGTGAAGGTCCTGCCCTCTAGCGCCGCTGTTGGAACTGTGGACTGTGCCAGGACTGAGAGTAGCCCACTGAAACAGTATTGCATCTTTCCAGGGTTCAAGTTGTGTTGGAGATGTTGGAAAGAGAAAGTGACCAGTTAAAGAAGTGTGCCTGGCACTGAGCAGTATGGTAGCCATTTAAAGATGTACTTGACCAGTGACCCTGAGATGTTTTGAAAGTGTTTGAAAGAAAAAAAATGAATGACTTTGCAATAATTAGTGACTCTTCCCATTGAGGAGTCTATTAAAGGCTTTTAATTGATTTGAAATATTAAATATTACTGAGCAGGGTTTAAGCCCTGCTCTCGTGTGAGTGAAGGGTGAATGGGAAGTGTGAGTGGCATGAGAAAGAGATTGGGAGATTAACAATTAATTATTTAATTACCAAATTATTTATTTTTTGTTTTTTACAGAAAAACAAACAGTTTACTAAGTGTGAAGTCATGCAGCCTGGCACAATTTAAAGTTTATATTTAAAACATTAAGGGGATGATAGTAGACACTGGTGGGGTGAGGGTTGTTTCTGCCTGCTGGGTGGGCATCCCAGTTGGGCTGGAGAGTGTGCATTACCTGGTTCAGCTGGTGGGAGGTCCTCCCAGGAGGAGAAGGGATTTTAAGTAGGGGAGAGTGTAAGCCCCCTCATTGGGGGGCCTTACTAGCCCCTGGTCACTTCACCCTCCCTGGAGTCTTGGGAAGTATAGGCACCTTAGGGTTTCATTTTGGTGTTTCTGCCAGCAGGGGGCAGCACCTGGGGAATATTTAAAGTCCGATATTGGGTTTGAGTGGGAGAGAGACGGAGGTCAGCAGTCTGTGACTAGAGCAGTTCTGGAGGCTGCCCCCCACTTAGGCAGGTTGGCACAGTAGCAGCAGTGTGTCTGTCCATTTTGGGGTCTCTGTGGGAGGGGGCAGGAGCAGGTAGAAGTGGTCATAGAGTTCAGGTGTATTTCTATTCCCCCCCTTTTGGGGTGGCAGTGTTCATACAGCTGTACCAGCAGGACCGTTGGTTTAAAGGGCACAGGCCAGAAGGGATTGTCCAAGTATGCTGCAGCCAATGGGGGCCTGGAACCCAGAACAAGTTAAGGTTACCGGGTTGATGAGGCTGTTGCAGTGGTGGCAGAACCGCAGCAGGGATCGTCCGTTGGTGGCAGTACCAGTGTACCCTCTCCCATGTGGCACATCGGCTCAGGGAGGAAGCGAGGAAGGGAGGAACAGGGCTTGGGACTCATTTGGGGCCTGCCGTGCCCATGTCTGGGGCAGGTCCTAGGACCTACCATGCCCATGTCTGGGGTAGGTCTTTGGGCCAGAAGGGTCAAGGTTTCCTTCATGGAAACTGGATGGGGACCGAAGGGAACCACCACACTGTTTGGGTTGCTCAGCTCTGGAAAGAGCTCTAGTTGGGAAGGCATCAGACAATCTAGTGGCACCGTTTAACTGAGTTAAGAAAGGTGATATTGAAGTGAAAGCTTTGACAGCAGCTGTGGAGGCTAGGCTATGCAGTGCCCCGAGGAGTATCTTAACTCAGCCGGCATTTGGAGGAGTAAATCACTACCCTGCAAAGAGAATTTTCAAGGGACAAGGTTTTGGGAGGTGTTATAAGTAACATTAGGTTTCTCTGGAAGAAGCTTAGTACATACCAGGTTCGCAGGTTCTATCTTTTAGTCCTGAAATTCTGTTCAAAGTCTGCTGTACGCTGATAAGAGATCTGTGCCTAAGCTGTTCTGTCTCTCTCTAAGTTGATCCTTTGTTAGCCCCATGGAGCTGTGTTCAAAGGAATTGTTAAGCGAGTTAGCTCCTGAGCCCAGAAATCATTTTAGGTCTTAGAAACTGGAGAACATCAAACATCCCAATTTTCAATGAATAGCTAAACTTGGTTAGCCAGACTGCTAGGTTGGAAAGGATGTCACACATAGCCTTAGGGACTTTGCCCAAGTACAAGATATGGTCAAACTTTCGGTGCATACAGAACAATCATGGATGACAGACATTCAGTCTCAGAGGTCGGTATATATGACCTGCACTACACATGCAATAATATGACACCAACCTCCGGGTTCTCCCCTAGTGTCTCCAATATACCTATGCCTTATCCACAGAATAACTCTGGGAATCTGACAGTCACATGTATATTTATCTTTGTATGGATTATCTGCATCTGTAAGTTTCAACAAAGTGCATCTCACCCTATACTCCTTGTGTTGTGTACGTATGAATATGTTTATGTGTTATTGTAAAATGTTGAAAATACCAATAAAGATTTTAAAGTTAAAAAATAAATCACTTTAGGTGCTCAGGAAATACATTTGCTTCATGTTCTGCTATTCTGGAGTCCGAGTCTTTGATTACCCTATAAACATTGATGAATTAACTGTGTTTATTTTTATCCTAATTAAATTTTTCCGTAGTCCTGATGGCCAGCTCCTGGAGGAAGTTTCCTTCTGGCCTTCTGGGTCCTGGAGCAGTGAGAGAATAGAAGACATGTCCGCTGTTCCATTGTGTTCCTGCTGGGGGTCAAGACTTACTCGGGGGGTGTAGAGTCATCCTGCTTAGGGGAAGACGTCTACAGGTAGGATGATCTCTAACTTGTTTGTTGCTCCAGCTGTTATTCAGAAGATGTTTCAGGATGGCACTTTGGTCTGGTTCCCTTTTCACCATCAGGAACCCCCTAGACAGTGGGGAAGGGGAGCTTACACATATAAAGATATATAGTATATAGTGTATGGTGGAATGCAACTGCCAATAGAAACCCATGTCTAGAATTTCCTCGTTGTACTGCAGTAGCAACGTCATGATTTTATGCTACCCTGAGGGTGTCACTACTGCAGCACACACACATAGAATGTCTTCACACGGCTGCCTTGTTCAAACCACAGCTCTGATTGCTGCCACTCATACAAAAAAACAGTTCTGGCAATCATGAAAATCATACCTTTTGGGCAATTGTCTAGTGAACAGTTGGGCTGCAATGGTGAGAGCCATAATGAGCAGCAAGTTGGCGGAAAAGCACCTGCTGGAGTGGCCTCGGTAGTGAGAGAGAGCTGGCCT
The DNA here is from genome assembly GCA_016271365.2 of Neoceratodus forsteri. Classification (NCBI taxonomy): domain Eukaryota; kingdom Metazoa; phylum Chordata; order Ceratodontiformes; family Ceratodontidae; genus Neoceratodus; species Neoceratodus forsteri. The sequence continues at coordinate 946,299,747 of CM057458.1, forward strand.
TGGAAGTGAGCGATGCCTGAAAGAACTGCTACAGTAAAGGCATTAGCAGAGTGGTGGGAGCTTTTTTGTATGTGCTAGACACAGGCTTGTACTAATGGTTGCCCATACACTATAAAAGATTGTGTACGAGCAACCATACACATACCAGGCTGTTCAAATCTTGAGGTTTCCATGGTAACAACGGACATCTCAAGCTGCACTCTCAAGGTCTCTTATTACCATGGAAACCTCTGGATTGAAACACAGCCTTGTTGTGTGTGGTTGATCATGCACAATCCTCTATTAAAGGGGTAGCTCCCCTATGGTTAGGGTTGAGTAGGGTGTTCAATGTTAAACCCCTAACTTTGCCCCGTAATAGATTTGTTAGCGTTGATGAAATTAGCTGAAATTTTGTTTGCATTGTCTAGGAGGCAATGTCTAAATCTATGGAAAGTTTCATGAGGCAGATTGTGAGGTTTCTGAGGTCGGCATATGTCATTTTCCTGTAGATGTCTATTTTTTTTTCCTATATTTAACATGGGATTTGGGTTTGCTCTCCTGTACAGCATACATAGAACAGAATTTTTTCAAAAGCTTTCAGGGCAGAAGCATGTTGTGCCAAGGTAGTGCCTTTGAAAGGTTTCATGAAAAAATATTAAACAGTTCCAGAGTTATAAGGATTTAAAAGTTTTGTTTTTTTCTGTTCTGAGCATGCTCAGTAGGCAAGGCCCTGATTTTTCTGTGGCAACTTGGGTCTAAATTGTGCGTCAAGTCCCCTGTTGCCACAGAACTTCTTTGACATTAGTTTCCTATTTCTACGGAAATTCTGTGGTGCAGTTTGGGGCTTTGGTAGCAGTCAGCAACCCCCCCCCAGCACCCAGGTAGGGGAAAAATGTTAGTTTTTGGGCTGGGACCTACAAACCAGAGAAAGTTTTCAAGTAACTCCTGAGATCCACCCCATCCATCTCAGCCCATCACTCTCTCCACCCCAGCCTGAGAGTCCCCAGGGCCACCAAATTTGAATGAGTAATATTTTTAGCGGCTACCACACTGCACAGCGATTCTCATCCTTCTAGTTTTACCAATAGGCCAGAATGCCAGTTTCTCATTCCAGAAATGCTTTGTGTAGCTGTGCTCATACACTTCTGGGACAAGAAACCAGAATTTGGACCCGTCGGTAAAATTAGAAGGATAAGGATTGCTACACAATATGGGACCTGATAAAAATATTTGTACTTTAAATAAAGGGACTCAAGGAGGTTCTCAGGGTGGGGTAGGGACGGTGGTGGGGCTGAGCTGGATTGGGGGGTGGATTTAGCTGTTTTGATTTTTAAGGTAAAGCCCCAGCAGACAAACTAATGGGCAGGGGCTATTCTGAAATGCTTTTCAAATTTTTGTTTTTTAATTCCACAGCATTTCAAAAAGCATTCTGCAGAATTTAATATCAACTGTGGAATAGTTTTCCAAGGTTTATGTGATCCTTGGAATAGCCACAGTTTATATGATCCATCGATTAATTTTCCTTGGTCAGAGTCAATGTAAACTGCAGATTTGTTTTACTAACAGTTTGTACTGACTCTTCATTTTTTTTTCCTATTTATTATGATTTATCTCCTTATCTGCCTGTCCCCATCAGTCCGATCTACACACACTCAGCCCTGCCACACACATTGGGATTTACCTCACTCTCAAACACCCCTGGCTAACCCCCAGGGGCGAGGCCACCAGGGGTGCCTCTTCCCCTGACAGAGACTGAATGGTAGAATGGGCACGAGAGCCTGAATGATGGCATGGGGTCTGCATCGTCGGGGTGGACATTATAGTGCAGTGGCAGAACCTCCATTTTCCCACTTTCTCCCCTGGAGCCATGTGATACAATGCTGCTGGGACAGCAAGCTAAACATCTGAAATGCCTCCCAAACATAGTCAGACCTAGATGTTGTACCCCAAGCTACCACGAAGGGTTACTCAGACACCAGCAACTTCCCCACACTCCCACCCCAAAGGAGGAGAGCAGTCCATAGGATGCTCAATCCTCCTCCCCCCAGTCGGCCCTCACCCCTCCAACTTCCCAGGCTCGTTCCCAAACTTGGGTCATCGGCATCGTGAGCGGTAGTGGTACTGCTGCACTGGTGGACTGGCTAAATATTGACTCTTCAGTATAAACTGTGGAACAATATTCTCAATTTCATTTAATCTGTGGAATAATATTCTGTAGTTCACGTAAACTGCGGAATACTATTCTGCAGATCATGTAAACTGCGGAATAATATTCCACAGTTCACGTATACCGCGGAATAGTATTCCACAGTTCATTTGAACTGCAGAATAGTATTCTGGAGTTCATGTAAACTGCAGAATAATATTCCACAGTTCATGTAAACTGCAGAATAATATTCTGCAGTTCTTGAATAATATTCAGCAATCTTTCCGCGGCTTACATTAAATTCCGCAGCAATCGCCATGGCCACAGAATCACAGAAAAATTGGGGACTTGTCAGTATGGTTTTTGGGATAATGTTCTGATACAACACCAAACATTATGTGTTGCAAGATCGTTTTTTTCTCACCACTTGCTTCTCACAGTACCAAAAATGTTTTGGATGCTGTGGGAGCCACCATCTTGTTTTTTTCCCTTGAACTAAAAAACATGGAAAATACATAAAAATGTTGTAATTTACAAAAAAAAAACACCAGAACCTAGTTACACAGGACCAGTTTTGCTAGATTCAGATGTTTGTTTTTTAAAATAATGGCCAGAAATATCTTTTCTGGGCCCCCCAAAATCCAGGATGCCCAACTTAGTGAGAAGAGCCATTCATCCATGTACTCTGTATGAGAACAGCGGGATTTTCTTGAATGCTGAAGCTGTGTGCTGCCAGCTTCAGCTGAATCAATGAGCCAGCGATCCCCTTTGCCCTATCTGTATGTGTGTCTCTGTCTGTCTATCTGCCTGCTTGTCTGTCTGTCTGTCTATCTGTCTGTCTATCTATCTATCTATCTGTGTCTGTCTGTCTGCCTGCCTGTCTATCTATATTTTTTAATTCCCTTGCCCTCCCAGCACAACCAGCCCTCCCTTGTCCTTCCCCAATGTACAGTAAAGTGCCATTTCTCCTAAGTACCCGGGTGACAAAATAATACTTCAGATAATGGGGAGTTTGTTATAGCGAGATTGCATTAAATCAAATTATGTATTGAATAAGTAACTCGGGTGCCATCTACCAGTGGGCTACTACCACTGCCTTATAGGCCTATCCAAGGTTGAGGGGCCTGGGTCCTATTCCTGGTGGTAAAGGGGGTTCTTTCCCAAGATAACAATGAATAACACAGTCTCTCCACCCAGAGTAAAATATAAAGTGGGTCTGATATTTTAACAGTATAACCCTCTGGGATGCTGTACCAGCCCACCTCACCTTACAGTCACCCCACTCATGGATTACCATATACTAGAAAGCACATTTTCAGTTCTTTATAAATTATTGACTTAAGCTAATAATATGCTCACATGGGGTACAAATAATATGCTCATGAAACATTTTGTAAAAAGGTTAACCAACATTTTATTTACAAGGGATAGGGTTAAGAAAGGGAAATCAGAAGTAGAGGTCAAACAGTATTTGCATTTTGGCATTAGGTAAATGGCAACATCAAACAATCATTTTCTTTTCAATTCAAGAAAACATTTTCCAATGCCTGCCACCCACCAACCTTCTGATGGATTCCACTTAATCTCTTTATCTAGCTAGCTGCTTATATTCACTAATTGCAAACCCCTCCAACTGGTACCAGTCCCCAGTCTTTAGATAAGAGCCCCAAAACTCTATCCCCCCCCCCCGGGTACCCAATACTAAAATGTTGCAGGCCTGGCGTCAATGCAGCTGGTTGGCCAGCACTGGTGCACTTAAATCAAACTAGAATTAACCTTTTCATGGTTGCAATAACTACTTGATGAATCTTGGTACTTTAGTTAGGCAGCTGAACTTAAGACCTTATACACTGGCAAACACTTGATAACTACTATGTACAGTTCCCCAGATGCAGGACAATCCCTGCTTTGCTCACGGTTTCGCAGAGAGTCTTTTGACTTGTGCAGTTGAAGACTTGTCGACGGTAAATATGGGGCAGACAAAATTAGTTGAACTTGACTTGGTTAAGATGAGCAGCATGGACTTACAGCGTGCTCTCTTTTCTTGGGCAGGCTCTTGCAGCTTTGGCAAGCTGAAACTTCTCAGCATTTCTGGAATTGGTCATCTTCTTACAAATGAAGTCACAAGCAGGTGCAAGCCAGCCCAGGGACCTGGGCCAGCATACATCAACCCCCACAGCTAGGCATGACCCGTCAGGGGGAGACACAGTGGCAGTGCCTAGCTGGTGACATTACCAGGCTGATTCCCCAAATTGACCACAGATAACAGTCTCTTTCTCTCTCTGGTACTTAGTCACATTTTGCTGTAAATGGTATTTAACCACACTGCCAGCATAGCAGCCGTGGCTCTTTCACATCAGGACACAGTCTCTGTGTTTTCCACTGAAGATTATCAGTAACAGTCTCATCAGAAGCAGGCATTTCAGACTCGGACACCAAGCAGAAGACAGGCATATCTTATTACTTCAAAAGCTTGGACTTCACAGAAGAATGAGTCTTCTTACTTAAACAGTACAAATATACTGGACTAACACATTTCTCACATTGCATGTGTTAACTTGGACTGAAGAGGGGCTCTCTTCCTTATTTTAGCAGTAGTCACTGGAGATTATGGCAAATATCCCAAATAGGGAAGATACTTTTCACATTTTAGCAAATACTCTTCACACGTTAGCTTCCCACAAGCTGAAACACATTAAAAACAGTTCCTCTTGCCCAGGATGGCTCTGTAAGCCCCAAGCAAGACATCAAACTTCTCACAGGCATCACTGGCAAATTTCCTTTCTCTAGGAAGACTCCTATATGACCTCTGTAGAACAGAACATTAACAACAATTCCTTGTACAGACATCCACCTCATCCTGGGGCTGGATTGATGCAGGGAGACATAGCACAGAAATGAGCACCCCTAGACTAGTGGCTACTTGACCTCCAAGCAGGTCTCCATCTTACTGGTACATCACAAGCAGACTTCCTCACTCAGAATTCTCTTAGGTAGTTCTCACAGCTGAAGTTGCAGGTCATTACAGTGTTCTCACTGCTGAAATTGCAGCTCTCTCACAGCTGAAGTTACAGAGCAATACAGCTCTCTCACAGCTGAAGTTACAGATTTTCACAGCTCTCTCACAGCTGACATTCTTGGTTAGAATCCTTTCTCTGGGAAAATTCCTTTAGATGTGGAAAGGCAATGCACACCCTTGGGGACTGTATCTGGATACTCCCCAGGCAGAACATTTTCTGGCTTGCAGTCACATCTTTAGCAAAGGGTCTGGAGACCCCCTCCCTCTGGAGAGGCTCCCACTGAACTGAACTCAGTATCAAACATCTCTTAGGTGTTGGGAGCTCAGGGCAGCTCCTAATTGGCCGAACCAGTTGTCCCACTGAAAAATTTATATTCATCAGGCTTCTTTGATGCCTGATGGATCCTTCATTTGGGCACCAAGAATTGTCCCTGCTTTTCCCCCATAAGTCTGTTATGCAGTCCCATAAGTCGTTTTGTAAGATCCTAGCTGTCTGATTGGCTGGGCTGGGGTCCAAGGCTGCAAACATGGCTGCTGTGTAAACCAGTTCATATGTAGTCCATAAAAAGTCCCAACTTTTAATTCCTGGTGCAGCCAAAATAAACCTTTTTAATAAATAACTGCCCCTCAGTCTTGAAGCAGTCCCTTTGCCCTGTTAAACTACTGCAGAAAAATAAATAATCACCTTTCCCCTGCCTGTCACTGCTAAAAATTTGAGCAGTCCCTCAAGCTGCAGGCAGGACCTCATTAATATTCATTGCACCTCAATTAATATTTATAAGGCAATTCCCATAGCGTTCATTGGCACACTTAAAATAAAACATTTTGCAGCTCCTAACATGCCTCCTCCATGTCTCTGGCCCCTGACTGACTGATTTTGGGGACCAGGAACACTGGAGATGCTTTTGTTTTACCACAATAGTGGCAAGAAAACGAAAAGGTGCTAATGCACATGTGTGGACCATCAGCTTTCACATTCGTGCAGCTGCAGTGCAGCGGTTCTGTGGCTTTACTCCTCCGGCCCCATTTAACAGAAAAACATGTTGTGGGGCTGGATGGAGGATCCAGGGGCACTCAGACCAGGTGGCAGTGAGCAGGACAGGGGATTAGAGGAATGGGCAGCCAAATATGGTAAGTCCTCACAGGTGGAGGTTACAAATAGGAAACTGATACTGTTACAAGACTGCAAGATGGAGAACTGATGTCTTCATTCTTTACTGCTTATTTTTTTTATTTTGCATTTATGCTTGTAGAGCAAATCTTTGTTTGTTGCTGAAGAATTGCTGCACTGTTGTTTGCTGTAGGGCTTCAGCACACCCTTGCTGTTTTTTTCCTTAGCTTTATAACAGCATCAGATGTGCTGGCAGCTGAAAGGGGTTAGGAAGAAAAGCACTAAATATTAAACAGCTTATAGAACGCTAATCATGGTGCACAAGTAGGCAGGTGAAACTGAGCAGCTTGTTAAAGGAGGGGGTTCCGGTAGTTTGGGGCTTGGTTAAAGGAGAACTGTGCTGAACCTGTAAGTCATTTTTCCCCAGATAAGCTGTTTTTTTAAGTACTGGTTAAATTTCTGTTAGTGTTCCATCTATACAGGCCTTTTAGTAACCTCAGTGGGTGTTTCTGCTTCACATTCTGATGTTAAGCGCCATTTTAGAACTGTATGATGTAGTTTATGTCCCTCTCAACCACAGAGTTCTGTAATAGAACACGAATGCATTGTGCCAACAATAGAAGAGTAGAACAGGGACATAAACAACATCATGCAGTTCTAAAATGTTTTTTACAAGCAGAATGTAAATCAGAAATAGCCACTAGGCTATCTAAAAAGCCTGGATATCTAGAGCGATAACAGAATTTGAACCAGTATTTAAAAACAGCTACTGGGAAAAAATTACGTATAGATTTAGTGCAGTTCTCCTTTAAGCAGGACTACACTTATATATGCATATGACAAAAGTGGACCGGAGTGCCCACCCCCGCTACCACTTCTTTTACTCCCTCCCCTCCAGGTCGCATGTCCCCCTTTAATGTTTATATTAGCATACCAGGTGCCCACCGCCAGTATCGCTTCTGCTGACCCCCATCCCCTCCAAGTTACCAACCCCCCATTCCCAATATATACATGGTGACACCAGATGCCCACCCGTGGTGCCGCTGAACAGTATCCCAACAGTGGGGTGTCCAATCCCCAGTGTTGGAATGTCATAATCCCTTAAAAAAAGAAAACTGTCCCTCATTGTTGTTTTCTTATTACCTGCAAAAGGAAAACAGTCCCCACAGATCTGAGCCCCCCACCCTGACCTTCCACCCAGCACCCACCACCCCACACTGCCATATGCCATCACTCACCTGAACATGTCACACGGCATAAATCCAGTCTCGATATGAGAAGTTAAGGTAAGTGTGGTTCAATGTATTTCAATGGGGGTTTGAACTTTGATGCAGAACTTTGTCATATTTGCACATTTTAAATACAAATTTTCAACATGGCCTTTTTGAGACCCCACCTCATGACCAGCAGTGGTGGAATTATGCAAATAAAGCCTGAAAGGTTATTTCACAGTTGCTTGGCAAAATTACCTTTCAGGTAGGATTTGAGCATTTTCATCGCCCTTGTTCATGTGTTGGGGTCATTAGAAGGCTATGTTGAAAATTTGGGGGCAAAAGTATGTAAAAATGACAATGTTATGAGCATATGTTGAAATTGGTAATTTAAAATATTTTGACCTCAAATTTAAAACATAGTCATTTTTTCACACCACCTCATGAATAAGACAGCTGTCATTTGTCAAATCCTGGCTAAAATGTGTTTTTGCACCTGTGGTGTGGAATGATGTTTTGGTGACGCACAATCACATTTCGGCAAGGATCTGAAAACCTACCAGGTTCATGAGGTGAGACAATAAGAAGGCTATGTTGAAAATTTGGTGTACAAATATGATAAAAAGAACTCAACATCTCACTGGGGAGGTAGTGAGAGTACCTCCAAGAGCTGGTTTGGAAGTGATTAATTTCTGTGGTTGCCAATCAGAGAAGAGCAACATTGGTCTTGATTATTTGGACTCAGGAGGGTGAGAGCCTCATCCCATATATACTCATTTCTTAAAGCATTGATGTGCTTCGTAGGCATTGAACTTCATCTTTTTATTGACTTTTCATTTGAACTTTTTGGTACAGAACTTTAGGGATTGTTGGGGTGGGTTCAGATTGAGGTTTTGAGAAGTTTAGGTTAAGGGAGGGTTAAGGGAGGGAAGACTGCATATTCATTTCATTTTTATTGGGGGCTGGCTCTGGGTGTTAGGATGTGCTGGCAAAGGGCTCTCCCAGTCAGGTGCTACTCCTCCTCAGAGCTTCAGGGCCTTCGTCCTTTTAATTGCCCACCTTTGCCCACCAAGGTTTATACTCATTGTAGAGCGACGGGGATAGTAGCTAGGAGGCATGGATGGTGGGGTCCCGGATTATGGGGAGGAGAGGAACGAAGTGGCTGAATTGGAGTTGTGGGGACAAGAAGATGACCTGGGGTGAAATGAAGACTGGAGAGGGTCCCCCCCGTCTAGTACCCATATCCAAGGGTTCCACATTAGGTGGACAGGTTCTTCAGGTGGCCTCAGAACCCCATCCTACCCAGGCATGTTATGCAATGCCAGGACCATTAAAAACAAGATGACTCTGATTGCCAATCTTGTTGTGTCATCGAACCTGGCATGCATCACCGAGACCTAGCTGAACGTGAGTGCTGGCCCAGTTCTCAAGGCAGCGGTGCCTGCTGGGTTCTCAGTGATACAACGTCCGAGGTTGGATCATAGGATTGGAAGTGTTGCCATTTGTTTTAGAATGGAGCTGGACCTGATAGAGGTGCCGATGGGTGAGACCAGATACTTTGAGTGTATCCTGGGTGCAGGTGTAGGGTGCAAAATTCTTCTCATTTATGGTCCACCCAGGGATGGAAAGCAATTTTTGCAAGAAGTTATGGACATCATCATTGACACATTGTTGGAGTCACCCAGAGTGATGGTGTCGGGTAACTTCAGTGCCTGGATCAACGACAAACTCTCGCATTTTGGACAGGACTTCCACCAACTTTTGTATACATTGGGCTTCACGCAGGTTGTTTCCTCTGCAATCTATGTTTCAGATCACTCTTTGAAACTGGTCTTCCTACTGGATATAGAAAGTGCTAACTTGATGGTGGAACCAGTCGGGATAGTCTGACCATCTCACTATCAGGTTCAGTTTCCAGGCACCCCCCTATAGGTCTGCCCTTTTGGAGATGGTCCAGTACCGCCTTCTGAGGGATGTGGTCCAAGATGACCTAATGGCAGTGCTGGACCTATCGGGATGTACAAGTGCAAGCATGGTCCAGAGGTTCTACTACAGGCCTATAATAAGGCCGTGGTGGCAGCTCTGGATTCCATAGCTCCTGTCCATGTTCATCCCTTCTCTCTTCGACCTCGATCCCCTTGGTTTGACAGGACTTTGAGGGAGATGAGGAGAATGGGGCCAAGGCTAGCCCGACGCTGGTGGAAATCAGGCCTAGATGCCAACAAGCTTCGATTGATGGCACATTATGCGAACTATCAATCGGAGATCTCCCATAAGAAGGCAAAATTCCTGTCCGGGAAGATCACCACTGCATGGAACTGACTGGCTCAGCTCTTTTGTACTGTGGACAGACTGTGCAATCCAGCCTGTCTGCAGTTGTGAAGAGCATTGTCACAGGATAAATGTGAAGAGTTTGCTTGATTCTTTGCAAATAAGGTTGCTGGCATCAGGTCTGAGATCTGTTTGGCACACTCTAAGAGAGGTTGCAGTGACCGGTGGGAAGTCGCAGAACCTTGGTCTGGTTGGTCAGCATTTGGCCAGTTGATGACCTCAGATGTCATGATGATCATCCAGAGTAGGCGGCCGACTTTCTGTAGTTTGGATCCGGGCCCGACCCGCCTCCTTGTGGGGTGTGTGGATGTCATCGGGCCAGTCCTGGCGGACATGGTCCGGAGCGCATTAGAGACTGGGGAATTCCCTGATTCTTTGAAAGAGGCGGTGATGATTCCCCTTCTTAAGAAATCTTCTCTTGACCTGGACTGTCTTGCCAACTACAGGCCCGTCTCTAACCTTCCCTTTGTGGGTAAGGTTATTGAGAAGGTGGTTGCACTGCAGTTGAAGAATCATCTTGCCATCCATGACATCTATGATCCCTTCCAGTCAGGTTTCAGGAAAAGGCACAGAACCGAGACTGCTCTTGTTCGGGTGCTCAATGACCTCCTTGTTGTGAGAGATTGGAGGAGCCATACTATCTTGGTCCACCTTGATCTCTCGGTGGCATTTGACACCGTGGACCATGGAGTATTGCTGGAGCACCTGGGTCTAATCTGTGGACTGTCTGATACAGTCCTCAGATGGTTTCATTCTTTCCTCACTGTCAGGTTTCAGAGAATAGTGTCAGGGATTTTTTTCTCTGATACTTTCTCCCTGCCATGTGGGGTTCCACAGGACTTGGTGCTTCCCCCATGTTGTTCGCGGTGTACATGTTGCCGTTGGGGGACATTGTAAGGCTGTACGGACTAAGTTTTCACTGCTATGCAGATGATACTCAGCTGTACATGTCCTTTGCATCTGGCCAGGATGTTGTACTCTCGGTATTTAACTCCTACCTACCTATCCGAGATCCAAGAATGGATGAGTGCCAGCTGGCTAAAGCTGAATTCCGAAAAGACTGAGGTTTTGGTGGTGAACCCGGGCCACCAGGTAGAGGGGTCTTCAGCAGGGCGAGCATCTGGTCTGGTACTGTTAAACTGCCTGCTGAGGACCTCTGAATGGGTGCTTAATTTGGACGTTATCCTCGACAAGGGATTGACCTTGAAGTATCAGGTGTCATCTGTGGTCAAGACCTTGTTTTACCATCTGAGGAATATCTCTTGAATCAACACCTGGTTCATTCTGGTGACCTTCCAACTATGGTCCAAGCTTTTGTGATCACTCGCCTGGATTACTGTAATGGCCTCTACCTAGGTCTACCAGGGGTTGATATCTGCCGTTTGCAGCTAGTGCAGAATACGGCAGCCAAGTTACTGACTGGGCTTTCTCGATCTAGCCATATTACCCCTGTGCTGCATGAGCTGCACTGGCTGCCAGTGCAATGGCAGATCACCTTTAAGGTAGGCTTGCTGACCTACAGAGCCCTACACGGACAGGATCTGAGTTACCTGCACAAGCTTTTTTTCCCCTACCACCCCATCCGCCCCTTCATTCCGCTGATGAGAGATTGCTAGAGGTTCCCAGGGTGCAACTGAAAACATCTGGTGCTCGTTCATTTACCTTTGTAGTGCCTTCCCTGTGGAATTCTCTATCTCGTCAGGTTCAAGAGTGCCAGGCTATGGAGAGCTTCAAAACTGCACTAAAAACCCATTTATTTAATCTTGCTTTTGTGAATTGCTGAGAATAATTAATTGGTTTGAGTACACTGGATTTTAATGCCTGTTTTAAAGTTTTATGATTTTATATCTGTACAGTGCTTTGATATTTGAATTGTGCTTGATAAATAAAATTATTATTATTATTATTAAAATGCCCAGGTTATATGAGTGAACATTGTAGTATTTCAATGTTTATTCATAACTTAACTAATTTTCAATATTTTGACTCCAAATTTTCAACATAGCAATTTTTCCACACCACCTCATAAACATGACAGATGTCACTTTTTAAATTCTGGCCAAAATGTGTTTTCACGCCTGGGGCACAGAATGACATTTCAGTGGCGCACAATGAAGATTCGGTGGGGAACTGAAAATTTTCACCTATCAGGTTGATGAGGTGGAGTAATAAGAAGGCTATGCTGAAAATGTGGTGTACAAATACGATAAAATGCCCACGTTATGAGTGAGCACTGCAGTATTTTAACTTTCATTCATAACTTCACTAATTTTCAATATTTTGACTCCAAACTTTCAACATAGCCACTTTTCCACATCACCTCATAAATGTGACAGGTGTCCTATTTTAAATCCTGAACACGATGGGCGGGATATTCAGAAGGGTTGAGTTGTGCCATGTGCGCAACCCACTGATGCACCCTGGCGTGATATTCAAAAGGGGAATGTGCCTGGCACAAATCCTGATGCGCCAGAGTGCATCAGTAATGTATGCGGCGCAAGTAGGGGGGGCATGCCTATGCATACTCCGCGCATCCCGATATTAAGCCTGGGATGTGCTGAGCCCATGCATGCACAACCCCATTTGTGCTGCACACAGGTAAGCCAAACAAGAAAGGAGCAACAGCTGGCCACCCGCAGGTAAGCTGCTGTATTGCAAGGCGCATCAAGGCAGCTGCCAGCTGTGGGTGGTCACCCAAGCTCTGGCGGCACCTGCGTGGTAGCAACCCCCCATGCCCGATCATGGGCATATGTAGTGATATTAGCCCCCCCACATCCCTGGTGGTCCAGTGGACCACACGCAGCCCGATCACGGGCATATGTCATAAAGAATAGTCCTATATCCCTAGTGGTCCAGTGGACCGCCGCAGCCCAATCGGGCGCCAGTAATATATTATGACAAACCAATCCAACCCTGGTGGTCCATTGGTACCTCCCTCCCCACCACCCACCCACCCACCCACTGAGCCCACCGCCTCCCCGGTCAGTAGTGTGCGGCAGTTCCCACCACTTGTCGCCCACCGCCCACTGACTGACTCCATATGGTAGGGCTGTACGCCCATTGCTCCACAGCATGAGCCAATGGGCGTGCAGTCCATACCGCATTACACAGTCCAGAAATGTGAATGGATCCAGGAGGAGCGGGGCGTGGGGCTCAGTGGGTGGGTGGTGAGGGGGTACCGCTGGACCACCAGGGTTGGATTGGTATGTCATAATATATTACTGACGCCTGCAAGCGGCTGCAGCAGTCTACTGGACCACCAGGGATATGGGAGGGTAATTTTACTGTACTTATGCCACGATCGGGCTGTGAGCAGTCCACTGGACCACCGGGGATATGGGACTGTTCTTTACAACATATGCCCATGATCGGGTAGTGGGGCACTTTGCCACTTGTGCAGGGGGCGTCGGTCCCCAATGGCTGCAGCCTGGCAGGGTGCCAGGTGCAAGTCGCTGGGGATCGGTGCATCTGCATGCAAATGGGGCCATAATGACATGCAAATTGACCCATTTGTGCCTTGCATACATTATGGCCCCATTTGCATGTGCACTTTTGAATATTGCGGTAGTTGTGCCTATCGCACTGGCACTTGCGCTAGCGCAACCCCTTGCTCCACTCTGGCCACTGCACCATGCACATTGTGGGTGGCCAAGGAGCTCTATTCAATGATGCTGTGCCATGGCATAGCTCCATTGAATTTCACCCTGTCAACGCCCCTGTGCATCCAAGTTGCGCTGTGCCCAGGCTTGCGCCACAGCCTGGCACAGTCTGAATATCCTGCCCGATGTGTTTTCACACTTCTGGTGCAACATGACATCATGTCCAACATACTATAAATGCTACATGTCATGTTTATAAGGCAGTCTTAAAATGAAATCTTGAAAATTTTGGGTCAAAACATATTATAGGGCTGTGGTTGCGCCCCTATAGTTAGGGTTGCGTAGCATGTTTAATGGTAAACCTCAGATTTTGCACTTTAATAACTTCGCAACTGATCAATGGATTTGCAGAATATTTGGTATGCACTGTCCCATGGGGTAGATCTCTTGACATCGCGAGTTATGTTCTAGTCGGGTGTATAGATTCTGAGATCCGAATAGTGCAAAAACTTTAAAAGTTGCAATTTTTTGCTGTTTTTTCCTCATTGCCTTGCATCCAGATGGTGTGGAATTTTGGTGTGATTTTCTTCTTGGTAGAAACAGCTTGGGTAACAGAACTGCCATGCATTTGTTTGGTGCAAAACTGTTAATCAGTTGCAAAGTTATTCAATTTTTTTAATTCCCATTGATTTCAATGGGAAGATCACTTTCCAGGATAGAAGGAGAAAGTTCAACAAAGGATTTGGCCTCAGGAAAAAGGATTCTTTTTCATGAGTGGACAATCCTTTTTCACCAGAAAATATTCCTTTTTCATTAGCCACCTGCTTGTTTTTTTTTCCACAAACTAGAAAGTTTGGAAAATACATAAAACTGTTGTCATTTTAAAAATCAAACACCAGAACCTAGCTAAACAGGTGCCATTTAGCTAGATTCTGATGTTTGTTTTTCAAAACTAGGGCCAGAAATACTTTTTCTGAGCACCCAAAATGCAGGGTGCCCAGCTTAGCAAAAGGAGCCTTCTACCACATTCTCTGGGATTTTTTTTACTTCTGCAGCCGCAGCTGAACTTCTGCTGCCAGTTGCAGTGTGAGCTGTGAGCTGTCCCACCATTTCCCTGGTGTTTGGTGGCATACCCCCCCACACACTGTCCTCCCTGGTGTCTAGTGGCACTCCCCATCCTCCAATCACCATCCCAATTTTTTTAATGACCCCTGGTGTCTAGTGGCACCCCCCACCCTCTGATTGCCATTCCCATGATTTTGAAAATAATCCCTGGTGTCTTGTGGCATTCCCACCCTCCAATTCCTGTCCCCATAATTTTTGTTTAATTCCCTGGTGTCTAGTAGAACCCCCACCCCCAATCATTCCCATAATTTTAATATTATTCCCTAGTGTCTAGTGGCACACCACCCTCCAATTGCCTTCCCTGTAATTTGTGTTTAATTCCCCAGTGTCCAGTGGCACCCCCATCCCCTGATCGCCATCCCTGTAATTCTTGCTTGATTCCCTGGTGTCTATTGGCACATTCCACCCTCCAATCACCATCCCTGTAGTTCTTGTTTAATTCTCTGATGTCTAGTGGCACTCCCCATCCTCCGATCCAAGTAAAAGGCTGAAATAAAGAAAACAATTCCTTGATTTTTCTTTTTTTGTAAAACCTGTAAAATTTTAAAAAAAGGTCCCTCGCAAATCAGCCCCCCTACCCCACCTCCCAGTAAGCACCCACAACCCCACAACCCCCAGTATGCCCCACACACCCTCACTCACTTGAACAGGTCCCAGGTTCAAGATCCACCCTCCAATCAAAGACATGTCTTGCTGCTGGAACCAGCAACTGCAATATGAGGAACTAAGGTAAATGCAGTTCAATGTATTTCAAAGGGGGGGGTCAACTTTTATGCATAGGTTCAACGTTCTTTGAGATTTTGACCCCAGATTTTCAACAAGGCCTTTTGGGGACACCATCTCATGAACAATAGGACTGTCACACAACTCCTGCCTGAAAGGTGCAGTTCATGATTTTTTTCTTCCCTTATTCATTAGCTGGGGTCATATGAAGGCTATGTTGAAAATGTGGGGTCAAAATATGAAAAAATACCAAAGTTATGACTATTCAGTGCAATTTCGCTGCAGACTCACAACTTTGGAACTTGTAACTATTTTTACCCCAGATTTTAAATATAGCCTTCTTATTACCCCACCTTATGTATGTCATAGCTGTCATTTTTCAAATCCTGGACAAAATGTGTTTTCGCACCTGTGGCGCAGAATGGCATTGCAGTTGCTCAGAATTATATTTTGGTGAGGATTCAAACATTTTCTGTGCCAGGTATGTGAAGTGTGATAATAAGAATGCTATGCTGACAATTTGGTCACTGCTGTCCTATAAATGGAAGCACAGGGCCGGATGGTCCTGTGTTTCCACAGCTACAGTACATACATATACACATCTACGAAGGGATGGATTCTCATAAAGTCTACATTTCTGACCTTATATACTGATGGAATGGGGTGAGCATTAGGCTTGAGAAGCCCAATGCACACCCCACACCTACTCTCCTGCCTGGTTTGGGAGGTAGGGTGTTAGGGAAACCCTAATGCCTCATTTCCCAACTTTTGTCACTTTGACCCTAACTGGAGCATTAACAAAGTGTTTTGCAACACATATAAAGGATGGGGGAGTGTGTGATATGCAGGCAATAACTCACGATGAGGTGTGGGATTTGTCTTGATAAGAGTACCCCCAGATGTGTTAGAAGGCACAAAGCACTTGCGCCGAGTGCCTTATGCATCTGGGCGTGCTCTTATAAGGACACAACCCACAACTCTGAGTGTGTTATTGCGCTTATAAAATGGGTCCCCCCTCCAAAAATCCCCTAGTAAAAAAAAAAATTCTTTAAAAAAAGTATGCTGAAAAGTATAAAGTATACAAAACAGTGAAAATAGTCCCATCTGTACTGTAGACTTGCACACTGTATGGTATCATGGTGTGAGTAGAGGGCATTGGTGTATGTATCTTTTCTCCCAACTCTGTCTCTCCCTCAATACAGAAAGTTTTGTTTTTATTTATTTACTTTGCTTTTGTTCAGTCTTTGTCCTTAAGGTGCAACTACTAAACGATATATGTTATGGAGTGAGTACAGGGTGTTGGTGTCTGTCTCTTCTCTAACAACTCTTTTTCTCCCCCAATACAGAAAGATTTCTTTTTTTTTTTTAAGCTTTGAGTTAGGTTTTGCTGTGAAGTTGCAAACAGTGGTTTACTGTTGAGAGTGAGCATGTTCTTTCCAGCCTGCTGTACACATGGCTTTCCAGTTAGTGATGTTCAAATGGTAACATATGCAGTTTGGTGCCAGACAATTTTTTTATTTTACTGTGTGTGTCCTCTCATGGACGGGGAGGAGTGGCTGACAGGAGCGAGCAGGTTCCTGATGCTTCTTTACTGTTTCATGCCACTCACTCTAAATTACAATTTAAAAACTGGCACTATGGAGTCAATTTAACAAGGGGGGAGGAGGACCTGACACTGTACCGAATGAAGATTTCAGAAATTCCCAGGGTGAAAGGGATGACTGGAGAAACAGCAGATATGTGAAAGAAAAAGAAGAGGTAATTTTGTTGCCTGTAATTTTTGACATTCCCACATGTAAAGCCGACTGTGAGTAACCACCTGGACCACTGAATATCGACTTACGATTTTGTAGTCAGCTTTGGCTTTACAGATTGTGGGCAGCTTTTGATTCTGAGATGTAAAACTAGGGTATGCTCGAAGCTGGTACAGTGATAAGTAATGTTATGGGGCTTTTGCTGGGTTATGTAGTGCAGGTTGGCAAGTTATGGGCTGATGAGGACACAGCTACTGTAGTCCTTTAGCCAATCAGATTAGAGGAAATGTTTTGCCCATTTTATAAGAGAATTTAATGCACACCCGAGGTGTGGGATGCTACATAAATATTAAACCATCCCACACCGAGGGTGCACATTAAACTTCAATTTTACACACTTCCCCATCTTCTATTTTATATAATATCTGGTCAGCCATTTTTTTCCAGATCCACAATGGGAGCCCGACAAAAATTTTGTCGAACGCCCCATCAGCAACACCGGCAGGTCGACTGCATTCTGCAGTCGGCTGCCAGTTCGCACTTAATTCCTTGTTTACTTTGGGAGGCATCACCCCCGAACCCCCCACGCAGGGGGCTGCGCCCACCGCACCCCCTCACTTAAGGATTCTCAACTCCAGTCAGAGCTGATTGGGGGGTGCAGAACTCCCAATAGACGGCGCTGGGTTCCAGCGGGTCTCCCACAGTGGCATGGTGCTGTAGTCACTGTGGGGGACCTCGCTGGTGAAATGTCACTGTTGGGGGGTAACTGTTTTTTTCCAGCCAGAGTCCTGTGAGACACACACACACACACACACAGTCTCTCTGTCCCCTCCTTACTTTTTGCCATTACAATTGTGTTTTTATTTATTTATTTTAAGTTATGTTTGATATCAGGATCATGATCGCACTTACCAGATGCAGCTGTTCCCACTTGCAGTCCGCATCATGCGAAGGTGGCGAACTGCAAGGTCAACCAGATAAGGTTTTTTTTATTTAATGTAAAGGCAGGATCAGCCAGATAGATAACAAACAAGCATTTGTCAATACCGAACGTTCGCTTGCAGGTATTTGCAGTGGTGTTTGGCACGTATGGTGCTTTACCCTAATGCCCTGTGAGATTGCTGGTATTTGCACAATAAATTTTTAGCATGACCTTTTTGTTACCCCCATTGTGCGCTACATAGGCGGAAACACGTTTTGTGCAGGATGTGTGAAAAATGACAGCTGTACTGCTCATAAGGAAGTGTGGTAAAATGGCAATGTTGAAAATCTGGAATGGAAATATTGAAAATTCGCAAACCTAAGAGCGTGCGTGGGAACTGTGCAACGCACGCTCATAAAACAGTCATTGTTAGGAATTTTCCACCAAATTTTCAACATTGGCATTTCAAAATCTCCTCTAATGAACAGTGTCACTGTGATTTTCTTACTGTGTCCCATACATTGATTTCGCACACCAACTGCGCCATTGTGCACTACATCGGCAGAAACACGTTTTGGGCAGGATGTGAAAAATGACAGCTGTACTGCTCATAAGGAGGTGTGGTAAAATGGCAATGTTGAAAATCTGGAGTGAAAATATTGAAAATTCGCAAACTTACGAGCGTGCGTAGGAACTGCACAACGCACGCTCATAAAACAGTTATTTTTAGGAATTTGTTCACCACATTTTCAACATAGCCATTTTAAGATCTCTGCTCATGAATAGTGACACTGTGATTTTCTTAATGTGCCCCATACACTGAGTTCGCAGACAGCGACTGTGCCATTGTGCGCTACATGGGCGGAAACACGTTTTGGGCAAGATGTGAAAATGACAGCTGCACTGCTCATAAGGAGGTGTGGTAAAATGGCAATGTTGAAAATCTGGAGTGAAAATATTGAAAATTCGCAAACTTACAGCGTGCATAGGAACTGCGCAATGAACACTCGTAAAACAGTCATTTTTAGGAATTTTGTCACCAAATTTTCAACACAGCCATTTTAAGACCTCTGCTCATGAACAGTGTCACTGTGATTTTCTTAATGTGTCCCATACATTGAGTTCGCACACCGACTGCGCCATTGTGCGCTACATGGGCGGAAACACGTTTTGGGCAGGATGTGAAAAATGACAGCTGTACTGCTCATGAGGAGGTGTGGTAAAATGGCAATGTTGAAAATCTGGAGTGAAAATATTGAAAATTCGCAAACTTACGAGTGTGCGTAGGAACTGCGCAACACACACTCGTAAAACAGTCATTTTTAGGAATTTTTTCACCAAATTTTCAATACAGCCATTTTAAGACCTCTGCTCATGATCAGTGTCACTGTGATTTTCTTAATGTGTCTCATACATTGATTTCGCACACCGACTGTGCCATTGGGCGCTACATGGGTGGAAACACGTTTTGGGCAGGATGTGAAAAATGACAGCTGTACTGCTCATAAGGAGGTGTGGTAAAATGGCAACGTTAAAAATCTGGAGTGAAAATATTGAAAATTCGTGAACTTATGAGCCTGCGTAGGAACTGCGCAATGCAAGCTCGTAAAACAAGTCATTTTTGGGAATTTTTGCACCAAATTTTCAACATGGGGTTTTTGGGACCGCTTCTCATGAATGATGTCACTGTCGTGGTGTTATTTGGGCCAAAAGGGTGGTTTCATGCAGTGACTGCGAAATCACCCTTCGGGCCCGAATAATGCCATGACAGTGACATCATTCATGAGAAGGGGTCCCAAAAACCTCATGTTGAAAATTTGGTGCAAAAATTCCAAAAAATGCCTGAGATATGCAATAAAGTTGAAAACCCCCTATCGAGCCCATTATACAGCTTACCGGCATTTCCTCAGTTCGCGGTCGGCTTTGAAGAATGCAGACGTGTTCCTGGTCCACCGAAGATCATCGTGCCGAGCTCTGGAGGTATGTATGGGTGAGGGGGGGTGTGGGGAGGCTGTGTGCACAGTGGGTGGGTGCGGGTTGTGGGAGGGGGGACTGGGAGAAGTGCCATGGGACTGTTTTTGCTTTACAAGTGAAAAACAAAAAAAAAGACTACGTGGGATGTTTGCCACGCTGGGGTGGCTCCCAGCATGACAGAAGGATGGCTGGGGGGCAAGGAGCCAAGGAGATTGGGCACCCGTGGCAGCAGACCATGCGGGACGCTTGCCACGTTGGGGTGGGCTCCCAGCATGACAGAAGGATGGCTGGGGGCCAAGAGCCAACGAGGATTGGGCACCCCGCCGCAGATGACCACGGGACGTTACCACGCTGGGATGGGCTCCAGCGTGGCACCAAAGCTTTTGGGGGGGGCGTGAGGTCTACCAGTGCTGTGTATGACAGCGGTGGTTTTCTTTGAAGCGAAGACCACCGCTGTCATACACAGCTCCCACACCCATTGGTGCAGGACCGCCATGCCTGCTCAACTGAAGAGTGGATTGAAAGTGAGAGGCACACCTCCAAAGTGTGCTACTCTCCCAAAATGTTCCTTGTGCATGCGCTCAAGCGAACGTAAAAATGGTTTTGTGAAGGTGAGCAGTGTTGTCGTGGTCCTTGTTAACAGAGATTTGGAGACTCCAGATTTGAGGAAGTGTTCTGCCTACTCAAATACAGGATGAGATCGAATGAGGGAGCGCTTGAGTCTGAAAGATGGAGCACGTGTTCGCCATAATAACCCACAGGTTATTACACCAAATGTCAACTCAGTCAGCCTTAGAAGGAAATTTCTTATTTGTTAAGAAACTTTGTGTTTAGTACCAGTCTTGACCCCAGCGGGTATGCTTCGTGATCCTGTGTTGGTGAGCTGAGCTCAGGAGTGAGCTTAGTCACCCACTTCGATGGGGTGGGTGCGGGGGGTGCCACTGTCATGCAACACAAACACCAAGCCAGAGAGTGCAAGCTGCATGGTTGTCCACATTGGCCCTGGTACTATATATTGAAGACAGCTGTCCTCATTCACTCTTCACATGTTCACTTTTTGTTCTTTCAGATCTCTTTGCCTCTTTAGATCTGCAAGAACAAAGAGTGAATGTGTGAAGAGTGAAAGTGTAAAGAGTGAATAAAGACAGTTTTCTTCATTTTATGGTACCCTGGCTCATGTGGACAACCCTGCAGCTTGCATTCCCTGGCTGGGGAGGTGCGAATGTGCCAAGCCCTGCACTGCTGCAGGCTGACAGACTCTTCCCATGGTGCAGGACCCAAAGGGCCCTCCGTATCTTCTGCACCAGTTCAAGCAGATCCCAAAGGAACCTGCGTGAATGTGGATATGATTCCACTATCTCAAAAAGAAAGGAAATTCTTTACAAAACAGTTATGGTAACTTAATGCTACAAAATAAGGAAATGTGGTTTTAGGGTTCCAACCTAACTCCATCCCCCACCCGTAAGCAGCAAAAGGAAAAAACATTAGGGTTTAGGTCTCCAGAATCTCGGCAAATTGGTGGTGGGGTCTTCCTTGTGATTCTCAACCCTAATGCCCACCCCATTTCCTGAGCAATCAACGTCACACTGCATGAAGAAAGCTACAACAGATTGTGTTGGCAACATGTGGTATGACCTACTCCTCTACCTTTGAAGAGTGTATCACTATGAGAGACTGGCTTGGAGCTGTACCTGTGCTTCAGACTGGAGGCTATGGGCTGGGGGGGGAGGGGGGAGCATCAGGGGTCGCAACCCCAAGGAAGACCCCACCACTGATTCACCAAGACTCCATAGACCCAAAACTCATGTTTTTTTTCCTTTTGCTGCTTGGGGTGGTGAAGGTAGGGAGTTAGGGTTAGAAACACTAATGCCATATTTCCCTACTTTTGTGGTGTTAAGTTACCCTAATTGGTGCATTAACCAAGGTTTTGCAAAGAATATAGTATATGATTAGCCATTGTTCTGTCTAAAATCAGCCTACTCAAAATCCCTGTTGTGCACATTCTAAGCTGTTGTATGCATTCCAAAGTTTTGTTGTATGCATTCTGAACAGTTGTTCAGCACCATTAAAAGGTCATAAGATTTTAAATTCCTTCCTCATTCATCCCACACCCAGCTGCTTACTAACCACCTAGTGCCCAGAGTGGCAACTTTTAGCTTGTAAAACTCTGTAAATTTAATTTCAATCACAGAACAGAGCAAAGAAATGGCAAGTTTTTTTTTTCTTTGTTTTTACTTGGGGGAGAGATTTTGTGAGTTCTTTGTAAACAAGTATGTGTCAATGCCAAACATGTTTGGTTGCATGCTGTTAGAAGTTAGAACAGCAGCAACATCTCATTTTCAATGGAGTCCTGCTTTTATACATTTATACAGTATACAGTATTTACCCAGGATAGCACAATTAAGATGCAATATCTTGCTTTTAATGGGTTCCTGCTTATTTTCCATAAATCTGTTTCTCATTCTGGTCTTGTTTGGCAGCATCCCCCCAGCCCCATCACTGACTTTTTCCTCAGACTTACAGGTTATTCACCACTTACTCAAGATGACAAGGTGGTCGGTGGCCAGCCAGATTGGTTGTGCAAGAGCCTGAAGGGGGTGCCAGCTTGTAAGGGCAGAATTTTCCTCTGCTACCTGATGTGCTCTCCTCGTGTGGTAGCATGCAATGAGGCAGTCAGCATACATGGGGTGACACACACGCGTGACAAGCATCCAGTGGTATCTTCTCCTGTCCAGTTGCTCCTGACTGTGCTGCTGACCAGTCTCTACCAGTTGGTAGACACGAAGTGGGAACAGCATTCCCCCCCCCCAGGAAGGAGAGCAGTTCCTGGGATGCTCAATCCTTCCTCTCCCAATCAGCCACAGACAGCCCGCTCTCATTTCTAAATGCGTATTGCAGGCACAGCAAGCATTAGCACTACCGCTACACTACTGGGCTGGCTTGGGTTCCTCAATTTATCTATTTTTAAATTGTATTTTCCTGGGATAGGCCAACTGAGATGCAGTGTCTCATTTTCAATGGTGTCCTGCTTGTACCCAGTTTTACAATGTATTTACCAAGGACAGGTCAGCAGTGGGCTCAATTTTCAAACAGCCCTTAGATCACCACAATTTGTGGTGATCTAGGGCTGTGGTGAACTCCAGGTGCATCAGAGACCCAGAGCTCAGTTCTGCAAAAACAGGGTTCCCCACGCCAAAACCCCAGGAGTTGCAACACCCACAGGCTAGTGACAAACAATTGTTGCACCTGCGAGAACTGCCAAAGGGATCCAGCTGCCCCCACCCAGCACAACACTAGAGGGTCTGGGATGGTTGGGGGCTTAAATATGTTTGCCTGGAGGGGTCTGGGGCAGAAGGTGCATGGGGTGCCATACGGGTTGTTGGAGAGACAGTGGACATGTGAGGGGGGTGATGTGGCATGTGACGGGACTGCCATTATATAACTATTAAGCTACTAGATGGTACTGCAGGAGATCCAGGGACAAACAGTACCTGAGGCTGGGGCTGCTGGCAGGGCTGTGCCCACCTGGGCCATGGCACTCTTTGTCTCTGGAAACCCCTAGTGGTATCATGGCATTAGCTTAATAATTAAATAAATGCCACCCCTGCTGGGTGCCACATCACCCCCTCACATGCCCACCATCTCTCCAACACCCCTATGGCACCCCATGCCCCTTCTGGCCCTGGACCCCAGTTTCAGAGCCCGCCCAATTTCCCACATTGATGCATGGCACTTAGACCACTTCATGGGTGGTCTAAATTGAGCCTGTTGCTGTGCCCACAATGGGGAGAACAGAATACAAAAAAAGGGGATGGTGTAGCCCAGCCATGGTAGAAGCCCCCTTGTGACCCGGCACACAGGCACTTTTGCCGCAAGGGTGGGGCAAGAGGGCTTTGACATACAGCATCCCAATATCACTGCAACTGGCGTTTGAGAATTGGGATGCTGCAAATCATGATGCAAGGTTCCACTGTGTCATTCCAGCTTAGCACAGGCACCTTGCACCATAGTTTTGCTTTTGAAAATTGGGCCCAGTATCTTATTTTCTGTGGGCTCCGACATTTTGACTCCAAATTTCCAACAGTTTTTTTATGACCTCACATTACAATCAAGACAGGTGGGATCTTTTAAATGCCTTCTGAAAGATGATTTGCAGAACACTACAAAAAAAGTTTCACAGGGGATTTTGAAAAATAACACTAGTCATGTTCATGAGGTGGAGTAACACAAGGGATACTGTATGCTAAGAATCTGGGGCCAAAATATGCAACAATAAAGTTGTGAATCAACACTGGAAAAAATGTGTTTCTTCATTACTTCTTTGTTTTCAGCATAGTCTTTTTATGACCCCACCTTATAATCAAGACTGGTGGAATTTTTTAAATCCCATTCAAAAGGTGATTTTACTGTGATAACATGTTTTGGAGGGGATTTATAAAATGATACTGGTCATGTTCATCAGCCGGGTAACAAAAGGGCTATGCTGTAGATTTGGGGCAAAAATCTGCAAAAATCATGAAGTTATGACTAAATGTTGAAAAAGTCAACCTTTTCTCATAACTTTATTGCTTTTTGGCATTTTGATTTTTGGCATTTTGATCCAAAATTTTCAACATTGTCTTTCTATGGCCCCACCTTTTGATGAAGACAGGTGGAGTTTTTTAAATCCCACCCAAAAGGACATTTCATTGAATGACTGCAAAAACATATAGTATTTTAGGGGGATTTCAAAAATGACACCTGTGATGTTCATAAGATGGGGTAACTAGAGGGCTATGTTGAAAATCTGGGGCCAAAATCTACAAAGATCACAAAGTCATGAGTAAACATAAAAACCTAGAACGTGACAGCAGAAAAAGACTGAAGGTCCACTGAGTCTGCCCAAAGTTTCTCGAGACCTAGCATAAATCCTGGGATCTACCTCCTCACCTCCAGCTCTTCCTTCTCTACCCCTACTCTTGGAGCACAGCTCATTTTTTGTGCCTTCACTCGGTCCCATCCATGTTTGAAACCTTGTGGGACCAAAAAAGGCTATGTTGAATATTTGGTGTAAAAATGTTAAAACATTACAAATGTATGAGTGAAAGTTCAGGACACATTAAAAAGCCATTAACCAAACTTACCTTGTTTTCCTGAGTTACCGGTCAGTGTTAGAAGCAGCAGGATGTGGTGGTCATCTTCAGAGAACCAGATAGGTAGGTAAGTAAGGGGTGTTGGAGGGGTGTGGGGTGGTGGGTGCTGAAAGGGAAGTTTAGATGGTGAGGTTATGGGCAGAGGATCAAGGAGCAGCAGACAGATGAGAGGTAGTCTGACAATGAGGGACTGTTTGTTCTTTTTAGGTACTTGGCTGTTAGCACTGGGGGTGGGCACCCTAGTATCGCATCATGGTTTGGGGGATTTTCTGCCACTTGGGGTGGGCATCCCAGTACCAGACTGTGCAGGGGGGAGACAAACATAGTTTTGGGCAGTAGGGGGATACCAGCAGTGGGGTTGGGCATTCGCTGTTCCAGTGTGATTTAAACAGTAGCTCAAGCAGGAGGGGAGTTAACAGCTGGTGTTACTTAAATAGTAGGTCAGGCGGAAGGAGCAATACCAGCTGTGGGTTGAATGAACACCCACTGACAGAAATGTTATAAGTTGGACTGGGCAGGCGAGTGAAAAACCGGCAGTGAAACGAGCAATGAAAGGTAGGTTTGATGCGGATCATGCCGAGTTGGTATGTTTATGGGTGTAAACTTCTCACAATAAGAAGGACTTACTTCTTTCATGTGTTAGAAGTTTCCATCCATTAGTATGCTGACTAGCATCAGCAGCAGCCTGCCTGTAATAGGCTGTTCAGGTTCACCCACGCTGGTTCACCTGGAAAAAGTGACCATCAGTAGGGACCAAGTACAATGCCACCACCCAGCATTGTGCCGGACCTTTGTGTCGCCAGACCCCAAAAGGGCGCAATGCATAGGGACAAGTAAATGGCATTTGTGGGGGTCTGCGTCCCACACCCCCCAAACGTAACTATAATAACCTCCACATCTGAGGTGTTTGAAGAGGTGGGGCAACACCCTTGCAGTATTCTAAATGCAGAGTGCTGCAACATCCAGTTTGCCCCTGTGATAGGTGAACTGGTTCTGTCGCCCACACTACGGTGCCCAATGATGGTGCCCTAACAATGGTATATGGGCTGCTCACAGTCCAGCCTCTGCAGTGCTCAGCTGTACTGACCCCAACACGGCCACAACTGCAAAAGCTGTACAGTGCTAGCATGCTGCCAATATGTTTGCAGAGCATGTGCAAACAGACATAAAATAAATATATATTATATAAAACAAAATATGGGCAATCATGCACATCTCAGCATGTATTTCCATCTTGTGGGTAAGATGACAGCATGGACCTCTCGAGAGTCGATCTCAAGGTTCATGTGCCCTCATCTCAGCCCTTCGATGGAAACACATCCTTGTTGTGTATGGCTGACCTTACATTATTCTCTATATCAGGGTGCATTGACCACTACTACTTTATATGTTTGTATGTACATTTTGGAGTTATGTTAATGTCCTGTTAATCATCCCATGTAGGTAAAGCCAGGTGCCACGTGTCCACGTAGGGTGATTAACAGGACATTATCATAACCCCTGGAGTACCTTATGGCTATTATTATAATTTCATACACACATTCTTAATCATTAACATGTTTTTGGATACATATTCTCCAGTTTTAGATGTTTTTAACATAAAATAGTCCTTCAGCCTTAAAATATTCTTTTTATTTGGATCTATGTATACATTAGTTGGTTGACAAGTGAAAGGTTACGAATTAGCTTCAGAATAATGAATCATGCCAGCCCATTAGGTACCAAAATATACTCACAGAAGAAGCTTGGCTACCCAGTCCAGACAGCAAAACTGAACACTACAGTTGTATTACAGGATAAAAACTTTTATTGATAAAGATTGCAGTAAGCTAGTGACACTGATTCATACATAGGCAAACGTTTTCACACCTCACACATTTTGTCAAGACTAACATCACCATCAAATCACTTGTATTCTATAGGTGCCCATTAACGAGACTTGTGCCTGAAATGCATTATTATTGTCATATTAATTGTACAGTGCATAGAAATTGATAATAACAAAAAACACCAGTATAACAAAAAATCACCCTGATTCATCAATACATGAATAAGTGCATATATAGAGCACAACAATGACACAATAAAAATGTGATAACACCACATAAATTAATTATTTAAAGACTGATATCACATATCAATTAAATGTTCAAAACACTATAGTGTATAATAGTGTATCATTCTATATAGAAATCCATTCTTTTCAAAATGCTGTTGTACCACATTTCAAAGATCATGGAACGTGATTGTAACCTTCTGTAGTAGAACAGCATTCAAGGACCTCTAAAGACTGCACAAGTCAGTTTCACTTTGAAAGAGAAAAAAACAATGCACACATTTCACATAATACTATACACTATATAAAAATACAGGATGAGCAAACGTTATGCATAACCAGTGTGTTCTGCCACCTCAGGGTTCTGATTCCCAAGAACCTTGCAAGCTTTGCTCTCAAGGTCAGAGGGAATCAGAACCCCTCTGTGGCAGAACACACTTGTGCATAGTTGCCTATCCAGTATGCTCTATGTTGTTCCAAATCTCATGAGATAATGATTTGTGATCCAGAATGAGAAGATGGTAAAAGGAAAGGGTGGAGGAGGGGGGCAAGAAACAGAACTAACAAGGGAACATTGAAGTTGACAAAGGACCTCTGGTAGTCCTTGGTGGGAATTCCATAAAATAAGAAACAAAATAAACTTAAATAAAGTCTCATCACCCAAGTGGTTAAATCCTGTAGCAAGCATTGGGAAAAGGAACAACATAGAGGCCAAGGAGATGGTGGCAAGGAGGATATCACTGCTGTCAATCTAGTAGAAAGGATAAGATCACTTTTCTGGGATGACATATGTTTCAAAAATGCTTATAGCTGACCACTAAGTAGTGGCCACTCTCTTGGACCCTCAGTTCAACAACACATTTGAGACATTCTTTGATGCATAAGAATGCAATAAAGATAAGCAGTCCCATGAAGCCTGGCTTATCCATCTGGTCACTGATTTCTGTCTCCAAGTCAACCTGTTACTATTGCTGTTGCTGAACCCCCGCCTTCCCAGAAAGACAGTCATTGATGACAAACTGCTCTGAGAACAACTGCCTGACTATAGCTTGATGAAAAAGCATGGCAAGTTGTCTTCTGACACAGTGTTGTCTAAAATGTATTTATTTATTTATTAGATTTTGGTGACCGGGTGGGCCCACTGGGCTCCGAAGGTCCCTTTTTCAGGGGCAACCCGGGATAACAATACTAGTAATATACAGAAAGAGCAAAACAAAAAGAGAACATTTGTATACATTGTTTGTTACAACATGTGGAAGTTCAAGGACAAATGCCAGTAAACAAAATGGTGGAGGATTTTCTGGATGAGAATGAGCCATTAGCAGGAGACAAGCCTCTATTGTACTGGTACCAAAAAAAGTCTATTTGGTCCTCTTTGACACAGGTAGCTGTTGAACACCTCAGTTGCCCACCTGCAAGTACATACTGAGAGGAAACTATCAGTGCTGCAGGCAATATTGTCACCAACAGGAGACTATACCCTTCGTCCCAAAATGTTGAGATGCTCACTTTTTTAAAAATTTACCTGCATCTTTTTTCTAAAGTCCTTGTTGTCAAGGTTTATGGATGATGAATCTCTTCCACTTCCAGCTAGGCTAAAAACAGGATGATGAGGTGGTTGGGGAGAGCTTCTGTGTCCATTAGTTTTTTTGGAACTAGTAGCTTACACACACACCATAGGATGCTGCACTGTTGTCTTCTTCAGATTAATCTTTTGTGAATTTTTGCCAGGTCTACACAGGCTGAATAAATAAGTTTTAAGGCAATGTTGCCCATGAAACCTGCGTGTACAACACTTATCCATGGCATAATGGGAAGCTTTGTCCATGTGTGGCACTGTCCCAATAGGCACACCATTTTTGGAACCAGTAGCCCACACTGCGGAATTCTGCACTGTTGTCTTTACTCTTCTTCAGACTAATGTTTTGTGAAATTTTCCAGGTCAACAGAGGCTGAATACATAATTTTTGGGTCATAATGGAGAGCCTTGTCCATGTGTGGCGCTGTCCCAATGAGCACACAATTTCTGGAACCACTAGCCCACACTGTGAGATTCTGCACAGTTGTCTTCACTGAGTCTTCCTCAGATTTATTCTACATGAATTTTTGGCAAGGAAGCTGCTGCTGCTACTGCTGCTGCCGCTGATGATGATGATGATGGGCAGGGGAAGGAAAACTTTGGGAGACCAGGTGGAGAGGAAGAGGGAGA
Source organism: Neoceratodus forsteri (assembly GCA_016271365.2). Classification (NCBI taxonomy): domain Eukaryota; kingdom Metazoa; phylum Chordata; order Ceratodontiformes; family Ceratodontidae; genus Neoceratodus; species Neoceratodus forsteri. The sequence goes on from CM057458.1 coordinate 946,329,038, forward strand.
AAGTAATTCAAGTGGTAGCTGATGCACACCTCCAACATCTTCCTTTCCACAGTTCTTTAGCCCATTGACTCCCTAAATTGTTAGATGCTGCTCTTGTGTCTTTACTCAGTCTTCAGGTTAATGTTTTGTGAATGTTTGCCAGGTCTGCACCAGCCAAATAAATAACTTTTGGGCAACGTTCCCCACGAAACTAGTTTGTACAACACATTCAAATATCAATTGCATTATAGGAAGCCTTGTCCATGTGTGGCACTATCCCAATGGACACACAGTTTTTGGAACCAGTAGCCTACACTTTGGGATTTTGTACTGATACTTTGTGGACATACATAGGCCTTACAAACCATTTTATTTTGACCAGTTTTATCCGCATATTCTTGTTAACTACTAGCATTGTCCATGTTTGGCACTGACGGAACTGACACAATTTATGGAACCAGTAGCCCTCAATGTAAGCCACTGCATCATCCTGCTGTTTTGGGTGCTTGATTGGCCCAATGCATTATGTTGTTTCATGTTATCCCATTTTCTAATCCTTTTTAATGGTCAAACAAGTGCAAACTAGTCCACCAGTAAGAGAACTTTGGTAGACTTTACCTGGTTTGACAGTCAAAGTTCACATCGTCAGACTTTGGGAGGTTCACACAGCTGTAATTTCTAAACATTCCAGGTGCTCTTATAACCATAAGAGGGTGTCTAATGCACATAGTTCTAAAATCTAAACTTCAGTAGTTATATGTTCAGTTGGTACAGTCCATTTCCACTCACTGGGGTTTATATGACTTTCCATAACTCTGAATTCAAGTTCCATTTTTTAAAAACAGCAACCTTCAACATAATGTATACTGTAATATATATTTATATGCACAGTTACTACATCTTTTATGGTAGTAAGAGTTTCCTCTCAAGCCAGCCTGATGGCACTGAGGGTTGAGGTGCTGGACCTCCACACCATGTATCATGCCGGTGACCCGTGTTCAGGAGCGAGCTCGGGTTGCCGAGGGTCGGCAAGGGAGGGGGAGATCGAGCATCCGGAGGACAGATCTCCTCTCCTAGGGAGGGTGGGCTCATAATCCCACCACAGCAGTGACTCCCAGTGGAGACTGGGAGCACTGAGGCTGGGATTGTGCACACATGGGGAGGAGGCTACGGTGGATGCGCCTCCAAAGTGGTCACATCATGAGCGAGTACAAGGGAAAAACCCCTGCTCCTGAGCAGACAACAGCATGTCAGCCCCATGCCCACTACTGGATCCCAACCACCCAGGTCACAATATCCTCCGGACTGCACCTGACCACCGGATCAGATTTGAAGGAGTACCCAAGGTAGGAGAGGGTGGCCCTGACCTGGGGGATACAAGCCAGGGAGACTTAAGGAGGTTCAGGGTACTAGGTCAGGGTTCTGGGGGGACCTGTAGGTGTGGGGGTTCTCAAACAGGGCAAGATCAGCTAGAGATGCCTGAGGGATGCCTCAGGACCGGTGTCCAGAGGGAAACAAATGTGAAAAAAAGAGTTTCTTCTCAAGTCCTTTGTGTACTAGAACTGCTCAGCTTCACTTCACAGTTCTGTCCCCAAAGAACTTGAGAATGCAGTCTTAAAACCATAAAAGATACAGTAACTGTACATACAATATAAAGATATTAATGCATTCTCGAGTTCTTTGGGTGGGATAACGGCAAAGCGAAGCTGAGCAGTTCTGGCACACGAGGACTTAAGAAAAAACCCTTATAACCTTAAGAGACACAGGAACTGTACATATAAAGACAATTATAAAGACTTTTGTTTAAATTCTTTTTTTTTTTTATTTAAGTCCTGAATGTTTTACTTTTTAGACTATTAGAGAATCCCCTGTTCAGGAAATGGACTATGCCAAATGAGCTTAGAACTTCAGAACTTTTATAACTGTTCACATGAGACACCTTCTTATGGTTACACCAGTACCTGGAATATTTTGAAATAAACAATGGCTAAAAAAATCTCATGATTTATAATCATTATAAATTACTAGCATGTTTTCATCCAGTCATCACCAAGAGCTACCATACCTCTTATCCATGTAGAGTGAACTGTTGTGCGGGAGGTTTTGGAAGGAGATCTCCACTTCAATGCCATAGGGAGGACAGCATAATAAAATTTTAAAAAAAGGGTAAACTTGTTATAAATTACTCAAACTAAACTTAAGTATAATAAGCTAATCCGGCCTCTGAGGGATGTCTGTTATGGAATAAGAGACTTCTCTTCTGAGGTTTGGGCAGACAGAACCACTCAGCTTCACTTTGCAGTCCTCTCTCCTAAACCTCAGGTTCAGAGTCTCTTATTTCATAAGAGACACCCCTCAGAGACCCTATTAACTTATATAATTAACACCAGCTGCCAGGTAATTACAGCTACATGATTGAGCATACTAAAATAGCAGGACAAGAAACAACTGGCTAGAAAGCATGTGAACTAATTTTAAACAAGCATTGGTCAGTGTCAATGAGGTTTGCTTGCATGTTGTTATAGTACAAATGGGTTGTGAATATGATGCTGCTTCACCCTTTTGTGTGCTGAAATGTTAAAATAATTTGTTTTAATTGTGCAACCCATGTCCCCATTGGGGTTACTGCAGTCATATGTAGTGGAATGGGTTTTGGTTTTTTAGTCAGTCTGAGCAGCAAATGGTCAACTTTCAGGTCTCCCTGAAACTCCTGTCAGTCATCTGGACAAAGGTTCCAAGTGGGAGGGGCCTTGCAGCATTATAAGCCACAATAAAATGTTATGATGGGTGTCAGCTGCTCACTCAGAGCTTTCAATCAGTCTGACTGATGAGAGCCTCAGGAGAGGTATCAACTGTCTCCTGTCCTATTTCAGTCCCTAGTTCAGTCCCGGAGTAGCTGAGCAACGAGTCATAGCAGTTGCCTTCTCTGTGGCATAAGCTGGTGTGGGGTGACAGACTTTAATGACATCTGGTCAGGGGAACCGTGAGTAAAATGTGGGACGATTCTCTAAACTGTGAGAGACTTTTCTTTGTGATGCTGCCCAGTACTGGCTCCCGTATGATTGCCCCAGTGAGAGTGTCTGTCTGGGTTTTGAAGGGACTAAACACCAGTTTGTAGGACAAGATGTTGGAAATATAGCAGTCCAAGTGATGCTTCCTTGGCACAGTTTCTGTAGGGAACAGAGTGGATTACCAAGACTGGAAAATGGGATGCTACCTCTCTGACCAGAAGATGGGGAATGACTCTCATACTGCATAGAAATATAGACAATGATGGCAGTAAAAGAAGAAAGGTCCATCCAGTCTTCCCAAGCTCCTATAATCCCTGGAACCTACTGTTCCTCCAGGGTGCTAACCCTCCCCGTCCTCTATTCTCCTTCTTGGTCTTGTCTCCCCCAGTAACCAGTATTCCCTTCATTATGTCACAACCCTGCTTGAAATCCTGACTGTTTTTGCACCCACCACTTCAGTCAATAGAGTGTTCCAAGGTTCCACCATCTTTTCTGTGAAGTAGTACTTTCTTACATCTCTACTGAACCTACCTCCTGTTAATTTCCATTTGTGTCTCCATGTCCATTAATTGGTATTCAAGCTAAATAGTTCCCCATGGTTCACTTTGTTAATTCCTTTAAGGAAATTGAAGGTCTCTATCATATCTCCCCTCTCCCTTATGGTCTCCAGTGAGTACATATTTAGTGCCTTGAGGTGCTCCTCTTAGGATCTGCCCTGCCGGCCCTGAATCATTTTTTTTGCTCTGCGCTGCACTGTCTCCAACCTAGCCTTATCCTTTCTGAGGTGAGGACTCCAGAACTGGGCACAGTACTCTAGGTGAGGCCTCACCAGGGATCTATACAGGGGAAGTATTACCTCCTTTCTTCTGCTATTGATACCATTCCCTATCCCAGCATCTTGTTAGCCTTGCTATAGGCCTTGTTGCACTGACTTGATTGCTTTAGTGAGTTGCTAATGATAACTCCCAGTTCCCTTTCCTCAGCAAACTACAAAGTGTTTGACATAACATAGCAAAGGCTTTTTTCAAGTAAATGACATATTTTGTCCCTACACAGTTCTGTCTTTGAGGAGAAAAGTAAAGTATGTTTTCAAGCAAAGGACATAATCGGTCTGTAAGGTGTTCTGCTTTTGAGGAAAAATGTGCTTTTGTTGACATTCTCTGTCCTAGCTCAGATCCCAGAAAAGGGGTGGACAATGAGACTTTTGTCCGATCCTTAATTCAGGGATCATTGGACTTTGTGTACAGCACTCTGGACATTGTATCCTTTGTACCTTCTATTCCTGCAGCTCCCAGTAAGGCAAAGCATTTGGCTGGTTAACATCTTCCTTCTATCAGAATAAAACCTACTACTTGACACTAGAAAAAGGAGTGGACATTTGTTTGTGCTTGTGTTTTACTGACGACCCATTATGATTGCTCAGATCTCCAGTGCCATGCCCTACCTCAGTTACTGGGTTAAAATGTAAATATTTTGTGTAAGCTTCCCACCCCCCCACCCCAAGAGCCTAGCAAGGAGAGGAGTGGCTTACACATTTTTTCACTTTTCTGAGCATGTCCCCATGCTTTGATGTTGGGGCCCACCTTCTTGGGCAAAATGTTCTTAGTGGTAGTGGATGTGCATAGTGATTCATCGGAAGTAGTTCCTGTTCTGGCTGCTACTGCAACAGTTACAACAGAGAAGCAAAAATTCATCTTTGCAACTCATGACCTGCATAATGTTTTTGTATCAGATAAGGCCAAAGTTTTCACTTGTGAAAATGTCACTTTGTGAAATTAATAACATTAAGCACATATGAATGTTACTGATTCTATCACCCTACTTCAAATGGACTAGCTGAATGAGTGTGACAGAGTTGAATAGGACCCTGTCCCAGTTGTTATGGAGAGTTTGAATGCAGGGATCTGCTCTGTTCTTTCCTTTTCTGTCTCTTGTCTGTCTGGTTGCACAACCAAATTTTCCTGTGAGACCTAGGATTTGATCACCTCAACAGTCTCACAATTCTTTGCCTCTCACTGTCTCTCTACCCTCACTTGCTGTTCTATCTTTTCCTCTCTTGCATATCTGCTGGTATAAAAAATATATGCAAATCATTATGTGGAAATGTAACTGATATTGGATCCCTTTGTATAGAAATTATATAGTGTTACTGTTGAAATGTATATAATTATAGTTTGAGATGATTGCAAAACTATTTGGAAATCAAGGGGTTAACCTGAAATGCAATTTCTAAGCCTTTTGCAGAAGCTGTGGTGAAGGGGGCCTTAGTTCTGGGACATTGTGTTCTAGCTGCACATGCCTGATATTTACAAGAACATTTTAGACAAAAACAGGATGCTTGTTAAGAAGGGGAGTTGCAAGGACTTATAAAAATAAAGTTGCAATTTCTTGCAAGAGACACACACACACAGACTGAAGGAAAACTCAGATGGATCTTCTCTATTTATTCTGCCTTTGTAAATAGTTATTCTGAATAATTTTATTTTTTTATTTTATTGTTATTCATAATAAAACTCTTGCTGTGAATTTTACAACTGCTCCTGGTTTTTTCCTATGCTTCCTGACCTGTGTCTCAATGACAATGAGCAGTACAAATATTTAAGAATGGAATGAGGTAGATAAATAGAGAAACCATGGAGTTAAAACTTGTCAGATTCTTGTTGAAACTAACTGGGTCAATATGTCGTATACAGAACTGCACATGGAATGCCATGTGGAACATATAGCACATTGTACTAGCTTGACAGGGTACAAAACCCAGGAAGACACATATGTTGCATGTGGTTTTGTACCCTGTCATGCGTGGGTGGGGAGGAGGAGTGATGCGTAGGTCAAGACCTCTGTTGGAGAGTTGGTCCACCGAGCTATCACCTTGGCTCAGTGGGATGAGCTGTGTCTGTGGACCAGGGCTTGAATCCCGGTCCCAGACTTTTGCGAAATCACATTGTGCATTTTTTTTCTTCCCCAGCAGTGTATCTCCCCATCCTCATGTTGCCCCACCCCCGGGTTGATTACATTAATGGAGGGTTCAGAGGCACAGCCCCAGTAATGGGGTTGTGGGGGCAGAGCCCCCTGCAGAAAACAAAGAAGCCACTAGCTTCTTTAGACGAAATGTGTTTCAGCAATATGTCTGAGCAGCAGCAATGTATCCACTGGAATAACAGCGCAGTACAATGCTATACTGTTATGTCATACGACATTAAGACCCCGTGCCTTGTTGAAATACCAAAGCACTCCACAGGCCACCACAGGCTTAACACCTGCACAACTGCTAATGGTGAGAACACTGAAGTCAAGAATGTGCTCAGTTTATCATGGGACATGGGATATGAGGAAATATCAGCAAAAGCAACAGGAACAATACGATAATGAGCACACCAGCGGTTGCACCTTCCAGGTGGGTGATATAGTGCATGAAAAACATTTCAGAGCTCAGTCGTCACCAACTTGGCTAAAAGGAACTTATGTAGAGGCTCTGGGTGCAGTCTCATTTAAATTCAAACCAGAAGTAACTTAGTAAAGCAATATCAGTACCACATTTTTAGTCATTGTGAAAGTGAAAGGAGGGATGATGTCAGAGACTGTTCAGATAAGTGGATGCCAGGCGACATGCCTGCCAGACCAGTGTCAAGGCAGGCAACGCAGAGCGATATTCCAAGAAATGCTGGCACATCAGAGGTTTCAAAAGTGGAAGTCATACTAGAAGAGAATTCATATGGCGAACACTCTGCAATAGTGAGCTCTTCCCTAGATGCAGCCAAAAGGTTAGCCACGCCAGGAGTACTGCCAGCACTGAGGCGCTTATACAGAGTGAGATAACCCCACAGAGACTAGACCTCTAATCCAGAAAGGACTTATCTACAGTGTGAGTGTGGACACATTTAAAAGGCAAAATAATACTCTGTGCACCCACAATCTTTAAGGATCTCTAGTCTACCCCTGACTGGTTAGTGAGTTTATTAGCTATGGTTTCATTAGCACTAAAGATGTTTTCATCTTAATGGGGAGAAGCGTTATGTATTAAGCCCTGCTGAGCGTTCCTTATTACCAAATTGTATCTTAAGTTATATGATAGCATGTTGGCCACTAGAAAGGGCGTAACTTCCTGGTTTGGTGTGTGCAGATCACCTCACTACTCTGCAGTAGCAGGATGCTTTGGATCCTCCTCAGTGTTAATAAATGGTTATAAACAACAATCCAGCATCATCCAAGACATTACAATATTCATGGAGAGTAAGGTCAGTAGCTACAAGTCAGTGACTGCCAGCCCATTGCAAAACATGAAAACAATGTTTTAAAAATAGTTACATAGATACATCTGTAACATAACCCCACTCCCCCCGTGCTGCCTCTACCTCTATGCCAGTGCAGATGAGGGAACGGGCAGTAACCTCAGGCATCCATGTCTATGAGTGAATGTGATGGCTCTTGCCAGGAGCCACCCCTTGTGTGTTTGTATGCATCCAAAGCTTGGGTTTTTGCCACACCCCTGGACATGTGGCCAACCAAGGCACTGTCTATAAAAGTCTCTGTGCCACCCTAGTGGAACTGCTCTGTCCTTGCTACCAGCACCTCTTCAGTGAAGACTGCTTACTTAGGGTTGCTTTTCCTTTGACACACCCACAGTGCATTCTCTTTATTCCAGTGGTCTTTGTGTGCTGGTCACACACCCACTGCAGGGCCTTCCATCATGTTCATCTTCTCCTGGCTCTGGGAACAAAAGGGGCCACCCTTGGTTGGTAAACAGAAAAATAGATTTTGATGTTGCACTACACCATACAATTTGTACTGCCCACAAGGCAACTGCAGGATAACATATAAACTTTAAACCAGTAGCTTAATTTCAGGTAGCATTAGCAATTGCAAGAGCATTTCAAACTCTGTACCCTCAACAATGACACTGGACACAAGCCGTAACACTTTACTCCTTAAACTTTGCTTGCAAACTCCAACAAATTATTTGCAAGTGTGTGCATAACCCTAAGAGGTGATGGGATTTATAACTGGCACTCCAATCAGCACTTAGCCTTGGGCCCAGTCATAAATCAGTCATCATCATCATTTGACAGAGATTGATATTACAGCATAATATCACCAACTAGCCATTTGTGTGTACGAGCCTTAGCAATCTTAAATATTTAACACATATTTACAGATACACTGGTGCCACATGTGCCACATATACTGGTGACATAATTCAGAGATGGGGAAACCACTAACCATCCCCTCACAACCATGAGTGGAAAGAGTATACCCAGTGTGTTCCCAGCTCTGCTAGGCACAGCATTGCTCAGTGCCTCTGGTGGAGATTTAGTACCGACGAGTATACCTTCCCATGGTAAACACTGCATGGACATTAACTAGTTTGTGGTAGACACCTATACCACCAGCTGCCTCTAATCCCTACCTCCTGGGGTTTGGAAAAAAGCACCAGTGCAGTCACAGCTAATGACACTTACCATATCCATCCCTTTTCCCTAGTGTTCAGCTTACTGGTGCTTGCCACCTGCACTGAATCTTCCATGAAACACACACCTTGTGCCATAATTCTTTCTGGGTCACAGGGTTCTGCCAGAACAGATTTCTTGTCTGATACCTTCACCGTGCTGGAACCCAGGACAGATGGTTTGGAAGTCAACAGAAGGCCCTTCTTGAAGATAGACCTCTGCTTTCCTTAATCTTGGACCGCAGTCAAAGCCTGAGCCTCCAGAGAGTCTCACTGGAGAGAGACAGTGGCACCCAGGCCATGGACCCTGCCACCATTCCTGGGCCAGCAGGGTTCCTTTGGCTATCTCAGCTGGAGAAGGACACCCAGAGATGCTCAAAACCCAGAGGACTCTGTGAAGACCTCAGAACTATAACTCAGAGAATACTATTTTTGTGGGACTGCAGCCCCTTTTGGGTACACCTCATTGGGGGGAACACCCAGGAAGGTTTCCAGCCAATGAACAACCACTGTGCAAGCACAGGGAACATTTTGCCACTAAGCAGAACATTTGCAAAACAGGAATCACTTTGTTACATATTTCAGAAACATGGGCTAACATTAACTATTAAGTGCAAAAACCCTTATCACACATGTTAACAATTTGGGTTGCTTGTAACCCCTATCTCTGCTAGGTGGGTTACACTCACACTGTGCAAAAAAATATTGATGCCCTTATCAAGAACTGTACCATCAAAGATATTTCAAACATTCATAATTATGGGAAACAATGTCCAAATACTGTAGATGGTTTGGTTACATACAAAACAAGATTCATTAACACAAGTCCCTTCATTCTCTAGGAAAGTACAAACGTCATTAGCAGTGGGTCTGAGGTACAGTTATGTATAGTTATTATACAGCCCAGCAGAGTTCAAAATTAGAAAAAGAGATGTAACAGAGATAGAGGCGGTAGGCATTTTACAGTTAGCATAGTATCTACCTCCTGTGGCCATCTCAGAAGCAGTCCCACTAACGAATAGTTCAAATCTTTCCCCCATTTGTAACACCTGCAAGAAAATGTTAACATCATACAGTACCAGTCTTTATAGTTTAGACTTCTCCAGATTCTTCTGGAGAGACTGCAAAGTTGTTCCCCTTCTGGGATGTTGGTCGCTTGGGCATCAGGTATCTGGCCACCACTGAAGACGAGGTGGAGTGCAAGTGGGCCCAGCAAAAATGGCAACAGAAATTCTGCTGTCTCTCTCTCTCCAAAGGTCCAAGTTATGAACATCCCTTTCAGTTGCACAACAAGGGGAGCCAAGAGGGCTATGGCTCCCCCAAAGCCCTCACACTCCCCTTACAGTGACCAAACACATTGTGCATGTGTGAGTGCACTTTTTTTTATTTTTGTACTTACTAAAATGATGCAGTCGTCTGCCGTCAGAGGCACTGTGGAGCAAGAGCAACTGCTGGTCTGCTGCTGGCGGCTTTACACTGTGATGCTTTAATCATGGGGACACCAATGTGCAGATTAGGTGTTCCCCTGACACCCCCCCCCCCATGCTAGCTGGCATGGGCGAGAGTATATGGCAGTCTGACCCAACCTCCTGACTTGAGTGACGGCTGGTCAGACCAATTAGTGGTGTTTCTGGCTCAGGTCAGTCAATGGTGTCTCCTACTGTTCCTTAATCCCTCCCCTTGACTCAGTGTCTCTCGCTCAGTCTGCAGCAAGCACATGCTTCAGTTCAAGAGAGACACTCAAGCAGAGGAGAGCTCTTGTTGAGTGACTTATTTGGCGATCGGTCTAATCTCAACTGAGAGAGTCTCTGAGTTAACTCAGTAACTCTCTGTCTGTGTGATTGATAATTTTGATAAAAAAAATATACAGCTGAAAATTGGAGAGAGAGAGAGAGACAGACAGAAAAACAGAAAAGCAGGCAGACAATGCAGTCACAGTTTGAAATAGCAGAGGCAGGCCAGGCACTGTGACTGTTTGTCTTTAGTCTTGCACTGCAGGCCAGGCAGATGAACTAGCGATTGTGGGAGTGGGAGACTAGGTGAAGGAGAGAGAGAGGCAGACAGTTCCCATTTTTAAAGAAAAGAAGGAGATTCAATAAAAAAGGCCATTTTAAGAGCTAATACAGGCTACAGCTATACAGCTGGGGTAGAGCCACAGGGATGAAGGACAGAGGGATTGCTCAGTCCGCAGAGAGTTGATAGACTAGGAGAGAGGCAGACAGTTTAAAAAAATAAAAATGGCTGTGTAAAAAAGCTCTTTTAAGAGCTAGCTACAGTGTACAGAATTGCAGAGAGAAAGGGAGACTATGAGAAGGAGAGAGGCAGTTAAAAAAAAAAAGACTGAAAAAAAGAGCCCTATTAAGTGCTGTACAGCTGAGCTTTGATTCCATTTGATTGACATTCCACACTATACTTTGTATCTCTGCAAGGCAATTTAAGGATGAGGATAACATAATTAATCTATACTGTAAACCAGAAACTTCATTCCAGGTTGCATTAGCAATTGTGATTGTATTTTAAACTCTGTCCCATTTAGCAATGACACTGGACACAAGGTAGGACACCTTGGACTTTTAAAGTAGCTTAAAAACTCCTAAAATGTATTTACAAGTGAATGCACGGCACTAGTGATGGGGGCATAGAAACATAGAAACATAGAATTTGACGGCAGATAAGGACCGCTTGGCCCACCCAGTCTGCCCATTTCCCTACCTACTGGATAAGCTGCAGATCCTAGTTAACCAGCTGCCTACTTCTTCCTACCCCAACCCCCCAGAACTGCCTTATGACTATCCCACGCATGCTTGAATTCCACCACTGATTTTGACTCCACAACCTCCTCGAAGGCCGTTCCATGCATCCACAACCCTCTCTGTGAAAAAATACTTCCTAAATTACCTCTGAGCCGCCCCCATCTTCAAATTGTGCCCTCTTGTTCTTGCACACCTCTTTTTTTGAAAGATGCTACCCTCTTGGACTTTGTTGATTCCCTTGAGGTACTTGAAAGTTTCTATCATGTCCCCCTCTCCCTCCTTTCCTCAAGGCTATACATATTAAGCTCCTTAAGTCTCTCTTCATATGTCTTCCAGTACAGACCCTGCACCATTTTAGTTGCCCTCCTCTGGACAGCTTCCATCCTGTCTATGTCTTTGCGGAGATTGGGTCTCCAGAACTGCACGCAGTACTCCAGATGGGGTCTCACCAGCTGTCTGTACAGAGGGATAATAACTCTTGTTTTCACTGGTGATGCTCTCCTCATGCATCCCAGTATCCCCCAGCCCTCCTTGCTGCCCTTCTCGCATTGCTTGCCAATCTTTAGGTCATCTGATATGACTACCCCAGGTCCCTCTCCATTTTTGTTGTTGTTGATATCTCACCCCCATTGTGTACTCTTCGCCTGGGTTTTTGTTTCCCAGGTGCATTACCTTGCACTTCTTAGCACTGAATCTAAGCTGCCATACATTTGACCATTCCTCTAACCTTGCCAAGTCCCTTCTCATCCTTTCCACCCCACCCTGTGCATCAACTCTGTTGCAGATCTTAGTGTCATCTGCAAAGAGACATACTTTCCTTCCAGTCCTTCTGCAATGTCACTTATAAAGACATTGAAGAGGACCGTCCTAATACTGAACCTGCGGTACCCACTAGTAACCCTCCTTTCTTCTGGTGGACTCCATTTACTATTACTCTCTGTGTCCTATTCTCCAGCCAATTCTTTACCCAGGCTGTCATCGTGGGACCCACTCCCAGGCTGGCTAACTTGTATATTAATCTTTTGTGTGGGACTGTGTCAAATGCCTTGCTAAAGTCTAGGTAGGCCATGTCCACAGCCCCTCCCTGATCTACTACTTTGGTCACCCAGTCAAAGAAATCTATCAGATTCATCTGGCATGACCTTCCCGCTCTGAATCCATGCTGCCTAGGGTCCTGTGCCCCTCTGGCCTCTAGATACTCGACAATTCTTTCCTTTAGAAGTGATTCCATCATTTTCCCTATCACTGAGGTTAAACTAACAGGTCTATAGTTTCCTGCTTCTGCCTTGCTCCCACTTTTGTGAAGGGGAATCACATCTGCCCTCCTCCAGTCCTCGGGTACCACCCCATCCTTCCATGATTTGAAAAAGGGTAGTCAGTGGTGTCACTAGTTCTACCCTTAGTTCTTTTAGAATTCTGGGATGAATCCCATCAGGCCCCATTGCTTTGTCCACCTTCAGTTTTCAGAGTTCTTTCAGAACCCTTTCTTCTGTAAATGGGCCGTTATCAACTTCTGTATCCAGCGTGTTACTACTGTTTGTTTTATGTACCTCCCCCTCTTCCTTTGTAAATACTGAGCAAAGCTATTTGTTTAGTATCTCTGCTTTCACAGTCTCCCTCTGCCCACCCTCCCTCCCCTTTATTAAGCCTCACTATCCCTCCCTTGGTCTTCCTTCGCTCCCTGATGTACCTATAAAAGGTTTTATCCCCCTTCTTAACTTAGTTGGCTATCTTTTCCTCGGTTTGGAGCCTTTGCTGTTCTGACTGCCTTCCCAGCTTCCTTTTGCTTTAACTGACACAGTTCTCTGTCCTGCTCCTTCTGCGATTCCTTGTACTTCCTGAATGCTTTCTTTTTCTCTTGAACCTTCACTGCCACTTCCTTTGAGAACCACAGTGGTTTCTTACATCGTCTTGTTTTGTTTATTTGCTTCACACAAAGGCTCGTTACCTCTGTGATGGCAGTTTTATTATTCCCATTGTTCTTCCACCTCCTTCCTGCCCATTTGCTAGTGCATTCCTTGGCACTCACCCATTTTGGCAAAGTCAGCCCTCCTAAAGTCCAGTACTTTTGTCTTTGTATGGCTTGACTCTATTGCTGTGTTTATTGTGAACCATAATGTTCGATGGTCGCTAGTTCCCAGATGGCTACCCACTTCTACATCTGTAATCCTCTCTCCATCTCCATTTGAGAGAATCAAATCTAATATTGCTCCCTCTCGAGTGGGCTCCTGTACTAGTTGTCTAAGGCATGCCCTCTGTAGGGCATCTAGAATAACTGCACTCTTTGAAGTGGCAGCTGTAACTGCACTCCAGTTAACATCTGGCATATTCAGATCACCCATCAGCAATATCTCCCCTTTTTCTGCCATTCTAAGTATACTTTCTATCATTTCCCTGTCCATTTCCTCCCCCTGAGAAGGGGGTCTGTATACAACCCCTGTGCGTATTGTGGTGCCATTGCCTGTCTCCAAATTTACCCACAGTGCTTCTTCTCCTCCCTGTTTACCCTTTTGTTCTGTTGCTTTTATTCCTTCCCTTATGTAAAGAACTACTCCTCCTCCTCTTTTACCCTCCCTGTCCCTCCTGTAGACAGTGTATCCTGGTATGTTTATGTCCCAGTCATGGTTCTGTGTGTACCATGTTTCTGTGACTGCCACGATATCCAGATGTTCCTCCTCCATCAAGGCCACTAATTCAGGAAGCTTGTTACCCAGACTATAGGCATTAGTACTCATTGCTCTCCATTTTTTGATGGCTTTACCTTCTGTTGCAGCATCCCCCACTGACCGTTCTACCTCCGTCTTTTTCTCATTTAGTACCCTGTTTTGTAGGGAGAGGCTGGGACTTTCCTGCTGCTTGTCAGTGCCTCCCCCTTTGACTAGTTTAAAAGCTTGCCAATGAAGCATTTAAACCGATTGCTCAAAAGACTTGTTCCCTTCCTGGACAGATGCAGACCATCCTGCTAGTATAGGCTGGTGTCCCTCCAGGTGGAACTCCAGTCCCCAATGAAGCCAAACCCCTGTGCTCCGCACCATTTTTTCAACCATTCATTAAACTGCATGGTGCCAATTGCCCTCGCCTCCTCCATGCTTTTGACAGGCAGCACCTCTGAGAAGGATACTGTGTGTGCTACTCGTCTTAGGTCCCTCCCCAACTCTGCAATGTCCTCCTGCACTGCTCTAATCTCATGATGAGCCAAGTCATTTGTCCATAGGTGGACAATTACGCATATGATTGCTATCCCAGTCAGCACCCCACCTTGGGCCCAGTCATAAACCGGTATTAATCAGTAGTCCTTATTCAGCATACATCCATATTATAGTACATTGTCCGAACTGGCCAGTCATGGGTTCGAGCCATAGCATCCTCAATGACTTCACATATTTATAGATGTACTAGCGACACATTTGCTCACACATGTTGATGACTTTAATAAGAGATGGGAAACCACTCACCATCCCCATACATCCTCGAACAGGAAGAGAGAACCCAGGGTGTACCTGGCCCTGTTAGCTACAGCACAGATTGACACCACTGGCTGATATGAGGTACCAAGAAGTATACCCTCCCAGGGTAAACACTGCATCCTGACTGGGCATTAACTAGTTTGAGGAAGACACCTTTACTGCCTGTTGCCCCTAGCCCCTGCCTCCTGGGGTTCGGAGTGCAGCACCAATGCAGTCACAGCTACGGAGTATCAACATATCCATCCTCTTTGCCCTGGGGTTCAAACAGTTGTCACCTGCCACATGCACTGAACCTTCCACAAAGCACACACCTTTTGCCAGAATTCCTTTCAGCCACAGACATCTGCCAGAACAGGTTTCCTGTCTAATGCCTTCACCTTGCTGCAAACTGGTACAGATGGTGTGGACACCATCAGGAGGCCCTCCTTGAGGGTAGACCTCCAATAGGACCCCACAATCCCCTATCTTGGACCCCAGTAAGGGTCTGAGCCTCTGGAGACTGGCACCTCAGGAAGCCAGTGTCACCTGGAGCCAGGGGCTGTAAGGCTCTCCTCTATTATTCCCCTTCCTAAAGGCTGCAGCCAGAGAAGGGCACCTAGAGGTGTTCAAAACCTGGAAGGCTCTGTCTGGAACTTGGAACTATAATTCAGAGAGCATTTTTGGCAAGGCCAGAGGCCCTTTTATATGCCCCTAGAGATATGGAAAAAAAAGTTCCCAGCCAATGGACACCCAATGTGCAAGCACATAGAAACATGTCATCTTTTTTAATTAAATAAACTTTATTAAGTTTTTCAATAACATACAGCACAGATTAAAGAAGCCTGAATTTGACAAGACAGAACCAATTCTCCTCCTCCTTCCTCCCCCAAACACCCTCTCCCCCCCCCCACAATGGAGTGTGCCAATTGATATAGTTATAAGTACTAAACAATGAAGGCTATTAAAGAACATACACAATGGGGAGTCAGAGGACCCTAAAATATAGTTACTTCAAGCGTAAAGTTTGCCCCATTTCTTATTGAATAGATGCAATCTGTGACAAGTACTGGCAATCAGGCGCTCAGTCCGAAAACAAAATGAAGGCTCATGTAACTATTCATTATAAGAAATGGTCAGTTGATCTAGCTAGTGTTGAAGGACTAGTTTTTTAACCACCATAGATATGAGAGCAATATGGTATCTTCTTTCCTTGACCCCAGTCTGAGTGTAGTCTCCTATAGTGCAAACTTCTGGAGTGAAGAGGCCTTCTAAACCCAGAAAGGGATCAACATGAGCTTCAATCAAGCCTCATAGGGGTGAGACTTTTTCACAGTACCACAAAACATGCAAGATATTGCCCTCTTCCTTGTCACATCTAGTGCAAGTTGGAGAGGGGAGGCAGCCCGTCTTGGCATATTTGACAGGCATATAATACATGTTATTTAAAATGTGGTATTGAGTAAGTTTTAATCCATCCTGTGTGATATAAAGGTAAAGATCCTTCCAGATATGCATCCAATTAAGTGACGCATCTGGCATCAGTGCCTCCCAAAGCTTAGAGCCCGCAGGGGGGATGGAATGGAGAGTGACCAGGAGAAGTGAATACAGAAGAGAGTTTCCATGGGGTTTAACTGCCAGTTCCTGTATCTGACCCAACAGGGGTTCTAGCCTTGGTGCCCTTGGGGTAGGGCCAAAATGTTGCATGAGCAGATGTCTCGGTTGAAAGACCTAGAAAATATGTAGCTGACCTAGGTGGAACTTCATCAGGATCTCAGGGGAAGAAAGGATGGAGTCCAGAGAATAGAAATCAGATACCCTAGCTTCATTAAGCTGGGTCAGCCAACCAGAAAAAAGGAGACTGTCTCCGATCTTAATATTAGGGTTAGCCAGAATAGGCTGATAAATATCTTTAGAGGAAGAAATTCTGAGGGAAGTGCATATCTGGAAAAAGACTCTAACCAAAGTACCAACTGCTGAGTCTCAAAGGAGCAGAAACTTCCAAGAAGAAAAGAAAATGGAGGAAACAGAGAGGCTGAAAGTACAAAATAACTGAAGTTCAATTTGCAGCCAGGGAGGAATGTAGTCTCCTTCAGGGGTGGAGAGCCATTTACTGTATTTAGAAAGATGACTGGCCCAGTAGTAAAGGAGGATGTTTGGAAGACAGAGGCTGCCAGATTCTTTAGAAAGGCTTAATTTGAGGTAAGAGTGTCTAGGAGATTTGTCTAACCAAATAAAACTTGATATGAGTGAATGGATATGTTGGAAGAAGGAGATAGGAAGCTAGATATTTAACATGTTCAAAGGATAAAAAAGTCTAGGCAGGACATTCATTTTAATGATGTTGATCTTGCCCCACAAAGAAACTGGGACAGCTTTCCATCTCAAGAGGTCTTGTTGTATTATGGCCACAAGATCATCGAGGTGTATTTTTTATGGTAAGGGAAGGGTTAGTGGATAAAAAGATACCCAGGTATTTAATAGATCTAGAAGACCATCTCATACCAAACTGTGTAAAATCTGATCTATGAATAAGATGATTAAGGGGTAAAATCTTGGTTTTGTTACAGTTCAGCTTATAATTAGAATAGCAGCCAAACTGAGCTATCACTTTCAGGGTTCCAGTAAGCGAGGTAGATGGGTGTGAAAGGTGTAACAGAACATCATCTGCATATACTGAAAGAGATAATGTAGTCCTACTGACTGGTATACCGCGTATATCAGGGGAAGTTTTGAGTTGTCTGATTAAGGGTTCTAAGTACAGGTTAAAAAGAAAGGGGGACAAAGGGCATCCCTGTTGAGTACCAGTATAGAGGGAAAAACTAGATGAAAAGACCCCATTACAATATATCTTGGCAGACGGGGAGGAATAAATCACTTAAAGCCATTGCAGGAAAGTAATAGGAAAACCCATTCTCTGCAGAGTTGACCATAAGAAGACCCAGTCAACTCTATCAAAGGCCTTCTCAGCGTCGAGTGATATTAGAGCCATGAGGGTGGGAGAAAGCTAAGGGGTTTGAAAAATTTGATTCGGTTTACATAAGTGATCCGAGGATGATCTCCTGGGAACAAACTCAACCTGTTCCGGACTAAACAAATGTGACCAGACTTTCTGGATCCTCAAAGCAAGAATTTTTGTGAGAATTTTAACAACATAGTTTAAAAGGGAAATGGGATGGTAACTTGCTGGTTGAGAAGGTGGTTTATCAGGTTTAAGGAGAAGCACAATCGTTGCTTCTAAGAGAAAGGGGTCGAGTGATTCAACAGAGAACATGAATTGAAGGAGGCGGAGTAAAAGGGGAGACAATTCTTTGATGAAAAGCTTGTAAAAGTTAGAAGGAAAGCCATCTGGGCCAGGTGCTTTATCTAGGGTTAAACTATTAATGGCCTCTTCAATTTCAGAAAGAGAGCTTGGAGAAGACAACAAGGACTGTTGGTGATCTAGAAGATGAGGAAGTGGACTAGAATCTAAATGGGCCCCTATTTCTTCGGTACTCAGTGGAGAAGCTCGCTGACCATAGAGAACCAAATAGAAGTTCTCAAAAACCAGAACAATGTCCCTGGGGAGGGTTTTGGTGGAACTGTTTGGAGCTGAAATTGAAATAACTATCCTAGAGCTTTCTAGTTTCTTTAAAACGAAGGGCCAATAATCACCCAGCTTGTCACCCTGTTCAATGTATTTGGCCTAGGTCTTTAAAATTGCATATTCGTCCTTTTCTCGGAGAAGATTAGCATATTTGTCCCCGAGGGCAAACAAGGTGTTTAGAGAGTCTGATGAAGAAGAAGAGGAAAGTGACAGCTCAAGAGATCTTATTTGTGCTAATAAAGATAAGGCTTCAGTCTCCCGGAGTCTCTTCCTTTTAGAGGCAAGCCTAATAAGTTCGCCACGCAGGAAGTACGTAAGGGCACACCACTCATGATCCCCTCTAGGAACAGAGTTCCGATTGGGGTCAGTATAAGATTGGATAAGAGATTTTATCTTTGAGACAATAAAGTTATCCTTGAGGAGCTGAGTATTTAATTTCCAGGCCGTATCTCGTTGTTGGTCTGGATGGGGGATAAGTGACAGTCACGCCACAGTGTGATCGGATAGGATTATGGCTTCAAGGCTAGCATTGCACAGTCTGGGTAAAAGGGATAAGCTAGTAAGAACATAATCCAACTGAGACGATGTGCAATGTGCAGGGGAATAAATGTAGTAAACATGGCTGGAGGGGTTAAGAATCTGCCAGGGGTCACAAAGACTGAGCAAGTCCATGAAATCCCTCAGAGCTCATTGGGGAGGAGAAAGAGGCCTAAGAGGTTGGTGGGAGTGGTTTAGGTGTTGTGTAGGGGAACATTCCAGTCCCCATTCAAGATTAGAAGGGTTGGCAAGAGGGGGCAACTCTATCAGCAAGATCCATAAAAAAGGCGGCATTCCCTCCTACTAGTCCATAAATGTTGCCCAGGATCACCTCTTTGCGGTCTAGGATGCCCTTAACTAGAACAAACCTACCCTGCAGGTCTAAGATGGTTTGGTCGGCTTGGAAGGAAGTATTCTTCATTATTAGGATAGCAAAACCCCGACTCAAGGTAGAGTCACCAGCTGCAAACACCTGATTGACACCTTGGATTTGTAGCCACTTGGCTTTGTGGGCCAAAAGATACGTTTCTTGTAAAAAAATAATTTGGGCTTGAAGTAGGGCACAATGCTTGAATTTCTGATATCTTTTGGTGCAGTCCTTCACTCCCCTAACATTCCAAGTTAGACTTTTAACAGCATTGTTCTCCATAGTCATTGAACCAGAAAGGATAAAACCAGTAAGACATGGAGTCAGATACATCTAGAAAATAGCACATTCCATCCCACCATCCCAACCCCCTGTACACCCATCCAGAAAACCAATGACCGCAGCTGGAACAGTGAAGCAACAGTTAACAGTAATAATACAGACTACAGACCCATCTCGAACCTCCCCTTTGTTGGGAAGGTAATTGAGAAAGTGGTTGCAACCCAGTTGGACAACTATCTTACCATCCATAACATCTATGATCCTTTTCAATCAGGTTTTCATAAGAGACACAACACTGAGATTGCGCTGGTTCGGGTCCTCAATGATCTCCTGATGGTGAGAGACCAGAA
Source organism: Neoceratodus forsteri (assembly GCA_016271365.2). Taxonomy (NCBI): domain Eukaryota; kingdom Metazoa; phylum Chordata; order Ceratodontiformes; family Ceratodontidae; genus Neoceratodus; species Neoceratodus forsteri. Next base: position 946,348,792 of record CM057458.1, read on the forward strand.
AAAACGGTCCATTTTGGTCCTTCTGGATTTGTCAGCAGCATTTGACACCGTAGACCATGGGGTGCTGCTTGAGTGCCTGAGATGCATCTGTGGGTTGTCGGGCTTGGTGCACAGATGGTTTACTTCCTTCCTCACAGGTAGAACTCAGAGGGTGGTATCAGGGGTTTTTTCCTCTGACCCTACTGCTCTGACCTGTGGGGTGCCTCCGGGCTCTGTGCTATCCCCCATGTTGTTTGTGGTATACATGCTTCCCCTTGGAGACATTGTAAGATGATATGGGCTGGAGTTTCATTGTTATGCCAATGATACCCAGCTCTATCTGTCTTTTGTACCTGACCAGAACAGAGCACTCTCAGTGTTTAACAACTGTCTCAGGAAGATCCAGGATTGGATGAGGTCCAGATGGTTGAAGTTGAACTCCGGGAAGATGGAGGTGTTGGTTGTGGATCCTGGCCACCGGATTGAGGGGTCCAGGGCACTTCAAACCTCTGGTTTATTCCTGGGAGATGCGGAGCTCCTGATTTCTGAATGGGTGCGAGACTTGGGGGTGATCCTTGATGATCAGCTGACATTGTGTGCACAAGTGTCAGTGGTCATTAAGGCATCCTTTTACCATCTTAGGAACATCACCAGGATTAAGCACCTTGTTCCATCCGGCAACCTACTCACACTGATCCACGTCTTTGTGACCTCGCGTCTGAACTACTGCAACTCCCTTTACTTTGGGCTGCCTGGGGTTGATATCCGCCGCCTGCAGCTAGTGCAGAACTCAGCAGCCCGGTTGTTAACGAGGATCTTTCATTCCTCTCATATTACACTGGTGCTCCGAGACCTGCACTGGCTGCCGATTCAGTGGCGGATCACCTTTAAAGTCAGTTTTCTGACTTATAAAGCCCTACACGGGTTGGGCCCAGATTACCTGAAAGAGCTGCTAGTACCTTACTGACTGACGCGACCACTCTGCTCAGCCAACGAAGGGTTGCTAGAGATCCTGAGGGTCATTTTAAAATCTTCTGGCGCCCGAGCTTTTATGTTCATGGCGCCGACCCTCTGGAATTCTCTACCACGTTGGATTCGAGAGTGCATGACGGTGGAGGGTTTTAAAAAGGGCCTAAAGTCTTTTCTATGGAATAAGGCATTTTTAGATAATTTTGATGCCTATTAATTGCCCAGCTGTTAATTCAGTTTTATGATGTTTTAGTACGTTTTTATTCCATATTTTATTGTAATGCGCCTTGGTTTTAAGAAAGGCATAGATAAATAAAGTTTATTATTATTGTTATAATAAGGAAATCCAAGATACTAACATACTATTTTCCAGCAGATTAGGCCTTACAGTCTATCGAGTCTGCTCGAACCTTAGATCCTTAGTTGGGTGCTGAGGCCCTCCCATCCCTTGTGCTCCAGAAACCCCTATCATCCATCCCCACCCCCCCGGGACAGGCCATCATCTGATACATCCACTTTCTGTGTCTGTCCCACCCTCTCTTGAAGCCCGCCACTGTGGATCTCTGAACCAGCTCACCAGGCAGTGCATTCCAAGGGTCCACCACCCTCTCAGTGAAAAACCTCCTCTTCTTTTCCCCCCTCACCCTTCCACCTTCCAACTTCAAACCATGCCCTCTGGTGATACCTCCCTGCTTTAGTCTAAAGATCCCCTCCATGTTTACCCTATTTATTCCCTTGAGGTACTTGAAGACCTCAATCATGTCCCACCGTCTCTCCTCTCCTCCAATGAAAACAGGCAGAAGGAGCTGTATGTCCTTCTTCAAGTGTGGTCTCCAGTACTGTACACAGTACTCAAGGTGTGGTCTAACCAGTCCATTGTGCAGCAGCAGAATCACTTCCTTGCTCCTAGAGGTGATCCCCCTTACGATGCATCCCAACATCCTGTTTGCCTTGCTAGCCGCTCTCCTGCACTGCTCCGAGTTATTCATACATGCATCCACCATGACCCCTAGGTCTTTTTCCCCTATTGAGGCCTCCAGCGCCTCCCCTCCCATACTACTATACTACTGTATAGTAAAACAGATATTTAGACCCCCAACTAAGAAGAACTGGAGGTATCCTCTCAACCCACCCTCTTCCCCCCCCACCCAGGAAATTATGTCTGGAGTAAGAATGAAACCCCCCTCCCTAAACCCCAATAAACCATAAACAGTATAACTATTTACATTGGTCTCTCCTTCAACGCAGGTCCAGCATCTTAGGTTGCAGATAACCCCGAAGAGAGATCCATTCCCCCAAAACCTGGTTCTAAACCATCCTGGTGTCAGATATGATAAGTGAGTTATGCTGAATGGGTACCAGGCTGCTCCGAAGGAAGGGAAGCAAGGCGTTAATTAAAACCCCAGCGTTATTGGAGCTTCCTGGAATCGAGTTCTGAACCTCATGAGTATAACACAAAATGAAGCCCAAGACGAGGGGAAGCAGGCTTAACCCCCCCCCCCAATAACCCAGAACATGGTGTTGTTCAGCTTCAGCAAACCAACAGATAGATCTACCCCCTAATAAGAATCATAAATTTAAACTGCAAGGTCCAAATATAGCAAGATAGAGTTTACCAGCCGAGGCAGGTGGGATAAACAATATACCAACCATCCAGCAATGCAGTCTGATATCCATTTAATTTATCCCCTGCACTAAATTCTCTTGCTACAGGCTGGTAAGGCAGGCAAGCTGAGCTGCACGATGGAATGAAGCATTCATAGTCTAAATGTGAGGGTTTTGGGAAAAAGTACAGGGAATTTTGGAGGGGAGAAGGAAAGCCCTCAGGGTTGCTTATGTGACCCTAAAAAGAAACTTAGTGGCTACATGCAGAATATATAGGGGTCCTGTATAGGGGTGTAAGAATCACCATCTTTTTGGGTGTTAAGGAGGAACCCCCTTGTGTAGTAGTCATTACCAAGCATGGTAGGTTCCAATCCAGGGACCTAAAATAGAGCAGGACCTGTGTACCAGTATTAAGGTCCCTTGGAAACTGGTCCTCAGAGATGAGGTCCTATGTAATGAGAGGAGCGTAGGCCAGATTAAGAGCACAGGCACTCTACAATGAGGAGGAAGAGCCTGGCAGCCGAGCCAACAAACCGTGCATCCATTCAGGAAATTCGAGGGGCAGTCCAGAGGCCCCAGCTACCACCCAGACCCCCCCCCTCCTCCCCGGCTTCCCACCAAGTCCAATAGGCAAAGCATAAAACCTGCATCAGCAGGTAATCTTTAACCACTGATAACCCACAGAGCTTATTAAAGGTAGCAACTTAAGTGTCCATAAATAGGTCAGGAAGGCGCTCTTTGAGTTCTTTTTTGGCCACCTCAGGGGTATCAGAAGCAATCCAGGAGTCACTCAAATAAACTTGCAAGTGAGCAGGATAAGACATACTGAGCTTAATTCTTGCTGCGATCAGTTTTGAGACTGTAGGGTGGAAAGCAGTATGCTTTTGTCTGGTTTCAGTAGGCAGGTCTTGAGCCAGTCATAATAGTTTACCTTCCCATTGGATTGATTGTAATTCTCGGGCCTTTGATAATACATGCTGTTTCTCCAGATAGCTCAAGAACTTGAGGATAATGGGCCTAGGGGAAGCATTGTTGGTAAGTCTTTGGCGACACGACCTATGCATTCTCTCAATCTGATTTCCGGAGTTAAATGGAGAAGGCCCGACTATCTTCGCCAGCAGCTTTTGTACAAACACAACCACGTCGGGGCCTTCGTCTGACTCAGGTAGCCCAGAGATTAGAATATTACTTCTCCGGCTATGACCCTCGAGGTCTTCAGTCTTAGCTTGCAGTTTAGAGACCTGTTGGTGAAGTTTAATGAGCTCCGGGTCTATCCTGCCTCTCCAGGATTCTAATGAGGCTGTGCAAGCTTCCACATCCCCCACTCTGCGGCCCAGTTCCCCCATGTCTGCATGGATAGATTTGAGCTCAGAGGAAATATCAGCTAGAGTTTCCCAAAAGGGAAGCAGTTCCTGTAAGAAGTGATCCTCCATTAGGAGCCCTGAAGGAGTTGGTTGAGCTGGAAAGCATGCAGCCTGGGTCCCCTGCGCTTTAGATTTTTTCAGGGCCTTCATTGGAGAGGTCGGTGGAGTGTGGTGAGGTAGGGCCTGCCACATATCAGCATCCACTGTGGCGATGTTATGCCTATAGCGATGTAAAAGTACCAAAGATAGTAGCTGCACACATATTAACATTTTGAGTCACTTGTAAAGGAAATTTCTCGAAGTTTGGAACCGTCACGCACCTCTACGCAAAGTTGGATTCCACGGGAACCACTTTCCTTTGGTCACACCGGAACTCAGCATGCCAAAGAGCAAGGGACCAAGCCTGGAAGCAACACAAAATCTCCAAGCTCCAGAAAGACTACGACAACTATTGTCAGCTTCACAACAAATGCACCGAAGCCTCTTATTTGGCTAAGTTGACTACTTTACCTCAACCTTTCAATTGAACATAAACAGACCCTAAAAATTTTGGAAAGTCGTTCACTCTCTCTTCTCCCTCCTTCTTCTCCTCCTACCACTCTTCTCACTATAAACAACACTGTTAGCTCCAATCCATTGGTGCCTCTGACTCCACTCTATCCTGGTTCCGCAGTTACCTGGACAACCGCACTCAGGCTGTAGCTTTCCACAAGGCTCTATCCTCCCCCAAAATGGTCACCAGTGGCATTCCACAGGGGTCCATTCTCAGTCCTCTCCTTTTCTCCCTATTCCTAAATGACATTCCCAACCCTTCCCGCCATAGTTGCATTCTCATGTACGCCGACGACCTGGTTCTTTATTCTGCATCTAAATTGATTGATGATATCAACATCACACTCTCACTCGACTTTCAAGCCCTTTAATTATGGCTCTCGAACAGCCATCAATATCTAAACCTAGAGACAACACGAGCCATGCTATTTGGCTCTTCAAAAAACTGCCCTCCTCAGCTCCTAAGCTCTTGGTTCACTGCAGAGATGGTTCCTCGGTCACCAACACATCCTCCTTCAAATACCTAGGGGTCATACTTGATCCCTCCCTTGATTTTTCAACCCACGTCAACGCGGTTTATCGTGCTGCTAATGCAAAAATTTGCGGTGCCTACCGAGTGCGCCACTCCCTCACACCATCTTCCAGACTATCTGTAGAGAAAGGAGTGCTTCTCCCTCAGCTCCAATATGCTCTCCCAGTTCTTTACTCTGCCAACACCAGTATGCTAAGCAAATGGGACCCTTCCTACAATAATATCTGCAAATTTGCCTTAACTGCCCCTCACCTTACTCATCATTTCCTCCTTTACTCCGGCTTAAACTGGCTGTCACTCAAGGATCTCCGGGCCTACTCCCTTGGGTGCCTTATTGACTCCCTAACTAGACCTCCTCCCCCGGACTCCCTGGCCAACTTGCTTGCTCCTGCTTCCCAATCCCGCACCCTCAGGTCCTCCTCAGTCCTTATGCTCTCTGTTAGACCTTGTGCTACCAAAATGGGTGAACAGGCATTCTACAACTTTGCCCCTAAGTTCTGGAACTCGCTCCCCCTCCAGGTTAAAAATTCTGCCTCCCATCGGGTCTTTAAAAGCTTGTTGTTCTCTCACCTTCACACCCTTGGTCACTGCAAATGCTCATAAACCTAACTCCACTAGACCTCTTGTCTGTGACCTGGACCTATTGCTGTTTTGTTACATTGCTGCTTTTTCAATGTGTTCTTGTCATTGCACTTACTTGTTGGACTAGTACAGTTAGTGTGCCAGCATTTCCACTTCACTACACCTCCTTAACTGTAACGGAATCCTGAATTACTAGTTTGTTGATCTTTCCTAGCATGTATTCTGTTACAATATTGCTTGAAATCTTATGTTGTTCTTATTAATTAAGTTGTACTACTGTGATTATCTGTACTATTGTCTTGTGCTCTCCCGGGTCATGCCTGAAAATAGGCACGATTGTTGCCTAGCACACTTACCCGGTTACCAAAAGCTAATAAATAAATAAATTACCTTTGATCACTTGAGTGTCGCCGCTGAATTTAATTCTCTTTTAACCTCCTGTGCCTCTGCCCTTCTATCCTCCTTACCGTCTCTTCAGTATGTTCTTTCCCTAACTCACCACACACATATCCCCAGCCCTTTCCTTTCTCATCCAATAACATAACACCCTCTGACACCCTGGATGCCCTGCTTACCCTAAACCCTTCTAAAGGCAGTTCGCCTGATGGGCTGGACCCCAAGCTGCTTTGTCTTTCTGCTATGGCTACCACTGCTCCACTGACAGAGTTACTCAACCTCTCATTCACACTGGAAGCTATCCCCTCTGTCTGGAAACATGCCATTGTTCTTCCCCTTCCTAAGGGTGGTGACCCATCCTTTCCTGGGAACTATCACCCCAGATCCCTACTTCCCACCCTTGCCAAGCTTCAAGAACACCTAGTTCTTGCCCAATTCTCTGCCTATCTCTCTCACTCTAACTTTTTCACCGCCTTCCAATCTGACTTTTGTAAAAACCACCCCACCACCACCTCCCTGATTAGGCTTACTGACTTCCTCCTTGTTGGGATGGACTGTGGTCAAATCATGTCCGCCATCTTTGTCAATCTAGCCAAGGCTTTCGACACTGTCTCTCACTCTATCCTGTTACACTCTCTCTCTGCTGCAGGCTTATCAGCTGCCACCACAAACTGGTTCTGTGCCTACCTGGTAGGTCGGACCTAGTCAGAATAGCAGATTCCATATCCTCACCCCTCCCTATCGACACAGGGGTCCCGAAGGGATCAGTGTTGGGCCCCATACTCTTCTCCATCTTTCTCAATGGCTTGCCATCTGTCTGCACATCTACCTCTATTCGTATGTATGCAGATGAAACGGGCTTTACGCCTCCGGCCACTCCCCCACCGATGTTGCAAACAGACTTCAGAACAATTTCAACAATGTTCAGTGCTGGTTTTGCTCACATCAGCTTTTTCTAAATGCCAAGAAGACTGTCTCCATGACCTTCAGCACTAGGCAGAGACTTTCAAGGCTCCCTTCCCTACCCACTTTCCACATCCTCAACGGGATGGTCCTCGAGGACACCTCCTCATTCAGAGATCTGGGGGTTTGGCTTGACCAACACCGCACCTTCTCTGGTCATGTGGATGCCATCCTTAAAAATCTGCAACCCAAGTTAGGCGCACTATTAAGGAACCAGAACTGCCTCCCTCTCCCGGCTAGGCATAAACTTGTCCAGAAGATGATCCTCCCCATCTTTGACTACTGTGACATAGTCTGTAGTGCCATGCCTAAGACCTCCCTAGCCAGATGTGACACCCTCTTTAACTCCTTCTGCCTCTTTGCACTCAACGCTCTTACCCTCACTCCTCACTGTCAGCTTTACCACACTTTGGCTTTACCATCTCTTGATAACAGACGTCTGCTCCACTGTGCTAAATTCATCTTCAAATTCTGGTTTGGCTCCCTCCCTACTTATCTCAGCTCTTCCCTAACAATCACCCCATCATCCACCCATTCACTTAGGTCCTCAGCTTCCTGTACTTTAGGTGTGCTGTGCCGTACGACTACTGTCAGCCAGGCAGCCTTCTTGTACCACTTCCCTAAACTGTGGAATTCCCTTCCCCCCAGACTCACCTTTCTTCTTCCCCTTCCTCTGTCTCTTCAGCCTTACACAATTACCTATCTGTGAACTGCAGCTGCAACTGAGCAGACCATGTTGCATCTAAATGGGCTATAATAGTTATCCTATTACTGCACTTGCAGACCTTCTGTTTACTATGTTGTAATGGAATATACATACCAACTGTAATTTCTTGATGCCTGTTATTGCTTGTTAATTGTTCTCTACTTGGTGACCTACCTTATGCATAATTGGCACTGTATCCTGTTTTGTTGTTTGCCTATGACTTATTTGTATGTTTTCCAATTCCCATATATTGGCATTGTATACTGTTGTGTTGATTATGTTTTATTGTATGCTTTCTAACTCCCCAACCCCCCCAGGATGCACTAGGAGACAAGCAACTTGTTGTTCAGTGTGTCCTTCCTGGTGAAACTCTTAAATAAATAAATGCCTATCTCCAATAGGCGGGTTACACATAGAAAGTGAGAGCAGAAAAAGACCTTGTCTATGCAGTGATGATAGCTGTCAGTTATGTGAAGTCCAGTGGGCCTGGTGCCTTACTTGACTAGCTGTACTTCTCCTCCGCTACTCTTTTCATCCTTACTACTCCCTGTAACTGTCCCACCCAGCCAAAAACCTACTGACTGTCTCCACCTCCACCACTCATTTTGGCAGCCTATTTGACTGTTCCACCACCCTCTCAGTAAAGAAGAACTTTCTAATGTCTCTCCTAAACCTTCCCACAAACCTCCAATTTCCAGTCATGCTGCCTTGCTACAGTGTAATCATTCCTGGTGAGTAGGCCCCCACTATGCATCCTATGTATCCCTCTTAGAAACTTTACATTTTTTTTCATGTCACTCCTCTCCCATCTGTCCTCCAGTGATTATATATTGATATATTTTCTTGCTACCCCTAGATCATCCTATCAGTCCTATCAGTACACAATGAGGGGTAAGATACTGACAGTAACAAAAATGGAAAGGGGCCTGGGGGTAGTTATATCAGATGACCTAAAGGAGGGCAAGCAATGTGAGAAGGCAGTAAGGAGGGCTGGGGGGATACTGGGATGCATAGGGAGAGGCATCACCAGTAGAAAACAGGAAGTTCTTATCCCTCTGTACAGACAGTTGGTGAGACCCCATCTGGAGTACTGTGTACAGTTCTGGAGACCCCATCTCCACAAAGACATAGACAGGGTGGAGACTATCCAGAGAAGGGCAACCAACATGGTGCAGGGTCTGCACCAGAAGACATATGAAGAAAGACTAAAAGAGCTTAATATGTATACCCTCGAGGAGAGGAGGGAGAGGGGGGTCATGATAGAAACTTTCAAGTACCTCAAGAGAATCAACAAAGTCCAAGAGGGTAGCATCTTTCAGAAAAAGAGATGTGCAAAAACAAGGGGGCACAATTTGAAGATGGGGGAAATGGTGCAGAGGTAATGTGAGAAAGTATTATTTCATGGAGAGGGTTGTGGATGCAGTGAACAGCCTTTCTGAGGACATCGTGGAGTCAGAAATCGTGGGGGAATTCAAGAATGCATGGGACAGACATAAGGCAATTGTAGTGGGGGGTAGGAGGAAGTAGGCTGTTGGTTTACTAGGATCTGCAGCTTATCCATTAGATAGGGAAATGGGCAGACTAGATGGGCCAAGCAGTCCTTATCTGCTATCAAATTCTATGTTTCTATGTATGTTTCTATGTTTCAGGTGCTGTCTCTAGAACAGGGCACTGTACTTGAGGTGTGGTCTCACCAGAGACCTGTACAGGGGCAGAATCACCTCCTCCCTAGAGGAGTGGTCATGGGTATGACAGCTGGGTTTCAATATGAAAAAGTGCAAAATAATGCACTTAGGACACAGAAACCAAGGGGAAGAGTACAAAATGGGTGGAGTGGTACTGATGACCACCAAACAGGAAAGAGACCTGGGAACAGTCATGTTGGTTAACCTCAAGGTGGTCAGGCAGTGCAACAAGGCAATAGGGAGGGCTAGTGGGATGCTGGGGTGCATAGGGAGGGGCTTCACCAGCAGAAACAGGGAGGTGGTGTTGCCTCTGTGTAGATCGCCGGTAAGACCCCGCCTAGAGTACTGTGTCCCGTTCTGGAGACCACATCTCTGGAAGGACATGGATAGAGTGGAGGTTGTCCAGAAGAGGTCAACTAAAACGGTGCAGGGTCTGCATCAAAAGCCCTACAAATAGAGACTAAAGGACCTTAATATGTACACCCTGGAACGGGGGGTATGATAGAGTCCTTTAAATACCTAATAGGGTAAATAAGGTACAGGAGGAAAGTATTTTTCAGAAGAAAAGGGGCTCAAGAACAAGGGGACATGCTATGAAGCTAGAGGGGGACAGATTCAGAAGAGATATGAGGAAGTACCTTTTCACCGAAAGAGTGTGGTGGATTCCTAGAACAGCCTTCCAGTGGAGGTGGTGGGGATGAAAATAGTGGTTGGGTTCAAGAATGCATGGGATGCATGGGATAAGCATAATGAATCATAGTGAAAAGGAAGTGGTTAGGGAGAAAGAGCTGTAGAGCAAGTACAGACTGTAGTAATGATGTAGGTATGGAAAAATGGGTAGACTGGGTGAGCCAAGCGGTCCTTATCTGCCATCAAATCCTATGTTTCTAAAGAAAGAGCTGTTGATTGTGTATGGTCTGTGGTAATAGCGTGGGTAGGGAGAAATGGGCAGACAGGATGGGCCAAGCAGTCCTTATCTGCCATCAAATTCTATGTTTCTGTGTTTCTTCCTTCTGCTGTCAAAGCCTCCGCTAATGCACCACAACATTGTGCTCACCTTGCTTTAAGTCTAATTACATTGTGTAGAGACTTTGAGGCTGTCGCTGATTATTGTTCCCCTGTTCTTCTCCTCCAGTCTTGGTTAACTGCACCCCCAGTCAATATTTTTCTGTCAGGGTTTTCCTACATTTCTTTGCGCAGTTACCAGAGCTTAGACCATTTCTCCGGCTGCCCCAGATCCTGGCACAACTCCCCGGCCCCTCATTATTGCCCACCCTTCCACATAGTTTTGTGTCATTTGCAAAGAGACACATCTTCACCTTAATACCCCACACACACACACACACACACACACACACACACACACACACACACACACGTCACTCATAAGCAATTGAACAGGACAGGTCCAAGGACCAGTCCCTGTGGCACCCTATTTGTGACCTGCCTCGTCTTTGATTCTTTTCCATTTACTGCCAACCTTTGTTGCCTATCCCTCCTCCAACCAGTTTCCCCATCCTACCAATCTAGTCAGTGTCTCCCCAACCCTAAATCTTGCATCTTTTTCAGGATCCTTTTGTGTGGTGCAGAACCAAAGGCCTTACTGAAGTCACGGTATAGGACTTTGACAGCCTGATCCCTGTCCACAGCCTTGGTGACCCAGTCAAAGAAGACAATCATATTTCTCTGACACCGTCTTCTCACTACAAAGTCATGCTGTTTGGTGCCCTGTAACTCCTTCCCCTCCAGTTATTCCACCAAACGTTTCCTTGATTATGGTCTCCATGAGTTTCCTCACAACTGAGGTCAGGCTGACAAGCCTGTAGTTCTCTGGATCATCCCTTTCACTCCCTTCTGTAGTGACACCACTGCCACCCTCTTCCAGTTGTTTGGCACCCCTTCATCTTCATACAGCAGCTGAAGAGATCCATTAGGAAGGTTGCCAGCTCTGGGCCAATACTCCCAGAACCATCTGCTCTGGTGCTTTATAATGAGCAGCTTTATGTGAGGAAACACTACTTATTTTCTTACCCACAGCTGATTAACCAGAATCAGAGCACACCATGCCTTAGAACATAGATGGCTTAAGGTTGCAGGAGAGTAACACTGTGTGGGTCATTTCAGTGTAATTTCATAGACTGAAGAGCTAGAAAGTTGCAAAGTAGAAAGGAGGCCCTGGGTCAGGTCAAGCAGCAGCTTATAGCAAGTGGATTTATGTGATGGAACACTGTGCTGGTTTTCTTGCCCCGAGTGATTGACCAGATCAGAGCGTGCCAGGCCACGAGATGGAGGCACCATTCAGAAAGGTAAGTCAACAGGATTTATTATTGTAGCTGATTGTGTGGGTTAAAGGACTGCAGAGGGGGAACACTGTGTGGGTCAGTTGGGAGGAATTTCGCGGACGGGAGACCAACCAAAGGCCATGAGGCAGGTAAAGCAGCAGCTTAGAGTAAGCGGCTTTATGTTTATTTTTTATTTTACTTAAAAATGTGTGTGGGTGTGGGGGAGTTGGTGGGCTTATTGTTGTAGCTGATTGTGTGGGTGAAAGGGCTGCAGTGGAGAAACACTATGTGGATCATCTCGGCAGGACTTCATGGACTGGAGGCCAATTGGAGGTTGACGAGTAGTTTACAGCCAGGGCAGGGCAAGCAACTTGATGTGTGATATCCCAGAGCGGAAGTGCCTCTGAGAAAGAGTGTGGCCTCTAATCTGTAGGGTGTCTGCAGGTAAGTCCACAGTTCCACTGGGAACACTGTTCAGGGAAGAGTTATTAGGCCTGCAGTAGGTGGTGCTTACAGCATATCCAGCTAACGCCCTATCTAGATCAGGGGCATAACATCTTTTAGGGGAGTTTAATAGGAGGCTACTTGTGAGGGAGGTGCAGGGTAAAGGAGATAAAGAGAAAGCAAATTCCTACCAGGGAACAAACACCCTATGTATGGTAGGACAACATAGCAATAAGGGAAAAGGGTCTGAGAAGAGCTGTGGGTGGAAGAGTTAAGTACTGGAAGTGAGGGGTAAACACACAAAATAGGAGGTGAAGGGCTAAATAAAGTTATATGAGCTATTCAACCTAGAGGAAGAACGTCCTTTCTAGAGCAGGGTAATACAGAAAGTAGCAACAGGGATTTGAGAATTCAGTGGTGTTTGTGGATGATTTAGTAGGTATTACATTGGTTAGAAGCTGAGCTTGGATGAGTTAATAAGAACGGAGGGTAGGTATGAGGGGGTAGCCAGCTGCAGGGACTGTGAGGTGACCATTCCATAGGCTACAATCTGGAGGGTTGGTCACTGCTCAATGTGCAGGACGTTTGAGGAGCTCCATGTTCAGATGCAGGCAGCATGGGGAGAAATATTCCTGCAGCACAGACAGCTGTGCTGGAATCCAGAACCAGTGCCTGCTCTCCCCTCTCTCAGAGGCTCAATGGCCAAGGGGTTGGAAGGTGGAGGAAAGGGTGGAAAGAAGCAATTTGCCAGTGTGAGGCAGTGTTCCTTGGTAGTGATCGAAAACTGTTTTGTACCTCTGGAGGAGATGCAGCTGCCTGACTCTGCCAGGAGAGGCTGTGAGCTAAGCAAGCAAGACACTCAAGAGTGGGCCTAATGCTGAGATAACTGCCTGCCCAGGGGTGTAGTGAGGCCCAATGCCGCAGGCAAAGGGCCTTACAGTCCCTGGAAGTATGGTTATCTCAGCACAAGACCCACCCTGGAGTGTCTTATTGCGCTTATAAAATAAGCATTTGGTATTATTATTTCAACAATGAAAAAAAAACAAGAAAATAAATAAAAAAAATAAGACTATATGAAAAAACATTGCTTTTGAAAGTAAAATAGTTCCTCCCTTCACTAGTCATCACTAGGGGGAGTTGTAATGTACTTGGTTGAAAAGTGTACTGCTATCTCCCAGGTCCTTGCCACCTATGTAGTGATTTTATTCCTTGTCACAGCTTCCGGCCATTCTTGGTTGCTGATTACCAGTCCTTGCTGCCTGTGCTGAGGACTGGGAGGGAATGTGAGACCTGTTTGCCAATTCTTGGTCCTTTGTTGTGGCTTTAGGCCATTCTTGGTTATTGTTTCCCAGTCCTAGCTTCCTGCTATGAAGACCAGGAGTGAGTAAAGTGTGTAGCTTCCTGGTTCTCACTGCCAGCTCTGAGGACTAGGACAATTAAGCGCATTTTCAACTACCGTCATTTACTACAGCCGTGTTCACAAATTTCACCCAATTCCTGAATTGTCTCCATCTCTGTCTCCTTTCCCAATGTTTGTCACCTTTCAGCCTTCTTACTAGGCACTGTTACTTAGTCCCCACCTGGGGACTTCTATAGTTTATTCACGCCTATTATGCTTTGTCTTTCCCATCATGACCTTTTTGTTTCACAGATTATCTCTTAATCTTATCATTTATCACTTCTTCTCCCCAAGCCTTCACCTTTTTTCTGTTCTCACATATATATATCCCTCATTTACCTCCCCTCCACACTAACTTCGTTTTTTTTCTCTTTTAGATATTTCCTGAAGAAGACCTAAGGTCAAAATGTAGATTTTTAATTCTATTTTCTATTTTCAACGGCATGCATTTAATATAACCATTTTGTTTTGCTTGTGCAGTATTTCTAGGTCTCTATCTTTTTTTCTTCTCCCTCTTCTCTTCTAGGATGTACATACTGAGATCCCTTACTCTCTCCTTATAGGGTTTTTGATGCAGCCCCTGCACCATTTTAGTTGCTCTCCTCTGAACTGCTTCTAGCCTGTCTATGTCCTTCCTGAGATGTGGTCTCCAGAACTGCTCACCAATGATCTATACAGTGGTAATGTTGCCTCTTTCTGCTATTGATGCCCCTCCCTATGCACCATAGCATTCCGCTTACCCTCTCTACTGCTTTGTCTCATTGCCTCACCACCTTGAAGTCATCCAATATGATTACCCTTTCCTGTTTAGTTACTGTCAGCACCTCTCCCCCATTTTATACTCCACTGCAGGGTTTCTGTGCCCTAGGTGCATGATTTTGCACTTTTTCACATTGAAACCCAGCTGTCATACCCTTGACCACTCCACAAGTTTTCTCAGGTCTCTACACATTCTCTCCATCTCTCCAGAGTGTCTACCCTATTGCTGTTTTTGGCGTCATCTGCAAAGAGGCATACTTTTCTTTGCAGCTGTTCTGCAATATCACTTACAAAGACATTAAAGAGGTCTGGTCCCAGTACTGAGCCCACCGATACCCCGCTGGTCACTCTCCCCTTCCCAGAGTGAGTGCCATTTACTACCACCCTCTGTTGCCTATCCATCAACCAATTTCATGTTTACCACTTTGAGACTCACCACCAAACTGTCCAATTTCCTTATGAGCCTCCTGTGTGGCACGGTGTTGAAGGTCTTGCTGAAGTCTAAGTAGGCTACATCCACTGTCTCACCCTGATCTATTTCCCTGGTCACCTAGTCAAGGAAATCAATCAGATTCATTTGGCATGACCGCCCACAGATCCATGCTGCTTTGGGTCTTGTAACCTGCTGGATTCAAGAAACGCCACTAGCCTTTCCTTTAGCAGCATCTCCATTAACTTCCCCACCGCTGATGTCAGGCTGATAGGCCTTGCCAGACTTCTTCCTGCTGCCGCTTTTGTGAAGTGGGATTACACCTGACCACTTCCAGTCCTCTGAAACCACTCCTGTCTCTAGTGAATTTTTGAATAAGGCTGTCAGAGGTGCAGCCAGTATCCCCCTGAGCTCCCTAAGCACCCTTGTCTGTACCCATATCCAGTTAAGTCCCATAGCTTTATCCAATTTCAGATTTGCAAGTCCTTTCAGGACTCTTTCCTCAATGAATAGTCTTGTGTCTACCTCCCTCCCCCTTGTGTTCCTACTGTCTTTATGTGATCCATCCCTCTCCGAATTCCACTGTGAAGACTAAGCAAAAGTATCTGTTTAGGATAAATGCTTTTTCCTGATCGTCCTCTGCACAGTTCCAACCCCCCCTTTAGAGCAGGAGCCATGTGCATTTATTTATGTGTCTGGGTCCAAAAGGTTTGATGACTGTTTCTTGTGTAAAAAAAAGAGTGTGTAGAATTCAGATTTACAACTCTTATTCAGCCATACTTGCATGTTTTCTTGGAAAGTGCACTTTCTTAAGAGTAACTAAAAGTTTTACATTTATGTAATAGACTCGGTTTGCTTAGTTATTTAATTTATCTAATGTATTTGATAGACTTGGTTTACTTAGTTATTAATTGACCCAGCCAAGTTCCTACTTGATCTCAAACACACTGACTGGTCTCCCCTATTCACTACCAACGACATCAACAAGGCCACCGACTACTTCAATACAACCTTCCTTGCCTTACAGCACAAGCACATCCCATACTGTAAGCGCAGGGTTAGAGGGAAGGTGACCAAATGGCTGAACTGCCCTCTCCTGAAACTGCTCAAGCAACATGATAAACTATGGCTAAAATGGAAATCATCCTCCAGTCAGTCTGACTTTGTTGAGTACCGCACCTTGCGTAATACCTGCAAGAAGTCTATCCGAGCTGCCAACAGCAACTACTACCGCGGTCTCCTTCAGTCTTCGGCTGCTGACCCCAGGAAATACTGGACCCAGATTAAAAAAATCTTGGATAATACTAAACCACTGGCTCCCAAAAACATGTTAATTAATGATTCTATCTGCAACAATGCCCGCACGATTGCCAACGCCTTCAACTCGCTTTTCACGGAGGTTCCCAATCCCCCCCCAGGACCTAGTGACTCCCAGCCCTCTCCTATAGCTCCTTCACATACTCCCCCTACTCTGGTGCTTTCTCCTATCTCCTGCCTTGATGTTCTTAGGTTATTACAGTCCATTCCCCTCCGTGGCAGTGCAGGACCTGATGGTATTGAACCTAGGATACTCAGAACTGGTGCCTCACTCCTAGCCACTCGGCTGTTTAACTTGTCCATTAGCACCTCTGTAGTGCCTTTAGCCTGGAAATCTGCCAGAATCATACCAGTCTTCAAGAAAGGTGACCCTAAAATTCTGTCCAATTATCGCCCTGTTGCTCTTCTACCTACACTCAGCAAGACGTTGGAAAAACTTTTTCACCGTCAGATCTCTGCCCACTTATTAAACTTCAATCTTCAGTCGCCAGTTCAACATGGTTTCTGGGCTGGTCACAGTACCACTACAGCTCTTACCCTGTTCACTAGCGAGGCTAAGTCCTAACATGGACACTGGCCTACTTACTGGGGCCGTGTTCATTGACCTAACTAAAGCTTTCGACCTGGTTAATCACCCTCTGCTCATACACAAACTGCAGTCTCTTGAGGCCTCCAGTTCCACCTTATCCTGGATCACCAGTTACCTCTCCAACCATTCCCAATCTGTCTCCTTCAATAAAGTCCTTTCCTCCCCCACTCCTACCTCCTGTGGCATCCCTCAAGGATCCATTCTTGGACCCCTGCTTTTTTCCATTTTTGTCAATGATTGCCCCTCTTCCTTCACCGACTGCAATTCCATTATGTATGCTGATGATCTGGTGCTCTACTCAGCTGCCCGTTCTGTAGCCGACCTTAATGTTCGCCTGTCGTCTGCTTTCCAAGTGCTCCAATCCTGGTTCCAATCCAACTCCCTGATCCTCAATCTCCCAAAGACACAGGCCATGCTCTTTGGGTCTGCTAGAAAAATCCATGCCGGGACCCCTAAGTTTTGTGTGCGCTGCTGTGATGGGTCTGTAGTCCTGTCCACAGACTCCTTCAAATATGTCGGAGTGACCCTGGATCCTGCTCTTGATTTCTCTTCTCATTTATTGGAGGAGTGTAGATCCATCAACACTAAGATTGGTGCTGCATACCGGGTGCATCACTCCCTAACCCCTGCTGCTAGGATCTCGGTGGCCAGAGGGGTTTTGCTTCCTAGGCTCCTGTATGCCCTCTCCATCTATTCCCACACTAATGTTGGTATTCTTCATAAATGGGACACTATCTACAACAACATATGCAGATTTGCCCTGTCTGCCCTCGCCTTACTCACAACTGTCTCCTGTACTCCACCCTACACTGGCTGTTCCCCCAAAACCTGTGCTTATACACTCTGGGCTGCTTCACTGACTCCATGACTAGACCCCCTCACCCTGACAGCACTGGGGCTTTTCTCACCCCGGTGTCATACTCCCGACTACTGAGATCCTCTAATTCCTCTTCACTCTCCATCCCTTACTGTTCTACAAAAATGGGGGAAGACACTTTCTCTCACTTTGCTCCCAAATTCTGGAACTCTCTACCTCCTAGTCTTAAATGCTCTCCATCTCACTCCTCCTTCAAGACCGCAATTTTCGCCTACCTACATACACTTGATTCCTCTGTCTGTACCTAACCCCCCTTCCCTTGCTTTCCTTACGCTAGCTTACCATTGTCTCTGCAATTATTGTCTGCTTTGTCTTGTTTCCCATGCCTGCTTCCTTCCATCCCTGTGTGGCTGGCCACTGTCACATGTATGTTTTGTTTCCACAACTATCCCTGTGAGGATATCTACTGGTTCTGTATTATTTGCTGCTTATGTTTTGTAAACTGTATGTTGTACTCTCCCAGGTCATGCTTAAAAATATGCAGAGCTTTTGCCTAATGCACCTACCTGGTCAACAAAAGCTAATAAATAAATAAATGTTCAGATATGGCTAGCAAGACTTCTCTCAAACTGCAGAGGTGATGCATCCTACACACTGATCCAGGAGTTAGCACAGACCATGGAGACCCACTACCTTTTAATGATGCTCATTGGAAGAAAGTAGTTGATGCAAAGGAAAGGTGTTCTACTCAAACACTGTCAAAGTACAACATGATGTGTCTTGAATTGCCAGAACATTACTCCAGCAGCCATGGGTATCATTATATCTGCTACAAGAACTTCACTGCATATAAGAGCTTCAGTAGACTTGCAACTGATGAAACTTAAAAAAAGACATTGTAAAGAGTTATCCAGCAAAACTGCTTCACTCCCACGTTCATATTGCTCTATGTGAATCTGCAGTATCTACATCAGGCAGATTCCCAAATGAATGTACAGTATATTTTGCAAACCATACAAGAAAAGGAATTCTAAGGGGTCAAAGGAGACTTTTGAATATCCTGCAACATGTGTAACTTATGGGGCAACAGACAGCATATAAAAATGCAGCAACAGAAATGGACGATCAACAAATGGCTATGATGGTAGGCAGTACTGATCTCATAGCCAGAGAAGTGAAGTACCACAACAGCTGGAAGAACAAGTAAGTAAATAAGGCAGAACGAATAAAGGGCACAGGTACAAAATGCAAATACAGTCAGTTGAGGGACATTCACCAGGTTGCCTTATCCAGACTTGCTAAGTATGTGCAGTGCATCATTGTTAATGGAATGCAAGAAGAATCATTGCTATCTCTACACAAAAGGTACATGGACATTCTCATGGAGTGTAGTGAGCGTGAAACAAATTATGACCCACAGAGCTTGCAGTCAAAACTGGCGGATCACTTCAAAGATGGTATCATATTTGATACCAAAAGTAGAAAAGCAGGTACAATCATCAGGTCTGCTAAGAAACAGGCTGACTGGAGGGAAGCACAAGCAGCTCAACACATAAGAGAACAGGTGTTGGAACTCCTAAAGGTACAGCATCATAATAAAACCAAAGTTAAAGTTGAAGACTTAATAGAAGAAAATGTAAAACTGCCACCTGTTCTTCAGACATTCCTACATACTGTACTCATGGGTTCATCAGAAGTAGGCAGTGAACGACAGGAGAGGGTAGTTCAATCTATTGCAGATGACATAGTGTTTGCAGTGTCAAGGGGAATAATCAAACCACAAAAACACCTCTTCTTGGACATGGGTATTAAATCCATGACAGGCAGTAAGAAAGTTTTAACTATTTTGAATAGGTTTGGTCACTGTGTCAGCTACCATGTTGTGGAGGAACTCAAAACTGCAGTCACAACCAATATAACAGAGAAGAATATGGCTACACTAGATGGATTGCTCATACAGCCAGGTTTAGCCACTGCTTTGGCTTTCAACAATTACGATGAGATGACAGAAACACTTGACGATCATGACACTTTGCATGCCACTGTGGGTATAGCATACCAAAACATACCATCCAGAGCCGGCCTGGTGGCGTTGAGGGCTGAGGCACTGGACACCTTATGTCAAGCCACGCCGGCGACCCGAGTTCGGGAACGAGCATGAGTCATCGGGGGTTGGCGGGGAGGAGAAGGATCGAGCGTCCGTTGGACTGCTCTCCTTCTTCGGGGTGGAGGGACACTAGCTATCAGCACTCCACTGGCCCCTAGTGGCTGCTGGGTGGCAGCGTGCCAACACTACAGCTGAAGGGGAGGAGACAGGCAGACGCTTGGTGAGAGCACGTGCGGTAGCGTGCGCCCTCTCACCGCAGGTGTCATTGCACACCCTGCCTCCTCACAAGGGGAGAAAAGCGGAAAAAAGCTCCAGCTGGATGACATGGTCCCTGCGGTGCACCACCTCTGAGAAGGCACCTCCCTGGCATGGATCCATTTGGGTGGGTTGAGTCACTCCCGACCACCCTGCCATGAAGGGTAAGTCATGGGGTGCACAAGGGAGGGAGTCTAACCTTCGGGGGAGGGCACACTGGGGGACAACTGATGGCAGAAGCTGGGAGTTCGGAAGAAATAATACATAAAAAAAAAAATACCATCCAGTATTGAGGAGACAGCTGTACCCAAAGAAAGGTCTGAAGAAGCTTTGACAAGAACACACACGGATGACCAAGCACCAGCAAGACATGAAACACACACAATAGAAACAAACACAGATAAGGAAAGATGAGAAGTTGATGCCCACAACCAGGCAGGGCCATCTTTAACATCAAAAAGCAAATGACACAGAACATCAAAGACAAAGGCTGAAGATTTTGATGAAGACTATTTACCAAGTGTAAAGAAGCAGATATTGCAGCCAGTGGCATGACAGGAACAAGACACTGTACCCAGGCGCATTCAAACATCTCAGAGGAAAAGAGCTCTAGATACTGGCGAGAAAGAGATTCGACCATATACATCTGGAAAACCAAAAATAAGACAGTATCAATATGAGGTGATAGAAAACTCTAAACAAAAAAACCTCATGCAAGCTAAGAGAAGGGACATTGCCTGGCTGATATCTTGTGCAAGTGTAGATGCTACTCCAATGTGGCACGGATGGAATACCCTTGTTTCTGTAGATGACCTCCCACAGCAGATCATATCATACATGGACCCTATAGGAAAGCCTCCTACAAGACCTGATGTAGTGCAAAACACCATGAATACTGCTATCAAGGTTATGGATGAATGCCAGGAGGACTATATGCCTATTACTTATGACTTTGCCATAGCAAAACCTGTGCTGCAAATTCAGTCCACAAAGTCCCCATAATATGACAGACTTTGCATATGTTTTGGACCATTCCATATAAAATTAGCATATTTCAAAGGTCTTGGATACCTCCTGAATAGTTCTAGTGGAGACCATATTCTTGTTGAAAGTGGTATATTGGCATTGGGTTCCCTGAATGGACTTCTTCAAGGAACATTTTTCAGTCGGGCAAAGAGGCTTCACCAGATGCTATCAGCAGCATTCAAAATGAAACATTTGCAGTGCTTTATACAATATAAAGGTTTGTCAGACTTTCCAGTCTCAAAGCATCAGCAGCAGCTACTTAACAACCCATTGCCTTCCTCAATTATGGACCTAGAGAATACAGCTGAGTTCAAGGCATTCATGGAAGCACATGAAACGTTCTCAGATTCCACACTCCATGCTGAGCATGGTGCAACTGCCCAATTTTGGCTGAAGTACTGCAATTTG
The DNA here is from genome assembly GCA_016271365.2 of Neoceratodus forsteri. Lineage (NCBI taxonomy): Eukaryota > Metazoa > Chordata > Ceratodontiformes > Ceratodontidae > Neoceratodus > Neoceratodus forsteri. Next base: position 946,369,958 of record CM057458.1, read on the forward strand.
GTAGAGTTGTACCAAGTCTTCTGCCATTCCATCGGGACAAATGACTTTCCTTTCTTTGTGTATAGCTTGGAGAAGAAGATACCTCTTCACTTTATAACTGGGCACCACAACTATGCCAAGTTGATGACCCTGTACCTTATGAATTTGCTAAACATGGATGAGATCTACCCTGGACTAAAGAAAAAATGTGAGAATGGAGCATTAACCATTGCAAGATCAAAGAGAGGGGTTTAGCAGAAATGATGTAGACTTGACCTTGGAACAGACAATGCCGATGCTGCATCAAGACTAACCGGGATTTCTTCTTTGTCACAGAACATCAATGCAAGGAGGAGGTGGAACATTCTGCAATCAGCTCGAAGTAAAATTGTTGGAAGTCTTATGGAAAAAGTTGGTCTTGTCAGCCATGAAGAAGCCAGCCAAGAGCTGAAGAGTTTTAGAGTTAAATGGGATTCGAAGGATCTAAACAAGCTGTTGAACACAATAGACTCCTCCATAAATCCATTCCAGGATGCATCTGAGGACAGCAATCTTTATTCAATAGGTAGTGGAAAAGCAGTATCACAAGAGGTAGCAAATGAAATGTTACAGGTTACTGAGATAGGTACTTGGATGTATCATTTGTTTAGAGATGAATGCATTACCAAAGGCAGTAGGTTCGAGGAACCCATCAAAAGATACAAGTTGAAGAACTTTGCACATGATGCAATAAAGGTGAAGATTAAGAACAAGGACAAGAAAATTGTCGAGTTGAAAGGAAATCGAGACCTCTTTGGATGCTTGCTATATCTATCTGCGACTTCAACAGTTGAACTTATGATGGTGTTTGTCTATCAGCTAACCCCAGTACCCCTCTTCTTAGGAAACATTGATGGACCAATGAACACAATGAAGTCAACACTGCTGAAGAAACTTGAGACCAGAGTCCAAAGTAGCCACCCTGCTGCTGTAAATACCACTGTGGTTGATGCCATGTTCTTGATCAGAAGTCTTACAAACCTGCCACCAACATTCCACGGTGTGGCAAAAACCATTCTGTTTCTTGTTTGCTGTACTTCTGCAAATAAAGTCCACCTTGTCAGTGACTGTTACAAGTCACCCTTGATCAAAGGTCTTGAACAAGAGAAGAGAGGAAAGCATAGCATTGCTCCACTCACCTATCTCATAACTGGTCCTGACCAAAGCCAACCAAGAGACTTTGCTGGATCCCTGTCTTCATCTTCATGCAAGATGGCACTCCTAGGTTTTCTAGCTACAGCATTGAATTCTGATGTGTACTGTGAAGTTCTAGGTGAAGAAAAGCTCATGTATGCAGTAGGAAAAACTTGTTACTCTTACAAAGTGGAAGCTGGACATATGCTCAGACTAGAGTGCAAGGCCTTAAAAAGCAAACACATAGAAGCAGACACAAGAATCATGCAACACATACACTACATTTGCAGTCAGAATAAGGGTGAAGATGTGTATGTAGTGGTCAGGGTAGATGATACTGATGTTCTGGTCATTCTGCTGTATCATGCAAGTCTAAACGATAATCTCAAACTGCACATGGACATTGGCCATTCAGAGAATAACACAAGAAGATTCATAGATGTACCCTGCTTGTCAGAAGAGTTAGGCAGACCTGTGTGTGCAGCTCTACCAGGTCTCCATGAACTGACAGGGTGCGACTATTCACCAGCGTTCAAAGGCAAGGGGAAGGTGCAACCTCTAACAATTATGAAAAAGAACACAGAGTGCACACAGGCATTTTGAAAACTGGGATGTCCACACTTGTCTAAAGAAATTGAGAGCTTTGTGTGTACCTTGTATGGACAGAAAGTAAAGAGTGTCAACAGAGCCCACTACAGTATGTTTAACGTCAAGTATCAACTGAGTGACAAAGACACACCCTTAGAAAAGATCAAAGGAGCAGACGCAAGCTCACTGCTACCATGCAAATCAACTCTGACACAACACATCTGCCATGCAAATTACATTTCATTGTTACGGAAAAACACAGACAAACCAGAAATGACACTACTGAAGCCAGAGGACAATGGCTGGACCTATGAGGATGGCAAATACAAGTCAACGAGGTTCACATGTGAAGTTGTACCACCAGTCTTAAGTGAACAATTGAACGAACATGACAACAATCCAAATGAAGAAGATGATGACAGTGACTGTGATGTCAATATTGATGAAACAGATTTGCTTAACATGTCAGATAATGAAGACAGTGAACAAGAACACTGATTGTTGTACTTAGGTTCATAAAATGTCATAAAAAGTTGATGGTTTCAAGTTAAATATAGAATAAAATAAATAATAACGTTAATATTAAGCCTTTGATACATATGCTGCTGTTTGTTACAATGGCTGCAGTATTTAAGTAAAAGCTTATAGAATTGAAATTAAAGAAGGAACCATTAATTAAAATATACACAGTTTTCACCGTCAGTTCATTTTTTCATTGAAGAAGTGCTTTTTCCAAGAAAACTTTCAACTCTGAGCGAATAAGAGTTGTAAATCTGGATTCGACACATTTTTTTACATAAGAAACAGTCATCAAACCTTTCAGACCTAGACACATAGATAAATGCACCTGGCTGCTGGATTACTTCTTAACCTTACAATCCCCCCCTTGTCTTCTTCTTATTACTTATGTAATCCCCCCCCCGTGGGGGCTTACCTGAAACTAACCCTTTAGTTTTCAATTTCCCCACTTTCCCAGTCTCTCTGTGTGCTCCCAAGTTCCCTCACAGCTCCAGAGTTTGATCCAGCCCCAGTTCAGGCTTTAAATGTGGGCTGTGAGTCACTGGCATGCTTATGGAGAGCCGACGACTGCGCATGTGCATGTAGCCCTTGATCTTGCCAACCACCGGTTTTGTGGTTGGCTGGGAGGGTGTACGGTAGTCCCAGTCCCCCTCCTAAGCTGAATGGGGACCAGTGACTAGAGCAATGTGGCGGAAAAGCCACTTGGGGGGTCAGGAGTTGAGTTTGAAACCGGGGGTCAGCACGGGGCTCATGAATATTAATGAGCCCTGTATACATATTAAAGAGGGTTCTGCCTGCCACCTAGGGGCATAGTGTTTCAGCAGCAATGACAGCAGTTGTACAGGGGATCAATATACAATAGTGGGATTGACTGAAATGAGACAGTTGGGGCTATGTGGCTGTGGGTGATTGGTACATTAATAGCACTGCCATGGGCTGCAATAGACTCTTGTTGGGGGGGGTTACCTGAGGACTGCTGATGGAACTGAATAACAGCCTCCATGTTGATGATACTTTAACCTTTCTCAGCAGCCAATCAATAGTCTAGGCACCTAGAACTGTGACCTTGGAGACAGGGAATGGCATCACAATCCGCACAGGGGTTGTATACAGACCCCCGTCTCAAGGGAAGGAAACAGACAAGAAAATGATAGAGGACGTTCTCAAAATGGCTGCAAAAGGGGAGATACTGTTGATGGGGGACCTGAATATGCCAGATGTTAACTGGATGACATGTACTGCAGCCACATCCAAGAGTAGGGTCATTCTCGATGCCCTGCAGGGGGCAGGCCTTAGACAGCTAGTGTTGGAACCCACTCGTGAGGGGGCAATTCTAGACCTGGTACTCTCAAAAGGAGAGAGGATCACAAATTTAGAAGTCAGTAGACATCTGGGAACAAGTGACCACTGCACAGTGTGCTTCACAATAAGCACAAACATGGAGACAAGCCATACAAAAACAAGTATACTGGACTTTAGAAGGGCTGACTTTGGCAAAATGGGTGAATACCTGAGGAATGCACTAGCAAATAGCCAAAAAGGAGAGGTGGAAGAACAATGGAGAAAAATCAGAACGCTATCATAGAGGCAACAAGCCTTTGTGTGAAACAAATAAAGAAAACAAAGCAGAATAAAAAAACACTATGGTTCTCAAAAGAGGTGGCAGGGAAGGTTAAGGAGAAAAAGGCTGATTTCAAAAAGTGTAAAGAATCACAGCAGGAGCACGGCAGGGACCTGTATCAATTAAAGCAGAAAGAAGTGGGGAAGGCAGTCTGAATAGCAAAGGCCCAAACTGAGGAAAAAATAGCCAACTCAGTTAAGAAGGGGGATAAAACCTTTTATAGGCACATTAGGGAGCATAGAAAGGTTAAGGGAGGAATAATGAAGATTAATAAAGGAGAGGGGAGGTGGGCAGAGTGAGACAGTGAAAAGGCAGCAATACTGAATGAATACTTTTGCTCAGTATTCACAAAAGAAGATGAGGAGGAGTTACCTAAACCAGACAATAGAAGCAGTCTGGGTACAGGGTTGACACCAGTCCATTTACAGAAGAAAGAGTCCTGAAAGAACTCCTAAAACTCAAGGTGGATAAAGCAATGGGGCCTGACAGAATTCTCCCCAGAATCCTAAAAGAACTAAGGGAGGACCTAGTGACACCACTGACCACACTTTTTAACAAATCATGGGAGGATGGGGTGGTACCTGAGGACTGGAGGAGGGCAGATGTGATTCCCCTTCACAAAAGTGGGAGCAAGGCAAAAGCAGGAAACTACAGACCTGTAAGTTTGACCTCAGTGGTTGGGAAAATGATGGAATCACTTCTGAAAGAAAGAATTGTTGAGTACCTAGAGGCCAGCAGGGCACAGGACCCAAAGCAGCATGGATTTACAGCAGGAAGGTCATCATGTCAGATGAATCTAATTGATTTCTTTGACTGGGTGACCACAGTAATAGACCAGGGAGGAGCTGTGGATATGGCCTACCTAGACTTTAGCAAGGCATTTGACACAGTCCCGCACAAAAGACTAATAATCAAGTTAGCCAGCCTAGGAGTAAATTCCAGGGTGGTAGCCTGGGTAGCAAACTGGCTGCACAACAGGACACAGAAGGTAATAGTGAATGGAACACATTCCAAAGAAGGGGGGTTACTAGTGGAGTTCCTCAGGGCTCAGTACTGGGTCCAGTCCTCTTTAACGTCTTTATAGGTGACATTGCAGAGGGTCTGGAGGGAAAGGTATGCCTCTTTGCAGATGACACAAAGATCTGTAACAGAGTTGATACATAAGGGGGTAGAAAGGATGAGAAGGGACTTGTCAAGGTTGGAGGAATGGTCAAATATATGGCAACTTAGATTCAATGCAAAAGTGCACCTGGGAAACAAAAACCCAGGAGAAGAGTACACAATAGCTGGGGAGGTACTAACAACAACAGAAATGGAAAGGGACTTGGGGGTAGTCATATCAAATGACTTAAAGGTGGGTAAGCAATGTGAGAAGTCAGTAAGGAGAGCCAGGGGGATACTGGGATGCATAGGAAGGGGCATCACAAGTAGAAAAAGGGAAGTGGTTATCCCTCTGTGCAGACAGTTGGTGAGACCCCATCTGGAGTACTGTGTACAGTTTTGGAGACCTGATCTATCCAAGGACATAGACAGGATGGAAGCAGTCCAAGGAGGACAACTAAAATGGTGCAGGGTCTGCATCAGAAACCATATGAAGAGAGACTGAGAGAGCTTAATATGTATACCCTTGATGAAAGGAGGGATTGGGGATATGATAGAAACTTTCAAGTACTTCAAGAGAATCAACAAGGTCCAGGAGTGTAGCATCTTTCAGAAAAAGAGATGCGTAAGAACAAGGGGGCACAATTTAAAGATATAGGGGGGACAGCTCAGGGGTAGTGTGAGGAAATTTTTTTTCACGGAGAGAGTGGTGGATGCATGGAACCACCTTCCTGGGGAGGTTGTTGGGTCTAAAACAGTGGGGAAATTCAAACATGCATGGGACAGACATAAGGCAATTGTAGTGTGGGGTTGCAGGAAGTAGGCTGTTGGTTAACTAGAATCTGCAGCTTATCCAATAGGAAGGGAAACAGGCAGACTGGGTGGGCCAAGTGGTCCTTATCTGCCGTCAAAGTCTATGTTTCTATGTAAAGGGACTCCTGGGAAAAGGAGGGGACTCATTTAGGTGCCTAAATTAAGCTATCAGGAAATACTGATTGCTATGGTTATGGACAGTTGATAGGCACAATCAGCCAATCAGAACTTTGGATTCTCGAGTGAAACACAATGGACTTTCTGGGTTTTCTTCAGTCTGTTTCTGGGCTCTGTATGAGTTAGAGGTCTCCTGTGAGAGTGGATCTGGACTAGGGAGTCCTTTCCCAGGTCTCTAGTGGAGATTGCTGTGTTCAGGAAAGGATTAACAGGGGAAGGAGAGCAAGAGACTGAACTGATAGTTAGTTTCTCCAGGTACTGTGAGCCGTTTGATTATATTGGAAAAGCTAAGTGCTGCAGAAACCCCGCACTGGTGGACTGAATTGGGCTGAGAGGACTGTGCTGAATATATAAGTGCCACAGTTGCTGCTGAAGATTTATTTTACCTGAGTGGGACTGTGATTGTGATTTTGAAGAGGCATAGCATCTCTGGATGTAAGGGTGCTAGCCAGGTGTTATACTTTTCCTTAGTGAACTGGCTGAAGTGGCCAAGAGCTGTGTCCCAGTTGCAGATGAAGAAAGGATTATGGACAGTTTCTAACTGGAAAGTGCGGACTGGTGTGCAGGGGTCTGTTGTATTTGGATCCTCCTGTGGTTTGCATTTGTTCTTCATCTGACCTAGAGCTAGCACCCACTGCTACCTGGCAGTGGCCTTTGCTTGAGCAACTGCCTGTGATTGCTGCTGATTTCAAACTCAATGCAGGGACTTCAGAGAACCCCCACCATTTGGGAGTTCTCACCGAGAGCCAGGGAGGGAATCAGCTAATCCCTTTGAAGTAGGGTTCACCATCTCAGGAGGTCACCGGTGCTTGCTGGGGTGTTAGAGGACCAGTGATCCATTGCGGGTAGCTGAGCTGTGGAGCCACTTTCAGGTCTGGGCCTTCTGGGGCTGGTGTGGTCCTGCCACAGAGCTCTGCAATGGGCCAGAAGTGGCTAAAGTTGACAAGAGGCCAGACCTCCAATCAAGGGAACAAGTTTCGAGATCCTTGAGCAAGATTCCAACTGACTGTTGCTGCATAGAGATCCATGATCCAGGACAGCTGGAGGCATTCATTCCAGGAGTGTCTGAGTTCTGCAAAACTGTGAGTACCTGGGACCCGGTTCCCAGAAACTAAGTAAGGGAGTGTAAAAGGGATTTAATTGTTTCCTCAAATCATTTTCTTCTTTACCAGGGCCCCAACAGCCGGCCAACCCGTGGCACTGAACAGGCTGGCACCTTGTGGGTACCCCTAAGGACTATCTGGTTAGACACTGGTATCAGTGGGGGTGGGCCTCAAGGGGTGGACTCGGCCTATGGGCCCAAATGGCTGTTGTTATTTGTTCTTACTAAACATTTTTTTCTATCCACACCCATCCTTTGTCCCAGTATCCCTCCCCTAGTCCTTACCCGCAATAAAGCTGTAGTTTGCTGTCTGACATTGTGCGTGAAGGAATTCTCTTAGTCTGTCAAATCCTTATTGTTCATGGTTTTTGGTGTTACTGAACTGTTGGGTATCCAGTGTGTGGGGTGGTTGGTAAAGGAGGTGGGTAGGTACAGCATCCCAGGGGACTGTGCCAGCCAATCATCTGACCCACTTCTAATTCTCTCTGAGGGGAGGCACCGTGCTATTTTTATTATCTTTGGGATAGAACCCCCTGAACACCACCATAACAGGACCCAAGACCCTTAACCTGTTGGGGGTGTAGTAGCCAACTGGCATATAGTGCCCGGGCTACATCTTTGGAGGTATCGCTGGGATCTCCTGTTCACTAGCCATGCCCACTCTGGAGAACCAGAATGGAGAGACCTCCCCCGGGGCCCCCAGCACCCAGGTCTGTCCCCCTGAGGCCGAGGTTTAAGCCTACAGAGGATGACAAAGTGATATTAGTGGAATGGATTGGGAGTATGAGAATGGACCCCCCAAAATCCTTCTTGTTGCTGGGAGTACCCCAGGAGATGGACGAAGGGGAACTAGAACAACACCTGACCACAATAATCAAACTGGAAAAAGCAAAAGTGTGAGGGAGAATGAGTGGCTCTGGAAGGGTACATTAACTGTACTAGTACAGAGTAATGATGTGTTATAGACTACCTGGATACCTGAGGATTTGGTGGCAGAGGGGGAACCCGAGACTTTGCCCATTGTAACTTCGTTTAGTGTAGTCTCCCCGGGGAAAGGGAGATGAGGGTCTGAGCGCCCACCAAAACTCCCCAAGCTTGAGAAACACCAGCCCAGATCTGTGCCCGTAGCTTTTTATTTGTATCTCAAACTAATAATGTTTTCAGGGGTTAAGCCCACCCCCAATAGCGAGGACGATTTGGAGACATGGATGAATTGTGCCACCCCACTTGTACATTACTGGCAGTGTTCTGAAATTGAAAAATGGAAGCGACTGATCGAGCAACTCCACAGGCCCACCCTGGAAGTAATTCACTCTTTGCGGGTCATGGACCCTGATGCCCCAGCCCAGGTTTAGCTGACTGCCCTCTAAAGTGTTTTTGGAAGCCCTGAATCTTGTGAAGACCCTATGTGAAAATTTAAGACCACTCACCAATGGGAGGGGAGCCCTTGTCCACCTCCTTAACTCAAGTAAAGAAGGCGTTACAGATGGTATTTAGAAAATGGGGGTGACAGTGAAGGATCTGAACCAGGTGAGGTTAGAACATTTGATAAAAGCCACTAGCCATTCTACCCTGTTGGTATTAAAGCTCCGCTTAGCTGATAGGAAGAACAACCCCCCGCAGTACTGGGTCCTAGTGTGGGAGATTAGAGAATCGGAGGAGGAGCAAGGATAATGGGGAGGGCAAAGGGCATTTATGGTTGCTACCCAGGTAGGGAAAGAGACACCCTCTGGAGAAATGCATGAGTGGAGTACTCTGATAAAGGAATGTAAGGATCTAGTCACCTCAGCTAAGATGATAGTAAATCCAGAAATAGTTGAACCCCAAGGGGTGAGTGGGGTGGTCCCAGTGTAGCTTCCGCCATGTTTGGCCCTTGGTCTACCGTGCAGGCACCCTCTTCCGAGGGTGGGGTAAAGGCCCAGATGGATGAATTAGATTGCAGGGTAACTGAGTTAGAGAGGATGGGAAGGCCTAGTTGAGTTCAGGGAAATGATGAGGCCATTGAATGGGGGCCAGTAGTGACAAGTGCCTCTGTGGGGGTCCCAGGAACCCACCCCGCAGCTCAACTAGGCCACCTCATAAGGAATCCTTTATATGCTTTAGGTGTGGGAGTGAGGGCCATATCTGAAAGGGGTGCAGTGTGCTGATAAACCAAGGCACCGGCAGAGGTAGGAAACACAGCAATCCCAGTCAGAACCAGGGAAACTATGGAGGGGCCTGGTAAAGGAGCTCACCGGGGGCCCTGGCAGGTCAGACTCCATGGCTCATGGAAGATCCTCTACAACAAAAACCACCACATCAATTCCCATTGACATGAATCAGCTTGTGGGTCTGTCAACAGAAACCACAGTCACCATCAATGTGATCTCCACCCGAGCCGTCCTGGATAACGGTTTGCAAGTTACCATCATTTTTAAGTCATGGTATTGTAACCCCAGGCTGATATGCCGTTTGTATCTGACAGCAATACCAGGTGGGCTGGGTTCGGGGAGGAATAGGTCACTCGGCACATAGGCTAGGTTTGGTTACTCTGCACAGGGGCACCCAAGTAACTCCGAACACAGGAAGCAATAACTGTAATGTCCAATACCAGAAGTGGGATTCTAAAGTGTGACTTTTATTCACATCCAAACAGAATAAACAAAGTATAGATGGACCCCATGGGGCTGCACTTCTGGTAATGCAGATTAAAGGAGACCAGAACACATCCTCATCACGTTAGCCCTCAGGCTCTACAACACACTGGGCACACAGCCAGACTTGTACGCTGCTTTGGGTTACACAGCCCGAACTTGTACACTACTTTGGGTTTTCCCTGGCTTGGTTCCCTTGCCAGCCACTTGGACACCTTCCATACTTCATGGAAACATTTTCTGGTGGCTCCCTAAACCACCTAAGGGCACCTCGGCTCCATCAGGGAATCCTCCTCTTTAATCCCACGTCTGGGTACTTTCCTCAGGGGCCAAGTACCTGAGGGAAAGCAAAAGGTGTCTCAGAGCCAATCCGTACAGGTGAATTTGGTTACTACTGATGGGGGGGGGTCTCCCACCTCTCGCTCCCACAATTCATACCCAGCCATTTCTCTGGACTGTAAACACCCCATCCTTTAACACTTTGCTGGGTAGATTCTTGCTAAATGTATTTCACATTCAATCTACTTGTCTTGCTTCCCATTTGTGTTGGACTTGAACATACTTAAAAATAAGTGGCATTGTCCATTACTCTAGAGCCCCCACAGGTTAAGTAATCCAATCCCCACATTCTTTCTTTCCATTTTGTGCTGGCCTTGAACATACTTATAAGTGGCTTTGTCCATTACTCTAGACCCCCACTGAGTTAAGCAGTCCAATCCCCACATCTTCCAACTGTGCTTGGCTGTCTTTTCCTGACCCCACAGTAACAGTCCCTTTAGTTTCCTTCTGTTTCAGGTGAAAACACTTGGCCCTTTTTCAGAGCAAACTCACCCCTTGGTTGCAGGTGCCCCACAGGCATTTCCTCCTCAAGGAATCTCTTACAGAGCTTCTGGTACCTCAGCACAACTCAGACAGGCAGCTTCTTTCCCTTAGCCGGACCCAGGAGGGTTCCCCTGGAAAACAGGCAGACACCTTCCCCCCATCCCCTCAGGGATGGGGCTCTGAACCATTGAGAGCGGTCTCCACCACTTCAATTACCAGTTCCTGTGTTCCTCTTCAGGTAGAAACACACACCTTGAACAAAAGTAGCTCTGAAACAGAGCTTAAAGGTCTGAGAGCCTGCACACACTCTGCTGCACTGCAGTCTCTCTCTAAGACTGCACACAGACTGGCTTCAAATTCCCCAACGTTCTACTCTAACCTCCAACTGCAACACTCCAGTGTGGCTTATGCAGCTGCGGCAGTTCTAAAATTATGTCATCCCTCAGTCTCACCTGAGACTGAGAACAGAGTGAGACAGTGTGAAATCCATTTAACTGGAGTTTCACAAGCTGCCTTCCCTGCCTACCACTAGGTCTTACTGGGATTTTAGTAACCCCAGGTAACGGGTTACAGTATGACCAGCACCTGGTCAATGTTGAGCTGCAACCACTTGAGGGTTTACATGTGTGGGGACTCAGTGAGAAATCATACCCCTCTCTGGGATATGTGAAAGTGTGGTTGGCTTTTCCAACAAAAGTAGCTGGCGTAGGAGATGCAGTAGAGACTCTGGCTCTGATTTGCCCTGAATCTGGCCTACATGATGGAATGCCTGTGTTAGTGGGCACAAATGCCCATATGTTTGGATGATTAGCCCAGTTGTGCCAAGCCTGGGAGGCCGAGAGAAAAGGCAGCGAGCTCTTTATTCACCCCTTGATTAAAGAAGCCTACAGGAAGTGAGGACAACCCCCTGACTAGAAGCCTGATGACTCGGTTGGCATAGTGTGGAGGCAAGATGGGGAGGAGACTGTGCTACTGCCTAACGTGGAATGTAATATTGCAGAGGCAGTGAGGCTAAAAAAGGATGTGACAAATCAGTTGCTGATGTTGGATCCTCCGGAGGAGCATGGATTACCCATGGCACTGTTGGTAAAACCTAGTGTTTTGCCTGCCAGAGCACATGTTAGAAGGGTTATGGTACAAGTAAGAAATGTCACCGATTGGGAAGTGGTGGTAAGGAAGGGACGGACTCTAGCAAGAGTTTATTGTGCAGACAGAGCAGTGCAACCCGCTGCCAAGAGGGGTGGCACCCTCAAGGGACCTCCATAATTACAGACCTATATCTCTCTTACCAATCCTATCTAAACTCTTCGAAAAACTAGTCAGTACACAGATAAGAAACTATTTAGACTCATTTGATATGCTTAACCCCTTGCAGTCTGGTTTCAGAAAAAAACACAGCACGATATCTGCTTTAGCCAAAGTAACAAATGACTGGCACTTGGCACTTGACTCTAAACTTCATGTGAACGCCTCATTCCTTGACCTAAGCAATGCATTTGACACAGTAGACCATGACTTATTGCTAACCATACTACAAGGTATTAGTCTGGATGTACTGCCGTCAAATGGTTTACATGTTACCCTATAGGTAGGCAACAGCAAATCAAGGCACAAGGGGATTTGTCACCACTGAAAACACTTCTCAGAGGTGTACCACAGGGTTCAATACTAGGACCTTTACTATTCGCAATATATATTAACAATATTAATGTGGATATCAACCAAGCAAGTGTTCACTTATTTGCTGATGATACTGTTCTCTGTGTTGCCAGACCCTACCTTGAACTCACCTGCAGTGCACTGCAGCAAGAATTCAACTTATTACAGCAAAATCTCTTGAATCTCAGACTTTTGCTGAAAGCCAAGAAAATGAAAGCCATGATGTTGTCCCCTAAACTCAGCTCGGTCAGTTCCCCCTTATCAGGAGCCCAGTGGCAAATAACGTCCCTCCTAAGGGAACCAATTGAACTAGTAGACAAATTCAAGTATTTAGGACTCTGGATTGACCATAAACTCTCCTATACAGTTTACATAGAGGAGCTGGCTAAGAAGTTAAAGCAAAGACTAGGACTTTTCTTTAGAATTAAAAACTTATTATCCCAGGAAACTAAGATTAGTGCAATCCACATTCCTCCCCCTCCTGGACAATGTGACCTTCTGTATAGTCATGGCCCATGCACAGTATTGACCAAACTTGACACCCTGTACAATAAGATGCTAAGATTCATTACTGATGCTCCGTACAAGACTCACTACTGTTCCCTTAATGCTCTTTCTTGGCTGGCAGTCCCTAAAAACCAGGAGAGTAAAAAATGTGACAATATGGATCTATAGAGCCCTAATCGGTAAGCTCCCTCAGTACATATCTAGCCTCTTAACCAGCACCACTGGAAGTTATTCTCTCAGGAGACACTCATACATATCACCAGATATTCCTAGATCTAGAATGTGCTTTGGGTTATCATCTATAAGCCATGCAATCCCAGCCCTATGGAACAACCTTCAAAAATCCCTGAAGCTTTCAACTATTGCTAAAATGGCAACCTTCAAAACATTACTCAGACAACACGCCAGGGACACCGGCAACTGTTACTCTTAACTTCCGACTAGTTTCCTAGCTGCATGTTCTTAGCTTGCCTCATATTGCCCCTGTCTATCCACTTGCTAATAAACCTTACAAGACTTCTTCCAACTACTCCCCAGTTTTCCCTCCTATTCCTTCCTTTTTCTCTCTTCCTCTCTATCTTAATTACCTCAACTGTTTGAGGTTTCTACCTATGTTCCTTTCCTCTGATCTTCTGATACATCCCTTACTAATGATTGATTGCACTTTATACCATACGGAAATGTACATGTTCTCCTATGCACTTGGGCATTATATGCCCTGTTTATATAAGAATGTATTGCAAATATAAATCATGTGATCATTGTGTATGCCAGTTTGTAATGTTGTTATTGTTTATCCTTAAGACTTTGTATTATCTCTGTTGTTTTGTATCAGCGTTGTTTTTGCTGCCCAGGTCCACTTTGTAAATGAGTTCCACTCAATTGTGTTTCACCTGGTAAAATAAAGATTGATTGATTGATTGATCCAGGACTGTTTAACTTAAGTGGTTCCCCAATCCTGGAGGAATGGAAAGAGAGGATATGAGAGAAACTGGCTGCCCGAACAAAGGTATTTTCCCTACATGAGTGGGATGTAGGGTGCTTGAGCGGAGAGCAGCATCACATACATCTCAACAATGAGAGGCCCTTTCAAGAGAAATCTAGGCAACTGGCACAACCAGACAATGATGACATCCATTGGCACCTTCAGAAAAATTCTGTCTGTGGGGATTGTTCAAGAGTTGAGGAGCCCCTATGCATCCCCAATTGTCGTGGTGAGGAAGAAGAGTGGGCAATAAGGATGTGTGTGGATTACCGCACATTGAACAGTGCTCAACCAGTATACTACGCCCCGAATCCAAGATGCCCTGGATTGTCCGAATAGCAGTCAGTGGTTCTCAATCCTGGATCTGCAGAATGGATATTAACAGATATCGATTGCACCCTCAGCACTGAGAGAAGACAGCTTTCATATGTCCATTAGGATTCTATGAATTCCTCTGGATGCCTCAGGGGATCTCGGGCACCCCTGCCACCTTCCAGCCCCTGATGGATAAAGCCATGGGCGATATGAATCTACTCGGGTGTCTGGTCTATTTGGGTGTGTGACCCCCCTACAAATGGGGGTTACTAAAAAGCCTTCTTTGGGTGAGCCCAAATGCTCTCCGCCAGGCTGGTGTTCTATATTTCAGCCGATTTAAAAATAGAGTGAGAGTGCCTAATGCCTCCTTGTACTGTCGCTTTAAGAGCTGCCAAACTGCAGATAATTACTTTGAAATGGGGGGTCTGTGTGTTTCCCTGCTCAAGTCCCCATATGGGCCACTGAGCAAATCACTCCGTTCTGCAGTCATTATATGGGCAGAGAGAGCTCTTTCAGAAGATGTAATTGTTTGCTTGCAACCTGTTAAAATGATAATGAAAGCGCAGTTTGTTTTAACCTGCTTTCTTATAGCCAGGACTGTCTCCCTCATGTTAGTCCTGAACTGCTGAATTGGACCAATCAGTGTGGGGATCCTTTAAATTGGAGCCTGCTCTGGGTGAATCAGAACTTGGACTCTCCTCTTGAGCCAGCCACAATGGGACTGTATGGCAGATGCTTTTGGGAAATGTAGTTTTGACCTCGGTGCCTTTTTCCACCAACAGGGGGAGTTTATTGTGAGTGACAGCCAACCCAGCCAAGAACTGGGAGGAACTCAAAGGAAGTGCCCGGTTTTGTCTACTGGAGTTTCAGTTGAGTTGTGACTGTGAAGAGGGAAGGAGCTCCGTGCTCCTCCGCCGTTGAGTTTTCACATGGAAAGCTTGTGTGAGGCCCCAAAGTTCGGCCTGCAGCTGTTTGTGAGTGCCAGTGTGGACTGAATCAGAGTTGTATGGAGAAAGAAGCACCAGAAGTGAGGAAACCAGGCTCACCCTGTAGAAGACTGGAGAAATTGCTAAATCACGCTCGGTCTGTCAGGAACTGAATCTGCTGTGTGTTCTCCCGGGTATTGCGCAGTTATTGCGATCGGGATAGAGAAGCAGCCTGCCTGGTATAGTACTTCCTTTTTTACATATAAATGTGTGTAGTGCTTGTGAGGAATCGTGTTTCAAATCCCCTGTACAGTGAACAGAGTGCATGAAGCTGGAAGTAAACCCCAGTTTAAGCCAGACTACATCCATTTGCTTTAAACTGCAGTGGGGTCCAGTCACAAGGCCCTTGCCCACACGATCTGCTCCTCCTGGCAATCTAGGACAATCTGCCTTCCATCCAGTTCCCAGCATTGAGTTTGTGAGTACAAAACAGGGTAGCTCCCTGCCATCTGTTTATCAAATTGCAAGTGTGTTATCTAATTGTTGTGTTTTATTTCTTCACGAACTGAGCCATCTGGCTCCGGATTACAATTGGGTATTGTGCAAGTGTTTTTTTCATCATAGGGCCCCAACCAGCTGCACAAAAAAGGCTGGCTTTCTGTTGCCTGGGTACCCAGAGACAATGACTTATAGGTTAGGCCTGTGCACAGTGCCCTAGTATAGATATATATATATATATATATATATATACACTGTATATATATTAGAGTGGTGAGCTGGTTGGACCTGATTTCCCCCAGTCCTTGTTGTTCCCCCCTGAATAAATCAGATCTGTTTGTTTCAGCAAAGTTACACTGCCTGAGATATTCGTTTATGTTAAAGTATTGTACTGTGGTTTTTGCACTGTATCATCTTGTTTTACAGGGGGTCCCCAGAGTCCAGCTGACCAAACCAGTCCTGGGGGTAAGTGTATACTGTGAAGGTAATTCTGATATATTGTGTGGGCCACTAGTGGGAAGAAAGTGGGGTTGCAGTGACCCAGAGGGCTGTGACCAAGTCATATCAGACTGTCTTAACCCTGACCTCTGGGTGGAGGCACCCGCCATCGGATCCAGGCCCCTCAAACTGTTAGTGGCAAATCAGGCAGGGGTAGTAGCCCTTGGGATAGCGCCACCTAGGGGTTACATCTTGGAGGCTCACCGCTGGGATTGTGTGTCCTCTAGTGGCCATATTTACGAACCACTGTTAATAAAAAAAAAATAAATGGGTACCCCGACAGAAGTGGCTGTGCACCGGCTGGTGGAGTGGTGTACTGTGGAGGAGATCGACCCACAAAATGCTATGCTTATCCTGGACATCCTCCTGGGTATCAATACGGACACTGTACAGGGAGTACTTTCCAAGGTGGAAGGTTTACAAAACCCTGTGGTGGTGGGTCGGCATGCTAATCTGCTCACCCACACTTTCCTGGCCCTAGTAGAGTTTAAGGATCCCATAGATAGCTCCAAAGTGCCACAGACTATTACCCCAGAGGGAGCCCTCACTGCCTGGAGAGTGATAACTAAGGACAGTAAAGACCTGGGAGGGAAATGAGCCCCACCACTATCTGAAACTTTTGAGGAGAAATTTGCTAAATGGTTGCTGCGGAAGGGAAAACTGTGGAGGACATGAAGAAACTATTCTTACCACCTGGGGGTGTTCCTCCCCCAACACCCTCTCCTACTCCAGTACCCATAATGGTGGCTGAACCAATGCAGGCTCCTATTTCTGCACCTGCCATTAGTCACGACTCTTACGGAAGGTTGAGGATCTTCTCTGGCACCTCCCCACCCCCAAGGGAGGATGACGGGAGACCTGGATAGACTATGTTGCCCCTCAAGTGCTAGAATGGCAATGCTTGGAGCAGAAAGCTAAGAGGGTTAGTGAGAGCCTCGAGGGTCCTGCCCTGGCTACCATCCTTGCTAAACGGGCCAGTAACCCTGAAGCGACAGCACAGGACTATCTTGAGGCCTTGGAGAATGTGTATGGAAGCCCAGATTCTGATGAGGACCTGTGGTGGAGAGTAAGAAATGCACAGCAGTACCAAGGGGAGTTGTTGTCTGTGTATGTATCTCGGCTGGAAAAATTGTTGCAATTATGCCTCAGAAAGGGTAGTTTGCCAGCAATTGAACTGGACCGAACCAGGCTGGACAGGATCCTTAAGTCTGCCCCCTTCTCAGAACTGCTGTTGCTTCAGTTATGCCTGGCAAATCGACTGGAATCCCCACCCTCCTATGATGAGCTAATGAGAGAAATTCAAGGAGCTGAGAAAAAGCGATCTCAGGAGGGACTTGCACCAATAGCTGCGGCTACGACCCGAGTGACTGAGGGTGACCCATCAAGTGAAGTTCAGGGGCAGAGGTTGGCACTTAATGAGTGCTCTGAGAAGGAAAAAGATATGCCACAATGGGGTGAACTGTTGAGAGAGTTCGGGGAAATAAAAAAACAGTCTGTTTATGAAGGCCGCTCCTGCAAGTATAGGCCCCGACCCTCATCCGACTGCATCTGCTATGGGGTGAGGGTACCCACCCATGCATCTCCTGCTGACAACAGCTCAAAACTCGATGTCTTGACCATGGAAGTGGGGAAATTGATGAGATGTCTCCAAATGTTTATCACGCCGCAGACAGAGATGGCACCAAGGTTTCCAGTTAGTAGTACCCCCACCCTGGCTCCCAGTGTGATGCCTCGGCCAGATCAAACTCCAGAAAGTATGTTTTGTTATAATTGTTGGAAGGATGGGCACATGAAAAGAGAATGCTGGTCCCCAAAAGACACAGACAAAGTTGCATATAGACTACAAGGAGAGCTTCGGAGAACAAATCAGTGGTTAACAGGTGCACTCAATGATCCCAGTGAGGGCCCCAAAAATGCTAACTCACGTCCCTTTGTGGCAAGGTCAGTTGCCCAGGCCCCCGCTACCGCCTCTCCAGACTGGTCCAGAATAGTGGGTCCCTCCATGGAGACCACTGTAAAGGTGAATGGAGTGTTTACAAGAGCTGTATTAGACAGTGGCTCCCAAGTGACAATTATGTTCCAAGACTGGTATCAGAAGCATTTGTCTGACGTACCTTTACAACCGTTGGAGGGCTACATGTCTGGGGTTAGTGAGAAGGCCTACCCCTACTCTGGATATATCCGAATTTGGCTGTCTTTTCCCACCTCTGTGGCTGGAGTGGCCAAGCAAGTAGAGACCCTGGCCTTAGTGTGTCCCCCTACCGGACTGTATGATGGGGTTCCTTTACTAATTGGGACTAATGCACATATGTTTGGATGGCTGGCACAGTTGTGTTATGAAAAGCAGGGGTCCCGGACTGGTAGAGCTTTAAGAATTCCTGCCTTGATTAAGAAGGCCCATGAGGCACAGAGAGATGTTGAAAAAGTAGAACCAGAGGAACCAGTTGGAATTGTCTGGAAGAAGGATCCTGAGTCTTTGATCCTGGCGCCAAATGCCCAGGGTACCTTACAGGGAGAGGTCTGTATCAGAAAGGATGTCAAGAATAAAATATTAATGTTGGATGCACCAGGCAATGGAAAATTGCCAGAGGGACTGCTGGTCAAGCCTAGTATTTTGCCTGCTAGAGCCCATGCTTATGCCAGAAGAGTAATGGTTCAAGGTTATAATGTGTCTGACAGAGAGATTCAAGTAAATAGAGGTTGCACCCTGGCTAATGTGCATTGTGCAGACACTGCAGTACTACCCAGCAGCAAGAGTTCGGAGAAGAATGACAGAGTAACGCCTGACTTGTTTGATTTTGGTGACTCCCCATTGCCAGCTGAATGGAAAGTGAGGATCAGTGAGAAGCTTGCCCAGAGAGACCAGGTGTTTTCTTTAAAGGAATGGGACATAGGATGCATGCAAGGAGCTGAGCACCATATCCGGCTGCATGATGAAAGGCCATTTTGTGAGAGGTCTCGACGCCTGGCACCTGCTGACATAGATGATGTGAGACGACATCTGCAAGAGATGCTAGCTGCTGGTGTAATACAGGAATCCAGAAGCCCCTATGCTTCTCCCATTGTGGTAGTGAGAAAAAAGAATGGGACAGTAAGGATGTATGTGGATTATCGCACTTTAAACCAGCGGACTATCCCTGATCAGTACACTATGCCCTGCATTCAGGATGCTTTGGACTGTCAAAACGGGAGTAAGTGGTTCTCTGTGCTGGATCTCCGCAATGGGTACTACCAGATCCCGATGGCCCCGAGGACCATGAGAAGACAGCCTTTATCTGCCCGTTGGGCTTCTATGAATTCATGAGGATGCCTCAAGGGATTTCAGGTGCCCCCGCCACTTTTCAAAGATTGATGGAGCATGCAGTGGGGGACATGAACTTACTAGAGTGCCTGGTATACCTGGATGATGTTATTGTGTTTGGTAGCTCACTGGAGATACACGAGAGCAGATTATTCAAGGTGCTGGACCGACTGGACGACTTTGGCCTTAAACTGTCCATTGATAAGTGTCAATTCTTTCAAACATCAGTAAAGTATGTGGGACACATAGTAACCACCGAGGGAATAGAGACCAACCCAAGTAAAGTTGAGGCCTTGACCACCTGGCCACAGCCCAAAAATCTAAAAGAACTGCAAAGATTCCTGGGATTCTGTGGTTATTATCGGCGTTTCATCAAGGACTATTCAAGAGTGATCCGCCTTTACTTAACCTTACTCAAGGGTATCCCCCAACCCACAAAAGATACAAAAAGTCAGCGTCCCTCGAGACTGAAAGAGTGTATTTTCGTCCAAGTGAAGTATTTGGGGCCCGCTGGACTCCTGATTGTGAGACTGCTTTTCATGACATTATATATCAACTTACCCATGCTCCAGTGTTGGCCTATGCCAATCCAACAAAACCTTATGTCCTGCACACTGATGCTAGCTTGCAAGGGTTGGGGCTGTGTTGTACCAAGAGCACAAGAATAGCCTGAGACCAGTGGCCTTTGCCAGTAGAAGCCAGACCCCATCCGAAAAGAACTATCCTGTACATAAGTTAGAGTTCCTAGCTTTGAAGTGGGCTATTGTTGACCAATTCCACGAGTACTTGTATGGGGCTAAGATACTAGTAAAAACTGACAATAATCCTTTGACCTATGTGCAAACTTCAGCTAAGTTGGATGCCACTTGCCATACGTGGCTTTCTGCATTATCTACATACAACTATGCTGTTGAATACAGAGCAGGCCTGAACCACATAGATGCTGATGCTCTCTCCCGGAGGCCTGTTCCCCAGAATGACTGGGTCAGACTGTCAGAAACTGTTATTCGAGCACTCTGCCAGAAGTTTGACAGGGAGGAAGAAATGTCCATGGACGCAGTGGACTGTATGGTGGATTGTTTGGGACCCTCTGAGAATTGCATACCTGCTGGTTATTGCCACTTTTCTGCAATAAACATTGGTGCACTGCCTCAGCTGGACAATGACAGTATTCGTCGGGCTCAGTCCCAAGATCCCATGATGAAATCAGCTTTAGAAGCCCTCTATGCAGGGAAAGATGTGTCCAAATTACGTTCCACTGATTTGAGAACTGCATTGTTATACAAAGAAGGTCCTAAGTTGAAACTGATCAATAAACTGTTATACCGAGAAACAGTAGACAGAGGGGGACAAGTAGACAAACAACAACTAGTGCTGCCCACTGCTTTTCAAGACTCGGTGCTGAGGTCCTTACACAACCACATGGGGCACCTTGGTATAGACAGAACACTTGACTTGGTGAGATCCAGATTCTATTGGCCTAAGATGGAGGCTGATGTGGAGCAACACATTCGAACTTGTAGTTGCTGCTTACAGAGAAAAGCTTTGCCCCAGAGGGCTGCCCCTCCTTGTTAACATCACCACCAGTGCACCCATGGAGCTGGTCTGTATTGATTTTCTGAGTTTGGAGTCAGATCAAAGAAATATTAGTAATGTGCTGGTGGTCACTGACCATTTTATGAGATACTCCCAAGCTTTCCCCACCAAGGACCAGAAGGTGTCCACTGTGGCAAAAGTACTTGTAGAAAACTTTTTTGTTCACTATGGGGCTCCACAAAGAATCCATTCTGATCAAGGGAGAGACTTTGAGAGTCATCTGATCAAAGAGATGCTTTCCCTGTGGGGAGTGCGAAAGTCCAGAACCACCTCTTACCACCCCAAGGGGGACCCATAGCCTGAACGTTTCAACCACACTTTGCTAGCTATGCTAGGCACCCTCCACCCAAAGGACAAGCCTAGATGGAGCTAACAAATTAGCACCCTGGTACATGCCTACAACTGCACCAAAAGTGATGCCACTGGGTTCTCCCCCTACCGCCTGATGTTTGGAAGAGAAGCTTGACTGCCGGTAGATGTATGTTTTGGAGTCTCTCCTGATGGGGTGAAAGCCGACAACTACTTACAGTATGTGCAAAAGTTAAAGGCCCAGCTAAATCATGCATACCAACTGGCTCAAACCATGGCTGCCAAAAGAAATCTGGCCAACAAAGAAAGGTATGATAAAAAGGTGAAAGCACAAGAACTCCAGGAGGGAGACCAGGTATTGCTAAGAAATATGGGACTGCATGGCAAACATAAGATTGCTGACAGGTGGCACCATCTCCCTCACATTGTAGTGGGCAAACTAGATGATCTGCCTGTGTACAAAGTAAGGCCTGAGAATAATTCAAAAGTTGTTAAAACAATGCATAGAAATCATTTGCTGCCCATTGGACAAATCTTGATTGAGTCTGAGCCCCCAGAAAATGCCCCCTCTGGACCAGTGATTAGAGCTGCTGCTAAGAAAAAGTCAAGAAAGCCTGCATCTACAGAAGCTGAGTTAAAGTGTTCCCCTCCACAGGTCCCAATTGAACATGACTGTCAGTCCATATCAGAGCAAAGTGAGTGTGACTTTGAATAATACCCTTCTTACGAACTGAGTCAATTGTTTTGGGGCAATCCCCTAGTCAATACTGAAGATGAAGCTGGGCCTTCTGGACTGTCTAAGCCCCCAGCTTCGTCCCTGGAGCCAATGCTCCCAGGAAGTGAAGTGCAAAGCATCAAGTCAGATGAAATGGAATCATTGTATATGGTTGAACTGTTTGAGCTTTCAGGAGAGGAAAATGATGGACTGGGACCTTCTGGTGATACCTCAGAACAAAAAGAGTATTTTGAGTGCCCTGATGGTCCACTGCCAGTGTCCGAAAGCGCTCCATGTGAGCCAAATGTTGTGGACTCAGAGACTGTAACTCCTGGAGCTGAAAGTGCCCCAAGTTCTAGCCTCTATACCCCCATGGAGACTCCCCTGACAAGTGAGGACAATGCTGAAAATGAGGCTCAGAGTGCAGAGACTGTAACAGTTCCCCCCTAGAAAGACTGTTCGAGCTGTAAAGCCTGTGGTGCACCTCAGTTATGATTCTCTTGGGAGGCCTGTGGACTTGCCTCTCAATGTTGTCCATAAAGGAGTGTATGTGTCCCCGAGCTCATTGCCCAAACTGAGCGTCAGTGCTAACTCCAAGTTACTTGTGTTGCCCTCTAGGTATGGGGCCCCTGCCCCCTCCAGCCCCAAGGTAGCTGATAGGGAAGGGCCCCCCTCTCTTTAGGTTTCATGTACAAGAGGTAATAACCTGAGTTATGGTACAATGTGCGTGTAATACTGTGTAAAGAGTGACGTACTGCAAGGTTTCAGAAATGTGTTTCTGGTAAAGTAATATACTGATTGATGATTACATGTATAAATCTAATGTGATACTGATGCAAATGTATATGGGTGTATTAAAGTTTACGGGGGTACTTACTTGACGTGGACGCCAAGTTCCTTCCAGGCCAGGAAAGGTGTAGCCCCCCCCCTACAAATGGGGGTCACTAAAAAGCATTCTTTGGGTGAGCCCAAATGCTCTCCGCCAGGCTGGTGTTCTGTATTTCAGCCGATTTAAAAATAGAGTGAGAGTGCCTAATGCCTCCTTGTAAGGTCGCTTTAACAGCTGCCAAACTGCAGATAATTACTTTGAAATGGGGGGTCTGTGTGTTTCCCTGCTCACGTCCCCATATGGGCCACTGAGCAAATCATTCCGTTCTGCAGTCATTATATGGGCAGAGAGAGCTCTTTCAGAAGATGTAATTGTTTGCTTGTAACCTGTTAAAGTGATAATGAAAGTGCAGTTTGTTTTAACCTGCTTTCTTATAGCCAGGACTGTCTCCCTCATGTTAGTCCTGAACTGCTGAATTGGACCAATCAGTGTGGGGATCCTTTAAATTGGAGCCTGCTCTGGGTGAATCAGAACTTGGACTCTCCTCTTGAGCCAGCCACATTGGGACTGTATGGCAGATGCTTTTGGGAAATGTAGTTTTGACCTCGGCGCCTTTTTCCACCAACAGGGGGAGTTTATTGTGAGTGACAGCCAAACCAGCCAAGAACTGGGAGGAACTCAAAGGAAGTGCCCGGTTTTGTCTACTGGAGTTTCATGTTGAGTTGTGACTGTGAAGAGGGAAGGAGTCTCGCGGCTCCTCCGCCTGCTGAGTTTTCACACGGAAAGCTCGTGAGGCCCCAAAGTTCGCCTGCAGCTGTTTGTGAGTGCCAGTGTGGACTGAATCAGAGTTGTATGGAGAAAGAAGCACCAGAAGTGAGGAAACCAGGCTCACCCTGTAGAAGACTGGAGAAATTGCTAAATCGCGCTCGGTCTGTCAGGAACTGAATCTGCTGTGTGTTCTCCCGCATTACGAGTTATTATGATCGGATAGAGAAGCAGCCTGCCTGGTATAGTACTTCCTTTTACATATAAATGTGTAGTGCTTGTGGGGAATCGCTTCAAATCCCCTGTACAGTGAACAGAGTGCATGAAGCTGGAAGTAAACCCCAGTTTAAGCCAGACTACATCCATTTGCTTTAAACTGCAGTGGGGTCCAGTCACAAGGGCCTTGCCCACATGGTCTGCTCCTCCTGGCAATCCAGGACAATCTGCCTTCCATCCAGTTCCCAGCATTGAGTTTGTGAGTCCAAAGCAGGGTAGCTCCCTGCCATCTGTTTATCGAATTGGCAAGTGAGGTATCTAATTGTTGTGTTTTATTTCTTCACGAACTGAGCCATCCGGCTCCGGATTACAATTGGGTATTGTACAAGTGTTTTTTCATCACAGGGCCCCAACCAGCTGCACCAAATAGGCTGGCCTTCTGTTGCCTGGGTACCCAGAGACAGTGACTTATAGGTTAGGCCTGTGCACAGTGCCCTAGTATAGATATACAGTATATAGATAGATCTATATATATATATATATATATATACATATATTAGAGTGGTGAGCAGGTTGACCTGATTTCCCCCAGTCCTTGTTGTTCCCCCCTAAATAGATCAGATCTGTTTGTTTCAGCAAAGTTACACTGCCTGAGATATTTGTTTATGTTAAAGTATTGTACTGTGGTTTTTGCACTGTATCATCTTGTTTTACAGGGGGTCCCCAGAGTCCAGCTGACCGAACCAGTCCTGGGGGTAAGTGTATACTGTGAAGGTAATTCTGATATATTGTGTGGGCCACTAGTGGGAAGAAAGGGGGTCTGCAGTGACCCAGAGGGCTGTGACCAAGTCATATCAGACTGTCTTAACACCGACCTCTGGGTGGAGGCACCCGCCATCGGATACAGGCCCCTCAACCTGTTAGTGGCAAATCAGGCAGGGGTAGTAGCCCTTGGGATAGCGCCACCTAGGGGTTACAGGTGAAATTATCGTGTTCGGGAAGGCCTTGGAGTAACATGAAGCCCGGCTTCTCAAAGTGTTAGATTGTCTAGAAAATTTGGATTGGAACTGTCGATTGATAAGTGTCAATTCTTCCAGGCTTTTGGTAAATATGTTGGGCACATAGTTTCTGCACAGGGCATCCATACTGATCCTAGCAAGATTGAAGCCCTCACCACTTAGCCTAAGCCCCAGACCTTAAAAGAGCTTCTGCGCCTGTTTGGCTTCTGTGGGTATTACCGGAGGTTCGTAAAGGACTATACCAAGGTGGTCCGGCCCCTACTAAACCTGCTGCAGGGGTATCCACCAATCAATAAAAGCAAAACAGCCACCTCACCCGGGACCAGACCTAATCAGACCAGCTTTTTTTGACCATCACAACCCTTTGGCTTCCGTTGGGATGAAGAGTGTGATCAGGCCTTCAAAGACATCATCTACTGCCTGACACATGCTGTGGTGCTGGCTTATGCGGACCCACAGAAACCTTATGTACTCCACACCGATGCCAGCTTCAGTGGTCTGGGTGCAGTCTTCTATCATGAGCATCCGGAGGGCCTGCACCCTGTGGCCTTCTCCAGCAGAAGTTTGAACCCATCAAAACGCTGGTATCCAGAACATGAACTAGAATTTTTGGTATTGAAGTGGGATATTGTGGACCAGTTCCATGACTACCTGTATGGGGTTAAGATTACAGTGAAGATGGATAATAACCCACTTACTTATGTGCAGACCACCACCAAACTGGATGCTGCAGGCCACAGGTGGCTATCAGCTTTGTCCACTTACGATTATTGCATGGAGTACCTGCCCGGCTTGAACCACGTGGATGCAGATGCCCTATCCAGGCACCCTCCTGCTTACTTTGTTGAACACTGTGCCTGGGAAAATATATCAGAACAAGCAGTGAAGGCCCTGTGTAAAAAACATGACGGTGAAGAGACTCTCTGAAGAGGACACCCCTCATTTAGTGGACTGCTTGGGGGCATCTGGAAGCTGTCTCCCAGCTTCCTACTGCCGGCTAGCTGCCTTAGATGTGAGATCCCATCCTCAACTAACCATCCAGGATTTAAAGAAAGACCAGAAAGCCAGCCCTGTTACTGGGGAAGTAATTTGAGTGCTTCAATAAAATGGGGATCAGACTCAGGTAGACACCATTTATCCCCCAGCCAGGCTCTTGCTATGAGAATGGCCCAAGCTGCAGTTAAGGAAAGGATTGCTCTACAGAGAGACACGGGACCAGCAGGGGGAACCCTGTGAACAACTGGTGTTACCACAGAAGCATATCAAGACTGTGCTAAGGGTCTTGCACGATGATATGGGCCACCTGGGTGTCGAGCGCAGCCTGAACCTAGTAAAAAGCAGATTCTATTGGCCGAGAATGGGAGCCGATGTAGAGACCTCTTGTAAGAGCTGCAGGAGATGTATCTGTAACCCCCCACTGGGAGCTTACCTAAATTGTCCCTGTTTCCCCATTTCATCCAGTTTGCCTGCTGGCGCTTTAGTTAGTCAATGCCACGGCCCAGGTCTCAGGTGCTCCCTGTGGTCCCTGAACTACCCATTCTTGTTGTCTTGCCCATTTGGGGCTTAAAATCTTAAGGCGTGATTCACCATCACTCTATTCTGGTACCGAGCGGGCGGTGATCATGCAAGCACAGAATACACTCTGATGTGCTGATAGCCAGTGCAGTCCAAAAAATGGGGAGCTTTTCAGTGGTCCCAGTGCCCCTGTTGAGTTTAGTGGGGGCCGGAGATTTCAATGAAGCAAAAGAGGAGCCTCAGTGCTTTCCACATTTAAAGTTTAAACTTAGGCACCTAATGAGGGCTCATGAATAATTCATGAGCCCTCATGAAGATTAATGAGGATGTTTCTGCTGCCTAAGGGGCAGAATTTTGGTAGCAGTGATGGTAGAATTACAAGAGTTACTGTCCCAAGAGAGATCTAGTTTTCTAGGGGACAGCTGGGGCTACAAACTGGTGTTGGCATTAGCTGAAAAAGATATTTTGTTTGGCTGCAGCAGACCTTGGAAGGGGAGGACCTGTATTGAACTGCATAGGACAGACTGGGAGCTGACATTTTGATAACATTTTAACCTTTTCTAGCAGCCAGTCAGTGTTCTAGGTGCCCTCAATTGAACCAAAGTGACTCCTGGGAAAAGGAGGGGACTAATTCAGGTGACACATTCATGCCCCAATAAACAAGCAGGAAATATTGATCTCTATGGCTAGGGATTATTGATAGGCTTCACCAGCCAATCAGAACCGATGATTTTCAGCCGAATCTCTGAGGACATATTTGGATTTCTTCAGTCTGTTCCCAGGCTCTGTATGAGTCAGAGATATTTGGTGAGAGTGGACTTTGGACTAGAGTGGCCTCTCCTAGGTCCCTATTGGAGATTGCTGCTTGCAGAACAGGATCCAGAGGAGAAAAGAAAGCAAGAAACTGAACTGTTACTCTGATTTCCCAGGTACTGAGGAGTTGCCTAATTATTGCTGGAGAAGTTAAGTGCTATAGAAACCCTGCACCAGCAGGCTGAATTGGCAGAAAGGACTGTGTGAATTCTCTGAGTGTTACAGTTGTTGAGAGTGCCTTTAACCTGAATGGGACTGAGCCTGCAGTCCTAAAGGGACAAAGCGTCTCTGGAGTCGGGGTGCTAGTTGAGTGCTGAACTTCTGAGTGAACTGTTGGAGTGGCTGTGAGCTGTGTCATAGCTGATGCTGAGAGACATCTGCTTTATTTAGGAGAACAGTGAATTAGTGAGCAGGGATCTGTTGTGCTGGAAATCCCTTGCTGCATGCACCTGTGCATTAAGAGTTTAAGGCTAGCACCCACTGCTGCTGGAATTGGATTTTACTGGAGCTACTGCCTACCCTTTCTGTGGGTTACGAGTTCAGTGCAGGGACTGTCGAGGACTCCACAGCTTGGGAGTCCTAACTCAGAGCCAGGGAGGGAACCCACAAACCCTTTCCAAGTGGGCCACCCTGTCTCAGGAGGTCACCAGCACTTGCTGGAGTGCTAGGGCACCTGTGATGCTTTGTGGGGAGCTGGGCAGTGGAGACACTCCCAGGTCTGGGCCTTCTGGGGCTGGTGTGACCCTGCCACAGTGCTCTGCAATGGGCCAGAAGTGATTGAAGGGGACAAGCGGCCAGAACTGCAATCAAGGTGACCAGCTGCAAGATCCTCGAGCAAGTTCCATCCTGCCCAGTGGGATCAAGGCTAGCCTTCCTCTGTGCTGTGTTGCACTGACCAAGGAGCTCCATACTCCAGGTTGTTGAGATCTACAAATAATAAGTATCCAGGACCTGGTTCCTGGAGAGGGCAAAGGGAGATCTGTGTTTTCCTTAAACAAAGCTCTTTGCAAATATTTCAGGGCCATAACAGCCGGCCAACCCACGGCACCGACCACGCCTGCACCTAGTGAGTACCCATAAGGACAATTTGGGAGCACTGGTACTAGTGGAGGTGGGCTTGGCCTGTGGGCCCAAAAGGTTAATGTTGTTAAATATTACACTAACCTTCCTTTTTTTTACGGCAATCCTTTATCCCGGTATTCCTTCCCTAGCCCTTATCCCAAATAAAGCTGTAAATTTGTTTGTTGAAACCGCTGTGTAAGCGAGGTTCATTGCATTTACCTATTGCTGATATTTATGGTTTGTGGTGCCTCAAGGTTATTGGAGATTCATTGTGCAGAGTGGTTGGTTAGGGAGGTACAGTATCACATAGGGCTTTACCAAGCGGATACCTGACTCACTTATAATTTACTCTGGGTGGAGGCACCGCGCTATTATTTGTGTCTTTGGGAATGAACCCCAATTGTCACTGTAGCAGGACCCAGGCCCCTTAACCTGTACCAAGGACAGGAGGCAGGGATGGTAGCCCACTGGCATATGGCATCTGAGCTACACATACAACGGAAAGCACTTCCCTAAAAGGCAGCCCCATTGGTAAACATCTGAATGAGTAGCCCCATAGAGCTGGTGTGTATTGACTTCCTTACATTAGAGCCTGACTCATGTAACATCTCAAACATCCTAGTAGTCACCGACCACTTTACCAGATATGCCCAAGCCTACCCTATGAAAGACCAAAAGGCTTTCACAGTGGCCAAGATTCTGGTGGAAAAATTCTTCATGCATTATGTGGCACCTCAAAGGATTCACTCAGACTAGGGTCATGACTTCGAGAGCCACCACATTAAAGAGCTTCTGTCACTATGGGGCATAAGAAAATCAAAGACCACCCCATACCATCCCCAAGGTGACCCTCAACCCAAATGATTTAACCAGACTTTATTAGATAAGTTGGTCACCTTGGACCCCCATGATAAATGTACCTGGAGTCAGAGGGTGAGCACTCTGGTCCATGCTTACTACTGCACCCATAACAATGATACGGGATTCTCTCTCTCTGTCAGCTTATGTTTGGGAGGGAGGCCCATCTGCCAGTGGATCTGTGTTTCGGGGTGTCCACCGATGGTCTTGGAGCAGGAGACTACTTGCAATACATGAAGAAGCTGAAGCAGCAACTCAACGATGCCTATCGCCTCACCATGGAGATGGCCACTAAGAGAAACCAGGCTAACAAAGACAGATATGATAAAAAAATGCAAGTCCAGGATCTTGCGGCAGGAGATCAAATGCTGTTGCATAGGCTGGGCATACCAGGGAAGCACAAGATTGCAGACCGGTGAGGAAGCACCCCGTATATTGTGTTGGAGAGTTGGAAGGCCTCCCAGTATACAAGATTTGGCCTGAGGGAGAAACCCGAAGCCATAAAGTCATTCACTGAAATCATCTGCTGCCATAGGCAACTGAATAATGGAAGAAGAGGTTTATGCAGAAAATTCTCCTCCCCCCACCACTCGAGCTACTGCACGCAGGAGATGGAGGCATGGAGATAGTGATGCCATGGGGATTGGGTCTTTCCAGGGTGGGGGGCATCAAGTGAAGAAAGTACAGATGATGAGGCTGAGGGAGAGGATGATAGTAACCCCCAGAGTTTTTACTCTACTCCAGAACTAGCCAGATTGTTTCAGGGACCACCCTTGAGTTTGGTGCACACGGATATACACAAGAAACAGGGTGGGGATGGGGAGGCTGCTTCCATTAGGCCTCTCGAAGGGGTTACTCCGGACCTACATACTGGTCCGGCTGAGCCCTCTGAGTGGTACCTGAGCAGCTCCTCTGCAGATATGTCCTATGGAGGATCCACTGCACACTTGCATACTAGTCCAACTGGGTCCTCGGAATGGCTGCAGGATAACCCTGAGGATCAGGAAAGAGAAGGGGAGGAAGCGTCTTTTGGAAGGCCCATATCAGAACTGAACACTGGTCAGACTGCGTCCTCTGAAGGGTCCCAGGTTAGTCCTCCTGGAGCAACAGGTGATGCTGTGGAAAGACTGAAATCTTTTGCCCCAATAGCTGAGGAAGAGAATGAGCAGGGGGAATGTAATGATGATACAGCGTCTGCACCTGAGCAAGAGGTGGTTAGTGGTCCAGGAATTCAGACCCTCAGAAGGTCAGGGAGGACAATACGGCCTCTCCTTAAACTGACTTATGATGCCCCTGGAGTTCCTACAGACTTACCCCTGTTTGCGGTACATAAGGGAGTGTACATTACTCCTAGGTCCCTGCAGAAAGTGGTTACATGTCTAGCTGATGCTAAACCACCTAGATTCGAGGGAAAGGTGACCAGAGGAAGGAGAGGAAGGTGAAAACAGTACCTATGAGGTTTAAGGAAAAAGAGTACCATGAAGGGGTTTCAATATCTCATGGCTAATGGGATGAACCTATGAGAACCACTTTTATGTGGCATGGGGCTCATAATGAAAAAGGAATTTGACTGAAATGTATGTAATGTTTCATTTGCATGTGTTTCCTGTTCTGATCACATGGTTACAACATAAAATATAGGATTCAGGTGTATAGCTAGTAACGTTTGTTATGTGTTACTGTTAAATTTTGGTGCTTTGCCCTTAAGCTTGGCATGGAAGCCAAGCATTCATGTGAGGGACAGTGTAACCTCCCTGTGGGGGCTTACCTGAAATTGCCCCTTTAGTGTCCTGTTTCTCTGCTTTCCCAATGTCTCTGTGTGCTCTCCGAGTTCCCTCACAGCTCCAGAGTTTGATCCAGCCCTGGTTCGGGCTTTAACCGGGGGCTGCAAGTTGCCGGCATGCTTACGGAGAGCCAGTGACCTCACATGCGCAAGTTGTACTTGATCTTGCCAACCACCGGTTTTGCAGTCGGCCGGGAGGATGTACAGCAATCCCTGTCCTCCCCCCCCCGAGCTGAATGGTGACCAGTGACCAGAGCAATGTGTTGGAAAATCTGCTTGGGACATCAGGAGTTGAGTTTGAAATTGGGGGGGTTAGCATGCGTCTCATGAATATTAATAAGCCCTACATACATATTAATGAGGGCGCTACCTGCCACCTAGGGGCATAGTGTTTCAGCAGCGTCGGCAACAGTTGTACAGGGGTTGAATATACAAGAGTGGGATTGACTGAAAGGAGACAGCTAGGGCTATGTGGCTGTAGGTGATTGGTACATTAATAGCACTGCCACGGGCTACAATAGACTCTTGTTGGGGGGGGTTACCTGAGGACTGCTGATGGAACTGAATAGCAGCCTCCATGTTGATGATACTTTAACCTTTCTCAGCAGCCAATCAATAGTCTAGGCACCTAGAACTGTGACAAAGGGACTCCTGGGAAAAGGAGGGGACTCATTCAGGTGCCTAAATCATGCCCCAGTAAGCTATCAGGAAATATTGATCATTATAGTTATAGACAATTAATAGGCTCAATCAGCCAATCAGAACCTTGGATTCTCGAGTGAAACACAGTGGACTTTCTGGGTTTTCTTCAGTCTGTTCCGAGGCTCTGTACGAGTCAGATGTCTCCTGTGAGAGTGGACCTGGACTAGGGAAGCCTTTCCCAGGTCTCTAGTGGAGATTGCTGTGTTCAGGAAAGGATCAACAGGGGAAAGAGAGCGAGAGACTGAACTGATACTTTGTTTGTCAAGGAACTGTGAGCTGTTTGGTTATATTGGAGAAGTTAAGTGCTGCAGAAACCTTACACTGATGGACTGAACTGGATTGAGAGGACTGTGCTGAATATTTGAGTGCCACAGTTGCTGCTGGAGATTAATTTTACCTAAGTGGGACTGTGATTGTGATTTTGAAGAGGCAAAGCATCTCTGGATGTTGGGGTGCTAGCCGGGTGTTATACTTTTCCTGAGTGAACTGGCTGAAGTGGTTGAGAGCTATAGCCCAGTTGCAGATGAAAAAAGGATTGTGGACAGGTTCTAACTGGAATGTGTGGACTAGTGTTCAGGGATCTGCTGTATTTGGATCCCCCTGTGGTTTGCATTTGTTCTTTGTCTGACTTAGGGCTAGCACCCACTGCTAACTGGCACAGGACTTTGCTTGATCAACTGTCTGTGATTGCTGCTGGTTTTGAACTCAGTGCAGGAACTGCAGAGAAACACCACCATTTGGGAGTTCTCACCCAGAGTCAGGAAGGGAATCAGCTTACCCCTTTGAAGTGGGGTTCACCATCTCAGGAGGTCACCGGTGCTTGCTGGGGTGTTAGAGGACCAGTGATCCATTGTGGGTAGCTGAGCTGTGGAGCCACTGTCAGGTCTGGGCCTTCTGGGGTTGGTGTGGTCCTCTCACAGAGTTCTGCAATGGGCCAGAAGTGCCTGAAGGTGACAAGTGGCCAGACCTCCAATTGAGTGGACAAGCTGAGAGATCCTAGAGCAAGATTCCGACTGCCCATTGCTGCATGGAGCTCCACGATCCCGGACAGCTGGAGGCATTCATCCCAGGAGTGTCTGAGTTCTGCAAAACTGTGAGTACCTGGGACCTGGTTCCCGGAAACTGAGCAAGGGAGTGTAAAAGGGATTTAACTGTTTCCTCAGATCATTTCCTTCTTTACCAGGGCCCCAACAGCCGGCCAACCCATGGCACCGAACAGGCTGGCACCTTGTGGGTACCCCAAGGACTATCTGGTTAGACACTGGTACCAGTGGGGTGGGCCTCCGGGGGTGGACTCGGCCTATGGGCCCAAATGGCTGTTGTTATTTGTTCTTACTAACCAATTTTTTTCTATCCACAGCCATCCTTTGTCCCGGTATCCCTCCCCTAGTCCTTACTCCCAATAAAGCTGTAGTTTACTGTTTGACATTGGTGTACAGGAATTCTCTGAATCTGTCAAATTCTTACTGTTCATGGTTATTGGTGTTACTGAACTATTGGGTATCCAGTGTGTGATGTGGTTGGTAGGGGAGGTGTGTAGGTACAGCATCCCAGGGGGCTGTGCCAGCAAGTCATCTGACCCACTTCTAATTCTCTCTGAGTGGAGGCACTGTGCTATTTTTATTATCTTTGGGATAGAACCCCCAAACACTACAGTAACAGGACCCAGGCCCCTTAACCTGTTAGAGGGCCATCAGGCGGGGTAGTAGCCCATTGGCACATGGTGCCTGAGCTACACTTGTGTAGCTAAAAAAGGTATTATCCCCTTAGTTATCCCTTTGGCTACCTTTTCGTCAGTTTGCGCCTTTATGCCTCTCACCACCTTCCCTGCTTCTCTCTGCTTTTCCTGGTACTCCTCCCTATCCTCTTCCCTCTGTGCCTCTTTGCACCTCCTGAATGCTACCCATTTAGCTTTTACCTTTGCAGCCACTTCCCCTGACAACCGTAATTATCTCTTTTTTCTCCTGTTCTTCATCACTTCTTTCACACACAGGTTTGTTGCCTTCACTATGCCATCCCTTAATTTGGGCCACTGTTCCTCCACTCACCTAGGTATCCCCCGGTTAGGCTGTCTCTGAGGCAATCGTGCATTTTTTTTTTTAGTTGGCAGTCCTGAAGACCAGAACCCTCCTCCTTGGGTGGTTTGCCTCTGCTGCCATCCTTATGTTAAACCACACTGTACGATGATCGCTGATCTCCAGGTGGCATCCTACCTTTATGTCTGCAATACTGTCCCTGTTTGAGGGCATCAGGTCCAGTATTGCCCCATCATGAGTGGACTCCTTGACTAGTTGCCTGAGAATGCCCCTTACAGGGAGCCTAGGATGTCCCAGAGCTGAAGCCATGGCTGGAAGGCTCCAATCTACATCTGGCAGATTGAAGTTCCCCACCAGTAGAATCTCCCCTTTTTCTGCCATTCTGCTGATAGCTTCCCCCATTGCCTTATACAGCTCCTCCCCTGTGTTGGAGGTCTATCACCCCGGGGCTAATGGTGGTTCCACGTCCTCTCTCCAGGGTGATCTACAGTACCTCCAGTCCCTCCTTCCTCCCTGGTTCCCTTGCATTTCTGTCACCTTGATACCCTCCCTTACATACAGCACAACCCTGCCTCCCTTCCTTCCCTTCCTATCCTTCCTGAATTGAGTGTAGCCTGGAATGGCCATGTCTCAGTTGTGGATACCCATGCACCAAGACTCAATAATGGCCACAATATCCAGGTCTACTTCCTCCATGATGGCCTCTAGGTCAGGAATTTTGTCTCCAAGACTCCTTGCGACTGCGCACTTGGCCCTCCACATTTTGCTCCCCTTCTGCCTGCAACCCCACTTCCTCCCCTTGTACCTTGCCTCATTTTCCCCTCTCCTCTTGCAACTTATGTTGCCATCTGCCTTGTCCTCTACCTCACTGTTTTTCCCATTAACCTACTCCCGGGGGGAATTCCAGTTTTCCTATTGCTTCAGTCTGGGGGGGGCAGTATACATCCCTTTGTCTTTCTGCCACCCCCTTAGTTAGTTTAAATGTTCACCGAAGTAACATTTAAACAGTTCACTGCGGAATGTCATTCCCCTCCCAGAAGGATGCGGACTGTCACCTCTATACAGGCTGTCATCCATCCGGGTTGGCATTCACTCCCAAATGTGGCTGATCCCCTCCTCTCTGAACCATTCCTTCAACCATGAATTGAAGCTCTTGGTGTGGAGTACCGTGTCCTTCCCTCAACTGTAGACAGGCAATACTTCAATGAAAGCCACCACACTTGCTACTTGCCTTAGACCCCTCCCCAGTTCCCTGAACTCTCCCTGCACAATCCAAATGCCGTCCCTTGCTAGGTCATTAGTCCCCAGGTGGACAATGACATCCAGCTCTCCCCTACCCTGCCACCCTAGCAATCCCCTAGGATCTTCTGCCCATCCCTCCTAACCATGGCACCCAGTAGGCACCTTACCTCCCTCACTCTCTCTCTCTCTCTCTCTGTTCCCAAATCTACCCCCAAAACAACTGAGTTTCCACCAGAAGCTGCTTTCTCCTCTGCTGGTGTCCTCTACCTCTCACCTTCAGGCCTCCCCTACGGAGAACTCCCACATCCTCCCTTGTGACCATTTTGGTTGCTTCCTCCCGGTGATCCCATCCCACCAAAATGACAAAGGAATTCTGTTGTGGCACAAGCTGAGCAATGTACCCCTGACCTGCCAACTCCACCCTGCTGGAGCCCACTGGCTTTGTGAGAAGAAGAGGGGAGAGAAGGGTGAGGCAGAAGAAACCTGAGGCATTCAATGTCTGATTGAACAGCTAGTGTCAAGAGAAGGAGTATAGATTTGTGGGAGACTGGTGGAAATTCTGGTATAGAAGGCTGTTCAAGGCAGATGGCCTTCGTCTCTAGGGGAGGGAACAAGTGTGCTTGGGCAGAAGCTAGATGTCTGTGTGGACTGTAATTTAAACTGAATGAAGGGGAGACAGATCAAGGGAATTCCCTATGTAACCCCAAGGTGGCGCTATCCCAAGGGCTACTACTCCTGCCTGCTTGGCTAGTTGCAGGTTAAGGGACCTGGGTACTGAAATGGGTGCCTCCACCCGGAGTACAGGGTTGTTAGTAGCAAGGCTAACCAGGGTACAGCCCTCCGGGACACTGTAACCCCCCTCTTTCCCCTCTAGTGGCCTAGACAGTATGCAACAAACACTTTCACAGTAGCCCCTATTCAGCATATAATTTCCCACACTGTTTGCACTTACCACCAGGACTGGTTCCACCAGTTTGACCCTGGAGACCCCCTGTAAAACAAGGTTAGGCACAGCAGATAACAACAGTACAGTGCTTTTGGTGCAGACTGGAACCACAGTCAGATTGAATGCAAAAAGAGTTAGATCTGATTTATTATGGGACTTGAACAAAGGAGGGGCATAATCAGGTTGACTGATTCTATAACTGATCTAGTCAGGCAATTATGCATGCACTTTTTAGTCCTTCAACACAGTGACACACACTCTGGGTACCCAGTTGGTGAGGTACGCTAGCCTGTTGCATTGCCCGGGGTAGGCCAGTGTCACAGCTGGTTGGGGTCTGTGATGGAAAGAAAAGACATGCACAACCACACACAATTTGTAATCCAGAGCCAAGAGGCTCACTTTGTGAAGATTAGGCAAAAACAATTAAATCAGATGAAACACTTTGATTGAGCTCTTGTTACAGGGAGCTACCCTGGTGTTTACTCACACTACTCAGTACAGGACACAGGATGGATGAAATGGAGACTGCAGGTTGATGACAGGTTTGCCAGGAGAAGTAGGGCCCACATGAATCACAGAAGTGTCATTCCTGTTCATGATATTGAGCAGGGGCCTGACCCCCAGGTAGGTCTCTCATCGATGGTCTTCACTGTGGCATGAGAAGCTGGCTGGGCCAGTGTGGCAAGGCCCAGGCCTGATAGAACAGTTTGGATTTGAGTCCCATAGTGCTGGATGCAGCTTCCAGCAAGCGCAGCACATTTACACAGTGGGGAACCAAATCGCGACCCACCAACAACAAACAGCACATTTATAGTAAAGCATTCACCATACCACAATGCGGATAGCAGTCCGGCCGCAATATCAGTGTCTCTGAGCAAAGGGAATGCTGTGATAAATGAATGTCCAGACAGGCCAATCACATTCAGCAAATCTTCGGTCTTCTTCAGGTTTAAATCTGGTCACTCTTCAGTGGCTTTGTCACACTCTAATTTGGATCAGTCCGATTTCTAAGCCTTTCAAAGGGTTCCCTCTCGAGGGTCAGCAGGCAGACCGGCCAGACTCAGCCTTTCCACTAATCTCCTGCATGAACTATGCAGAAGCAGCTGCTGGAATCACTCAAGCTGTTCACTCTCCAAGCTCTACCTCCAGACTGACTCTCTGCAGCAGGCAGCTAGGAAATTTCCCTTTGGTCCAAAAGGTTCTGGTTGGCTGATTCATCAGTCTTTCAAAGCAAGGGCTCCCCCTCCAGGTGCATTTAGGCACCAGTTTCAAAACTACAGTTCCTACAGAATTTCACTCCCACAAGACCCCTGGGGACAGACACCATTTTAGGGTCCCCAAAGGTACTGATTGGTCAAAACTTTCAGTCCAAAACCAAGATGGTGGTGATAAACAGAACTACCCATGCTGCAAAGAAGGCAGGTTAGACAAACTACAATATCATTACTATTCTAATAAATAATCAGCAAATAAGTACAGCTTCTAACACAGCTCCCTAGTGCAACTAGTGATGGCAGAACGGAGCGATTAACTGCCAGCCCAGGTGGGGCTCCAGCATAGAAACTACTCGGCCCCTACCCAGATTAGTTTTACACCACGAAAAGGCAGCTCTTAAAGAGACAGAGCACAGATGCATTAAGGCATTCACAGGCAATGGCATTTAAACGATTAAGACAAAGGACACTAACCTGGCAGTGGGCATTCAGGCAAGCCCAAGGAAGACTTTTTGGGAACCCCCATTTGTAGGGGGGGTTACACCCTTCTCTGCCTGGAAAAACTTGGCATTCGCGTCAAGTCTGTACCACCACAATATTGAAAAATGCAATATATACAAGACATACGTGACATTAGCATACTATGAAAATAATATCTGATGCATCAGTTAACGCAAACTTATCACATTACTATACCTTTTCAATACACTTCACACTGCTATATCCATATTGACAAAACTTGCATGTTTCATACATGTAATACTAATTCCACTATGATTAACATACTATTAACATTATAATGCTGACTCATGTTGTAGCTTCTTGTACAGTAAATACAGTAAGAGGGGGCCCTTCCCGATCAGTTAACTTGGGGCTGGATGGGGCAGGGGCACCATATTGAGAAGGGAGAACAATTAACCTGGAGTTGGCAGACAGGCTCAGCTTGGGTAGTAAGCTCTGAGAAACGTAAACACCTTTGTGAACCACATTGAGAGGCAAATCCACTGGCCTCCCAGGGGAATCATAACTGAAACGTAGTACTGACTTAATAGATCGCCCAGATTTTCTGGGGGGAACAGACACAGGCCCTGGGCGGTCAACACTGGCATTGATTTCTCCTCCTGTAGTGAGGGATGCCTCTGCACTGGTTGAAATGTCCAGAATGGGAACACTATCAGCTCCTTGCTCTGCAGACTATGTTTCTACAATACTTTGTTCATTATTATCTTCTGAATAGGGCCCAGGTTGCTCATTCTGCTGTCAGCACTTTCATATTGTTCTTCAAGTTCTGGTATGTCAACAGGGAGATTTGCCACATCTGATTCCTCCTTGGGTAACTCAAAAAGTTCCACTAGACACAAAGATTCCACCACTTCAGATGCAACACTCTGCGCTTCACTTTCATGGAGCATTGGCTCTACGGAAGTAGCTGGGGGTTATGCAGTCCTGAAGGCCCAGCTTCATCCCCACAATTATGCATAGGGTTACCTCAAAACAGTTGACTCTGTTCACGTCAAGGGTAATGAGCATTGTCACACTCACTATCATCAGAGGTGGACTGACAGTCACTATCATTCTGGGCCTGCCGAGGGGAAAGCCTTGAATCTTTAACAACTGAGGCAGGTTGACTCTGTCTCTGTTTAGCAGCAGCATGTGTCACCGGCCCAGGGGAGGCAATGTCTGATGGTTCAGCATCAATAATAACTTGACCGATGGGCAGTAAGTGATTACGGTGCATGGTCTTGACAGCTTTGGAATTATTTTCTGGACGCACTTGTACACTGGTAGGTCATCCAGTTTGCCAACTACTACATGAGGAAGATGGTGCCATCTATCAGCAATTTTGTGTTTTCCATGCAGTCCCAAATTGTATAGTAGTACCCTATCTCCAGGCAACAACTCCTGGGCCTTCACTCGTTGATCATGTCTTTCTTTGTTGGCAAGATTCCGCTTCGCTACCATAGTCTGAGCTAGTTGATAGGCATGATTCAACTGATCTTTTAATTTCTGTACGTACTGTAGGTAGTTTTTGGCTCTGACCCCATCTGGTGAGACCCCAAAGCAGACATCAACTGGCAGGCGGGCCTCCCTCCCGAACATGAGATGGTAGGGGGGAACCCAGTGGCGTCACTTTTGGTGCAATTGTATGCTTGTACCAAGGTGCTAAGCTGCTGGCTCCACTTATGCTTGTCTTTTGGATGAAGGGTGCCCAGCATGTCCAGAAGGGTGTGGTTAAAGCGTTCTGGTTGAGGGTTCCCCTTGCGGGTGATGGGGGTGGTTCTTGATTTCCACACACACACCCAACAGAGACAGCATTTCTTTGATTAACCTACTTTCAAAGTCTCTGCCTTGGTCAGAATGGATCCACTGGGGGGCACCATAGTGGACAAAGAATTTTTCCTCTAGCACCTTGGCCACGGTAGAGGCCTTTTAATCTTTAGTTGGGAAGGCTTGTGCATACCGTGCAAAATGATCAGTAACTACCAACACATTGTCAGTGTTCTTTTGGTCGGATTCTAAGCACAAGAAGTCTATGCGGACCAATTCTAGGGGGGTGCTAGTAGTGATATTGACAAGGGGGGCAGCCTTCTGAGGCAGGGCTTTTCTTTGGAGGCAACGACTACAGGTCTGTACATGGTGCTCAACATCTGCCCCCATCTTTGGCCAATAGAATCGGGACCGTACTAGATCGAGAGTTCTGTCAATACCGAGGTGCCCCATGTGATTGTGGAGGGACCTCAATACCAGCTGCTTGAAGGCCGTGGGTAGGACCAACTGTTGCTTGTCTACCTGACCACGATGATCCACTGTCTCTCTATATAACAACTGACCATGCAACTATAACCTGGGGCCTTCCTTGAACAATAGAGCAGTTCGCAAGTCAGGGGAACGCAATTTGGACACATCTTTCCCCGCACGCAGGACATCAAGTGCTGGTTGAATCATGGGATCTTGGGATTGAACCCACTGAATACTGTTATTATCAAACTGAGGTAGTGCACTAATATCTAAAGCAGAGAAATGGCAAAAGGCAGCTGGTATGCAGGTGGCAGGAGGGCCCAAGCAATCTACTAGACAGTCCACTGTGTCCGCAGACACTTGTTCATCTTTATAGAACTTTTGACATAATGCTTTGATGTCAGGTTCAGACAATCTGACCCATTTGTTCTTAGAAGCTGGCCTTCATGACAGGGCATCAGCATCAATGTGGTTTAGTCCCGGTCTGTATTCAACAGCATAATCATAAGTCGCTAAGGCAGATAGCCAATGATGCCTAGCGGCATCCAATTTAGCTGATGTCTGCACATAGGTCAGTGAGTTATTGTCGGTCTTCACTAATATCTTTGCCCCATAGAGGTACTCATGAAACTGGTCGACTATGGCCCATTTTAGGGTGAGGAATTCCAACTTGTGGACTGGATAGTCCTGCTACAATGGGGTCAAGCTCCTACTGGCGAAAGCTACAGGTCTCAAGCATCTTCATAGTCTTGATACAACACAGCCCCAAGGCCCTGCAGACTAGCATCCATATGCAGAACATAGGGCTTAGTAGGGTCGGCATAGGCAAGGACGGGGCCGTGGGTGAGCTGGTATATGATTTCAAAGAACGCTGCTTCACATTCGGGTGTCCACTGAGTCCCAAAAGGCTCTCCCCTGTTCAAAAATACACTTTCCCTGTTCTTTGACAGACCCCTTTTTGTATTTGCAGTTGGTAGGAGGGTAGTCTGGGTAAGGTTAAGGAGCGGTTGAATCACCCTGGAATAGTCTTTGATGAACCTGCGGTAGTAGCCGCAGAACCCCAGGAAATGCTGCAGTTCCTTTAGGTTGTTGGGCTGGGGCCAAGTGGTCAGAGATTCAACTTTAATGGGATCTGTCTGTATCCCTTCCACAGATGCTGTGCCGCACATATTTTACAGAGGTTTAGAAAAATGGCACTTGTCTATGGACAACTTAAGACCGAGTTCTTCCAGCCGATCTAGGACTTCGAACAGTCTGGTCCCATGCTCCTCCAGTGTGCATCCTAAAATG
This sequence comes from Neoceratodus forsteri, assembly GCA_016271365.2. Classification (NCBI taxonomy): domain Eukaryota; kingdom Metazoa; phylum Chordata; order Ceratodontiformes; family Ceratodontidae; genus Neoceratodus; species Neoceratodus forsteri. Next base: position 946,410,824 of record CM057458.1, read on the forward strand.
ATGACATCATTTAAGTACACTAAACATTCCAGCAAGTTCATGTCCCCCACTGCACGCTCCACCAACCTCTGAAAGGTGGCAAGGGCACCTGAAGTCCCCTGTGGCATCCTCAGAAATTCAAGAAACCCCAACGGACAGATGAAGGCTGTTTTCTCACGGTCCTCTGGGGCCATCAGAATCTGGTAATATCCACTACAGAGATCCAATACTGAAAACCATTTGCTCTGTACTGATCTGGAACGGTTCGCTGATTCAGGGTTCGATAATCCACACACATCCTCATGGACTCATTCTTTTTATACACAGCTATGATAGGAGAGGCATATGGGCTCCTTGATTCTTGAATAATGCCAGCAGCAAGCATTTCCTGTAAGTGCCTCCTAACATTGTCTGTGTCCGCTGGGGCAAGGCGTCGTGATCTCTCTTGAAATGGTCAGTCATCATGCAGGTGTAACCCCCTGCAAATGGGGGTTCCCAAAAGACTTCCAGGAGCTTGCTTGAATGCTCCAAGCCTGAATGGTGTTTGGCATTTAAGCCATTTATCAGTGAGTGTTTTTAGAGCCTCTGGTACTGTCTCTTTAAGAGCTGTCTGCTTGCAGACATAATTAGTTTGTATGGGGGGACTGTGTGCTTCTCTGTTTGAGTACCATTCGAGCTGCTGCCAATTCACTCCATTTTTGCAGTCACTAGGAGTACAAAGGGAACCTATCTGAAAGATGTAACTGTTTGCCAGAAATAATTTAGAGTAATAATGAAAATACAGTTTGTCTAACCTGCTTTCTTTACAGTCAGAACTGTGTCTGCCTAGTTCCCCATTCTGGTTTTGAACTGCTGAACTGGACCAATCAGTGTGGGGTAAGCTAGCTCTAAAATGGTGCCTTGGACGAATCAGAACTTGGACTCATAATCTGAGCCAGCCACAAGAGGATTGTATGGGCAGTGACTCTGGGAGATGTAGTTTAGACTTAGGCGCCTTTTTGGACCAACAGCAGCAGTCTATTGTGAGTGACAGCCAATCCAGTCAAGAACTGGGAGGAACTCAAAGGAAGTGCCCGGTTTTGTCTGTTGGAGTTTCAGTTTAGCTTTGGCAGTGAAGGGGAAAGAAACCCTGTGCTCCTTCAGTGCACAGTTTCAGTCAAAACACGTGTGTAAGGCCCAGAGTTCCGGTCTGCAGCTTGTGTAACTGCTTGTTAGGACTGAATCCGTCCTGTGAAAAGAATCAAAGGATCTCTGAAGAGTAGAAACCAGGCTCACCCTGTAGAAGGAGAAATTGTTGAATTGCACTGGTCTGTCAGGAACTGAATCTGCTGTGTGTTCTCCCGGTATTGTGCAGTAATTGCGATTGGGATAGAGAAGCAGCCTGCCTGGTATAGTACTTTTGCCATATAAATGTGTGAGGAGACTCTGGAGCTCAAGAGTAGCCCCTGCTGACATTGAAGGACCCTATCTTGTTTGGAGGTCGTGAGTACTAATTCAGGGTCGCTCCCTGTTGAATTGCCACAATAAATCCAAATGGAATCACTGTACTGCTGACTGTTTAAACTAAATTTTCTTTTCTCTGTGGGAAAGGGCCCCTACCAGCTGCCACGGTTTGGACTAGCCACTAGGGCTTGGGTACCCAGGGACAGTAACTGGTAGGGATAGGCCTGTGCACAGAGCCATAGGTAGATGAGTAGAGTGATAAGCTAATTAACCTGATTTCCCCCTGTCCTTGTTATATCCCCCTAAATAAATCAGAGCTGCTTGTTTCAGCAAAGTTATACTGCCTGAGGTATTTGTCTATGTTAAGGTACTGTACTGTGATTGTTGCACTGTATCTTATTTCACAGGAGGTCCCAGTGCCGGAACCAGACCTGGGGGTAAGTGTATACTGTGAAGGTAATTTGATATATAGTGTGGGCCACTAGTGGAAGAAAGGGGGGTTGCAGTGTCCCAGAGGGCTGTGACCCAGTAAGTTTAACTATTGCAAACCCTGACCTCTGGGTGGAGGCACCCGCCATTGGATCCAGGCCCCTCAACCTGTTAGTGGCAAATCAGGCAGGGGTAGTAGCCCCTGGGATAGCGCCATCTAGGGGTTACACAGGCACATGTTATGCTTGGCACCATGGACACATCCTACGTCCCACTCTTCTAGCGAAAACACTTATTCTGTCTGGACGAGTTTCCTGCTAATTCGGGTCTTCCATTCGGTCGACAAAGGGGAATCACTGAAGTCAAATAGGTCTGGGGTCACTTCTCCTTCTCTCCAGGATGTTTGTTGCTGGGTAATACTGCAGTTTCTGCACAGTGCACTGTAGCTAAGGTACACCCTCTGTTCACTCGGACTTCTCGATCTGACACATTTCGAATCTGGACCATCACTCGTCATGCATAGGCATGGGCACAGGCAGGAAGGATGCTGAGTTTAACCAATAGCCCCTTTGGCAATTGTCCTTCCCCTGGTGCATCCAACATTAATATTTTGTTCTTCATATCTTTCCTGAGATGGACTTCACCATGAATGGTACACTGGGCATTGGGTGCTAGCACCAGAGAGTCGGGATCCTTCTTCCACATGATCCCCACAGGCTTACCTCGGTCCATTTCATCAGGTTTCTGTTGCAAGTCATAAGCCCTTCTGATTAATGCTGGAATTCTTAGGGCCCATCCAGTCCGTTGCCCTTGTTTCTCATGGCAGAGTTGTGCTAGTCTCCCAAACATGTGGGCGTTGGTTCCAATTAACAGGGGAACCCCATCATACAGTCCGGTGGGGGGACACACTAGGACAAGTGTCTCAACTTGTTCATCTACGCCAGCCACGGCAGTAGGGAATGACAGCCAGATCCAGATACATCTGAGTATGGCTAGGACTTCTCACTCAATCCCCACATGTGCAAACCTTCCAAGGGCCGTAGGGGCACGTCAGGCAGATGCTTCTGGTACCAATCTTGAAATACTATAGTTACTTGAGATCCACTGTCAAGCACACTCGGGCAGACACACCATTCACTGTCACTGTAGTTTCCATTGAAGGGCCCACCACTCGGACCACTTAGGTGGCATGGACTCGGATGTCGGCTTTGCAGCTGCCTTGGATGAATAGCTTTTTCGGGCAGCCCCATCTTGCGGCCATATGTTGCTCCATCGAATCAATGCCAGCAGCCTTGTAGTAACTCTTGTCAGATTCTCAGGCAAGCAGCAGGTGAACTGGGTGTGCCCATCTTCTCCACAGTGGTAACAAAAGATGGGCTCTCTGGAGTCTCTGGGGGGAAGCAGGCTGGTCTCCCTGCTTAGGCATGGTAGGGGAATCTGGAGGCCCTTCTTTGACTCGTGACTTGCTTTCTCCACTTTCTGGGCTTCCCCAGGGGTCAGTGGCTTGTGTAGCTCATAGCAAGTCCCCCACTAAGGCCCTCAGTTCTTGTACCTCTTCCAACAGGTTACCCTCAGTCTGGGTTTCAGAAGAGATGATGTGCACCCCTCACCCCGCCAGGCGGGACCTCACTCTTCGACTCGGGAGGTGCCTGACAGGGGTTAGCATCTCTGGTTGTTTGGCAGCTTGTTGACTGACTCTCAACTCTGTCAATTCTTTAATCATGTCCCTCATTTGCTGCAACTCAGTCTCGTCAACTCTTTCAGGGGTCTGAGAGGTACGGGCAACCCCGGCATGGGGCTCCCGTTCCTCTTCATCATTCTCTGCTTCATGAATCTCTTTCATGAGGTGACAATACTCTGGAGGATTAGTCTTCCTGTCTTACAATTTAAGTTTTAGCATCATCACACTAGAGTACCTGGCTGATTTGAGAATATGGTCCAACCTGACCCGATTTAGTTCACTAGCAGGCACCCCTCCTTTCCTGTGGGCCCTCTGCAGAGCCCTCTCAATTCTGGTAACAAACATAGACATCTTCTCATTCTTTCATTGCTTTGCAGATTTAAATTTCCACAGCAAATCATCCCCTGACTCAGTGCTACCAAAAAAAACTCTCCAATGCAGAGAGGTATTCAGCAGCAGTAGCCTCTGGGCTGGTTGATCAGAAAAATGAATGGCCTCCAGTGCAGGGCCCCTCAAACATTCCATGAGTCTCTTCCTTTTCTCCCCCTCAGAGCACTGCCACTCCTGGACCAGGGGGGTGGCATAGTCCATCCACATTTCTAGGTTGTCCTCTCCTACGGACACTGGGACTGTGCCTGAGATGAGTCTAAGCCCACGGTAAGAGTCCAGGTGTACAGGTGGTATCACTATGGGAGAGGTGACCATGGGGGAGACCTTGGGGTTGCAGGAGACACTATAGGAGACTACAATGGAGTGGTATCTTCAGAAAGATCTAGCATCGCTATTAACTCTTTGGCGGATCGCCCTTTAGATGCTAACAGCTTAAGCAGCTTATCTTTAAACCCCTCTAGGCTGGGGAACCCCCCAGGGGTAGCCGGGTCACTGTGCAGATGAAAGACCCTCCACCCCTTCTGGGACCTTCCAGGCATAATAACAGGGGGCACCTTCTCTGGATGTATGGGGAGGCTGCAGGAGAGGAGGACAACCATGGTCTGATCAAACAGATCCGCGTCTCTCCCCTTCACCTCAACCTTCCCCAAACACTTAATTTACTCAACAGTCTCTACAATATCAGCATTAGTGATCCCTAACAGGACGTCCATTAACAGGAGGGCCTGTTGGGGGTCTACCCCCTCAGCCTCACTCCACCCCATCATGCGGTGCACTGACAGCTTATGGGGGCCAATCTTAAGTTTAGACATGGTGAGCGCCTCCATTTTGTTACAATTATTAAATGTGGGGTTGTAGTACCCACTTCTCGCCTCTAGAGGATGCTAATCCCAGTGGTGCCTCCAAGATGTAACCTCTAGGTGGTGCTATCCCAGGGCTACTACCCCTGCCAGCTTGGCTAGTTGCAGGTTAAGGGGCCTGGGTACTGAAACGGGTGCCTCCACCCGGAGTATAGGGTTGTTAGTAGCAAGGCTAACCTGGATACAGCCCTCTGAGACACTGTAACCCCTTTTTCCCTCTAGTGGCCAAGACAGTATGCAACAAACACTTTCACAGTAGCCCCTATTCAGCATACAATTTCCCACACTGTTTGCACTTACCACCAGGGCTGATTCCACCAGTTTGACCCTGGAGACCCCTGTAAAACAAGGTAAGGCACAGCAGATAACAGCAATACAGTGCTTTTGGTACAGACTGGAACCACAGTCAGATTGAATGCAAAAAGAGTTAGATCTGATTTATTCAGGGGATTTGAACAAGGGAGGGGCGTAATCAGGTTGATTGATTCTATAACTGATCTAGTCAGGAAATTATGCATACACCTTTTAGTCCCTCAACACAGTCACACACACGCTGGGTACCCAGTTGGTGAGGTAAGCTAACTTGATGCGTTGCCCAGGGTAGGCCAGCATCGCAGCTGGTTGGGGCCCTGTGATGGAAAGAAAAGACATGCACAACCACACACAATTTGTAATCCGGAGCCAGGAGGCTCTCTTTGTGAAGATTAGGCAAAAGCAAGTAAATCAGATGACACACTTTGAGCACTTGTTGCAGGGAGCTACCTTGGAGTTTACTCACACTATCCAGTACAGGATACAGGATGAACGAAATGGAAACTGCAGGTTGATGACTGGTTGGCCAGGAGAAGCAGGGCCCACACGAATCACCGAAGTGTCGCTTCTGTTCGTGATGTTGAGCAAAGGTCTGATCCCCAGGCAGATCTCTCGTCAATGATCTTCACTGTGGTGTGAGAAACTGGCTAGGCCAGTGTGGCAGGGTCCAGGCCGGGTGGAACAGTTTGGATTTTGAGTCTGGTAGTGCTGGATGCAGCTTCCAGCAAGCGGGCACATTTACACAGTGGGGAACCAAATCGCGACCCACCAGCAAAAAACAGCACATTTATAGTAAAGCATTCACCACACCACGATGGGGGTAGCAGTGCAGCCACAATATCAGTGTCTCTGAGCAAAACCGGGAATGCTGTAATAAATGGATGTCCTGACAGGCCGATCACGTTCAGCAAATCTTCGGTCTTCTTCAGGTTTAAATCTGGTCACTCTTCAGTGGCTTTGTCGCACTCTAATTTGGATCAGTCTGATTTCTAAGCCTTTCAAAGGGTTCCCTCTCATGGGACAGCAGGCAGACAGGCCAGACTCGGCCTTTCCACCAATCTCCCATGCGAACTACGCAGAAGCAGCTGCTCAAATCACTCGAGCTGTTCACTCTCCAAGCTCTACCTCCAGTCTGACTCTCTGCAGCAGGCAGCTTGGGAATTTCCCTTTGGTCCAAAAGGTTCTGGTTGGCTGATCCATCAGACTGTCAAAGCAAGGGCTCCCCACCAGGTGTATTTAGGCACCAAGGCTCAAAACTACAATTCCTACAGAATTTCACTCCCACAAGATCCCTGGGGACAGATACCATTTTAGGATCCCCAAAGGTACTGATTGGTCAAAACTTTCAGTCCAAAACCAAGATGGTGGTGATAAACAGAACTACCCATGCTGCAAAGAAGGCAGGTTAGACAAACTACAATATCATTACTATTCTAATAAATAATCAGCAAATAAGTACAGCTTCTAACAGAGCTTCCTCTGCGCAAATAGCGAAGGCAGAATGGAGCGATTATCTGGCAGCCCAGGTGGGGCTTGAGCATAGAAACTACTCGGCCCATACCCAGATTAGTTTTACACCACAAATAGGCAGCTCTTGAAGAGACAGAGCACAGAAGCATTAAGGCACGCACAGGCAATGGCGTTTAAACGATTAAGTCACAGGACACCAGCCTGGCAGTGGGCATTTAGGCAAGCCCAAGGAAGACTTTTTGGGAGCCCCCATTTGTAGGGGGGTTACACCTAGTAAGGGAAGGACAGGGAGAGCATATCAGGGACTGCCCAGAAAACTGGAAGGAGACAAGGTGGGTACTAGTGGAGGTACAGACAGTGCAGGGCTTGCCAAATACCATAGCCCAACGCCTGGGACAACCACTTTTTACCCGAGAACAAGCAGTCTGACATGTGCTACTTGTCCCACGGACTACCAAGGCAATGCATTGTATTTAATGTTGTAAAAGTACAATGTACCTGTTTTTGCAGTGTCTGGCCACTAGATGTCACCTCGATGACACCTCCGTCCCTGCCCTGGCTAATGGAATGCACATGCGCCTGACTGTAATGGGCAATCGGCCGGGGTACAGCTCAGATGCCACCGGAGACTCGAGCAGACAGCAGCTGCAGCAAGTACAAGGGGAGCCCCATGGACAAAATGCAAACATGATTGGCCAGACACAGACAGACAGACAGGCTCGGCAGCCTATGGCTGAGGGTAGAGTGGTGTAGACTGCCTGTCAGTCCTGGCTATTGGCCTTTGCACTTGGGGGGGGCAGGGCTGGGAGTGTCAGTAGCTCGGCGCACATATCGAGAGGCGCCATTTCGCTACAGACATTTGTGAAGGAGAGATGGATTTCAGTTAGCTCTGTGCTTTGACTCTGAGAGCAGAGCAGTCGTTGTTTTGTGGCATTATTTCGACGAGGCATTCTTGGGCAGTCACCTACATTCATTTTACTGAAGAAAACTGAAAATAAAATAAAACAATCTGACCTGAGGGAGCGGGAACTTGATATGAAGTCTGGGAGGAGGGGGCACGTGAGAGATCATAGTTGACTGTTCATTGTGCCAAGGACTACTGCTGAAAGGCATCTAGCTGGGGACAGTCTGCCTTAGTGTAACCTGCAGAAAATATAAAAAAACTACTTTAGATTGAAAAAAGGGAGAGAAAACCACACTGAATTTAGGGGGTTGTGTGTTGCGTCTGACATCATTGTGGACTCAAGTGACCTACTGGGGAGGACCTAGTATGAACTCTGAACATTAAATGCCTGTAAATTAAGAAAGGAAAAAGCAGCACTTTCTTTCTAAGCTTTTTTGTTCTAAAAAAGAAACTGCACAGTGGTGAAAGGGAGGGAGGAGGTGTGTGGTGGGTGTGAGTGAGACCACTGCATAGAGCCTGCCCCAAGAGGACAGAGTAACTTGGCAACAACACTTATGACTAAATCTAAAACAAAAACTAAATGATTGAAAGGGAAAAAAAGGACTGTGTTTATATACACTACAGCAAAAAAAAAAACCTAACCTAGCTGTTAGCTGCACTGTGGTGAAGGGAAGGGGCTGTGTGGTTGTGAGACAAGACCAGACCAGACAGACTAGAGCCTGCCTAAGAGTAAGAGGGTAAACCTGGGAAGGGAACAACTGAGGACTTAACAGAAATTAACTATACAAAGGGAAAGGGAAAACCAAGTAAATCTATATTAACCTACTAGCTACTTTGGTGGAAGAGGGGTGTGTGTGTGTGTGGCTGTAAGACTGAACCTTAACCTGCCCTGATAGGATAGAGGAACTTGGGGAACAACTGAAGACTTACTATAAATTATACCACGGGGAAGCAGCATTTTTTGAGAAAAAAAAAAAGAAACCACCTAGTTACATTGGTGGAGGTGTATGTGTGTGGCTGTGAGACCGAACCTGCACTGAGAAGGGAAAAGGCATTTTTGGGACCACAGAATAAAATAAACGTACCGCCTAGCTACATTGGTGGAGGTGTGTATGTGTGTACGTGTGGCTGTGGGGCCAACCCTGCCTTGGGAGAGTAGAGGAAAGGGAAAAAGCATTTGGGTGCTTGATACAAAAAAAAAAAGCACCTAGCTAGCTAAAGTAGTGGAAAGGCCCGGGAGGGGGGAAGCAAAACACCTTCATTTCTCTGTATCACCCGTGTGACCAGCAGTGCTACTGTAGCTGCTAGGCTGTAGTACAGTACAATGAAGGCTAGAAGACTGACAGCTACAGCTGCTACCACCAAGTACCGTACCTACCTACCAGTGTGCCTACTACTAGTACGGTACTACCTAACCACACCTAAGTGTCCTGTCCTACTACTAATAGTACTCCGCCCACTCCCTCCCGCTCCCCACTCCCACCTACTCTGTCCTGCCCTCTTGTCGTCTTGTAAGCATAAGCACAACAGCTTGCCTTAAGCTAAAAAAATTACACAACACACAAAGATAACATAAAATATAATTTTATTGTGTACAACAATCTTAAAGATTTCACAATTGCATAGAAGTTTAAAAAAAATGCAAAGAAATGAGCCAAAGCAAACTACTCTTTTTTTCCCTTTGGCCTGGGGAAAAAAAACAGGATAAATCCTCCATGACATCTTCATCAGGAACAGAGAGTAAAGCTCGAGATGATGATGTTGACAGTGAATACGATGCACCGGCTGGAGCAACCTCAGGCTTTCTACTATAACTTTTCCTGATGCTGATGCTGTACTGTCTGCTGCATGATGTTCTCACTGACTGTGCTGCTGGCACCATGTGTTAATTCTGTCACAATCCTCTCCATCCTGAAAAAAATAGAAAAATTCATATTATTCTCCTTATTGTCTATTACAACACTAAATAACTGAGGCTACAATAAATCCATTTAGATTTTCTGTATTTTTACACTTTCCACTAAAAATATGCAATTTTATACCTGGACTACCATCTCAAGCACCAGGACAACTATGTTTTGACAAGCCACTTGTCCGTGGACAAGTACCTAATTTTAAAATTTGTCAAACCCTGGGACAGGAAATAAAAAAGGGCAGGAAACTCATAAAATGGTGGGTGGGGTGGCAGTCAGGGAACCATAGGGATCCAGTGATCACAATTCTGTTCGTTTGAATTGGTGATGGAGAACTCAAAGCCCTCCACGAGAACAGTGGTTCTGGACATCAAATGGCCAGATGTTTGCAAGATACTGGAAAAGGTCAAGGAAAACTTGATGGATGGAATGTGGCAGCTGTGCACCCCTTGAGATGAGTTTGTGCGATTATGGGGAGGCTTCACGGACTGTTACAGAGAAGCTGTGGGAGCTTGATGCATAAATGAGTACTTCATCCCATTTCCTGCATGGTCTTGTATGTGGGATGTGTATCCTGGTATGTCTATGGCTGAAGATGGTATACGGGCACACAGCCGGGTTTCAGTTAGGATCAGGAAGTCAGATTGGTTCAAGAACATCCAGATTCTTGACATTGACATGGAAGGTTTTGAGGCCCTAAGACAATATGAGGTGTCCTCTGTTGAGGTTGGGATTGGGAAGTAGGTCAAGCTTAGACTCCACATCACCACCTAGTAGGAGCAGCAGTTTTAGGAAGATCTGGCTGCACTGTAGTGGGGCTTTCTTTAGGGATTTTAAGGAGGTCATCAACAGTATGGAATGGGAACAATTTAGCCTCAGCAGTGTTTCTGGTGGGTCCCAGCTGCGGTGCAATAGGCCTGGGTTTGGAGTTTGGGGGGGGGGATGGGAGGAAGAGTTAGTGGTGATAATGTAGATTATAAGTACTAGCATGTTGTCTGCAGGCAGCCCTTCTAGGTTGCTGTTCTGTGCACTAAGTGGTTAGCACTATGGGAGTGGCAGGGTGTTGCAGAACTAGGCAGGGGGTTGATGCAGTAAACTTAATGCAGTTAAATAGGAACAACCTGGGCTACAGTTAGGGACTCACACTTCTCACTCTGTGCCTTAGTTGCTAAGCAGTTCAACACCTAATCTTAACTTAGCAACAGTTTGAGGGAGCAGTCCATAGAATTAGGTATAGAGCAGGATAAACACAGATTTCAAATGATAAGCAAGTCAGAGTATTACCTAAGCTACCAGCAGTTAGACTCCTACATTGCTATGTTATCCGATCCCAGATAGGGAGCTCACTGAGTACAAATATCAGGCTGATAGCCTCCTGAACTCCTATGTTGTCAGACCCCAGATAGGGAGTTACCAGACTACAGTTGACACAGACAGTGGTTACATCAGACATATGAACTAGTAGCAAGAATAAATTTACCCAGATAGAACAATGGTACCTAATAGTTAGTTCAAAACACCCTATCCCAGCATTAGAGAAACAGCAGGCAGGGCAAGGGTGGATACAATAACAGTCATGCAGCTAAAACAAATACATTTACAGACTAGCAGCTTAGAACAGGCATCCTCTAAATAGTTGGAATCAGTATGGGGACCAGTAGGCAGACACAGTACAACACTGTGAGTGTTAAAGATCAGCATAACTTCATATCATACTTGGGACAAGTGTTCTGGGTTCGATTACTGTTCAGGCTGGTTGTTAGAGCTTAACTTGGAGCTTGCTGCAGGACAGGAGCAGAGTTGGGCAGCATAGCCAACCTACAGCTGACTCCACAGATGACATCCACAGTAGACACCCTTTACACTGTGGTTCTCAGCAGAAGGCCACAGAGCAAAGAGCTCATTGAGTTCAACTACCATAAGAATGAGAAGCTGACCCCTGATTGGCTGGAGTCACCAGGAGAAGGTGAGTCTTAGTTGTTGGGGCTCCCAAGGTGGCCACTGTTGCTGGAGGTAATCAAGGTTTCTATATTATTTAAATGTTTGACTGCCTACCCCGATCTAAACCATAAACTTTTAATAACCATATTTAAAAAGTACCTGTAGAGGCTGATGGATTGAGCGGATGTATCTGTGTCGAATATTGGACAATTTGTACTTCACAAGGTCAATACCAGGCTTCATTATCCTGTATTTTCTATGCAACCCTTACCTTGGCCAAGAGCAGCATCTGGAAACTGGGACCCCCCCTAGCTTGTACACAGACAAGGTAACAGGCCACAAGTTGGCATAACAGTAGGCATCATCCCTGGCACTGGGGCAAATACTTGGCTCGGCAGTTTAAAGGGGTCGGGGAGTTAGGGTACAAAATAACATTTATGTTTACTCCAGGTTCTGGGAGACAGGTGCCAGGGCTACGCTAGGTCTTACTTCTGAGGGGGCCCATAACAATTTGCACTCAGAAAGCACAGATGTAATGTCCACTACTGAAGATGGGATTGTACAATATGGTTTTATTCGGGAGTCACGTGATGCAGAGCACCAGCTAACAGTTTTGCTCATTAGCTCCAGGCACCCGACTGTCTATTTCATCTAAAATTCAACTTTTCCAGTGGTGTGTGTGGGTCTGAATAGGTACCTGATTACCGTCGCTGTCCATGTCTCTTCTCTGGTGCGATCGATGAAAGTTGAGATGAAGAAAAGCTTGCCAAAACATACTCCACCTTCCACGTTCGAGAAGGCACCTAAGAAATCTAAGGCTACACCTGCTGCAAGCACTCTGGGCTCACCCTCCTCTAACCCTGATATGGAGTCCCTCACACTGGCTCGTTTCCTAGAGGAGTTCAAACCATTTCATGAGGAATTAAGGCAAATCACAGAAGAGTTCAAGTCACTTGTTCAAGCCTTGGATGATATCACCACCGGTACCTCCGACAACAAAGCCTGCATTCATTCCACAGAACGGAAGTGAACTAAAATGGACAAGGATTTGGTTGTGACCCATCAGCGGATCACTAAATTGGAAAACAAGGTTGAGGACCTAGAGGGATGCAGCTGCTGCAACAATGCAGTGCTAATCGGGCTACCGGAAAAAGAGAAAGGACCCAATTCAATCATTTTTGCCCAGAAATTTATTGAAAATGTATATGGGCCATTCCCTTTTGGCTCTAAATATATAACAGAGAGAGCTCACCGTGCCCTCCGTCCACCCCCAGTACAAGGTGCACCCCGCACACTTTTATCTTTCGCTTTTTAAACTATCAAGAACGCCAGCACTTCATCACTAAAGTAAGAGAAATACAGGAAATAAAATGGGAAGGAGCAACAATCAGGGTTTCACAAGACCACCAGCTCTCCATCAGCTTGTCACAAAAGTAATAGCAGCAGGGGTTAAGTTCAAAATGGGGTACCCGGCCAGGCTACAAGTTCTTATCTCGGACTCCTGGGCTCCTTATAGGGATGTGGATACTGCAACAGCAGGTCTCAAGATGTCTTTCCCTGACCTTTTCCATGACCCACGAACAATTGTTATGGTAATCGGGTCATTCATCGCTCCAAAATGGTTTTACTAATAAAATATATGACTCCCTCATTTTGCTATGAGTACAAAATACCCTTGAGGCGCAAGAGGTCAGCTTCAGCCCCCCAAGTCTTCGAACAGTGTAAATACCCTGTTTCATGTCAGAAGAACACATGGTGACATAAAGTCTCTCTCAGTCTTAGTTACTAGCTGTGATTTTTCACAGGCTTTCTCCTTGATACAGCATGCAATCCCCTCTCGCAACGCCCACACATTTGTGAGGCTCCTGGATCCTTCTCAACTGATGCAATTCATGTTTCTCTTCACAAGAGGGTGCTACAGTCTGCTTTCTGACCAATACGAACTGCCGTTCCACTTCACTCTTTCTGTTGGACTTGAAGAAAGGATTTTTATTTCCCCATATTCCTTGTACCTGGACGCTTATTTTGGTTTTAACCTGTTCTCCTTTTTCCAGCTGTAGAAAGCCTACTTACAGACACAGTTATCAGATTATTAGTGGACGCTGCCCTGTGCTCTGGTTTTTGCTAATTTTTATTCATACAGGGCTTTTTGACTGCAGACAATCCCCTTAGAGTTTTAGAATGGGGACTGTTACCTTTTCATTGCATTTTAATAAGCAGCAGGACTAGTTACATCTCCAGGACTTTAAGAATAGTCTTATTTGCCTCTGTTACAATAACCCCTGTTCCTTCACTATTTTTCCCTTCTTTCCCAGTTCAGTTATAGCCTCAGGGATCAAAGGCTATTAGTAGATACTGATCCTAAGATAGAATGTTTAGTATAATAGTTTATATTTCTGTTATAATCTTAGGTTTACTCAAGGGTTTAAATATGTGGTTCGTTGAACAAATGCTAGCAATGTTTAATTACTACTAGAACAGGAAGGGTGGCTTGGGGGGAAGGACTGGGTTTGTTGAACTGTTTTTCATGGGCCATAACAGAAGGGAGGTGGGGGAAGGGAGAACAGGGAGGGAGGTTTTGCTGTTATCTCAGATATCTTTTTGCTTGTGTTTGGTTACAGGGAATGTGGGCATGCGGGGGTTAGGGGTGCGGAGGGAGGGCAGCACAGAGACTGAATGTGCAACAGTACAACAATTGCATCTCATTTCTGAGCCAACGGAGACTTTACAACTTCCTTCAAACAGGAAATATGGCTAGGGACATAAGGGTCACCACTTGGAATGTAAAAGGAGCTAGACAAAAATTGAAGCAGTATAACATTCTGAAACATTTAGGGTTATTGAAAGCAGACATTATATTCATACAGGAATCCCATTTACTAGATACCAAAGCAGTCCAACTGAAGAGACAGCAAATAGGGCAAGTCTTCTTGGCAGCAGGAAGCTCTCAGAGCTGTGGCGTTCTGATTTTAATAAATAAATCTGTCCTATTCTCCCTGATCCAAACCATATGTGACCCACAAGGAAGATTCCTCCTGGTTCATGGCAGACTTCACACCTCAGAAGTCTTATTGGGCAGTTTGTATGGACCAAATACTAATTCCCTGGGATTTTTTACACGGTTTCTTAATGCACTGATCCCTTTTTTTGGCCATCCCAATAATTATAGGTGGTGACCTAAATTTAACATTTGATCCATCTATGGACAGGCCAGGTTCCTCTCACAAGGGCCTTTCACTGGCCCAATGAGCATTCCGGGACCTGATTAGCAAAAAAGCAAACATTGGACCTACTACCCCCTGGATCACAGGCACTGCTGAGACCCTATAGCAGCCCACTACAAACCAGGAATTCAAACAACCTCTCCTTCACTGTTTCCCTTTTCAGGACTACCCAAGGCCCATGATCCTTCTTTTTCAGAGCCTCTTCCTGGTTCAACACCCTGCCAGCAGAAGTTACCAGTAAAGCAACCCTGGGAGCCTTTAAGCTCAGACTGCATCAGTACCTCATCTCCTGTGCCTTCTGCGACTGCTACACCTAAATGGTTATCCCCATACCCCACCCTTCCCTCCACTCCTTCCCTCCTCCTCTACTCACCTTCCACACACCTCCCTCGCTGACCCCTGCCCCTGACCCACCCCCACTCCCTCTCTTTCTCCCTCTTTACACCAGCCTCTGGCCTCTGCCTCCCTCTGTCGGATGGCTACCTATATGAATCTATATTGTTTAAATTGTCATAGAAGTGATTTGCACAATTGTGATGTTTTGGTAATTGACAGAGCCCTCTGGCTGCAATGTTTATTTCTCTTTTGCACAAAACCACTGCCTGTCCTAATGTTTCAAGTCACCTGATGTGGAACCTTTGTAAAAGAGCCCCTGGCTCAAAGGTGTATTTGATTCCCTTAAATAAAATAAATGATTGACCAGGCAGGTCTCTGCAACATCTGGTGAGTCCTCCATCCATCTGACAGAGAATACAGTTTCATCTCCCCGGTGCATGAGACCTCCTCATGCATCGACTATCTGCTTATTTCCCAATCCCTTATCCCAGGGGTCCTTGATTCCTCAATTCAACCTGACCCCCCATCTGACCATGCTCTGGTCTTTTGCCAGGTCTCTTTCTCCTCTCTCCCCAAAACTGGGGGGCGATGAAAGATTAACAATCAATTGTTAAAATACCTCAAGACAGTCTCATATATTACTGACCAAATAACATTTTTTCTTTCGGTTAACTGTTCCCCCACCAGTAAACTGGATATGGTCTGGTGTGCCTTGAAGGCCTTTTTACAAGGGATACTAATTGGCTTGGCTTTCCAGAGAAAGAAACAATGGGATAACCAACTTCTAACTCTCTTATCTCACATTCAGGAGCTGGAATCTAAACTCTCACCCCAATCGTCTGAACAACATAGACTAGACTTGGTAACTTTGAAAAATTCCTATCTCGAATTTTTGAGAGAGGGAGAGCAGAATTTGCAATCCAGAAATCTAAAGCCTCATATACGGACCAGGGAGAAAAAGCTGGTCATATGCTAGCCCTTAGAATTAAACAGCAGGACTCCTCCCGTTTAATTGCATCTATCTGCTCTCTGGAAGATAACTCTATAAAAAACAGCTCCAGCTGATATTGTTGATGAGTTCACTCACTACTATTCTCATTTATATGGTCCTGTGATGAACCCACCAACAGAACCAGATTTGGACAGATACTTAGCTAATTCTCATTTGCCCACTCTACCCACAGACCAACAAACTCTCCTTACTACTTCCAACTCTCAGCTGGAATTGGAGAGAGTTATCAAAGACCTTCCCTCTGATAAAACTCCTGGACCAGATGGATTTCCCCCAGCTTCTACAAGATATTTGTAAAACAACTATCCCCAGCCCTTTTACCTCTCTTTCAACACATACTTTCGGGAGCTGATGTAGACAAGTCCCTGTTTGAAGCATTGCTTGTTCCGCTTCCTAAGCCTGATAAGAGTCCAGAACTTGTGTCAAGGTATAGACTGATCTCGCTCCTTAACCAGGATATAAAAATCCTGTCCAAGATTCTGGCTGACCAAGTGAACAGAGTCCTCCCACTTCTTGTAGGACCAGAACAAGTTGGCTTAATGAAAGGGAGGTCCTCGGTGGACCATCTACGTAAGTTGGCCCCTGTCTTCTCGGTATCCAGGGATGCCAATTTCCCCATGGTCTTGGTATCACTGGACACTGAGAAGGCCCTTGACAGCTATTTATTGCATACTCTAAAAGCATTTGGTGCCCCCCCCCGAGTTTCAAAATTAGATTGGATCCCTGTACAAATCTCCAACTGCCCAGATCTCTAGTAATGGTGTAATATCAGAATGGTTCACTCTGTATTCTGGAACAAGACAGGGCTGCCCCCTATCTCCCCTTCTTTTTAACTTATATCTGGAGCCCCTGATACATAGATTAATGGATTCCCAGGAAGTCCAAGGTATTATTATTCAAGACCAACTAATCAAAGTCTCTGCCTATGCAGATGATTTGCTTCTTCAACTTTCCCACCCAGTAGAATCTATCCCACCAATGCTCAGGATTATTGATGAGTTTAGCAAAGTATCTAATTACAAGCTAAATATGGACAAGATGGTAGTTTTTCCTCTTAATTATAAAATACAAAAATCCACTATTTCTGAACTTGGACTTTTATGGAAAGCTGATACCCTGCAATATCTAGGAATTGTCCTTACGAAGAGCCCAGCCCATCTCCAACAACTAAACCTAGACTCCTTTGTTTACATGGTCAGTCAGGACCTGAAAAGATGGTCCCTCCTACCTATTTCCCTTTGGGGAAGAATAAACTTAGTCAAAATGAATGTCTTCCCTCATCTCTTCTACCCCCTTAATCTTCTGAATGTTTGGCTTCCCCTAGTTTGGTTCAGAAAGGTCCATAGTCTCATTACTGACGTCATTTGGGCTGGCAAAAAGCCAAGACTAGCTTTTTATAAGTTGGCAGCCCCCAAACTGAAGGGTGGAATGAGACTACCCCACATAGGTCTTTACTATTGGGCAAGTCATGCCAGTAAGTACCTGAGGTGGATGATTACTGAGTCAGCTCAAGCTCCTTTCTCCTTTTACCCCGTTTTGCTCAACATTGAGCTGAACCTGATTAAGCAACAGGGTCTTTCCCCTTCTGCACTTCTTTTTACCAAACTGAACTCATTGCCAGCTCAGCTATAAACTTTACCGCTTACTACATCTGTCAGAGTGCACTCCCAGCTATGCTCCTTCTTAAAATATGCCCATACAAGTGACTTCGCTCAAACCTTGAGGCATAATCCCAATCTCAAAATAGAGGGTAAGCCTCTCCCTGCTGGATGGCTCCCCCAGCTCAGAAATTGCCAGCTTTCCTACCTTGTATCAGAAGCTGGGAATTGGCTCTCTTCCCCAGAAATTTTGCATAAAGCAAATATCCCTAACACCCGGATATTTCACGTTTTTCAGTTACATCATCTTTTAATTAAGGTTAGAGGAGCCACCCCTCCACAATCTCCGAAATTCTCTTTTCTTACAGATTGAAATCCCTTAGCAGGCCTTCCCCAGGCAGTATCCAAAATATACAGTAGCCTGTTTGACTGGATTTGTCCTGAAAGTTTTGGCCCCTCTACACACTGGTCCCTCCTTTTCCCCGATAAAATTCTTCACTGTATTTATTTATTTATTTAAATCTTGGATTACAAATACCTTTGAGCTAGGGGTAGCTCATTTACAAAGGTTCCACATCAAAGGAAAGGGTTACAATAAAGTTGGGAGGTATAGACAACATACATGGTATCAACGGTGGTACAGACAACATTCATGGTATCATCGGAGCACAGCAAGTCAACTGGTAACTAAGTGGAAATGGTGCTACACACTCAAGATTACAAGCAAGCATAGAAAACCATAAGGTACATTTGAAGCAACATTGCTAATCAGAGGTGGGGGACAGTAAGGAAGAGATAAGGGAGATGAGAGGGCAGAGTCCAGATAGAGAAGGAAAAGAAAACATGGCAGCCAGAGGCCTTCTCGTGAGGTGAGAGGGAGGGGAGGCTAAGGTGGGAGAAGGGGTAAAAGAGGGGAAAAGGAGGGTGGATGAAGGGGAAGAAGATAAGGGAGAGTTCGGACCAGAGGGCCTGGACAGGTCCAGGAAGAGGGGGGTCAGTGGGATAAGAGCAAGGAGGGGGATGAGGTAAGGGAGGAAGTGGCAGGGGGAAAGGGGAAATTGTTCTGTCAGGAGAGATGAAACAAAACAGGATGCCAAGTAAGAGCCTCAGAGAGTGAAAAAAGTGGTACATGGGTGTCTGCAGAAGTGGGAAACTAGGTGTAACAATCACAAGTGCTTTCGGTTAGGAGATGCTCTGTCGGTTAACTGGCCTCTGTTATGGCAACACTGCCATAAATTCCTTTCCCAGGACAGACTTAGACTTATGCAGTTTCACATACTGCATAATCTTTACTATTCCCCCCAAAACTTGTCAAACTGTGCTGTGTACCTTCCTCTACCTGCACTCGATGTTTGCGAGAAGAAGACAACCTGCTCCACATTTTTTGGACTTGCTCAAAAATAGCCCCACTGTGGGTCTTGATCAAGAATAGAGTGGACCCTCTCCTAGGTCTGACTGAATTATTCTCTCCGGACATGTGCATATTGGGGTATTACTCTTCTATTTCAGTGCTTACCCATAAATATCATATAGCAATGATCTCGTCTTCCGTGAAAAAACTGCTTTTAAAGCACTTGAAAGATAACTTAGATATTTCCTACATGGAATGGTTACAGGAACTCCTGACAAATCTAAGAACTGAAAGATCCATTGCCAGTCTTCATAACAGAGTTACAAAATTTAATAGAATATGGGGTCCACTGCAAACCCTATACACTTTGTAACCTCTAGTCGGAGTTACATCTCTCTCTCTACATGCTGTGGTTTCATCATTTTGCTCTGTGTGGGGTGGAAGGGGGAGGGTGTTTTGGGAGGGGGGAGAGGGGGATAAGGGGGAGGATAGATCTTGTATTTCTATGACTGATACATTGTACTTGGCTGTTATGCTAAAGATCTATTCTCTCTTTTGGGAAAAACCTTAATAAAATTTGAATAATAAAAAAAAACAATATGGTTTTATTCACACAAGTAGGAAAAATGTGGAAAGGGGCAGTCCCACTGGTTTGGTACTGTACATACAGGAGCAAGACACTTTTCTTTCCAGAACAACTGTTTGGGCATTTTAGACCAAGTTTTTCCTCACGTAATAACTACTGATACTGTATATAAGTTACTTCAAAATTTGGACCCTTTTAAGTCCCCAGGGCCAGATGGTCTTCATCCTCGGATCCTTAAAGAATTAGCATTTCCCTTAGCAGGACCTATAACTGCTCTCTTTAATAAATCCATCCAGGAAGGGCAAGTTATAGATGCCTGGAGGCTGGCAACTGTGGTCCCAATTTATAAAAAAGGTTCTAGGCAGGAGGTGTCTAATTATAGACCTGTTAGTCTGACTTCTATTTTGGGAAAACTATTGGAAGGACTCATAAAGGAACATCTGCATACCCTGATAGAACCTGATCCTACCCAGCACGGGTTTTTCAGGGCTAGATCATGCCAGACAAACTTGTTGAATTTTTATAATGGTGTGAGCATGGCATTGGATAGGGGGGAACCAGTGGATGTGGTGTTTTTGGATTTTTCCAAGGTGTTCGATAAGGTCCCTCACTGTTATATTATTGAGGACATGATAAACCTTGGTATAGGAGGGAATTTAACAAGATGGGTGGAATCATGGTTAAAAGGACGCTCTCAGAGAGTGTGCATCAAGGGCTCCTTTTCAGACTGGGATGATGTGACCAGTGGGGTGCCCCAGGGTTCGGTTCTGGGGCCGTGCATGTTCAACCTATATATAGCATCATTAAAAACTAGTACAGATATTTGGATTACGAAATTTGCAGATGACACGCGTATAAGGTACCCAATTACTAACATCAAGGATAGTAACACCCTTCAGTTTGCTTTAAACGACTTGTATGAGTGGGCTATTCTGAAAAAATTGCCTTTCAACTTAGACAAATGCGTGGTGATGCATTTTGGAACTAAAAACATACAATGCAAATATCACCTGGGTGGGTTGACCTTAAAAGCTGTTATTAATGAGCGCGATTTGGGTATTAGAATTTCTAATGACCTCAGTCCCAAACTCCATTGCCAGGCTGTGATCAGAAAGGCGGCCGGAGTGCTACATTGTAGTAACAAACATATTACCAGCAGGAGTGGCGATGTTATACTTCCTTTGTACTCATCCTTGGTGAGGCCTCATTTGGAGTACTGTGCTCAGTTTTGGGCACAAGGGGATAAGGGTACCATAAAATCCACGGAAAAAATCCAACACAGAGTGACTAAATATATACACGAAGTTAGTAATCTTGACTACCATGCAAGACTGGATCATTTGGGCCTATACACCTTGGAATACCGTAGATTAAGGGGTGATTTGTGTCTGGTGTATAAAGCTATGCATGATAAAGACCTGGGTAATTTATTGGGATTGGAATTAAGAAGCAAAATACATTCAACCAGGGCACATCCATTACAGCTAAAAATAGAACAGTGCAAAACAACCAAGAGAAGTAATTGGTTTACAATAAGAGTATGTAAGCTCTGGAATGGTTTACCTGGGGACTTAGTGTTATGCACAAGTATTGACACCTTTAAAAGACTTTTAGACATTTATTTAAAACAAAATCATATAGTAGGATATAATAAATATCAGGCGAGCATTATGGACTTCGGTCTTTTTAGCTCTGTATGACCTATGATACCTATGACGTACACATTCAAACTGTCAATCCCTCTGTACTAGGAATCTCTGGACTTTTACTTTCAGAAAATTGTATATCTTGTGGCAGTTGCCACACACTTAAACATCATTTCAACAATTCTTCTGGTGCGATGACATCCGTTAACATGCCCAGTTTAACCTGGTGCCCATACGTGACCCAGTTAGCCCTGACTGAGGAATAAACTGGGGCTATGTCCAATCCATCCCCATGCCCAGTCTCTGCCATTTCTTCTGGGTTACACCAAAATGATACTCCATTTCCCAACAAAATGCTAAAGGACTCCCAAACTTTAAACTTGAACATTCAGCACATTTTTGTGGTGATGCAGGGGACCTGACAGCTGCATTCTATCCTTATCACTGGGCACATACACCTCAAACTAACCCCGAAGAACAGTCCCATGAAGCTGTACTCACGGTTGTGTTTGTCCCTTTGATACAGACATAGAAACATGAAGAAAAACATATCTTCCCTTTACTGGTAGCTTACCATAGCTTCAGCAGAGACACCCTTTCTTTCAGGGCAGCTGACACTCTTCAGGATCTTCAGGGGGAATGCCCCTTGGATCCACAAAAATTGAAGTCTCTCTCATTTCTCTGTGAAAATGATCCACTGGGGTTCTGCAGGCAAACATTCTCCACCACTTCTTCTGGTACTGCTGGGTCTCATACACTAAGGTGAGAAACTGCCAGAGATCCTTCACCCAGTCTCAGAGGAGACTGGCAGGCACCTCCCCCACTATGAGCACTGCTGCTCACTCAGAGCTTCACTTCACATTACTGCTGATTATGAACTGACTGACTTCTGGCTGAGCATTCTAAACTCCCACAGAGGAGCTGATTCCAAGTGGCTTATACTGCTGTGAGAATTCTAAATAACATAATCCATTCTCTGCTCAGCCTAGGTGAGTAAACAATGATATAATCTGTAAAGAGCTCCTAATTTTTCAAGTCAAACTACCTCTTGCTGGGAGCTGCAAAACTGAACATAGGATTTGCAAGAAAGCGAGTTGTGCTTACAACAGAGGGAGGTGAACCTTACAATTGTCTTTGGTTTGTAGCAGATATTCTGCAGGTGGAGGCTACTTCTAACTGAAAGGTGAAATAAGGAACTTAGAATTATCACGAAAAGACAGTCTTGTTACAATTCATAAGATTTTCAGTGCAGGAAGAGTTTAAACCCCGGGCTAAACATTTGTCACAAATCCTGAAATAAGTGCAGGTACAGGTTGTGTATTTGACCCAGACAGTAAACTGTTTTTTGTGTTTATCTTTGTGTGCCTTAAAAGGAAATTTCAGACTTTCTCAGGAAGTGATTACAACATAGCTACTTATCAGCCAATAGCTTTGGTAACAGACCTGAGAACAATAGTATTATAAGCAAGTGTTTTATAGCAAACTCATCAGAACAGCTACTATTTTTCAAGTCAAACTACCTCTTGCTGGGAGCTGCAGCACTGAACATAGGATTTGCAAGAAAGCGAGTTGTGCTCACAACAGAGGGAGGTGAACCTTACAATTGTCTTTGGTTTGTAGCAGATATTCTGCAGGTGGAGGCTACTTCTAACTGAAAGGTGAAATAAGGAACTTAGAATTATCACGAAAAGACAGTCTTGTTACAATTCGTAAGATTTTCAGTGCAGGAAGAGTTTAAAGCACAGCTGACTTATTTTGGGGCTGACTGCTTTCAGGGCACAAACCACCAGGCTGTTTTGGGGCTGGGGCAGTTTACCTGTATCTGACTTGGATGTCTGGATTTTTCTCTGTTTGATTAGCAGGGGATTTTCTCTGTCAAATTGTTGTGTACGGTATCTTGCTGACAGGAAGGCACTCATCGCAGAGGTGGATCAGAGCTCTTAGCTGATTGTTTTGTGAGGCACAGTTTAGGCCCAACCCTTCCCACCCTCACCCCACCCACCCTGGAAATAGTTCCTTTATACCTGGGGTTCTGACATCATTTCCTCAGGGTGCAAGGTGCATATCAATGTCATATCCTCTCTAGCACACAGCACTGAAAATATAAGCATACACATTGTATAATATATATATTTCTATATAACAAACCAATCACACACACAAACACACACACAAAAAAAGTACATAATCATGTGGGAGTAGTGCAATGTAATGGCTGTGGGCAGCAGTCTTCCGGGAGTCTTTCTGGAGGCTGAGATGCTGCTCTGTTGTGAAACTCTCTGCCCTGAGGAGAATTTCCCGTCTTCGGGCCACTGGACAGCAGTAAGGAACCTTCCCCAGGCCAGACTGGATGGTAGGAAGGAACCTCCCCAATCCAGGGAGCACCAGAGCCACCACCACTACCTCAGAGGTTGAACAAACACAGCAGTTGGACCACAGTGGGCTCAGGGAGGGTGAGGATGGTGGAACAGAGGCACATCCAGTCAGTTGTTCCACTCCACAATCCATACACCATTCTGGGGAGCACAGCTCCCCTATGGATGCACCCACAGAGGAGATTAAGGAGGCTGAGGACACCTGTCACAGGGAGGCCCACAGAAAGGAGGCAGAGGACACCACAAGGAAAGGAAGCAGCTCCTGGTGGGGACTCAATTATAAGGGATAGAACTGGGGAGCAGGAAAACTGAAGTAAGGTGCCTGCCTGGTGCCATGGCTTGGAGGGACAGGAAGCGCATCCTCAGGATCACGAGACCAGCTGCACGGGAGTCTGAGCTGGATGTCATTGTCCACCTAGGGACAAATGACTTGGCTCAACATGAGATTAGAGCAGTGCAGAAGGACTTTGTAGAACTGGGGAGGGGCCTAAGACAAGTAGCACACACAGTATCCTTGTCAGAGGTGCTGCCTGTCAATGGCATGAGTGAGGCAAGGGTACTTTGCACCATGCAGTTTAATGAATGGTTGAAAAAATGGTGTGGAGCACAGGGTTTTGGCTTCATTGGGGACCGGGGTTCCACCTGGGAGCCTATACTGGCAGGATGGTCTGCATCTGTCCAGGAAGGGAACAAGTCTTTTGAGCAATCGGTTTAAATGCTTCATTGGCACGCTTTTAAACTAGTCAAGGGGGGAGGCATTGATAAGTAGCAGGAAAATCCCAGCCTCTCCCTACAAAACAGGGTATTAAATGAGAAAAAGACCAAGGTAGAAAGGTCAGTGGGGATGCTGCAACAGAAGGTAAAGCCATCAAGAATGAAAGCAATGAGTACCAATGCCCGTAGTCTGAGTAACAAGCTTCCTGAATTAGTGGCCTTGATGGAGGAGGAACATCTGGATATCGTGGCAGTCACAGAAACATGGTTCACAAAAACCATGACTGGGACGTAAACATACCAGGATACACTATCTACAGGAGGGACAGAGAGATAAAGAGGAGGAGGAGTAGCTCTTTACATAAAGGAAGGAATCAAAGCAACAGAACAAAAGGGAAAACAGGAGGAGAAGAAGCACTGTGGGTAAATTTGGAGACCGCAATGGCACCACAATCCGCACAGGGGTTGTATACGACCCCTTCTCAGGGGAGGAAATGGACAAGGAAATGATAGAAAGTATACTTAGTATGGCAGAAAAAGGGAGATATTGCTGATGGCGATCTGAATATCCCAGATGTTAACTGGAGTGCAGTTGCAGCAGCCACTCAAGAGTGGGGTTATTCTAGATGCCCTACAGGGGCATGCCTTAGACAACTAGTATTGGAGCCCACTCGAGAGGGAGCAATCTTAGACCTGGTTCTCTCAAATGGAGATGAAAAGAGGATCACAGATGTAGAAGTGGGTAGCCATCTGGGAACTAGCGACCATCAAACAGTATGATTCACAATAAACACAGCAATAGAGTCAAGCCATACAAAGGCAAAGGTACTGGACTTTAGGAGGGCTGACTTTGCCAAAATGGGTGAGTGCCTAAGGAATGCACTAGCAAATGGGCAGGAAGAAGGGGTGGAAGAACAATGGGGAATAATAAAAACTGCCATCACAGAGGTAACAAGCCTTTGTGTGAAGCAAATAAACAAAACTAAACGATGTAAGAAACCACTATGGTTCTCAAAGGAAGTGGCAGCGAAGGTTCAAGAGAAAATGAAAGCTTTCAGGAAGTACAAGGAATCACAGAAGGAGCAGGACAGAGAACTGTGTCAGTTAAAGCAAAAGGAAGCTGGGAAGGCAGTCAGAACAGCAAAGGCCCAAACCGAGGAAAAGATAGCCAACTCAGTTAAGAAGGGGATAAAACCTTTTATAGGTACATCAGGAGCGAAGGAAGACCAAGGGAGGGATAGTGAGGCTTAATAAGGGGGGGGGAGTGGGCAGAGGGTGACTCTGAAAAGGCAGAGATACTAAACAAATATTTTTGCTCAGTATTTACTAAGGAAGAGGGGGAGGTACCTAAAATAAACAGTAGAAACACTCTGGATGCAGAAGCTGATACCAGCCCATTTACAGAAGAAAGGGTCCTGAAAGAACTCTTAAAACTGAAGGTGGACAAAGCAATGGGGCCTGATGGGATTCATCCCAGAATTCTAAAAGAACTAAGGGTAGAATTAGTGACACCACTGACTACCCTGTTTAACAAATCATGGGAGGATGGGGTGGTACGAGGACTGGAGGAGGGCAGATGTGATTCCCATTCACAAAAGTGGGAGCAAGGCAGAAGCAGGAAACTACAGACCTGTTAGTTTAACCTCAGTGGTAGGGAAAATGATGGAATCACTTCTGAAGGAAAGAACTGTCGAGTATCTAGAGGCCAGAGGGGCACAGGACCCAAGGCAGCATGGATTCACAGCAGGAAGGTCATGCCAGACAAATCTGATAGATTTGTTTGACTGGGTGACCAAAATAGTAGATCAGGAGGGCTGTGGACATGGCCTACCTAGACTTTAACAAAGCATTTGACACAGTCCACACAAAGATTAATATACAAGTTAGCTAGCCTGGAGTGAGTCCCAAGATGACAGCCTGGGTAAAAATTGGCTGGAGAATAGGACACAGAGGTAATAGTAAATGGAGTCCACTCTGAAGAAAGGGGGTTACTAGTGGGTGCCGCGGGGGTTCAGTATTAGGACTGGTCCTCTTCTATGTCTTTATAAGCGACATTGCAGAGGGACTGGAAGGAAAAATATGTCTCTTTGCAGATGACACAAAGATCTGCAAAATGGAAGGGACCTGGGGGTAGTCATATCAGATGACCTAAAGGTGGGCAAGCAATGTGAGAGGGCAGCAAGGAGGGCTGGGGGATACTGGGATGCATAGGGAGACATCACCAGTAGAAAACAGGAAGTTATTATCCTCTGTACAGACAGCTGGTCAGACCCCATCTGGAGTACTCAGTGCAGTTCTGGAGACCCAGTCTTGCAAAGACATAGACAGGCTGGAAGCTGTCAGAGGAGGGCAACTGAAATGGTGCAGGGTCTGCACCGGAAGACATATGAAGAGAGACTTAGGAGCTTAATATGTATAGCCTCGAGGAAAGGAGGAGGAGGGGGACATGATAGAAACTTTCAAGTACCTCAAGGGAATCAACAAAGTCCAAGAGGTAGCATCTTTCAGAAAAAGAGATGTGTAAGAACAAGGGGCACAATTTAAAGATAGAGGGATGGCTCAGGGTAATGTGAGGATATTTTTTTCACAGAGAGTGGTGGATGCAGGAACTGCCTTCCTGGGAGGTTGTTGGGTCTAAAACAGTGGGGGAATTCAAACATGTATGGGACAGACATAAGGCAATTGTAGTGGGGGGTGGCAGGAAGTAGGCTGTTGGTTAACTAGAATCTGCAGCTTATCCAGTAGATAGGGAAATGGGCAGACTGGGCGGGCCAAGTGGTCCTTATCTGCCATCAAAGTCAAAGTCTATGTAACACAGTCAAAGAAGTCAATCAGATTTGTTTGACATGATCTCCCCCCCTCCTCCCACGAACCCATGATGCCACGCATCCTGGAGACCATGCTTCTCTAGATATTCCACCATCCTTTCCTTTAGTATGATCTCCATGAGCTTGCCCACAATGGAGGTCAGACTGGCTGGTATGTAATTCCCTGGGTCATCCTTGGGACCACTTTTTTGGAGGGGCACTACATGTGCTGTTCTCCAGTTCTGCAGTAGCACACCTGACTCTAATGAACTGTTAAATAGGTCAGCCAGTGGTCCTGGCAGCTCCTCAGCCAGTTCCTTAAGTACCCTTGGATGTACTCTGTCCAGGCCTGGTGATTTGTCCAACTTCAATGACAGCAGCCCCTCCCTCACTCTATCCTCCTCTATCACTACATCTGTGTTCCCCTCCTCCCCTGCTCCTCTTTTTCCCTACTGAAGGCACTGGTCCATCCTTCTCCATGGTGAAGACAGAACTGAAGTAATCATTTAATATCTCTGCTTTTCCCCCATTATCCTCCACCCACTCCACCCCTTTCTTAAGCCTAACAATCCCTTCCTTTTTGTTCCTTTTCTCACTTATATAATGAAAGAAAGTCTTCTCCCCCTTCTTAATTCCTTCAGCTATCTGCAACTCCTTCTGTGCCTTTGCTCACTGGACTTCCTTACTTGCCCCACTAGCCAACTTTAGGTAATTTTCCTTATCCACCTCTCTCTTGATCTTCCTGAATTTCTAAAGGCCAGCCTCTTTTCCCTTACTGCCTGTGCAACCCTGGAACTGAACCAGCTGGGCGCTTTGGCCCTTGTGTTCTTCCCCCTGAGCCTCACGCACTCATCTTTGGCAACCAGTATTCCTTCCTTAATGATGGACCACCTTTGGTCCACCTCTATATCTGCTCTGATGCTCGTCGGATGGCTCCTTAGCACTTTGCCCAACTCTGCATACTGTACAGCTTCTGCCCAGGAACTGATAGCTGGTTCAGTCCCAGACACAGTCCATTCATCACTGCATTTGGAGTCTAGTGTCTCCCAGTGCAAAGCCCCTTTGAATTCATCTGCTCCAACTAAACTCAGACTGGGGCCTGCTGCCCATGGAACTATTGACTCAGTCTCTGGTGTGTCTCTTTCCACCTTTTCTGGAGTGGAAAAGAACTTATCCAAGGCCCTGTTTATTCACAATAGGACACTCCTGGCCTTTTAACAACACCTCCACTGAGGCTGCACACAGTTTCCCACCTCTGAGGCCCACTGGTCCAGTGCCTATCTTAATAGCTTCATAGTTCACTCCCTGTGATAGTAATTTGACAGTGCCTCCATGAAGGTAGCACCCTGTTATGTGTTTGGAACCTGTGATGCAACTACTACTTAGCTACCACTTGTATAGGCAACTACCTTTTCTGTATGTATGCTTCTCACCTGTATGACACCGTATTGTATTTAATTGTCCTTATCTCTTACCATTATTGTCTTACTCTGTACCTTACTGAAACCTGTGATGCAACTTCTGCTTAGCTACCACTTGTATAGGCAAACTAACTTATCCATATGTGTGTTTCACACCTGTATGATACCGTTCTGTATTCAATTGTCCTAATTTCCTATCGTTAATGTCTTACTCTGTATCTGACATGGAGCCTTTGGAAACAAGTCTATGACTCAAAGGGTTGTAATTCCTATGTACTTAAATAAATAAATTTAAAAAAATAATAAATAAATAAATACATTTCTTCCTGCCCTTGCAAGTTACTCTGAGTCACACCCTTGAAAAACTATTTGACTAGCTCCTCTGGTTTCTGCTTGAATTCAACCTTTTGCTACACTGTACAGGTTGGGCCCTCTAGCAGAGTCCACATTGAAGCTAAACAGATTGCCTTTGCTTTTGCTTGCACAACGCCACCTTCCATGCTCATTCCGTACTGCCTCCTGCAGTCTCTACAATGCGGAATCATGAGGAGATCCCTCCCAGTTTTCATACAAACTACACAGACATTGACTGGGAGGTTTGGGAGAGCAACATTTGTTGGAGCTCCTTCACAATCACACATTTGTTCATATTCAGCAAATTTTCTTTCTCGTTGGTTGATCCATACTCTGGCATTGAGGGGATAACCTGAATGTCTGGTTGCCATTTTTTTTTCTGCAAAAAGAAACACATAAGTCCCAAATTACTACTCGCTCTGTGCATTTAGAACACTGGCCTGACTTGGTCACTCTGCAAAGGTCTATTTGCTCTCTGTACTACTGAAACATGTTGCCTGTCTTGCACTCTGTTTCAAACACACAATTTTCTTTTCATTGCATCTTGGCTAAAACTGTGGCCTGACTTGCATTTGGTTTCACACATTTGTACACATTTACTGTAACTGCTGCCTGAATTTGCACATTTGGTTGAAATGCTGCCCCTTTTTTCTCTTCTATCACTCCTTCCCATTTACTTTTCGACAAATGCTTCCAGCTGCATCTTCATCCTCCCCCTCTCCTCTTATCCCTGTTTCTTTGCCACCCCCGGGCACCTGACCCTACCCATTCCTTGTGGGCACATGTGTCCTAGCTGTGTTCACCATTTTACTATAGCTGCCTCTGTTAACTACCTACACTTCTCATCCTCCTCTACACCTTACTCTTCCTATAATTTACCCCTTTCAATAGCACTGCTGTACATGACTTGTTTACTGTTATTTCACTGTTGCTTCCTTGTTGTTTGTTATTTCTGACGTGGAACCTTTGTAAAAGAGCCTTGGCTCAAAGGTACTTGTAATCCTAGAATAAATAAATAAAAATAAAAAATACTTTCTGCACAGTTACTGTTTGGTACCACAAGACCCTCTGTACAACATGGCATTTGGTGGTTTGTTTACTTTTCTTTGGTCTACACCCCAACATGGCCATGGAAAACTTTTCTGCATCACACACACTTTGCTCCAACTTGCAATTGCTGTCTGACTTAGTGTTTGCTGTTTCTAGGCACAACCTTGCAATTTTCACATTTAGCAAAAATCAAGCACAGTCCTTAAACTCTTTTCAACTTTCTGAGAACTTTGTTTAGCACTGCCCATGGTTAGACTACAGCTTGTTTGCTTGCTACCAGCTACAGTCATTACAACTCAGTCCATTAGCCACCCAGCATTTTGCTTTGCTCAATCCTTGCATCTCTTAGTCTTAGATCTGCTGCTTTGCACACAGTTCATCATTTCTTGAATGTACTCACACTGAAAAGTAACTGGTTCCCTCTGAGGATGGTTGTGCACCCTTGCTGCTGATTTGAGGGATTTTCAGGTCTGTCAGGCTATTATCAGTACTACACGCACCGTTATCACTGCCTTAGTAGTCGGAAGTTGGGAGAAGCCCAAATTTGCTTTAAAAGTTCACAAAAACAAAGTCCAAAAGATGTTCCCCTTCACAATGATTCTCTGCTGCTCACTGCTCACCCACTCCACGCTCTCCTCCACAAGCAGTCCTCTTGCACTGAGACTCCAGGTAATGAGCGGGACTTGGTTCTTTTTGACCAGTCACATGATGCTATGCAAATGAGCTCTTTCTATCTCTCTCTCTGTCTCTTGCTGGCACTCCTTCACAACGATCGTCAAGCAGGCAATTTTTTTTTCACTGAGTATTTCTCCCCCTGTCCTGGTCGGCCCATCTCCTGCCATCCTCCCAGCCCTGTCCCCCAAAGTTCAGATTGACTTCCTTCTCCCATGGCTTACCCTGTCTGGCAGGGTGGTGGGGAGACCTCTTACGTGACTCATCCAGATCCAGTTCGGGAAAGTGTCGTCTTCGGGGTGGTGGCTGCAGAGGACAGCCTTCATACCGTGCGACTGGCACCAGTTTCAGCTTTTCTGCAGAGGGGAGCATGCATGCAGCACACTGGTCAGCTGCTCCTTCTCTGTGTTCCAGTATACAGGGCCTGGCATGCCAACACCCAGCCACCACTAGGTATCAGGCAGGTGCCGGTCTCTGTTCCCAACCCTTTCCCGTGAGAGGAGAGCTGTCTGCTAAATGCTCAGTCCTCTCCCTCCCCAGCTGACCTCTGATGACCCACTCACACTGCAAACATGGGTCACCAGTGTGGCAGGAGGTAAGGCATGATGACTCAGCCTCTCCATGCCACTGGAACATCAAGTGGGCAATTTTAAAAAGCAAACTGAAACTTTTTTTCACGGCTTGAAATTTCAATGGGCAGAAGTACTTTTAAGGCAATTTTGCACAGTTTCATCATAGATTCATAGACATGTGATGGCAGAAAAGGACCAAACTAGGCCCACCAAGTCTGCCCATTTCCCCAGCTATCTGCTTGGACCTGTGCCTCCCCCCTTTAACACTCCCATGTGGTTGTCCCATGCCCTTTTGAATCCCTCCACTGTCTCCTCTCCAACGACTGCTTCTGGGAGTCTGTTCCACTTTTCTACGACTCTGATTTCCTCTAGCAACTCTCCAATTTTACATGACAAACACTTTAAACTTTTTGGAGACTTGGGCACAAATGTTCATTTTGTTCACAACTTTTAAAAATTTTGACTTTTTAACAGTTTTAAGCATTTTTTATGGCAGGGGCACATATTGCATAGTTCAGCAGTCTTAAGCACTTTGCATTATAGCTTTTCTAAGCATACAGTCAGCACATTTCTTCACAGAACCACAGGCAGAAAAATTCCTCTCAGAAACACAGGCAGCAAGATTCCTTGGATGGCACTTTACTTTGGCACAGATTTACTTGTCCTTGGCAATGATTCCTGTTATGGGGGCACTGTCACCAAACAGAAAGACCCTAGTCATACCCTTAACACTATCCTCTCCCCCAAAATCCTTGGATGAGACCCCAATATTGGAACCCTTACCCCAGCCAAGAGCAGCATCTGGAAACTGGAACCCCCTAAGTTATACATAGACAAGGCAACAGGCCACACATTGGCATAACAATAGGCATTGCCCCTGGCACTGGGGCAAATACCTGGCTCTGCAGTCTAAAGGGGTTGGGGGTTAGGGTACAAAATAATGTTTACTGTATATTTACTCCAGGTTCTGAGAGATAGGTGCCAGAGCTATGCTAGGTCTAACTTCTGTGAGTGCCCCATAACAATTTACACTCAGGAAGCAGAGATGTAACGTCCACTAATGAAGATGGGATTGTACAGTATGGCTTTATTCACACAAGTTGGAAAAAATGCAGAAAGGGCCAGTCCCCCAGGTTTGGTACTTATAAAGACACTTTAGCCTTATCTCTGGGCACATACACCTTAGACCAAACCCCAAGAACAGTCTCATGAACTCATAGTTTTGTTTGTCCCTTTGATACAGACATGGAAATATGAAGAAAAACATCTCTTCCCTTTACTGGTAGCTTGTCATAGCTTCAACACAGACACCCTTTCTTTCTGGGCAGCTGACACTCTTCAGAATCTTCAGGGAATTGCCCCTTGGATCCACAGAAATTTAAGAATATCTCACTTCTCTGTGGAAATGACCCACTGGGGTTCTGCAGGCAAACGATCTCCACCACTTCATCTGGTACTGCTGGGTCTCACACACTAGGGTGAGAAACTGTCAGAGAACATTTACCCAGTCCCAGAGGAGACTGGCAGGCACCTCCCGATTTTGAGCAGTGCTGCTCACTCAGAGCTCCACTTTACACTACTGCTGATTATGAACTGACTCCCAGCTGAGCATTCTAAACTCCCACAGAGCAGCTGATTCCAAAGTGGCTTATGCTGCTGCGAGAATTCTAAATAACATTATCCATTCTCTGCTCAGCCTAGCTGAGTAAACAATGATGTCATCTGTAAAGAGCTCCTAATAAGCATCTTTTCACAGCTTCCCACTACTTGCCTATGACTATCATGATGGGATTCTAGTAACCCCAGGGGAATGGGTGGTTACATCTATTTTTTTTTTTATTGACTAGAGCTACTCCTATCCCTATGGTGTCCTTTTTTGACTCTCTCCAAAGTGTCAGGCTCACAGTTAACTTCTATAGTACTGTGACCAATTTCATTAGTTTTGTACATGAGGGACTGTCTGCATAGTTATTTAGATTATTTGGATGAGCTACTTAAGGAGGGGATCTAGTCCATACCCCCACCCCCGATGAAGCTCTGATGAGCAAAGCATTGCAGCAACTGGTCTTGGCTGTCTGTACAGTTTTTGCACTGACAGAATTGCCCTTTATGTTTCCTGCTTAATCAGTTTAACTGAACTAACATACTGCTCTGCTGTATATGCCTGTACTCTGTGCTGTTCACTTTTTTTTTGTAGACTTTGTTTCTGCACCCTCTCAAGAGGAACTCTCTCCAGCTATCTACCTGCCACGATCTCTACCTCCCGCTGTGGCGATGTAGCCACTCTCCTCACCCCGACCTGGTAAAATCCCTGGATCTGAACCCTCATGGGGAAGGGCCACCCTACCCTCCCAGGGTGCTCTATCTTGAGTGTAGAGTGCCAGGACGGAGAGGGGAGAACGCCCAGCATTGGGAGTGTGGATCAGGAGGCAGCACCTTCACTTATCCTCAATGGAAGGGTTTTTCTCCTTGCTTTGTTGGTCCCCCAAGGAGCTTGGATGCGCAATGGCAGTTGGACACTACGTGCCACCACCCGCCAAGCTCCTCCTACACTGATGCTTGCACCACCTGCTTCCGCTGCACTTGACTGCTGCCACGGTTCCACTGCAGAGTGGTGTGAACCCTAGAGCCCTCCCAGGGAAGGAACAGCAGTCCTCTGGATGCTCGATCCCTTCCCTCCCTCCCCTGCCAAACTCCGGTGGCCCTGGCTCATTCTCGAACTCTGGTCACCAGCGTGGCTCGAGGTGTGGCATCCAGTGCCTCAACCCTCAGCGCCACCAGGCCGACTTCAGTACTGTTCACTTGAAGCATGATTTCTGCATGTTTGGTTTCTGCTTTAAGGGATGGCTGTCCTAATATCACACCCAGGCCCTGCACCACTGTGGGTGCTTACCTTTCTGTTTTTTGTTAAAGGTGGGATCCATAGTGGTGAATTGGTTTAGAAACTGGTTAGCAGATAGGAGATAGAGGGTAGTGGTTAACAGCATTCTAATTAACAATCAATTATTTATGAAATGCTTTTCTAAAAGACCATGGCGTTGTACAATAATCAACAAACAACATTTGACAGAAAATATATTTCATAAAACATATTAAAACACAATACTAAAAAGCAGGACTTTAAATATCAAACTTTTTTAACTATCAAAAAATGCTAACTCAAATAAATAGGTTTTTAAGGCCGATTTAAAGGTCTCGCCAGAAGGGCACTCACTAACCCGATGAGGTAGAGAATTCCACAGGGTTGAGGCTACAAAAACAAATGATCTAGTGTCCACAGTTGTCAAATGGACCCTAGGAATCTCTGGCAATCCCTCATCTGCATAGTGGAGAGGATGAAGGGGGTAGTAGTGACAAAGTAGATCTTGCAGATACTGTGGACC
The DNA here is from genome assembly GCA_016271365.2 of Neoceratodus forsteri. Lineage (NCBI taxonomy): Eukaryota > Metazoa > Chordata > Ceratodontiformes > Ceratodontidae > Neoceratodus > Neoceratodus forsteri. The sequence continues at coordinate 946,445,247 of CM057458.1, forward strand.
CAGTCCGTGTAGGACCTTACAGTATAGGTCAGTAATCCAACTTTGAAAGTGATCCTCCACCACACAGGCAGCCAGTATGGGCCACTGAGCACAGGTGTGACATGGCAAGATCGTGATAAACCAGTCAACAACCTGGCAGCCTCATTCTGCACCAGTTGCAGGTGGCAAAGGTCCACTCCCAGTAGCCCTAGGTATAGGGCATTGCAGTAATCAAGGCACGAGGTCACAAAGGTGTGAACCAATGTCGGAAGGTCATATGGAGGGACCAACTGTTTTATCCATGCAATATTTCTCAGATGGTAAAATGAGGACTTGACAATAGCCGACACCTGAGACTTAAGTGTCAGCTCGCTATCAAGCATAACGCCCAGATTCTGCACCCAATCAGAGGTCACTAGCTGGTTACCTCCCAGCCAAATACCAGATGGCTGTCCAGTCAATGACCTCTCTGCCCGATGACCTGGGTCCACTACCAACACCTTAGTCTTATCTGAATTCAGCTTAAGCCAGTTAACACTCTTCCAGTCCTCAGTCTCAGAGAGGCAGTTCCTAAAGACAGAAACAGCATCATTGTGTTCAGGCACAAAGGACATGTACAGTTGAGTATCATCTGCATAGCAGTGAAAACTCAACCCGTACTGCCTAATAATGTCTCCCAATGGCAGTATGTACACCATGAACAACATGGGAGAGGGCACAGAGCCCTGCGGCACCGCACATGACAGAGGGATAGAGGCCGAGCTAAACATCCCTGATTCCACTCTCTGCATCCTGCCTGTGAGAAAAGAATGGAACCATCTGAGGACAGTACCAGACAGCCCACAGAGTAGTTGTAGACACTCCAATAACACTCCATGGTCCACAGTGTCAAACGCTGTCAAGAGATCAAGGAGGCCCAAGATGGAATGACTCTTCTGAACGCTCGATGTCAGGAGATCATTAAGTACCCAAACCAATGCGATCTCAGTACTATGCCTCTTCCTGAAACTGGACTGGAGAGGATCATAAATATCGTGGGTGGTCAGATGCTCCTCGAGCTGCAACGCTACTGCCTTCTCAATAACCTTGCCAACAAAAGGTAGGTTAGAGGCAGGCCTGTATGCGAGACAGTCAGGGTCGAGAGACTTTTTTTCAGAAGGAGGCAGACCACAGCCTCCTTCAGGGTGTCTGGAAACACCCCGGTCTCTAGCAAACATCTGACTATCTCAGCAAGCACCAGTCCAGTTACTTCCAGACACCCCACCAGGAGGCGTGTTGGACCAGAGTTCAAACAACAGTAAGTCAGTAACAAGCCCTGGATTATTTTCATGACATCCTCAATCACCAGCTGGCCAAAGTCTGACCAGACAAACCAGGTACCTGTAATCTCACACCAATCTCCGCTTTGCCCCATTCAAGCGCACTGTGCAGATCTCGGATCTGATGGTGCCCACCTTATCCATGAAAAATCGAGCAAACTCCTCACACTTCTACTGTGAAAAGGCTCCCCAGTTCTGGAGACAGGTTGGATTGCACAGCCCGTACACAGTTTGGAAGAGCTGACTGGTCAATTTTGCACAGCTGCAATCTCCCTGGACAGGAACTCTGCCTTCCTGCGGGAGACCGCAGATTAATAGTCCCTATAATGGGACATCAATCTAAGTTTGTCGTCTATCAGGCTCAATTTCCACCAGAAACATAGAAACATAGAATTTGACGGCAGATAAGGACCGCTTGGCCCACCTAGTCTGCCCTGTTTTCCTACCTAACAGATAAGCTGCAGATCCTAGTTAACCAACAGCTTACTTCCTCCTACCCCCCACTAGGACTGCCTTATGCCTGTCCCATGCATTCTTGAAGTCCCCCACTGTTCTTGACTCCACAACCTCCTCAGGGAGGCTGTTCCATGCATCCACAACCCTCTCAGTGAAAAAATACTTCCTCACATTACCTCTGAGCCGTCCCCCCTATCTTCAAATTGCCCCTTGTTCTTGCACATCTCTTTTCTGGAAGATGCTACCCTCTTGGACTTTGTTAATTCCCTTGAGGTACTTGAAAGTTTCTATCATGTCCCTCTCTCCCTTCTTTCCTCAAGGGTATACATATTAAGCTCCTTTAGTCTTTCTTCTGTATGTCTTCTGGTGCAGACCCTGCACCATTTTGTTGCCCTACTCTGGACAGCCTCCTCTGTCTATGTCTTTGTGGAGATGGGGTCTCCAGAACTGCACACAGTACTCCAGGTGGGGTCTCACCAACTGTCTGTACAGAGGATAACAACTTCCTGTTTTCTACTATTGATGCCTCTTCCTGCTACCCAGTATCCCCCAGCCTTCCTTACTGCCTTCTCACATTTGCTCCACCTTTAGGTCATCTGATATAATTACCCCAGGTCCCTTTCTATTTTTACTGTTGTCAGTATCTCACCCCCCATTGTGTATGCTTCCTCTGGGTTTTTGTTTCCCATGTGCATTACCTTGCACTTCTTTGCATTGAATCTGAGCTGCCATACATTTGACCATTCCTCCAACCTTGCCAAGTCCCTTCTCATCCTTTCCACTCCATCTTGTGTATCAACCCTGTTGCAGATCTTTGTGTCATCTGCAAAGAGACATACTTTTCCTTCCAGTTCCTCTGCAATGTCACTTATAAAGACATTAAAAGGACTGGTCCCAGTATTGAACCCTCATGTACCCGCTAGTAACCCTCCTTTCTTCACTGTGTACTCCATTTACTACTACCCTTTGCGTCCCTGTTGTCTGTCAATTTTTATCCAGGCTACCACCTGGGGACCCACTCCAAGGCTGGCTATCTTGTGAATTAATCTTTTGTGTGGGACTGTATCAAATGCCTTGCTAAAATCTAGGTAGGCCATGTCCACAGCCCCTCCCTGGTCTACTACTTTGGTCACCCAGTCAAAGAAATCTATTAGATTCATCTGACACGACCTTCCCATTGTGAATCCATGCTGCCTTGGGTCCTGTGCCCCACTGGCCTCTAGGTACTCAACAATTCTTTCCTTCAGAAGTGATTCCATCATTTTCCCTACCACTGAGGTCAAACTAACTGGTCTGTAGTTTCTGCCTCTGTCCTGCTCCCACTTTTGTGAAGAGAATCACATCTGCCTCCTCCAGTCCTCGGGTACCACCCCATCCTCCCATGATTTGTTAAAGAGGTAGTCAGCGTGTCACTAGTTCTACCCTTAGTTCTTTTAGAATTCTTGGGTGAATCCCATCAGGCCCCATTGCTTTGTCCACCTTCAATTTTATTAGTTCTTTCCAGAACCCTTTCTTCTATAAATGGACTGGTATCGACCCTGTCTTCAGAGTGTTTCTCTTGTTTGGTTTAGGTAACCCCCTCCTCTTCCTTTGTGAATACTGAGCAGAAATATTCATTCAGTATCCCAGCTTTTTCACTGTCACCCTCTACCCACATTCTCTCCCTTATTAAGCTTCAGTATCCCTCCTTTGGTCTTTCTTGCTCCCAATGTACCTATAAAAGGTCTTATCCCCTTCTTAACAGAATTGGCTATCCTTTCCTTGGTTTGGGCCTTGCTATTCTGACTGCCTTCCCAGCCTCTTTCTGCTTTAACTGATAAAGTTCTCTGTCCTGCTTTTCTGTGTTTTCTTATATTTCCTGAATGCTGTCCTTTCTCCTTAACCTTCCCTGCCACCTCTTTTGAGAACCATAGCGGTTTTTTCCTTCGTTGTGTTTTATTGATTTGCTTTACACAAAGGTTTGTTGCCTCTGTGATGACTGTTTTGATTATTCCCCATTGTTCCTCCACCCCTCCTTCTTGCCTGTTTGCTAGTGCTTTTCTGAGGCACTCTCTCATTTCCCAAGTCAGCCCTCCTAAAGTCCAGTACTCTTGCTTTTGTATGGCTTGATTGTATGGCTGTGTTTATCGTGAACCACACTGTTTGGTGGTCGCTTGTTCCCAGATGGCTACCCACTTCTAAATCTGAGATTCTTTCTCCATCACCATTTGAGAGTACCAGGTCTAAGATTGCTCCCTCCCGAGTGGGTTCCAATACTAGCTGTCTGAGGCATGCCCCCTGTAGGGCATCAAGAATGGCCCTGCTCTTGGATGTGCCTGCAGCAAAGGTGCTCCAGTTAACATCTGGCATATTCAGGTCCCCCATCAACAATATCTCCCCTTTTTCTGCCATTCTAAGAAAGCCTTTTATCATTTCCTTGTCCATTCCTTCCCCCTGAGATGGGGGTCTGTATACAACCCCCATGCGGATTGTGGTGCCATTTCCTGTCTCCAGGGTGACCCAAAGTGGCTCATCTGCTCCCTGTTTACTCTTTAGTTCTGTTGCTTTGATCCCTTCCTTTACATAGAGAGCTACTCCTCCTCCTCTTTTTATTTATTTATTTAGTTTTTGTTTACCGGGTAAGTACACTAGACAAGTTTTATGCCTATTTTCAGGAACGACCCGGGAGAGTACAAAAGGGTACAACAGGTACATTGATACAGTAATTGGTTCAGACGAATACATTCAGGTACAAAAACAGGAGAAAAGACAATTTTTACAGTTTTTACATTTACGTGGAAGGTACACCCAGATACAGTGCTGGGGCAAGGTATAAGTTAGAGATAAATTCAATGACCAACAGGGCTGGTGAGGATTATGAGCATAGTAACATCATAGCGTCGGTCAAGCAAGGGAGGGGGGATTTGGATGAGGACATAGCGCAAGAGTGGTGACGCCAGAGCAGGAGAGAAGAAGCCGGCACCAGTGGACACCGGGAGGCTAAGGAGGCTTAGGACATTCACAGCGACAAGCCACCTTAAGATGATCCCACAGGGAGGTCCGGAAACTCTTGTGAGAGGAGGCAGTACGGACTCTTTCAGGAAAGGAGTTCCAGAGCCTGGGGCCATGGACAGCAAAACTCTGGTCCCCCATGTTGGTGCGGGAAGTAGGTACACTTAGTAGGCCGGGACCTTGGGATCTAAGCAGGTAGGGGGAGAGGTCAGCAGGAGCAAGAAACCGGGTCAGTTCCGGAGGGGTGCCGGAGCTAAGTACTTTACTCACGAGGCACCCAGTGCTAAAGTTAAGGTGATTGGAGCGGGATGCGCCAAGCCAGAGCCTCGCAGTGATGTGGTGAGGCGGGGGCGCCAGGGCAAAACGACAGATGTTGTTGTACATAGTCTCCACTTGCTTAGGAGGGTCTTAGAAGTATGAGCAAATATGAGGGAGCCAGTAGTGAGGGAGGGAAGTAGTACCCCTGGCAAGAGCTAAGCGAGCCGCTGGAATGAGGTTGTACCGAGCCCTGTAGGCCATCCCCAGTTTGCGGTTTACCCCACTGCAGGCATTATGGATATGACTACCAAGGTCCAATTGGGGATCAAGCATCACTCCAAGATATTTGAGGGAGGTCACGGTAGGAGAGGGAGCCAACCCGTAGTTGATATGTAGGGGAGTTGAAGAGGCTCGTATTTTGGCAGAGGAACCGAAGAGCATAGCCTGAGTTTTGTTTTGATTTAGGACCAATTTATGGTTGGAGAGCCATGCCTGGATGTTCCAGAGGTCTTCATATAAGTGACGGTTTAGTGTGGCTGTATCTTTACCCTCCCTGTCCCTCCTGTAGATTGTGTATTCTGGTATGTTGACATCCCAGTCATGGTTCTCTGTGTACCATGTTTCTGTGACTGCCACAATATCCAGGCAACCCTCTTCCATCAAGGCCACTAGTTCAGGGAGCTTGTTACACAGATTACGGGCATTGGTACTCATCACCCTCCACTTTTTGATAGCCTTACCCCTTTTAGCCCCATTTCTGTCCTTACTGCCTTTGCCTTTTTTTACATTTATATCTGTTCTGCTCCCTAATAACTTCTGTACCTTGGTGTTTACCTCACTAATCACCATGTTTTGTGGGGGGAAGCTCGGATTTCCCTGCTCCTTTTCAGTGCCTCCCCCCTTGGCTAGTTTAAATGCTTGCCAATGAAGTATTTAAACCTGTCACCTAGGATCCTGGTCCCCCCCTGGACAGATGCAGATCACTGCACCAGTATAGGTCTGCATCCCTACAGGTGGCTCCCCAGTCCCCAATGAAGCCAAAACCCTGAGCTCCACACCAGTTTTTCAACCACTCATTGAATTCCCTGGTGAGAAGTGCCCTAGCATCTCCCTTGCCATAGACAGGCAGCACCTCCGAGAAGGTTACCGTGATCGCTACTTGTCTAAGGCCCTTCCCAACTCTTCAAACTCCTCTTGCACTGCTCTGATCCCATTCCTAGCCAGGTCATTTGTCCCTAGGTGGACAATGACATCCAGCTCCCTCCTCTTTCAGCTCCTCCCGCGATCCTGAGGATTAAGCTTCCCTGTCCCTCCAAGCCGTGGCGCCAGAGGCACCTTACCTCCCTCTCCCCTTCCTCCCCCATTTCTACCCCCCTAATGATTGAGTCCCCCACCAGGAGTTGTTTTCTTCCCCTGTGGGGTCCCATGCCACCCTCCTGTGGGTCTCCTTTGTGAAGGTTCCCAGATCCTCCTTGGTCTCCACTGCAGGTGCCTCCATAGAGGAACCACTATCCACCAGAAGAGCGAATGAATTGTGGAGAGGTACAGCTGGAGGGATGCAACTCTGTTCCACCACCCTTTCCCTCCTTGAGCCCACCCTGGTCCAGCCTCTCCTCTTTCTTGGAACCTCTGAGGTACTGGCATTGGCCCTGGTGGTCCCTGGGTGGGGGAGGAGGTTTCACGAATCCTAGCCAGGTCAGCCTGGAGGCGGGCAACCTCCTCTCTCAGACCAGAGAGGTGCCTGCAAATAGGGCAGCATCGCAGCCTCCAGAATGTCTCCCAGAACACTGCCACCCCACAGCCATTGCACTGCACCACTCCTATCATGTCTTATTTTATGTCCTCTCTACTGTTTCTCTGGATGCTTATTCTCCCCTCTCCTTACAACTTTCATCCTTCCTGTTCTGGGACAGCAACTTCCTATCTTCTTCAGTAGCCTCCTTCTTCCTTGCTCAATATCAGACCACCAGCAGCTGGGGGGGGGAGAGTGAGCTACTTTTTTCCTTTAGGGTTGACAAAACCAATGTTTCTCTATGATCCTTTCCTTCCTACTGCCACACAGGAAGTTCCTGTTGACAGTCAAATCCAGTGGCTATATAAAGTAGAACTGGCTTTGGGTGGGTGGGATGGAGGCAATTTAAGAAAAAGGCTAGCAACAGGAAGTTGTAATTTGACTCACCTGCCTTTATAGTGTCTAAACCACACCCCCAGGTAAGCTATCTTTCCTCCTACTGGTTTAGCAAAGTCAGCTGATTAGTACCCTTCCCTGCACAGAACACACACTGACTTTCTTTCTTTTTTTTCTTTTTTTAACCCTAAATAAGACCCCTTCTACTTCTAATAAAGTTATCTGTCTACTTTATCTTAACAGACACTGACTCCTGCTGAGATATAAGTTTTAAATTAATAAGAAAATGTAGCTTCTTTTAGTTAGCTGCTTTCTGCTCTACAAGCAAGGCTAGCAACAGCAATTGCCAGTGATGCTCTAACCTTCTCCCCACTCTCAACTCCCTCAAAGTCCCATCAAACCAAAGGGGCCGAGGGTTAGGGGTGAGGGAGCAAACCCGGACTGGAACTATGGAGTCCAGAGCATTTCCCACCACCTTATTATAGGTCATTAGAAGATCCTCTGGGTCCATGCTAACACTCAAACTCCCCGATAAATCTAGAACCACCATAAGACCATCAGGGGTCAAACCCCGCAAAGGATGGTACCGAACCATCTCCACAGGGGCAGTTCTACTGGGGGGGCCACAAAACTGAACTCTATAGTGTGATGATCGGATCACCTGATGGGTTCCACCACCACATCAGAGATCTCCATCTCCAGTAAGAACAATTGGTACAACAAATTACCTTGTGTGTGTGTCGCAGAGGTAATCACCTGTGTGAAGCCCAACAAAACCATCAGTTGTAGGAATTCTTGACCAAAATGCGAGAGTTCATCATTGACCCAGGCATTGTAGACTCCCAGCACCAACCACCTGGGGGACTGCAATACCATCTCGACAATGAAGTCCGTGACTTCCTGCAGAGAATCCCACTACCCCCAGGTGGATGATAGACAAGAAGTATTCTGGAGCCCACACCTGCGCCCACAATACATTCAAAGGATCTAGTGACCCCAGCTGGCACATCTACAAGGCCCATTTACATCTTAAAAAAGATGGCTATGGCCAGCCCACCGGCGCAGCGGTTGGATTTCCACTTGCGACGTCAGCAACCTGGGTTCGGGAACAAGTCCGGGAGCTGGATGGCCGGCCAGGAGGGGAGGACTTGAGCATCCCAAGGACTGCTCGTCCTCTCCGGGGGGAGGGGGGTACCAGAGCTCAGCTCTTGTCTGACCCTGGGTGGAGACCCAAGGTACAGCAAGCCTGATGCTCCAACAGAGGGGGTGACGTGCCAGACGTCGGCGCTTCAGCACCTTGACATCCGGGGACCTGGCACGTCTAGAGAACATCAGGAAAAAAGCGTTGCAGCCTCCTGGTAGACGGAGCACCAGGCCCCGACCTTCAATGCCCCTACCTGCCCGGAGACAGCGTGCGGCAGAAACACAGAAGCGTGTCGAGTGTAAAGAGGCTCCACCCCGTACCCACCTGGGGGGTACAACCACGACTCCATGGGGCACGGACTGCACTGGTCACCAGGTAGGTGAGCGAGGGCTGATAAGGCCGTAGGTGTCTCCCGAAGATGGGGAGAGCTGTGAGGAGGGGGAGCATAAAGAGAAAGTATAAAAAAAAAAAAAAAAAAGATGGCTACCCCCCACCCCTACAATCCAATCTCGGGTGATGTATCACCGAGTACCCGGCTGGAACCGCTGGCTCTAAAATAGGACCAGCATTCTCATCCAGCCAGGTCTCAGTGATGCATGCCAGGTCAGATGACCCAACAAGATCAGCAACTACTGCTGTCTTGTTCCTAACTGACCTGGCATTGCACAACACTGCCCGGGTTGGATGAGCAGTCGAGGCTGACCGCGGTAACTGCCTACAAGAAGTGGAGCCCTTGGGTATGGGCACCAGACAGGGTAGACCCCTTTCCTGGGCCCATTTCACCTCAGGACATCTCCTTGACCCCACAACTCCAATTCGTCCACCACGCTCCACTCCCCAACCGGGCCCTCACCCCCGATGGGAAGGTAACCAGCAGGGTGTCGCAGGGCTCACTACTAGGACAGAGCCTCTTCAATGTCTTTATATGGGACATTGCAGAAGAACTAGACGGGAAAGTATGCCTTTTTGCAGGTGACACAAAAATCTTTTTTTTTTTTATTATTTTATTCTTTGGTAACTGGGTAAGGCCCACTAGGTGCAAGTTCCTGTTTTCAAGGGTGACCCGGGAGCAGTGGGTGGTTAAATGACTTGCTTAGAGTCACACAGTACACAAATGGAGGTTGTGGGAATCAAACCCAGGTCTGCTGGATGTATCAAGCTCATTCACAGCTCGTTACTCTAACTTCTAGGCTATACTGTCAGCCCTAATTGGGTAGACACTCAGGAGTGGGTGGAGAAAATGCATAGAGATCTTGGGAAACTTGAAGAGTGGTCAAGGGCATGACAGTTGGGGTTCAATGCCAAAAAGTACAAACTTATGCACCGAGAGCATTAGAACCCAGGAGCTGAGTATAGGAAGGGGAGTACTGACAGTCACTAAGTAGGAAAGGGACCTTGGAGATATCATATCTGATGACCTCAAAGTGGCAGGGTAGTGTGACAAAGCAGTAAATAGGGCCAGTGGGATGCTGGGATGCATAGGGAGAAGTATCTCCAAAAGGAGGAGGGATGGGTTGTTGCCACTGTATCATGCACTGGTGAGACCCTACCTTGCGTATGGTGTCCGGTTCTTGAGGCCCACACCTCAGAAAGGACATAGACAGGGTGGAAGTAGTCCACAAGAGGGCAACTAAAATGGTGTAGGTGTTGCAGCAAAAGCCCTATGAGGAGAGAGAGATTGAGGGATCTAAAAAAAAGTACCCCCTGGAAAGAAAGAGAGCAAAAGGGGCATGGTAGAGACCTACAAGTACCTCACAGGGGTAAACAGGGTCCAGGATAGGAGTCTCCTTCAAATGAGAAAGAGCACCAGGACCATAGGGCATGAGATGAAGCTGGGGGGAGGAGCCCTATTAGTTGAGAGGTGGCTTTTGGTTTTTTTTGCAGTGTTGCTTAAACTTGCATACATTTGCATTGAAAAATTTCCCCATAGGCATGCATGGAACACGCCACCTGCGCTCTCCCTGGTAAGATGTCACAAGCATGGGGGGGTGGGGACAGCAGACCAGGAAGTTGGAAGACATCAGCTGGCCATGGGTTCGGCTCCGCTTACAATCCCTTCTCTTCCCTCCCCAAAACAGTAGTGTTAAAAACTAATTTTGTCACAAACTGAAAAATGATGCCATGAGGTAATGGGCTATGAAGCCCTATATATATATATATATATATATATATATATGTCTTAGAAAATTCCTTTAAAGATATTTAGAACTGTGTTAACTGTATGGACCCCCTTCTGGGTCCTCAACTTACTTTCCCCAGGACAAGCCCTGTGAAATGTTGCCTGCAGGTTAATGGGAGGTGGAGGTAGTGCCCTGGCAGCAGCTGACAAGTGAAGGGGAGCCATGGGGAAATCCTCCAACAGGCCATTGACTTCTTCCAGCCAGAGGTCACACATGTGCACTGAACTTCACTGACAGTGTGATTTCTTTTGCCTGGGGATGTACAAGAAAGCTTGCCCTACTGTGAGCGGGGACTGAGGGCAGGGTGCAAGGGATGCTGCACTGAGTATAATAAGATGTTTACCCTACCAGGAGGGATGTTATATTATTGATGTCACTCAAATGTCAGCTGCCCTGGCGGACTACTGAGAAGAACAATATAGTTCTGGACATTTGTTAGTGAAATTAGTTTCTCACATGGGAGACCTCCCAAGAGAGAAATGTTGCAGCCAGTAAGTTGTGACACAGAAGTCCAAGAAGATCCCATGGGTTTTTGTGTGTCCACCCGAGTTCGCCGCAAATGGATTTCCACCCTCCATCCTGGCCTGAGGTGGGGTACAGGACAGCTGAAGAAGTAGAAGGATCTTTGTAAATATGGGGTTAGGACAAAGGATAAGGACTCAAGTTCGGAAATACATTAACCTGGATGTGATGCTACAATGAAAAGATGTCTGTTGGATCAGTGATTAAATAAATGTGACTACTGCTTAACGCTACCATTTGTATGGATATTCAAATTATTCACTGCTTACGGTATCAATAGGTGCCCCTCCGATTCCCCACCTGTTGTCCCCAAACCACAAAAGATATTTTACAAACCTTGGACCCAACACCACCCCATTGAAGAAGCCTCCCAACTTTGCTCTTCTATTAGGAGTGGGTTACACTACTTTGGCTACACTATTTTAAACAGCTTTTGAGTTTATTGTGGACATGTTTTTGTTTGTTTTTGAGACACAACCAAAAAACAGAAAAACACACTTACAATTTTTGTATCACCAGACTGTATCAATACTATTTTTTTGCATTAATACATAATTACATAATTACGTGATGGTTTAAAACTTGCTTTGGATTTTGGACTGCAAACATTTCACTCTTTCCTCTTACAACCCTTAGTCCTCGAATTGAAACCAAAAGCTAAAAATAATGGCTCCTGCTTGACTCCCGAAGAATAATTGAAATAGTCACTAAATTGGTGCAGTGCTGCAGTTGTTTTAAATATGTAATTTTCTTTTTGCCCAGCAGATGGCGCACTATTGTCAAGATTGGGGTTTGTTGAATCAGCAGATGAGAATTTGCAGGCTAGGCTGGAATGTTGTACTGCGGAACAGAAGACTTCTGTTTTTATAGCTGTTTTGGTTGCGGAAGGTTAGTAGACTAATGTCATTGGTCCTTCCTTTGTACGCACCAGCAAGTGCTGCAAATTCTCTTCGGACGAGGGTTCGGTGTTTAACGCAGAACTGCCAAGTAAAGGTCGGACAGCGAAAATGAGAGATAATTAAAAAAGACAGATTTGGAATTGCCTTGTCGAAATGAATTATGTTTGACTGCAGAAGTGAGATAAAGTATGTGGCACGTACTGAATTGCATTTTAATCTTTGGGTTACCACCTGTCCTGCTTTTTTTTCAGGACAGTCCTGATTTGGGCTGCTGTGTCCTGAAAAAAAATAACTACATGTCCTGACTTTATAGTAGAAACAATATTTTCTAACTTTTCACAAAATGCTGCAAGCAGAAAACGGTAATACCTTAACTAAAATATCTTGAAAAAATAAACAATAAACAACTAAGAAACTGCAATACTTACTTTTTGGAAACCGGGTAGGCCCACTAGGCACAAGTGCCTGTCTTCAGGGGTAGCCTGGAAGCACTGGAGGGTTAAGTGACTTGCTCAGAGTCACTCAGTACATAAATGGAAATTGTGGGAATCAAACCCAGGTCTGCTGGCTGTACCAAGCACATTCACAGCTCCTTATTCTAACCTCTTGGCTGTACTGCCAGCCCCAAAGCCCCCACTTATACTATATAGAGAAGTTTGTTGCTTTGGTCGAGGTTATGAATGTTCCTGTGAAAATCATGTTTCGATAGGAAATGGCCCACTTTGGGTTTCTTAAAAGGTAGTAATCCTAATTTTAATAGTGAGAATGCTCTAAATGAAAGTCTCACTCTGGAAGTCATGGGAGACTTGTCTGCGTACTGCAAGCGTCATGCTTGGACTCGATTAGATGCTGTGTAGGAAGTGAGCACTGAGCAGTATTCTGTACCCTTTTTTTTTTTTAAATAATTTATTTAAAATGTTGGTAACCGGGAATGGCACACTGAGTCGAGGCTCGTTTCAAGGTGCGACCCGGGGACGGGTAATATAGCATGCACAGGAGTTTCTCATTATTTTGCGTGGCAGAAGCAGTCAGTTCTGCTGTGCTTAGTTTGATCCCTTAGGCTATATTTTTGCTTGGAAATGTAGTACCATTTGTTCATTTACATACAGTACCTTATTAGCTCTCTGTGTAGGAGACAACACTCATGAGATCTAAGGGATGTTTGGGAGGGGTTTTGTGGACATTTTGCAGAGAACAGTGGGATCCAGATAATAATTTATTTATTTTTAAATAAACTATCATGAAAGAAAGTTTTCCTTACACTGGAATTAGGCTCATACCATAAACGTTGGCACTTGAGTGCAGTTGGGATGCTGGGGACTGCGTAAAATCCAAACTGCCAGACCTCGACAGGATAGTAGCAGGACCAGGCAAAACTTGCGTGGCCTGGCTGTTATGGCCAGACCAGCTGGCTAATTTTTTATCAGTTTGGTCTGGATTTCATCTGCGTGAGGGTATTGGTGAAATCCGCACCGCCAGACCTCTTACTATTTTGGTCCAGTCCAAGTCGGGCAGTCCAGATCACCCATACCAGTTGCTGTACATGAAATCCAGACCAGTCGGCCTAGTGGCACTGAGGGTTGAAGTGCTGGATGGCACACCTCGCGCCACACCAGCGACCTAGGTTCGGTGACGGACTCAGGTAGCCGGGGGTCGGCAGGGGAGAGGGAGAGGGAGAGGATGGAGTGTACGGAGGACAGCTCTCCTCTCCCTGAGGAGGGATCCAGGGTTGCTCAGTGTCCTGACGACCCCGATGGAGAATGGGGGTACTGCAGGTACACCAGCCAACGTAAGGGGCACAGTGCGGTAGAAGCCAGCAGGGCAGCCATGCGCAGGCGTCATTGCACTCCACACTCCGAGGGAGAAACAAGGAAAAAACTCTGGTGGCCAGGTGAGATGACAGCTGGTCTCCTGGGGCAGACTCCCCACATGCTCAATGCCAGCCACAATCCCAACCCTACCCCCTGGGATCCTTGGCCTCCTCCTGTATGGGTCCAGCAGGAGAGGAGGGGATCCTGATCCCAACGAGTTGGTCGGAGGAGTGGTTCAGGCGAGCGGTTAGGGGTGAACACCGAGTGAGCCAGCCTGAGAGATGCCCTGGACCACCAGGTGAGAAACAAAATATAAAAAAAAAAAAAAGAATGGACAGACCAAAACAGTAAAAACCTGACTGACTAGTCCAGTTTTTACCATTTAGTTCCAGTCTTCTGAGTACGGTAGTCTGAATTTCACCCATACTCATGATGCTGTATTGTTGGGGTGTGCCGTCTTTTAGATGACAGACCTTAAACCAAGGTCCCATGTGCCCATCCCTGGTGGAATCCAAGACACTTTTTGCAGCATTACAGTATTTTCCCCTGCGTCCTAACCAACATTCCTCTTCCCATAAAACTGTGCCATGTAGTTCTTCAAGGCTGTATGTTGATGTTGAGGTACAAATTGGCTGTCGCTACACATTTGCAGTAACTTCACTAACAGTTACTCATAGTGTGTGAAATGCGCTATATAAATGCAAATTGTTCTTCCATTTCTTTGCCAAATAAGTTGCATCAGACATTATAAAAAATCTAGAAAATCATGGCAGACATGTTCCGCTGACTGCTTCTGAGTTTCTGCTGAGATCAGTACCCTTAACAGATAGTGATGTGAAAATGCCCTTTATTGACCCATTTACCTCTGCACGTACCAGCTAATCGATGCCCCATCACCTTCTGTGCCCAAATAAGAAAACCACTCACATTTTGGGATAAAAAGGCCATGGCGCTCTGTGCTTAGTAACGTGATTTCAAAGACATTGCACTAGATCCTTTACATATGTACCATGGGGGGGTCCCATAGTAGCGCATTCAAGTCCTTGTCTGCAGCTTCCTTCCAGCCAGAACCAATCCAGTTCCTCACTGGGGCATGGTGAGAGTGTACTTTAAAGTTGTCCTCACACAACACGTTTTTTTTTTTTTTGACTACACAGGAGTTGGGTAGTTTCAGAGTGGCATTTGTGGTGGTGCAGGCAGTTAGGCCTTTGAAGTCTTGTCGGAGCAGTGGCTCAACTAAAGGTACTGTGGCTTGGTGTGCAGTAGTGGTCCTTTGCTTATCAAGTACCACAAGGCAAAGCAGTAAGCCCAGGCAAGGGAAAGGAAAAGTGTCTTTCAGGCAGTTGCCCACCTTGCTCCTTCCCAGGAGGAGAAACCAGACATCCAATGCAGCACCATTGGTAAGCTGCGGAGGGGGGGAAGAGGAGGTTCTGGTAGGCGGGGGAGTTGGGGAGTAGGCAGTATTCTTTTTCTTTCATAAAGCTTTTTACCTTGCTAATTCTCAGCCCTGTCTCTGCCTCCTCTCGCCCAGCACTCGCCTCCTTAGACCACCAAGCCCGAGATGCCCCTTGGATGATCCCCCGTGGTGGGGCCAGGAAGGGGGAGGGCCATCCTGTCCCCACCCAGTGACTCTCATCCAGACTGGGCTGGTGGCCAGGTGATGACATGGGACGGAGGTAGGGTAGGTGGACAGGGCTTCATGTAGCCTGCATCATTCAGTTTTCCATTTTCTCCCTCAGTCCCCTGCTGCGGTGGCACGTTAAGCATGTGTGCGTGGAGGTGCACACGCACTACAAAACGACAGCCCCTCCCTTTGTGTCGCTTGAGCTGCTGGCACTAGTACCTCCAGTCCTCCACATGGGGGCAGCCAAGGGCTAAGTTGGCAAACCTCTCCCCCCTAGGAGAGGAAGACTGACCAGCAGCCCAAGCTTGTTTCCAAACGCGGGTCGCCGGCATGGCAAGAGGTAAGGTGTGTAGTACCTCAGTCCTCCACACCACTGGGCCAGCTGCATCGTGTCTGATTCTTAAACGAGAATTGGTCAAAGGGGATGCTAGGCAGGTGGGTGTGGCCCTCACAGCATTGTGCTGCTCAGAAACAGGTGTGCCCCCCACTGAAGTGAGGTCAGTTGCACCTGTAAGTTTTTCACAAGAGGGCTGTTATACCCTTGCAGCTGCCAGATTAGGTTTCGCTGGTGACCTGTGTTCTCCTTTCTAGCCGAGCTGTCCTTTCTAGTCAAGCTGGACGTTGCATTCTATCACCCTCCCTCCAGTAACAGGGGGCTAGTGTGAGACAAGCTGGGCTTGCATTTTTTCTTGTCTTAAGCCCAACAGTGAGTAAGTTAGTTAGTCTTCCCCGGCCTACAGATAAGGCCTGCAGCATCTGTACAGTTTGGGAGTGGGACCACCAAAGGGATTAGTCAGACAGCAAGTTGCAGAGTGACCAGACGAAAGCAAGCAGCAGAGTAACCAGACAGTGGCAGGCGGCAGAATGACCAGGTGACAGCAAGTGGCAAAGGACCAGATGACAGTGAGCAGTGAGTGATCAGATGGCAGCAAGCTGTGGAGCATCCAGACAGGAGTGAGGGTTGGAGCAGGCAGACTGCAGCTAGCACCAGGTAGAGTAACCAGATGGCAGTGATCGTTTGGCATGTAGCAGAAACATATCAGGCCCCATTCATGCTGGGTACCAGGTACCACATCTCACGCCAGATGTTGGGGTGTGTGCCATTTCTACAATGTATGCTAGACTGCTGCAGGTCTTTCATTAAAAATTTTAGAACTGAGCCAGACAGGGCTGTTTAAATAGGGCTCGGTGTTCAGGGGACATAAGGAGTTAGTCTGATCCCTATAGAAGTTTTGAATACTTGTTTTAAGGGGCAGTCGAGGATGTTACATTTATGTTTATTTGCTCTGCTCCTGGTTTGCAGTGTGGGTTTATGACAGGGTAGAAGTGATTTTGCCCTTGGGATACTTACCATTCCTTGTGACAAGCCTTGCCTTTTCTTCCCCATTTGCTGTTCATTAATAAATGTGTATTTTTGTACTGTCAGCTGTTTGAACTTATGTTTAATAGCCCCCTCTGTAGGGGACCAAGGGTGGATCTAGGAGCCATAAGAACTATCTGCAGTTAAGCGGTTCCCTGTGCTGGCTTACACTTACACATTACAATTGATAATTTACTGGTTAAGCATGTTAATATACTGATCTTTGAGAGTTTCAAACCCTGCAATACTCAATTTGTAATACGCATTTGTGTATTATTGCCTGTGTATTCTGGGATTTACCTCACTCACACTGTAAAAACAGCTTTTTTAGTTTTAAAAATGTTACTTGTGCTCAGTCAGTGCAAACACTGTAACGCACATAAAGTGCAGTTCACTTACAGTTTATCTAAGTTCTACAGTCATACAAACAGTGACAGTAAAGTCCTCACAGGAAAACTTTAGTAAGTGTCAGATTACTATTTCTGATGTGTTCCATATTCATACTCTGCACCAGAGTGTAGTAAAGAACTTAAAACAAGCATTTGTCAATGCTGAATGTTTGCGTGCTGGTATTGGCATTGGAAGTGCAGGAGTTAGACAGATGCAGAATAGGAATGGCAGTAAAGTATTGAAGTGATGCCAACCCCACCCCAACCCTGCAGAGATGGACAGGCATTGGGGTGTGCCTTTGGGTCATTGTCCATAACGCTAACACCATTTCACCTCACCCTATCCTGTAGACACCGACAAGTGTTGAGGTGTGCCTTGGGGTGTTCGGCTTCACAGTCACCCCATTCCATAAGGAAATACGCTAAAATGGGTGCAGTATAGGAGAACGGGGTGAACTTTGGGGCCGAAGAATCCAAGGCACACCTCGATGCCTGTCACTGGCTGCAGGGTGGGGGTGGAATGGCGTGAGCATTACTGTCGACAATCCCAAGTCACACCCCTGAAGCTTGTCAGTCCCTAGAGGGCAGGGCGTTAAGGTCAGAAACCCTGACGCCCTGGGCATTTCTTGGTGTTTTCACGCCAAGTTTTCAACATGGGCTTTTTATGACCCCACCACATGAACAGTGACACTATCAGTTCGTTAGCCAAAAGGTGATTTTGCACAGCGACTGTGCCATTTGGCGCCACAGGTACGAAAACACATTTCGAACAGGATGTAAAAAAATGGCAGCTGTACTGTTCATGAGGAAGTGTAAAAAAATGGTGATGTTGAAAATCTGGAGTGAAAATATAAAAAAGTTGGTGAAGTCACGAGCGTGCATAGAAACCGCGCAACACACACCCGTAATGCAATTATTTAGGGAATTTTTTACACCAGATTTTCAACATAGGCATTTTGGGACCTCTGCTTATGAACAGTGGCACTGTGATTTTCTTAATCTGCCCCGAACTTTGATTTCGCTCAGCGACCGTGCCCATTGTGTGTCAGATGTGCAAAACCACATTTCAGGCAGGATGTGAAAAATAACAGCTGTACTGTTCATAAGAAGGTGTGCAAAAATGGTGATGTTGAAAATCTGGGACTGAAAATATTAAAAATTCTCTGAAGTTATGAGTGTGCATGGAAACTGCGCAACAGACACCCATAACATAGTCATTGTGTAGAATTTTGTCACCAGCTTTTCAACATAGGCATTTTGGGACCTCCGCTCATGAACAGTGTCACTGTGATTATCTTAATCTGTCCGAAACATTGATTTCCCACAGCATCCGCGCCATTGTGTGTCAGATGTGCGAAAACACATTTCGGGCAAGATGTGAAAAATGGCAACTGTACTTTTCATAAGGAGGTGTGAAAAAATGGTGATGTTGAAAATCTGGAGTGAAAATATTAAAAATTCTCGAAGTTATAAGCATGCATGGAAACTCATAACAGTGATTTTGTGGAATTTTTCCACCAACTTTGCAACATAGGCTTTTTTGGGAGCCCACCTCATGATCAGTGACACTGTTGTTTTGTTAATCGGTCCTGAAAGGTGATTCCTTGCAGTGACCACAAAATCACCTTTCGGGACCGAATAACAATATGACAATGACTGAATTCATGAGGTGGGGTCCTGAGAACCCCATGTTGAAAATTTGGTGCAAAAGTCTCAAAAATGGCCGAGCTATCCACCTAAGTTGAATAAACAACATTTATGCCATTATACAGCTTACCAGCATTTCTTCGGTCACAGTCAGCTTTGAAGAGTGCAGACATGTTCCCACTCCACCAAAGACTGTCATGCCGGGCTCCAGAGGTAAGTATGGGGTGGGGAGGTGGAGTGTGCAGAGGGTGGGTGCAGGTTGGGGAAGGGGGGCTCCGCATACAATGAGGGACCGTTTTTTCTTTTACAGGTAAAAAATAATAAAAAACACGTTGCGGAAAGGTTTTCTTAATTGCAGGGACATTTGGCACACTGGGGTGGGCTCCCAGCATGCCACCTGGGTGTTTTTTTTTTTTTTGGGGAGACTGAGCTGACGGGATTGAGCACCCTGGCCGGGCAAAAAAAAAACAAAACTTGACCAGCCGAAGGATGAGCTGAGGAACGAGGGAGCAGGGAGGACAGTAGCAGAGGGAGGAAGCGGGAGGGATTTGTTTTGTAGCTGGTGGGTGTGTCAGGGAATGAGGGAGCGGGGAGGATAGCAGTAGAGGGAGGAAGGAGGAGGGATTTCAGTGGCAGCGACGTGCAGGAGGGACAGAGAAATTGCGCAAAGTCAATATGCTAATTACACACACATTACCACCGCTGATTGCAGCCGTGGTTTTCTTTGAACTGAAGACCACTGCAGCCGGATTGCTGTCATAGACAGTTCGCGCATCCATTGGTGCGGAACGGTCGCGCCTGCTAAACGGAGCACTGCATTGGACAGGAGGGTCACATACCTCCAAAAAGTTGTACAGTCGCAATATGTTTCTTGCGCATGTGCGCAAGCAAACATAAAAATGGAAAGCTGCTTTCACATATTTGACACCAGAGATCTTTATTTACTATGTACCAGAGAAAAGACTCGCAGACAGTAATTATTAAAAAAATATAATAGAGAGACTAGTATTAAATTTATTTTTTTCACACCCTTGGTGTGTGTACTGTTTACAGAAGCCTTTCAAGCATTGAATCTCGAAATTTATGGACCGCACACACCTCAGGTGTATAACATAAAAAAAAATATTACCCTTGTTCTTATATATTATTCTTTATATACTACATGTAATATCCAATTTTCTAATCATAAACCAGAGTTAGAAACAGTTTATTCCACAGCAAATTCACAACTGTCATTGTAGTCTTAATAAAATGAATGTTGAGAGCTCAGAAAAATCATTGTATTATCAATAAAATGACAGTAGTGACGACGGTGGGTGTTAGGAAGAAGTAGGCTGTTGGTTAACTAGGAGGATCTGCAGCTTATCCAATAGGTAGGGAAATGAGCAGACTGGGTGGGCCAAGCAGTCCTTATTTGCTGTCAAAGTCTATGTTTCTATAGAAGTGCAACTCATCATAACTTATATATATATATATACACACACATACATGTAAATATGCGTGTGTGTATGTGTATATGTATGTATATATATATATATATATATATATACTGTATATATGTGTGTGTGTGTGTGTGTGTATATATATATAGATACACACACACATACAGTTGATTCTTCCCTGGGGCTGTTACAGACGAGGCACACTGACAAGTCCTTTGCGATTCGAAACATGCCCCTTCTGTTTAAAGCCTTTGCAGACTGTGTGAGAGGTTGTTTGGCACCATGCAGTCTTGCTTTAAAGAACACCTTTCCCAGTCCTGAAAACATTAAACAAGGTCTGTCTTACCTCATCAGGAGCTCCTCCAGGCTATTTTCAGGTGTTTTTTTTCAGCCCCCAAAGGAAAGTAAGGGATCGTAATTTGCTCCCGAGGGGCTGGCCGCATAATCCCTTTCCACTTCCTTACTCTAATCCGCCACCTTGCCGATATTTTGTGGTGTCATTATAGGTTGAGCACAGGGTGCACAACATTCATTGAATGGAACCTTTTTTCAAATTTGATTCCTGATTTTAAATTGGGTTTTGGTACCTATTGATGCCAGGGTTCAATTAACAAGAGCCTTTTTAGTTGAACTCGGGCATCAATAGGTACAAAAAAACGATTTAAAATTGGGAAATCACATTTGAAAAAGAGGCTCTATTCAAGTGAATGGGGCACACCCCCGCACTCGACCTATAATGACATCAAAAAACGTAGGAGTGTGGGGCAGATCGGAGAGTAATAAAGTGGAAAGGAATCATGCGGCCAGACCCTCGGGGGCAAATTATGATCCCTTCCCTCCTTTTGGGTGCTGAAAAAAACCTTGAAAATAGCCTGGAGGAGCTCCCGATGAGGAAAGGGAGCGCCCTGTTTAATGTTTTTAGGACGTGAAAATATTGAGAAAAGTGCTGTTTAAGCAGAAATAGTCTAAATTCTTTCATGGAGATTTGCATATACTTCCCACAGTGCTTTGCATCCTGGGGCTGTGATAATGTTAACATTTTTTTTTAAACCTGGCTTTACTGCCAGTGCCCTTTCCAGTTAACTCTTGCTTCAGTGCTTTTGTGTTGCGGTTCTTTGCCTTTTAGATTACTTCCCAATTTTGAGTTCACCATGACCAAGACTAGTGAGACCAAAATATGACAGGTTCATCCTTTGCCAGGTTCACTGAGGCTGTTATACATGAAGTACACTGGGGAGTCTTGTGTAGGATAAAAATTGTGTTTGTGCCTTCTGTTTACACCCTTTACAGAATGTGAGCAGCAGTTTGACACCATACACTCTTGCTTTAAGCAGAACAAGTCTAAATATTTTCATGGTGATTTGCATTATGGGGCCCTGTGAAATTTTACGTTACCTTACATTCTGATTGGTACGCACTGAGAGCAGCAGCTGTAAGCAAGTGCAGGGCAGGGCAGGGAGGAACAGACTTGTGAACCTAATCAAAACCTATGGATAAAAAACAGTATCACTAGTGGGATTTTTTTTAACACATGGGCCCGGATGTTCAAATTGCGCCAGGCTGTGGCATAAGCCTGGGTGCAGCTCAACTTTGTTGCGCATGGGTGTGGCCAGGGCGATATTCAACGGAGCTGCGCTATGGCGCAACTGCTTTGAATATCGCACCCTGGCCACCCCCACTGTGCATGGTGTAGTGGCACTGTGCCAGCGCAAGTGGTCAGAGTGGAGCATGGAGATGCGGTGGCGCAAGTGCCATTGCGCCATGCACAGCACCTGCAATATTCAAACGGAGACATGCAAATGGGGCCATAATTTATGCAAGGCGATGGGGCCATTTGCATGCCATTAGCATGCAGGTGCGCCGATCCCCGACGACTTGCGCCTGACGCCTGCCAGGCAGCAGCCTTCGGGGACCGACGCCCCCTGCAGCCCGATTGCGGGAAGTCACGTAAGTGAAAAAAAAGTCAATATCCCTGGTGGTCCAGTGGACCCTGCTGAGCCTGATCGCGGGCATCACTGTATCCCCCCCCCAAGTCCAGTATCCCTGGTGGTCCAGTGGACGCGCTGAGACCGATCATGGGCATCATTCATCCCCCAAGTCCAGTATCATGGCGATCTAGTGTACCCCACCTGCCACTGGGCCCCACCACCCGCTCCCCTCCGGTCGGCCGGCGGGTGGCAGCACCCACCCGCCTGCCGCCCGCTGCCCACCAGACAGCTCGGTGGGCTGCGAGCCCGATGGTTCAGGTATGAGCTAGGTGCAGCTTATACCCGACATAGTCAGTCCAGATATGTGAATGAATTCACATATCTGGACAACAGTAAAGTATAGGCTACTACGCCCATTAGCTCATGCTCTGAACACATGGAGTGTGCGCTCTACCGAGCTGTCATCGGCAGCAGGTGGGGTGCTGCCCGCCCGGGGAGCGGGTGGTGGGGCTCAGTGGTGGTGGGGTGGGGGGGCACTAGGATCACCAGGGATATCGGACTTGGGAGATACAGTGATGCCCTCAATCGGGCTTAGCGGGTCCATCGGACCGCAGGATATTGACTTGGGGATACAGTGATGCCCGCGATCGGGCTCAGCGGGGTCCATTGGACCACAAGGGATATTGGACTTGGGGATACAGTGATGCTCTGATTGGCTCAGCGGGTCCACTGGACCACCAGGATATTGGACTTGGGGGAATACAGTGATGCCCGCGATCGGGGCATGGGGGGGCGCCGCCAGGTGCAGCAGGAACAAGTGATGGCCACCCACAGGTGGCAGCTACTGTGTTGCGCCCTGCAATGCGGCAGCTCACCTGTGGGTGGCCATCACTTGTTCCTTTTTTTTGGGGCGTAACTTTGTGCAGGCGCAGGTAGGGGTTGCGCATACATAACTCTGCACAGCCCCAGCTGAATATCTGGCTGTGCAGGTTATGCATGGGCACGCCCCCCCACCTGTGCCTGCATACATTACTGATGCACTCTGGTGCATTGGGATTTGTGCAGCGCACTTTTCCCTTTAAATATCGCGACCAAGATCAGTGGGTTGTGCATGGTGCAACACCGTTGCGCCATGCGCAACCCTTTTGAATATCTGGGCCACGGAGCATAATTGTAATAATGTGCTAGCTGGCTCACTATCCCAGGCAGTAATGTGATTGTCGCTTGAAAATAAAATACTTGGTCTTCTGTCTCATACTTTATTTATTGAACAGTCACATTATTGCCTTGTATAGTGAGCCAACTAACACAACACCATCTAGTTAACATATTCTTCCACCAAATAATCCACAGAAACATAACACTAGCATTTTCAGTGCAAGATAATTTTACAACGTAATAGCAGGAGGAGGCTGCAGCCTTGAGACTTCATTTTATGGAAACTCCTCCTCTTCTGCAAGAGGAAGGTGGTTAAAGCACATGTGGAGGCTGCTCCCAGCGCACTCGACTGCAGCATACCAGGCGTTCTTCTGTGACCCCACCCATACTGCTCCTGTGCACAAGGGAGTTGGTTCTCTATCCAGTGGCTCTGGGCTAGGTCTCCCTGCTTTTTGTTGTGTCTGTCATGTGGATAAACAGATGGATTCACTTTCCAGTGCTGTCAGTCCTGCACCTTTCTTGAGCAAAAAGGGAGGCATTGATTTTTGAGGTGTGTTTATATATATATATATATAGATGAACAGGTATATATATTTATATATACACACACACACACACACACACTGCATTTTGGCAGCATTTAAGTTATCATGTGAGATGCACGTTGCTGTAGCTATTTCAGAATGTGTCCACATACAGGAGGTGTAAAGCATTGAGCGTGGGCAGACTATCTTCTCCCCCCCCCATATATCTTTGTAGACAACCCTCCCACTCCTCCTTCTGTAGCTGTCTTTCCCCAGTCCCACCATTTTTATGGTTGCTTGCACACATGTGCAAGAAACATAGTGCTATCATCTGAGTTTTTGTAGGTGTGGCACTGTCTTCCAATTCAGTCAGTGTGTTTGCAGGCATGGCCACAGTTCACCAATGAATGCTGCAGCTGTCTATGACAGCAGTTGAAAATACAGTGGCATACAGTTGAAGAGGGAGCAGTGGTTAAGATAGTGTTGATTAGCTTATTGCTGGCAATCCTGCTTGTATACGTCTCTGCTTTCTCTTCCTGGAACATAAATTCAGTTTGAAGTGAACTTTTCGTAGGACTATCTTTCTGGGAGGAGGCAAGTGACTAAAATTACATCCTTGAATGTTTCCAAAAAATATCTAATTGCCATCCTCGGATTGTTGAGTCAGAGTTCAGGGTAGGAATGGCATTGACAAAAGCAGGAAAACAGAACCCAATGAGACTGATAAAGTAGATGCAGTTGTCGTCTGTTGGCACACCTTATCAGTATTGTAATAATATTCCCCAACCCTCTGAGTGTCTCTAAATAGCACCCCCCCCCGCCCGCTGCACACAGTATGGCTGATGGGGGTGCCCAATCCTCTGTCGGCTCCACTGACCCCCCCCCACCCAAAAAAAAATCTTCCGAACCCCATGCTGGGAGCTCACCCCAGCATGGCACAAGTCCTGTGTCGTTTTAAAAAAACAGTCCCTCGTTGATTGTCTTGCCCCCCAACCTGCGCCCACTCTCTGCGCATCCACCTCCTCACCCCATACTTACCTTCGGAGGCCGGCAAGATGATCTTCGGTGGACCGGGAACACGTCTGCACTCTTCAAAGCCTACAGCGAACTGAGGAAATGCCAGTAAGCTGTATAACGAAATAAATAGAAGGTTTTCAACTTTGATGCATATCTCAGGCATTTTTTGGAATTTTGGCACCAAATTTTCAACATCAGTTTTTTGGGACCCTCCTCATGAATTCTGGCACTGTCATGGTGTTAATCGGCCCCGAAAGGTGATTTTGAGGTCCCTGCATGGAACCACCTTTCAGGACTGATTTACGAAACGACAGTGTCACAGTTCATGAGGTAGGCCCCCAAAAACCCTATGTTGAAAATTTGGTGAAAAAATTCCCAAATGTGACTGATTTACAAGTGTGCATTTCGCAGTTCCTATGCACGGTCGTAAGTTTGCGAATTTTTAATATTTTCACTCCAGATTTTCAACATTGCCATTTTACAACACCTCTTTATGAGCGGTACAGCTGTCATTTTTCACATCTCGCCCAAAATGTGTCTTCACACATGTAGCGCACAATGGCGCAGTCGGTGTGCGAAATCAAAGTTTGGGACAGGTTAAGAAAATCACAGTGACACTTCATGAGCAGAGGTCTTAAAATGGCTATGTTAAAAATTGGTGACAAAAGTCCATAAAATGACTGTTACGAGCGACCATTGCGCAGTTTCCACACACCCTCATAAGTTCATGAATTTGTAATATTTTCAGTCCAGATTTTCACCACTGGCATTTTTCCACACTTCCTTATGAACAGTACAGCTGTCATTTTGCACACCATGGCCGAAATGTGTTTTCACACTTCCAGCGCAGAAATTCGTGGTTGCTGTGGGAAATCACTGATCGGGACAGATTAAGAAAATCACAGTGACACTGTTCATGAGCGGAGGTGACAAAATGCCTGTGTTGACAATCTGCTGTAAAAAATCCCCAAACTAATTACATTACGGGTGTGCTTCGCACAGTTTTTACGCACGCTCGGGACTTCACCATTTTTTTTTTTATATTTTCACTGCAGATTTTCACCATTGCCATTTTTACACCTTCCATGAACAACACAGCTGTCATTTTTCATATCCTGTTCAAAATGTGTTTTCGCACCTGTGCCAAATGGCGTAGTCGCTGTGCAAAATCAGCTTTCGGCTAGCAAACTGATCATTGCCACTGTTCATGAGGTGGGGGTCACAAAAAAAACATGTTGAAAATTTGGAGTGAAAATACCAATGAACGCCTGAGGCGTTGGGTTTTCCGACCATAATGCCCCACCCTGTAGAGAATGACAGGCATCAGGGGTGTGACTTGGGATTGTCGCCTGTAATGCTCATACCATTCCACCCCCACCCACACCCTGCAGCCAGTGAGAAGAATCAAGGTGTGCCTTGGACTCTTTGGCCCCAAAGTTCACCCCTTTCTCCTATACAGCACCCATCTCACCGTATTTCCTGATGGAATGGGGTAAACATAAGGGCCAAAGACCCCAAGGCACACCCTGACACTTGTCGGTGTCTGCAGGGTAGGGTGTGGTGAAATGGCATGGCTGTTATGCCTGACGACCCAAAGGCACACCCCAATGCCTGTCAGTATCTGCAGGGTGGTGGTGGGGTTGGCTTCAGTTCAGTACTTCACTGCCATTTCTATTATGCAGCTCTGTAACTCCTACACTGCCAGTGCCAATGCCAGCAAACAAACATTCACCATTGACAAATGCTTGTTATTGTTAGTGTTTAAACCTTCGCAGTCATCCCTCATCTGCCTGACACCGCTGACCCCAGCAGTGTTAAAGGCAGTTGAGGGGGTGGGACGGTGTACATGTACAAAAAATGCTTGTAACTGTTCAGTTCTTCACCACCGTAGCGACTCATGGCAGCCTAAATGAATTTGCTTGCCCAGTGTCCAGACTCAGAATTTTGCATCAGTGCAGCCATTTTGCACTGCATACACTGATGCCATAATGCAAGTGTGAACACACCTTAAGTCAGTGTCATGTGTTTCTCAGCTAGTCTGCTATTGAAAACATAACACACCATAATGTGTATGGGTTTTCTTCATTCTTGCTTTCTTGCAGCTTATCCAAGGGTTTTTTCCCCCACTATTTTTGCATGTCTACTCACATTTCTGTTTCCTTTTTCTTAGGAGTGGATTTTCAAGCAAGATCTGGCAAAGTTTGCACCTTCAAAAAGTTTAAATTGAGATGGTGGAATGGTAAGTCCTGGTTCTATTTTCTCCCTCCCTGGGTGTTTCTGTCAGAAGGGACTGAGGCATTGGGTATGGCAATCCAAGATTGTTAATGAGTTCTGACCTGTGCACTTGGTTAGATCCAGTGGGACTAAAAGATCTAACTTTAAACTGTCCTAAATATGCAAGTTGAACAGTATTTAAGAACTGTCATTAGGGCCTCAAGAAATGTACTTATTAGAATGATTTCCTTATAAGAAGTGTCCCTAATAGGAAGGTATCCCTGCAACGGTTGGAATGCTCTTTCGTCAATCAGGGTACATGATTCTTTTTACATATTTGTTAAAAAAGTAATACAAAATAGCTTTGAAATGGAAGCATCAATAAAAGCAATCAGAAACTGTATTTTCTTGTGCTGGAGAGGTAAGCGAGCAAATGAGGCTGCAATCAAAAGCCTGGACCCAAAGGTAATAATAAAGGCCAGCAAAAGAAAGATGCAAACAGTGGCCTGTTGCAATCTGTGTGGTAGCAAATTTACAGTGCATTTGAAAAACAATTTAGTTTAGGTAGGGATTCTGAAAGATTATGATCCATTTTGCCATTTTTATATTGCAATGAAATATAGTTTAAATATAATTCCAAATACAATTTCATTTTTGTATAACATCTTTCATACAAACCTATCCCAAGCTACTTTACAACAGGGAAAAATAGAAATAACTAGATAAACCATTTCCTCTTTTACGGGGGGTAGTTACGTGGACATTCTATCTAGGAATTGACTACAGCTCAACATGAAGGATAATATGTAACAAATATTTTTTACCAGGATCAGGTACCTGAGTCTTCCTACCTGTTTTGAAACTGTAACCTGGAACTGGAGAAAACAGACAGAGTGTATGGGATGGAGAGAACACAGTGATGACATCAGAGAGATGGAGAGGAACAATGCCTTAAAGAATTTTGAAAACAAGAGGGCTGTGTTATGTTGAATACAATACTGGATAGGGATCTACTGGAGGTAACGGAGGATAGGAGTGATGTGGTACCATTTCTGAGAGTGTTTGGGAAGTCCAGCAGCTGCTGTTTCTTGATTAGAGATGGAGATTTGGGGAATCCAAAGAGGAGAAAACTATAACTATAGTAGTCAGCATAAGGGGAGATGAAGCCATGGATATGGGTTTTAGTAAAGGAAGGTGTAGGACAAGATGGATGTTAGCAATTGCGCGGGCATTGTAGTAAATGGATTTGCGGACCATAGAGATGCAGGATACAAGGGTGAGGTCTTCAAGAATATCTCCCTTCATAGAGCCACACCTTTGGAACTGTAAACCAACAACATACGGACCACTCAGAAATATTTACCTAGTTTATCTCCACAATTGTTATTTCTTTTTCCATTGACTAAACCTCGGTAAAAAGAAATGCCTTCATTAAATTTCATCAGTGAAGGTTTCCTTTTTCTCGTTGCTTTTATAGAGTTATGTAATATTTGCTTTGGCTGTTATAGTCAGTGAAGCTGTCACTTTTATATTTCTGCTCCAGTGCCGTGTGATACACTTCTGAGCAGCTCTTTTTTTCTGCCAAGCCACGAGGCCCTGGGTCTGCTTCTGTGCTGGGCTCCCCTGATGCAGTTTGGTTTCAGCTTCTCCCCTTGTTGGTCTCCCTTATCAGGAATGGTGTCTTTCTTCTCCATCTTTACTGTTGTCCATCTGACTGTTTGCCGTTTGTTCTGTTCTCCCTCTGAGTCCCAGTAGGCTTCCTCCTGTGGGTATGTTCTGACCGTGTTCTTGGCCTCTGTTGCTGCTCTGATGATGTTTTGACACCAAGGTTTTTTGCTAGTGCTCGACTCGAGTCCTTATGCAGGTCTGTAGCTTCCTGCTTGCTGGTCATTTCCTGGCTCTGCCTTAACACTTCTGCAATCTTTGGCTGTGTTCTGTTTTACTGCTGCAATTGTTACCTTTCTTTTTTTTGCTGAAGTTCTCGTCATCAGTTCCTGCTGCTCTGATTGTGATCATGACACCATGGTCAGTGTAGGATCAGTCGCCTTACGTCTCTGAGCCAGGGGCCACTTCTTGACTCTTTTCTCCTTATTGCTTACAGGGATACAGACCTCTTCAGTTCTTCCGGCTTTTTCTTCAACAAATCCCACATGTGCCCTGCATTACCAGCCTCATGCAGCTTCTCCAAACCCTTGGCCTCCAGATCCCTCAATTTGATAAATGTCTACCTTTCTGTAGTTCTGGATCCTGGTAGCTGAGTCCTGCTGTTGTCCCCTGTTATCAGGGAAAAGGCTACCAGGTTGTGGTCACTACATCGCACTGGTTCCTTGATCACACTGGAGATGATCCCATCCCCACTACTGAGAACAACGTTGAGAATATCCTTAAACCTAATCCCTTACTAGACATGCTTTTCTAGGAAGCAGTCCTTAAAAGCAGACAGACACTGTGTCTCAGCTGTGCCATTGGCCTTTTCAAGGTGCCAGTCTAAAGCATGGAAGATTGCAGTCTGATTTCCCTAAGCAGCTGGGCGTCCTGCTCCCTTGAGCTATTTGGTGGCTTGAAGTACACACCCAAGCGACTGTTTTGTACCCTTTTCCCTTAGCGTGACCCAGATGGACTTTGTGGCACTGTTTCCCGACTAATATCAACCTTGTCCTCCACAGCAATTACCTTCCCCTTATAAAGAAAGAAACTACCTCTTTTTCTGTGTCAACTTTCCCTTCTGAAAAGCTTGTATCTCTGTATCCTGGTGTCCCAGTTGTTGTCTGCTCCCTCTCCTCAAGGTCTCTGTGAGTGCCGCTAAGTTCTGGTTTTCGAAGTGATCAGATCTTTGAGCTTTCCCATTTTAATAGGTGTGCTCCTCATGCTGGGCTGCATGCAAATGAAAATACTGTATGATTTCTCCATTCCCTTTGTGGACCTCCTTTCTTCTTGTTACCCAGCTCTGCTGTCCTTCCTTCGGTGATGCCCTGTGTCTGCCCTCTACCCTCAGTGAACCCATGCACCAGCCCCTTCCCACAGTTCTCTAGTTTCAAGCCCTCCTAACTCCTCTGTCCATTGTCTTGGCAAGTATCCCCACAGCCTCCTGGCACAGGTGCAGCCCACCATGATCAGAAAGGCATCCCTTGCTCCAGAAGGTCCTCCAGTTAACCAGAAGATCAAAAAAGGGTGGAAAAACAGCCCTGCATCAGCGTGAGGCTGAAAACAATGCAAAAGGTTAATGGTAAATCGTAGGTGACAGAACCGGGGAAGGGGGGCGTAGCCACTCCACTTTTTATTTCTGTATGGCAAAATCTAGTATATAAAAAGTGCCCTTTGTACCCTCATAAGTGCCCTTTTGAGTCTCAGCTTTTACCATCTCCCGGCATCCTTGTGGTAAATGTTTGCTGAAAAACGTTAAAGTAATTCTTTCAATTGTAGACCTTTTCTAGGAATTGTCTATAAAGAGAACGGCAAAGGTAGTAGAGAGGTAAGAGGAAATCAGGGATGTGAAGTGGAGCATGCCAGGATACCATTCTGCAGCAGAGTTACTGCAGGAAACAAAGCAATCTCAATAGCAGTTGCACCTTTTTGACCTACAGGAACCTGAGACATTGTGTTACATATAGGCAGGCTCTACTTTATGTGTGAGGAAGGTAAACAGGTGGGTGGAACTGAGAGAAAAAGTGATAATAGGCAAGTTGAGACTAGAAGCTGGAAAACAAAACTCTGTTTGGGGGGAGGGGGACATATAGTAGGAGTGATGCAGCTGAGGAGTTCTCAAGTGGGGTCCAGTACCCTAAGTATAATAAGAAGGCTGAAAGGTGACAAATGCAGGGGAAGGAGATGAGGAAATGAAGAGAAATTAAAATTGATATGTACACATAGCACACATGCAGGGAAAGAAAACACTCCCTGTCACACCAGACCCTTAACCAAGCATTTGCTCACCTAATGGCTCACTGCCACTCCTCACTATCCCGAAGGATAAGGAGAATCTAAAAAAATGTCACCCTGAATACCCTTCCCTCCAGGAACATCCCTGGTTCCATGCAAGATTTCTTCCTGCTCATGGGATCTGTACACCGTACTGTATGTCATGCATGCCATTATGGATGATGTCCATTTGGTCTGTCCCTCACTGCATTGCATGGCCCTGGATGACATTTGTTTAGCCCGCACTCCAGGTATGCAAACCACCTTTACCTACCAAGATAACATACTGGACCAGCAGGGCTCCTTCCGCTACACCTACTGCCTAACTGTGGCACTCGTAATGATTACTACCTTCTTGCCACTCCACCCAGCCTTTTCCTTCATTTTCTTTGGCATGTTGAAAGTCCTGTTGCCTGGACCGCTTCCACCAGCCCCAGTCATCTGTTGACCCCCACTCAGACTGGCCAGCCAGATACAGATACCTGTTGTTGGTGTCCACTGGTGATAGTGGTCCCATATGAACATGGCTTTTACTCCCTTCTCAACTTGGATCATCCCCCATATCTCCCACCAGAGATCACAGTCCCTGCCTCCCTTCTCCCCACCTTACATATCCCTGTCAGCAGCCAAACCCCTAGCCTATTGCCCATGTTCCTACCCCTTTCTCCCTAGTGTTCCTCAGCTTTTTGCTCACCTCGTTGCCCCTCACATGGTGCCTTCAGCTGCCACTCAAGCATAGCATGCACCTCTTGAGAGAACTGAGTAGTCCAACATGTTCACAGATGTATTTCCCACCCCAGCCTTCAATAAGCGGAATGCCATACACAGCCCAGCCCTGGCAGAGTACCAGATGTGCATCCCTCCCCTGTGTCCTGGACTTTAGCCTCCTACCTACCCTTCAGGATCCCATCTACCAGCCTTTCTTGATGTGCCCTACAGACTGTTAAGTACAGCGTCACCATTGCAGCAACCAGGTCACATTAGCTGCAGATGTACCCTCTTCTGCCCTCTAGGGTGGCATACATTGCACAACCCTGGCAGCACACCAGTTCTGCTTTCATCCTTTTCAATAACCACATTTTCCCCGTATAGCCAATGTGATTATCTGAATCACGTCGGTTCTCCTAGCACAGAGCCTCTCACTAAAACAAACTATAGGTAAATGTAACAAGTACTCTGATATCAGAGGACTGTAAGAGCTTTACCAATCCAAATACAGTACTAAAACCAAAATATAAAATGTTGCACCACTGTCGAGACTCTATAGAGGAAAGGAGGCATTCCTTATCTGGCACCGCCTATGGGTGTATAAAAGCATGTTTTGTTTAAAGCCATGGAGGTCTTGGAGGACTGAGTCCAGCAGGACTGATAATTTAGGGTCTGGGCTATAAACCTGCATAACTACTAGACCATGGGAAGTGATTTTTTTTTTGGTTAAATAAAACGTAGTTATTGTGGGACAAGAATAATAAACAAAACAATTTGGATATGAAAAGACATTGGAGGAAAGGAAGATTTTAGCCCCGAGCTAAGAGGGTACTGAGGTAACCTGGTCATTTCCAACTTAATATATCTTTCTATGCTATGTGGAAGTCATAATTTCCAGGTTACCGTCTACTTCCTGAAGTAGATCAGGAACTGAAGAACTGAACTCTATTTATAACTCTGTGATGAATTATACACTGAAAATAGCTTATTTATTTCCGTGAGACCTCTGAATTTCACTTCTTTGCCTGCGTTCACATAGAATCAGCAGTTTTTTGTGAACACACCAGAATGTTTTTAACAAGCTCGTATAAGGATCTCAAAAATAGACTGCCACATAAATCAGGATTGCATGCATGTTAAGCAGTTTTTTTTTTAATATGAGACTGATTTGTTTTATAGATAACTAAGAAATGACAGTTGAATACTGTGCAGTACATCCACCTCACATCTGGATAGCTAAAGCAACAGCTATGTTAGCAGTGGAAATTGCGACCTATAAACATACAGTATGTGTTCTATTTTATTTAAATTGCCTTTTATCTCCTGTCTTGTATGCTATCTCCTTTTCCCTTTTTAAAGTCTGCCTTTTCACTTTTTTAGATAATAGTAAAAGGAGTGTTCCTTGTAATATGGCCGGACCAGATTTTTTCTGTTTTTTTTCCCCGCACACCTGGTGATAAATATCACATTTCTTGTGAACAAAATAAACTGGCAGAAAGTCTCCCCTGACCTTATGGGACAACGGGTGTGTGTGTGTGTGTACAAAAAAAAAGTTAAGAATACTGATGAAAACCGGGCCAAAATCATCATATTACAAATCTAAAAAGTGCTAAAGCAGATTCAAAATGGGGAAAAGGTTTATAATACAAAATGGAAGGTGAGGGGCAGTCTAAATTAGCAATAACCTGTGGCAGGGTATGGGGTTATAGGCATTTAATCCATGCCTCGGGTGCGTTGTGAAGCATGAGGCCGCAGGTCTATAACCTCATACCCTGTCGTGGGTTATTGCACTTATAACATTGGTTGTGTGTTTTTTTTTTCCCACTGTAAAAATGGGAAATGTTGCTGTATTCCGACAATTTGAAAAGTTCCCAAGAACTCATGCATCTGTTACTTACTTTATGAACACACAAATACCACAAATGCAGTCCTCAAATGATCTCTTGACATTTGTATGTTTATAACATAAGTGACAGATGAATGAGTCACTTTCATGTTCAGGTCCTGAATTTCTCACTGGGTACTGCTGACTTTTTTTTTTGGGGGGGGGCACCACCAGTAGCGCTCAGCTGCTTCGTGCTGGTGTGTCTGTCTCTTTCAAGTGGGAAATGTGCTGTCTCTCTCTCTCTCTTTCTTTCCCTGTCTCTGTCACTGCATGTCTCACATCCCGGTGGCTCCTCACACAACTCTTGGTCAATAGTACAAGTAGCACATACAGTAACTTCCACGAGCTGCAGTCCTGCAACTCAGACATGGACAAAGTGAGCCCCAAGTGAGAAAGAGAGAGCACTGTGGTTGCACAACCAAGACACAGAGAGAGAACAAACGGTCAGGACACTTACCTTGGCACCCTGTCTTTCACAACGCACTCTACTGTCTGATGGCCACTTTCACTGCCGCAGGCAGAGACGCAGATCAAACAGGGGGCTTTATTGTGTACTGGGATCACCACAGACAAAGTTGAGGGGACCCTGAAGGACATGTGGCGTGTGCAGTCTGTCT
This sequence comes from Neoceratodus forsteri, assembly GCA_016271365.2. NCBI lineage: Eukaryota > Metazoa > Chordata > Ceratodontiformes > Ceratodontidae > Neoceratodus > Neoceratodus forsteri. Next base: position 946,479,365 of record CM057458.1, read on the forward strand.
CTGTACTAGAATGACTTGTCATCAGGGTGCGATGGGGGGGACAGGGGATTGTCTCAGCATTCTGCTCTGTCTCTCCGTCTCTGTCTCTCAAAAGCAGTGTCAGAAACACTGTCCTCTGCCATGTCTCACTGTCTCTCTTGACTCCTAGGAGTGGCTTCTGGTAACGCTGCAGCCTGTAGCGGGGGGAGAGGGGATTGAAGCTACAGTACACAGCAACACTCCAGCTCTGGAGGATGGGAGGGAAGTAACGGAGGAAGGATCCACAGGTGTACCTCAGGATGAGGTACTGTACTGTATGTCACCGTGGATTACATGTTCTGCTGCAGATGCGCAGTTGCTGTGACAGTGTCCCATTTGTGTTACAGGCTGATGGGGAACCAGAACAAAATGGCTACTTTCACTTTCTAATTTCTGCCAGGATTTTCTGTGCGCACCAAGGGATATTCTTTCTGGGACTTTTCACAACATCTGTGCCTTTACAGGCATTTAATCCACAGTCACATGGTGCTGTTCCACCAGTTGGATTGCTGTTTCTTTGTAACCCGTGTAGTAAAAAGGAATAGGAATGTATAGGTCAAATGTTTCTGCATAACATGCATGGCTGGTTTAATTAAAGAAGATATGGGAATTTTTCCTTTTCACAGAAAATGTTACTTGTAGACTCAAGCATACTGGCTGTAAAAGTCTGATTGACACGGCAGGCACAGTTCTTTTATTCATTTTCATGTAATTTCATATTTCCATGGGATTTAAATGTTTTCTTCCCTTTTTTTTTATAGCTTTAAGTTGGGGTGATGGCAGACAAAAAAGAAATTGTTCACAGAGCACATCAAATTGAGAAATGCCTTGCCGAAAACAACTATCAAGATATTAGCTATCTACTTGATGACCTTGCAACTATTTGTATGACTGTAGAACAACTTCAAGAGACTGATATTGCCAGGGCAGCATACAGGGTCCTCAAAAACTCTCCTGGCACAGCTGTTAGAAATAAGGCAAAGAAATTGTTATCAACCTGGAAGCAACTGTATAAGAACGCTCCTCCTCTGATAAAACACTGTGAGGAAGAACATTCTGACCACCAACAGAACTATGGCAGTGAAGAATTACATAATATTCCTGCCCAAGCAATTGCTGATCAGCAGTCTGACAGAAGTGACACACTGGTTAGTTCCATTTCTGACTGCAAGCTGATGACATCACAAGCCGATCAGAAAGATGTGAGGTACTGCAATCTTAAGTATGACTCAAGTCGCATGGGGCCTACTGAGCAGCTGACAGACGTAGATAAAGATGTGAACGCAGCTTGTGAGCAGCACCATCAGTCGGGTCCAGACAAAGAAATAATCATGAGATCTAAATGCACAGAAATGCTTTTTCAAGCACTGATTGATTCTGAGATGGCTGATGAGACGAAGTCTGAAATATGTCACCGCCTGGCAAAAGAAGTCGAAGAGCACATTTTTGCTTTGCATGGCAAAAATGACAGAAAGTATAAAGCTTGTGTTAGATGCAAGGTCGCTAATTTAAAGAACCCTAAAAGTCCACACTTACGACACAATCTTCTTTCTGCAGCTACGAGTCCTAAGACATTTGTTGAGATGTCGGTGATGGAGATGGCAAGTGATGAACTCAAAATGCTCAGAGCTTCATACACCAAGTCTTCTGTTAACGAGCATCAGCTTCCTCAGGGTGTTGCTGGCACAAGGACAAATAAGATAAAGTGTAAGCGCTGTGAGCAGTTCAACTGCACTGTAACCATGATTGCAAGGGGGACCCTTTTTCTTCCTGCCTGGGTGCGGAATGGAAACCCTGATGAGCAGATGATGACATTTGTTATTTGCAATGAATGCGGACAGAAGTGGTATAATAGTGGATGGATTTCCTTGTAGTCCTTTTTCTTTTATTTGCTTTGATTTCAGTGTAACCACGAGAGAGTCTGGTACACATTCATACTGTATGTGTTTCATGTACCTATAACCCCACCCCACCCATCCACGACACATCTGGAAACAAACTGCTACCAGCTCAGTATGTCTTTCCTGGGAAAACATTTATAATAAATAAATAAAACCCCTGTCTAATTCCTCCCATCTACCTCTTGTGATGCTGCCCTCGTTATGCATGACCTTCATGGAGAGTACTCACATTGCACAGTCACCCAGGACAGTACCATACCAACTGCCTCCACTGGGGAGGATCTGAAGTAGTGGAGCAGGCAGATCCCTTCCCCAGAGTCTGAGCATGCTCCCTCCACAGTGAGCCCAAGAATCCATTAACTCAGGGAAGCGGGTCAGACTCGGGACATGAACACAGGTCCCACTCATGGTAGAGCCATGTGCTGTCACAGGACTTGGCAAGGTTGGAGGAATGGTCAGAAGTATGGCAGCTAGGATTCTGTGCAAAGAAGTGCAAAATAATGCACCTGGGAAACAAGAACCCAGGGGAAGAATACACAATTGGGGGGGGGGTAGTAACAACAACAAAAAAGGAAAGGGACCTGGGAGTAATCATATCAGATGACCTTAAGGTTAGCAAGCAATGTGAGAAGGCAGTAGGGAGGGCTGGGGGTATATTGGGGTGCATAGGGAGAGGCATCAGCTGCAGAAAACAGGAAGTTGTTATCCCTCTGTACTGACAGTTGGTGAGACCCCATCTGGAGTACTGTGTCCAGTTCTGGAGACCCCATCTCCATAAGGACATAGACAGGATAGAGGCAGTCAGGAGGGCAACTAAAATGGTGCAGGGTCTGCAAGAGAAGCCGTATGAGGAGAGACTAAAGGAGCTTAATATGTATACCCTTGAGGAAAGAAGGGAGAGGGGGGACATGATAGAAACTTTTAAGTACCTAAGTGGAATCAACAAAGTCCAAGAGGGTAGCATCTTTCAGAAAAGAGGCATTGCAAGAACAAGGGGACACAATTTAAAGATGGGAAGGTTCAGGGGCAATGAGGAAGTAGTATTTCACAGAGAGGGTAGTGGATGCATGGAACAGCCTTCCTGAGGAGGTTGTGGGGTTTAAAACTGGGGGAGAATTCAAGAATGCATGGGACAGACATAAGGCAATTCTTGTGGGGGGTAGGAAGAAATAGGCTGTTGGTTAACTAGGATCTGCAGCCTATCCTGTAGGTAGGGAAATGGGCAGACTAGATGGGCCAAGCAGTCCTTATCTGCCGTCAAAGTCTATGTTTCTGTGTTACTGGGTCAGGATTAGACCAGTTTCTTTTTTGTTTATTTGTTTGTTTGCTCAGGATAGCCCAGCAGAGATGCAGCATCTCCTTACCTTCTTTGGGGATATCTGCCTCCATTGAACCACACCTTTAGGACCACTCAGAAGCTTTTGCCTAGCTGGAGCCGCCCACATTGATATACTTGAAATACTTTTCTTCATCCACATAAAAGCAACAGGGGCACTGAAGAAGGGGAACTAGATACATGTGCCTGTATGGAGGACAGAGTCCTGAAGGGACTCACAAATCTGAAAGTAGACAGAGCTGTGGGGCTAGATGGGGTACACCCAAGGGTACTGAGGGAGCTCAGGGAGGTACTAGCTGCACCTATGACAGTCCTGTTTAAAAACTCACTGGAAATAGGAGTGGCTCCAGAGGACTGAAGGAGGGCGGATGTAGTCCTGCTTCGCAAAAGTAGTGGCTGGGAGGAAGCTGACAACTATAAGCCAGGCAGCCTGACATCAGTGGTGGGGAAGCTATTGGAGTCACTTATAAAGGAAAGGATTGTGGAGTAGCTTGAATCCAGCGGGTTACAAGACCCGAAGCAACACAGATTCACGGGAGGATGTTATTTTAGACCAATCTGATAGATTTCTTTGACTGGGTGTCCAGGGAAATGGATCAGGGTGGGGCATTTGACGTGGCCCACTTGGATTTCAGTAAAGCTTTCAACACCGTTCCACATACTGTAGGCTAGTAAGGAAACTGGGCAGCTTAGGGGTGGGTCCAAAGGTGGTAAATTGGGTAACAGATAAGGGATAAGCAACAGAGTCATGCAACCGAAGAGAGGGTAACCAGCTGGGTGCCACCAGGCTCAGTACTGGGACCAGTCCTCTTTAATGTCTGTAAGTGGCATTGCAGAGGAGGTGGAAGGGAAGGTATGCCTCTTTGCGGATGACACCAAAATCTGCAATAGGATGGACACGCCAGAGAGCATGGAAAAAAATTTGCAGACCTCTGAGAAAATTCGAGGAGTGGTCAGGGACTTAGTGGCTGGGTTTCAGTGGGAAAAAGTGAAAAATCACGCCCTTAGGTCACAGAAACCCAGAGGCAGAGTACAGTATGGGAGAAGAGATATTGATGATCACCAAACAGGAAAAGGACCTGGGAGTAATCACATCTGATTATGTCAAAGTGGCGAGGCATTGCGATAAGACAGTGGGTAGGTTTGGCGGGATGTTGTGGTGCATAGAGAGGGATATCACTAAAAGGAGGAGGGATGTGGTGTTGCCACTGTGTAGATCACTGTGGAGACCCCACCTGCAGTACTTTGTCCAGTTGTGGAGCCACATCTCAGGAAGAACAAAGAATGGAGGCAGTCCAGAGGAGGGCAACTAAAATGGTGTAGGGGCTGCATCAGAATCCATATGAGGAGAGACTGAAGGACCTCAGTAAGCACACCCTGGAAGAGTGAGGGGGATATGACAGAGACCTATAAAACCATACGGAGGTTAAATACGCTACAGGAGGAAATATTTTCCAGAGGAAAAAATGCACAGAAACAAGGGACATGCAATGAAGCTAGAAGGGGGGAAATTCAGGAGAGATATGAGAAAGTACTTCTTCACTGAAAGAGTAGTGGATGCCTGGTTCTGTCTTCCAGCAGATGTAGTGGGTTCTTAAACAGTGGTGGGCTTCAAGCATGCATGGGATAGGCACAAGGGAATCCTAGTTGTGAAGCAACGGGGGGGGACAGAGATCAAGTGGGGTCTGCGGTGACAGTATAGGCAGGGAAGAAAATGGGCAGACTGGGTGGATCAAGCTGTCCTTATCTGCCATCGGATTCTATGTTTTTTTCTGTTTTAGTGCTGCCTCTATAACTTGGGGCAGCACCATGCTTCCTCAGTGTTTTTCTGGTGCCGTCAACTGCTTGACAGATGAGGAAATGCCTTTGTCATTTTCTGTTACTGAAGTGTCATTTTTCTGTTACTTACTTTTGAAGAATCCCTAACACTTTTTTTTACTTTTTTCATAATCTGTTTGTATTCCTGCCTCAGACTGTCTCCTTTTGGCCCCGGTCTTCTGAACCCCATCAACCACCTTACCTGTGGCTTACCTTCTCTGGTGAGTCTCCCACAGATTACGCCCCCAATGGTGGCGCTGTCAGACTGGTACACTCCAGATTGCCCGGAGGAGGTGCCTGGTCGGTGGTGCGAGACCTGTGGAGTACTGAGATGGCATGCACCACGGACAGGATTTCTTTCTACTGATTTTTTCCCCAAGTGCTGCTTATTGTGTTGTGATGCACTGCACATACATGTGGAAGCACACATGGGCATATTGGTGTCTGAAGGCCGGCCACCCTGTGTAGACTTTCTCACTGTGCTGCCAGCCTTCTTGTACAAGGTGGCAGGCAAGTAGCAAAGCAATGTGCCCCCATCCCCAAGAAATGAGAGTTGTCCTTTGGGATGCTCAGTCCTTTCTCCCCTGGCCGATCCCCGTGCAACCCAAGTCCATTCCAGTACCTGAGTTAACAGCATAGGGGCAGTAGCTCTACTGGCGTGCTACCAACTGGCTTAAATGCTTTTACGCTATTCTTGGTGTGGTTGTGGTATGAAAATATTTAGAGACGATGCTCCCATGCTTTGTGTTTGCTACCTGGGCCTTTCACATGACGTGAAATACTGTGCTATCGGTTATTGATAATGATTCATCCAGGCGGCAGGGAGATGGCGCCAAAATGCTTCCGAAAATTTCCTACAGAAAATGGAGAGTGCCAAGCGGACAGCATCAGGTTGTATCACGTGGTATTTGGCTTGATCTGCCGCTGGAGAACTGAAAACATTTCCTCATCAGGCAGGCAGTCAGAATAGCCTCTAGTCTGGAAGTCTTTATCTGCCATGGTGGATACATTTCCCAACAGCATTACTAAAACTAAAGTCCAGCAGCGTGCTGCACATGGAATGGAGGCAGGAAAGCATTTATTGCTTGCTGCATACAATATCTCTGATGCTTCCGCTTGTGCAGCTGCATCTAGCATCTGCTTTCAGATATTCATGGCTGTGTGTTGCTAGTTTTGCCACCGATATTTAGCAGTTGGTCCTTAACTCACCTTTTCATGCAAAGAAATGATCTGACAATAATGTGTAGCTCACCCTGAATGAGTTATAGTCTCCAAAAATACCTCTGCACTCCCTCTATCCCTTACTGCCTGCCCTCTCTTGGGCACTTGGAGTGGTGGCTGGTCTTTTCACAGAGGATTGTGCTCCTCAGGTTCCAATTTTGAGACCCCCAAGGGCCCAGGTTCTGGCAGTGCTCCCACCACACACCCCAACCTCTTTATAAGGGGTTTAGATATGAGGCAGGATCTTCCAGTTTCTGACAGAATGGTAGAATATCATGTCAAACAGGTGGGTCCTAGATATCTAAGAGGGTCACGCATTGGAACTACAGTAATTGCATTTCCTCCTGTGCACCTTTCCAGCCCTTGTCATTACCATCAGACCACTTGTCCATCCTACTGACAGAACTGTGTCCTGTCCTGGATAAATGGACTCTTAAATGTGTTCCCCTAGCTGAATGGAACCAGGCTTTCTGTTTGCTTTACATTCTTGTCCAAAGACATGTGAACTGTACCCTATCTTGGACCTAATCAAATATATAGTACATAAAGTTTTGCATGGTCTTGCTTCAGTTGCTCCTTCCTCAGCTCTTGCATGGGGATGGCTTTGTGCTCTGCATTGCAGGATACAGATATGCACATCAAGATCTGGCAAGGTCATCAACAGTATCCACTGTTTCTGTTGAAGGGCCAGCAGTACAAGTTTTGTCCTTTGTCTTTTCCTTAATGTCACAGGTCTACACCAACTGCTTTACTGTGGTGGCCATGGTCTTACACCACAAGCCTTGTATGGATTCCCATAGCTGGATGATTGGTTTATCAAGGCACCTTCCAGGGATGCGCAATGCAGACTTTGTCCCTTATTTGTCAGTTATTTGACTAGTTGGTTATGCTGGTTGATAAATCCAAATCTGTCTTGACCCCATGCTAGTGACTTCCATTCATAAATGCTGTCCTGGACGTGGCTCAGAGGGAGGAGTTCCTTCCAGAACCCCATGCAGACGCTGTGACCACTAAAGCTGGGATTGCCAGGATTAAGAGGGAGGGAGGGGGTGGGCAGAAAGTAGTGAGGATAAGACAGAGTCACTGAATGAATACTTCAGTTCGGTTTTCATGAGGGAAAAGGATGGATCTATGCAATGGGAAAATAGAGACTCAAAAGGAGAAAAGAGGAAGAAACAGATGGGGTAATCCAGGAGGACAGGGTTGTAAAGAGCTTTAGGGTCCTCTGGGTGGACAAGGCTCCTGGACTGGACGGTGTCCACCTGAGAGTCCTGAGGGAATTGGTGGATATCCTGGCTGACCCCCTTGCAGACCTGTTTAACACCTCACTGGAGACGGTGCATGCCTCAGGACTGGAGAATGGAACATGTGGTACCTCTCCGTCATAGTGGACCCAGAGGTGAACCTGGTAATTATAGACCTGTCAGTCTTGCCTCCACTGTAGGCAAATTAATGCAGACCATTCCAAAGGAGAGACTAATGAACTTTCTGGAGGTAAATGGTCTCCAGGACAAAACGCAGCATGGGTTTGTCTTGGGGAGATCCTGCCAGACCCACCTGCCAGACATTTTCAATTGGTTCACAAGGTCATTGGATGGGCCATGCAGTGGTTGTCCTGGATCTGAACTTCAGCAAGGCCTTCGACTCCGTGCCACATGGAAGAATGTTCAATAAGCTGAGGAACCTGGGTGTCCGGGGGGCTGGTGGGGTGGATCAAGAGCTGGCTGCAAGATAGGAACCAGAGGGTGATTTGTGGGGGGGGGGGGACTATCGAAGCCTAAACCTGTAACCAGTGGGGTCCCACAAGGCTCAGTAATTAGACTGGTGTTATTTAACATCTTTATTGGGGACATACTGGATGTGATCAAAAGTAAAATCTACCTATTCGCAGATGACACTAAGCTCTGTGGGAGAGTGGACATAGAGGAGGGGAGATAGGAGCTCAGGGAGGATCTGTCTAGGCTCGGGAATTGGTCAGACATCTGGCAGTTGTGGTTCAGTGCCAAGAAGTGAAGGGTCATGCACCTGGGAGCTAGGAACCCTGGGGCCAGCTACTGGCTTGGGGGTTCAGGTGGCCTGTTCAGAGGAGGAAAAGAATCTAGGGGTAATTGTCAGGGGAGACATGAGACATACGGCGCAGTGCCGTTAGGCAGTAACCAAAGCAAACAAAATGCTGGGATGCATCGCCAGGGGAATCACCTCTAAGAAGTCATTCGGCTCTGTACAGGTCTTTGGTGAGAATGTGCTCAGAGTACTGTGTGCAGTTCTGGTGCCCGTATTTGAAAAAAGACAGACTACTGGAGAGGGTACAGTGTAGGGCGACCAAGATGATCCAGGGCCTGGGGGACAAACCCTATGAAGACAGACTGCGGGAGCTCAATATGTATTCCCTGGAATACAAAAGGGAGAGGGGGTATATGATAGAAACCTTCAAGTACCTAATAGATATGAACAGGGTTGAAATGGGGGGCATTTTCAGTTTAAAAAGGGAGGGTCCCATAAGGAGGCATAGTCTGAAGTTAATGGGGGAAGATTTAGAAAGGAAATTAGACACTTTTTCATGGAAAGGGTGGTGGTGGTGTCAAAGTGGAATGAACTGCCAGAGGAGGTGGTCTCATTAAAAACGGTGGGCAGTTTTAAAAGAGAGTGGAAAAGGGTAAAAGGGAGAGTCATAACTGGTGGGAGGGTGGGGAGGATAACGCCAGTGGGTAAGGGAAGGGGGGGTCAGCTCCAGTAAAATAGACTGTGAACTGCACACTCGAGCAGACTTGAAAGACCATTGTGGTCTGTTTCTGCTGACATTATTTGTATGCTAATATGATAATCTACAGCATCCAGGTCCCTGCAAGGTTCATGCTTTGGTTTCTGGGCCTCATGACTGCTGCCATCATGACTGTTCTGATTGCCTGCTTCCACATGTGCATCCACAGTGGATGCTTCATGACCCAGTGCACTCAGGCTATCCAATTCCTGGATCACTCTATTCTAGTAACAGACACCTTACGCAGAGCTCTCTGCCGGTGATAAGACCGCTCGCATTTTTATGACTAGAATGTGTACAGTCACCTCTGTATTAAATCTACTCCAATTGTTTCTGGATTGTTGCACTTATTGAACTTATTTATTATCTTACCTTCCTATGTACCTATTTTGTAACTGTATTGTATTTTACCCTACCTTTAGTGTATTTCTCATGCCTGTACTGTATTTTTGCTCCTCAACAATTGTCAAATTATGTACTGTATTCATTGTACTGTACTGCCTCCAGTGTTTTGTTCTGTAACCTCCCGGGTCGTGCCTGAAAATAGTCATTGCTATGGCTAGTGCACCTTACCCGGTAAACAAAAAACAAATAAATAAAATCTGCTTCAAGGGTCCCCGTTCCAAACTACTGATGCCTTCAGGATGGACTGGTGTCCCATCTGGGTCCCCTAGTGACTTGGGATGCATGGTCCCTTTAAAATCACTCTCACCACATCAACATTCTGGAGATGAGGGTTGTTATTCTTGGCCTGTAGGCCTTCACCCTCATATTGAGGGCCATCCTCTGATATGGATGGACACTCTTTTCTTGCACTACCTCAATGAACAAGGAGTTTGCCAACTTCTGTCCCATTTGCAGAGAACCGTGAGGATGTGGAACTGGTAACTCCTGTATGACGTGGTCCCAGACCTCTCTGCCTACTGAGTTCATTCATAGTTGGACCTTCTGTGTTCCCACAAATCTTAAAACTGCCATATTTCAGCTTCCTCACTTCAGGACCTGGAGTTTTTTTTTGAAGATATATAGTCCTGTCCTGGAATAGTAGGTTTCCATATTCTTTTCCTCCAGTGCAGATGTTGGTCAATATTCAGGAAGAACAAGCCTCCTCAATACTTGTGACCCCTTTCAGGCCAAGAAAAATCTGGTTCCCTCTTCTCTGGCAGCTTGCGGTGGACCCTTCTGTCTCACTTCCTGTATGGGTGGGGCTTCTGACGCACGACCAGGGCAGTCTGTTTCACCTAGACTTTCTGTTCCTCTGATGTCTTGCCGTACTCCTTAGGACATAGAACTGTCCCTGTCCCATTTCATGGTTTTTCTGGCAGTTTCAGGTGTTCTACTGGCAGTATATGGCACTCATTTTCAGAAGTGAAAACGGTTCAGCATTTGACATGCCTCTCTCCCTGGACCTGTTCTCTTGTCCAGTGCCAAGCATCTTGGACTGCCTCCTGTCACTATCAGACTCTGGCCTTCAGCACACCCCTAGTGTGCCCTTTCAGGGAGCAAGGCTGGCCCAGTTAGAGGTGCCCCACAGATTCCACAAAGGGTTCCTGCATCTGTGTCCCACGGTCCTTTGTCCATGCCGGTGTAGGACCTTTATTTGTTTGAGTCCTTTACACAAGCTCCTTCTGAACTGACTTCCAGTTGTGATATATGTTTCCTAGAAAACAATTTTTCTGGTGGTTATCACCACAACTTCAGTGATTTCTGAGTTGCAGGCTTTGTTTGCAGAACCTCCACGCTTTGTGTTTCACCAGGATCGGTTTTCAATATATACCCATCCTTGGTTCTTTCCTAAGATGGTTTCTGAGTTCACATTCAACCAGACTGTCTACATTCCTGTATTTTTCCTTCACTCCTTAGAATGCGTGAGAAATTATCTTGCATTCTCTTGATGTCCACAGGGCCTTGCACTTCTATTCAGACTTAAAGAAAGACTGCAGAAAGCACAGAAACCAGTGCATCACAACAGCAGTAGACAGATGCAAGAGGCATAGGTACTACAAATTAAAGATTATTTATTGCTCTACAAAGCACAGGCAGCCAACAGAAAGTGCAGCACTTATCCCAGCATCTCTCTCTCTCTCTCCCTCCCCTGCAGAAAATCTTCCTAGTTTTTTGTTTCATTCACCCCCAGGATGGTTGGTGCCCCTGTCTCTAAGCAATGCCTTTCCAAATTGTTGGCATCTTGCATTTCTTTCGTTCCCGGAAGCATGGTTAGGAGCTTCCTAACCTTGTCTGTGGACATGCAACATATGGCATGGCCACTTATGTGGCTTGTTTTTCATTCATTTTGACAGCTTACATGTGCTCTTCTGCCACATGTCATTCAGTCCATACTTAACATTACAGTTTGTATCTGAGTCCAGTAGATGGGCTGGTTCTGGCCATGTCATACTGCAGGGCCTGCTGTCATAAGGGTCATCTAAGTTCCTGCCGTTTGGCCTTCCTCTTGCTCTGCAGTTTTGTACTGCTTGGAAATTATTTCAAAGGTTTGGCTCTATGGAGAAAAGATGTCTTTGAAGAAGATAATTTAGTTACTTACCAGTAACAGTGGTTGGTTGAGAGAATCTCCTCCACAGAGCTACAGACTTGCTCCCACCTACCCACTTCTGTATTTCAGGTGGCATATCCTGGAAGATTTTGTTTTCTTTTTGCCCTTCCAAATGGGCTTTTTTTCCTTCTGGAACCCTTGCCTCTCCTGTCAAGCTGGTTGAGGTTCTGATCTTCCTTTCTTGTGTGTATGATACAACTCTGATCTTGTCTTCAGTGGGAAACTGAGGAAGTGTGGGGTATAAGATACCCCAATGTAAGTCAACAGGGCCAGCCCTAGCTAGGCAAAAGGTTTCTGAGTGGTCCTCATGCTGATGGCTCACACTTCCAAAGGTGGGACTCTATAGAGACAAATCTCTTAAATCTACGATTACTGGTAAGTAACTAAACTTTTAGTGGGGTCCTGCTTCTGCCCATTTCAGTAGCTAGGTGGACTGTGGAACACTGGGCAGTTGAAGCAGCAGTGGAACAAAAAATGTTTTTTTTTTTTCCCAGAAAGCTAGTTTCAGCTACAATTAAAAATATTAACATACCTGTCAAACCCTCTTTTATAGATACCTCCTATGCTGCACACCATGAGTGGAGGCCATCTTTTTTTCTTGAGAAAAAAATAAAACATTTATAAAATACTAAGATTTTGGTGCAACTAGAAAATTTTTCTATCAAAACTGTAAGATGCCTGGAATCTTGGATTCAGTAAAAAAAAAAAAAAAAAAGGGTAGGGTAAACATTTTTGCCCAGTTTTGTTGCAGTGCTGCTTTAAGTGGCTTGCTCATTGAGTATTTGACTCTGTTGGAGTTTGGACTTGTAATCTCCTGTTTTCCATGCCAGTGCTTTATGCATTAGACCACACTGTTCTTGACTGCCTAGTTCTCAGTGTTCTACACTATTTATAATATGCTAGCATTGTTGCTGTAGTTAGAATGCTATAAAGGTAATGTTACAGTGATGACAGGCGTGACCTCACTAGTAGTATAGTAGTCTGGCACCTACTTGCCTCAATGCAGGGCTACATATCTGGACATTTAAGTTGTACCTAGACAGACTGTTGTTCTCCAGTTCTATCTGTCATATTCTTTTAGTGCATCAAGACATTATGTTGGGTTGTCAAGTGGATGCCATCAATAGCCTAACAGAGACTGCAGGTTACAGGACTTAAATTTGTGTGGTTATTTAATTCAGACCATCCTTCAGAAGGATGAAATCAGCTAAAAAGTTCAATATCATCTGGTCCAGGGGAGCAGGGTGAGCACACAGCAATTCTGTTTGGGCAGCTCAGGTTCACTGTGTGACCCAGTCCCATGGTGCTGGGTCAGCGGAATGCAGGTGTTGCTGCAAGAATCCTGGGGTTGGGTTCCAGAGTTCCTGGTGCCACAATAATTACAGTGGGTAGCATGAGATATCCCTGGTGGTCTGCGATGCCCCGGCCCCCTTTAGATTGTCACTGCTGAGCTGCCTTTAGGGTGACAGGGAGGTAGGAGGGCCTAACTCAATGGATGAATCATTGGTATATTAACCCACACACACACACACACACACCACTGGTCCAGTGTGCCTCCTCCTCCTGGCTGCTTCTTATGCCACACAGCAAACTGGAATAAGCATCTAGTACTAGCAGGGACCGACTCTGGAGCACAGGGACAAGACACTGAAAGGCACACAGGTGGAGTTGAGGGCGATGCCTGATTTAGTGTAATGGACTGTTAGGTAGAGGTTAAAAACAGAATTCAAGAAAGTTAAAGAGCAGCTGATACTTTCAGGACAGCTTTATCAAAAGATAATGTTTAGACATGGTTCAGCTTGTTTTTCACATTAGTTTTGCATTTTTCCTCCACATGATGTATTATTGAGGTCGTTTCCATGAAAACAGGATATTTGCTTCTGAAGAGTTCATCTATTCCTGTTGCTTTCTCCCTACCTGAGGTCATAATGCACTGCTTTGTGACATGATAGTTACTCCCATGGGAGCAGATTGTGATGTCACAACAGAGTACTGTGACTTGAAGTAGGGAGTAAGCTATGGAAGCAGGTGAACTCCCTAGGATAAAGATTATGTATTCATAACAATTTCCTCACTAATACACAATGGGGAAGACAAGTCTATAGAACACATATATCATGCAAAATTACTTGTACCTAACTATTGTGTTTTTCAAAGTTTTCTTTGAGTCATCAGCAGCTCTTTAAATATTACATTTTAATATCATTTGTTTTTATTTCTTATAAAAGACACTATAAACCCTTTTTTAGTGTGAGAGTTCTTTTTTACTAGTATAGCAACATAAACTGTCATTAAATATAAAATACAATTTTGTTTTGTTTTTTAGAATAATCTAGTATTGTTTATATGCCTGTACTGAACTTTAGTAATGATCTATCTACCATTACTGAGACCTGGGTGGGTGATGATGCTGGCCCAGTATTAGGGCGCCGCCCCAAACTGGGTACTCTGTTGTGCACTGTCCCAGAGTGGAGCGCAGTGGTGGTGGGGTGGCCATCTGTTTTAGATCTGAGCTAGGCTTCACTGTGCAACCTATGGGAACACCGGGTACATTTGAAAGTGTGTCTGTATGAGGGGGTCCGGGCACAGGCTGCAGGATTCTCTTGATTTACCGCCCCCCTGGGACAGTGGGAGAATTCCTGCAGGAGGTAGCCGACTTCATCGTCAGTGTAAAACATTGGAGGCCCCCAGATGTTTAGTTCTGGAGGACTTCAGTGCTTGGGCCAACGATGAATCTTCCAGGCTAGGTTCCGACCTATTCCAGATGGTGTCATCTCTGGGCGTGTTGCAAGAGGTTTCTTCTGCGACCCACCAGGGTGGCCACATGTTGGACCTGGTCTTCTCACTGGGGCTTGAGATTACCATCCTCAAGAATGATCAGGTCGTATGGTTCGATCATAGCACAGTGGAGTTCTCGTTTGCCCCCCTTACCTATTTCAAACATAGTGGCGTTGGTTGAGTGGAAGCCCTGCATGGAAAGCTTTGCTCTAGGCTTCTGCTTAACTGATGTCATTGGGTTCTGGAGCTCATAAGTAATAAAAAATTAACAGTGGGTTTGAATAACGCAGCAATAACTAGTGGCCCTGAGGAAGCAATAGGACCAGTTTAAAACAAAATGCAGAAAACAATGCACTAGCGTTATAAAATAAACTTCTACTGAAAATGTAAAATAAAGAAGTTTACAGTATGTTACCTTTAAAGAATGGCTGGGTTAGCAGGGCTTCGGATGAATGGTGCCTATGTTCTGGTTATGTATTTGGGGATTAGATGTGGGGCTTTGCCCTCACCTATGGGGATCTTTTTGACCTCCACACTGCCAAGGTGCTGTTCTGCAGGAAAATATTGACTTCCTACCTACAGTGACGTGGACCTGATACCATATGTATGTATGTATGTATGTATTGAATTTTGGTAACCAGGTAGGCCCACTAAGACTTAAAGTCCCTTTTCAGGGGCTACCCAGAATTAATGACAAGTATACATGGAATCAGGAGTACAAGTGATGACAATTGCATAGACATACTCTGACTGGTAAATAGAAAACCATGATCATTTGCAACAGACCGTAGACATGCTGACAAGTCTTATACCTCAAATTACCCCAGTAAACAATGGCAGTAACACAATAGCACAGTAACACACTATGCAAAGGTAACCAGTGAAACAGACAGTACAGTCAAAGCGGGGAAGGTTTTATTAGAGGGGAATGGGAACTCTGAAACAAGGATCTTGAAAGGGAAGAAGGGTAAGGCTGAAATGCAGATTAAGGACGTTCAACCTCACCATCCTCCAGGCACAGTGCACTAGTCCACAGGCCCAATAGTCCCTTTTCCACTGGTGTACCTGTACCCTAAGTCCTTTGGGGAGCTCCCACAGTTGCCAAGTGTGTACATGGAGTGGTGTTTGGTTGCAAGCCTGGTGAAGGTAAGGTGAAATGCTACTTAGTGGAATTACTGTCGGATGTGGATCACAAATAAGTCCCTTACAGCAATCTTATCTGACAGTAACCCAAGGAAGTGATTCAAACATTTCCTATGGACACTGCATATAATTTTCAGTCATGGCCAAAACTAAATAAGCAGTTACAGTGTGTGTTTGATAAAGTGCAGCACTGCATGTTTGTAAACATGCTACTACTAAATACAGAGAAAACTAAAGTAATGATCTTTTCTAATAAATGTGAAAAGCATGCATACTTTAACAGAAAGGGAGAGACTAGAGAAAAGTCCAAAGTTTCAAGTATATGAGGGTATGCCAGCCTGATGGTACAGTGATCAAGCTACCACATGTGACACTGGCAGCCTGGGTTTGTGCCCTGCGCCTGGAATGTCGGAGGGCCAGCAGGGGTGGGGGATTGAGTGCCCCATAGGATGCCCTCCTTTGGGGAGGGAAGTTTGTGAGCTCCACTGTGTTACTGCCACCTGGGCGACCACAGATGCCAGTACAAGCTGGAGCCACAGTGGGTGGACAGGTACCTCCTGAGGATGACATGAGTACACTAGCAAGTTCACATCACTTACCATCCTAGCCTATGGTTTTAGAGAAACAGAACACAGGAAAATGCCAGCCGCAGCCAAGGAGGATGATGTGGTGACCCTCCGCAGGCTCCACATCCCCTTCAGGTAACTCTACCACCATCCGGGCTAAACTCCTTATAGGTTTGGGGAACCCTGAAGGTCCCAACATTAAGTGTAAATCATAGGGCACTAGAGGTAGGTGCCGAAGCCCCAGAGAATGGTGATGGTGCTAAAGGGGGTCGCCGAGGGTGGGTTCTTGCTGAGTGGAGAAGGTGCAAAACAGAAAAAAGCTGAGGTTAAGGCAGTCTTACCTCTGTCCTCCTGTGTAATTTTGAAGCCCTTGAAAAATGGTTCTCCCAAAACAAACTGATTCTAAAGTACAAAAAAAAAACTTGACTGCTCTTCACAAGCCCACAAATGAAGATAAAGGTACTCCCCTTGTTCTCCACAATGGTCTGAGACATACTGTATACTTGAAACATAGAAACCTTTAAAAACCTTGGGATGATCCAGGATGATAATCTTATGTTTTGCTCCCCACTTTTTTACCACCTTGTGTCCACAGTAAACAGAAGACAGGGAGCCTTGTACGGTAACCAAGCCAACCTCACTGCTGATGGTAGACACCTCATAGTGGCAAGCTCACTACTGTCACTAGTTGACTATGGCCTCTCTGTCTACACTACTGCCTGTGACTCAACTCTCAGCAAATAAATCTGATCAGTAATAAGCAAGGCCCCTACTTTTCTGTGGCACACTGGGACCAAGTTCTGCAGCAAGATTACAATTTGCCGCAGAACTTCTGCGGCGGTGGTTTGTAATTTCTAAAGCATTTCTGTGGCACTAACGAAGTACTGCATCACAGTGTCAAGGCGTTGTCTTGACTTCATGTCCATGGCAATGGTTATAGCAATCAGGATGGGGGAAAGCACAGAAACGCTAGTTCAAACAAGCATTTGTCAATGCCGAATGTTTTCCTGCTGGCATTGGCATTGGTAGTGTAGAAGTTACAGAGTTGCATAATAGGAATGTCAGCGAAGTATTGAACTGAAGCCAACCCCACCACCACCCTGCAGAGAGTGACAGGCATTGGGGTGTGCCTTTGGGTCGTCAGACATAACAACCATGCCATTTCACCACACCCAACCCTGCAGACCCTGACAAGTGTCACGGTGTGCCTTGGGGGTCTTTGGCCCTTATGCGCACCCCATTCCATCAGGAAATAGGGTGAGATGGGTGCGGTATAGGAGATTGGGGTGAAGTTTTGGGCCGAAGAGTCCGAGGCACACCTTGATGCCTCTCACTGGCTGCAGGGTGTGGGTGGGGGTGGAATGGTATGAGCATTGCAGGCAAGAATCCCAAGTCACACTCCTGATGCCTGTCATTCTCTACAGGGTGGGGCGTTATGGTCGGAAACCCTAACGCCTCAGGCATTCATTGGTATTTTCACTCCAAATTTTCAACATGTTCTTTTTGTGACCCCCACCTCATGAACAATGGCAATATCAGTTTGTTAGCCGAAAACTGCTTTTGCACAGCGACTACGGCATTTGGCACCACAGGTGCAAAAACACATTCCGAACAGGATGTGAAAATTGACAGTGGTACTGTTCATGGGGAGATGTAAAAAATGGCAATGTTGAAAATCTGCTGTGAAAATCTTAAAAAAACTGGTGAAGTCATGAGCGTGCATAGAAACTGTGCAACGCACACCCGTAATGTAACTAGTTTGGGGATTTTTTTACAGCAGATTAACACAGGCATTTTGGGACCTCCGATCGTGAACAGTGTCAGCGTGATTTTCTTTGTTTGTCCCGAACAATGATTTCCCACAGCAACCATGCATTTCTATGCTGAAAGTGTGAAAACACATTTCGCCCATGTTGTGGAAAATGACAGCTGTACTGTTCATAAGGAGGTGTGGAAAAATGCCACTGGTGAAAATCTGGACTGAAAATATTATAAATTCATGAACTTACGAGGGTGCGTGGAAACTGCGCAATGCTCACTCATAGCACAGTCGTTTTATGGAGTTTTGTCACCAAATTTTCAACATAGCCATTTTAAGACCTCTGCTCATGACCAGTGTCACTGTGATTTTCTTATCTGTCCCAAACATTGTTTTTGCACACCGACTGTACCATTGTGCGGTACATGTGCGGAAACACATTTTGGGCAAGATGTGAAAAATGGTAGCTGTACTGCTCATAAGGAAGTGTGGTAAAATGGCACTGTTGAAAATCTGTGCAATATTACAAATTCGCAAACTTGCCAGTGTGCGTAGGAACTGCACAACGTGTGCTTCTAAAACAGTCATTTTGGGAAATTTTTTCACCAAATTTTCAACATAGCCATTTTAAGACCTCTACTCATGAACAGTGTCACTGTGATTTTCTTAATGTGTCCCATACATTGATTTCGCACACCGACTGCGCCATTGTGCGCTACATGGGTGGAAACACGTTTTGGGTGAGATGTGAAAAATGACAGCTGTACTGCTCATAAGGAGGTGTGGTAAAATGGCAATGTTGAAAATCTGGAGTGAAAATATTGAAAATTTGAGAACTTACGAGCGTGCGTAGGAACTGCGCAATGCACACTCGTGAAACAGTCATTTTTAGGAATTTTTCCACCAAATTTTCAAAATAGGCTTTTTGAGTGCCCACCTTATGAACACTGGCAGTGTCGTTTCGTTAATCAGACCCGAAAGGTGATTTCGCGCAGTGACTGCGAAATCACCCTTCGGGCACAATTAACGCCATGACAGTGACAGCATTCATGAGAAGGGGTCCCAAAAACCCCATGTTGAAAATTTGGTGCAAAAATTCCAAAAAATGCCTGAGATATGCAGCAAAGTTGAAAAAACCCAATCAATTCCATTATACAGCTTACCAGCATTTCCTCAGTTCTCGGTCAGCTTTGAAGAGTGCAGACGTGTTCCCGGTCCATCGAAAATCATCATGCGGACTCCGGAGGTAAGTATGGGGAGGCAGGGGTGTGGGGAGGCAGGGTGCGCGGTGGGTTGAGTGGTGGGGGCAGGGAGACTGCGAGGACCGTTTTAATTTTCAGTTTTTAATTAAGATGGCCTGGGGACGTTTGCCACGCTGGGTGGGCTCCCAGCATGGCAGCTGGAAAGGCTGTTTGGGGGCTGGAGCTGACGGGGATTGGGCACCCCGTCGGCCATACGGACTTGTGCCCACGCTGGGGTGGGTTCCCAGCGTGGCAGCTGCTAGGCTGTTTGAGGAGGGCTGGAGCGCGGGAGATTGGGCACCCCCGTCAGCCATACGGATGTGTGCCACGCTGGGGTGGGCTCCCAGCGTGGCACCAGAAACTTTTGGGGGTGGCGTGGAGCCAACTGGGCATTGGGCACCCCCGTCGGCTATACAGTATGTGCGTGGGGGGGGGCGCATGAGCACGCAGTATGCGTACGTGCATGTTGAGGGAGGGAGCTCTGCTCACTGAAGCGGAGCTCTCCCTTTCAACTGTATGCTACTGCATTTTCAACTGCTGTCATAGACAGCTGGAGCAGTGATTGGCGAACTGCGACCATGCCTGCAAACACACTGACTGAACTGGAAGAGGCTGACACACCTCTGGAAAACTCGGATGATGGCACTATGTTTCTTGCACATGCATGCAAGCAAACATAAAAATAACAGACTTCCAAAAATAATTTTATGTCTATAAAGGCAAAAAAAAAATCTATCCCCTAAGGTCCTAGCCTATTGCATAAATGAAATGCGCAGAGGGGACCTTATGTGATAAATAAGGTATTTCTATACTCATGCTGTCTATACCACTCATGAGGTCCTCACTGTGTCACTTATGTATTTATATGTGCTGTCTACACCACTCAAGAGGTCCTCACTGTGTATCACTTATATATGTATATGCAGTCTGTAACATACATACAAGTGTGTGTGTGTGTGTGTGTGTATATATATATATATATATATATATATATATGGGATACATGATGGCAGTATGGAACATGGAAAATATTTGCACGAGTGCAGAGTGAACTGTGATAATATTACGAGTGCCATATTCCACACTCGCCCATCATGTGTGCAATTTATACAATAGGGTTCCTTTAATAGTTGTAGTTAGCGTTGAAGAACATTTTTATTGTGTTACTTTTTGTTGCAGTGTGCTTCCTCGGTTATGTGGTTATTTTATGAATGAAGTTTGCTGGCTGATATGTGTGTAGGTTTTGATTGGATGATGAGGTTGAATGGCTTTGTATGAGAGTTTCCATTGGTTGATGACGTTGGTTGTGCGTGTTGCGTCCGTTACTTTTGATTGAGTCATGTTCTGTGGTTGGGATTATTGTCCTGTATGAGAGTCTGCGGTTCTGGAAAGTTTGTGGAGTTTGCTATGATTTCTAAGTTTTGGTAGTGTCTTTTTATTGATTTTAGGATCTGTGCAGTAATGAATTTTCAATATCTGCAGCTATCGGTGTCTCATATAGCGGGTACAGCACGGGTTTTCGGTATTTTTATGGATTGTTTTACAGGTGCATTTAATGAGTTTTAAATGATTTAATTGAAAAAAGTTCCATGATTTGTAATTCTCAGTGGGGTTAAGTGACATACCTACTAGTTGTATATCACCGCTGACATAGTCACTGTTGGTTTATTTGTAGCCATATACAACAATGTCTGCGTCAGCAGCATGTTATACAACGGCTGTGAAAATAACACCATTTACTTGATAGCATATCACTTCACCCCTATTGTATAAATATATATATATACATACACACTGTGTATATAGTGAGAGAGATTATATATATATATATATAATTTTATTTTTTTTTCAATTTCCATGAAATTGTATCCTCATTCATACAGGTCCCTTTTGAAATGGAAAAAACAGAATAGAGAAGATATTGCAAAACTCATTTTTCATGCCAACCCGCTTCTTCTGACACACTACGTAACACCATCAGGCCATGACATGTATGTTAACCCAGCTCTCCAGCCCATCACAATGTGTCCCCCATGTGATAGAACACTGCGCCATATCTTCCTAGGCTCAGAGCAGTGGTGTGCTTCCCCAGTCCTTATGTTGCCAAGCTAGCTCCCAGAGCTCGTCTCTGAACCTGAGTTGCCGGCACGGAAACACAACATGCTGGCCCAACAGCTGGTCCTGCACACAGCGTTTCTCAATAACTTTTAGGTGATTCTGTCAACCAATGACAGTACATAAATAACCTTGGCAAAAATGTGTACAGCGCAATTATTTATTTAACAGGTCTATTCTTTTAACAGGTGTCTACATTATTCCACTTTTCTGGGTATAATTACTTTATTTTTCCAAAAATGGCAGGTTAATTCATTTTAACAGTTGTTCATTTCAGATGGCATCTCTACACCTTAAAGGCACAAATAAGCTTGTACAAAGTAAGGTATGGACTTAACAGGTCTGTGCTATTGTCAAGGTTTTGTTTAAGTTGGCCCTAGTGTAATAACGTAAGACTGAAAACTGTATTATGCTGTAGTGCAAGTTGCACAAATATCACCATGCCTGATGTGCTGTGCCACCGCCTTTGGCAGTGGGAGCTGTGGTAGATAAGTGACTGTTCATTTCTGTGACAGAGTGCAGCCATTTCATTAGTCAATGTATGATGTTATAGCAATGATACTATCACATTCTGAGCATAGAGAGGTTTTGGATATAAAAAGAGGGGAAGGGAACCGGGTTCTATTGATAAACAAAAATATTAATAAAGAATCACCAAGAACAGTGAATTCTGTGGCACTGCAGAAGTTCTGCGGTAGGTTGCAAGTTCTGCGCAAAATTCTGCGGCTGCAGAATTCTAGGGGCCTTGGCAATAATGCTTATCACTATGTGTTTGGGGCTGACAAGCACACCCATAGCTGCACCCTCTACACCCCCAAAAAATGGGTTACCCCTACCTAGCAGAATTAAGTTCCAGATACATCTGCTAGCCAAGAAGGTGGTAATGGGCCTAGCCCCCGGACCTAACGTACTGCTTTTGCCCTGTCACCAATCTCTACAACACCAGGAGTATGGCTCAGAATGCCTTTGAACTGCCTTTCTGCCATACTCCTCGGGCAAGCATCCATGTGCAGTTTGGGCAGCTGACTGGTTAAATAAGCTGCCTGATACCTTGCTCAGTCCACCCAGTGATGAAAGTGAGCAGGAATGCACAGGAACTCAATTTCTGTACCTTTTTTTGCAGCAGGAACTGAGTTCCTGTACTTCTTCCTACTGATATTTGAAATTAAATTCTTACAACAGTAACATAATGACAATTTCTTGGCCTATGACATGAGATCAGTGGGTTCCATCACACAATTTGACTTGCAGAACAATTTAATTTGTTTTAGAAATACTTTGACATCTCTGATTGGGTGCACCGGCATCTATAGCAATGTTTTCGGAATTTATAGACATACAGAAACATAGATGTCGACAGCAGAAAAAGGTCCAACGGCCCTCAAGTCCCAAAAGTTATCCTTCAGAGCAAGGATCTTAATTCTGCTTTTCATTTGTGCAAATGTTTGAGTTCCCATACTTCTTGTTCACCACTTACACCACTGAGTCTGCCTGAGTTTGACCAGTTTAAGAGAGCAACACAGGCAAGCCTATCAGTTCAATTCAGCGGTAACTGCTAATCATCCTAACTAAAGTCCCTCCCGATATACTTTTTGAACTGTGTCAGACTGTGACTCTGAGGCCATGTACCATTACTATGCTTGTTCTACTCTGATTCTGTCTACCTGCGTATTGTAAAATTGTATGCCCATTGCTCCAGCCTATTTATTTGTATTTGTTTGACTTAATTCCACTGGAACTCGCTTATTGTATTTGTTATTTTGCTTTGGAATCTCTGTTAATGACATTGACATGGAACCTTTGTAAAAGAGCACATGTGCTCAAAGGTATTCTCCGAAATTTTCAATAAATGAATTTTGGGGTGGCAGGCTATATAGCTTTAAGGAAGCATGCTAAACAGCTAAAAGTAAAATAATGAATGGCAATGGACTCAAGCTTTGAAAATGGAGTCTGCAGTACTTCACCCCAGCACTTCGTGTCTTCTCCAAGACACTTTGTCAGCCTTTATGAAAAACCATCAAATGAAATACGTCCCACCTGGTTGGCCCCCCAAAGCCAATGGGTAATTTTTATTCTAGCAAATGCATTGTTTGCCGTTATTGTATTCAGAACAAGATTTTTACCCACCCCGTTTCTCGTAAAGTGGTGAAGATCAAGCAATGTATTACCTGCTCCACAACTTATGTGGTTTATGTAGTAATGTGTACTAGTCCACTGTAAATGGGATGGACAAAGCAGGCCCTAAAAGAAAGAATGCAGGAGCACATACATGCCATTGCAAAAGTGGGGCCCAACCTTCCAACTGGAGTACATTTTGAGACTTACCATAACCACAGTCCATCTGAATTCCAGTTTCTAGGATTGGAACATGTGGAGCCCCAAAAACGAGGTAGAAATAGGGTAAATAAAATTCTACAAAAGGAATCCAAATGGATTTATACCCTTAGAGCTCTTACCCCACAGGGATTAAATGACTGCCTTGATATTACTCCATTTTTGTGATTTTATGTATTTTTTTCCCTCTGCTCTCCTTTTTCTCTTCTTGTCTCCTTCTTCCCTCCCTTTCCTTTTTTCTTTTCTTCCTTTCTTCCCCCAACACTTACATCCTTTCCTTCCTTTCTTTTCATCTTTTCTCCGTTACAGGATCCTTATTGTACTATATATTGTATAT
This sequence comes from Neoceratodus forsteri, assembly GCA_016271365.2. NCBI lineage: Eukaryota > Metazoa > Chordata > Ceratodontiformes > Ceratodontidae > Neoceratodus > Neoceratodus forsteri. Next base: position 946,503,247 of record CM057458.1, read on the forward strand.
CTCACTTGGGTTTAATGATACCTTGTCTTTTATATATAGAACATATCTTTATCATATCTATAAAGTTTTGCAATATATTATGACCTCCCAGTATGTTCAGGTTCATCGCCCAATATTTTAATAATTTTTTTGTTGCTGCGCTACTCATTGAGGGGAGCACTTATTTTTTTTATAATTAACAATATATGTGGTTGTCTGTCTTTCTGGTTTTGGTTATGGTGTATGTACTATGTGGCTGCCTTTTTAAGATGCACAGAATAAATTTGGAGTACTGTGCACCATAACCCGGCCCCCTGACGTGTCTCTGAGAAGACACAGAACGCTGCGGTAAAGTGTTTCAGGCTCCATTTTCAAAGCCTGAGTCCATTTCCGTTATTTTACTTAAAGCTGTTTAGAGTGCTTCTTTGTTGCCTCTTCATTGTTTATGTTCTTGGGACCAGTAGCGGAGCCAGGTTTGGGAGCCAGAGGGGGCCATTCAGTCAATCATGGGCTCCACAGTGGGCACTAAACATTGAATAATGAAGGTGGTAGGGCACCACTACTCACACTGGGGTAGCCAGGAGGCGCGACTGCCCCCCAGCCCCCCTCTAGCTCCGCCACTGCTTGGGACAGCACTCGCTCGCTCCTTGATGCGTGGTTCACTTTGTGATGTGTGTACAGTTTCAAACACTGCCTGACCGTGCAAACCTGAAAACTAAGCTAATGCAATGTCTTCACCCCACTCTAGAGTATGTTGATGTGGTTTATTGAATGGCATGCCAAACAGTACTGAATAATCTGTTGTCTACAAGCAAGCATGAAAGTTTACTCTGGATTTGTGTGTTGCAGATAGGGTTACCACCTTTTAAAAAGCTCAAAGTGGGACATGTCTTACTGAAACATGATCTTTTGCAGGACAGTACGTAACTTAGACCAATGGAACAGACTTGTTTTCTCTATATAATCAGAATTAAGGCTAAGTATTGTAGTTTCTTAGTTGCTTCTATTGTTTCGTAACATTTTAAGGTATTTTAGTAAAGGTATTATAGTTTTCTGCAACATTTAGAGGAAAGTTAGAAAATATTTTTTCTACTATAAAGTCAGGACATGTAGTATTTTTCAAGTTTTTTTGCAGGACACAGCTGCAAAAATCAGGACAGGTGGTAACCGTAGTTGCAGAACACATAACTGACCTTTGTTAATGCTCTTGGCTTCTTGACTATCGAGGATAGAAGAGAGCTACACTGTATGATGCCTGTATATAAATATACTTGGGGTACATCTCCCAACTACCTGAGGTCCTATACAGATTGCTAAAACATTTTTAAAAACACAGAGAGCAACACAGAATTTTTTAGCAGATAAGAACTGCTTGGCCCACCTAATTTGCCACATTTTCCCTGTTCTCTGCCGTCACCACAGACACTACCTGGTCTGTGGCTACCTCCTTCCTCTCCCTGCTTCCCAACCAAGATTCCAATGTATACTTGAAGCCCATAATTGTTTTTTACCCCCACAACCTCCACTGGAAGACTGTTCTAGGCATCCACCACTCTTTTGTTGAAGAAGTATTTCCTCATATCCCTCCTAAATTGTCTCCCTTCCAGTTTCACTGCATGCCCTCTTGTTCTCATAGAAACACAGACTCTCATGGCAGACAAGGGCTGTTTGGCCCACTCAGTCTGTCTGGTTTCCCTACCAACATTCTCACCACAGACTGCTTAATCTACAGCACTTTTCTTCCTTCCCACCTTACTTTACACTATGATTCCCTTCTGCCAATCCCATGCATTCTTGAACCCCACCACTGTTTTTGCCCCAACCACCTCCACTTGAAGACTGCTCCAGGCATCCATGGCTGTTTCTGTGAAGTGCTTACTCACATCTCTCCTGAATCTACCCCCTTTCAGCTTTGTAGCATGTTCCCTTGTTCTTGAGCACCTTCTTTTTTGAAAAATACTTTCCTCCTCTACCTTATTCACCCCATAAGGTATTTAAAGGTCTCTATCATATCCGCCTCTCCCTCCTCTCTTCTAGGATGTACATACTGAGGTCCCTTGGTGTCTCCTCATAGGGCTTTTGAGGAAGACCCTGCACCATTTTAGCTGCCCTCCTCTGGACTGCCTCCTTGGTCTGTGTCCTTCCAGAGACATGATCTCTGGAACTGGACACGGTAGTCCAGTTTAGGTCTTACCAGCAATCTGTACAGGAACAACACCACCTACATTTTTCTGCTGATGATAGCCCTTCCTAACCACCCCAGCATCCCACTCACTTTCCTGACTGCCTACCTTTTTTTTTCTTTTTTACCAGGAGAGACACACTAAGCTGAAAGCTTGTTTACAGGTGCAACCTGGGAGCACAAGGAAGTTAAGTAACTTGCTCAGGGTCACACAGTATCCAAGTGGGGGCTGTGGGATTCAAACCCAGGTTTGCAGCTTAGAACTTTAAACCACTGCGCTATACTGCCTAGCTATAGGTCATCTGATATGATGACCCCTAGGTCTCTTTTCTGCTTGGTTGTCATTGGTACCACTCCACCCATATTGCACTCCAGCCCCAGGTTTCTTTGCCCTAAGTGCATTATCTTGCACTTTTTCACATTGAAACCCACCTGTCATACCCTTGACCACTCCTCGAGTTTTCCTGATTCTCTGGCCATCCTTTCCAGGCCCCTTGGTATGTCTACCGTGTTACAGATCTTGGTGTCATGTGCAGAGAGGCAAAGCTTCCTTCCAGCTCCTCTGCAGTGTCATTTATAAAAACATTAAAGACTGGTCCCAGCACTGAACCCTGAGGTACCTCACTGGTCACCCTCCCTTCCTCGCAGCAAACTGTGTTTACTACCACTTTCTGTCACCTGTCCCCAACCCAATTTCTTATCCACTTTACCATCTTTTCACCCACCCCTAAGCTACCTAGCTTACTTATTAGTCTGCTGTATGGAACAATGTTGAAAGCCTTACTGAAATCTAGCTAGGTCCTGGACTTTAGAAAGGCAGACTTCCTCAAAATGAAGCACGGTCTAACACAGAATCTGGGTTGCAGGGCAGAAGGGGGAGTGGAAGAACACTGGAGGAGACTGAAGGAAGCAGTAACACTAGTCACATCAATCACAGTGCACCAAGCTGGTAAGCAAAACTAAATGAAAAACAAATCCACTCTGGTTTTCAAAGGATATAGTGTCTAAAATAAAGGAGAAAGAAGAAAGCATTCAGGAGATACAAGGAAACGAAAAAGGACAGTAATGAGGTATATAGGGAATTACTTGAGATCGGGAAGGCAATTCGGGTTGCAAAGGCTCAAACAGAGGAGAGGATAGCAAAGGGGTCTAACATGGTGACGAAACATTCTACCGTTGTATGAAGGAGAAAAGAAAGAGCAAAGGGGGAGTAGCTAGATTAGCAAAAAATGAGGGCCAGCACACAGAAGATGATGAGGCACAGGTATTGAGCAAATACTTCTGCTCAGTTTTCACACAGGAGGAAGCGGGGCAAGGGACCATCTCTATGCAGAAAAATGTACTACCTCGAGGGAGCAGACACAAGTCCTTTCACGGAGGTAAGAGTCCTGGATGAACTCAAGAAATTGAAGATCAACAAAGCAATGGGGCCAGACAAAATACACCAAAGGATACAGCGGGAGCTTGGTGAGGAACTGACAGCCCCACTGGCAGAACTCTTCAGCAAATCACTGGAGTGTGTGGAGGTCCCTGAAGACTGGAAAACGGCTACAATAGTGCCCCTACACAAGAGTGGCCGTAAGGAAGATGCTGGAAATTATCACCCAGTCAGCCTCACCTCAGTAGTAGGGAAGCTTATGAAATCCCTACTAAAGGAGAGGATAGTGACATTCTTAGAAGAGAGTGGGCAGCTGGATCCAAAGCAGCATGACTTCATGTCAGGATGGTCCTGCCAGATCAACCTAATAGAATTCTTTGACTGGGTCACAGAAGTGATGGACGATGGGGGGTGTGATGGACATGGTGTACCTGGACTTCAGCAAGGCCTTTGATGCCATTCCACACAGGAGGCTAATTAACAAGCTGGAGCACACGGGCATGGGGCCAAAAATTAATTGGATCCAGAACTGGCTCCATGGAAGGACTCAAAGGGTACTGGTGAATGACACACTGTCAGATGAGGGTAGAGTTACAAGTGGTGTCCCACAATGTTCAGTGCTGGGACCAGTACTTTTCAATGTATTCATCAGCGACATAGCGGATGGCCTAAATGGGAAAGCGTGCCTATTTGAGGATGACACAAATCTCTGCAATAGAGTGGACACAGCTAAAGGGACTCGAAGGATGGAGTTAGACCTTAGGAAATTGGAAGTATGGTCAGGAAATTGGCAGTTAAAGTTCAGCGCCAAAAAATGTAAGGTTATGCACCTAGGGAGATGCAACCCAGGAAAGAATTGCTTTCTAAATGGGGAACAGTTAGTAGTAACAGAACATGAGCGTTATCTTAGAGTTATCTTCACAGATGACTTGAAGATAGCCAAGCAATGTGACAAGGATGCACAAAAGGCCAGCAGAATCATGGGTTGCATAGTGAGAGGTATGACCAGTTAAAAAAGGGAGATGACTGTGCCACTGTACAGGTCCCTGGTGAGGCCTCACCTGGAGTACTGTGTCCAATTCTGGAGGCCCCACCTTAACAAGGACATAGATAGACTAGAGACTATGCAGAGAAGGGCAACAAAGATTATGCATGAGCTGCATGAGACAAGGCTATTTCAGCTCAACATGTATTCCGTGAAAAGAAGGGATGAGGGGACATGATAGAGACTTTCAAATACCTGAAGGGAAATCAACAAGGTACTGGCACATAATCCCGTACAAGTAAACAATTGCACACGGACCAGAGGTCATGACATGCACCTGAAAGAGGGTAGGTGGGAGCAACGTGAGGAAGTTCTTCTTTACAGAAAGTGTGGTGGAGACCTGGAATGGCCTCCCCCCCAGAGGTCGTGGGGTCAGAGACGGTTAGAGAATTCAAACTGGCATGGGACAGACAGAGTGGTAAACTAAACTTAAGTTAGCCTAATTGGAGGGGGGTAGCAAACATGAGCAAACTAGATGGTCCAGAGGGACCCCATCTGCTGACACATTCTATGTTTCTAGGCCACATCCACTGCTCTCTGATCAATTTTTTGGTCACCCAGTCAAAGAAATCTATCCTATTACTGACCACCTGTGAATCCATGCTGCTTCTGGTCTTACAAGGCAATTCTAGTGGGGGGGGTAGGAGGAAGTAGGCTGTTGGTTAACTAGGATCTGCAGCTTATCCATTAGGTAGGGAAATGGGCAGACTAGGTGGTTCAAGTGGTCCTTATCTGCCATCAAATTCTATGTTTGTATGTTCTTTTGTTTCTTTGTTCTTTTGTTGTAACATCTGTGTTGGTCCAATAAAAGGTATCAAACCATTTGCTTCTGGATCTGTTCTTACTAGGACCAATACAGCAACTACACTATATGTTTCTATGTTGTAATCCATTGGATGCAAGATATTCCACAATCCTTTCCTTCAGCAGCATTTCCATTAACTTTCCCACCATCGACGTCAATCTGACTGGCCTATAATATCCAGCCTCTTCCCTGCTACCACTGTTGTGAAGGAGGACTATATCTGCCCTCTTCCAGCCCTCCAAAACCATTCCATTTTCCAGTAATCAGTTAAATAGAACTGTCAGAAGTGCAGCCAGTGTTTCCCTGTGCTCCCTCAACACCCTTGGACACACCCTGTGTGGCCCCATTGCTTTGTCCACTTCCAGATTTGCGAGTGCCTTCAGGACTCCCTCCTCTGAAAAAGGACTAGTGTCCACCTCCCCCGCCACCCAAGCTTATGTTACTTTTTCGTGGTGCTTATTCTTCCCATTCCTCTGTGAACACTGGGCAGAAGTATTTTTTCAAGATGTCAGCCTTTTCCAGGTTTCCCTGTATACAATTCCAGTCCTTCCCTTTTAAACCTTACAGTCCCTCCCTTTGTCTTCCTCTTTTTGCTTACATACCTGAAAAATGTCTTACCCCTTTTGACACTGCCTGGGCTATTCTGTCTTCAGTTTGCACCTTTACTTTCCCTGCTTCCCTCTATGTCCTCTGATACACCACTCTATCCTCCTCCCTCTGCATCTCTTTGTACCTTCTGAATGCCACCCCTTTACCTTTGGCACTACTTCTTTCTAGAACCATAGTGGTCTCTTTTTCCTCTTGCTTTTACTCGCTTGCTTGACACAGAGGTTTGTTGCCTTCATTATGCTTCCTTTTAGCTTGGCCCATTGTTCCTTCACCCTTCCCAGTTCATCCCCCACCAGGTCATTCCTGAGGCATTCAGCTATCTTTATAAAATCTGCCCTTCTGAAGTCCAGGGCCCCTTGTCCATATGTGGTTCGATTCTGCAGCGGTCCTTATAATGAACCACACCATACGGCTATCACTGATCCCCAGGGCCTCCCACTTTGATGTCTGTAACACTATCCCTGTTGGTGAGAACCTAGTCCAGTACTGCACCATCACGAGTGGACTCCTTGACTAGTTTTCTGAGGAATGCTCCCTGTAGGGAGTCTAGGATGTCCCTGCTTCTAGCTGAAGCTGCAGCTGGGAGGCTCCAGTCCACATCCAGCAGATTGAAGTCCCCCTCCAGCAGCACCTCCCCTTTTTCAGCCATTTTGCCAATGGCTTCCAGCAGTTCCTTATGTAATTCCTCCTTCTGCACCGGAAGTCTGTATATCACGTTGGTGTGTATAGTGGCTCCATTCCCTGACTCTATGGTGACACACAGTACCACCCCCCCCCAAATTCCCTGTATCTCTGTCACTTTTATGCTTTAAAAGTAGCACACAACCTCCTTTCCTTCCCACCCTATCTTTCCAGAGAACAGAGTATAGCCTGGTATGACCATGTCCCAGTCATGATTTTCAATGCACCATGACTTGGTAATGGCCACTATATGCATGTCAGCCTCTGCAATGATGGCCTCTAGGTCTGGAACATTATTTCCTAGACTTCTTGCATTCACACACATTGTTTTCCAGATTTTATTAGCACTCTGCATGTTCTCCCCCTTTTGCCTTTTACTTCCCCTTCCCTCCTTCCACCTCTCTTTTTGATGTTTCCTTTCCCTTCCCTCACTGTTTGCATCACCCTGTTTCCTTTATTTACTTGCACCCTAGAGGTTCCTCTACCCTAGAAATCTCCCAACTCTCTACTTCACCCTGTGTGGGGGGGGCAGTTTCTGCCTCCCCGATTTCTTCCACCACCCCCCTCAGCTACTTTAAATGTTCATCGAAGTAACATTTAAACCATCCACTGAGGACTTCTCATGTACCTTCTCTGAAAAATACTCCCCTCCTGTACCTTATTCAGCCCTGTGAGGTTTTTATGGATTTCTGTCATGGCCCCCTCTCCCACCTCTCTTCCACAGTGTACATATTGAGATCCCACAGTCTGTCCTCATATGGCTTATGATGCAGCCCCTGCACCATTTTAGTTGCCCTCCTCTGGACAGCCTCCACCCTGTTTATGTCCTTCCAGAGATGTGGTCTCCAGAACTGGACACAATAGTTCAGGTGGGGTCTCGCCAACGATCTATGCAGTGGTAACTCCACCTCCCTCCTTCTGCTGGTGATACCCCTTCCTATGCACCCCAGCATCCCACTAGCCCTATCAACTGCCTTTATGCACTGCCTCACCCCCTTAAGGTCATTAGATATGATAACTCCAAGGTCTCATTCCTGCTTGGTGACCATCAATACCTCTTCCCACGTTTTATACTTTGCCTCTGGGTTTCTATGCCCTAGGTACATGATTTTGCACTAGTTCGCATTGGAAACCAGCTGCCATACCCTTGACCACTTCTTTTCTCAGGTCTCTGCACATTCTCTCAACCCCGTCTGGAGTGTCTGCCTATTGCAGAGTTTGGTGTCATCTGCAAAGAGACATCATTTCCCTTCCAGCTGTTCTGCAATGTCACTTATAAATACATTAAAGAGGACTGGTCCCAATACTGAGCCCTGAGGTACCCCACTGATCAACTTCCCCTCTCCCAAGAGAGTTCCATTTACCACCCCCTCTGTTACTTATCCATCAACCAGTTTCATACCCAGTTTACCACCTTAGGACCCACACACAAACTGTCCAGTTTCTATATGAGCCTCCTATGTGGTACAATGTTGAGGGCCTTGCTGAAGTCTAAGTAGGCCACGTCCACCACCCCACCTTGATCTATTTCCCTGGACCCCAGGCAAAGAAATTTATCAGGCTCATCTGACGACACCCCCCCATGAATTGCTGCTGCCTCAGATCTTGTAACCTGCTGGATTTAAAATACTACACAGTCCTTTCCTGTAGAAGCAACTCTGTTAACTTCCCCACCACTGATGTTAGATTGACTGGCCTGTAGTTGCCAGTGTTTTCCCAGCTGCCACTTTTATGAAGCAGGACTATATCTGCCATCCTCCAGCCATTTGGAACACTCCTCTTTCCAGTGAGTTGTTGAATAGAGCTGTCAGAGATACAGCCAGTACTTCCCTGAGCTCCCTTTACACCATTGGGTGTACCTCATCCATTGTATGGCCCAATAGCTTTGTCCACTTTCTGATTTGCAAGTCTTTTCAGGACTGTCTCCTCTGTGAGTGGACTTGTGTCTACCCCATCCCTGCTGCTTTTATGTGGTCCATCCCCTCCCTTCCACTGAGAAGACTGAACAGAAGTATCTGTTCAGGATATCTGCTTTTCTGATCCTCTTTTTATAGCCCCCCGCCTTTTAACTTCAGAATCCCTCCCTTGCCTTCTTCTTTTCACTTATGTACATAAAAAGGTCTTGTCCCCTTTAGTTTATCCATTTTATAGCATGGTAACTTGGCCATCCAGACTGCACTCCAGTTGCCGTGCTACCCATGGAAGCTTTCATTTATTTTTGCGGCACCTGCACAAGACACTGCAGGTGCTGAAGTGCATGCCGGTGTACCTGCGAACAGGGTTAGCCACCAGTAGGGACAAAAAAATAGAGAGTTATATTATCAGCTCTGTGCTAGCTCCTAAAGGTAGATTGTGTGAGTTTTCTGGGCACTGCAAGCCCAGAAATTGCACCGAGAGATTCCCTTAACCTATGTTATAACAAACTGCACGTCCACACTGCTGTTAACACCAATTATGGAAAGGTCGTGTACAGTGTCTAGAGTTACATACTGTCCTCAGATGGTTTCGATCTTACCTCACGGGTAGGATTCAGAAAGTGGTGTCTGGGGTTTGTACCTCAGCCCCATTCTTCCTGCCTTGTGGGGTTCTGCAAGGATCCATTCTAGTGCCCATGCTGTTTGCAGTGTATATGCTGCCGCTGGGAGCGATTATTAGATGCTGTGGCTTGAGTTTTCACCGCTATGCAGATGATACTCAGCTATACATGTCTTTTGTCCCCGAACAAGATGATGCTGTCTCGGTGCTCAACAGCTGACTGAAATCCAGGCCTGGATGAATATGAGCTGGCCAAGGTTGAATCCTGAAAAAACTGAGGTGTTGGTTGTGAACATGGGTCGTCGTGAGGCGGGTGTGTTGGCAGGTTCACCTTTGGGCTTGTGGCTTGGAGGTGTCCAGCTAGCTACCTCAGACCGGGTGCAGAACCCGGGCATTATGTTTGATGACTGTCTGACCATGAAATCACAGGTGTCAGCAGTTGTTAAAACCTCTTTTTACCATCTGAGGAATATCGCCCGGGTGAAACATCTGGTTCCTCCTGATGATCTTCCAACATTGGCTCACGCCTTCGTTACCTCCCGCCTTGACTACTGCAATGCCCTTTACCTAGGGCTGTTAGGGATTGATATCTGCCGCTTGCAGCTGGTGCAGAGCGTGGCTGCCAGGCTATTGACTGGTGTTTCAAGAGCCAGTCATATAACGCCTGTGCTCCGCGATCTGCACTGGCTGCCGATTAAGTGGCGGATCACCTTTAAGGTTGCTTTGCTAACCTGTAAGGCCCTACACGACCAGGGACCGAGTTACCTGAAAGATCTCCTTTGTCCCTACTGTCCCCTCATCTTTTCCAATCCACCAATGAGGGATTGCTAGAGGTTCCTAGGGTACGTTTGCAGACATTGGGAGCAAGGGCATTTAGCTTTGTCGCTTCGTCCCTGTGGAACACTCTACCTCATTGGGTATAAGATTGCCTAACTGTCTCGAGTTTTAAAACTGCTTTCAAAACTTACCTTTTTAATCTGGCGTTTATTGATTGATGTGGTTATTTTGATTTGTTATACGATTTTATATTGTTTTCTGTTGGAATGTATATGTTTGTTTATAATAATTTATTGTATTTTATGTATTTTATTGTGCAGGCGCCTTGGTTTTGGAAAGGCGCCTTTTTATAAATAAAACTGATTGATTACAGTGTGCACATTTGCAATAGGCCTGCAAGAGGACTGTGGGTAAGGATAACACTGGACACAGTATATCGGGTACAACACACCTCAGTGTGGCTTTCTTTTATACAAAAGTATAAAAATAATAAACGTAATAATATTTACAAAACAAAAAAAGAAAAATAATAGCACAATGCTATTTCCTTTAAGTAGATTCACATTCCTTCAGGTTTCCAAGACAGTTCAAACAGTCAAGTCAGCTTTTCCTGCTTTGTTGCTACCAGTACCTAACTAGGTGCAGGTCCTTCCTCTTGTTTTTCTTCAGACAAGTGTAACCAGCTTCTCAGCCCATCTGCCTATGCATGGGTTTGGGGGTTTATATAACCCGCCCATGTAATTTTATGCCTGCCCACAAAAGGCAGTTAGTTTGTCTCTCTAGAGGCTCTGAACTAGGCCTATACATAAATAAATAGTTGTTTCTAAGACTGGATTATAAAGAGCTTTCCAACAATATAAACTAATACAAGTCACCATTTCTCTGGCCAGTGTTACCATTTTAAACATAAGGGTCCATTATGTAAGTAAACTCCTCCCACTGATTATACGAACATACGAAATTTGCCAGCAGATAAAGGCCTAGAGGTCTATCAAGTCTGCTCGAATGTGCAGCTAGCACCTCTTATTCTACAGCTGCCCCTCCCTTCCACCCTTCCCCTTCATTGACCCTTCCCCTTGTCCTGTCCCATCCCCTTTTGAAGCAGTCCACTGTTCTACTGGATAGCACTTCTGCAGGTAACGATTCCACCCAGCCACCACCTCTCTGTAAAAAGTGTCTCTCATCTCCTCCTGAACATTCCTCCCTCCAGTCTCATATCATGGCCCCTGGTGTCCCTCCTCCTTACTTTGAACAGCCCTCTGTACCTGTCTTGTTTATTCCTTTCATGTACTTAGGAGGTTTCAGTCATGTCCCCCTGTCCCTCCTCTCTCCAGTGAGTACATGTTCAACTTCCTCAGCCTCCTCTCGTATGATAAGTCCCCCAGCCCCTTGATCATCTTTGTCACCCTGCGCCTCGCCCCCTCCAGTAACTTAATGTCCCTGTTCAGATACGGGTGCCAGTACTGCATGCAGTACTCCAGGTGCAGTCTAACTAATGACCTATACAGTGGCAGAATCACCTCCTCCCTCCTCGAGGATATACCCCTTGCAATACAACCCAGCATTTTGTTGGCCTTTGCAGCTGCCTTCCTACAGTGTACCGAGTTGTTCATTGACCCTGTAATGAGCACCCCCAGATCCTTCTCCTCCTTTGTCTGGGCTAGCTGCACTCACCCCAGCTGGTAATGCCTCCTTGGGTTCTTCATCCCAAAATGCAGCACCTTGCACTTTTTGGCATTAAACCCCAGTTGCCAGGTATCTGACCAGGTTTCAAACTTTGTCAGATCATCCTACAACCCCTGCCATCCCCCTAGGTCATCCACCACTGCTCCTACCTTGGTATCATCAGCAAACAGACTGTTCTTGCTCTTGATGTCCAATGATATGTCTGCAATGAATATCCCAAACAACACTGGTTCCAACACCGAGCCCTGTCGAACACCGCTCGTCACTACCCTTGGATGTGAGAGCTCCCCACCCACCACCACCCTCTGTTGCCTTCCCTGAAGCCAGTCCCCTACCCATCTCACCAGCTTTGCACCTGCCCCTGTGCCTACTAACTTACTTCCCAGCCTTCCATGCGGCACCGAGTCAAATGCCTTACTGAAGTCCAGATACAGGACATCCACTGCATGGCCCCTGTCCAGTTGCCTAGTTACCCAGTCATAGAACTCCACCAGGTTGGTTTGGCAGGATCTGCCCCGTATGAAGCCATGCTGTCTGCTGTCCTGTAGTCCTTTGGCCTCTAACAGGGCCACCAGCCTTTCATTCAGGATAGTCTACATTATCTTACCCACGAGGGATGTGAGGCTCACTGGTCTGTAGTTTCCCGGTTCATCCTTGGGGACACTGTTGTGGAGGGGCACCACATGAGCCTTCCTCCAGTCCTGAGGTACACACCCCAAATGTAGTGAGGCATTAAATATGTCTGCCAAAGGACCTACAAGGACCTCTGCCAGCTCCTTCAGTACCCTGGGGTGGATGCCATCTGGGCCTGGTGCCTTATCCACCCTCAGTGCCTTCAACCCCTCCCGAACTCTGCCCTCCATGATTTCCCCATCTGTCACCCCTTCCCCCTGTTTCTGCCATTTCTCCCCCCTTGGGTGTCACCCCCCCTTCTCTTTAGTAAATACTGAGCAGAAGTACTCATTTAGTGCTTCTGCCTTATCGCACCCTGCTTCCACCCAACCCTCCTTCCTAATCCTTACTATGTGGTCCTTACAACTCTTTTCTCCTGATGTACCTAAAGAAGTCCTTCTCCCCTTCTAATGCCTTGTGCCAGCCTGAGTTCCAGAGATGCCTTGGCTCCCCTTACTGCCCTTGTCACCTCCTTTGATTCCATCAAGTACTCCTCCCTGTCCTCCCCTCTCCCTGTTTTCTTGTACTTCCTAAAGGCAGCTCTTTTCCTCCTTACCTTTTCCATGACCTCCTTGCTCAACCAGCTCGGTTTCTTAGCCCAAGCCTTCTTGCTCTGGGCCTTGCAGCAAGTTTTGGTTGCCTCCACTATCCCCAGCTTTATGAGCTCCCACCTCTGGTTAGTGTCCATACTAGATTTAATTCTGGCCAGGTACCCTTTTACCACTTCCCTCATCCTCCCAAAGTCGGCCCTCCTGAAGTCCAACACTCTTGTGCCAGATTCCTTCTTTGCCCATATCCAATGTGAGCCATACTGAGTGGTGGTCACTCCCTGACAGCGGTTCCTCCACTGTAAGTTCTCTCACAAAGTCCCCATTAGCCAGCACAAGGTCAAGGGTATTCCCTAACCTGGTTGGTTCACTGACCATTTGCAGCAGGAGGCTGTCCTGGAAAGCATCCAGCAGTACCTGCTCCTTTCTGTTCCTGGTTGTTGAGGTACTCCAGTCCACTCCTGGCTTGTTGAAGTCTCCCACAATCACCACACTACCCTTCTCGCAAGTACTCCTGATCTGTCCTGCTAGTTCCCTGTCTAACTCCTCCGTCTAAGATGGCGGCCTGTACACCACTCCCATTCTAAGAATCCTATTCTTGGAATCCTGGATTTGCATCCAAATTGACTCCGTACTACCCTCCTCCCCTTCCTCCCTTACACACTTCAGTCCTTCCTTCACATATAGCACCACACCCCCTTCTTTCCCAATCACCCTGTCCCTACGAAATAACCTGTAACTGGTACAGACAGGTCCCAGGCATTGTATTGGGTGGCCCATGTTTCTGTGATGGCTGCAATGTCCACCTGTCCCTCTGCCATGAGCACCTGTAACTCTGCAGTTTTCCTCCCAAGGCTCCTAGCATTAAGGGTAACCACCTTCCACCCCCACCCTGCCCTCCTTACTAGCATCACCAGTAGTACTTGCCATTTGTCCTTTGTCACTGTTATGGGAGGTATGCTCATATGATTTCCCAACTTGTGGTCTCTGCATGTCTCTTGCCCAATTGCCAGCATTGTTCTGCAACAGTTCATTATAGATATAGGCCACTAAGGGCTGCTGTCTTCCTAGCTACGTGCCTGGACATGTTGTTTCACGTCTGAACATGTTGTTTCAGGGAACTTCCTGGTTCAGTCATTATTTTATCAGTTTTAGCCTTTTTATTTTATACTGGGGCTAATCCAAGTTAATACAGTACTGTATAAATAGGAACATTCCTGTCCCTTTAATTTGTTTCATTGGACAGCAGAGCAGCAGTGTTCAAAAGCTCATTATCTGCTGCTTCTGCTGTGGGATCTTTATAGGCTTCTGGTAAGTCTTTCTTATAAGGGCTGCCACACTGAATAGCTGCAACACAATATTTTTTTAATAAATGCATCCAAGTGCTTAAGGTAATATCCTCTTACTCATTTATTTGTGTATTTCAATTTATTCATCTCAGCACTATAGCACTTCTTATTTCTGTGTACCTAATGCACTACATGAATTTTATTTATTTAACCCAAGAACATGTTAAATGCACATATGCACTTTATATTGTTCCAAATGCACTTTTATTCATTCATACGCATTTTATGCCATACAGGCACCTTAATAATTATGTTGCCAGTTGGCATGCTGGACTTGGACCTGGTACTACATGGGAATGGTGGTGAGGGATGGATAGACTGAATAAGAAAAATAAGGTAGTAGGAAAAGGGTATAGAGAGAAAGAGAGAGAGCGACGTAGATGGCCAACCTATGTCAGGGTTAGAAAAAGGCAAAGGACAGGGTAAAGAAGTACTGTTGCACAACAGATTTATAGTAGGAAGAAACATGATGGGATAGACATCCCTCCACCGGGGTACAAGGCCTGGTAGAATGCAGTTCTGCCTGTATTTGCAACAGAAGGGACATAAAACTTTTTTTTGTGGAGGCAACATAGGTGTGGTAAGTTGTGGTGAAACTTTGTTGAACTAGTGTATTTCTTATTGAGGGAAGGGTAAAGCTGAGAGCAGCCAAAGTAGCATACATCTAGGGGCCATATTATAAGACCTGTGTCTAGCCCTGAAGTTTGTATGAGGGGTGCTAATTGCCTGGCCTAGGGCCTCAGCTACTGAGAATTGACCTCCCACAGCCAATAGCACACCACCAGGAAGGGAGCACATTCTGCCTAAAAGCAGCCACTGCCAACATGTCCCACTAATTTGTGTCCCAGCGAGTGAGTGGAGCAGAAAAGGAGTGGAACAGGTGACTGGCGTTGTAGGTATCAGCAGGCTTGAGCAGAAGGAAGCAAAGAAGCAGGGGACTCTGCTGGTCGAGTAGGGCAAGGTACCTGTTTGCTTCAGTGTAATACTCAGTGCTGGGAAGGGCGAAAGGTACAAGGAAGGCCCAAACTGGGAATAGGAGCAACAGCCTATCTTGGGTAGGAGTATATGATGATTTAAACAAAGCATGTGGGAGCACAAATAGAAATAAACAAAAAAAGGGAAACTAGAACCACCCTATGAGAGCTACGGGTACAAAAGTATCTCCAGGTAACACAGAGGGACTAGAGATTGAAAATGCTGAGAGTGGTGCAGTGCATTGGCTGTAGGGTGGCAGTTTTCAGAGAGACCTTCTGGAGGCTGTGATGCTGCCCTTTCTGTACATACCTCTCTAGGTTCTGAAGGAAAGAATTGTCAAGTATCTAGAGGCCAGAGGGGCACAGGACCCAAGGCAGCATGGATTCACAGCAGGAAGGTCATGCCAGACAAATCTGATAGATTTCTTTGACTGGGTGACCAAAGTAGTAGATCAGGGAGGGGCTGTGGACATGGCCTACCTAGACTTTAGCAAGGCATTTGACACAGTCCCACACAAAAGATTAATATACAAGCTAGCTAGCCTGGGAGTGGGTCCCAAGATGACAGCCTGGGTAAAGAATTGGCTGGAGAATAGGACACAGAGAGTAATAGTAAATGGAGTCCACTCTGAAGAAAGGGGGGTTACTAAGTGAGGGTACCATGAGTTCAGTATTAGATCGGTCCTCTTCAATGTCTTTATGTTTACATTGCAGAGGGACTGAAGGAAAGTATGGTTCTTTGCAGATGACAAAGATCTGCAACAGAGTTGATGCACAAGGTGAGGTGCAAGGATGAGAAGGGACTGGCAAGGTTAGAGGAATGGTCAAATGTATGGCAGCTTAGATTCAGTGCTAAGAAGTGCAGTAATGCACCTGGGAAACAAAACCCAGGGAAGAGTACACAATGGGGGTGAGATACTAACAACAACAAAATGGAAAGGGACCTGGGGTAGTCATATCAGATGACCTAAAGGTGGGCAAGCAGAGTGCAGCAAGGAGGGCTGGGGGGATACTGGAATGCATAGGGAGAGGCATCACCAGTAGAAAACAGGAAGTTATTATCCCTCTGTACAGACAGCTGGTGAGACCCCATCTGCAGTACTGCATGCAGTTCTGGAGACCCAGTCTTCGCAAAGACATAGACAGGCTGGAAGCTGTCCAGAGGAGGGCAACTAAAATGGTGCAGGGTCTGCACCAGAAGACATATGAAGAGAGACTTAAGGAGCTTAATATGTGTAGCCTCGAGGAAAGGAGGGAGAGGGGGGGACATGATAGAAACTTTCAAGTACCTCAAGGGAATCAACAAAGTCCAAGAGGGTAGCATCTTTCAAAAAAAGAGGTGTGCAAGAACAAGGGGGCACAATTTGAAGATGGGGGGGTGCTCAGAGGTAATTTAAGGAAGTATTTTTTCACAGAGAGGGTTGTGGATGCATGGAACGGCCTTCTGGAGGAAGTCGTGGAGTCAAAAACAGTGGTGGAATTCAAGCATGCATGGGACAGTCATAAGGCAATTCTAGGGGATGGGGGTAGGAAGAAGTAGGCTGCTGGTTAACTAGGATCTGCAGCTTATCCAGTAGGCAGGGAAATGGGCAGACTGGGTGGGCCAAGCAGTCCTTATCTGCCATCAAATTCTATGTTTCTAGGAGGTCACTAGACTCCAGGCTGAGTTGGCTAAGATTTAGGGGACCTCCCCCCCCCACCCAGAGGCCTCCAAGTCTGCCACTGTTACCTCAGAGGATGCCAGGGAGGAGAAACAGATGGACTTTGGTGATCTCTGGAAGGTTGGGGGTGGTGGGACAGAGGCACATTCCTCAACTGGAACCACTACAAAATTCCTACACCACTCTGGCAGGGCAGGACTGCCAGGAGGAAGCACCCATGGTAGTGACGAAGGGGACTGTTGGAGCCCTCTGTAGTGGAGACCCCAAGGAGGGTGGTAGAGGACCCCAGAGGAGGAGGAGGCAGCAACTTCTGATGGGGACTCAACCGTGAGGGGGAAAGAGTTGGGAATACAAAAGGGGGGGAGGGGCAAGTTAGGTGCCTACCCAGTGCAATTGCCCAGAGGGATGGGAAGCGGATCCAGAGGATTGCTAAGGCAGCAGGATGGGAAGGAGAGCTGGATGTCATTGTCCACCTGGGGACCAATGACCTGGCTAGGGACAGGACTGGGATAGTGCAGGGGGAGTTTAGGGAGCTGAGGTGGTATCTTAGGTAGCTCATTCAATGGATTTTGCTAAGGTGTCGCATATCTACGACAGATGACATGAGAGGGAACTCCACACCAGGAGCTTCAACTCATGGCTGAAGGAATGGTGCACAGCGGAATGGTTCGGCTACATTGGGGACTGGGGACCCACCTGGGAGGATAAGGGCCTATGCAGGGTGATGGCCTGCATCCATCTGGGAGGTGAACTGCAGTCCTCAATGGATGGTTTAAATATTACTTTGATGAACATTTAAATTAGCCGGGGGGGGGTTGGCAGAAGGAATCCAGGAGTCAGAAACTGCTTCCCCCCCCCCCCCAAGACTGAAGTAGAGAATCAGGAGAACCTGAGGGGAGAGGAATCTCTCAGGGTGCACATTTTTAAAGGGAGCAGGGTGATAGAGATAAAGGGGGAAAAGAACAGGAGCATTAAAAAGAAGTGGCAAGGAGGGAGGGCAAAAAAGAGAAAAGGGGGCAACAAGCAAAGTGGAATCAGAATCTGGAAGGCCATGTGTGCAAATGCTAGAAGTCTAGGAAATAAGATTCCAGACCTGAAGGCCATCATGGCAGAGGCCAACCTGGATACTGAGGCCATTGCCGAGTCATGGTGAACTGAAAACCATCACTGGGACATGGCCATACTGGGCTATACTCTGTTCAGGAAGGACCGGGTGGGGAAGCAAAGGAGGAGGTGTGGTACTATATATGAAGGAAAGCATAAAAGCCATGGAGATACAGGGAATACAGGGGGAGGCAAATGTACTGTTGGTCTCCCTGGAGATGAGGAATGGAGCCACTATTCACACTGGAGTGATTTACAGGCCTCCAGCACAGAGGGAGGAATTAGATAAGGTACTGGTGGAAGCCACTGGCAAGATCGTAGAAAAGGGGGAGGTGCTGCCGATGGGAGATTTCAACCTGCCAGATATGGATTGGAGCCTCCCAGCAGTAGCTTCAGCTAGAAGCAGGGATATCCTGGATTCTGCAAGGGGCATTTCTCAGGCAATTAGTCAGTGAACCCATTTATGACAGGGTAGTACTGGACCTGGTACTCACTAACAGGGAAGGTGTTGCAGACATTAAGGTGGGAAGCCACTTGGGGAACAGTGATCACTGTATGGTGTGATTCAATATAAGGACAGCTGCAGAATTGAAGCACACGAGGGTGAAGATCCTGGACTTCAGGAGGGCAGATTTTAAAAAGATGGGTGAATTCCTCAGTGATGACCTACAGTGACGTTCCCCTAGGATGAAACCCACTTTTAAAGCACTCTGCAGTATGCTGCAGCAGACCTACTGTATAAAGAAATGTAATTTAAATGGCAATGAGTCCCTTTTGTCATGCAGGAAACTGTGGCATTCACTTCATCCTGGCAGTGTCACATTTTCCTGAGTGACAAAAGGGACTAACTGCCACAGAATTACTTTGCTGTATTCAGTAGGTCTGCTGTGGCATTCTGCAGAGTTCTGCAAGATGCTGCAGAATTGGGTTTCATCCTGGGAGATGCCACTGTAGCAGGGGTGGGTGACTTGGGTGGGGTGGAGGAAAAGTCGTCGAAGATAAAAGGGCGCACAGTAAGGCAACAAACCCCTGCAACAAACAAGTGAGCAAAAGGAAAAAAGGACAGCTATGGTTCTCGAAAAAGGTGGCTGAAAAGGTTAGCATTTAGAAGGTATAATGACACGCAGAGGAAGGAGGATAGGGAGGTGTATTGGGGAAAATGGAGGGAAGCAGGGAAAGCAGTAAGGAGTGCAAAGGCACAAACTGAACACAGAATAGCTCAGGATGTAACGAAAGGGGAAAATACATTTTTTAGACATGTAAGTGAAAAGAGGAAGACATGGGGTGGGATTGTAAGACCAAAAAGGGAAGGGGAGACTGCACAGAGGGGAACCAGGAAAAGGCAGACATCTTGAACAAATACTTTTCTTCAGTGTTCACAGAGGAAGAAGAAGGGGAGGGGCCACAAAAAGGTAACAAATGCTTTGGAGGGAGGTGGACACTAGTCATTTTTGTAGAAGAGTCCTGAAGAGACTTGCTAATCTGAAGGTGGACAAAGCAATGGGGCCAGATGGCATGCATCTAAAGGTAATGAGGGAGCTCAGGGAGATACTGGTTGTACCTCTGACAGTTCTATTTAACAGCTCACTGGAAACAGGAGTGGTTCCAGAGGACTGGAAAAGGGCGGATGCAGTCCCACTGCATAAAAGTAGTAGCAAGGTGGGAAAGTTAATGGAATCACTGCTGAAGGAAAGGATTGTGGAATATCTTGAATCCAGTGGGTTACAACAGCCAATGCAGCATGGTTTCACAAGGGGAAGGTCATGTCAAATTAATCTGATAGATTTCTTTGACTGGGTGACCGAGGGACTAGATCAGAGTGGAGTGGTGGACATGGCCTACCTAAATTTCAGTAAGGTGTTCGACACCATTCCACATAGTAGTCTAGTAAGCAAGCTGGGTAGCTTAGGAGTGGGTCCAAAGGTAGTAAACTGGATAAGAAATTGGTTAGGGGACAGGTGACAGATGGTGGTGGTAAATGGAGTTCACTTCAAGGAAGGGAGAGTGACCAGTGGGGTGCCTCGGGAATCATTGCTGAGACCGCTCCTCCTTAATATTTTTATAAGTGATATTGCAGGGGAGCTGGGGAAGTTCTGCCTCTTTGCAGATAACACCAAAACCTGCAATACAGTGGACACTCGAGGTGGGGAGGGTGGAAAGAATGAGCAGAGACATGAGAAAACTAGAGGAGTGATCAAGGCTATAGTAGCAGGGTTTCAATGCAGAAAAGTGCAAAATAATACACTTGGGGCACAGAAACCCAGGGGCGAAGTACAAAATGGGTGGAGTGATATTGATGACCACCAAGCAGGAAAGAGACCTGGGGTAATCCTATCGGAGGACCTTAAGGTGGCCACGTACTGTGACAAGGCAGTAGGGAGGGCAAGTGGAATGCTGGGGTGCATAGGAAGGGGTACAACCAGCAGAAAGAAGGAGGTGGTGTTGCCTCTGTATAGATCCCTGGTAAGACCCCACCAAGAGTATTTTGTCCAATTCTGGAGAACACATCTCCAGAAGGATATAGAGTGGAGGCAGTCCAGAGGAGGGCAACTAAAATGGTGCAGGGTCTGCATCAAAAGCCCAATGAGGAAAGACTAACGGACCTCAATATGTACACCCCGGGACAGAGGAGGGAGAAAGGAGATATGACAGAGACATTTAAATACCTCACAGGGCTAAATGTGGTACAGGGGGGAGTATTTTTCAGAAGAAAAGGTGCTCAAGAACAAGGGGAGTTGCTGTGTAGCTGGATGGGGGGGTAGATTCAGAAGAGATTTGAGGAAGTGCTTCTTCACAGAAAGAGTAGTGGATTCCTGGAACAGCCTTGCAGCAGTGGTGGTGGAGCAGAAGCAGTGGTGGGGTTCAAGAATACATTTGATAAACACAAAGGAATCATAGTTGAAAGGAAGGGGGAAGGGAGAAAGCTGTAGATTGGGCACGGTCTGATGTAATAGTGTAGGTAGGGAGAAACTGGTAGACTGGATGGGCCAAGTTGTCCTTATCTGCCATCAAATTCTATGTTTCTATGTTTAGTATGTAGAGTTACAGTGTGTACAGTTGCAATTTATACACTGTACAGTATGTAGAGTTACAGTGTGTACAGTTGCAATGTATACAGTGTACAGTATACGGAATTACAATGTGTACAGTTGCAATGTATACAGTGTACAGCATGTAGAGTTACAGTGTGTACAGTTGCAATGTATACAGTGCACAGTATGTAGCATTACAGTATGTACAGTTGCAATGTCTACAGTGTACAGTGTGTAGAATTACAATGTGTATAGTTTCAATGTATGTAATGTACAGTATGTAGAGTTACAGTGTGTGTATAGTTTCAATGTTTGCAGTGTACAGTATGTAGAGTTACAGTGTGTACAGTTGCAATGTATGCAGTGTACAGTATGTAGGGTTACAGTGTGTACAATTGCAGTGTATACAGTGTACAGTATGTAGGGTTACAGTGTGTACAACTGCAATGTATACAGTGTACAGTATGTAGGGTTACAGGGTGCACAATTGCAATGTATACAGTGTACAGTATGTAGCGTTACAGTGTGTACAGTTGCAATGTATACAGTGTACAGTATGTAGGGTTACAATGTGTACAGTTGCAATGTATACAGTGTACAGTATGTAGGGTTACAGTGTGTACAACTACAATGTATACAGTGTACAGTATGTAGGGTTACAGTATGTACAGTTGTGATGTATATAGTGTACAATATGTACAATTATTGTATACAGTTGCAGTGTATGCAGTGTACAGTATGTAAAATTAGTGTGTACAGTTGCAGTGTATGCAGTGTACAGTATGTAAAATTAGTGTGTACAGTTGCAATGTATACAGTGTACAGTATGTAGTTAGTGTGTACAGTTGCAATGTATACATTGTACAGTATGTGGAATTACAATGTGTACAGTTGCAATGTATACAGTGTACAGTATGTAGAGTTAGTGTGTACAGTTGCAATGTATACAGTGCACAGTATGTAGCATTACAGTATGTACAGTTGCAATGTCTACAGTGTACAGTGTGTAGAATTACAATGTGTATAGTTTCAATGTATGTAATGAACAGTATGTAGAGTTACAGTGTGTATAGTTTCAATGTTTGCAGTGTACAGTATGTAGAGTTACATTGTGTACAGTTGCAATGTATACATTGTACAGTATGTAGGGTTACAGTGTGTACAATTGCAGTGTATACAGTGTACAGTATGTAGGGTTACAGTGTGTACAACTGCAATGTATACAGTGTACAGTATGTAGGGTTACAGGGTGTACAACTGCAATGTATACAGTGTACAGTATGTAGAGTTACAGTGTGTACAGTTGCAATGTATACAATATACAGTATGTAGGGTTACAATGTGTACAGTTGCAATGTATACAGTGTACAGTATGTAGGGTTACAGTGTGTACAACTGCAATGTATACAGTGTACAGTATGTAGGGTTACAGTATGTACAGTTGTGATGTATATAGTGTACAATATGTACAATTAGTGTATACAGTTGCAGTGTATGCAGTGTACAGTATGTAGAAATACAGTGTGTACAGTTGCAATGTATATAGTGTACAGTATGTAGAGTTTCAATGTATGCAGTGTATAGTATGTAGAGTTACAGTGTGTACAGTTGTGATGTATATAGTGTACAATATGTACAATTAGTGTATACAGTTGCAGTGTACAGTATGTAAAATTACAGTGTGTACAATTGCAATGTATACAGTGTGCAGTATCTAGGGTTGCAGTGTGTACAGTTGCAATGTATGCAGTGTGCAGTATGTAGAGTTACAGTGTGTACAATTGCAATGTATACAGTGTACAGTATGTAGGGTTGCAGTATGTACAGTTGCAATGTATACAGTGTACAGTATGTAGAAATACAGTGTGTACAGTTGCAATGTATGTAGAGTTACAGTGTGTACAGTTTCAATGTATGCAGTGTATAGTATGTAGAGTTACAGTGTGTACAGTTTCAATGTATGCAGTGTATAGTATGTAGTGTTACAGTGTGTATAGGGCCTGAGTGGGCTGCTCACCAAAACCATCTCTGTTTACAGGCTAGGTCACAGAAAAGGAAAGTTGTCTATGTTCCTAAAACAAAGCACATGATAGATGAAAAAATATGTAGCACTGCAGCACCCAAAAGCTTGAAGGTGTAGCCAGACCATGTGAAGTTTGTGGGCAGCTTTGCCCAATTCAGCTATGCAGAAGCATTTAGACAAACCATGCAACTGCCACAAGGCATAAAAGGCAATCCATTGCATCTTTAGTGAATAATTGCCACTCCATTGTTGTTCCCTATTACCTTATACAACATATCTCCTGTCTTGCCCACACCCCGATATTTTTTTTATTTACTCTTTATCCTTCTTTCACCCCAAGCTGGCCTTCCATCTCACCAACCCTCCCAGCCCCATCCCCTGGCTTTTCCCTGAACTTACCCTCCAGAGTCTCCTATGGCTTGTGCTCCATGGCAGGGTGGTAGGGAGTCCCTCAATCCACTGATCATAGAGCCAGATTATGGGAAACACCTGGGTCGCTGGTGTGGTGCCTACAGTGGGTTGGTGATCGTCCTGCCAGCCAGGACAGTTTCTGACTTTCTTTCCCTTCCTGCTGTGTCATGCATCCCTCCCCGTAGGGACGTCAGTGTCGGGACGTAGTTCTCAACGTGAGTGTGCATTGACATGCTCATGTGACATCCAACATGGTGTGGCCCTCCCTTGCTGTGTCCTACGTGCTGTATAACCCACATGTCTGCAGGCGGGAGTGGTGCCGTGGAACATGGCACACTTCCCACCTCCTCCCCACCCCCAAGAGGAGGAGAGCATCCTCTGGGGACCTCGAGCCTCCTCCTCGCCAAGGCCAGCCCTCAGTGACCCAGGCTCATTCCGAAATCTGGGTCACCAGCATCACGAGCGGTTGCGCTACCACTGCACCAATGGTCTGACTTGCACCCCAATATTTTTTTATTAGTAAGACTGTTTTCCTCTAAATACTGTGTAATTGTATATGTAAGATATAACTGTGGAGCTGTATAAATTATGCCTTCATATCAACTGAACCATAACTACTGTATTTGAGTAATCACTCATACATAGAACTGTTGTATTTGAGGAATCACTTGTACATATGTTGCTGCTACTGCTGTTTTAAATGCTGCCCTGGACCCTCTTGAAAACTAGGTGCTGCACCTAAATGAGTCTTTTCATGTTGTTGAGATTTTCAAATAACTATCTAACCATCCATTTCTGCCTGCCACACTGCAGGACCTGCTTTCAGTCTGTACTTCTGATTTCCCGAGAGACAGCTGCACATCTGTTCACTGGAGGGAAGTTCTCCGTGCTGGTTTTGCAGGCTGACTTGAATAGAGGTATTGTAGACTTAATGCTTTCTATGGCTGTGAAAGCTGCAGACCATGATGAATCCTAGTAATCTGGTCAGACCTCTTCACCCCACAAGCAGCCAGTCAGGGCTGTAGCCGTCTGGGCCCTGTTCAAGGACAAATCCTTTGCAGCAGAATTTTTTGATAAAAGCAGGGTGGCTTCTTCTACGGAAACAGATCAATGCAAGGCAACCCGTGCTCTGATGGCTGAAGTCCCACCTAGGCAGTTCAGGCACCAGGCTCTGATTCTGTTTAACAGTATCCCAGCCAGGAAACTATGGCTGAAAGCCAAACTCCCTGGCTAAACTGGGATTACATCTGTCTATCTCAATAAATCGGGCAAATCTGAGCTGGCAGGGAACTCTTCAGATGTCCCAGTGTTTTAGCTCTAGTAGCCCTAGAGTGGTGTTACTACAAGGAGAAAAGGAACACTCTCATCTGTTTGTTTTCATGCTCTTTCTGCAGTGCATTACAGAGTTTTGTAGTAGTTGGACTGATTTAGTAAATTATAAGAAAATGGTGCTCACGGATGGGCAGTTGATTAAGAAAGTCACATTTTCTTCATTCCAGTATTTACCATGGGTCCATCTATACTGGAGTAAATTGCATCCGTTAGAAGGATGATATCTGCTACAAAACAAATAAAAAAAAAAATATATAGTTGCAATTATCAAGTTGTGCGGCTATTTCCAGATACAGTATTCTGTAATATTTATAAGAGAAATCTCTCTGGTGGCCCCTACAGTGGTACTGCTGTCTGCAGGCAGGCAGGCAAGATATTTCTATTGAGATATTGCAGAAATTTCAGGAAATACCCAGAAATGTCGGTGGCTGCAGCTGCAATAAAGAACACTAATATAACAGAAAGCAGTTTATTCACTCTTATAAACATCATGTAAGCACTCCATTAGATTTCATTCAATAAATTTGGTTGTGAAAGTTTTCATCTCATCACTTGTTATAAAAATAATGCATTGTCCACACAGACATTGAGTCCCTGGGGTGATAGTGCCAGTTGGCGTATTATCAACTTTGTTTCCCCCTAGAGCAGAATACAAGACCTTCTTTAAAGGAAAGCAGCCCAAAACGTGGTCTCTCTCACCCGGACAGCTTGCACTCTGGTTTAGCTCTGACCAGCAAGAGCGGGATTTTTGTGTGCCGCAACTTGCTGTATTTACATTTTTAAAACTTGGGAACCCGGAAGTATGGAGGAGGCAGGGGACACTCCATTTGCTGAAACGATGCGGTGACGCACTGCTCACTAATACTTGGGGGTGCCCAGTCCCTCGGCAGCTTGTGCCCCCTACAGCAGGTGTGTGTTGCCGACGGGGCCCCAATCCCCGCTGGCTGCAGTCCCCGCATGAGTTCAGGTTGCTGACGGGGGAACCCACTCCCCGTCGGCATAATGGTTCCGCCCGCCAAAATGGTCAGTTTATGCCAAGGGGTGCCCAGTCCCCCTCTGCTCTAGTCCCCAGGTGCCGATGGGGGTGCCCAATCCCCCGTCAGCTACAGCCCCTCTAAACATTCAGGTTGCACGCTGGGAGCCCACCCCAGCGTGCCCAATGCCCCTTGTGCTGACGGGGGTGCCCTATTCCCCATCAGTTACAGCTCCCACCAAACACTCAGATGGCATGCTGGGAGTCCACCCCAGCATGCCCAATGCCCCTGTAAAGAAAAAACTGTCCCGGAATTGTTTTTTTTTTTTTTAAACTTGTTTAACCCTGTAAAAAAGAAAACTGTCCTTCATGGTCTCCCTGTCCCCTCCCACAACACGCACCCACCCACTATGCACTCTGCCTCCCCACACCTCCCATCACCCCATACTTACCTCCAGAGTCTGGCGCAACGATCTTCAGTGGACTGGAAACACATCTGCACTCTTCAAAGCCGACTGCGAACTGAGGACATGCCAGTAAGCTGTATGATGGCATAAATAGGGTTTTTTCAACTTGTTTGCATATCTCAGGCATTTTTTGGAGTTTTGGCACCAAATTTTCAACATGGGGTTATTGGGCACCCTCCTCTTGAAATCAGCCACTGTCATGGCATTAATCTGTCCCAAAAGTTGATTTTGCGGTCATTGGATGGAATCACCTTTCGGGACCAATTAATGAAATGACAGTGCCAGCGTTCATGAGGTAGGGTCTCAAAAAGTGTATGTTGCAAATTTGGTGGGAAAAATCCAAAAAAATGACTGTTTTACGAGCGTGCGTTTCGCAGTTGCTACGCACACTCATAACTTCTCCAATTTGCAATATTTTCACTCCAGATTTTCAACATTGCCATTTTTACACACCTCTTTATGAACGATACAGCTGTCATTTTTCACATTCTGGCCAAAATGTGTTTTCTCAGTTGCAGCGCAGAGTAGCATGGTCACTGTGGGAAATCAGTGTTCAGGAGACATTAAGAAAATCACAGTGATACTGTTCATGAGCAGAGGTCCTAAAATGCTTATGTTAAAAATTTTGTGACGAAAGTCCATAAAACGAGTGTGTTACAAGCGTGCGTTGCACAGGCTCCATGCATGCTCGTCCCTTCGCAACTTTGCAATATTTTCACTCCAGATTTTTAACATTGCCATTTTTCTGCACCTCCTTATGAACAGTGCAGCTGTCATTTTTCACATCCTGGCTGAAATGTGTTTTCGCTCTTCCAGTGCAGAATAGCGCGGTTGCTGTGGGAAATCAGTGTTCAGGACACATTAAGAAAATCACAGTAACACTGTTCATGAGCAGAGGTCCTAAAATGCCTATGTTGAAAATTTTGTGATGAAACTCCATTACATGACTGTGTTACGACCGTGCGTTGCGCAGTTTCCACGCACCCATGTAACTTCGTAACTTAGTAATATTTTCATGCCAGATTTTCAACACTGGCAGTTTTTCACACCTCCTTATGAACAGTACAGCTGTCATTTTTCACATCCTGGCTGAAATGTGTTTTCACGTTTCCAGCACAGAATACCACAGTCGCTGTCGGAAATCAGTATTTGGGACAGATTAGGATCAAGTGAGTGAGAGAGGGGGAGTGAGCGAGCTCAAGCGGAGCTCTGTCATGACTGCTGCAGATTTCTTTGTGGGCAGAACAATGCAGACAGGAGCCCAGTACAAAAAGGCAGCCTGCAGTGCCGGCAGAAACGGAACGACCAAGTGAGAGAAGGGGAGTGAGCGAGCTCAACGGAGCTCTTGTCAGGACTGCTGCGGATTTCTTTGTGGGCAGAAAAAGGTGGCAATGCAGGCAGGAGCCCAATACAAAAGGGTAGCCTTCAGCGCCGGGAGAAACACAACGAGCGAATGAGAGAGGGGGAGTGAGCGAGCTCAGCGGAACTCTATCGTGACTGCTGTGGATTTCTTTGTGGGCAGAAAAAGGCAGCAATGCAGGCGGGAGCCCAGTATGAAAGGCCAGCCTGCAGCGCTGGCAGAAATGGAATGAGCGAGCGAGTGAAAGAGAGGGAGTGAGCGAGCTCAACGGAGCTCTATTGTGAGTGCAGCAGATTTCTTTGTGGGCAGAAAAAGGCAGCAATGCAGGCAGGAGCTCAGTACAAAAGGTCAGCCTGCAGCGCCAGGAGCAACAGAATGAGTGAGTGAGACAGGGGGAGTGAGCAACCTCAACGGAGCTCTGTCAGGGCAGCTGCAGATTTCTTTGCGGGCAGAAAAAGGTGGCAACGAAGGCAGGAGCCCAGTACAAAAGGCATCCTGCAGCACTGGCAGAAATGGAACGAACGAGAGAGGAGGAGTGAGCTAGCTCAACGGACCTGTGTCAGGACTGCTGCAGATTTCTTTATGGGCAGAAAAAGCAGCCAACAGAGGCTGGAGCCCAGTACAAAATGGCAGCCTGCAGTGCTAGGAGCAACAGAATGAACAAGTGAGAGGGGGGAGTGAGCCACCTCAACAGAGCTCTGTCGGGACAGCTGCAGATTTCTTTGTGGGCAGAAAAAGGTGCCAATGCAGGCAGGAGCCCTGTACAAAAGGGCAGCCTGCAGCACTGGGAGAAACAGAACGAGCGAGTGACAGAGGGGCAGTGAGCGAACTCAACGGACCAAAGCAATCAACTTTCGGCATTGATAAATGCTTGTTTTATTTATCTTTTAATATCCCGTGCTCCAGAAAAAGACAAAGATTGCCGGAGAGTAATGGACTCAGCGCCAGAAATCCATGTGATGTCAGTAAATGAATAACACTCACAGAAGACGGCACCAGCCGTGCGTTCTTTTATGCAACTTATGTGTATGGTGGAACAGCAGTAATACATCAGGAGTCTAATATAATTAAAAAAGTAAGACTTTTCATTATGTGGTACATTGACTGCAGGCGTAACCTTAGTGAACTTTATTCCGTGTGCTGCTGTCTGTAAATTGAATTTGAATTGTGCAGACAGCCGCCTCTTAGGATGGCATGTCAAATTACTTAGAGTGTGATGTATGGCAAGACAACAGTTTCACCTGTAGCAACATGGTCTGTAGTTTATAAACACACAAAGCAAGCAGACTCGACCAAATCTACATATATGTGTCTGAATCAGGATGGCTGCAAATACAAAATGTGGGGCGAACCTTACCAGGACATGAAAGCACAGCAAACACACTCACGGCAAAGCCAGAAAAAGATAAGCACTCCCAAAGTCTGAATGCTAATGGATGTACCTTAGCGTTCGGCGTGGCACGGCCTGTAATTGCAGAGTGAAATTTGCTTTTTTTTTGCATTACTTATATGTAATTTGGTTCGCTGGATTATTTATTCATTCTGGCCTATAGTTCATGATTGCCAATGTGCCAGTGGATTTACTGCTACATATGTTTGTTTGTTTGTTGAATTTTGTTGACCCGTTAAGCACACTGGGCCTAGAAGTCCCTTTTTCAGGGCCGACCTGGTGGGGGGGGGGGCTGAGACACAGATGGTAAGCAACTGAAATTGAACCAGATTAAGCTGTTGATGGTATTTTTAGTGAATGATGGAAATTTGGCCAGTACACCAGGGAAATTCCCCTACTCTTTTCGATAAGTGCCATGGGATCTTTAACAGCAACTTGAACTACCACCAATCCAGGCAGATGGGACCTCGGTTTTAACGTCTCATCTGAAAGACGGCACCTCAGAAGTGCAGCACCCCTCTCATGCTGCACTACTGTGTCAGTACTGGGATATTAACCCAAGTGCCAGATGTTGGAACTGAACCCACAGCCCTCTGATCTCCCAGCCTCAGAGGCGAGTGTGCTACCTACTGAGACACTGACAATGTTACATGTGCTACT
Source organism: Neoceratodus forsteri (assembly GCA_016271365.2). NCBI lineage: Eukaryota > Metazoa > Chordata > Ceratodontiformes > Ceratodontidae > Neoceratodus > Neoceratodus forsteri. Next base: position 946,532,880 of record CM057458.1, read on the forward strand.
ATGAAGTAAACTGAAAAATCTTCTGCTACTTGGGAATGCTGACCTTTTTCCAGCTTTGCTGTGAGTGTGTTTTGATGTTCTATGATTTAGCCAGTGAATTTCCTGCGAATTGGTAACTGTACACATTTATTCACAGTCCTATTGCAGATTTCATCTCGGTCCTCTAAACATACAGTCTAGCATTGCTCCATGTAGTTCTTTTGCTGTGTTCTCAGAGAGGCTTACGGCATGGCCATTATGACCAGGTTAATGCAAGGTGGTTACTGAAAATCTGATAACCCTGGCAATTGTGGAGGACATTGGCCCTTATTTGGTTTCTTATGGTAGCCTGCTGAAATGCAAGTGCAACGTCCCCCAACACAAAGAGCGATGTCGGCATAGAATTAGAAGAAATAGTCTTTCTTTTTCTAGTTTAATGGATGTTGGATAGATAATAGCTGCCTGCTGCTTGTTACCTCTGGTGTCCCGTTGGACAGGGGGGCTGTTATTAATGATATTTATACATTATTGTAATTTTTGTAAACGGCGGGCTCCACCTCTACACACACCCCATCAGTATTACCTGCTAAATTTCTTAACATACTGAAATATTATGCATTGAATTATTGATGGGGGTGTCAGGGTGGAGCCCCCCAGTTACAAGAATTACACGAATGTACATGCCATATAAACGTAAGAACTCTCTAACTTTGAGGTTGTTTTCTGTTGTCACTCAAAGTTAGACTGTTTTGTAATATTCCATGATATTATTCATTCTGTGGGGGAGCTCTGCCCCCCACACCCCCTGGGTAAAAAATACAACTTCATAGGTGCACCAAGGGGGTGTGGGGGCAGAGCACCCCCACAAAAAGAATATCACTGGATAGTACAAAACATAAGAACAGAAATCCTAACAAACTGAAAGCATTGCTTTTAATGTACTTTTATGTGCGGCACCAGTGATTGTCTAAAACAGAGATACTGATAATGAAACACTGAGCTAGTTATTGCTAAACGCCTTTCTGTGTAATATTGCAGTCTTGTCCATGTCCTCATTTCTAGTAGGGGTGTCGGGTGTGGGGGTAGCAGAGCAGAACGTGTGGGTTTATTTCATTATAATTACTGCTGACCCCAAATATCAACCGGATTACGGCACTGATTAAATGCCGTACTAACCAGATTTTGGGTTATTACGCTCCAAGAAGCCGTAATAACCCAAAATCTGGTTATTATAGCAGTTCAAAGTATTTCATTTTTTCCGATGCCTGAAGCGCACGAAAGTGGCGTTCGGGGTTGTAAACAATGATGTTGAATTTATTCAAAAACACCAGTGCTGAGTATAAAAAACATGTCTGGTTTAGTGGCTTATTTCACTTTTCTGAGTTTTTCGAGAGAGAAAAAGCCACCACTTGTAGAGACAGCAGAGTGAGTCAATCAGCAGCTTTGACGCAAGCATTAGTGAGCATAGCCATAGCAACACTCGCTAACGCTTGCATCGAATCTTTGCAAGCTGCCGAGCAACTCAGTCTGCTGTCTCTATATGCGGCAGCTTTTTCTCTCTCAAAAACTCAGAAAAGTGAAGTAAGCCACTAAACCTGACATGTTTTTTACACTCAGCACTGGTGTTTTTGAATAAATTCAACATTATTGTTTACGACCCCAGACACCGCTCGGTCACACTACAGGCATCTGGGAAAAAGTATAGGCAAGTAAAACCACAAATCCAGGCACCACCAATTATAGAAAATAAAGAATATGCAATTGTGTATTTATGGATTTTTTGCACATCCTCGATGTGTGATGACTATATAAACCTCTCAAGCTTTGCTCTCGAGGTTTATAAGTCATAATGCACCTTGGGTGTGCAAAAAAAATCCATAATACACACTTACCTATCTATTATTCTCTGTTTCCATGTGAAACTGTGGCTTTATTATACTTGTCTGGTGGAGTTTTCAGCGATTGTGGAGGACATTGGACTTTGGAGTTTTCCAGTGCGTAACTGAAAGCAACATGAGCATACCCACTGCATGATCACATCTCCACCGTAGTGTGCGGAGCTTCCAGAAAAGCGCATGACTGGTCCAGTGTCCTCCACAAATGCCAAAACCGCTTTGTATAAACTTACCCCCAGTGGCCCTTACCTTATTGGATTTTAAAACATCTATTTATTATTGCATGCTACTGCTTTCAGAAGTATTGAGTAGCCATTAGTGTGAAACTGTTTCCCCATATTGTGAACCTCACTGGTATATCCATATGTTTCCTTGTCTTGGTTTTTTACTTGCTACTGTATTTACTTCTCCTCATGTTCCCTTGCCTCTGTGTCACACCTGGAAATGAGCCCTATTACTGAGTGGAGAGGAGTTTCTTTGTGAGCCACATCATTTTTCTGACATCTGTAGTTGTTGAGATTCTGCAGCACTACAAGCCTAGGCATAAGTATCACTTTTCTCTCACACTGGAATTTCCACTGACCAAGAATTGTTCCAGTGACTTGTGATGTTGTTCTGTAATGAATTCTGTGTTTTGTCTGTCTGTCTGACCACAATGGTGTGTGTGTGTGTGTGTCTGACTGTGATTTTCAGTTGAACCATGGGATTTCTAATGCATGTATTCCATGTTACTATTATATATGTGTGTGTGTATGTGTGTGTATGTGTTAGGCAAGGGGGAGGGGCGGAAGCCTTGTAGTATGAAACTACGCAAAATTTGGAATTCTTATATTCCATGGAGCACAGTCACAGAATGGATTAAATGTGATGAATGACAGGTGAAAAACATGTGTGGTGTGATTTTTGACATTATTTGTCAACATTCTGTTTAGCGAGTATATCTAGTTAATTGAGTATACGAAAGAATTGTTGTGGTGATTAAATGCCAAGGCAAAGCCGAGGCATTTAATCACCACAGAAGCTGGTTATTGCAAGTATACTCCAATTAACTGAATGTTATTACTATTATATGAGTTGGAGTTTGAGTAGAAAGAATAAAGAGAAGTACAATGTATGTTGAATAAAAAAATGTTTGTGCCTTGCCCTGGTGAAACATGCTGTGGTGTATCTGCACTTCAGTACATAATATCGTTTCTCCTGTGGGGCTCAGATTTAGAGCAGCCAGCCCTTAAAAAGATCACAGTGCTTTCAGCACGCTCTACACTCCGTCTCTGTCAGCCAGCCTTTGAAAAGTACTCACACAAACTAGTGCATAAGCAGGCATGCAGCAAAACCGTAACCCACTGTGACAGTGAGAAAGAGAGCATGCATTTTCTGCAAGGTTCTTAGTCTGGTTGTCATGGGTGTACATACAAGCCCCCCCCCCCCATTGGCGTAGTAGCAGTGACAGTGGACAGCGGATCGCTGATACTGGGAAAGTTGTTGGAGAGCTGCAGTAGGGAGAGAGTTTTTTTTTTATTTTTAAAAACTATAATGTTGTTGGCTGGAGTGCGTGGGGGTCGGGAGCAGAAAATCGAGCAGAAGAATTTTTAACCGTGATGTGGTGAAAAGAGAGAGAGCTGGGAGGAAATGCCTATTTCTGCTTTATTAGAGAGGACAGTCGGGATTTGAATATATGATGTGATACTTTTGAAGTTGTTGAAGATGTTATGTAATTGTGATGTATTGCGGCCCAGCTTGATGGAATGTGATAAGATGCTACTATTCAAGCAAATCGTTTCACATGAATGGCCTCATGGACATAATTGCTGCGATGTGTAAAGGTACTTACCAGTCGTTGTTACCTATACAACCTTCATCTTCACCAGCATCAGCAGCTTCGACATGTGATTCGATGACATCACAGGCTGCAGGTTTGAAATAGTAAGGCAGAATGTCCAAAGGTAAATCCGGCTCAAATTCATGTGTCCTTTCATCTGGACTGATTGCATTTCACTGGACTCACAGTTCCCATCAGCATAATGAATGACATCATTGCTATCATCGCTGTCGTGGAAGGAGTCATCATCCACATTTTTTTTTGGGTAACAGTCACCATTTGCTAATAGCAATAACAGCATCAGGCTTAATGGCATTGGGTTATATCAGACATTTTGGGGAATGTAAGGTCATCCACCTGTGGAGTTGGGCATCATTACTGTCAGGAATTATTTTTACATCATAACCTATGAGCAGATCACTTTAGAAACATAGAAACATAGACTTTGACGGCAGATAAGGACCGCTAGGCCCATCTAGTCTGCCCATTTCCCTGCCTACAGGATAGGCCGCAGATCCTAGTTAACCAACAGCCTATTTCTTCCTACCCCCCACAAGAATTGCCTTATGTCTGTCCCATGCATTCTTGAATTCTCCCACAGTTTTAGACCCCACAACCTCCTCAAGAAGGCTGTTCCATGCATCCACTACCTCTCTGTGAAATAATACTTCTCACATTGTCCCTGAACCGCCTCCTTCTATCTTTAAATTGTGTCCCTTGTTCTTGCAAGTCTTTTTGTGAAAGATGCTATCCTCTTGACTTTGTTGATTCCACTGAGGTACTTAAAAGTTTCTATCATGTCCCCCTCTCCTTCTTTTCCTCAAGGGTATACGTTATTAAGCTCCTTTAGTCTCTCCTCATACAGCTTCTCTTGCAGACCCTGCACCATTTTAGTTGCCCTCCTCTGGACTGTCTCTATCCTTTCTATGTCCTTGCGGAGATGGGGTCTCCAGAACTGGACACAGTACTTCAGATGGGGTCTCACCAACTGTCTGTACAGAGGATAACAACTTCCTGTTTTCTGCTGATGATGCCTCTCCCTATACATCCCAGTATACCCCTCAGCCTCCCTACTGCCTTCTCACATTGCTTGCTAACCTTAAGGTCATCTGATATGATTACCCCAGGTCCCTTTCCTTTTTGTTGTTGTTACTACTTCCCACCCATTGTGTATTCTTCCCTGGGTTCTTGTTTCCCAGGTGCATTATTTGCACTTTTGCATTGAATCCTAGCTGCCATACTTCTGACCATTCCTCCAACCTTGCCAAGTCCCTTTTCATCCTTTCCACGCCTCCTTGTGTATCAACCCTGTTGCAGATCTTTGTGTCATCTGCAAAACGATACTTTTCCTTCCAGTCCCTCTGCAATGTCACTGATGAAGACATTAAAAGGACTGACCCAATACTGAACCTCGCGGCACCCCACTAGTAACCCCCCTTTCTTCAGAGTGGACTCCATTTACAATTACCTTCTGTGTCCTGTTGACCAGCCAATGTTTTACCCAGGCTACCACCCTAGGTCCCACTCCCAGGCTGGTTAATTTGACTATTAATCTTTTGTGTGGGACTGTGTCAAATGCCTTGCTAAAGTTTAGGTAGGCCATGTCCACAGCCCCTCCCACATGTGTGAACCTGGTACCACTCAACTATTTTCTTCCTTTTTTTAGGTGTGTGTATTGTCACAAATCCACTCCAGGGGTCAGATCCTCTACTCCCACAGTGCCCAACCTTGAAGTGCAATTTGTGATTAGGGGACAAAAAGGGACACCCTTCTGTTTGTTTTGGGTCTGAGCAAACTACCAGTCTCGAGTCCTGGGGTCAATTATGAACCCTTTTTAACTCATTCTATCTGATGCCGCCATTTTGGGTCAGGTTAAGCAATGGATGGTTCTGGTGCCATATGGTGCTAATGGGTAGAATGGGTTAACTAGCACAGCCAGGTAACAGGTCCAAATATCACACTCTCTTCAGGAAAAGTAGTGCAATACTTGACCCAGCAGGAATACAACCAACCTGGTTCATGACCCCCTGCCGACTCAGTTGAGAAGTGGGTTTATTCTTACCTTGCTGGATCTTTACACAGATCCTTGTTAGTGTGTCTGCATATGGTGGCACACAGAGCAATTTAACAGTTAAGTCAGAATTATCAATACTGTTCCACCATTCACACCCAAAATGAGAACATGTCTCTGCAGATTTTAAGGAAAAACAAAGTTTACTAAAATTAAAAATATTAACTATATGCAGTACATAAAACAGACATATATACATTAAGGTTATAATCAGAGAAAGAAGTGGAAAATTTCAGATTAAAGCATCTTGCAACTGATTAGCTAATTTTACCTTAGTGTTCAGTTGGCAAAGGATTCACAGTTCAATTACCAGGCTTGGCAGAAGTGGTCTCATCTCAAGTCCTGGAACAAAGGGTGGGATATATAAAAGGGTTGTGCATGGTGCAACCGGCACGATAGTCAAAGGGGCAAGTTGTGCTGCGCAACACCCGATGCGCCGGGGCACATCATTAATGTATGCGGCACAAGTCCGGGCGGGCATGCCCCTGCATATGTGGCACATCCCAATATTCAGCCCAGGATGTGCGGCGCATATGCTGGCACAACCCCACTTTGCACTGCTCAGGGAGGTGCAGAGTTGTGCCTTGGAACACCAGGAGCAAGTCCTGACCCCCCACAGACAAGCTGCCATATTGCAGGGTGCAACACAGCAGCCACCAGCCATGGGTTTGCACCCGCCCACCCAGAACACTGTCCACTAGCCCCCTACCCTGGGAGTGTTGTGCCTTCCCCCCCTGCCCGATCATGGGCATATATAAAAAGTATCCCTGGTGGTCCAGTGGACCACTTCCTATCGCCCGATCACAGGGATCTGTTAAAATAATCCCTGGTGGTCCAGTGGACTGCTCCCTATCGCCTGATCATGGGCATCTGTTAAAATAATCCCTGGTGGTCCAGTAGACCACTCCCTATCGCCCGATCGCGGGCATATGTAAAAAAGTATCCCTGGTGGTCCAGTGGACTGCTCCCTATTGCCCAATCATGGGCATCTGTTAAAATAATCCCTGATGGTCCAGTGGACCACTCCCTATCGCCTGATCGCGGGCATATGTAAAAAGAATCCCTGGTGGTCCAGTGGACTGCTCCCTATTGCCCAGTCATGGGCATCTGTTAAAATAATCCTTGGTGGTCTAGTGGAATCCCCTCTCCAGCACCCATTTGCAGGTGGAAATCACAATCGCACCCCTGGTGGTCCAGTGCCACCCCTCTCCTTACCCACCCACTGTGGTCCCCTGCCACCCAGCACCCCCCCAGTCAGCGGTGGGTGGTGGCACCCCACCCACATGCTGCCTGGCTGCCCGCTGACTGACAGCATACAGTACTGCCAGTAGACCACACTGTACTACTCAGGCTCAATATGTGAATGAACATGTGCTGTGTGGTTGGGGACCACAGTGGGTGGGTAGGAGGGGGTACCACTGGACCACCAGGGGTGCGATGATTTCTGCCTCATGATCGGGCACTGGGGGGTGTTCTACTGGACCACCAGGGATAGTTTTAACATATGCCCACCATCGGCATAGGGAGCGGTCCACTGGACCACCAGGGATTATTTTAACAGATGCCCACAATTGGGTGATAGGGAGCGGTCCACTGACCACCAGGGATTATTTTAACAGATGCCCGCAATCAGGCATACGGGTGCGGGGTCCGCCAAGGGACTGCAGGGTGTCGGTCCCCGACAGCTGCAGTCTGGCAGGGTGCCAGGCACAAGTCGCTGGGGATCAGTGCACCACATGCAAATGGGGCCATAATGACATGCAAATGGCCCCATTTGTGCCTTGCATGCATAATGGTCTCATATGCATGCCCAGTGCTGAATATCACGGTTGATGCACCTAGTGCAACCGCACTTGCGCTGACGCATCCCTGGCTCCCCTCCTGCCACTTGCAGTGGTGCAGTGCGTGTGCCCTCAGTGCTATATTCAACTGTGCTGAGCCATGGCGCAGCACCATTGAATATCGCATGGTCCATGCCCTGGCACTGCCCAGTTGCGCTGCACCCAGGTTTGTGTCCCTGCCCAACACAGTCTGAATATCCCACCCAAAGTGTCACTTAGAAGTCCAGAAAAAAAGTATCTATCTTGGAAGACCAGACACAGACGTATGCAATGTTCCCCCAGCAGCTTGACAATATCAGGGGGAAAAGTGTCCCACCCAGCTTGTGAGGTCACAGCTCTGTGATGATACTAGCTGTGAGGTCACTCTCAGTTCTACATAATTAATTTGTAATATGCAACTGCATAGGCAAAACAGATCGGATTACTGCTTGATTGGAATCTGCAAATACAGCAATATTTTTAATTATAACAAGACAAGCTATATTCATCAGAGTATGTTTTTTTTATGACAGGTTATAATATCTCTTTGATCTTTCAGAGAAACATCCTGGAAACACTTCTCATATTAGGTTGAATTTTCACAGAGGTCTATCAAAAACAGCTTCCTTCTTTATACGCCATAAAATGTAATATTTTACGACCAGTTGCCTAGGTTCAAAGCAGTGGCTTGTTATAACCTGTTTTTTATAAAAGTCTCAGGAAGTTTAGCAGATAGTGTTAAAACAGGAAAAGGAAACCATACCCATCTAGCTCCTGCAAGCAACTGCCTTTGGGGTCAAAAGGTCAGGCCCCTTTAAAAGCGAGTTTTTTCCCGTGGCCCTGCTGACCCTGTCATGTCTCATAAGCAGAAATCCCATAAGAAAACCAAAAAGACATCAAGATTATATACAAATAAGAACTGGCAGATGGCTGTTCTTGCCACATGTATTACTACTCGTTGAGAAACCCGGCACTTATTATTGTCCACTCTTTCTACATATTATGCGCAACACTGTTTTAACACCTGCCTTACAACTGTATGTTAATGTTGATCTTGTAACTTGAATGTAACATGACCACGGCCCTTCCCCCTCCTTCCACCTCACCCTTTCCTCTCCTTTCCCCATTTTCTTTCACGTAAGCACTTGTTTACTTATTAACTTGGCACTCCTTATTGTCCACTCTTTCTAACTATTATGTGCAACACTGTTGTAACACTGCTTGTAACACCAGCCTTACAACTGTATGTTAATGTTGATCTTGTAACTTGAATGTAACATGAACACGGCTCCTCCCCCTCCTTCCACCTCAACGTTTCCTCTCCTTTCCCCCTTTTCTTTCACGTAAGCACTTGTTTACTTATTAACCTGGCACTCTTTATTGTCCACTCTTTCTAACTATTATGTGCAACATTGTTGTAACACTGCTTGTAACACCAGCCTTACAACTGTATGTTAATGTTGATCTTGTAACTTGAATGTAACATGAACACAGCTCCTCCCCCTCCTTCCACCTTAACCTTTCCTCTCCTTTCCCCCTTTTCTTTCACCTAAGCACTTGTTTACTTATTAACCTGGCACTCCTTATTGTCCACGCTTTCTAATTATTATGTGCAGCACTGTTGTAACACTGCTTGTAACACCAGCCCTACAACCGTATGTTAATGTTGATCTTGTAACTTGAATGTTTAATGTCTCACTCCTATTGTACCCCTTCCCCCCCAGGTTGCCCCAGGAGATGAGTGATTTGTTGCTCAGTGTGCCTTCCTGGTGAAACATTTCAATAAATAAAGAAAGAATATTTTTGATGTCCAGTCATGGAACTAACAATCGAAAATTCCACCAACCTGTGTTCCTGTAATGTGAATTGTTACTAATGAAAACAAATGTCAGTTCGGGTAACAAAAAAAGGTGGACTACAGTCATGACCGTTGCTACAGGCTGATCCATGAAGTCTGGGTAAACTTCTCTGCTATGAACACCTATTCCTGCATGACTGTCACATATACAGTAATTTGTGTCGCATGTAGTTTCAAAAAAGGCAGTCATTGTTGGGTGTGTTTAATGTGAACCCAATAAAACATGACAGGTTGTGTGATGGTGACTGATAAGAGCATGCACCTTGTGCGTGATGATGCATAACCCCCTTGGGTTGGTTTCCGTCATCACCAGGTACTGCTGTTTTTTGGGCAGTGACCCACACCCCATGATGGTCTTATTGTTCTCATAAAATGGCTCATTAAAGCAAAAAAAAAAAGGCAAAGGGCTCAATCTTAATGATCCGCAAAGTACAATTAATTTATTAAATGTTTTATATGGAAAAAAGTGCCCTAACATCACATGATGCAGAAAAACATGTCACTCTTTACTTTTTTCAAGCTATCGTTTACTGTTTCTGTCACAGTACAGTACTGTTTGGTATTGTGATGATTAGCCCCACACCCCCATCACAAGTCTCTTGGTCTTGTGTTACAGATGCTAGCTATATAACTGCTATACTATGGGTCGGTTTACAGTGCTATATTTTCTCCATACGTCACTTCAGTAAAAGTGTTGAAAACAATATATGTACCTTTAAAGTAAACTACATGAATTTGTAGCTTTCTGTACCATTGTATACTAACAACGTTTGGCGAACTCCAACAGCATTTCCTCCTGAAAGAGTGGCATTTGAAACACCCCCCCAAAAAAATCACAATGAGGTGGATTCAAAATATTTCTGTAGATGTAGAACTATGTATTGGACAAGTTTTAATCACATTGTGAGTAGGCATTGGTGGGGATTGGGGGTGGGGGTTGGGAAGCACTTTCTCTACCAACTGTTGATTCTAAGAGAGTAAAGCATTGTTCTGGTATCCGTGTGATGTAACCACATTTCAATGGCGAAGCATGCTGTGTTGAAAAGAATGTAAGGTGGGTGTGTACCATGTGATTTGTGACTTCAGTTCATTAATATTGATTACCAATACTGAAAACCCTCCACTATCCAAAGCACAGTTAGGTCTTGATTGTTTTTTCATTGACCATTCATCTTTATATGTTGCACACCTGCAGAGATGAACATGAATAATGCAGTATTACTCAATATCATACCGTAAGGCGTTGTGCCATATAAAACGCTTCCTTTTCACAATGACATTGTACCACAGTTCAAGAGTCATGTTGTAATGTGATTGTACCTTCTTGTGGTACAACATAATTTTAGATCCGCTAGAGAGTACTGTAGGCAGTGTCTTTGTCAAATATAAAAAGAAAATGCTTACATCCCACATATTACACACTGTAAAAAAGACAGGATTACTAACCATAGGCATAATGAATGTGTTCGGACATCCTGTGTTTCTACTTCCCACATTCAAGATGATCTTTGATCTAGAAGTCACAGTGAATCAGAGTCACTCCAGCATATGACACAGTGCTTGTACATTGTTTCCCAAGCTGTACTCTATATTTCAGTAATGCATTATTTGTGATTCAGACTATGAAATGATATCCATCAGTGCATACCATGTAACAGCATGACATGATAGAGATGTGCAAATGTCATTTACAGTATGCATGTATCACAGACAACAAAGAGAATACTAATCGTTCCTCTAATCACAACAACTTTGTTCTGTCACTGAATGGTGGTGATTCCCTGTGACCACAAGGGCAAAGCTCATAGAAACAGAGAATTTGACAGCAGATAAGGACCACTTGGCCCACCCAGTGTGCCCATTTCCCTACCTAATGGATAAGCTGCAGATCCTAGTTAACCAGCAGCCTACTTCTTTCTACCCCCACCCCCTAGAATTGCCTTGTGACTGTCCCATGCATGCTTGAATTCCACCACTGTTTTTGCCTCCACAACCTCCTCCAGAAGGCCGTTCCATGCACCCACAACCCTCTCTGTGAAAAAATACTTCCTTACATTACCTCTTAGCCGCCCCCCTCTATCTTCAAATTGTGTCCCCTTGTTCTTGCCTACCTCTTTTTTTGAAAGATGCTACCCTCTTGGACTTTGTTGATTCCCTTGAGGTACTTGAAAGTTTCTATCATGTCCCCCCTCTCCCTCCTTTCCTCGAGGATATACATATTAAGCTCCTTAAGTCTCTCTTCATATGTCTTCCAATGCAAGCTCTGCACCGGAAGAAGTACATGTCAATAAAAATCCTGACGTGGCTGTACATACTGGTTGTGCATATGCTTGCTCATCTGGTATCTTTGCTTATTGTGTTATGTGTAATGTGAGCACAGCAACTCATTAGCTTTAATTATTAGACTGCATTATGTATTCTCCAGAGGTTCCAGAATGATGTTGTACCACAAAAAGGCACAATCACATTTCATGATTTTTGAATTGCGGCACACCAATATTTTGAAATAGAAGGAACTGTACACAGAACAATGCTCTACTATACACAATATAACCATTTCTCCCACTGCTGAATTATGCTAGCAATAAATGAAAATTAACTCTGCAATCCGATACATTAACAATAGAAACATATCGTATGCTCATATATTTTCACTCAAGTACAAGAAGTCACATTTGAGCACAAGTGGTTAGTATATATAAAGTTATATTAGCACATTGTAAAAAAATATGTTTGTCTCATTTTACAGGTGTTTCTGTTGCATGGCATACTGCCAACTTGTGAGGTGGTGCTACGGCTGGCTTGGACGCTATAATCGTGTGCCACTCCCATCGTGTGCTGTGGATAAGGACAGCCTTTCCAGATAACAATAACATATATACAGGCTTTCAGTTTGCTTGATGATAGTTACATGTTTGGTTCTATTGTGACTCACTACCATTCACGTTTCTTGAATCTGCTAACAAACTTGGCCCACTGCTTCTTCCTTATCTGGATGCTGCATTGTTGAGCAAAGTGCAGGTGGAATCGAGTTCCTCAGTTTATCAATGGAGCTGACCAGGTTGTTTGGTCCTTCCTTGTAACATGCAATATGTTTTCTTTTTAGAATGGTCACAAAATCTTCAAATGAAGCACAAAAAGAAGTTCATGTTAGCTATTGGATTGCACACTCCCTAAATATAGGCAGTTTTAGCAAGTTTTATTTTATTTTTTTTACCAGGAGAGACACATGAAGCAGAAAGCATGTTTACAGGTGTGACCTGGGAGCACAAGGAAGTTAAGTGACTTGCTCAGGGTCACACAGTATGCAAGTGGGGGCTGTGGGATTCAAACCCAGCTCTCCAGGTTTGCAGCTCAGAGCCTTAAACCACTGCACTATACTGCCTCTTTGTTTATATTAAAGAGCCACCGACAACTTGATAACAAGTTTGAAAAACATAATATTCAGACACAAGGCAGCTTATATTTCTGATTAGCTTTGCATTTCTTATCCTCATTGTTTATTACTGAGGTCAGATGCATGAAAACAAGATAGTTGTTACTTGAGCGTTCATCAGCTCATATTGCTTCTTCCCAACCTTAATGTTCATAAAAATTCTGCTTGTGACAACACAGTGAGTTCCCGTGGGCCGTGGCAACAGACTGTGATGTCATAACTGAGCATTATAATTTCAAGTAGGGAATAAGCCTTAGAGGCAGCTGAACTCTCAGGGATACAGATCTTGTTTCTGTGAGAATTTCTTCAGTAATAAGTAATGAAGAGGATAAATCTATAGAAGATGTATGAAATACAAGCCAAATTGTGTCTAAATATTGAGTTTTCCAGTTTTCCCAAAGGCATCAGCTGCTCTTTAAAGAAGCTGTGCAAGAATGTGATGACAATTTGTACCTATTCTTTTTTATTCTATTTTATATTGTCCTGTATCTGCTGCATTGTGTGATGCCCATCTTTCCACAGTTTGACTCTGCTTTAGTACTTTTCTCACATCTGAAATAATAAAAGGATTACTCCTTTTAATAGGGCTTGGACCAGGTCTATGTGATAACAGCGAACGCCTAAAGGCGATCTCCGTTATCGCACAGTCAGAGTGATAAAAACTTTTCAGCACTTGACAACCCCAAGACAGGACAGCGGCAAGAGATATTTTTTAATGCTTTGCACACCCCTACTTAAGGATTCTTAACCCAGGGCTGCATATCGGGGTGAAAGCATTAAAAATAAAGGTTCGGCCGGGCATAATTAACCGCACCAGCGCCGGACCCGCACCTGGTACCTCAGCCACCCCAGCCAGTAACTCAACCCCTGATGCCATGACGCAGCTTGGCCATCCACCACAGCGCCACCCCTACAGCCTCTCTGCCCCTCCCAGCCCACGCCCATGCTCGCCCCACCCCCATGCATATATGCATAGCGACATCCTGTCGCCCAGTTTGCCCACCCTCATCCGGTCGCCCTACCCTCCCATCACCATGAGAGATTGTGTCAGGAAGGTGTCGCCATTATGGATGGTGCCCTTCCTCATGCGCCCACCTCACAGGTTACCGCTTGGACTAGACTTTGATTATTATTTGCAGCTGTTTTTGTATATCAGGACACTGATATTTAGAAGTGTGCCTGGCAATGGCACAAGGGGTTGCATAGCGCAACTGAGTTGTGCTGGAACAACAAAGGATATATTCAAAAGAGATGTGCCATGGCGCATTCCTTCTGAATATATCAGAGAATGCATGTGGTACAAATGCAGTGTGCTGGTGCATCCCTCAGACAGGCCAGCATACCTGGAATGGGAATGTGCCAGTGCAATAGGAGCTGCATGAGGCACAATTTCCAGAATTTCAGACCTGGATATGCAAATGGCGCCATTATGCATGCAAGGTGCAAATGGGGCCATTTGCATGTCATTATGGACCCATTTGCATGTGTTGTGCAGGGCTGGCCAGTGAATGCGCCTGGTGCCCTGCACAGCACAGGGACCACAGTAGTACCCCCTCCCCATTCCGTACTACCGATTGCCATAATGATATTTCATTAAGATCCCTGGTGCTCCAGTGGTTCCCTCCTCCCCATCCTGCACCACCAATCACCATAATAATACTTTTGTAAGATCCCTGGTAGTCTAGTGGTACCCCCCTCCCCACCCGTAACCCTGATCACCAAATAACATGACCAAACTCGGTCCTTGGTAGTCTAGTGGTCCCCCCACCCACACAGGACCCCAACCCTCCCAGCTCCCCCCCAGTCATTGGCGGGCAGCATACCCACCCATGTACCTCCATGGCTGCCTGTCGAATTACAGCTTACAGTATGCACTGCAAGCCCATTGATCCACAGTGTGGAGCAATGAGCTTGCAGCACATACTGTAAACTGTCATTCCGTGGCAGCCATGGAGGTATGCGGATGGGCATGCTGCCCGCCGATGACTGGGGATCTGGGTGGGCTACGGGTGGGGGGACCACTAGACTACCTGGACTGGGGGGACCACTAAACTTCCAGGGACTGAGTTTGGTCATGTTATTCAGTGATCAGAGTTTCAGGCGGGGAGGGGGGTACCACTAGACTACCAGGGATCTTATAAAAGTATTATTATGGTGATCGATGATACAGGATGGGGAGGGGGGAACCACTGGACCACCAGGGATCTTAATAAAGTATTACGGTAATCAGTGGTACGCATACCTCTCAACCTGCCAGGATCAAAATCAGGGACACCCACCTAGAAAATCAGGGACACCATTTGTTGGACAGAGTGGCGGCGGGCACCGGCCTCGCGCCCACACATGTGAACTGAATATTAGTCAAAATATTGAAGAATAACTCTTGAGGCATATGTATGTATATTAAAACATTATTGAACAACAGTAAAGCCATCTTTACAAATTCAAAATATAATTTCATAGAACTGTAATCTAGCACACATCTGTATGTATTACATTATTGCTAGCAGTACAAAAAAAAGACTATACTTTCATACCTTTATCCACCCCACACATTGCAATGTTAAATTAAACTACACCTATCCTCACCCTTAAATATAAAAAAAGCACACCAAATTCTATAGATTCAATCAATTGATCAGTCTATAATGTATACACATAGAGAGTCATGCACAGACACACCTATATTATTTACATTATTGCACAAACTGTAAAAAAAAAACACTTTTATTCCCTTCCCAGTCCCATCCAGCCCACATAACCATTTCGGCTGAGGTTCACATTGCGATTAATGTCACATCAGAATTCCAAACTTATTGCACTCTATACACATGTCCCTGATGGGTAAACTGACATTTTTCTTTAGTGTCATTTTGAGGTGCCATGTTCTCGGTTATAGGAGTATGTTGCCTTCTTAGCTGCTTCAGGGACATCCTTGGAGTGCTGTACATCAAAACATTCTCTGTCTTCATTAAACTTTATGGCAAGTAAGGAATTTAGAGTTTTTATGTTTAAAGAATGTCTGAGTTCTGTTTTCACCTTCCTTACCATGCTGAAAGCACGCTCTGGTTCTGCATTTGAGTTTGGTAAGCACAGCACTGTTTCCATTAGCCGTCTGAACATTGGTATGTTTTGTTCAGACATGCCAGTGAGTTGGCAAAGAACCTTCCCCCAGTATTTTGGAGCAGAGGCATTGGTGGCAAATGTTGGCTGTCCTCCCTGAAATGTTTCAGCAAACTGATATATGCCAAACTCATCTAGGAGCTGGTCACATTCAGTTGATGTAGTGCAAATGCCCAGCTGCCTTCCCAAGTCCACAACGGCCATCCCTGACATATTCAGCTTTAAAGATGGATTGAGCAGAGTGGATATGCTTTTCAAGAGCTTGCTCTTCAATGGAAATTTGGTTAGCATTTTTTTCATAACTGCTGTGTAGAAAGCTCTTGCTTTTCTGTATATGTTGGTTTCAGCTGCTGTTCCAACAATAGTATCTTCATTTTCTTTGATGAAATCTTCCACTTCTGGTCCAACCTGAGTTTCTTGAAGGGGGAGAAAATTCTCTGCCTTATCGAGAAATGTACTTTTGCATTCATTAAATAAACTGACTGCTGCTTTGGGAAGAAGAAGTCTGCTAGAATACAGCTGAACAATTTTGCTTATTTCCCCATGAAGAGTCATTAGCTGACTCTCCCTGCTCTGCAGTTTTTGTTAAATTGACATGGGGCCCCATTGCCTATTTTAAGAAAAGAAAAGTCATCCTCATTTCCTGACTGCTTAACCGCTCTGCCATGAGTTGGACTTTTGCACCTCGGGGCTCACATGACATAAAATAGGACAGTAGAGCCGGCCACATGTCCACCATTCGCTGCACAACTTTGCTCAAGCTGAGCCATCTTGTAGGCACATGTTTGATAACTGCTGTTCCCGCTGCCTAGGTGCTCTTTTCTGTATTACCAGCTTACAGTGTTTAGATTGCTGCTCTTAACTGCACCATACTGTGTTAGTAGCTTACAGTCTTTAGATTTTTGCTTTTACCTGCACCATACTGTTGATTGCTTGCTTCTCCCGGTTGCCAGAATCGGGATATAGCTGCACATGCACATTAAAGGAATTTGGTCTCCCACTGCATTCTCATTTCAGCTCCCTTTGTTCTCCTCACAATATAGGCCTGCGACAGTCCTGACCCAGGCAGCAGGATCCCCGACCCCCTGACGGCTGGATTTCCCCGCAGAGCTCCATCCAGGAGCGGATACCATACGGGCCTGCAGAGAGGTAATAAGCTACCTCCAGCTGCAGCACCCTTGTGAGGGGGTTAGCCCGTCGGCATGCGCGTCGACTGCCCCACCCACCCTCCTCCTCAAATGTCACCCCCTCTTTTTCATGCTAGTACCCTCATCCCATCTGCCAAACATCTCACCTGGCCCACACTTACCAGCACCCTCTACTCTCACTGACTTTGTCCGATCCCACCTGACACTGCCCATGTACCCTGGCCCACGGCACCCACCCCTTGGAAACCTTTCCACTGCCTACCCTACCTCCACATGGCCACTACTTGTCCTTGCCCTCCCTACCCTTCGAACTCTGTCCACTCCTTGTTCCCCATGGCCTCCCTCCCATCCCTGCGTACCCACCGTAAGCTTCCACATTACCACCCCCTGATCAGGGCCTTGGTCTTCCTACTTCTCCTACCGGGTAATATACATCCAAACCCTGGCCTAGTCTCCTCCAACCCACCAGCCAGGCAAAATGGTCTCCGCATAGCCTCCATGAACATATGTAGCCTAATGAAAAAATGTGATGCCCTCTAGTGCTGGGTGATGCTGCATCAACCAGACTTCATAACCCTGGTTGAAACCTGGCTGTCCAAATCCACCCCTGACTCCTTTGTCTCCCTCCCAGGCTATACCTTATACCGCGAGGACCGAGTAGGCAAACGCGGGGGTGGCTGTGCAATCTATACCAGGGACACAATCATCAGACAAGTGCTCCCTGCCCCTGCTCTTGTAAATGGGGCCTAGGCCCTCACCCTCAAACTTGCTCCTGACCCCTCCAGAGCCCGGCACTGATATCTTTAACAGAATATCTTGCGACCCACCACCACAAGGCGGAACAAATCATACTGGGGGACCTAAATGTGAACTGGCTCAGCACCTCCTCATCTACTACCCAAGACTGTTTCGCCACCCTAGACCTGACACAACTCATTTCCCAACCCACCAGAGTTAACCCAAAGAGAGGTACCAGTACCCTTCTGGATGTTGTTATCACCAACTGCCCCGATAAAATTCATAACATCCAGGTCCTCCCAGACTCGCTAAGTGACCACTCCCCTATCCTGTTCCTTTGGATGGCCCCCGCTCCCAAACCCACTGTCCTGACCACATCCCGCAGGCGCCTCCGCCCTGGTGGCCTGATGAAACTCAAGCATTTTCTCGCCCAGATCAATTGGTCCCCATTCACCTCACACCCGACACAGACACTGCCCTCACCTTTTTCTCCCACACCTTTAACAAGGCCTGTGACCTCTATGCACCCCTCACAGGAGGTCGACCCAAAAAACACAATGCACCCTGGGTTACCCCTGCCCTACTACGAATGCTCAGAAATAGAGATAACCTCTGGCACCTTGCCATTGAAACAGGACGGTTGACGGATAGACAGGCCTACAATGCTTCCCGGAACAAATGCACACGTGCCATCCGTAAAGCCAAGACCGACCATTACCAGGCCACCCTCACCTCCTCCTGGGGATGTGCCCGGACTTTCTGGGATAATGTTAAACAGTTTAATGGGAAATCACACTCCCAACCCCCCATCCCAGCTCACAATTGATGGCACCACCTTCACCGACCCTGCTTGCATAGCTAACCACCTAAATACTGCATTCACAGACCTTAGCTTTGTTCTCCCTAGTAATTTCTTTGACCCTACCCCTGACCTCCAACGTCCCAGTTTCCATCTTCGTAGGGTATCTGCCCAGGAAGCCAGACCACTCCTAATTAAAGCTTTAAAAGGCAACAGCCTCGGCAGCAATTCCTTGGACCCCAGCATTCTCCAGCTGTGCTGGATGAAGTCCTTGACCCACTCACCAGCTTACTCAACCGATCTCTCTGCCTGGGGCAATTCCCTACTGCATGGAAAACAGCCACAGTCACACCCATCCATAAAGGGGATGACAGGTCCTCCACCGGGAACTACCGACCTATCTCCATCCTTCCACCCCTCTTCAAAGCCCTAGAAAAAATCATGTCCATACAAATTACAGAATATCTTACCAAACATAACATCCTATGCCCAGAGCAGCACGGCTTCCATGCTGGTCACAATACCAGCACTGCGCAAGTTGAGTTCTCCAATTTCCTACACTCCTCCCTGGATGCTAGCTCACTAGCCAGTGCAGTGTTTATTGACCTCTCAAAGGCCTTCGACACTGTCTCCCACCCCCTTCTGCTGAATGCAGTAGGCCACACTGCTTTCTCCACTGGCCCCCTCGCCTGGTGTGCAAGCTATCTATCCACTCGCTCCCAATGTGTAAAAATCAATGGAACACTCTCCGCAACCCATCCCATCCACTCAGGGGTACCTCAGGGCTCCATCCTGGGGCCCCTACTCTTCTCTATCTGTCTAAACACCCTGCCCAATGCCTGCTCTGGCAGTATTCTTATGTATGCCGACGATGCTGTCATTTTTGCCACCCACCGCAATACCATCTCACTACAGGATACTCTGCAAAAATCCTACGGTGATGGTGAGGCATGGTTTAAAGAGCACAGGCTAGTTATTAATCTTAAAAAAAAAAAAAAACTATGTTTTTCACCCACCCCCAAAACAAAGCCCGCAACTTCCCACTTCATATCCTCCCTAGTACCAATCAACTGGTTGAGCAAGTCAGCTCCTACAAATACCTTGGGGTCACTTTTGACTCAGCCCTCACCTACCACACCCACATTGATGCCCTTGCCTCTGCCACCAATACACGGCTTGGCATCCTTTACCGCTGTAAAAACTGCCTCCCACCTGACGCTGTCTGACTAGCAGTCACATCTTCAGTGCTGTCACTCATTGACTGTGGCCTGCCAGTTTATGGTGTGGCTGACAACACTGCCCTCAACAAAATTCAGCTTACCCTAAATAAGGCCTGCAGACTGATTACTGGTGCCCCCAGGCTCACACATACCTGTCTTCTCTATGATGAAGCAAAATTACTAAACCTGGATGAAAGACTACACTATCAAATCTGCCTCCTCACAAAGAAACCCTACTTGGGTTGTCCCCTCCGGGGTGACAGCCTCCATCCACCATTCCCAGCCATCCATCCCAACCCGAGCCTCTAGCAAGTCCAGTCTTCTGGTACCCAGATCCAGGACCACCCATGGACAGAGGTCCTTCTGCTACAGAGGCCCATCTTGGTTTAACTCTCTCCCTGCATCCATCTCCAAAGCCCCCACAATCTCCACCTTCAAAAATGCCTTTCAGAGCCAACTGTTTAGCACTCAGAGCTGCGCTGTCTGTAAACAGCGCCTTGACCCAAACACACTTGTCAATGCCACTTAGGCAGCACTCTAACTCTCCTCCCAACTCTCCCCACCATAGCCTTATCCTCTGCTATTACCAGCATACTATCAGCTGTATCATTGTAATATTCTACCAAATTGTTTAAAATGTACAGAGCCACTCTATGTAACCCTAAGTATGTAACACTTTTGCTGTAATCAAAAATATATTGTCTTTCTATGTATGTATGTAACACTTTACTGTAACCAAAACTTACTGTCTGTTTTTGTCCTCAATGTGACGAGGTACCTTTGGAAATGAGCCTCTGGCTCAACGGTTATAAACCGATGTACAAATAAATAAATAAATAAATTTTCAAGGGCTCAATGTCCACAAACAAACTGAACTCCTTTAACTTCTGTTGCCTCTGGGAACTTGAGGAAAGATGGCAGTAAATATCTGAAATTAACTCTTCAACCGGTGATGAAATTGCTTTAACAGCGGATTTGGTGCAAAGGTCTGCCAGATGGCAAAGACATCCCATGTTTATGATATTTGGGCAGATCTGCTTCAGCCTAGAAAGCAGAGAATTGTTTTTCCCAATCATAGTAGAAGCATCATCGGATGAAAATGCAGTCAGATTGGTCAATGGGATATGAAAGTGCTCTAAGGTTTTCATCACAATGTCAAACATTGCCTGCCCAGTTCCAAATACACAAGAAGGCATGTCCAGGAAGCGAACAGGGTCGGACTGGGAAGCAAAGGGCCCACCTGGAAGTGGGTCCGGGGGGGCCTTGGTACTGTCACTGGGGGGGACCCAGCTGCAGAGTCACAGGGGACTGTTGAGAAGTATGTCCTAGTCTGCCTAGATGCTCAGCAGCTCAAGTGACAGTATTCTCCCTCCCTTGTCCCCTTCCCCCTGCTGTGTGCGCTTGTGCTCTATTTTTAAATGGGAGATTTGCCAAGCAGGGCCCCTCTATCTATTGTATAAAGCCAAGTGGCAGCATTTCTGCTTCACCGACCTGACTCTCAACATCTAGATAAGAGGGCCCTACTTGGCAAATTACAAAAACACACAGCTGGGGAAGGGGGGGGGGGAATTTTAAAGGAGGAGAAATACAAGAACACAGAATTTCTACTTTCCCCTGACTCAGAGCACCTCGATAGACCCCGCTTGACTCAGAGCACCTCGATAGACCGAGCTTGACTCCGAGCACCTCGATAGACCCTGCTTGACTCAGAGCACCTCGATAGACCCCACTTGACTCAGAGCATCTCGATAGACCCCGCTTGACTCCGAGCACCTCGATAGACTGAGCTTGACTCCGAGCACCTCGATAGACCCTGCTTGACTCCGAGCACCTCGATAGACCCTGCTTGTTAAATTTTTATTTCCCAAAGTATCTCACAGGATTCCAGAAGCAGGTGGTTCACCCCACACCACCACTACCAGGAAACATTACATTAACAACCCTCACCGGTCCCCATCCCTATGGCCCATTCTTTTTTTCCGCCAAGTCCATGTCACCAACAGGCAGAACCAAAACCAAAATGACACTCACCAGAAGGCACTGCTTGGAATCCCAGAGTTCACTAATAAAGTAAGTTGCTTGTTTTACTGCCCTGACAAAATGAGACAGAAGCTAGACTACTGGCCTGCTCTGGCTGCTCGCGATGATGGGGTGCTGCACAGCATCTCATCTTACTAAGACAGGTATTCCACTACTACTGGGCATGTGATCCTGCCCTGGTATATGCATACCTTGAGTGGCTGAACGCACTAGACTGTCTCACAACACACCTAAGGCATGCTTGCATCAGAGCACGTCGGACCGCAGGCACTGAATTAGCAGTTACATATTCATGTGTGGTGTATTTGTATATTTGTATCTCGTATGTATTTATTTTGTATTTTACACATCAGAACCACCATGTCGGGTTGAAATTAAGTATACTGACCCGCTAGCCAAATGCTGAAAGAGTTTGTGTTGTGCTAGTAAGAGCTGTGGGCTTGTACTGGAGAAGGCAGTTCTTCAGTATGTACACCAACTGGGCCAGTGGGATAGTCTGTGGGGCCAGTAGATTTTTCCTGTCACTAGCTCTGCTGGCTAGTGGCTGCAAAACTTAATTTCAAACCCCTGCCATGTAAACAGAGCTTGGTTGCCCCAATGGTGTACTGCTGCCTTATCCTGCATAAAAAAAACAGAAATCAGAATGTTGCCATTCATGAACCCTAAACATCCGATGCGACTTGCATGTGTTTCTGAGACCGCCAGTGTTTGTTTTCATGGAAGTAAAATGCTATTCCATTCACAGACACAAACTAAGTTCAAAAACGAGGGGGGGAGGATGTTTACAGTATATTTACTTAAACACCAGTCTCAGAATCGCATGAGTAATAAAATCGGTACTATGTAAAAGAGCCAATAACTTTATAGACTCGTCCCCTTCTTTTTTCCACCACCAGCTCGATAGTCATAATGCATATCTGACTGCTTGAATTGAAAGTTTTCTTAAAATCTGAACCGTTTTAGGACTTGCAAACACTGCCGGCTTGCTACTGATACAGGCCCTGAACGCCTTGCTAAATGCAAGTGCTACCTCCAAGTGGGAGTAGGAAATTGCATTAACCTGATTATTTTATGCGGGGAGAGACTGTCTGGTAACCGGAAATTTGGTAAAGGTAGACGCCTGCACCATCAGCAAGCCCAGACCCCACCCCACCCCAGGCTGTAGCAGCCCAAGCAGGCAAGAAAATGCAACCAAGCCAAGAAAGTCACGATGACTTGGTCTTGAGAATGGAAGCTGCCTGCCAGCTGGAAAAGCAGAACCGAACTCTGAGTGCTATCAACAGTAAGCAATGAACACCCCCGGGCCCGGCAGTATGACTTGATTTTTTTTTTAAATGTTACCTTCTTGAAGTGAGTCATTTAGTCATCTTGGCACAAGTTGGCAGTCAGAAATCATTCAGTTCGATGGCTCGCTCTCACTCCCTTCAGTCACTGTTTTGCTTAAATAAATTTGGACCATCGCCATCACCACTCCAGCGACTTGAGAGACTCAGTTAACGAACGGCGGGCAAATTCGGTTCGGATGCTGGCTGCAGCAAGAGGAAGAGACCAGAGCTGCTGCACTGGGCCCCTTTAAAGTGCCCGCTCTGTCGCAGCGACAATGTGGTGACGGCACTCAGCAGCTTGAGACATATCCACCAATCAGATTCTTGCCCCGCTCCAGTCTTCTTGTTGTACTGTGCCTGACCCCCCTCAACCCTGAAACTTGCCCAGCCAGTTTAGCTGGAGGAAAATGCTTTTGCTGAGCCGATTAAACTCCCCCACCCCTGCTCAACCAGACTTCGAGCCGCAGACAGTAGAACAACGCCTTGGGTTGTATGCTGAACAAAGGGGCCCAACCCCCCATGGACACAACTGATGATGACTACTGGTGGTGAGTGAGCTGGGCAGCTGGCTGACTGTGCTGTAAAATCAAGTAGAAAAGCCTAGGCGGGCCAGATGAGGGTGTCAGTGTCGGGAAGGCGGGAAGGGACGATTAGAGCACACAAGATGGAAAGCAGGCAAGCACTAAGCGTGTTGTGTGTAGCGTATTACTGGAGACTAGTAACAAACATTGCTCCCACACACACACACACAGCTGCTGTACACATGTGTACTCATTGGGGGGGGGGCCCACCTGGAAATGTCCGGGTATCCAGGCAGGCCAGTCTGACCCTGGAAGTAAATGACATTTGTTTCCAACTTCATGTCATAAAAGCCCACCAGAATAACCAATAACTTTTCATCCCCCATGTCTGTGCTTTGGTCGTCATACAAGCAGAATGGAAGCTGGCGACACGGGGCAGCTGCATCTTCCTGATACTTTGGCCCAAGGACTTCTCATGCAATGCATGCAGATTTGGTTGATCCACAGGTTATTTTTTTAACCACTTCTTGGTCTGTGCAGTGCTTCCTCATAAATTTCAAGATGTGGTCAGCACAGGAAAAGGAGAGATTGTGTTCTGCCAAAAGATTGCCAAAGGCCACCTCAGCCTCCACAACCTTTGTGGAACTCCATGCTTGAAAAAAGTGGCTCAGCTTCTTTCCAGAAGCATGTTTCACATTCTGCTGGTGCTTGTGTGATGATTCGTAGCATGTATATCATTCCTTCCTCCATGGCTCACACTGATGTCAGATGTACACACTTTGCAGAATGCATACAGGGGCCCTTTTCTGCTGGCTGCTACCCATTCAAATGTTGTCTTCCATGCAGTCTGGAACGCAGCATTTCTCTTTGACTTCTTGGTTGGGGTCATGTTACCACTGCAGATGTCATCCTCAGAGAAAGTGTTGTCATCATGGTCCATTTTCTAATAAAATTGCAACAAAGACAAAATGCAGAACAAGTTAATCTCAGGTTCAGGACCTCCCTTTAAATGAGACAAATCTCCTGCTGGCAACTGCAGGCTGAATCAGCTTTCCAGAGTCCAACTTTATGTTTTCCAGCTGTGTTACATTATCCAGGCTAATTCTTAAACTGTTGTGCTGTCCCATAGCTTCTTCCATTATGTGCACATAAAGACTTGCTAATGTATCAGGTGTGGTCTGAGCCTTTCTCCAGTTCTACAACTGTACCAGATGCATACAAACAATGAGCTGCTAACAAGTCTGGAGTTCTCTTTATCTGTTCAACAGCTTATGCTAAGTAAATTAAGAAGCTGTTAATGTTGCCTGAATGACACATTCAGTCGCAGTACTTACAAACCTTCCCCATGCTTGCTGACTAAGGTTTATGTAGCACAATGGTTTACCTAGGTTACATTTTATATTAAGCTGTCTGTGTGGCATGCCATGCCAGTACCTCTACTGACTGACCCCCCCCCACACACACACACACACACACACTAAAAGATAATGCAGCTCTAGGGAGAGAGCAAAACCAAGTCAGAGTCCTGTTTTTTTTTTCCTGCCTGCAGCAATCCTTTCACCCAAGCAGAAATGATATGACAATATCTTTTGTCTTTTAAACAGTGCCCACAGGGGAGGGCTTTGACTCAGCAGCACCGCTTCTTACCAACGCTCCCCTAAGACCACTGGGCTCAGTCAGCTCAGACTGCTGCTGCCTGCAGCAATCCTTTCACCCAAGCATACACATACCTCTCAAGTGTCCCGAATTGTCCGTGAAGTCCCACTCAGACTCCAGATCTACAATTATCTGTCAGACTCCAGATCTACAATTATTAAGTAGCAAAGGGAAAAAAAAGGGGGGGGGGCTTTGTCTGCCTGAAGAATGAGGGAGGTTCATACCTCTCAACTGTACCACATTACGAGGAACGTTCCTCATTTCACTTAACAAAAGCTCCATGTTCCACATTGTGAAGACTTGTTCCACATTCAAAGTCAACATTTGAAAGCAAAAATCCATAGTAAATGATACCAAAAATATATTATTCAATTAATAACATACTTTCTGAACATAAATGCAACATTTTAACAGTGTTGTCAGCTTCTTAGGTAAAGATTTGACTAAGTGTTCCACATTTTGCCAGGCAGTGTACCACATTAGGGGGACAAAAGGTTGAGAGGTATGGGGAGGTTGTTTACTGCTGGTCAGACAAAATGACAAGACAGACAAGTGCTGCTCAAGTGCTCAGTCAGTGCTTGCGGCTGCCCAGTCTCAACACTCCACTGCGCTGTGGCTGCTCCTCAGTCCAGTCTTCTACACTTCCTCTGCAGTCATTTCAAGCCAGGAGGAGCCATGTGGTGATGAATAGATGCTGGGTTTGCAGGCTGCTGCTCTTTTACAGTTTGCTTTTCACTGATACACCAGTGATACAGCTCTTTTTGGGTGATTTGTTGCAGCAGCAGTCCAGCAGCTGGCCTGGCTAGCTCCCTCTGAGTGACTGCAGCCCACATGGCTCAGGCACCGCTTGACACAGACACGATGGGCACCTTGAGTGGCGTACTGGCTAGCATCTCTCTGCCTCATCACAATTTTCTCTCCAGTGCTCTGGAACTCCGAAGGGCTTCTTTGATAGTTTGATTCTCCAGCCTCAGACCCAAGGAAAGACACAAAACTTGAGGTCCGTGTGTGCCTTCGTTCTGACTGAGTTGAGTGCGACTGTCTGACACAAAGAGCAGTACTGTCTACATCGTCTTTAAAATAAAATAGAGTCCTTGGCAGACAACTAGGAGTATTCTTTGATAGCCGCACAAGAGAGCATGTACTGACTGAGTACTAGTGTTTGTATTGCAAAAGAAAATAAAAGTCCCAATAACATCTACAGAAATTCCGTCAATAATTGTGCAAGCCAGTCACATCACCCAACACTATCACTATCTTTGATAAACATCTTGGGAACCTACTTAACACCAAAGACTGCAATGCATGTATGCAATATAAAAAATATAACCAGCAACGTAGACTGAGGAGGGTGGACTGACTGATTAATATACAAGAAACACTGTGGACCAGAACTCCACTGGCACTGACCTAATAAATGAACTAGAACTGGCATGACAGAAATAAAATGCAGCTTGTATTTGAAATACAGTGACACTAGTGTCCCCACATTAATTTGACAGATTTCCTGTAACTCCACAGCAATTTTTCTGTCACTGAGCATGCCACTGACTGAAGTGAACTGTTGACTGCAGTTGTCTAACTCCATAAAATATTTTTATTTAGAATACCACCACAAAGCACAAGTTACAACTGGGAGTAGACAGTACACCCAAAAATCAAGTTAGGTTCCCCTCTAATGTGCTCCAATTAAAAAAAAATACATCCACCAACCTGATAGATGATTAAGGGACAAATGAGCTCTGTGCAACCCTGAGCAACTCAATTAACTTTCTTCCCAGTACTGTCTGAACATTTTTGTTTGCAAAAATTAATCTCAGATCTGGCTGGCTGCTGCTGGCTAGCTGACTTAATTCCTGACCTTCCTGAAGATAATAGTACCTCTGTAAACTCAGAAAAAAACTGACCCTCCATCACAGTGCCTCTGAAAACTTGGTGAAAAACACCCCCCCACAGTACCTCTGTACCTCTGTAAACTTGGTACAAAACAGACCCCCAACCCCCACAGTACCTCGGTAATAAAAAGTGCAGTGCACAGTGCTCAGAACATTCATGAAACTAGCAGGCAGGATTTATCATCGCACCACTAGTTTCTGAATATGACAGTACCAGTAGGTGCTCCAGCACTCCTAGTTCTAGCGCCACAGCCGCCACTGACCAGAGGATGTGCTGTGTAACCAAACCATAACAGATTGCTGAAGTACTGATTCTTAGAGGATAATATTTCTGGTTCTTGCTATTTGGATAACAGAGAGATGGAGTTGATGAACAAAGATCTTACTCCTGTCTCACCGTACAGTACCTATGTATCTTGAACAATAAACCTGTAAACCCTTTACTCCAGTAGCTATTACTTCACATGGTTTCAACAGTCAGATCAAATCTGCTAGTGCTTTTTAAAATACTGTTTGGTAGCAGTCATTTTCTTAAACACATGGAGACCAAAGTTTGAGGCTGAGATATTTTTGAAAACACTTTATATAACTTCCTGCAGACCTGCAGTTAATAAAATATTCCTTTTGGCAGTGTGCCTTAAGCTTACACTTACCTCAAAAGGTCTTCTTCGGTGCACTAGATCCATCTGGAAGATCAGGTTGGGAAGTCAAGTTTCTCGGGCAGCAGGCTGCCGGCAGCAGGGTCAGTCAGTCAAGCAGGAATGGATGCAGGATGGAATTCAGAATTTAAACAAACTAGATGGCAGTGCAGCACTTTGTGGAGTTCTCGGAGTCGTCAGTCGCTCGCCTCGGTTGGCAAAAGAAAAATTGGCTGGCTGGCAAGTTGCTGCTGCTATTTTCTCTCTGGCGCTCTGGAACTCTATTCGACTATGAGTGCTAAGAGCTGTCGGAGAGCTGCTTTTAAGCAGTACTTGCGGACCTGAGTGGGAAGGGGATGCAGGAATTGGGTGGGGGACTCAAAATTCATGTCTGAGGTGGGAAGGGGTGCCAGAACAGCAGTGGACCAGGAATGCAGCCCATGATTGGTGGACTAGTCACCGACGTCACCACGTGTGATGTATACAGACTCCAGTGGTGCAGCATTAAAAAATATCTCGGGGAAACGGTCAGTCAGCTTAGAGACTGCATGGCTGAGAGGAGTCGGCATGGAGTTGCCGTTCTCGGGACAATGGCACCGGGGTGTGGGACGGCGGAACAGTCAGCTCGAAACCAGGACTTCACAGACAATCCGGGACACTTGTGAGGTATGGTGGTACGGGATGGGGAGGGGGAACCACTGGACCACCAGGGAGATTTGTGGGGGCTTGTGTATGGTGTTCTGGGGGGAAGCCACCCACGGCTGGCGGTGGCTGCTGTGATGCACCTTTGCATTAATGTAGCTTGCCTGTGGGTGGCCACCAGTTAATCCATTTTTTACAGGTTCAACTTTGTGCCCAGGTATGTGGCACATCTCTGGGATGTGCCTGCAGATGTGCTGCACATCCCGGGCTGAATATCGGGATGTGCCACATATGCATGGGCATGCCCCCTGGAGGTGTGCCACATACATTAGCTTTGCACCCCGGTGCATCAGGAATTGCGCTGCACAATTGCCCCTTTTGAATATTGCCCCAGGGCACATTTCTGGGGTTGCGCTGGTGCAGCTCAATTGCGCCAGGCACAGCCCTTTTGAATATCTTGGCCCAGTTGTTTAAAATCACTTACGTTGTTGCTAAAATAAACAGTCACACACCAATGTTCCTTGACGTTATTGTATGTAGCAATAGGTGTTCCAAATCAGCTGCACGTATGGATGAACCCCCTGTTCCAGCCATATTAAAAGGAACATTCATTTTCTTATTTCAGATGTGAAAAAAAGCTCTAAAGCAGACGCAAAAATGGAAAAAGGAGGGCATTATACAAGCACCATACAAGATGTGCCTGGGGAGATAAAAACAGCCCTGCTGCAAGCAGGACGAGCTGAGCAGAGCACGTGCAGAGACACGCGTGTTTCTGTGCACGTCTGCTGGGGATGACGAGGAGACAGGAAAATATCCTGTATAAAGGTACCATTTTAAAAAGAATACTGTAGACACCGCGATGTGGCTACTCAAATGAATATCTGCATAAAATGCTCAATGTGCTTAATTGGAGTACAAATACAGGGTTTTGTTTGTGACAACTGCCTGTTAATCACATCTGAAAACGAGTGGTCCCCTGCTCAGTATGCCTGCCTGGTTAATCTCATAACTAAATAAATAAAATAAATAATGGAGTCCCTCATGCAGGAGATTGCATGTCTGACTCAGAGATTGGAAGTAAGGTCAGGCATAAGTATATTAGAAAATTATATTGATAATGTGTCTAAAGAAACATTTCCAAAAAGTCTAGCCTCAGACAACTTAAAGCCAATATCAGAGAACCGTGAAATAGAGGAATGGGCCAGTGTGCATAAAAATACAGGGAAGCGAAGGGGAAGGCAGATTTACAGTAGTGCCCCAGGTCAGTTGCAAAATAGGTATACTGCACTGGACATTGACACTGAACATGAAGATTCAGGTAAAAGAACTATAGGAGAGCCCCATATCACAAACAGGGTGGGTAGGGACAGGGAGACAAACTTTAAACTTCAAATAAAGGATAGAAAAACAGAGAAGGGAACTGAGCAAGATGGTGGTAATCCAAAAGATAGTAAACCTAAAAACTACAGTCAGGTTAAACCAGAAGATGTATTAGTAAACCAGACAGGACAAGACAAAGACATCATCATAATAGGAGCTTCAACTGTTGGAGGTGTGGACACTTTAGTTTGCAAGGGCAGAAAGGAAAAGGCAATGGTCAGCATGCTCCCAGGGGTCAAACCTAGGGATGTAGGGAGATTGCTGGACGGCTTCTTAAAACATTCTGATAGCCCATTAGTTATATTACAAGTTGTAACAAATGATATTCCTACAAAAAAACTTATATGAAATCTCTGAAACCTACAAAACATTAATATACAGCCTCAAATTAAAAATTGGATATAATAATATTAGGAATACTGCCCACATATCGTCATCATTCATACAAAAACAGAGACATAACTACCCTTAATAGTTGGATGAGACAATTCTGTGAATCAGAAGGAATAGGGTTCATAGAAAACAGGAGCATATTTAGGGGTATAACACTTTATAAATAGGATGGACTCCACTTAAACAACATGGGAGTAAGAGTTCTAGCAAAAACACTAAATCAAATTATTGCGTATCATTTAAAGTGGGGGAACCAGAGAAACTAAAATCTAACACAATCAATGAAAGTAGAACTGGGAAACATCATTTGGCATGGAGTGGCCTTTTGTCTAATGTACACAGTTTAGACAAAAAATTTGAAGAATATAGATACTTACTTGAATCTAATATGATGTAGATAGCACTACTAACTGAAACATGGTGGGAAGAAGGGGACACTTTGGGATAAAAATATCAGGGGATATAACCTCTTCAGTAAATCAAGGAAACATAGAAGGGGAGGTGGAGTAGCAGTTTATGTACATGAGTCAATACATTGTGAAGAAATCAATCTAAGCCTTGGAAATCTTGAACACCTATGGATAAAATTATTACCATCAAATTCACCTAAAATTATCTTAGGACTGCTATACCATCCCCCATCAATAGGCCAGGATGATGAAGTTGAGATTCAAAAATATATAAGCCAACTGGACCCAGCAGACAATATAATACTTGCAGGAGATTTCAACCTACCAGGGATCAACTGGAGTACACATACTGGGGCATCAAAAAAAGACAGGGTCTATTTAGGCCTGTTTGATCAACTAGGGCTGATTCAAATGATGAAAGATAGTACCAGAGGCAAACATATTTTTGACATTATTTTGACTAATATGGGGGAATCGATAAATAATATAAAAATTGATATACATTAAGTAACAGCAACCATCAGACTGCATATTTCAACATTAATGAATCCATTAAAAATCAGACAGGGGTTACAAAATTCCCAATCTTTAGTAGGGCTAATTTCCCAGCAATGAGAGCAAATTTAACAAAACGGGATTGGGTTTCTGAGTTTCACAGCTGTTCACTGGAGGAGATGTGGAAGTTGTTGGGTAACAAAGTACAGTTTGAAACAAATGAACACATTCCCTATAAAGCAGAATACTCAAATAAAGGAATTGCCCCAAAATGGATGACCCCCAAACCAAAGAAACATATAAATTACAAGAATAAAATGTATAAACAAAATAAAAAGGAAATAGACTTTGGAAAACAACACAGATGTTGGGAGACAGTAAAAGAAGAAATAAGAAAAGCAAAAGCTAAATATGAGTTAAAACTGGCCAAAGATATGAATGACAATTATAAAGCTTTCTATTCATACATTAATTGTAAAAGGGTCAATCAAAAATCTATAGGACCCTTCTAGGACAAGGAGGGCAGGACAGTGGACTCTAAGGGAGCCACAGATATACAAAATCACTACTTCAACTCAGTTTTTAACCCCAGTCCAGTAACCATACGTGACATAGACGAGGTGAACTCTATACAGGGCCAAATACAAATTGAGCTTCAGGATGTTATGGACAGACTGAAAAAATTAAATAAAGACAAATCCCCAGGACCAGATTGTATACACCCTAGAGTCATTACAGAATGAACAGACCAAATAGCTTCCCTCCCTAACATATATCTTTCAGGCTTCACTGGATAAGATGGAAGTGGTAAAAGGCTGGAGGGAAGCAACAGTCATCCCAGTTTATAAAAAGGGAGTTAGGACTGACCTGGCAAACTATAGGCTAGTGAGTTGGACCTCAGTTATGGGTAAGCTATTGGAGGGAATATTAAAGGACCTAATTTTAGCACATCTGTATACAAACAATATGTATTATCCATCTCAGCATGGCTTCACAAAAGCTAGATCATGCCAGACCAACTTGTTGCAATTTTATGAACGAGTCAGTAAGGCATTAGATGCAGGACAAGCAGTGGACATTGTCTTCCTTGACTTCTCCAAGGCTTTTGATAAACTACCCCATAAAGAACTGGTTTGCTCATTAAGGGACACTGGACTAAATATTAATGTGGTTAAATGGATAGCAGCCTGGCTGAAGAAGAGACAGACGGTTTCAGTGAACAGGGTACTTCAGATTGTACGGTGACCAGAAGGGTGCCTGCAGGGCTCAGTGCTATTGTATGTCTTGTCTTGAATGTGAAAATATGTGGACAATTAAATTTGCTGATGACTGTAGACTTGGGGTAGTGGTGGATACAGCAGAGGATTGTAGATCTCTTCGAGAGGCACTGGATTACCTACAGAACTGGACATGTAAAAGCAAATTACAACTAAATAAAAGCAAATATACAGTTATGCACATGAGGAGAAAAAACCTGGGTTGGACATGCACATTAGATAATTACTCCCTAGTAACCACAACAGAGGAGAGGGACTTGGGGGTAACAATTAAAAAAATGATTTAACCTTTACTACACATTGTGAAAAGGTCATAAAAAAGGCAAACAGTACATTAAACTGCATTCTTCGACATATAGGGAGTAGAAGTCGAGAGGTGATGTTGCCCCTGTATGGGTCACTGGTAAGATCACAGATGGGGTACTGTTCCCAGGTATGGGCCCTGTATAGAAAAGAAGATATAGATAGACTGGAAGGAGTGCAAAGAAGGGCAACAAGATCCACTGAAGGTATGAAGCATCTAACTTATGAGGACAGACTGATGGCTCTTCACCTGTATTCTCTCAGGTATAGGAGATTAAGAGGGGATATGTGTTTGCTTTACCGGGCTTTCACAGACTGTACATTATAGGACGACCTGGGGTTGGAATTGAAAGTACAACCCTGTGATACTAGAGCACATACATTGCAATTAAAATCAGGCAGATGGAGTTTACTTAAAAGAAAGAACTGGTATACTCAGTGAGTTGTCCCTATTTGGAATTCATTGCCAATGACAGTGGTAGGTAGTCAAATTATGACAGCCTTCAAAACTGAATTGGACAAACATTATAAAATAAAGGGAGTGATACTATAAATCTTATGCATGTGGCTAGCATAATGGATGAAAATCTAAAAAGCTTTATTTTACCTATGAAACCTATGAAGTCAGACTATAAGGGGAACTATAAAATAGCATAAAAAAGTATAGGTCACAATTTTCACTGTTCATGCACTGCTGCTTTAACTTTCTTATTAATATTGCTTCCTCGGATGGAGCGCTACACCAGAGCCTGCAGGTAAATTCTACGGACTGCTGCAGCTACCAACAAGGGAGGGTGTTAGCCCGTTGACACTACGTGTTGACTGCCCCACCCACCTCCTTCCCTTGTCTTGTAGGGGTGTTTAGGTCATGTGACTAGTCAATTTCTAAGTGCTCATTCTATCATTTGCATCTTATACCACTCAGCGTCACTAGTGTGCCCTCCAATCCACCTCCTTCCTTTTGATTCTGCACTAGCTCCTGACTCTTCTCCTACACTGACTTCCTCCCCTGCCCCTTAGTGACACATTCCAGAACCCAACTCATATAGCTTGGTAGATAATTCGGCTACAGCTAGACTTGAACCACTGACCTTCTACTCTAAAGTCAGATACCCTACCACTGCGCTATTCTTGCAGCCTCACTGTCACTGAACTTGCTCATACTATTTAAACTCTGGGTCTGATAGTCGGCCGTCCAATATGGTCTGGGGTCTGGCTATCTTCCCCCCTCTCCTAGAACTTCTTCACACCAGCTCCTCTAACTCTATGGTTGGTGGTGCACCTGCCGCTCTCCCCTTACTGGCACATCAATTATACTCCACATCATGGCCTTACATCTCCTTGTCATCACCTCTTTCCTAACACTAACTCTACCTCTCTCCTCTCATTGGGAGAACAATACCCATAGTGGTTACCACTCAGCCACACATCTCCTCTCCCAGTGGCTCACCTCTTTTCTTCCTGGACCAACTACAGCCTCCCCACATGGGAAACTGCACATGCCATGTGAGCCCCCCCTTACCGAAATGCATCTCTTACCCCTACCCAACAGTACTACCAAAACTTCACCTATGGTTTAACAAATCTAGAAAAACCAGATCACGCTCCACCCGAGCACAAACCCTAAAACTACTAAAAAGGCAAGCTATCAGGCTAACATGACTTCTATTGTTGCCATCTGGAAACATCCATCCTAACCCTGGACCTAGGACCGATCTACCTTCATCTATAAGGAAGGACAGCAGCATAACTATTGCATTGATGAACATTTGCAGCCTCCAGGCCAAGTTAGGTTCCCTCTAAGCTTGGATTACCTTGCACAACCCTGACATCATATCCATCATGGAAACCTGGCTCACTCCAAGAGTTACTGATCAGGCCATTCACATGGAAGGGTATACCATCTTTAGACAAGACAGGACTAGCAAGTGTGGGGGTGGCTGTGTCATCTATGTCAGAGACACCCTCCAGGGTCATGCTCAACCATGCCCAATCATTAATGGCCACTCTCATGTGCTACATATTCAGATCCAACTTGGATCCAAGGGTAAATGCCTCACACTAATTACTGTCTATATCCCACCCAAGGAACAATCTCTCGGTTTCAACTCAACCCTTGACTAACTTGGTAGTCTCCATAAAGGCTCAGAGGTCATAGTTCTCTGAGACTTTAATATCAACTGGTTGTGTACCAAGACAGCTTCATTTAAAGATGCCATATCCTCCATCGGCCTGACCCAATTAGTGGCATCCCCCACCCATACGAACTACTGTACTGGAACCAGCTCACTTCTAGATTGGGCACTAACCAACCACCCTAAAAGGATAATCAGGTCAACAGTATGCTCCGACAGTATAAGAGACCATTTCCCCATCATATGCACATGGTCCTACAAACCCCAAGACTATCATCTCCAGAGTTTTGAAGGTAGGGCAAATCTGCCCACTAAAAACCCACCTTCTCCATCAAGACTGGTCCACCATCTATAATAAGGACAATGTTGACCAGGCACTTGAACACTTTGTGAACACTTTCAATGCATCTTGCGACATTTATGCCCCTACAGGAAGCAGATAGTGAAGGGATCTAGGAAATCCTGGATCACCCCTTCCCTCCTCAAGCTAAAGAAGGAAAGGGACAACCTTTGGTATAAGGCCCAATACTTAAGATCCCAATGTGACTTACAATGCTACAGAGCAGTTCAAAACAAATGTACACACGCTATTCGTATTGCTAAAAGCCAACATTTTAAGGAGGATCTAAACAGATCCTGGGGTTACTCCAAGAATTTCTGGGAACAGGTAAAAACCATTACTGGGAAAGCCAGCAACCCCCCCCCCCACACACACACACACACACTGATCCATGTCAATGGTACAGTATCCCAAAGTGATTGCCAATACCTTCAACAAGGGTTTCACAGACCTTAATGGGGTTGCTCCACCTGACTTCCTAGACCCCCATTCTGACCCTAACTTCATGGGCATGGGCAATTCTCAAACACATGCACCTCCCCCCTTCTACCTCAAAATAGTGTCTATATCCAAGGCCAAAAAATACCTAACTAAGGATATTGTAAATTCAAGGTTCAGTGGTGACTCGCTGGACCTTAAATTACTTGCTCTCACCTTGGATGTAATAATCTAGCCCCTAACCCACCTACTGAACCTGTCCCTTAGAACATTCAGATTCCCAACTATCCTGAAGAAGGCCGTGGTCACCCCAGTCTTTAAAAGTGGTGGCCGGACATACCAGTCCAACTTCTGACCAATTTCTATCCCCCCCCAAGGCACTCAAAAGAATCACCAGTGACCAGTTATTAGACTACCTAGACAAATACCAGCTACAATGCCAGGAACAGCATGGATTCTAGAAGCTACACAGCACCACCACAGCCTTAATCGAGTACACCACTTTCATCCAAGACTCCTTTGACTGAGGGCATATGGTTGGAGCTACTTATATAGACCTAACAAAGGCCTTCAATACGGTCAGTCACAAGTTACTCCTCCATCAACTGTCAACCATTGGCCTCTCACCTGGATCCATGGAGTGGTTCCACAGTTACCTAATGAACCGGACCCAGCAAGTCAAGATCCTAGATACATACTCAGATCCTTGTGAAGTCACAACTGGTGTACCTCAAGGGTCAATCCTGGGCCCCCTACTAGTTATCTTATTCTTAAATAATCTTCCTTTAACCTGTCCTAGAAATACCTTTTGTATGCAGATGATGTACTATTCACAAGTCAGGCCAATCCCACCAGCCTTGAATTACAAATGCAGTCCAGTTTCTCAGCAGTGGAGTCATGGTTCCAAAGTCACAAGCTTCTTCTAAATTATAAGAAGACAAAGACCGTGCTCTTTGCCTCTCCACAAAACAGACCCAAATCCTATCAGCTGAATTCTAGCTCAGTTCTGTCAATTATTGACTACGGGATAGTTGTATATGGGACAGCTACTGATACAGCCTTACAAAGAGTTAAAATGGCTCTCAATAAAGTCTGTAGACTCATCCTAGGGGCCCACCATCTAACACACTTGTGAACTCTACCACCAGACTGGATGGCTGAACTTAGAAAACAGGATCAAATACCAAACCTGCCTAACTGCCAAAAAGACAACTCTGGGCCTCACTACACCAGGGATACTCGACCTCTTCTACCTCAGCGACAACACTAGGAATACCCGTAGTGCCAGTAATATGCCCCTATAAGTGCCCTTCTGGCGGACCTCCCTAGGTCAGTGGTTCTTTGGTTATAGAGCCCTCAAATTACTGAACTCCCTAAACACCGACTTACAGTCCTGCACTAAGCTTAGTCAATTTAAGTGTAACCTAAGGGCTCACCTGAAGACCTTCAACAATCAGTGCAGTTGCATCCCCTAATTCCCTCCCCTGCCCACTTTGCCAACCCTGGTACTCTAAGTAGCACTTACCTAATTTACTACTTGCACTTGCCGCCCCCCCCCGTTACTCCCTAGGACATCACTCACCACTCCCAGTCTATTTCCCTCTCTCAAGCCAGCCCCAGCTCTATTGCTTCCCACTGTCCCCTGCTGTCCCCTACTGTTTCATTTGACAAGGCTCACCTGAGCAGCTCTGTGCCACCCCCCTCTCTGCTTCCCTCCTCCCTGGTTCTAGCTGCTCGACGTATTGTCCCCTTCCTGAGTTCCTACCTGATTTGCAGCCTATCTGCTCCCCCACCCACCTGTCCTCACCCAAGCCACCTGCCTCCAGGTTTGTAGCCTTAATTTCTGAAGTTGTCACTCTGTATCAGCCAGTTCTCTCACAAACTATGTACCTACTGTTCTGGATGTTTTTCTTTGTACTGTAATTAATGACTGCTTTATGTTTCACTTTCTGAAATATGCAATGTATGTCTTGTCTAAATAATGATGCAGAACCTTTGTAAATGAGCTTTAGCTCAAAGATATTTTGCTCCAAGATTTCAATAAATAAATAAAAAAAAATATTTATTTCAATAAATAAATAAATTGTACTAATAACCTGATGCGCACTATGCATTGTCAGAAAATGGTATGTTACTACACTGTATTGCGATTGCTGACAATATTAATACTTTGGTTGATCTGTTTATTGTTTCTCTCATTTTGGATCACTCATTCTGTGTCACTAATGACACAGTGGACATACCAACTGCATTGTGTTCTTATGATCACCGTTTCAGAATTAATGCTTCTCATGTACAAAGAATGTATCAGAACTGGTTGTAGACGTGCACTTGTTCTTTGCCTCAGTTGTATACTGTCCAGTGATTATGCCGTATACTTATTTGTCCCCATGTAAAATGCTTATTCTGATGCATGCTGAGAAGTGTTGTGTGTTGCCTGTAGCAGTGTCATTTATTAATGCTCCATCTCTGAGTACATCTCAAACAGGTACATGCAGTCAATACATGTTGCATTTCAGGTGTATTACACAATACACAATAATTTTTTAAGAAGAACTATTAGCATGATTATGTTAGCAATAACCCACAACTGATTATTGGGTTATATGCATTTCATGCATGCCTGTGGTGCGTTATGAGACATGAGACCATAGGCCGATTGTCCTCATGGCACCCAAGGTGTGCACTACATGCCTAAACCAAATACCCAGGATTGGGTTATTTCACTTATAACATGGGTTATGTCCAAAACAAGGATTTTTTATCCTGTTTAAACAACTAATAAGGTACAGTATCCAGCCACATTGCAATATAACAACTAACAAAAAATGCACTTGTCAGTGCGGTTATGCACATACAAATGTCACACATGCAGAGGTGCCATGATCTCTGAAATGTGAGACACAAAGTTGCCTGTCTGTGTCTGTCTCTGTCTCTGTCTCTGTGTGTGTGTGTGTGTGTGTGTGTGTGTGTGTGTGTGTGTGTGTGTCTCTCTCTCACACACACACACTCTCGTATGCTCCAGATATCCTGAGGGAAGCATATAAATGAATAATCCAAGGGCAGGATTTGAAAGAATAACATTTTATTTCAGGCTGTTTTCAGTGGCAGCAGTTAAAGTATCGGTAGCTGAAAGACAGAATGAGTGCTGACAGCACCATACATGACTTGCTCCACTGAATCATCCATTAAACAGTGAATGTAATGCATGGTCAGCTGCTAATGCTGAGCCAATGATAATCTTTCTTAATACCAACCCATGTTATAAACTGTAACATATTTTCCTCAGTTTTACTGTTGCCTCTTTCCACACCCCAATCCCCCCTAAAAAATGGTCACATTGACTCATGCTCGAGACCATAATGCTACCTGTGTCTCTGCCCTGCGACGGGTACATTTTTTCTTCTAAATAGTAGGCATATGAACACAGAGCTGCTTCTGGAATCACTCTTATTGAATTGATCTGAACCATGAAAAAACACACATAGAAAATCAGCCATATTGATTCACCAATAGGCATTCCCCACTGGTCAAGCTCTCAATCCTACATAAAGAAAATATGCTTGCATACCAATACAAGCAGCAACAAAACTATGCCAATCAAGTAGAGAAAGTAAATAATGCTACTGATTTCAAATTACAGATTATTCTTTCTGCATCTGTGCCGATTGATACATGTATTCACTGTAGGTAGGTTTTGCAATGTCCTTCCTTATTGAATAACCTCCTTTCTTGAACTTTGGGAATCAGATGGAGTACTGAAGCTTTCCATCTGATGTCACTGATTGATGCTGTGCACAGTTCTCATTGAAACGCATGGCTGATAGTATTAGCCTAAACAGTGGCCAAAAAATAAATAAATAACAATAACAAAATTATTCAAATGTTCAATAATTGCATATGTCATGCATGACATGCAGATTTATTATCACATAATATATACTCAAACCAACCCCTACTATTTCCCCAACCCCTACTACTTCCTGTATCTGCTCCCCTTTCTAGTACTCACTTACCTCTGCTTCTTTGTTCCCCTCTCCACTTGCTGCAATTCATTGTATATAATTCATTGTATATAATCAATGTAAATATTATTCTGTATATACAAGATATTTCTTCAATGTATAAAGCATTCTTTTTTATTATGTAAAATTCCAACTTTTGTAACAACTTTGCTATCAATGTTGTATTATCAATTGCTGTATTTTATTCCACTGTACCCCTTCGCCTGGCTCACAAGTGGAAACGAGTTTCTTCTCATAGTACCTTACCCGGTTACCAACTTTTACATAAATAAATATTTCCCTAATACTTTTAAGAGCTCTAAAACAACCATTTAATGTCTGTATGAATCAGACAGTATGGTGATTAATAAAATATCTTATTTATCTTTACATCCTTGAAGGACAGTACTGGAGAAAGTAGCATACGTTTTTTCAAATGTACATTTGAACATTGCATGCTAGCCCGTGCAGTTGTGATTTACCATGGATAGCCGTTAAATATAATTCAAGCTCTGTCTTGGTAAATTTACAATGAACAGTCTTCATCACTTAGGCTTCGAATAATGACACACTGATGATTGTGTATGAGTAATCACACACAACACAGCAGTTGTATGATTGAGAGGTTTCCATGAGGTCCGTTACCATGGAAACCTTGATATCATAAAACTGCCATGTTTGTGTATGATTACTCATACAAAATCTTTATAGTGTATGGGCAATCATGTTATCAGTCCTGTGTCCCATTAAAACTCAAAAAATAACTTAAAATGGTGTGGTTCCTTAAAGAGGGACTCCCACCAAAAGTGCTACATTGCAGAATTAGAATAAGCATACCCCAATAAATCTCATACCAAAAATTAGGTTTCTACGTTACTTCATTTTAAAGTTATAAGCTATTTTGTAACCCTGATTTTGTGACCTATTCAAAAAAGCCAGTTTCAGTGAAGAGCCACTTATGATGTCATCTCCTAAACTGACACTCTAGTCCTCCCTGTCAGCAACCTTATAGGACCTGCTTCTCCAAAGTTTAAGAAACGGTAGCTATAGTAATCCTTTTAAAAAAAAATGACATAGGGTTGGCTGCAGTGCTTGCATTTCCAGAAAGTTCAGATGCATGGCACTGTACTTTAGAACATGTCAGAGTTTTTTTTGGGGAAAGCAGCACTGAACCAACACATTGAATGTCAAGGTGGTGTACAATTTTAAAATGTTGTGGGGGACACGCAATCTCAGAATGTGACAGGGATGTGCCATCTCAAAATGTGGCTGGGCAGTCAGTCTCAGAATGCGACAAGGACACAGGTCAAGGAATTTGGTGGGGACTGGCAATGTCAGAATATAGTGGGGACGCACGCTATCAGAATGTGACAGGACACACCATGTATTCTGAAATTGCTTGTCCCTGCCACATTCCAGAATTGTATGCACCCATAGTATTTCAAAATTGTGCATCACATCCCCACCACATTCCAACAGTATACGTCCCCAGCCACATTCTAAAATTATGCATCCCTGTTACATTCCAAAATTGCACATCCCTTCCCCATTCCCAAATTGCACATCCCTGCTATATTCTGAAATGGCACGTCCCTGCCAAATTCCATAATTGCTTATCCCTGCCAAGTTGTGTTTCAATGCCACATTCCAAAATTGCCACTGCCATGTTCCCAAATTGTGCGTCACGCCACATTCCAAAATTATGCGTCACCATCATATTCCAAAATTGAGCAACACCGCCACATTCTGAAATTGAGCATTCCCACCACATTCCCAAGCTGTGTGTCACTGCCACATTCCAAAATTGTACATACCGCCACATTCCGAAATTGTACATCACCTCGTCATTCTGAAATTGTGCATCACCACCACATTTCCAAATTGTGCATTGTCACATTCTGAAATTGTGCTTCATTGCCACATTTTGAAACTGTGTGTCTCCGCCACATTCCAAAAATGTGTGTCACTGCCACATTCCAGAATTGTGCGTCACCACTGTATTCCAAAATTGTGCATCA
Source organism: Neoceratodus forsteri (assembly GCA_016271365.2). Taxonomy (NCBI): domain Eukaryota; kingdom Metazoa; phylum Chordata; order Ceratodontiformes; family Ceratodontidae; genus Neoceratodus; species Neoceratodus forsteri. The sequence continues at coordinate 946,574,696 of CM057458.1, forward strand.
CTGCCACATTCTGAACCTTTGTGTCACCGCCGTATTCTGAAATTATGCGTCACCACCACATTCTGAAACTGTGTGTTGCTGCCACATTCTGAAACTGTGCATCAGTGCTGCATTCCTAAACTGTGAATCACTGCCACATTCCAAACCTGTGCATCACTACCACATTCTGAAATTGTGCATCACCGCCACATTCCGAAATTGTGCATCACCACTGCATTCTGAAATTGTGCATCACCACTACATTCCAAACCTGTACATCATCGCCACTTTCTGAACCTGTACATCACCACATTCTGAACCTGTGCATCTCTGCTGCATTTCAAAATTGTATGTCACTGCTGCATTCCAAAAGTGTTTGTCACCACCACATTTTGAAATTGTGTGTTACCACCACATTCCGAAATTATGCATCACTGCCACATTCAGAAATTGTGTGTCACTGCCACATTCTGAAATTATGTGTTCCAGCTACCTTATGAGACTGTGTCATTGCTACACTCCACAACTGCAACCGGGTGACATTCTGAAATCTCATACCTGCGTATTTTAAAAATTGCTCACAACTTTGTCATTCTGAAGCCATGTTTGCCACTGCATTTCGTCCCCTTCCCCCATCACTTTCTCAAGTACTGTACCTTGTATCTACGCATTATGGAAGTGCATGTGCTGACCCCCCAGTGTCAGTTTTCCTTTTCCAGATGTTTACTACACCTGAGGTTTTAAGTAACATAGAAGAAATAAGTCATATAAGGTAGCTTGCAGGGAGGACTAGGTTGTGAGTTCAGGAGATGACATCAGCAGCAGCTCTTCACAGAACCTGGCTTCTTTGAACAGGCAGTGAATTAAGGGTTACAGAATTACTTGTAACTTTTAAACGAAGTAACTTACAGATCTGATTTTTGGCATGAGGCTGATTGAGGATATGCTGGTCCAAATTCTGAATTTATTGATGACAGTAATTCTGGCCTCAGTCCCTCTTTAAGCACCGTTAACATCATGGCCAGCTCTCACCGCTGCATCCCACTTCATCGCACATGCGCAATGACCATCAATCTTGTGCTGCACTAGTGATGTACTGAGTGCAGCACAACAAGATTGTGATGCACTAAGTGTAGCAGAACAATGCTGCTCTAAGCATGGATTGCATTGATGAACTGTGCTCTACCATACACTATATTTCTTTAACTATTACTGGAAGTATCATTGCCTGTAAAGAACTTCATTAACAACCAAAGGGAAGCTAGCACATATCTAGTGAGCATTCTTACATATGAAAATGCAGTATGCTGTGGAGCGTAGTACAGAATGAGGCTATGAAAGACCTCTAGAGAAGAGGTCTGATGCAGAGTTGATAGCTTCTTGATGTTGTTGAGCAGTAATCTGGAGTTGACAGTACTTTCCAGTTGGACAGCTGCTTTTGAGTCTGCGTTAATGTTGAAATCATGAATATAGAAAGTTTGAATAAGCAGAAATAGATGCACTACAAACTATATACACAGGTGTTAATCTGTTACAATTTTTCCTGTTACAGTTGAGCCCATTTAAATGCATACTGCTTAAAGGAATAATCCATTTAACTGCATAAAATCCTGAATCCCCAGTTCCTTTCCTATATACTCCATTATAAAAAGATCACTTTGTCTCATTATTGCAGCCCATGTAAATGCATAAAAAGGCAGCAGTTACAGTGCTCACTCCTGCATTCTAGTCACCACACTTCCATCACCGTGCCTTGCACCTGCTGCTCCCCGTTAAGTTTAACAATGTGGCCAATGAAAATCAGTTAGCACTTACAGTTACTGTACTTAAGTGGTGCTTAAATGTAACACCATGTGTCATTTGCATGATGAGGTGAGGATGGCTGACACTCCCAGGAAGTGCAAAGCCCTGACACTCACAGATAAAGTGAAGGTGCTGAATTTGCTCTCGAGCCCAGGCAGCTCACAGAGTGAAGCTGCGAGACAGCTGGGTGTCTCGCAAAGTCAGATTTGCCATTTGGTGAAAAATAAAGAGCATGTGTTCAAAGAGTTTAACACCAATGGCAATGTGGAGGGAAAAAGAAAGAGGGACGGGAAAGACGCAGCAGTAGAGGATGCCCTCTTATGCTGGTTTGAGCATGCAAGAGGCTCAGACATGCCGGTGTCCGGTCCATTGCTCCAGGAGAAAGCCCGTAAACTGGCAGCTGCAATGGGTAAGCCTGAATTTGATCCTAATAATCAGAGGCAATAAATAAAGTTTATAAACAACCTTTTTAACAGTTGCACAAAGTCTACACACTAAGCACAGCCGCATGAATCCACAGATTCTGTTACACATCAGAACACCATTATACAGTAAATATAGAGGCCCGTGTAGAAGAATAGCCCACTTAAATACATAATCAGGGCTTGGCCCAAGATTATGCATTTAAGCGGGTTTGACTGTACTACCTTGAAATTGACTGATAGTGTATAGTGCAGCATTGCTCTATATACAGTATAGAAATCAGTCTTGTTCAAACTGCTGTTTTACTACATTTCAAAGGTTATGAAATGTAATTGAATTCTGTGGTAGAACAGCACTCTAGGATGTCTAGAGACTGTACAAGTCAGTTTCATTGTGAAAGAGGAAAAAACTAAAATGCTGATAGTTCACATAATACTATATGGTATAAAAAAACACATATTGAGAAACTTTATACACAACTAGTGTGTTCTACCACATCGGGGTTCTGATTCCAACAGTCAGATTGAGCTTTGATCTCGAGGTCAGATGGAATCAGAATCCCTTTATGTCTCAACATAGAAGATAATGTATGGGAATCGAGGTGGCAGAATACACTGGCTGTGTATAAAGTTGATCGTCTTGAATTTTTTATGGTATATAGTATTACATGAAATATGCGCACATTGGTTCATTCGCTTTCAGAACAAAACGGGTTATGCATTCTCTACAGGTTTCAGAATGTGGTTTTACAACAACAGAAGGGTACAGTCACATTCTATGACCCTTGAACTGTGGTACAACAGCATTTTGATGCTGATGGAATTCAATACAGAACACTGCTGTACTACACAATATAACAACCTTCAATGGAGTGCACATTTTCTCTGTGGACACGGATATGGTGTACCAATCACATTCTTTACAGTATCATTTCCCTTTAATAGTCTTGCTGTAATGTCCTCAAGTTGGCAACTCCCACCCACACTGTTGTAACCTCACCATCATGTGATGCCACATCTTGTTTTGAGGTACAAGAAGAAGGCTCCATCCTTATCACTCTTAGTTGAGTACACATGTTGCTTTCTAAAACTAAAACTACAAATAATTAAAGATGATTTTCAAAATATTTAGCCACTGACAGGGGTAAGCTGATTGTAACTCAGTGCCTTGTCTAAATAAATGACCCTCCATGCATAATATGTTTGAGATGGTCCTTAAAAAACTCGTTGCTTCTTTTCATTATGTCATCATCACATTCCCCAGCCTTGGGACCTTTGCTGCATGTATTATATTATCTTGGCTGACAAAACACTTCAATCCTGATTGGCAGCATGTATGAACGGCACACTCCAGCTGGCCTTAAAAAAAAGTTTCAGAGGAAACTGTGTCTGCTTAGGTGTGAGGCTATTGCTTACCTACTATATATAGTGCCCAGCTGGAGTTTGGGTAGGGGATAGGCAGCTGTTTGTCAAATGTGCCGAAACTGCACAGAACAGGCAGAAAGCAAATCAGATGATTTGCAGATGGAGCTACCACTCTTGTGGGTGAGAGGAGACAGCTTGAGGACATTCCAGCCACAGTGTTAAAGGGAAAGGGATACTGCTAGACATGACAATGCACACAATAAATCAATCATATAATTACTGTTACTAGTAATGTATGTAGAAATGTCCCAGATAATTATCCTTAACACAGGATTGTTACACAGCATCATCACTAATTGTTGTGTAAGTTTGGGACTCTTTTGATTAATACACGCTGTGACAATCCAGAAGGTTGGGTGGAGATGAATCAAATAACCAATATGTTCAATGGCATGAAAATGTGCTTATTGTATGTCAACCACTGCTTCTGATGCTGTTCTCCATCAAGAGCACCATGCGAGCACCTTGGGTACAAAGCGTTAGGTAAATTGCCATGCACATTGGTAATGTGATGCATGACGGATTGTCATTTGGCCACTAACGGTTCCTCGTTATTTTGCTTGGTAGAGATTGCGGACCAATAGATATAGTTTATTACTGATTGCTTCCATAATGACACATCTCCACAGTCCCTTAGTGCTGCCGCTTTGTCAGTTTTTTTTACCAACTCCTGCAATGTGGAACAAAGGAGATAGTGAATAAAACAAAAGCAATGTAGACAAAAAATTAACATGGACTCAAGGTGGTTTTCACCTTTTTTTATAATGACTTGTTATTCTTAAAATTAAAATAAAATATAGTCTAAGCTTAGGAGGTATATTATAGATCAAGGTAGCATTCCTAACCATTGGGAGCGCACCTTGCCCTTGTGCAAAAATCAAGAATATATGAATATATCCCCAGAAGCAACTATTTGCTGGAGAAGTGTAGTTTCACTGCCTTCAGCTTGAGCAGGAACAGCGCAGCATCACTTCATTGTTCTCGATCAAGCCAAATGCATGTGAAACCACTCTTATACAGCTAGTGGCTCCGGGGGACATAGTAACATATGTTACGGCAACACATCCAAAGCACAATAAACACTGATCACATGAAAAGACTGTATACCTTTGACCACATGCCAAATATCAAAGAAGTGTGCAGTATCCATCGGGTTCTCCTGGATATACTTAGCATTCTCTCTGTGGCGGTCAGTGATTATCACATCAATGGCAAGACCTATCTTGTCCTTCAGTAATGATATGACTCTTTTTAGCCCCTCGTGCTCGCACAATGTGCTATTATGCACTTCATTATTCTAAAGATGAGAAACTTGTGTTAGACCACAATTGGCGCAAATGATTTTTGATGTACAGTTAGACCAAAGGGGCTTTACCTGTACAGGCTGAATATCAGCAACTTTTTTCATGCACTGTTCAATGACGTTGAATGTACCATACTTTCTGCAATGACCAGGGCTGTCTGTCCTTGTGTCTCCTGCCAGAACTAGACCACCTTCCATTTGGCGTAGCTCTGCAACCGTTTGTTCTTGCTGTTTTTACCATGTGTTGAGCACTGCTGGCTCCAAGTAGCTTTTTTGATGTTAAAAAAGGTACTAAGAGATATGCATGCCAGCTTTAAGAAAGTAAAGAACTTTATGACCTTTGTCGGCAGTTCACCTAAGAACAGAATTGTAGCTGATAACATCAGGTTGCCCCCAGGCATTAGCCAGATAAATGGCTGGCTAGACCAATTGTTGGTATGTCTGCAGTCAGGACAGTGCAGCTTTCAATGGCAGTACCTTGTTTCTTTGCAATGTGGCCTTTACTTGCACTGAGGCAGCTTGGACACATGAAGAAAAGTTTCATAAGTGCAGTGGCAACTTTTAAAATAATCAGTAACTCTAACTATATGATCCCATTCTGTCAACATAATCTTTTTTTTTTTTTGTTGTTGTGCTTGCCATGTTACAAGCACATTAAGCCGCTCCACAGCATGGTTCTACTGGAGAATGAATCCACGCCTGGGTTGTTGGAGGCACTGGTGGCCTGATGCCCCAACCCCCCCCAGTCGTGGATTAATTCTCTAGTAGAACCATGCTGTGTCGTGGTTTAATACTTACAAAACCAACATAAATTATAATTAAATGTTGTTATATTATGTACAATTCGCCCTTCACAGATGTTTTCATCCATCAGTCATATGTCTTTCTTCATATTCAGACCTCAAGCTGCAAGGAAGGAGGTTCTCTACCTACACCATGACGATTTTCTTCACAGAAAGAGTGGTGGACACCTGGAATAGCCTAACCCAAGAGGTTGTGGGGGTCAACATTGTGGGGGGATTCTAGAATGCATGGGATAGACACAAGGGAGCCCTGACCACAAAGGGCAACTAGAGTTTCAAAATAGGTCTAAAACAAATGGGCAGACTAGATGGACCTAGCAGTCTCCATCTGCCGTCAACTTCTATGTTTCTGTGTTTACCATGTAATAGAATAATTCAAAGCTCTGCATTACTCCAATGGTAAAATACCACCCCCCAACACAAACACACACACACAGAATGGTATCATGTAAACACTGGACACCTAATATAAGGTGTGCACGCTGACATCGCAAATGTGGTGGTTGTGTATACCTTTGCAGACTAGGTAAATACAGTATCTCCTCCATTAGGCCACACCTTTGGTACTATAAGCCATCAGCACTAGGACCACATGGAAACTTTTGCTACAATGATGTGCGGCGTCTGTGTGTGTGTATAAACATGGGTGGCCCCATCACTCCTCCATTCCTTTCCTGTCGAAGATTATCCTCATCGAACCTGCTGACAGAAACACTACCAACCTAGACATTGCTGTTTGTTCTTTTACCATTATTAATGTATCTATTGTTATCTCAGTATGCCTTTGAAGTTGAAAGAACCTTTATTTTGGTATTGTAAGTGGAGAGATAACATTTACAAAGAGGACACACATGGTTTGTGTGTGCTGTTGGGCCTGTCTCATAATGTGAGAACTTGTAAGGGTTGATAGAGTTTCAACCAGGCTATGAGACGACACCTTAAAAAAAGATTTCGAAAATTTTATTTTGATAAATACATTGAAAGCATAGATAAGGAACCAGGTTCAAAATTTGCTTTTCTTTCACTACCAGCTGAGGAACCAGGTTCAAAATCTGCTTCTCTTTCACTATCAGCTGAAGTCTACATCGAAGTCTAAGGATAGGGACAAGGAACGGTCATCGTTGCGGCTATTCTTGTCCAGCCAGAAGCACAAACACAGAGAAAAAGAAAAGTCTGCTTCACTGGTGTGGTTTCAGTTGCTGTTGAGACAAGATAAATCTTTATCAACACCCTTGGTATGATGCCATCACCATTGGGCCAAGGCTCATTGATGCAGGTAGTCCTGGTCACTTTGAATGGTATCTTCAACTCTTGGGCTGTGTTGGTACTGTTTTTAGAAATGATTCAGCGCATTCTGCCAGATTTTCTAATACAGACAGTTATTCCATTGATGGGGCCTCCTGGTACTCAGCCACCATCGACAGGTTCAACTAGCACACTGTAGATTCCTCCCTGTCAGCCATCACTGGTCCATTCTGCAGTCCTCATCATCAATTGTACCAACGACAATGAAGTGGAATATAATCCTGACCTCGTGGACTTAGAAGTGGATTTGGAGGAGGATTATGAGGGGGTGAACAATTTCTGGCACCTTGCTCTAGTTCTACTCTCTTATCCTGTAGTGAGGACTCGGTAGTTTATACCCCAAGATCTCCTCACGAGGATCCATCTTTCCAAGCCATAATGCAGCAAATGCAGTCTGCCATGGACTGTGCTGTGAAAGAGGAAGATTCCACAAAAAGGAATCGCATGAAATTTTAGGAGATAACATGCTTCCCCTTCATAATAATTCCAACTGCATATCCTGCATTAAAGGATGCTACATTTGCTGCATAGTACAGATCTAATTGCCTGCTGTTCCTAGGAAGGCTGATAAGCAGTATACTGCACCATCTGCTAAGCCTTGTTAGACTAACCAGCCAGAAACTGACTCTGTGGTCATCATGGCTGCTTATTATAGGTCTAGAGCCCCTAGACATATGAATACTTTGCCTCCAGATAAGGAATCTAGGAGGCTCGACGTGGTGGGCAAAGATACTTATGCCTCTGCACGATCATGCCTTAGGCTTGCAAACTACCAGGCCCACATAATTAAATATCAGAACAACCTGTGGAAAGCTGCTTATACTGCTGCTTAGGCTTTGCTTGATGCCCCTGCTAAGAATGATCTGCTTAAAACATTGTCTGCAGGTGCTGAGGTTGACAAACATTTGCTGTACTCAGCTTATGATGGCTCCAATGCCTCTGCTAGGACTGCTGCTTCTGGCATTTGCATGAGGAGATATTCTTGACTCAGAGTTGCTAGCTTTGCCAATGATGTGCAGTAAGCAGTTTTGAATGCTCCATTTAAAGGCACAAAACTGTTTGGCCCTACTGGCCTTCAAACTTCAAAAATAACTCTTAAGGTCCATAAAGTCCCTGATTCCACTCCTGCTAGAGGTCATAGTCAGGGCTGCTTGCATCCACCTGGTGCCTGAGGTAGTCGTGCCTACTGTCAGCAAGGCCGTGGTAGAGGAGGTGATCCCCTTCTGGGTCCCTTCCCCCTGGTGCCCACATAACAGCACCTAAAGGAGTTGGTTCCAGTGGCCCTGCCACCTCCAAATCTGCCTGACTCTTTTGTCTTTCACTCCACCTCAGCTGTTATCCCCAGGGCTGAGTATGGAGAGCAGGATCCTCCTGCATGTAAAACAATGGCAGGCGATCACTACAGAAGGAGTTCAGCATTTATCCCAAAAACATGCCATACAACCAGTTCCTCTTTAGGACAGAAACAAAGGATTCTGTTCCAGATACTTCCTAGTTCCAAAATAGGAAAGGGGATCTGTGTTCTGTGTTGGATCTTAGGGCTCTTAACCTGTACATCGAATACAAAAAGTTTTGAATAGTATCCCTTCAAGGGATTGGCACTGTTTTCTAGACAATAGACGCATATCTTCATGTCAGGATCAGGAAATCCGAAAGACAATACCTCCACTTTATGCAGGAAGGAGAACACTATCAGTTAAGAGTATTGCCTTTTGGCTTGTCTGCTGCACTATGGGTCTTTAACAAATCCTTGGCAATAGTTGCAGCAGCCCCTTGCAGGGAAGGCCTGTATGTATTCCCCTATCTGGAAAACTGGCTTTTGAAGGCCAGCTCCAAGAAAACTTTACTATAGACCCTGTCTCGGATACAGTAGTTGTTCATTGACTTGGGGGGGGGGTCACAGTGAATATGCCAAAGTCTGTCTTAAATCTGTGCCAAAGTCGGCAATATATAGGGGCAGTTTTGTACACAGAGAAGGAATGTACTCTTCTGCCACAGGACATAGAAACATAGAAACATAGAAGTTGACGGCAGATAAGGACTGCAAGGCCCATCCTGTCTGCCCATTTCTTTTTCTACCTTATAAATGTGCCATCGGCCTTTGCTCTGTCAGTGGCCTATCTATTCATAGTCATTTGTATTGCTCCCTTATGCCTATCCCATGCCTGTTTGAAGCCCTGCACTGTATTCATAGCCACCACTTCTTGTGGTAAGCCATTCCATGCATCCACCACCCTTTCTGTGAAAAAGAATTTCCTCACATTCCCCCTTAATCGGCCTCCCTCTAATCTCATGCTGTGTCCTCTTGTCCTGCTATTTTTCTTATATTTAAACATGTTAGACTCTTTCACCTTGTTTATGCCCTTTAGCTGTTTGAATGCCTCAATCATATCACCTCTCTCCCTCCTTTGCTCAAGGGTATACATATTGAGCTCCGTTAATCTGTCCTCATATGTCTTCTGATGCAGTCCCTGCACCATTTTGGTTGCCCTTCTCTGGACTGCCTCAATTTGGTTAATGTCCTTGTGAAGGTGTGGCTCTCAATACTGCACAGTACTCCAGATGGGGCCTAACCAGTGTCTTGTACAGAGCGATTATTACCTCCCTCTTATGACTTGTGATACCCTACTAATACACCTAACACCCCCCTAGCCTTACCTACTGCTTTAGAGGTCTGCTTGGATGATTTTAGGTCATCAGTGAAGATGATGCCCAAGTCTCTTTCTTCCTTTGTGACTGCTAGCAACTCCCCTCCCAGCCTATAGGTGGCTTCAGGGTTTCTCTTCCCTATGTGCATGATTTTGCACTTCTTTGCATTAAATCCCAGTTGCCACTCTTCTGACCATACTGCTAGTTTATCCAGATCTCTTCTCATTCTGCCCACCCCATCTGGATCATCTACTCTGTTGCAGATCTTGGTGTCATCTGCAAACAGACAAGCCTTACCCTCTAGTCCATCTGCAAGGTCACTAATGAAGATGTTGAAGAGGACTGACCCAGGACTGATCCCTGAGGTACCCCACTTGTGACTTGCATCTCTTCTGACTGTATACCATTTACCACCACTCTCTGTTTTCTGCCCGTCAACCAGTTTGCCACCCAGTTGACCAACTTCTGACCCACCCGAGCCTACCCAGCTTATTTATCAATCTTCTATGTGGAACAGTGTCAAAAGCTTTGCTGAAGTCAAGGTAGGTGACATCAACTGCTCCCCCTTGGTCCACCACTCTGGTTACCCAGTCAAAGAAATCTAGGAGATTAGTTTGACAGGACCTTCCTTTTGTAAACCCATGCTGTCTTGGATCCTGTGCCCCTATGGATTCCAGGTGTTGCACTATCCTTTCCTTAAGGAGTGCCTCCATAATCTTGCCCACTACTGAGGTAAGACTGACCGGTCTGTAGTTCCCCGCCTCCTCCTGCTACCACTCTTGTGGAGCGGGATCACATGAGCCTTCTCCAGTCTTCTGGGACCTCTCCTGTGCTCAGAGACTCACTAAACAATTCTGCTAATGGCTCTGCTAGTTCCTCCTTTAGCTCCTTAAGTACCCTGGGATGTATGCCATCAGGTCCCATTGCCTTATCCACCCTGAGCTTAGCAAGCTCTTGTAGGACCTTTCTTTGTGAAGGGGTAGTGCTCACCTCCTCCCCTGTGTCCATGATGCTGAGCTGTGGGCCCTGCCCTACTTTCTCTTCAGTAAATACTGAGCAAAAGTATCTATTTAGGATAGATGCCTTTACAGGGTCCTCCTCCTCACATGCTCCCTTTTCTCCATTAAGCTTAGCAATACCCCCTCTGGACTTTCTCCTTTCACTAATGTATCTATAGAAAGTCTTGTCAGCTTCTTTTACTGTTTGTGCTAGTGTTTCCTCAGTTTGGACAGGACAGGGCAGACCCTGTGATTGCCCAGGCACACTTCATATACAGGAACCACTATTTCTCTGTGAGGACAATGCTACATCTCCAGGGTCTCATGGCTGCAGCCATAGTGACTATGCCACTGGCATGCCTTCATATGAGAATCATCCAGTGGATACTGAGGGTCCAGTGGGGCAGTTGATGGATGAGCTGGATCAAATAATTTTCATCATGTCACCTCTTCTCAAAGTGTTATTATGGTGGATGGATCGTGAAAACCTATCGAAGGGTGTTCCATTCCCTGTACCAGCTCCTGTGCAGATCCTCACGATGGATGCCTTGGACTCCAGCTGGAGTGTTCATCTTTGCCCTCACCAGACATGGGAGTCATGAAACAAGTTGAAGACTGAGCTGCATATAATGTCCAGGAAACGGGAGTAGTTCTGTACAGCCTCCAGGCATTTCTAAATCACCTCTGCCCTGGTCCTCTGCTAATACAGATGGACAATGTAAGTGTGATGCATTACATCAATAAACGATGGGGCACTCACTCCTACCCATTATGCAGGGAAGCAATGAAAGTACTGGGATCTGTCTTGTGGCCTTCCACTATTGGCCATGTATCACCCAGGTCTCCAAAACATCTTAGCAAACAGGCTAAGGAGGTCCCAGTTGATGGTTCACGAATGGGAACTACTTACCTCTGTGGTAGATGACCTCATCAGAAGATGAGGACATCTATAGTTAGACCTTTTTCCATCCCCACACAACCCAAAACTGAAACATAGACTTTGATGGCAGATAAGGACTGCTTGGCCCACCCAGACTGCCCACTTCCCTACCTACTGGATAAGCTGCAGATCCTAGCTTTACCAAAAGCCTACTTCCTCCCTACATCTCACTAGAATTGCCTTATGTCTGTCCCATGCATTCTTAAATTTCCCTACTGTTTTTGACCCCACGACCGCCTCAGAATGTCGTTCCATGCATCCACCACCCTCTCCGTGAAAAGATACCTCCTCATGTTGCCTCTGAGTTGTCCACCCTCTAGCTTCAAATTGTGCCCCCTTTTTCTTGCACATCTCTTTTTCTGAAAGTTGTTACCCTCTTGGACTTTGTTGATTCCCTTGAGGTACTTGAAAGTTTCTATCATAGGACACGAAGTGGACTTTATTCAGAACTGTTTAGAATTTCACCAAGATCTGGAACAAATCGAATCATGCGCAAGATGTAATAAAATGGAATTTAATGAATCTAAATGCACTGTGTTGCACTTTGGAAAAAAAAATCCAAATTACAAATATGTACTCAATGGTAAAACACTTGAAAGTTCCAAGAAGGAACTAGATTTGGGAATTTGGGTTAATAATGGCTTAGCGACTATAGATCATACTCGCCACGTTTCAAATATTACTAATAGATTATTAAGAACTATTAAGAAAACCTGTATTTCTAGAGATAAGGAGTATCTAATGAAATTATACAAATCATATATAATACCACACTTTGATTATGGTTCTCCCTTATGGATCCCTTATTTGAAAAAAGAGATTTTGCTACTAGAAAAAACTCAAAGAAAATTAACTAAATTCTTAGTTGGTTTCAAAAACAATAGGTCTAGATTAAAGGAACTAGGTTTGTTTTCGTTAGAGACACGTAGGAGAAGAGGGGATTTACTCCTGACCTATAAAATCCTGCAAAACCCAGATTTGATGGAAATATGTGGTTTCAGTTTTAAAGATGTAGCAGTAAGGAATTTAAGATCTCATAAGAAACAATTATACATTTCTAGGGCAAAGACTGTCAAGAGACAAAAACATTTTTTCTATAAGATCATCTAAGACATGGAATTACCTACCTACAAATATTATTATGGCACCCTGTTTTGATCAGTTTAAGAGCAGATTAGATAAATATATGATTCTAAATCAGATGGGTAATTGATACTGTGTAAAATGATCCCACTAGGAGTGGGAGACAATTAAATGGGCCCTATAGCCTACTTTGTCTTATCCTACCAAGTATTACCAAGTATGTCCCCCTCTCCCTCCTTTCCTTGAGAGTATACATATTAAGCTTTTTTAGTCTCTCTTCATATGGCTCCTGGCGCAGACCCTGCACTATTTTAGTTGCCCTCCTCTAGATTGTCTCCATCCTGTCTATGTCCTTGTGGAGATGGGGTCTTCAACACTGCATGCAGTACTCCAGTTGGGGTCTCACCAACTGTCTGTACAGCAGGATAACAGCTTCCTGTTTTCTACTGGTGATGCCTCTCTATGCATCCCAATATCCCCCAGCCCTCCTTACTGCCTTCTCACATTGCTTGCCTACTTTTAGGTCATCTGATATGACTACCCCCAGGTCCCTTTCCATTTATGTTGTCGTTAATACTTCCCCCCTTCATTGTGTACTCTTCGAGTTTTTGTTTCCCAGGTACATTATTTTGCACTTCTTTGCATTGAATCTAAGCTGCCATGCTTTTGACAATTCCTCCAACCTTTCTAAGTCCCTTCTCATCCATTCCACCCCCTCCTTGTGTATCAACACTGTTGCAGATCTTTGTGTCATCTGCAAAGAGGCATACTTTTCCTTCCAGTCCCTCTGCAATGTCACCTATAAAAACATTAAAGAGGACCAGTCCAAGTACTGGACCCTACAGTACCCCACTAGTAACCCCTCTTTCTTTGGAGTGGACTCAATTTACTATTACCCTTTGCATCCTGTTGTCCAGCCAATTTTGTTACCCAGGTTACCACCCTGTGACCAATTCCTGGGCTGGTTAACTTGTTTATTAATATTTTGTGTGGGACTGTGTCAGATGCCTTGCTAAAGTCTAGGTAGGCCACGTCCACAGTCCCTCCCTGGTCTACTACTTTGGTCACCCAGTCAAAGAAATCTATTAGATTCATCTGACATGACCTTCCTGCTGCAAATCCATGATGCCTTGGGTCCTGTGCCCCACTGGCCTCTAGGTACTCAATAATTCTTTTTTTCAGAAGTGATTCCATCATTTCCATACCACTGAGGTCAAACTAACAGATCTGTAGTTTCCTGCCTCTGCCTTGCTCCCACTTTTGTGAAGGGGAACCACATCCGCCCTCCTCCAGTCCTCAGATACCACACCTTCCTTCCATGATTCAAAAAGGGTAGTCAGTGGTGCTACTAGTTCTCCCCTTAGTTCATTTAGGATTCTGGGGTGAATCCCATCTGGCCCCATTGCTTTGCCCACCTTCAGTTTTAGGAGTTCTTTCAGGTCCCTTTCTTCTGTTAATGGACTGGTATCGACCCTCCTATCCAGTGTGCTTCTATTATTTGGTTTAGGTACCTCCCTCTCCTCTTCTTTTGATAATACTGAGCAGAAGTATTCATTCAGTAATTCTGCTTTGTCACTGTCACCCTCTGCCCACCCCTTCCCCTTTATTAAGCCTCACTATCCCTCCCCTTGTCTTTCTTCTCTCCCTAATGTACAGTACCTATAAAAGGTTTTATCCCCCTTCTTAACTGACTTGGCTATCTTTTCCTTGGTTTGGGTGTTTGTTATTCTGACTGCCTTCCCCACTTCCTTCTGCTTTAACTGATACAGTTCTCTGTCTTGCTCCTTCTGTGTTTCCTTGTACTTCTTGAATGCTATCTCTTTCTAGCTAACCTTCTCACCACCTCTTTTAAGAATCATAGTGGCTTTTTCTTTCATTTTGTTTTGTTTATTTGCTTCACACACAGGCTTGTTGCCTCTCTGATGGCAGCTTTGATTTTTCCCCATTGTTCCTCACCCCACCGTCTTGCCTGCTTGTGAATGCTTTTTGGAGGCACTCCCCAATTTTGCCAATGTCAGCCCTCCTGAAGACCAATACCCTTACATTTGTGTGACTTGACTCTATGATTATTTATCGTGAACCACACTGTTTGGTGGTTGCTTGTTCCCAGATGGCTACCCACTTCTACATCCGAGATCCTCTCTCCGTTTGAGAGTACCAGGTCTAAGACTGCTCCCTCCTGAGTGGGTTCCAACACTAGCTGTCTGAGGCGTGCCCCCGTAGGGCAGCAAGAATTACCCCACTCTTAGATGTGGCTGCAGCAAAGGTGTTCCAGTTAACATCTGAAATATTCAGGTCCCACATCGACAATAGCTCCCCTTTTTCTGCCATCCTAAGGATGCCTTCTATCATTTCCTTGTCCATTTCTTCCCCCTGAGACAGGGGTCTGTATACAACTCCCATACGGATTGTGGTACCATTTCCTGTTTCCAAAGTGACCCACAGTGCCTCCTCTCCTCCCTGTTTACCTTTTAGTTACATTGCTTTGTTACCTTCCCTTACGTAACTGCTGCATTTCTGCTGACTCCAGGGCCTGGAGTTTTTGGTGAGACACGTCCTGTTGGAAAGGAAAATTCCTATACATATCCCCCCAACCCCCATTCCTGTAATACAGAGGATTCTGATCAGGCTGTGGGTGGAGAGTGCCACTGTCATCCTCATTGCTCCAAAATGGCCTTGCCAGATATGGTTTCTACTCCTTAAACATCTGGCAGTGAAGCCTCCTGCAGTATTCTTGATTAAAGTGCATTTGGCCACCATATCAGCTGTCCATGCCCCTAGTGATGGTCATACTGTTGCCCAGTTAGAGGTGTCCTGTACTTTTCTGAGAGGTATTTGGCATATGAAGCCTTCTGTCCATAATCCAATACCCCCCCTGGACTTTAATTTTATGAACCACTTTGTTGCTGTGATGTGTTGGACTCAGGAAGTTGATGGCTGATGCTGTCTGGGATTCGGGTACTTTACTTTGTCAAGGAACAGAGAGTCAGTCAGCAGCACTCAGACAGGTGTAAATACCAATCATAAGGGACCAGATCCAATGACTCCTCTAGGGTTTTGGTTGGGTGGGGGGCTTCTTCAGGGCAGGCAGGCTTTGGAGGTGGTGGCCTTTGGGCCAAGCTTGGGCTGTGTTTGCTTGGCTGTGGTGTAGGGCAGTGTGCCATGTGAGATGGAATATATAACTGGGGTTGAGGGCATCGCAGCAGTAGCAAGCAACAAGAACAAAGCAGAATGGAGGCATCAGTAAACAGATGAGAAAGCACCCCCCACCCCACAGCAGCAAGTTGCAGTACAAGGTAATGGCTGGGAAGCCAATATGTACACCCTGGAAAAGAGGAGGGGGGGCGGCTATGAAAGAGATCTATAAATACCTCACAAGGGAAATAAGGTACAGGAGGGGAGTATTTTTCAGAATAAAAAGGTGCACAAGAACAAGGAGACATGCAATGAAGCTGGAGGGGGTAAATTCAGGAGAGATATGAGGAAGTACTTCTTCTCAGAAAGAGTGGTGGACACCTGTGACAGTCATCCAGTGGAGGTGGTGGGGGTGGAAAGAGTGGTGGGATTCAAGAATGCATGGGACTAGCATAAGAGACTCTTGGTGGAAAGTGATGTGTGGGGATGAGTCGGGGATCAGGTAGGGTCTGCAGTGACACTATAGGCAAGGCATAAAATGGGCAGACTGGGTGGGCCAAGTGGTCCTCCTACCTTCTGTGTTTGTATGAGCCCGGGTATAGCAAGTGTGGGGCAAGTAAGAGGTCTGGGGGCCTCATTAAATCATTTTTACTGAGTTGAGGGCTGGGGAGGTGTGAGTTGTAGTAGGGTTTTCAGAAATTCAGATTCTGGCTCCAATTCTGCTGCCGGAAAGAGAATTGAAACCAGAATAGGCATTTTTGATAGTCCATCAGATGCAGCCAGATCCGATTGTAGGGAATCTGTTCACACTAGAAACAATAAGCAATGCTGATGATGGTGCCACCCATGTTGCCTGCTGTCTTAACACTTATGTGTATGTGGACTCGAATAAACCAGCAACATAAGAGCTAGCTGAAGATGAAATATGCAGTGCTGTGGGCAGATACTGGTGCAGAAGAAGAGAACAAAGATGAACCTTCCAGACTGGGTCCAGTCCTTTTTAATGTCTTTACAAGTGACCTTGCAGAGGGACTAGAAGGAAAAGTATGCCTCTTTGCAGATGACACAAAGATCTACAACAGGGTTGATACACAAGGAGGCGTGTAAAGGATGAGAAGGGACTTGGTAAGTTTGGAGGAATGGTCAGAAGTATGGCAGCTTGGATTCAATGCAAAGAAGTGCAAAATAATGCACCTGGGAAACAAAACCCAGGGGAAGATTACACAATGGGAGGTATGAGGTAGTAACAACAACAAAAATGGAAAGGGACCTGGGGGTAATCATATCAGGTGGCCTTAAGGTTGGCAAGCAATATGAGAAGGCAGTAGGGAGGGCTGGGGGGATACTGGCATGTATAGGGAGAGGCATCACCAGCAGAAATCTGGAGTACTGCGTCCAGTTCTGGAGACCCCACCTCCGCAAGGACATAGACAGGATGGAGGCAGTCCAAAGGAGGGCAACTAAAAAGGTGCTGGATCTGCAAGAAAAGCCATACAAGGAGAGACTAAAGGAGCTTAATATGTATACCCTTGAGGAAAGGAAGGAGAGGGGGGACATGATAGAAACTTTTAATTAACTCTGTGGAATCAATAAAGTCCTAAAGGGTAGCATCTGTCCTAAAAAGAGATGTGCAAGAACAAGGGGACACAATTTGAAGATAGAGGGGGGACGGTTCAGGGGCAATGTGAGGAAGTATTTTTCACAGAGAGGGTGGTGGACACATGGAACAGCCTTCCTGGGGAGATTGTGGGGTCTAAAACTGGGGGAGAATTCAAGAATGCATGGGACAGGTATAAGGCAGTTCTTGTGGGGGGCAGGAAGAAATAAGCTGTTGGTTAACTAGGATCTGCAGCTTACCCTGTAGGTAGGGAAATGGGCAGACTAGGTGGGCCAAGCAGTCCTTATCTGCTGTCAAAGTCTATGTTTCTATGTAACCTGATGTGATCTCCTCGACCAGTGAGGTATGGCAAATGCTGAAAAAGATTAGGTGTTATGTGGAAACTCGTGAGCAGTCTGACTCCACATGGTAATATGCTTTTGAAAAAATTCAAGACTTTGGCAGGTAAAGGCACAGAACAAACAGAGATAACAGACTGGCTAATAGGATAGCAAAACAGAGAAGCTGTCACTGATGAGCCTTCTGATGCACAGAAGTCATTGACATAAATGCACTGTGCACCTGTGTCTATCATGCCATTTCAAAGCACGTTACTGTGACTTTTAAAATACTTTTAAAATTTGTTAAGGTTTTAAAATACACTTTAATCATTTAAACTAAATTTTGAAATAAAGAACTCGGGGGCGTAGCTTGCCTAGAGAAGGAATAGCTGCCTGAATTCATAGGTCTACCATACCTAACTACATAATCCATCTTTATCACTGCCAAAGCTAGCGATATTTATCTACAAAGGTATGTAAGCAATAATACCTGACAGGGTGGGCACTATTGGGAAATATCGGACCGCCCAGGGGCATAATAGCCCCTGGAAGGTCCGATATTTCCCAATAATGCCCACCCTGGAGGGTATTATTGCACTTAGAAAATGGCCTTATTTGTTTTTATAATAATGCTTTCATAAAAAAGTGTAAAATATTATTAAAAAGTGACAAAAAGGTCATATTATGTAAAATAGTGCCTTTCCCAGTCTCTGCCTTTAGAGGGTGCTGCCTTTACCAGTCTATGCCATTAGAGGGGGTTGCTGCTTAGGTGACTCTTTTTTGCATTATATCGCAGTGCCTGTTTCTTCTAGGTAGCTTGTTAGTGTTACTGCCCCCCACCCCCCACCAGTCCTATGAGTTTTTTTCATACGGCAATTAATACACGTTTGTCCGGTAAATTAAAAAAAAATTGGCTGAGCAGCTTAACGGTGGAGTGATTGTGTTACGGTATCTTGTTTTGGCGCGATGATGCAGGGAACAGGGAAACGAATCGGGAAATCAGCTGATGTCAGAACTGTGGAGAAAAAAGTAGGCAGTTTCATTTTCTGCAAGAGAATGTACAGTGCTGTTTTTGATTTGTATGTGTGGCCGGGTTGAAGGGAAGTGACAGTTGCTTTTGATATCTCACTGAGGTGCTCGTGACAGTGGCTGGGAGAAATGAAGTGTCTCACTGCCGGAACGCAAATGAATAAATACTGTTCTGAGAGGATGTAGAACTGCAAAATAAGTGAAGTTTTTTTTTTTTTTAAACAGGAACTGGCTGCCAGTAAATACTGTTCGGGTTTGCTTTGGGTGGGAGAGACCACTAGCTCTCGCTAAATGAGAGGAAAAGATGGCAGGGATTTCAAATTTTCTTCAGGACATTCAGCCAATTAAAAAGCAGGCTGGACACCACTATGGAATGCTACGCAGTGAGGTGCCACTTGGACTGGCACTTATTTTTTACTGGGCATCTATTGGAAAATAGATGCCCAGGTTGAAGGTACTTTCAGCCAATCAGGATCTAGAATCCATTTTGGCCATTTTCTAAGAAACAATAAATCATCACTTACTGCTGCTAGATAGCTATTTTGCAGACTGCACCAAGATCCAACCCAGAGACCCTGGGTGATTCAACTCCTGCCACAAGCTTTGGGCCTAGGGAACTGCCAGATCCAGAAATCTCAGCACAACATACAGCTGAGGACATAGTGGCTTTATCACAGTGTACCAATGTTAATGAACAAATAATAACTGATACAGGTGACAAAACCCTGTGACTGGAGGCACATATACAGGAACAAGACCACACCATCAATCTCTTCTGGCAATGGGTCGAGGACCTAAAGAACCACAGCCGGAGGAATAATTTACATTTTGTGAGCTTTACACCATCTCCTTCCTCCAAACATTTTACCAGGACTGCTATCTCGAACATGGGTGAGCCCAATAGAAATGGATTAGGCCCACCGATCTCTGTTCCCCAAATCAGCCCCCGGAGCCTGGCCATGACCTATCCTGGCACGGTTCTGAGACCAGGAGGAAATCATCAATGCAGCCAGAGATAAAAAAAAGAGCTGATTTGGCAGGGATACAGAATTCAGATATTTGCTGACTGTTCGTAAGAGCTCTCCGAGTGGAGGAGATCCTTTACTCTGGCCCGGAGAGCATGTGCTGCCATCGGACTGGGGTATGCACTGAGGTACTCTGCCACCCTTAGAGTATCCTTCCAGGGCTCACAATGCTCCTTCAACATGCCTGAAGTGGCCAAAAAATTCCTTACAGCGCAGGCCCTGCAGCTAGACTGGGGCAAGCTTGAGGACTTTATTCAAACCCATGGCCACTGGAGTGTTACCCAGCCTCACAACAACAGGCCAGCAACAGACCAAGTAAGGCCATATAGTTCAAGGGCCTTCTGGAACCGTCTCCACAAGACGTGGAGACTGAGCAGTGTGCTCTGGCCCCCAATGCCCAGAGACATAACCAGGGAAAGCAGCCTGAAGAGGAGGAGCATCTAAACAAGTCCTCAGGCTTCGATTGAGGAGTCGCAGTAAAAGTGAAGACTCAGCTTCCCGTAATGAATCCGATGAAGTGACTGTCTCAAATAATAGGCATGAGGTGCTACGGGACTTACCAGAGGAGTTCCTGGTGTCTCTCCAAGTCCTGACTACAAAACAAAACCCCCTCTAAAGGAGGCAATGCCGAAAGGCCCCCCAATGCAACAGGCCAAAGTAGTGGCCCAAACTGAAACAGCAGATGAAAAATCCCTCCTGGGAGACATCATCACCGAACTGGTCCTGCCAGCTGTACCTCCCAGAACAGGGACAAAGCTGCCAGAGAACAGCAAAGGATAATCCGTGTTTTGCCCATGAACTGTTGACTTTATACTGTGCCACAACCACAAGGTTGAAACTGTTGGTAGGCCTCATTTGAATACGGACTGCCACATGGCAATGCAAGGGAGTTAACCCTTCAGGTTCCGTGGCCGCCACTGCAGTCCTTTTAAATCCATCTGGTTTGAGCAGGGGATGCCAACCCAGATTTTTCACCTAAGGAGCTGATGGGACTCAAGACTCCTGGTGCTATAGGGTAAAGTTTAAATTTAGGAATGATGAAAAATGTCTATTTTTATCATGGTTTGGGACTCTTATGGGGAATGCTGTATAAACACAGATAGGTGCGAGAGGAGGATAACCAAGAGAGGAATAGCCATGGGGATTGCTGCAGCAAACATTGCTACTAGCCATGGGGAGCGATTTTCACCCATGGGACCCCTCGTGGAATGAGAGGAGGGGAAGCCGGATGAACCCTTTTAAGGCAGCATGTGGGGAGTGGTTCCAGTGGAATATCATGTACGATAACATGGGATGTTGTGTGGATCCCCTGCCTTCCTCCCAAACAATGGTTGACCTAAATTTGGACTTTGCCCCCTCTCTGTTCTTTTCTCATTTTCTTAGTCGATGGACCCCCCGCTATGCTGGGGGTCTGCTGCTCACAGAAGAAGAGTGGGGATGATGATCTGCAGTAGCCTCAGGCAACCCCCCTGATAAAGGCACACAATGGTATTGAGTGTTTCTGTCCCCTGTGACATAGATCATACCCCTTTCTCTGGTTCACTGAAAAGGAACCACCACAGTGATATAGAATGGGAGGGAGATACTTTAAACACAAAGGAGTGGTTCTTAGAGCCACCTACAAGTATGGCAGGTACAGAACTTACCACTAACAATGTGCAAGTCCCTTCTACAACTAAGCTAAACCCATTTTAAGGGGAAGCGATGAACAGACAATGTACTTGCTATATGATACACATCTTGACCAATTGGGCAAGGCAATCGGAAGGAGGATACACTTGAGGAGTGTGTACTAGGTTATGGTCTGATAGACCAGATGATCTCCCTAGCAATGATCATGATTGTTTGGGCCACTGGATGGCCAATGTGGCTTGTGATGGCTAGTTTCTGGAATGGGATGAAGGGGGAGACACCTGGGGGATGGGTGTCAAAAAGGGTATCGAGTGTACATATTACTGTACTGTTGTTATTGTTATGGTGTTATTGATTCCAACAGAGGATGGGATGTTAAGACAGGTAACTGGGGAGTGGGACGGCTATATAGTACTCGGGGGGGGGGTGATATGGGCTAAGAAGGCAGACTGCAAGCAAGCAGAACAAAAGGGGTATTATCAGTCCTCACCCATTCATAATAGCACACCCAGGCCTATAAATGGAGACTAGCTTTGTGACCTGAAATGTGCAAGGCCTCACCTCCCCCATTAAGAGAAAAAAAGTAATGCCTTACCTAAAAAAGTTGAGACCCCAGGTGACTTTCCTTCAGGAAACAAAGCTATCCTCCATAGAGGCAAAGAAACTTAAAAGGGATGGGTAGGGGAAGAAATCCATAGTGTGGCAACAACAAGCAAAAGGGGCATATCTGTACTTCTCCACAAAGAGCTGAGATGGAAAAGTTAGAGGCTCAAGGAAGATAAAGAGGGTAGATGGGTGATGGTCAAAATACAGACACAGGAGGGACCACTGATTTTGTTGAACCTATATGTCCCCAGTCAGGATGAGCCTGACTTTTTCCATGAGATTAATCAAGTATTAACAGAGTTCAATGGCCAGCAGGCCCCAGTCCTGATGGGGGGAACTTTAACTTAACCATGGACCCCGAGATAGACCAAAGCAGTGGGAACATAGAACCCCATAGACAGGCAGGGAAAGCAGTTCATACTCTAACAGCTGAGCATTCACTCCTAAATGCATGGCGCACCAAGCACCCAGGGGGAAGGGTTTATGCTACTTTCCCCCAGTGCATGGCATAGCTAACATATTGGACTTGTGGCTACTCACCATACTTGGTATGAGAAGATCAAACAGATGTACACACACACACACACACACACACACACCATTATAATGTCAGATCATGCTCCATTGGAAATGAGACTGAGAATGGGCCCTGACACCCCACAATCACTGTCATGGTGACTAGACCCCCCTATTGGTAGAGGATACACAGTTTCTCCAGTGGGTCAAGGCAGAAACGGCCCTATACTGGAAGATGAATGACTCTGGGGATGTTCCTGACTCCACTGTATGGAGGCATATAAAGTGACATTAAGAGGCCACATTATGGTCTATGCCTCCAGAAGGTAAAAATAAAGAGAGGCAGACCAAGTGGGATTGGAGAAGCAACCAAATGAACTGGAAATGCGCTATAGATCCAGCAACACCCAGACCTCAGACCCTAAACTGTTGGCGCAGTTGAATAGCACCCATGTCCAACTTAATGCATTTCTCACTAGGAAGGCAGAATTGGCACTTAAGAGGGTAAGTCACCCATATTGGTAAGGGAGGGAGATCTGGGAAGCTCCTGGCATATAGGCTTAAAAGCAGGAAGGCGGCCAGAACCATCATGAGCTTAAAAGAAGACAATGGTGCCCTGACATGCTCACAAGAGGGCATAAACAAAACTATGACCGATTTCTATGAATAATTATACATGTCCCCCAATCCCCCAGACACAGCAAGTATAGAGGCATTCCTGGGCTTACTGTTAGTCCCAAGGATCCAGCCTCAGGTGGCCTCCACAATGGACGAACCTATAACTGAGGTGGAAACCCTCTGAGCTATACAGTCCCTAAATTTTCACAAAGGTCCAGGAAGTGATGGGTACCCCATTGACTTCTATAAGGCCCTCAAAGCCGAACTCCCCATTTACCTGAAGTAGATGTTCTTGAACTCGCTTAATAAAAACAACCCTTCCCCCCCCAGTGAGGGACGTGGTAATCACTGTGATCCCGAAGAAGGGCAAGGACATGACAGCCCCTGTAAACTACCACCCTGTATCCCTTTTTAACACCGACATAAAAATACTGGCCAAATTATTAGCCAGCTGCCTGGAACAATATCATTCAGGCCTTATTCACCTAGCTCAAGCGGGATTTATAAAAGGTAGGAAGGCATCGGATCATCACAGAACTTTGATCTCCCTCATTCACTATGCCCAATCATTGCCCCTCCCACTTGCAGCCCTAGCATTGGACTTTGAGAAGGCATTCAGCTTGGTCAAATGGCCCTATCTGATAGCCACACTAGAGACAATGGGGCTGGGCCCCAAATACAGGGACTGAGTCACCCTCCTGTATTCAGCCCCTATGACGAAGTTCCTGACTAATAGAACTAGCTCAAAGGCATTCCTCCTTTACAAAGGCACAAGACAGGGATGCCCCCTACTGCCCTTACTCTTTGTCCTGGCCATAGATCTCTTGGCAATTGCCCTTAGGGAAGCAAGAGATATCCAGGCATAAGAGACATTAACCTTAAGACATTCCTATATGCTGATGATCTTCTGATCACTGCGGCCTTTTTGCCCGAAGTCATCAAAGTGACCTTGAACATTCTATCTCATTTCACAGTGGTGTCAGGCCTTAGAGTCAACCAAGCTAAGACAGAAGTCCTCCCCATGAACGACATATGTAAAGAACAGGGGTTTAAGGCAAAGAGACTAAAATGGGCCCCAAAGGATATAGTGTACCTGTGGGTGGCTCTCTACAAAAACCTCCAAAACCTAATAGACACCAACTTTAATACATTCCTCCAGTCACTGAGAGGGGAAGTAGACTGAAGGAAGGCCTTCATCTCTCGCTGGCAGGCAAAATTGACTCCATCAAGATGATGCTGGCACCAAGGCTACTCTATCTCCTAGCATATCTCCCACTACAGATCCCTCCGAAGTGGTTTCACAAGATGGACACACTTGTGGGATAGTTTCTATGGGAAGGGATGCCCCCCAGATTTAGCTGACAAAAACTTGGACAACATTGGAGCAGAGGAGGATGGGGCCTACCCTGGTTTCAAGGCTATCATATGGCTTTCATTACAGCCCAAACCACACAATGGTTCTTGCCTATAGGAGCAGAATCCCCAATCTGGCTTTGGCTGTAAGCTGCACTAAGTGCTGCCCTTTCACCAGCGATCTGGCTATATTCCAAGAAGCCACTGAGAAAAACATCCACAGTCACAGCCATTTCAGTACAATTACTGGGAAAAACACATAAAATTGTGGGGTTCCCAGGCACACCGTTGGAAATGCCACCACTATGGAACAACGCTGGGACCAAGACAGAGAATGCTACAATAAGATGAAAAAGCTGGGAAGTAAATAAGGGGCATAATACTGATCAAGAACCTATTAGCACCAGGGACCGCTGTTATGGATAACTTTCAGGCCCTTAAAGATAGGTACTGGATCCCAGCAGGTCAGTTCTGGAGGTACCTACAGATCAGGGACACCATCAAGACTAAACATAGATTAGCCTTCAGGGCCGCTTCCAGCCCCACACCACCCTAGATGCCAAGCTGGGCTAAACTATAGACCCAAAAGGCAAGCACAATATACAATGATCTTAGAAATGCCTCTCCTGACCCTACAATACCAGCCAAAACTCAGTGAGAGATCAACACTGTAATATCCAACTCCCTGTGGGCTAACTGCTGGGCACGCATTCACCATTCTTGCCAGGATGGAAGGACCAGACTAATTATGAACAAAATTTTAAGATGGTACTACACCCTTGCTAAGCTAAAAAGGCTAGGCCTCAGGGCTGATGGCAAGTGCTGGAGATGCAGGCAAGGGGATGCACACCTCAACTACATCATGTGGGAGTGCCCAAAAATCAGCTCCTACTAGGACAATAAAATCAGGATCTGCAAACAGGTGGTGCCCCACATCCCAATCTCGGCCCCACTCCTACTGCTGGGTTGCATGCTGGAGGGCAACCCTAAATACGACCCAGTAGCAGGAGCACCGGCAAAGAGACTTCTCCTGATGTAGTGGCATACAGACACATGTCCATCCCCAGCAGAATTTATCACGTCACTGAGCCAGGTAGCCAACTATGAAAGGATGTCTAACCAGGATATTGGTACCCTTGAGAAATACCATCTGTGCTGGCAACCCTTTCTGAATTCTGAGTATTGCAACAAGGTGCCAGACAATGGCCAATGAAGCCCCCAAGGTTACTCCCTGAAGAAGTACAGTATATGCAGTATAGAAGTACAACCTGACCTATGGTTACCTAGAGTTGTAAACAGTTTGTTTTACCCATAGGATGGGGCAATCTTATACTAGGTGTACCTGACACCCTGAAATTACCACACTGAGCTTTAAGTAGACATCTGCAGTGCATTGCCAGATATAATGTTGGGCTCAGCCCTGGGTCCCACTTAGTATACAAACCACTCTGAAGGATGTCCATATATGGGGAGCCTAGGACCCCCATTTACCAGAGGGCCCCAGGGAACTTGACAATTAAAGATGTACATGGTGATTATTCAAGTTGACACAAAATATGCCAGCTTGTATGGGAATACTTTGTGCCATGATGTAATGTGTTGCTATGATAGATGATTGCACTGTTGTTGTTTTTCTTCCTTTTTTGCATTTACAATGTTTGTGCCAACTCAATAAAAACGATAAAAAAAAAAATTAAAGAATTTTGGCATGGAAAATATGCCGATGACAGTAAAGTGGGAGCTATTGTTAATAATCAGGACACAGCTGGTAGGCTGCAGAAGGACCTGAGTCAACTTGAGCAATGGGGGAAAAAAAAACAACTACATTTTAACTTGGACAAATGCAAGGTCATGCATTTAGGCTTAAGAAATCAGAAGTTCAAGTATAAATTAAATGGTACCCTCTTAGGGAAAACAACCAACGAAAATGACCTTAGGGTGACTATTACAAATAATTTGTACTTTAACTCTCATATTGGAACCAAAGTCAAATTAGGAATTAAGGATGTATTTTTAGAAACATTAAAAGTAGAAACCCATCAGTAATTGTACCCTTATACACATCTCTCATGAGATCACATCTCGAATACTGTTCGCCCCGCTGTGTGCCACAAAACAAAATGGGTGAAGTACTGATTGAGGGGGTACAGAGAAGGGTAACAAAAAGAATTAAGACAGTACATCAGAAGGGCTATGGTGATAGACTGTGGGAACTGGGCATGTACTCAGTGAATTATAGAAGGTTGAGATGTGATCTATGCTTAGTATTTCGTGCATTGCATCCAGAAACAATTATATATGGGAAACTATTGGGCTTACTAACATCGCAAGTCTCCATTAAGTGTACACGCACACATGGACTGAAAATAAAAGGAGAAATAAGTAGAACAAACAAGAGGAAAAAAATGTTTTATCAAAAGAGTAGTTACCACATGGAATACCCTCCCAGAAGCTATAGTTATGAGTGAAAATCTGGAGTCTTTTATGAAATCCTTAGACCAATACATGGGAAACAGAAAATATGAGTATCCCCACTGAATAAGTGGAAAGCAATAATGGGTCCTATGACCTCCTAGCTCGTACTATCCTATGAATCCTATGAACTCAATACTACATGATATGTAGACTTGCCTACTTGGTATTTGTTAACCACGGTCAGTACTGCTGGTGAAAACCACTAATTTAGTTTGTATGCCATACTTGTATGTACAAATTTGTTCAATTCTGACCATATGCATAACAGTGGAATTGACTGTAACAGCTAAATAATACCATGACATGCTTGGTTTACCACAGAAGATGTAAATAAGGTTATATTCAGTCACAGTTCTACATTTTTGAGCCAGGTGCCAGGATAAAAATACTTTTGGACAGAAGTACCCTGCCTCAACTGTCCTGTGTAGCTGACTGATTGGCTAATGCACTGTGCACACCAGGGAAACAAGACCAGTGAAGACCAGACATATACCTACACTGATACAGCTCCAGCCAAGTCAATGGAGCAAACCTGAGTACAATCCCATGGCCGATATACTGCTGAGGTGTCTATAGGGAATAGTCCCCTATACACCTCAGGTCATAAAATCTGAAACACGTAATAGTTACAGTGATGAATAAAATGATACACAGTATTAATGAGCAGTGCAAAGTAAAGTACAAACTGAGTACAATTTAACATAATACACATGCACATGAAAAGTAAATAGAGCTTAGCAAAGGTACAGTGAGTGACTTTGGTGTGCAAATAAAGAGACCAAAGCAGGTGGAATAAATGGCAGTGCAGACGTAGAAAAGGAAGGAGCCTGATACAGGCTGAGGTAGAACCCAGGAAGAGACCCAACAAAAGGGATGGTAGGGGCTCCACCAGGAGAGGATCACATAGGGGGATGGTAGGAGCAGGTGGGGTCAGCAAGGAGATTTATTTAGTGCCTAAGGGAGACAGGAGAGGGAGAGAAATAGAGAGAGAAGGGAGCAAGTTCCAGAGGGAGGAAAGGTGATAGAAGAAGAAGAAGACTAAAATGAGCTCTTAGCTGCAAACCTGGAGACCTGGGTTTGAATCTCACAGCCCCCCACTTGCATACTGTTTGACCCTGAGCAAGTCACTTAACTTCCTTGTGCTCCCAGGTCACACTTGAATTCAAGCTTCAGTTTAGTGTGCCTCTCCTGGTTAAACAATTTTCCCCTTCCCCTAAATGGCCCAGGGGTGGGGGGGGGAGAAAGTGTGAGGACCCCTGGCAGCAGAGGGAGTGTGAGGTAGAGAGAATGGGAGAAAGGAGTCAGAATGTGTAAAATGGCAGGGAGGGACCCCAACCAAAATTTGGAAATGAAGGCGGTGCAGGGGAACTGATGACGTGAGGTTAGGGGGAGATGGATATGGAGGAGCAGAAGAAGCAGTGGTGAATACGAGGTCAGGAGTTGGTAGCAAAGAGACAAAAGGCATTTCAGAGGGCGTCCAGTCTGGCAAGGGAAGAGGAGAAGGGAGTGCCATAGACCACATCCTCATAGTCAAAAACCAGATGCATCATTTTGGTACCAAGCTCACAGCAGACATGAAAAGACGAGCAGTATTTGTTGCTGTACAAGACACCAAGTTTGGGGTGCAGCTTGGAGTCGATGGCATCAATGTAGGCAGAGAAGACAAGCTCACTATCTAGCTGGATACCAAGACATGTGAAGGAACTACTTTGAGGGGAGAGACAGCCAGGGTGGAGAAGACAGGGAGGGGGGAAAGCCGGTCCAATTTCTGGCTGGAAACAAAGGTCATGGATGCTGTTTTTTGACTGTTGATTTCGAGATGGTTGGAGTGGAATCAGCTCAGGACCTTGTGGAAATCTTAGTGGAGCAAGCCCTCCACTGCAGTGGTTGAAGGGCCAGAGATGTAAATAGCTGTGTAATCTCCATACTTGTGAATATGTGAGTTGGCACTGACAGAGAGGAGGTCATTCAGGAAAATGGAGAAGAGAATAAGACCCAGTATGGAGCCTTGTGTAACACCAGCCTGGGTTGATAGCAAAAGTAACAGGACACCTCACCTGTACCGACTGTTGATGGCCCATGAGGTAGGAACAGAGCCATTCAACAGCAGGAGCGGAGAAGCTGGCAGAGCTCATCTTGTCCAGGAGTGGATGGTCCATCTAGTCAAAGGATTTGGCCAGATCAATGAAAAATGCTGCCGTGATGTGCCCCTAATCCACCCCAAGTGAGGATGACGTCAATGAGACACAGCAGGAAGGAAACAATAGAATGGTGCTTCTGGAAACCAAACTGAAAAGGGGAGAGGAAATTGGGTAAATAAAGGAAGTAACGAGCCCAGAGTAGATTAGTTTCATTTGCAGGTTTGCAAGAGAGGGGAGGAGGGTGATAGGACAGAAGTTGCCAGTTACTAGAGGTAGTAGAGGAGAGTCACACATATGCAGATGAGATGGCCAGCAGCACACAGTCTGAGTGTTACTTCCACAAGGTATTCTGGAATGTTATCCGAACCTGAGCAAAATAAGAAAAAAACTAAACAAATGCAGAGTACTCAGTTGTGTGTTCTCTCTTCAGCATTGAATATCAGCCTAGGGCCAGGGTAGTATGCAGAACTGGAGTTTCGAGAATGCCACCTCATCTCTGCACTGTTTGTGTCCATCAGTGGACATGGGAAGCTAAGGGCTAAGTCTGCTTAGACCATTTTTGTGGTCTAAGTGCACTTAGAAGAAGAAAACCACCGGTGATTAATTAAATAGCTATCTTTTTATAATGAAACAGCAAACTTGCCTCCAGTGCTCACTCTTGGAGGAGTCATTCCCTAGTACTTTGAAAAGGTGCTGGTGAACCCCCTTCTGAAGAAAATTCTCTGGACTTGGACTGCTTATCAAATTATGGTCCAGTCACTAACCTTCCCTTCTTGGAAAGGTTATTGAGAAAATAGAGACTGCAGCTTGAAGTACATCTCACTGCGATTGACATTTATTTTTTTAATTTATTATTTATGCCCCTGATTCTCGGAGCTGATCCTACGGCTAACAGCCACTGGGCCATCCTCGGTCCCTGCCTGACCAATCACAGCCTGCCTCTACAGAGCGTTGGCTTACCCTCCAGGCAGGGGTAGGGGTGGCTGGCTACATCCCCAGTCGCGCACCTCGTTGGGTGTCTTACTGGGGTCCCACTTGAAGTCAGCACCAGGAGTGAACTTTTTTTATCCCTTTTGTCAGTGATCCCCTGGCAATGTTGGCATGCACACAGGAAGACCAATGTGCTGGTGCATGCCTAAAGGACCCAGAGCACGGGTCCCCCATCCAACATCACCCCCTCCCATTGTGGTGGTGTTCTCGGCTGCACTGCCACCTGTGGTCACAAAAGTGGAAGTATTGCAGTGGGAAGGGCAGCCTTCCCTCCCAGGAGAAGGAGAGTGGTCCATGGAACACTTGATCCTTCACCCTCCCCCCCGGCTGGGCCTCCAACAGCCCAGTTCCTGAATCCGGGTCATCGCCATCGTGAGTGGCAGCTCTACCACTGTGCCAGTGGGTCAGCGCCTTTAACATTTATGAGCATCTCCAGTTAGGATTAAGGTCTAGGCACAGTACGGAGACCATGTTAGTCAGGATGTAAAATGATCTCCTTAGGGCCAGAGCTAGAGGGAATGGTCAATTCTCGTTCTTCTCAATCTCTCTCTTCAGCATTTGACTCTGTGGATTGGGGTGTTTTGTTGGATCATTTTAGAGAGCTCTGTGGACTCGCTGGGACCATTATCCACTGGTTTGAGTCCTTTCTCACAAACAGGATGCAGAGGGTGGTCATGGGAGATTTTCCTGTTGCTCAAAGCCTCTGTCATGTGGAGTTCCTCGGTGCTCAATTTTCTCACCCATGCTGTTCGCAGTGAATGTGCTTCCACCAGGAGATATAATTAGACAATGCAGCATGGGGTTTCACTGCTATGCAGATGACACCCAGCTGTACATGTCATTTGCGCCCTGGACCCAGAACACAGAACACAGTTACGGTACTGAATTTATGCCTGGTTGAGACCCAAGACTGAATGTACTCTAGCTGGCTGGGGCTTAATCCAGACAAGACAGAGGTGCTGGTGACTGACCCTGGTCGTCGTCCTGGTGTAAAGGTGGCAGGAAAGGTGACTGGCTTGATGCTCAGTTCCTCTCCTCTCACTGCCTCTGCTAAGGTGAAGAATCTCAGGATCATCATGGATGATAGACTGACACTGGCGGATCATGTGTTGTCTGTGGTCTGGAGTTTTTTATCACTTTAGGAACATCACTCGGATTAAAGCCTTAATTCTGCCCAATGACCTGCCCTCACTAGTCCATGTTTTGTGACCTCCAGATTCAACTACTGCAACATTCTATACCTCGTGGTAAATGGAGCGGTCTGACATCACCTGCAGCTGGTGCAGAACGTGCTGGCCAGGTTGCTGACAGACATTTCAAGGCCTTGTCATGTGACCCCGGTCCTGCATGATCTGCATTGATTGCCAGTGAGGTGGCAAATCACTGTCAAAGTCGGGTTACTGACCTATAAAACCCTACATGGACTGGGTCCTAGCTATCTGAGTAACCTCCTGACTCCTCATCAGACCCACTGCTCTCTCTGTTCCTCTTGAGTTGGGCCTCCTTGCAGTTCCCAGGACAAGGCTGAAATCATCTGGTGACAGCGCCTTCGACATAGCTGTCCCAGCCCTGTGGAACTCACGAGATCATTGAAGGAGATCATGATTACAAATTAGACACACAAAAAGCCTTGAACATGGCATCATAAGGTTATGAAATATGATTCCCATACCTTATAGCTGGACAATGATTCTCAACATTACTCGGATTACAGCCTTAATCCTGCCTGATGACCTGACCTCACTAGTAATAATAATTTAGGAGGCAGTATAGCATAGTGGTTAAGGGCACTGAGCTGCAAACCTGGAGACCTGGGTTTGAATCCTATCAGCCCCTATTTGCATACTGTGTGACCCTGAGAAAGTCACTTAACTTTCTTGTGCTTCCAGGTTGCAGCTGGAAACAAGCTCCAGCTTAGTATGCCTTTCCTGGTTAAACAATTTCCCCTTTTCCTTTTTTCCAAACGTCCATTATGATGCATAACATAGCCTATATTCCTCTATTGAAAATTCTTCATTAGTATCAGCTCAAGTTCTGCACCCCATACCCTGCACAGTAGTGGTGCAATTTCCAGAGCATATGCACACTTTTACTTCAGCTGAAGAAGCCCCCGAGGAGTTACAGAGATGGGCCTACAACCGAAGGATGACATTGCTAAAGCAGTGGTTCCACTTCCTACCCAAACCCCATGCCCACAGCAATGGCAGAGAGTTACTGAGAAAGATGCCAAGAAACAGCATGTACAAATCACTACTCAGCAGCTCATCATTGCCAGATTCAAGGCAGACACCACTCCTCCATCTGCAGTCCCCACCTCTGCTATGGTCCCAGACTGATCTGCATCCATGATGCAATATTCCACCTAAAATTATGGGGTTTCCAGGCTTGTTCTTCAAGGAGTGACACAATTTACTTTTACAGTACTTGCACAAGGTTTGATATTTCCTACTGGGGTTTGATGGATTTGGCTTCCCCTGGCTGATTGTGGGGGGTTCTACCCTTTGCTGTCCTGTAGCATGGCAATACCCTTCCCAGGAACTGGGTACCCTACCTGATTTAGTTTCTTTATTATTTTCTAACAGCCCAGTGCACTATTTTGAGCATGCTATAAGCACAGGTTATACACCCACTGTCCTGAAGGACAGTTGTGATACCTTCACTGACGTGACTGTGGTTAGGTGCCTGCTGAGAAATGGCCTTACTGTCAGTCTCACACTAGGAAAACCATGTAGCCAAAGCACTGTGTTACCATTTTCTCATTGCAGTCTCCCACTCCATCGGAGAACATCTTATATTTTATTTGGGGGCTTCTTGGACAGGAGAATCTGTACTGCCTTGGCAAGTTTCTTTTGTTCGAAGGAGGGGGGGGTCCACCCAGCCCTATGGGTCATTTTATATGAGGTATGATACTACGGGGTCAGCCTCCATATTTTTCCGCTGCATTTGGGTGTGATAGGCGGCCATCTGTACAGGTTGACGAAGGAAGATATTCTTGTTATCAGGACTGAAAAATATTTTCTGCATCCACTCCCTCTATGCCCTGAACTGGAATGTTGCATACTTAAACTACCTCTGTCTAGACTGAGTTACTGTTACTGACTAACTCCTTTAATGGACGTGAACCTAATAATTAACACACTTGGCCTCTGGCCCCATACCATAGATAACTAGTTGGGTGTGTTTACCTTTTTTTCATACAATAACATGGGACTGTTTCCCATGGCACTATCAATTTCTATGTTTCTATGGCTAGAGATATTGGTTTTAAATTACATTACTGTCTGGTGCTGTGACGCTAGGGGTAGGTCCCTTGCTTTTCCTCACTGCATTGACAGGACAGCGAACATTATAAATGTTGGAGTGAGACATTTGCAAAGTTATGGGGAAAACAGTTTCATTTTCCTTTTTACGTTGCTTGCGCTTACGCAAGAAACGTTTTGGTACAGAGAACGGCATTTCAGAGGTTTGTCACTGACTAGCCCAATGCAAGTCAAGCTGCGCTGGACACATCTTTGACAGACCAATGATCATGCAAGCTAAGTATGACAGTGGTTCATAGTTTATGGGCAGAAACTTTGTGTAGTTGAAATGAATGAAGTGCTCCAATGAGAGAGCACTTTGTTTCATTTGCATAATGCCGTCTCCCTCCCCTCCATCACTCCATTTGCCTTGCTGTGTCTCCCCCCCACCTCCTTCCCCCTACAGTCACACACATCTTTTGTCTTGTCTGCATGTATTCTCTTTAGGTCCAAAGATGGCATTGCATTAGATCACATTCAGCTAGCATATAGGGAATTTTTTTTTTAACATTTTACAAAAGTCATCCTAATACAGTGCCACACATACCCAGCTCAGCTGCTGCAGAGATCAACCAGTAAGTCACCTTCCCTTCTCGAGTGATGATGAACCAGAATTCACCTTCAGCTCTCATTGTGTGCTGTACTGCTTACTGCCTGGGGACCTGCGGTCTGCTACCTGTGCCTGTAAGTGGATGTGATCATCGCACTTTTGAAGTGTACAGCTGTTGACTTGAGTACTCAAGAACTGCATGACTTATCTTCTTGGTAGCAGTTGATCCATCCACAGCACCACCCCTTATGGTACTGGGACCCATCCCTGAGAAGTACCCCTCCCGTTTGCTATAGCTCGAGTGTTGTAAAGGTTGTAGCAGATGTTTCATTAATTCCCTTTAGGTGTGAACACAGCATTGGATGAGATCGCATTCAACTAGCAAATAGGCACATTTTGTTTTGTAACATTTTAGCAGTGTTCTCCAGTTCAGCGAGAGTGAGATAGGTTATAGAGTGGGACTGGGACATGCAGGTGAAAGTTGCAGTGGGACTCTGAGCACTGCCCACTGGAGAGTAAGAGAGTGCGACAGAGGGGAGGGAACCAGTGAGCAGTGGCAGATTGGGTGGTACAGAGACAGAGAGAGAGAGCGAGAGAAAGAGAGAGAGAGAGACAAAGGGAGCAGTGTTGCAGTAGCTATCATATGAAACGGTCTGTTTTTCTCTCCCATGACATCTCAGTGTCTGTCACTCTCAGTGTCAGTGATCTCACTCTCTGTCTCTCCTGATGGCAAATCCCTACACCATGCCAGGTGAAATCTCCAGCATGGCATACTATAGCAACATGCATTCCCATGTTATTAGCAAGTGCAATTCTGTCCCGCAGCACCTCAGCGTGTATCTGTAAGACTGTCACTCTCACTGTCACTGCTGTCTCTCTCTCTTTCTGTTTCTCAGTCACTCGCTCTGTCTCCCAACCGCAGATCACTACAGCATGCCAGCTGAAATCACCGCCACTCAGTAACATACATTGCATTCTCTGTGTCTGTCACATGGTGTGGGATTTGGAGCACACATGCGAGACAGAGAAAGAGAGTTCGGCACAGCGGGCAGCGTTAAGAAGAGTGGCACAGTTGTTTCCTTGGCTGGTTTCCCATTGAGCAGTGTAGATTTTGGTGGCAAACAGTGTCAATGAGACAAGGAGAGGGAGAGAGGTGGGAGGAGAGGGGGAGAGAGAGAGAGAGAGAGAGAGAGGGAGGCAACCACAGAACTCAGCATGTGTTTCCATCTCGGGGTCGAGTTGACAATTTGGACTTCTCAAGCCTCGCTCTCGAGGTTCATACATTCTCATTTCAACCCCTCGATGGAAACACAGCCTTATTGTATATGGTTGCCCATACATTGTCCTCTATATTGCTTATGAAAATTATTTCTAAATTTACCAATTACAAGCAGTGAAAATGGGATCACTAATCCCATAATGAGGGCAAATGTTTTAGCCTTTCTCAAGAAAATGAAATCAGAGCTTTTGTTACTGCAAGAAACCCATCTTTTGATGGTGGAACATGAGAAGCTAAAAAAAATGTGGTTTTACAGAGGTTGTTACCTCTTGATATCTCATGGAAGATGTTGTGGAGTGACAGTTTTATTACCACACACCTCCCCTTTCTCAGTAGAAACAACCTTTACAGACAAAGAAGGATGTATAGTGGTCGGTAACTTATTGGGGGAATATTATTTATTTGTTTAGGAAATTGGAATTACAACCCTTTGAGTCATAGACTCATTTCCAAAGGATCCACGTCAGAATAAAAAATAAACATTCATACAGTACATACATAGAATAAATGTGGGTGAACAATCATACAGAGTATAATTACAATGAGCACGGGTTAATGCCTATACATTTGGTAGTTAAAACAGGGCAGAGCTATCAACATATTTACCCAATGAGCGGTTAAGACCTATACAATTGGTAGCTAAAGCAATGCATGATATGAGTTGGTAGTAAGCCACCTCAAGGAGGCCTTGTCTTATACATAATACAATGCATTTATAGTCCAGTGCAATTATATGGTAACTGAAGGAGGTGAGGAGCCTATAGGCTAGAAACAGTGAGGGCTCTCCACTGCCAGGCCAAGGGCTGCTGAATGGCCTAGCGGCGTGGTGCAGGATCCACAGGTTACCGGTTACACTGGCATTGACGTGAGGAGAGGATATGGGCCCTTAAGGCAGCTTTAAAATGACCTAGATTAGTGATTGATATGACGACCGGTCGGAGGGCATTGTACCAGAATGGAGCTCCAAGGGATAAGGATCACTGGGCCAGGGTGGTCCTGACCCTAGGCAGCTTTACAGATAGTTTTTGGGGTGGCCCATGTGGACGGTGAGATGGTGGCTGCCTGAAGAGAAACCATGACACCTATTGGGGTTAAACCCAGGTGGATTTTTTTGGTGAAGAGATAGGTCTGATATAATAGTTTTTCCTCAAGGGAGAGGATATTGGTGAGTGCGTATAGGGTGCAGGTATGTGTATTTCTGTCACCACCAGAGAAGAGCCAGCAGGCCTTATTTATGACTACTTGTATTTGATGAAGCGCCGTAGGGTCTGCAGCAGCATAGATTGTGAGGCCATAGTCCACCAGCATTAAGACTGAGGAGGTAATGGCTGGGTGAAGTGCTTCAGGTAGCAGGCAATCTTTATGTCTGTAAAGGAGACCAATGCGGGTGTTGGTGGCGGAGGTGAGGATTTTTATATGTTCGTGGAATGAGAGGGAAGAGTCAAAAATAACTTGTATTTACCAACTAGTTCAGACTCTTCACCAGATAATTAAATTTAATAAAGGTACTCTGTTCATTGGAGGTGATTTTAATATTGCAATGGAGCCCAATAAGGATGCCACCATCTTCCCAACAGTCTAGAATTATAGCCTCCCAAAGATATAGTAAGTGCCTACTGGGAGAATGTGGCATGATAGATGTGTGGCATACAGTATTTTACACAAATAGGACAGACAATATACATTCTGTTCCCATGCTGACAAAATGTACTCAAGGCTCATTTACTTTTTGATTTCCACATAACATTTTAAGAAAGGTCAAAACCTGCACTTTGGTGCACATTCTTTTGTTAGACCATTCTGCTGTCACACTCACAGTAGAATTCTCACAAAGAACCTATCGCATTAATTGGGATCTCAGTGTTCATTAAATGACCCTATGTTTAAAGAATTTTGGAAGACAGAACACAAGACATACTGCAATGTAATCAGGGACTGGAGATTTCTTCAACTTTAACATGGGAGACCTACCTTGAAGGCAGTATGACGCAGTGGAAATCATTAGTTGTTCCATTAGAGCCTGTAACCTCCAGAAAGAAAAGATGTAGCATCTCACTAATAATTAGAATTCTTACAAATGGGCCACAGACAACTTGATCATAGTTTATTCCCCCAAATTTGGCAAACTCAAAATAGGATAGAACTCCTTGTACCAGCTAAAACTGAATTGGCATTACAATATTTGAAGCAGAAATATTATGAGGGTAGGGCTCGAGCCACTAAACTGTTGGCCTTTCAGCTACAGTACATCAGCAGCAGAAGCAAGCTGCCAGCTTAAAGTTGAAGGCCTCTGGGTTAAAAGCTGATGTTCATAAAACCTCCCAAATACTGAAAGTCCTTAGGAATTACTGTTCATCACTATATGGACAGGAGACTGAGTGAACATTCTCCTTGTATAAGGATTACTTTTGGTGATGGAGGAGCAAAATCAACAGATGTCTGCTCCTATAACTACAATGGAATTGCAAACAGCCCTCTCACAATGGAAAGCAGGAAAATACCCTGAGCCAGATGGCTTTCCAGATGAATTACTGAAAGCCCAGAAGGATGTACTAGTACCTCCCCTGTTGAAGGGCTTTAGGGAGGTACAAGCTGGTGGTACTCCTCCCACGTCGCAGCAATATGCTACAATATCTGCAGTTTCCAGCTCCCAAGTACAACTGTTCAGTGCACTTGCTCCCAACAGAAAACAGCCCAACAGAAGCACAGGCATACCTCCCACCTACTAGTCCTGTAGTGGGACCAGCACTAGGATGGTTGTATAGACAATTTAAAGTAATAAACCACAGTATATGAAATACCTTCCCTTTCTACATTTCATATCCAATATTTTCAGTTGCAAGAATGAGCCAACAATATGTGACAAGTACTGTAAAATGGATAACAGTCTCACCCCCAAAAATAAATAAATAAAATTGGCATTTGTAGTTTGCACAATATCCAAACTTGGTCCAGAAATCCCCAGTAAATAAACTTAGAAATATGAGTTAATGTTGACTAATGGTAGCTTGCTTTGACAGGCAGTTATATTCGTTCCATGTTACTGCAATGTACCATAAACTGCTGAAATAATGGTACGAAGTGCCAAGTACTATGCAAAACAGTTTTGAAAAGCTGAAAATCTCAGAAGTAATCTGATCAGCTGGAAGCATATATTACTGCTAGAAGCCTTGCTAGTATGCAGTACCTTATTTGCATGCAGAACAGTTTTACTGCAGGCTGATTACCCCTACAGAGCAAAATCAATGCAAGGGGGGCTACTCATAAAACTGGCTGTTAGCCTCGTATAGGAATTACAGCTTGAGCTGGGCCAAAGTTTATCAAATAATATTGCTGAGAATCCAATAAAGTGCTAGAGGCTGTGCATATAGAAAGACAAAGTGTAAGTGCAAAACCAAAAAAAATAGGAGCGATTACAGCAGCTGAATTGTAATTTCAGCTGGGTAGCACAAAATTATGTCCTTTAATGTAATTTTTTTGCTTAAAAAACTTTTAAATCAGTTTTGAACTATAAGCCAAAAGAGAAATGTATGGAGCTGAAACTTGGGATTTGATCCATGATTTATAAGTGCTGGAAGTCCAGAAATGTGGTAGCATTATAATGCTGAACTAGACAGAGGTCAAAGGTGAAAGTCTGCACTGGGTTTTATCAGTGACTCTGAACTGCAGCACTATTCATGGGCAAGAAAGCTTTGTAACACTATGTTGAAAACTTTTAAAGTGCGCACATACATATTTCTAACAGCCTGCAAAATGCAGATTCATAGACAATAGTACTGTCGACAGTACAGCAAGTGCATTTAGGCTATAAGAGACAGGGGGGATACACCGCCCTGCATTGGGATATACCTGACCACTGACAACTATGCTGTACTGCATAAAATGATAGTATAAATAATGTGAACAGGAGCAGCAAAAGTGTGCTTGAGATTCAGTAGGGTATGCAAAGTCTCAGTAGATTCCCAAAACTGTACCGCAAAACACCCCACCGGGTGTCTTAGTTGTGGGAAATAGAGAGCTTTGTGTGACTTCTAAACGCCATCTGCATGGTTGAATATACTGTAGCATGTTGGTTCAGTTCCAAAGGAAACAAGCAACCCAAACAGTATCCAGAGGTTAGAAAAAGATGGTAAACACCAAGGGCCAGATATTCAAACTGCGCCATTGTGTGGCGCAAGCCCCTGCGCTGCTCCAAAAAGTTGTGCAGGGGTGTGGCCAGGGTGATATTCAACCGAGTTGCACTGTGGCGCAACTTCTTTGAATATCGCCCCCTGGCCACACCCACTGTGCATGGCGCAATGGAACTGTGCCACCGCAAGTGGTCAGAGTGGAGCATTGAGATGCAGTGGCGCAAGTTCCATTGTGCTATGCACAGCACCTGCGATATTCAAAGGGTGACATGCAAATGGGGCCATAATATATGCAAGGTGCAAGGGGGGCCATTTGCATGCCATTAGCATGCAGATGCGCCGATCCCCGATGACTTGCGCCTGGCGCCCTGCCAGGTAGCAGCCGTCAGGGACAGACGCCCCCTGCATCCCAATCGCGGGCATAACGTTATACTTCTCCCCCCCTGCAGCCCGATCGCGGGCATACTAGTAGTGTCCCCCACCCCCCAATAGCCCGATCGCGGGCATAAGGTTATTCTCCCCCCACAGTAGCCGATCGTGAGTTTAAGGTTATGTCCCCCATTAGCCGATCGCGGGCATAAAGTTATACCCTCCAAAGTCCAAGATCCCTGGTGGTCCAGTGGACCGTGAGAAGCCAGATGCTGGTGGCATCCTCAATCCCCGTCCACAACCCTGGTGATCTGTGGCCCCCACCCACCACCCACAGTGTCCCACCACCCCTCGCCTGCCGCCGGGCGGGCAGCAGCACCCATCCGCCTGCCGCCTGCCGTCTGCCCGACCGACAGCTCAGTAGGGCTGCACGCCATTGGTTCAGAGCAAGAGCCAATGGGCGGCAGCCTACTGATCAAGTCAGTTCAGATCTGTG
This sequence comes from Neoceratodus forsteri, assembly GCA_016271365.2. NCBI lineage: Eukaryota > Metazoa > Chordata > Ceratodontiformes > Ceratodontidae > Neoceratodus > Neoceratodus forsteri. The sequence continues at coordinate 946,614,987 of CM057458.1, forward strand.
AATGAATCCATTCATTCATATCTGGACTGACTTGTACGGTATGGGCTGCATGCCCATTGGCTCTTGCTCTGAACTAATGGTCGTGGCAGCCCACCGAGCTGTCATCGGCGGGCGGCAAGCGGTGAGGTCCTGCCACCCGCTAGTGACAGGGGGCAGGGCTCTGTGGGTGGGTGGTCAGGGGCCACCAGATCACCAGGGATTGCGGATGGGGGTTGAGGATGCTGCCCGCAATCTGGCTTCTCGCAGTCCACTGGACCACCAGGGATCTTGGACTTGGGGGTAGAACTTTATGCCCGCCATCGGCTACTGGGAGAATAACCTTATGCCCGCAATCGATAATGGGGAGTATAACATTATGCCCACGATTGGGCTAATGGGGGCACCTCCAGCCCAGCGATCGGGGCATGGGGGGCGCCGCCGGGAACAAGTGGAGGGCCACCCACAGATGGCAGTTGCTGTGTTGCGCCCTGCAATGCGGCAGCTCACCTGTGGGTGGCCCTCGACTTGATCCTTTTTTTTTTTCGACGTAAAGTTGTGCAGGCGCAGGTAGGGGTTGCGCCTGCATAACTCTGCACAGCCCGGCTGAATATCGGACTGTGCAGTTTATGCATGGTTCCTCCCCCTTCGGTTGCACATGCTTTCATTATCATTGCGCTGTTGCTCAGCATGATTTGGGGGGCGCAACTGCCTCCTGCTGAATATCGCAGAATGGTGCATTTCGGACTTGCGCAGGTGCAACCCTATTGCGCATGGCTCAACTCTTTTGAATATCTGGGCCCAAGTGTTCTTTGCTATACCAAATTCTCTGCTGGTAATGCAGAAACACCATTGAAAGGCTTGCGGGCGTGGTGGTGATGTTTTGGGCATGACCCATTATCAGACCTAATGGGGGTCATGCCCAAAATGTCACTACACTGCCTGCACATCATTCAATGGTGTTTCAGCTTTGAAGTGGAACCAAAATGCTACAGTACATTCAACCATGCAAATGGAGTTTACAAGTCACATGGGGCTCTCTATTTCCCGCAACTGAGACACTGGTGGGGTGCTTTGCTGTATAATTTTAGGAATCTGCTGAGATTCTGCATACACCACAAAACCACAAGTGTACTTTTTATGTTGGTGCGCTTGCACAGCCAACATCTTGGGGTAGTGCAGATTTGGAGGCGCGGTCGCTGATGGGCGAATGCAAGGCATGCACCAGTTGGTGCGTCCCTCAATCCCCAATCAGCATGCATGCCAGCGCCACACCACCCAGGCGAGCACATCTAAGGAAAGGTCCACTGCAATGCGAGCAAAGATCATCACACGCAGCAGACCCCTCCTACGTGCTTGCCAGCTGGAAACATGGCGGCACAGTGGCCGCTAAACTACCGACTTCAGGGGTGCCCAATCCCCCGGTCGGCTTACCCTGCCCAAGTATGTGCCGGCCAGGGGCCCTCCCCATCAGCAGAATGTGTCTCCCCCACTTTCGTTGTTTGCCAGGGTGCCCAATCCCGTCGGCATCTGTCCCCCTCCTTTCCCAGTTTAATGTGCGGCGAGAGTCTGCTCCTCGTCAGCATGATGTCACCCCCTTCTTCTGTGCCAACAGGGGTGTCCAATCCCCCATCGGCTACTGTACCCCCCAAAAAGAAACCACCTGTAAAAAAGAAAAACATCCGCAATGTGTTTTTTTAGTACCTGTAAGCAGAAAACGGTCCTTCGTAGTCTACCTACCCACAATCCGCACCCACCCACTGGCATCCTGCCTCCCCACACCACCCTCACCCCATACTTGCCTCTGGAGCTCAGCGCGACAATCTTCGGTGGACCGGGAACATGTCTTCACTCTTCAAAGCCAACTGTGAACTGAGGAAATGCCGGCAAGCTGTATAATGGAATAAATAGGGGTTTTTCAACTTTGATGCATATCTCGGGCATTTTTTGGAATTTTTGCACCAAATTTTTAACATGGGGTTTTGGGACCCCTCCTCATGAATTCTGTCCAGTTATGACGTTAATCAGTCTCGAAGGTGATTTAGCAGTCACCGTGGAGTCACCTTTGTAACCGATTAACGTGAGGAGAGTGGCAGTGTTCATGAGGTGGGCTCTCAAAAAGCCTACGTTGCAAATTTGGTGGAAAAAAATCCAAAGTGGCTGTTTTTGTAGCTAAATTTTGCATAGTTACTCGCACCTTTCATAACTAATAATTAGCAATATTTTAGTGCCAGATTTTCAACATTGTCATTTTCTACACCTCCTTATGAACAGTACAGCTGTCATTTTCCACATCCTGGCCAAAATGTGTTTCCGCACTTCCAGTGCAGAATACGGTGGCTGTGAGAAATCAGTGTTCGGGGCAGATTATGAAAATGACAGTGACACTGTTCATGAGCAGAGGTCCTAAAATGCCTATGTTGAAAATTTGGTGACAATATTCCAAAAAATGACTGTGTTATGAGCATGCGTTGCGCAGTTTGCACGCACGCTTGTAACGTTGTGCATTTGTATTATTTTCACTCTGGATTTTCACCAATGGCATTTTTTCACACCTCTTGATGAACAGTACAGCTGTCATTTTACATATCCTGCCCGAAATGTGTTTTCGCATGTCCGGCGCAGAATAGCACAGTTGCTGAGCGAAATCACTTTTTGGGACAGTTTGAGGAAATGACAGTGACACTGTACGTGAGCAAAGGTGCTAAAATGCCTATGTTGAAAATTTGGTGCCGGAACTCCATAAGATGACTGTGTTACAAGTGTGCGTTACGCATTTCCCACACACCCTTGTAACTTCACAAATTTGCAATACTTGCATGCCACATTTTCACCACTGCCATTTTTGTACACCTCCTTATGAACAGTACAGCTTTCATTTTTCACATCCTGCCAAAAATGTGTTTCTGCACTGCACCACCAAAGCCAATGCCAGCGCGATAACATTCGGCATTGACAAATGCTTGTTTTTTTCTGCTCCTGCTCACATTATTTGTATCATTATTTTATGCAGTACAGCATAGTTGTCAGCGACTGAGTATCTCTCAACACAAGTTGGCATATCCTTCTCCATCTCTTTTAGCCTAAATGCACTTGTTGCTTTTTGTGCTGTCAACAGCATTGTCTGGGAACCTGCATTTCGCAGGCAGTTAGAAATATGTAGGTGAGTCTTTTGCAGGCTTTCAGCATAGTGTTACAAAGCTTTCTTGTCCATGAATAGTGCTGTGGTTAAGTGCCAATGTTAAAACCCAGTATAGACTTTTACTTTTGATCTCAATCTGGCTCAGCATTCTAACGCTACCACATTTCTGCATTTCCAACATTTATAAATCATGGATCAATTAGCAAGTTTCAGCTCTGTACATTTCTGCCTATAAGAAATTCAGGGAAATAAAGAGGAAGGAAACATGGTAGAAAAGATTTAACTTTACACATGATAATATTTATATTTAGAGGGACAGTAGCTATGTTTTGGTCCAAGGAGTCCAAATTGAAATATAACAGTAATGTATATATTATAAACGGAAATAGATTGATGTCAATAGGCAATGGCTGTAATAGTTAGAAATGGATTAATGGATTTATTGGAGATTGGGAACAAAGTGGTGGTTGTTTGGAAATGACACCTTATATGATATTGGAACTAAATTACATTTTAATTTTTTATTTTAGAAACACAGTAGGGATCTGATGAAGTGGTGAGGCCATGAAACTGTTATCTCCATGACATGTGTTAAATAAAGAATTGAATGAAGACGTTCTGTACAGCGGAGTTCGTCCTTCTTTTTGATAATTATCCACTCTTCTAATTACCCTCAGTGAAAGCCAGATCCTAGGAGGGTATATCCACCCAGTGGACCCCTTTGGCATCAAAGCCCTAGGGTGCTACCTCCACAGGGGCCCCATCATCATCCAAACCCTGTGGTGGTGTCACCCCCACAAGGACTCTGCCATCACCCATGCCCTGAGAGGGTGCCACTTCCACAAAGAAAAACAGCGCTAGGTGGGTGGCAAGTGGTGCCCTGGGGAAGAGGCAGTCGTGGCTAGGCCCAGCCATACAGGGGCAACAAAGGACTACCACAGCAGGGAACAACAGGTTTTCGCTGCTACAGGATTCAGACACTGAGCAGGCTGAGGTTGCTATAGCAGGGCAGCAAAAGAAAACTAAAAACAACCAGACAAAAGAACAAAATATCAGGATCTCAGCATATAAGGGTAAAAATAACATAATAATCATGGGAGATTCAATGATAAAGTAAATAGAACCTCACCTGAGTGATAATGCCCCTAAGGAGGTAAAAGTTAGATGCCTCTGGGGAACCATGGCATAAAAAGACAGAACGTATTGTCAAGATTGTGGAGGAAGAAAGTGACATAATGGGCATCATCGTTAACATCGGTACAAACCATATTGTGGGTAAATCAGTGGAGGAAACCAAAACATACATCTCAGCACTCTGTGACAAACTAACCCCTTTTTCATCCATCCTAGCCTTCTCCAAAATACTACCAGTATGGGAGAAGGGGTATGACTTACAAAAAATTGGGGAAAAAGATATCAATGAGCTAAACTCATGGCTATGATCTTGGTGCCTAGAAAAAGGGCATCACTACATTGGTGATTGGAATGATTTTTGGGACAGGAGGCTCTTTCGATGGGATGGCCTCCATTTCACCAGGGATGGGGCAATTAGTACTCGGTTAGAAACTCAACAAATTTGTGGTGAGTTTAAACTAGTGAATGGGGAGACAGTGGCTAAACCAGACCTGCACAATGGAGTCCAGGTCATCTCTCCCCACACTACCAACAGAAAACGCTCCGTGAAAACAAAATGCAAGGACACAAAGAATACAAAAAAGAAAAGCAAACAAAAATGTGACCAAACCAGAAAGGTAAACATGGAAGACAATGATAGTAAATGTGGATAGTTTACCAAATAAAATGGCAGAGCTAGTAGCCTTCATTGCAGATTCAAAGCTTAACTGGATAGCAGTAACAGAAACATGGTTCTTTGATAACCATGAATGTGATGTAGCCCTACTAGGTTTTAATCTCTTTAGAAGGGACAGGAGTGGAAAAAGGGGGGAGGGATAGCATTGTACGTGAGGGAGGACATAAAGGTGACTGAGGCCCAGGGAGCACAAATGGGGCAAGAGACCCTATGGATCATGACTGAAGAAGGCAAAGGCTCGGTCACATGGGTTGGAGTAGCCAACATGGCCTCCAGTGCACAACTCAGATGCAGATAAAAGCCTGCTAGAAAACATAACTAATATGACCTACAAGGGGGAAGTGATCCTGGTGGGAGATTTCAAATTACCAGATGTAAATTGGAAATCCTTCACAGCTGCTTCATCCAGAAGTAAGGACATTATCGGAGTCCAGAGGGGAACTGGACTTGAGTAACTTTGTTGCATACTCCACAAGGGGGGACTCTATCCTGGATTTAGTCCTAACAAACAGAAAAGCCACCTGGGGGAGTAGAGGAGAGTTTTAACCACCTTAAAGAGTCATTAAACAAGGCAGCAGGAGGATGCATAAGAATAGCCAGCAAAACAAAAAGAAGAGACACAATTTCGTTCACAAGGGAAGTACAAGGCATGATAAGGGAAAAGAAAAAAGAATTTAAAAGGTACAAAGCTTCTAAAAAGGATGAGGACATGCATCTTTATAGGATCAAATTGAAGGAAGCCAGTAGAAAAATCAGGGAGGCCAAGGTGCAAGCAGAAGAAAATATTGAGCGAGACATCTCGGGAGGTACTGTACCAAGAATTTCTTCAGATAAATTAGTGATAGGATGAAGAACAAAGAGTGAACAGTCAGACTTAAATCAGAGGAAGGGGAGATGGTAGAAGGGGACATCAAAAAAGCAGAAGCCCTAAACAAATACTTCTGCTCTGTATTTACAAATGAAGTGGAGGGAGATGAACCTAATTTGATACATGGAACCATACAAGCCGAGGGGGTTGACTTAAGCCCTTTTTTGGTAGGAAGGGTTATGAAAGAATTAACAAAGCTAAAAACAGACAAGGCCATAGGTCCAAATGGAATTCATCCAAGGATACTAAGAGAGATGCTAGCAACACCTCTGACGGATCTCTTTAACAAGTCTGTACAAGAAGGGATAGTTCTGGAGGACTGGATGAGGGCCACAGTGGTCCCTATTCACAAGAGGGGAAGCAAGGAGGAGTCAGGAAACTACAGGCCAGTCAGTCTGACATCTGTGATGGGTAAACAGATGGAATCCTTGCTCAAGGAGAGGGTCATGGAGTTCCTGGAGGCCAGCAGGCAGCAGGACCCCAGGCAGCATAGGTTCACAACAGGCAGATCCTGCCAGACCAGCCTGATACAGTTTTTTGACTGGGTCACAAGGACAGTGGACCAGGGAGGAGTGCTAGACACAGTCTACCTGGACTTTAGTAAGGCCTTCGACTCTGTACCCCACAGAAAGCTGGTAAGGAAGCTAAGGTGGGTGGGAGTCTATGGGAATATAATATTGTGGGTAAGAAACTGGTTGGAGGGCAGAACCCAGAAGGTCATGGTAAATGGAACCATATCTAGTGAGAGGGAAGTGATAAGCAGGATGCCCCAGGGGTCGGTCTGGGGCCTCTACTCTTCTCCATATTCATTAGCAACATCATGGAGGAGCTGGTGGGGAGGGTGTGCCTATTTGCAGATGACACTAAGCTCTATAATAGGGTTAACACAGTGGAGGGGGTAAATCAAATGAGGGATGACCTCCAAACATTTGAAAAATGGTCTTCTGCATGGCAACTAAAATTTAACACCAAGAAGCATAAGGTCATGCACCTCACGAAAGGCAACACTAGGGCTGAATAGTACTTGGGAGAAGAAAAAACTTACCGCCTCGAGCCAAGAGCATGATTTAGCGGTCATCATTTCAGAAGACTTGAAGGCTGGTAGCCAGCGTGAAAAGGCAGCACTAGAAGCAAACGGTATGCTGAGATGCATAGGTAGGAACATCACTAGCAAAAGAAGGGAGGCGGTCCTGCCTCTGTACAGGTCATTGATGAGGTCCCACATTGAGTACTGGTTCCAGCTCTGGAGGCCATACCTGAGGACAGGGTAGAGACAGTCCTGAGGAAGGCAACTAAAAAGATACATGGACTCAAGGAAAACAGCTATAAGGACAGACTGGGGGAGCTTAACATGTACTCTCTGGAGCAGTGGAGGGATGGGTTGATATGATAAAGACCTTTAAGTATTTCAAAGGATTTAACAAAGTCCAGGCAAATGAGATGTTCCAGTTAAATGCATCCACAAGGATGCAGGGTCATGGCCTGAGGTTGGGGGGTTACCTGAGGAGATGGTGAAAGCCAAGACAGGGAATTCAAGAACACATGGGATTGATACAAAGGAATTGTGATGACAAAGATGGGGCGATCATAAGGGGTTGGGGGGGTAGTCCAAAACATGGGCAGACTAGATGGATCACCAATCCCAATCTGCTGACACATTCTATGTACCTATGTATCTATGTATTATTTCAACAGTTTATGATACATTGCAGTAACATGGAATGAGTATAACTGCCTGTCAAAACAAACTACCATTAGTCAATATTACCTCATATATCTGGGTTTAATTACTACAGATTTCTGGACAAAATATGGATATTGTGCAAACTACAAATACCAAATTATTGTTTTGTTTTGTGAGACTATCATCCACCATTACAACCCTTATCACATGTTAGTATTGATATTAGATCTGTTTTCTGCATCAGCTCATTCTTTGAATTGAAAATATTAGTTGCTGGGTGATAAAATGTACAGAGAAAAGGTGTTCCATATGCTATGGTTTATTATTTTAAATTGTCTATACAACCATCCTGGTGTTGCCCTCACCACAGAGCTAGTAGGTGGGAGGTGTGTATGTGCTTCTGTTGCTCTACAAAGATCCCATAAGGCTAGATTCATATTACCCTATTTCAATTTCAGATGTGGACTATAAATTGTTCAGTGCAGTCCTTTCTAAACAACTTAAAACAAATTCTTCCTATTTAATGTGAACCAAACTGGCTTTGTCACCCAGAGGCAAACCCAGGATAATATTAAACAAACAAGCTCCCTGCTCCACTAAGCATTCAGGTCTTGGCAGCCAACTTTGTTGCTGAGCCTGGATGTGGAAATAGCCTTTGATGGGGTCTCCTGAAAATTTCCATATTATACATTATTTTGGTTTGGTTTTCATCCCCAGTTCATTTCAATTATTAAAGCACTGTAAACATAGCCTCAATCCATGGTACAAGCCATTGGCTCCCTGTCACGCCCTTTTGGTGTATTTTGAGGCATACTGCAAGAGGGCTATATGTCCCCCTTACTTTTTGCTTTAATGGTAGAACTGTTGATACATGGAATTTGATGGCAGATAAGGACCGCCAGACTCACCTAGTCTGCACATTTCCCCTACCTGCTGCAAAAACCAAAGACCATACTTGATCTCCGAGTTTGTTCTCCTACATCTCCTACCTGGCTCAAGCAATTCAACAGAATGATGAAATCAAGTGTATTTCTCATCATGGAGGTGTGCAAAGTCTGGCATTCTATGCCAGTGATCTCCGAACTATTTCACTCATCCTAATTCCTGTCTCCTAAGGCTTTGGTCTACCTTGGGAGCCTATGGAACCCTTTCAGGTTATGAACTGAAGACAAAACCACAGCACTCTGTATCCATTATGACCCTCCCTCTACCTACTTAAAAGGTACAAATTTAAGTGGAACCAACCTTGCATTAAATATTTAGGCATACTTATTCCACAGGCTCTATACTCACCTTATATGAAAGGAATTATTTCCCATTGATTCAGACCCTGACCTCAGATCTGAATCAATGGACAGTGTTGCCTCTTTCTTTTACTTGCAGAATAGAATCCATTAAAATAAACCTCCTGTCAAGCATTCTATACCTTTTTCAAACTTTGCCAGTCTCCCCAACACAAAAGGATTTTAATGTATGGGCTAGATTAATTTCAGGAGATATTTGGGCTGGATCTCATCCTCATACAGCCTACCAAAAATTGCAGTGTCTAAAATTAAAGGAGGTCATGCTTTTTCTCATTTGCAATGTTATTTTCAGGCAGCACAATTATAGCCCATATGTTGGGTCTGTTGTTTAGAGTTAAGAATTTTCTTATTCCAGAGTCTCGTAAATTGCTAAATCATAACCTTCTGCTTTTGGTTCTCAGCTATGGAACACCAATTTATACAACAGCCAATGCTGGCACTATGTCTAAAGTCCAGATTTTATTTCATAGTATTTGCTGGTGTATAACTAACTTTCCTAGATCCACATATTTAACTGCTGGTTTCCTCCCTCTTGAAGACTGATCTAAACTATGTATTGATATAATGTTGGAGAAATATGTTTTTAATTTTCTTCCTGAATCTGTTTCTGGCATGTTTAGCAGGACCTATAACTGTCATGGGACAAGATCTCGGAATACAAGGCTTTATAATATTCCATTTAAACAAATCTTGCACTCAAAGATAATTTTTGTATAGGGCCCCACAGTTTTATAATCTGTTCCCAAAAGAACTTGTTGGCTGTCCTGACCTCAACATTGTTTAAAGTCAGTTTAAAACAATGGCTTCTCCAATGGAGTATTTCCACATGTTTTCAATAATGTATGTTTTAACTGTTTTTTATTATTTGTTTTGTACTGTTTTATATTGTACTGTATTTGTAAGTATTTGTCTTTATGATCTTGTTAATAATGAAACCAGGCAGTGATACGCCTTAGCTTCCAAGTATAAAAAATGAAATAAAAAAATAAATAAAAAGGTTCAAGGCTTGCCCCTTTATATGAAGTGCACTGGAATAGGCTAGACAATAATGATCTACATTGTTCCCTGACAAAAATTTTATTTTCTAACCCTCCACTGCATAATGCCCAGTTGTCAGATAATATTTTAACACAATCACTATTAATGGGCTGGTTCCAAAATTGTGTAACAAAGCAGTTCAAGACTGCCTTGCAACATTTACATGCTGTACCTCATAATATGGCTCATGTAGATACCAGATTCTGTCTAGGGGAATGACTAGGGTTAATGTATGTATACGAGTCTTATAAAGGTAATATCCTGTATACATTTTCACAACTGAAATACCCATTAATTAATGTAGACCATGCCGTTATCTACAAGCCCAACAACACTTGTATAATAAATTGAAAAAAGACACAGACTTAGTTCATTTGCATCCCCTAGCTTCTCTGATTCACATTAAAAATCAGAAGGGTATGCCATCCTATTTTGTTGCAGTAGCTTGCAGGGCTCTTAGTGTCCTTCCCAAAAATAAAAATGGCAACTCCTAAATCAAAGTGGGAACAGGAATTCGGTATCCAGATATCAATAGTGCCTGGGATCTGATTTTTGCACGACAGCATAAAGTGTGTCTTTCAGCCTCTGAGAAGAATTTGCATGTAAAACAACAGTGCAGTTCTTTAGAAATCCAAAGGAAGTAGCAAGGTTTTCACAGAGGGTTACAGCTGCCTCCTGGAAACAGTATGGAGGGCTTAATACTTGCAAATTTTTTGCTTTGCCCCATCTTGAAAACTTTTTATACAGCACTGGAACAAGACATTGAAGAATTGTGCCTTAAGTTTCCATCAGTCAGGCCTAATTTGGCAATTAGATGTTGTTAGTGCAGTCTTAGCTACTTCTGAGCAATTTAAATCACAAATTCTAGTCAGAAAGAAATAACGTGACCTACTGGGAATTGAACCCAGCCCCCAGATTACCATGCTAGTGCTCTGACCACTGAGCTACAGGCTCACATGGTTGGACCTGAGGTTCTCGGACACACTTCCTTCCTCTGGTATTGCATATCCTGCAAGCAGGAATAATCAAGATGTTTTTGGTGCAGTATTAGCCAGTGCTAAGCAATTTTAAATCACAAATTGCAGTGAGAAAGACAAAATGTGACATACTTGGAATTGAACCCAGGCCCCCAGAATACCATCCTGGTTCTCTAACCATTGAATCACAGGCTCACACGGTTTTGAACATAAGGTTTCCAAACAAACTTAATTTCTCTGGTATTGCACAGCCTCCAACTAGGAATAATCAAGATGATAGTTAGGCCCTGTCCAGATTACAACATGGTAAGTTATAACATTTTATAAAACATTTTAACACTTATCATGTTGCTGTGTCTGTGCTGAGTTCAGCAGTGTTGTAACATCGATAAAACATCTATGCTGCAGGTTCCACACTTGCTGCTTTGATCATGCTTGGTGGAGCTGGTCAAACACACTTTCTGGGGGCTGAAGCAGAGATAGAACCATGCCTGCATTTCCTGTCTTGCAGGTAACATGGTTCTTTATTGTAACCATTTCAAAAACTGTGTTAAAGAACTGTTTTAAAGCTTAAGTCCTACCAAGGTTTTAACACGTTTTTTGAACCCATGTTTAAACCCACTCATTGTGCAGACATGAGCCATGTTAGAAGGACTTAAAACAGTTTAAGTGACTTAAACATCGAGCTGTCATCTTGATTATTCCTTGTTGCAGGATATGCAATACCAAAGAAAGGAAGTGTGTCTGGGAACCTCAGATCCAACCATGTGAGCCTGTAGCTCAGTGGTTAGAGCACCAGGATGGTATTACACGGGGCTGAGTTCAATTCCCAGTAGGTCACATTATTTCTTTCTCACTACAGTTTGTGATTCAGACTGCTTTGCAGTGGCTAATACTGCACCAATAACATCTGATTGTCATTTTGATCATTCCTTGTTGTAGAATGTGCAATACCAGAGAAAATAAATGTGTCTGGGAACCTCGGGTCCAACCATGTAAGCCTGTAGTTCAGTGGTTAGAGTATCAAGATGGTATTCTGCAGGCCTGGGTTCAATCCCAGTAGCTCACATTATTACTTTCTCACTACAATTTGTGATCCTAATTTGGCACTGTTTCTTTAGTTTCTAGAAGAGCTATTCAACAGACATCAGACATCAGAAATAGCTGTCATGTTTTTTTATTGGCTGCTGCTAAAAAAAGCCATTACTAAATTATGGTTACAGCAACAGCCACCAACTATGATACAGTGGTGAGCAATACTGGTAGATGTATATAAGATAGAAAAATTGACCAACAAAGTTTGACAACAACTGGAATTGTTCAGTAGCAGATGTCAGGGTTGGATAAATCCTACAATGGAAAAACAAGGTGACTTTGTTCCTTAATCTTTTATCAAAAGGTAACTTAACAGTTTAGTATAGGAGATGGAGCTTTTGTTTATAGGATAGATCGAGTAGTCAGTCAGGGGTGAAGTCCATGTGTTTGTATACCTATGAAGAGACACAAAAAACAAACATTACAACTGAAACCTTATTTCTAAGTTCACAGTACTATTGTTTTTAATTATCATTTTGTTAATATACAGCTATGTAGAATTGTTATGGGTATAATTAATAGTGTACGTTACCTCTATTCCACTGGATCTGCATTATCATTACTGCCTCTATTGTGATTTGTGATGAGAATATGCACAAAAAGTTCAAATAAAAAGAAAATTAAAAAAGGGTATCTGGGCAAATGTATTCTGTGTAAATGTATTAAATATTGATGATGTTGTGAAGAATCAACCTCACTACCTTAAATGTAATCAGAAATGAAGTTCTGACAAGTTAAATCCATTACTGTAAAACCCAGAATTTTCACTGTCAAATAATTTTTGCTCTTTTTGCTGAAACACTAATTGGCATGAAAATAAATTTGCACTGATTAGCCCTATTAGCACTTTTTCCAATACAGTGACTGTGGCACTAATGACGGCATTAAATTAAATTTGTGCAATTATGGTTGCATTTGTGGGTGCACTAAAATTACTTTGCTTGAAAATAACTAGTTTTATAGTATGTTATCCCAAGTTGCCAGGGCAGGATAAAATGTGTACACTGTGGTGCAAAGACAAATCTATATTTTGAACAATGAAACGATGGCTCTGTTTGTCCCCAGAGCCAAGAGGTACAGTAGCAGAACATAAGAGGAGGCCAAGGCCTGATGTCCCCTTCAAGATGATGAAAATAGTACTGGGTTCCTGGTTGGAGAACGTGAAGGGGATGAGAAAGGTAAGTGGTTTCACCTGAAGGGACACAGGTAGTGTGGCCAAAGAAGTTCCCACAAAGGTGCACAGAGACTTTATAGCCAGCTCCTCGGTGGGCCATTCCTCCAGGGGGAAAATACAGGCAAGGAGTGGCTGCTGGTGAGAAGTGCCATCAGAATTACCCTCTAGACTCAGGAGTTACCCTTGAGGTTACTACCCGTCCCCGTCCTCTCAACTGGGTATGGTGTTAGAAGGAACATGACGTGGAGTTGTCTTACAAAAGTAAGGGGTTACTAAATGTGAGACTTCCCTCTGCTAGTGAAAGGAGAAATATTCATCCACAAATCAACAAAATAATAAACATGATTAAAGGGCTAGAGTAATGCCTAAAACCAATATTATTTTTTAAAAGCAGTCAACCATTACCTTTTCTATCAAGTCATTTTCCTCTTCCCTTTGGTTAATCAGAAGATTGTGTACCTGATGTTAGTAGGTATACTGTGTGGAACAGCACGCTGACTTACAGCTGGCATGTCTAGCTCTGTTCCACCCATTACATCATCATCATTGTGACCTCACTGACTGTGACATCACTGCTGCTTAGGAACAGCCACTCAGTAGCTGCCAGGTCCATTACCTGTGATGTCACTGTCAATGAGATCACAATGACTATGATGTGGTGGGAGAACTAAAGATAGATATGTCAGTTGCCAGGCTGAGAGCTGTTCCATTCATCCAACACAATACATCACACATAAAACTTCCACTGAGCACAAGGAAAAAGAAAATACTTTAGAAATAAAAAAAAAATGACTACATCTTAAAATTTGTATACTTTTTCCTGTCTGTCTGTTTTGGTTTCATTAGATCTTTAAATTCCATATTTAAAACATTTATCTTTGTCATATTATCATGTGTAGTATATACTTATCTGCAATTCATAATGTTACATTCTAGGTCCTCAAAGAAATGTACACACACTCTTTCTTCAAAAGAAAACAACATTTAAGCATGTAAGTACCTAAATGTTCATGAGCACAGCTCTAAAGTGTATGCCTAATCAAAGTGCATTTAGCAAATAGTGGCAGTTGCTGTCTACTGTTAGACACATGCTGCTTGAAACTGTAGCCAACTGTCCCAAATCAGCTGCAGTTTCAAAATTAGCACCAACTGCATCTGAGCAGGTAATTGACACAGCGGTCCCAATTCTCTAAAGTCCTGAGAATGCTGCAAGCCACAGGTGTACTGAACATAAGGCACATAAGGCTTGTGGCATCCCCATGCCAGCAGTCAGGATTCACAATACCATGTACCAATTGCTGCAAGTTACACCAGCTTTTTCTGGTCTAACTTGTGGCAATCTTGGGTACCCATTTTACAGGGCTTGCACCAAATATTTGGTGCAAACTGCCGTAAAGAGGGGAAACTGTTGTGAATGCACCCCGATTTTCTTGAGCTGGGTACACTCTGTGGCAAAGTTTTCAGCACAGCTGCTCCAACTGCCAGGTTTGACACAGGGCATGATGGAAGCACTGCATCCCCCTTCATGAATCCATCCCAGTAGGTGTTGCTGTACACAGGCACCCAGCCTTTCAGAAATCTGGCCCGAACACAGGTGACAATACTGATGAAAAACTGGTGACAGCCATATTTAAAAGAGCTCTCCTTTAATTATTCCATTTCTCAAACAAAATGTGAAAGCAGACTCAAAACATGGAAGAAAGATCCTTGTACAAGACAGAAGAAAAAGATCACTCTAAAATGAAAACTATTGGATGGATGTACAAAATCTCCATCATCTCACAAATTGTTTCTTTAAAGCAGCACTGAAATTAAATTCTTTTTTTCCCAAAAATCAGGTTAAGCTACAGTTGTTAAAAGTATTAGCATACCTGTCAAATCTACTTTACTAAATACCTCATATGCTGTGCACTATGAGGGTTTTTTTTTAGTCCCAAACTTTGCAAGATCTAAAATACTGTTTGTAAACCAAATGTGGTGGCCATCTATTTTTCATAGGGGGAAGAAACTAAATTAAAACACTTATAAAATACTCAAATTTTGTGGATACTAGAAATGTTACCAACAAAAACCTGGAAGATGCTATGAATCTTGTATAGGGAAGAGAAAGCAGGGTCAAATTTGTTGCCCAATTGTGTTGCACTGCTGCTTTAAGCTTTGTGTAGATGATTACTGAAGTCTTCCGCATGATACTACTTTAAGGCTGTTTCACTATGGGGAAACTTCCACTTGCATGTGATCTTGAGTTGTGGTTATGGTATTTAGCAAATCATGCACATCATTCACATAACTGAGCTTGTTGCACAATTTCTAGGTTTTGACCTAAAAGCTTTTTTACAGACTGTTGTACAATGAACACATAATTGCCGTAAATGTCAATGACTAAGATGTAACAGTTTGCTCTTCTGAATAGACTATTAAGCATAATCAACAGAAAATTGGACACACTTGTATTTAAATTATGAATACAATCCTCCAATTCTTCAAACCATACCGAAGGCAAATTATTGCCCTAATTAATTCATGTTAGCCCAGCCACTAGATCTTTTTGCAGTGTTTTAACATGTGACTTCATTTATTATAATCTATTAGTGAGAGTCCTGAAACCAGTAATTTTCAAGCCTGATTTGAACCTGCAGTGCTTGTAACTAAAAGGGTTGGGTCCTTCAGTATTATTTTCACTACAACACCGATATGTCTACAATAAACTTGCTGTATGGGCAATCATAAAAAGGAAAATCATTTCAAAAGAGGACTCATCCTCATACAAAGATACCATGCTAATGAGAGAATGGCACAAAACAGTTCTGTTTCAGAAAGGAAGCCAATCGTTTTGCTATTACATGATACATCAATCTCAAATTTATTCAAATAAATTTGAAATGATGAGGCATTTGTATCCCTCCTAACAAGACACATTATACAAGGGAAGCTCTAAGTTAGGAGGTTGCTCTTAGCATCCAACCAACTAGTGATGTTGGAAAGGATCAGAGCTTGCTGCACTACAGTAATACTGCAATACTCAGTTACAGTACAATTGTTTGCATTTGTACCAAAGGAAAAGGCTAATATCTGACCAATACTTCAACTTATGGCATTAAGCATTCCACAGATTATATAGGACCAGTTTGAATGAATATTTTCAATATCTGTATTCCAAAATGTAGTTTATTTATTTAGTTTTTGTTTACCGGGTAAGTGCACTAGCCAACAGGTGACTATTTTCAGGCACGACCTGGGAGAGTACAATACAGCATAACACATGGAAGCAAACAATACAACTTAGGCAAACATCCATACATAGTACATTCCTGGTCATATAGAAACGGTTCCAGCTAGTCTAACATGATTTAGTCTATACTAAGCATGACCAGCAGGCCAAGAGCAGCTTCAGGGAGTATTGGTACAGGTGGCAGGTAAGGAGAGGTATAGGACTCAAGGACTGCTAGCTGCTTTACCGGGAAAGCATAGGAGACTGCCGGGTTAGAGGTACCCAAATGGGCAGGAAAGACAGGGGAGGGGTAATGGAACAACAAGACCTGGCGACCATCGACAGCCAGCCAAGCAAGTACCCAGGGTGAGTAAGGGAAGGGGGATGCCAAGAACATCCCGGCGGCAGGCTAGAGGGATGCCAGGTTCATGGCCCCACAGTCGGAGGTAGAAAAAAGGGGAGGGATGGACTAGTGAGAGAGGCGGCTAAAGATACAGCTTTGGAGGTAGGAGACGGGTAGGTGCAGCCGGGCAGGTGGTTCCTAGACTGGGCATAAGGACCGGAAGCAGTCCCGGGCCCTTAACGTCTATCGGCAGAGGTAGATAAGAGGAAGGAGAGGGAGGAGGTAAAGCCAACATGCACCTATGGCAAGTATGGGCAGAGCCCCGTTAGCGCAGAGGGTAAGAGACGGGGAAGGGGGAAGAGGTGTCATAAACTAACGGCCGTCAGCAGCCAGCCCATGCAGCCTCAGGGGTCTGGGGAAGTAAGAGGATCCCGACGGCAGGCTAGAGGGACGCTAAGTTCATGTCCCAGCCGACAGGGATGAAGAAATAAAAAGGGGGATGGGTGGGAGGAAAGGCGGCAGTAAAATACGGCTTTTTCGGTAGTAAGCGGGAAGGTGCGGCCGGGCTCATGGTTCCGAGGTTGGGCATAGAGGCAAGGTGTCAGTCCCTAGCCGGGGATCTCAGGCGGTAAAGGAGGACAAGTGAAGGGGAGGGAGGAGGTGGGGCCTTATAGTACCAACATCCACCCGAAGTGAGTTTGGACAGTGTCTAGGTAGCGCAGAGGATAAAAACAGTACATAATAGACAGTAAATGTAGGTAGTAGTAGATAAGTGCTAACATTCATAAAAACTTATACGTAATTATTACGATAATGAGGTTTGAGGAGAGGGGTAGGAATCAGGGGAGATGGGGGGTGGTATAGAGACCAGTAGCAGGAAGGTGGGGAGCAGGGGCAGGGAAGATATGGGAATCAGGTAGGATCAAAGCAGGTGCAGGGATCTATGGCAGCCAGGTGTAGTTTCAATCCCCGTTTGAAAGAGGGATGGGAGGGTGCATGCCTGAGGTCCAGAGGGAGCTGGTTCCATAACTTGGGAGCTGCATGTTGGAAGGAGCCTGTTCTTTTGTTGGTGCGGCAGCGGGGAATTTCCAGCAGGTCTTTGTCAGCAGATCTGAGCGTGCAGTTAGGAATCGCAAGGAGAAGGAGCTTCGCAAGGGCAGCAGGCTGACTTTGTCTCAGTATAGAGTCATTTAGGCATGCCAGGAAGTAGCTCCTGATGGCCGAGGGGGAGAGCCACCCAAGGTCCATATATAGCTGGCAGTGATGAAGAAGCTGTGGGGATTGTAAGGCGTATCGGTACATCCCATTTGTGCAGTGCAGATTTGTGGGCAGAGGTAAGTATAGGCGCACAGTAGGTGAGCATTGGTAGCAGGATCCCTCTGGCTATGGCAAGCTTAGCGGAGGAGGTAAGCATATAACTTGTTCTATAGGCAGCTCCTAACTTGCAGTTAACGTTTTTGCAAGTGGCTTGGATATGAAGGTTTAAATCAAGTGATTGGTCTAGTAGGATGCCCAGGTAACGAAAGGTGGTAACTGTCTGCAGAGGATCGCCTTTTAAATCTATGATGCTCAGGGGAGTAGAACACATACGGATCTTTTGAGTGGTGCCTAGTAGCATGGCATTAGTTTTGGAGGAATTCAGAATGAGGCAGTGGGAGTTTAACCAGTTCTGGACACTGGAGTAGGCACTATTTAGTGAGGTATTAATGTGCTCTACATTGGGTGAGCTGGCATAGATAACTAAGTCATCTGCGTAGAGGGGCGATGAACAGGCAGGTATTTTGTCTGGTAGGTTATTGATGAATAGGGTGAATAGAAGAGGACCCAGAATGGAGCCTTGTGGCACTCCAATGTTCGTTTCCACAGTGGAGGAGATGGCTGAGTTGAATTTAACAGCCTGGGACCTGTTTGTCAGGTAGCTCCTGAACCATTCAAGCACAGGAGGAGCAGCCTATTTCGCTTAGGGTGGATAGGAGCTGAGGGGTGGTCAGCAAGGTCAAATGCCTTGGTTAGGTCAATAAAGACAGCCCCTGTGAGCTTTCCTTGATCCATGCCAGTGAGGATGTCAGTGGTGAACTTAGCTAGAGCCGTCGCGGTACTGTGGTTTTTCCTGAATCCATGCTGTGCATCATTGAGCTATTTAGTGGTTTCAAGGAATTCCTGGATCTGTACGGCAACCAGTTTTTCAAGGATTTTGCTGAGTGGGGATAGTATTGCTATAGGCCTGTAATTAGAGATATCTTTCTTGTTCCCTTTTTTGAAAATAGGTGAGATCCTGGCCATTTTCCATAGTTCTGGGACTGCACCGCTGGTGAGGGATAAGGTGAAAATTCTAGCCAGAGGTTTGGAGATAAAATGTGCAGCTAGTTTTAAAAGGCGAGGTTCAAGTTGATCAGAGCCCAGACTAGTGAATTCCGATAGTTTTTTTAGATGGTACAGAACCTGAGAGCTGGTGATGGCTTTGAAATAGAGGAGGTGTGGTATAGATTTCGGATAACTGGCAGGGGTGGCAGGGTCAGTAAGAGGCACAGTGTCGGCAGTGGAGGCTGCTGGTGGTAGAGTGCTGGTATAGGGGGAGAGATCCGAGAACATGCTATTGAAGGCGTTTGCTATGGTGATGGGGTTATTGCAATGACTGTACTGTATGCCCATATTTTGATAATTTGAATAAGAAGTCATTAATGCATGTCTAGAACTTGTGGAATAAATTAGAAGCACAGCTAAGTAAATTGAATAAGCCCATTTAACTTGGGTGTGCTTCAATTTATTTTTGTGTTCTAGCATTCAGCTTTGCCCAGTGCATAGCTCACCAGATTGTTCTACTTTATAGCAACAGTCAATGTGTTACATTACCTATTATACAATGACAAGAAAAACATATCCTAATTGGTCAGTGGCCACCTTCAACAGTGATGGTATCCCACTACAAAATCAGTCTCCACTGTGAGGGCTTGGCTGTGCTGAACATCTTCCACAGACTCTTAAGAAACACTGAAAAATCAACAAAAAAAATTTGTATTTTTTATCCTGTATAAAAATTAGTCAGTGTATAATAGCAGTAATGCACTTTCAGATGTTTATTGTGGTGATAACATCACTTCTTAGTTTTTTGAGGCACAGCCTGTGGCCTCGTGCCCAGCTACCTAAGGCATTATGTTATCCCAACATGACAAACACCCAGTCATGCATTATTGCATAAATGTGTGATTGCTGGTCTTAAAAATGCTACAGAATACATTAAACTGCACTTTGCTACCATCTTTATAAGCTGAATTGCATGACAGAAAAATGCAGTTGTGATTTCACAGAATATCTGCAGGCACTTCAACAGCACTGCTGAAGCCAGTAGCCAGCTCATGGAAGGGTTATGCTTCACCCAGTATGGCCTGTGCCAGGATTGTAGCTACAAAAGGACATTCCATTTCCAACATGTTGAAGTGCTTAGTGGAAAAATCAGGTACTATGCAAGATGGCATTGGAGCATGACATGAGGTGGGAGTCCTAATCCATTCACAGCGGTTATTGGCACACATCATTGTAAGCTGCTTGTATTTAAAGACAGCAGGAGTGGCTCAAGTTTCAGCATTACCTTATGACTATAGGCACTTTTACACTGGCAGTCCTGCAACGGGAATAAGCATTACAGAAGGACCTTACTGTTCTATCCAATGCTGTGTAAATGCCATTTGTTCCATTCTGAAAATGAACGGTCGCCTGAACCGCACTCCATGGTATAGGTGGTTTGTCCCAAAATGTTCCATTGCAAGGTGCAGTGTAAAGAGTCTATTCCGGCACTACAACCCTAGCTCTAGCTCTTATGTGACGGTCATTAGTGCAGGTCGCGCTACCTCTGGCACCCACCCCAGGTAATCTCACAAGGAGGACTGCACTGGTAAGAACATCTGGGCGCTTTTATGGCACTCGTGTAATCAGGACATGGAGCGGAACAGGCTGAATCGGTGCTACACAGGTAACGCTCGTTTCGGCACAGCAGCACGTGTGTAAAAGCGCCTTTAGATTTGCACTGCATCTTACAAATTCAATCCACTTACAAAATACGGTAAACAGAGTACAGAGAAACAAGCATAAAGAGTAAACATTGAGCAGTCTTGAACAACTGATTAAAGGTAGTCATCATTAATGGAATATAAAAATTCAGTAAGCTCCTAAAGGCACACTGAAATGAATAGCTGGACTGAGTTGAGTTCTCCTTTGGTCATGAGGGAAGCAAAGATCTTAGAGAATTAAATAATCTGCTTTCAGTCAAACAATACTCAGTCTTCCTAGATCCCGTGCATCAGTTAGGCATTACAGTGTTATTATTAAAGCTGGTTAAACCAAGAAAAGATACTACTGGAGGGCACTCCATCTATTATTTAATAACGTTAAGTTGTGCTTGAGATTCAAGGCCAACAGCTTCTATAGTCTTAACTTCCGTAAAGTTTCAGACAACCATACCCATATGGGCTCCAATTTGTCCAATTTGTACATTAAAGCCCAAAAGGTTTGTATTTGTATTGTCAAAGATTGCTGCATTTAACAAATAAGAGCCATACTCAGATTGTCACATTTATAACAATAAGTGTGAGTTATGACTTTCATCATGTAACTCCTATGTTATATGAGTTGTGCAGAATGTTGAAGTGTATTCATTCATGTTTTTTTTTACAATAAAGGGAGCCTTAGAAAAATGTCATATCATTTGCCAATCCCAGTCATCGAACCTAAGGAGTCAGTTTTTCTGCCCATGAAGAGCTAATGTCCTTAGCTTGTTGCTTTCACATAGATACCACTGAGAGATACCTTTCACTAATTTGTTTTTTCAAATTAATCAGATAACCCATTATTTATGCCAAAGTCTGGTTTCTCTCCTTGTTTGGGACATACATCTAAAACTGTCTTAATAAAGTGCTATATTTGTATGTGAAATGCCTCAGGGCCTATTAAGTCAAATGTGTTTTGTAATTCACAACATGAGAACTTTCTGGCAGGCTGTTATAGACAAAGGACCGTTTCATTCTCCCCGTGGTTTATGTGCCCATATGAAATGTGAGATGGCTTCATGTATCAAATGAAATAATTTCTTAGGTATGATAGATGGTAGCATACTACTCACGTAGTTTACTCATGGAAGGAAATTCATTGTGTGATGTTTATATATCCCAAAAACATAGTAGAAGGTGCCATCTTAAGAGGTCAGAATCTATATTTTTTCCATTTCACTTTTTACCCAGTGCACCCTCCACGCCATCTCCGCGGCCGCCACCTGACAACACCATCACCCTCCTGGATCTGTGGACCGGTCTCCCAAGCAAGGTACAGCTGCTGAATTTTGCTTAGAGCCACCTCACTATGGCTTCTCTCTGATTGGTCCAGTGACCCCCCCCCCCATCCGTTTCTCTCTTTCCTCTCTGCTGTGACTCTCTGACTTCATCTTTTGTCATTCACTCTACAATCCCCAGGGACTCCAGCACCCAAGCGGCGCTCTTCACAGTAAGGCGGTCCCTCCATGCCATCTTCATGGCGGCTGCCACCACCCAACAACACCATCACCCCTGCCTGCCCTCCTGGATCTGTGGATCGGTCTCCTAAGCAAGGTACAGCTGCTGAATTTTGTTTAGAGCCGCCTCGCTACGGCTTCTCCTCTGACTGGTCCAGCGCATAGCAGCCGGACCCTGATTGATCAGTACGGCTTGCTCAACCTCATTGGATTGGTGTGCCTTTTGCCTGGCAATCTGAACAAGTCTCGAGCGCTGCTCCTCATATTTTAAAGACTTTTAAATCAGTTTATTTTCCTAAGCTTGTTTCTCTGCTTGTCTCTGACTTTTTGAACTGATGTAAAGTGCTGTAACCGCTTAACTACTACAGTATTGTTTAGAGTGCAGCCTGCAATACTTCTAGCCTTGGGTGTTAACACTATTGTAGCCTAGCCTCTGCTGATTTGAAGTCTGTTTCCACCTTTTTCTACCCTCTCTCCTCCTGTTTTAGTCTGACCAATATCTACCACCTACTGCTAATTTCTGTCCCTAACAAAATCCCTGAACCCAGTGCACCATATCTAGTAGTTTCCTTTTCTTAGTCTCTATTCCAAAGGACCCCATCAGTTTCTCTCTTTCCTCTCTGCTGTGGCTCTCTGACCTCACCTTTTGTCATTCATTCTGCAATCCCCACCCCTGCTCAGCTCATCCCTCAGTCCTTGTTTTCTGCCTAATCTCCCCACCCCCACTGTCTGTCTGCCACCAGCATTCCACCCCCTCCTGCTGCTCTTTACTTATTGTCCCCTCTCTTTACTTCCCCAGGGGCTCCAGTGCCCGAGCAGTGCTCTTCACAGTGAGGCGGTCCCTCCACTGCCACCTGACAACATCACCCCTGTCTGCCCTCCTGGATCCATGGACCGGTCTCCCAAGTAAGGTACAGCCACTGAATTTTGTTTAGAGCCACCTCACTATCGCTTCTCCTCTGATTGGTCCAGCGTGTAGCAGCTGAACCCTGATTGGTCATTGCGGCTTGCTCAACCCCACCAGATTGGTGCACCTTTTGCCTGGCAATCTTATTTCTCCCCAATGAGCTATCTGTCTCGAAGGCAAACTCACCTGTTCTAAGATCGCTCATTATGAATCAATGCATGCTATTGGTTTTCCTAGCATCCTCTCTCCTGCTGTTTCGTAGAACACTACAAACAGCACCCTGTGCTGAATCAGCTCTCCACACTTCCCACCCCTTGATTTCTATTTTTCAAACCTTTTTGTGGTGCCAGAACCTAACCGTGACACCACTCCACTACTACTAAACAGGGCTTGGATCCATATGATAGCTCATGTCCAAAAAAATAGTTCACTTCACATTCGGACCTTATGCCCATACCTGCGACACAAACTGTGGTACCTAATTCCCCTGGCCATACTGCTATCTGGAGATGTTCAGCTGAACCCTGGCCCTGCAAACCTCATATTCAATACCTTTAATAATGCTAAAGGTCTCATAGTTGCTCACCATAATATCAGGAGCCTTGAGAAGAATTTTGCTGAACTTGAAGCCTGGTCCTCCCTCTACAAGCCTGACATCATCTGCCTTACCGAAACTTGGCTTAAATCCTCTACCTCTGACTCACTATGCTCCCTGCTATCCCATAATCTTTTGAGACTTGATAGATGGGCTGCTAAAAGAGGGGGTGGTGCTGCCATGTACTTCAAAGATCATTTCAATCTTGTGGCCATCAACTCACCTCCTCTCAAGCACTATGAAGTGCTTCATGCCCTTCTCACACTTGGGTCAAAAAAATTACATATAGCTTGTGGTTACAACCCTCCCAAAAGTGGTCTAACTGGCCTGGATGAGCTGTTGGAACAAACCGCATTTCTCTCTGAGAGAAATGAAGTTCTGACAGTTGGGGACCTTAACATTAACTGGCTGGGAAACTCCCAAGCCACATCCCTGTCCAGAATACAAAGCTTTAACCTACATCAGCTGATCGAGGAACCACCTAGAATTGCCCCACACCTAACACAAGTACACTGCTGGATTGGATAATGACCAACCATCCAGAACGCATAGTCAACTCAGGCATTCTAGCAGATGCCATCACTGACCACTCCCCCACTTATTGCATCTGGGGCAAAGTGAAGCCTGCTCTGACTAAGCCTCGTTTCATAACTTTTCGCAACTCCGCCAATTTCAACTCACAGGCTTTCCTGCTAGATGGTGCCTTTATTGATTGGTCCTCTCTCTATAAATCTAATGATGCACAGTCCTCTCTGAATATCTTCCTAACCAACTTCCAAGCACTGCAAGACAAACACTGTCCTCTTGTAACACACAGAGTAAAGAATAGGCAAACCCAATGGCTTAAATCTGACCTACTCAGTAAGCTACGTCAAAGAGACAAAAGTTGGGTCCGTTTCAAGAGCTCTGGTCTAACGTCTGACCTTAATACCTATAGGGCAATGCGAAACTCTTGTAAAAAGGATATCAAAGAGGCAAAAAACACCTACTGTAAAGACCTCTTACTAAACTCCTATGGAGACTCAAAAAAATTCTGGTCCCATATCAAGTTCTTCCTGGGCTCAAACTCGTCCACCACCCCTAACGATATGTCACTAAATGGTGTCCACTGCAACAATCCCTGCACTATTGCCAATTTTTTCCATGAAAAATTCTCTGATCTAACTAGTTATACGTCATCCTTCTCCATCAGCCCAACCTCAGTTGCGCCGACTAATGTATATGGGCCTAAATTTTCTTTAAGCCAGTCTCTAGGCTTGAGATACTATGACTGCTTAACAACACCTCTGAGCATGTGGCAGCTGGCTCCAATAACCTAGAACCCAAGCTCCTAAAACTTGCTGCTCCGTACGTTGCTGCTTCTATAGCCAAGATCTTTACTCTTTCTTTGTGCCAGAATCACGTCCTTGATATCTGGAAGATGGCTCGGATTACCCCTGTCTTAAAAAGGTGACCCCAAAGACCCCTTAAATTACTGACCCATAGCCATCCTGTCTGTGCTCAGCAAAATTCTAGAAAAACTTGTAGCCACTCAAACAATCGACCTTCTCCAGAAATACGATCTTCTATCCTCTGCCCAGCATGGATTCTGAAAGGGTCACAGCACCACTACTGCTCTCTTCAAATTCACATCCGATGCACTGATCGCCATTGACTCTGCTGCTCTCACTGGGGCAATATTTGTTGATATGACTAAGGTGCTTGACCTAGATGACCACTCCCTCCTTACTGGCTCACTTCATTCACTTGGTTGTTCACTCAATGTTGTAAATTGGTATAGTAACTACCTATCTCACAGAACACAAATTGTAAACTATAACTCCACCCTCTCTGATGAGACCACTACTAACATTGGAGTACCTCAGGAGCCCATACTGGGCCCACTGCTGTTCTCTATTTTCGTAAACAGCATCATCTCAACCCACTTCAGAACTAATTCCCTGTTGTACACGGACATCATTCTGTATACTAGTGCCAAAAGTACTGAGGACATAAATCAGTGGCTCTCCTATGACTTTCAACTAATCCAGCAGTGGCTGAGTAGTCACAAACTAGTCCTAAATGAGTCTAAGACCCAAGCCATGCTGTTTGGATCAAAGTTAAAACTCAATCACTCCCAATACATGTATAATGTCTCCACCTTAAGTGGCGCATCCATTGGGGTGGTGAACTCCTTTAAATACCTGGGAGTCACACTAGACCCAGTACTAAATTTTGATCTCCATATTCAATGGATGTGCAAGTCAGTAAACATGAAACTTGGCATTGCCTATCGAACCAGTTATACCCTCACTCCCTCGGCAAGACTTGCCATAGCCCGGGGGATACTCCTTCCCTCACTTACCTACACAGCTACAAGTAAATCAAGTCTTCGCAAGTGGAATGTCACCTACAACAATATCTGCTGCCATGCATCCTCCTCCCATCGAATGAAACACCACTGCCTCCTTTACTCTGACATTGGATGGCTTCCCCCTCATGCAGCCAGGTCCTATGCCTTTGGCTCCATCATAGACAACATTATCAGATCCCAAATACCCAAGTCCCTAGTGGGACTCTTTCAAAATCAAGCATCCTGCTATGACCTTGATTCATCTGACAATGTCTTGGTCTGCATCCCTAGACATACTACCTCTAAAGGCACAAGCTCTTTTGCCTGTCATACCCCCAATACTGGAACTCCCTCCCAATAACTATTAGACAAGCCTCTACCCACACCTCCTTCAAGCAATTACTCCGAGCCCATCTTGTCTCCTCCAGTCAATGCTCCTGTTTCAAACCACCTTAGTCCCTTACCTAACCCTGCACTCCATGGCCATTTTTCAGTCCTGGCCTTTCCCAATTGGCTCAGCACTTGCAACTTGATTGTTTACCACGGCTACCTGCTGCCTTCTACCTTCTACCTTTTGTATTCCATACTTCAGTTTCCACCATCCTACTTCTACCTACCCTATTCCTACCCTTCTTTCAATTTCTTTCTTATATCTCCTTATAATTGCTATAGTATTACTGCTCATAGTTGTTTTACCCTACTCTGATCAACATGTGCCCTAATTTTGATATGCATTTGTTTCTTTTATATATACATTTCTGACAATGTTTATGATATGATTACCAGTGTTTCTTTGTCACTTGTCTGTATCAATTTTTCTTGTCAAAATTATCAACCTGTAAAGTAATTGTCACTGATTTTTCTGTTTCTGTGCTCTCCTGGGTTGTGCCTGAAAATGATTATTTTTATGGCTAGCACACCTACTTGGTAATCAAAAACTAAATAAAATAAATAATAAATGTCCTTCTCCTTCCTCTTTGGGTCAGTACTCCAGTGACCATCCTGCTCCTTCAGTCACTCCCCCCACATTCAGGTTAGATCAGATCCATGGAAAGGAGTCCAGTGGTGCTTTTGACTGTTGTTCTGATGTTAATGAGTGGTTTCGGCTTTTCTCCCCTTGGGTTTCACATTCAATACCATCCCTCCACCCCAACTGCAGAGCACATGACCTGTGTGTGATGGGCCTACTTAAGCACATACAAGGCCCCCCTCCCCCACTTGAGAAGCAAGCTCCACAATGCACTACTGGGTTTCAAACTGGCAGTATAAAGGGGTTTCATTCCCTCCCCAGCTGGGAAGCACTGCCATAGGCAGTGCCCTTCCAGCTTGACTGCCAAGAAACAGCCTCTCAAGTTCATTAGCAAACCTTGGTTGCTATTGTAGCAGTGTGCTTGGCCATTGGATGACCCCAGAAATACAGTTTACTCACCTGTAACAGGAGTTCTAGGAATGGTATAGGTTGTTCATCCACATTGTCTGGCAGGTTCCTTGTAGCTTTAAATCTTGCCGGAAGGTCTTCAAGCAGGCTCCTCCCACCCACCCGGGTGGTAAAACTCTTGGCTCCGCCCCATGACACCAGATCTAGCCTGCTGGAAGCCAGGTTGTGCGTCGAAGCCGGGGAGGTCGGGTGGGTCATGTGGATGAACAACATATACCATTCCTAGAACTTCTGTTACAGGTGAGTAACCTGTATTTCTAGGGACATGGATATGTTGTTCATCCACACTGTCTGGCAGACTCCTAGCAGTTCTCTGGGAGGAGAGAGGCAAGGCGCACACCCCCTACTTAGGGAATAGAGACTCGAGAACCAATGCCTCAAAACCAGCATCCCGGCGTGAGCCAAGGTCGATGCAGTAGTGGGTAATTAAGGTATGTGCCGACTTTCAGGTAGCAGCCCTGCAGATATCCTGGATAAGGACATCCCTGGAAGCAGCCACTGATGCAGTGGTATGATGGGTAAAATGAGCTCTTATCCCTCTGGGAGGCTCCATGCCCGCTAACCTACCTAGATCTATGCAGGAGGTGACCCACCTGCTCATCGTCCGCTTGGCTGCAGGTCTTCCAGGTGCGGCTTCAGCATAGGTGACAAACAGCTGGTGAACCTCTCTCCAAAATTCAGCCGTACGCTCCTTAAGAAAGAGAGTGCTCAACTAGGGTCCAATATGGAGCCTATATTCGGCCTCCGAGGTGTGATTGGGGTAGAACACCCGCAAAGTCAACACCTGGTTAAGGTGAATCTCCAACACCACCCTCGGAAGGAACTTCGGGTGGGGCGGAGGACAACCTTGTCCCTGTGGAAGACCAGATAGGGAGACTCGAAGGAGCGCCTGGAGCTCTCCCGTCCTTCTGGTTGACGTGATAGCCACCAAGAAGGCGGTCATCCACAACAGGTGGGAGATATCACACTTGTGTATTGGTTCAAATGGCTTGCCCTTGAGCTTGGCCAATACCAGCAGTAGATCCCACGGAGGTGGAAGATTTTGCACCGGAGGGGAAATGTGATCAAGGCCTTAGAAATGCACCCGACCACCTTCTCCTGCGCCACCGACTGCTTTCCAGCCCGCACCCGGAGGGCAGAGATGGCTGCCAGGTGCACCTTAAGGGTCATCGACCGAAGCCCTTGCTAAGAAAGGACCACAGGTAGTTCAGAATGCTTGCCGAGGAACAGGAGAAAGGGTCCAGACCCTTTCCCTAACACCAAATGGAGGAACTCTTCCATTTGACGGCATAGCATTATCTGGTCGACTCCTGACGGGACGCCTCAACAACATTGAGGACCTCACCAGAAGACCCAAGGCCTGGAATCTAGCCGCTCAGGAACCAGGCCATCAGGTGCAGGGATTGAAGGTCCGGATGGAATACCTTTCCCTGATAACAGAGATCAGGTCTGGGCAGGCTGGAAGCCGCCTCGGGAGCCTGGAGCTGAGACTGAGTAGATCTGGATACCAGAGCTGGCGGAACCAGTCTGGGGCTACCAGAATCATCTGCGTCTTGCTCTCCCTCACCTTGAAAAGCACCTTGTGGATCAAGGGAATGGGAGGAAGGCGTAGAAGAGGTCCGGGGTCCACAGCCTCGAAAGGCATCCCCCTGCAGCGAACCCTGCTGAGGGGGGCAGGCATGAAACAGTCTTGGCTTCGCACTCTCCCTGGAGGGAAAAAGGGTCCGCCTGAGGCATGACCCAGTGGGAGAACAGATCTTGTGCTACCTCCGGTAGGAGAGAACCCCTCATGAGACACAGCCCCTATCTGGCCTAGGGCATCGACCAGGGTGTTGGACACTCTTGCCACCTAAATGGCTAGGAATCCGCCTCCAGACTGCACATGAGACCATATGCGGAGAGCCTCCTTACATAATGGCAAGAAGCGCATCCAGTCCTGGCGGTTTAGGAAGCACATGGTCGTGGTATTATCCGTCAGGACCTGAACCACTTGACCCCGCAGAAACAGAGCGAAGGCGGTAAAAGCTAAGTGGACCGATAGGAGCTCCAGCAGGTTGATATGGCCTCGGGACTCCTGAGGGGACCAGAGGCCATGCGCTCTGTGCTCCCCCAAATGGGTACCCCAACCCATCAGAGATGCATCGGTCGATAGAGAGACCATCGACTTGGGGTGGACGAACGGGATGCCCTCCTGCAGATGTGCGGGAACGGTCCACCACTGGAGAGCGTTCCACATCTCCTGGGTCGCTGTCACGGGCTGGTCCAATGGATCACAGCGTTGTGACCACAGGCCGGCCAGTCCCCATTGAGGGACGCATGTACCAGCGGGCCCAACGGACCACGCTGGAGCAGGCAGTCATAAGCCCAGGAGGTGCAGGAAGTCCTGGGCAGGGCACGATTTCCCAACCAGAAATGATTGGCCAAAGGAGGAAGAACCTCAGCCCTGTCTGCCGGGAGCCAAGCTCTGTCTCGAAAGAGTCGAGCTCTGCCCCAATGAATAGTATCACCTGCTTCAGCACAAGTTTTGACTTGGCCTCATTGAAGAGGAGGCCAATCTGAGAGCAGCCTGGAGGGCCAGAACTCTGGACTGTTCCACCTCCGCTCTGGAGGGACTGCAATCAATCAGCTGTCCAGGTAGGGGTATGCCCAGACCCTTCTGTGCCACAGGAATGCTGTCACCACTGCCATGCATTGGTGAAGACCCTGGGAGTTGGAGAGAGGCCGAAGGGCATGGCCCGGAACTCGTAGAGGGATCCCTCCGCTCTGAAGTGGAGGAATCTCTGATGAGACGGATGGATCAGAACATGAAGAAGGTGTCTTGGAGGTCCAGGGAACAGAACCACATGTCTCATTCCAAGGATGGTATTATCTGAGCCAGAGTGACCATCCTGAAGGTCCGAGACCTTAGGAACCTGTTTAGGTCGTGCAGGTCAAGAATGTGGCACCAGCCCCCTGTCCATCTGGGGACCAGGAAATATCTGGATGTGAACCCCGGGTCTGGAGGAGGATCTGCCGCCTTCCTGATCACCTCTATCCTGAGGCACAGGACAATATCGGCTCGTCGAGCCGACAGCAAAGCTTCGGACCCCGTGGTCCCCAGGGGCGATGGCTCAAAAGGAAGGGCCTGTTCGAAAACCAGAGACAGGACCTTACCTACCATCTCCCACACCCAATGGTCTGTGTGATAGCGGACCAGGCAGAAGGGAAGTGGCGGAGCCGTTCTCCCATGGGGGGGACCCAGAGGAGGGTGGCAAGGTTGGGCGCGAAGCCCCTCAACCCGTCACTGAGCAGGCTTGGAGGAGGGACCGGCCGAGGGAGCACCTGGACCCTTACCTCCTTGCTTCCCATTAGAGGAAGCTGCTGGCTTGGGTTTGGGGTGCCCAGCGCAAGCCTGCTGGCCCTCATGCTGGTGCTGATGGGCCGTTCGTGCCGCAGGGGTTGAAGGACGAAGGGACTTACGCTGATGTTGCTGCCGGCCCTTGTCCCTCTGGGTGGAGGAGACTGAGTCCAGAGTGGTGTTGGACTTTTCGATCCACTGGAGGTGTCTCTCCACTCCAGGGCCGAAGAGGTCAGTCCCCGAGAAAGGGATGTCTGCCAACTTGTGCTGGGTATCTGCCGAGAAGGTGGATATCCTTAGCCACGCCCTGCGGTGCATGGCCACCGCAGCCGCTACTGACCTGGCACAGGAATCACCAATGTTCAGAGCAGTCTGAAGCTGCTGTTCAGCCACCGCCCTTCCCTGGTCCCCCACCTGACAGGCCGTAGTCTGAAGGTCGGTAGGGAGATGAGGGATCATCTCATCCAGGGAGCCCATGAGGGCATGGGAGAAGTGTGCCATCAGCGCAGCCGAGCTGGCCTGCCGGAGGCTGAGGGAGGATGCAGCGTAAACCTAGCCCCTTTCTTAGTCCAGCCTTCTGGACTCCTTGTCGGGAGGCCTATCCACGTCCCGAGCATACCCGGAATGCTGGAAGACGTTATCGGTAACTAACCCCTCAGCAGGGGAGATACTCTGAGAAACCGGGCAAAGAACCGATAGGGACCACATACTTCCTGGCCATCCTGGCTGAGGGCACAGGACAGGAAGCAGGCCACTGCCAAAGCTCCAAGGCTGGGCCGACAATGGCATCAACCACAGGAAAGGCCTCCGTGGGTGAATCCCCTTGGTCTAGGATCTCCGTAAGGGGATAATAGGCCCGTCTAGACACGGGCTCGAGCTGCATCCCGGTAAACTCCGAGATGAGCCTAAGCAGACCCAGGAAGGACGATGGGCTATCGTCCAGAGACTGGCCCTGGGGGGACTCCAGACCCCCCCATCTGGGGAACACGGAGGAGCTGTCATTGGACTCCAAAGGGTCTGCAAAGAGTTGTCTCAGGCCTGAGCCACCCTTCACCTGCTGAGAGCGACCGGGAGTGAGGGTGACCGACAACCTGCGAGGCAGGCCGTGACCCAGCCGAGGTTCCACCACAGTCAGTGGGGCAGCTAGATTTGGTCGAGCAACAAGCCCAGAAACTGTGGCGAGCGGTTGCTTCGGCCATTCAGGCGGCAGCCACTTAATGGCCGGGGAATGAATCGGAGTCGATTGATTCCCGGACAACAGCAACTGCTGCTACATAAGTTCCTCGTAACGTCGACACAATCTGCGTCGAAACCTCTCCTCATCCAAGGAGGATGACGAGGAGGAATGGTGTTGCCACTTAACTTGGTGCCCAGACCGAGACCACCGAAGTCGGCGGGAGCGACTTGACCGAGAAGAAGACCAAGACCAAGACCCTCGGTGAAACCGAGGGCAGGTCTGGGAAGGGGCGGGGGGCACCCGCTCTTCCCTTGGCTCAGAAGCTTTGACCAAGGACTGCCGCCCTGAAGGCATGGGCAGAACCTCAGTCTCCACCAGATGAACCGGCAGAGGAGGGTTAACAACTCTTCCAGTCGACCACCCAGCTGACAGGTCGAGAGAAAACCCGACTACGTCGACGGGAGTCTCGGCAAGCTGGCCTGACGGGGACATCGAGAAGCCAGTGGCCTGAGCCGCATCCTCGACCAAAGTCAACGGTCAGCGGTCCAGGGAAGGAGAGCTCTCCCACTCCCACAAACGCCGACGATGGGATTTACCTTTCGACTCCCTCATCTTGGGCTGAGAGGCATGACCCGACGGTCCCTCTCCCCTCTAGGAAAGGGACTGGCGAAGCTCCTTGAACGAAGCCGAATGAGAGGATCTCAGAGAGAGCGGGATAAATGCATGACCCGAGGAGAAGGAGATCTGACCTGGGCTGCCGCCTCCTCCTCAAGGCCGATGGAGAGTGCTCAAGCTGTTCAGCCGGAGTCAGCCACCCGTGGACGCAGCCTTGAGCCTCTTTGGGTTTTGCGGGAAAATCCTTGGGCGCCCGAGCCTCAATCAGGCAGCACGATCCTCCAGGACGCTGGGTCAAAAGCACGGCACAACCCGCAGACCTGTGGGGTCATAGTCCAAGTCAGGCAGTAGCACGCATAGAATGCGGATCAGTCCTGGAGATATTCCACTGCCAGGGCGCCCAAGAATGGGAAACGACTGTCCATCGCAGCCGCGAGGAAAGGGAAGACCGAAGTTTTGGAAAACTCAAAACTAAATTGGACAAACCAAGAATCAGGAAGCATTCAAAAAACGCAGAGCGCTAAGGAGGGAACCTGAGCTTCCAAGTGGTAAGGAAGATCTGGCGTCATGGGGTGGAGCCGAGAGTTTTACCACCCAGGTGGGTGGGAGGAGCCAGCTTGAAGACCTTCTGGCAAGATTTAAAGCGGCAAGGAACCTGCCAGACAGTGTGGATGAACAACATATCCATGTCCCTAGAATGTAGTTTTTAATTAACTCCCCCAAGATAAAAATGAATTCTATACAGTAGTAGTAGATTTTATTTAATATGGCACTCTTCCATGCAGACCCAGGGTACCATAGAATACATAACACTACAAATTATCAGCATTATATACAAACATAAAAAAAATTGATGGCAAGGAATGTAAACACAGAAGGTATGCCACAGGGCATCTGTCATGCATTATCACACAGGAAAGCTTCACACCAGGAAACAAGTGATGAAATAATCCATACTACCCCGGTGGACTACATGAATGTTGTTTACTCAAGAGCAAACTCTTCCATCTTGACCAAGTTGTCACCCTATTTAATGCCCTGTGCAGATTTGCCTTGCCCTTACCCACCCACACCCACCACTGCTCTATGTATAATCTCCTCAGGTGAGCGCCACTGGAGGCAAGATAACAAATGCATATAGCCATCATGGGAGCAAAGTTCCTGATGGGCAAACTTCCATGCTACCTAGCAAATCTACTTGCTCCGACAGCTAATCTGGCCTGTGTACTCAGATCCAAAGATAGTCAATGACTCCAAATCCCGAGATACAAACATAATCTTGGGCAAGCCTCATTTACCTATCTACTACCCAAAATTTGGAACAACCTCCCCTCCCCACCAGCACTGCCACCACCCCATCATTTCCACCAGACAAGAAGCTAATTAAGGGCCACTTCACAGGTGTGAGGTCCTGCAATAATTTCTCTTGACTGTCTGCCAGCCTGCTGAGCTACCCCCAACTCCAAAAATGTACCAAAGTATAATATCTCTGCACTTTCAAGCACTTTACCCCTGTGGCACCCTCACCTAGCCCACCTATAAGCACCCAGTGTAGTACCCTCCCCTTGCATTTTTGTGATCTCTTGAAACTGTTCTGCCTTTTGGAAGCAGAACTCAGCTCTGTAACTGAAATGTGACTTGTACTGCAATGAATCGTATGTACGTGTTTCTGTGAGTCTTGTACTAGTACTGTATAATGGTAAGCATTGAATTGTATGCATGTACTTTATATGCCTCACAACTGTAACCTTGTACTTGTATGTCTACACGTACTTCCCTAACAACCCACCTACCCCCAGGTCACAGCTGGAAATTAGTCTCAGGTTTCTGCTTGCCTACCTGACAAAATATGTTCTAAATAGAAAAATTATCAAAGGTCTCATTAAAAAAATGGAATTAAAGGCCTCTCTTAAAGGCATAAGGCTTCTTAGAGTAGTAGCAGTTGATCTAGGAAGTTATTTTCAAAAATGTCCGAAGATCTCTAAGGAGATTACTGTAAAACTTCCAGCAGTACAGGCAATCCCAGAGATTTTAATTCTCTAGGTATCACCAGAGAGTTTCAGGCAATAACTTATTAAATTGACTGTTACCATTGTATAACTCTTGCCATAATATTTGTACCACTCTAGTCTTGTATTATTCTGCTTTTTCCTCCATATCTGTCTAAGATGTGTCAGTTCTTTTTTGACAAAATAGATTTTTGGAAGAAAATTTGGTTTTCTAAGTATTTAGCTTATAATTCTAAAAAAGACCCAAACATGTAAATGGTCTGTAAGAGCTCCAGTACAGTTATGATTATGCCAGATGGACAAAATTAACAGTACATAACTTTGCATAATATTTGTATGTATGCTGGATAACTACTGTCTCTCCCATGATATTTCTTTTTCTTGTTAAG
This sequence comes from Neoceratodus forsteri, assembly GCA_016271365.2. Lineage (NCBI taxonomy): Eukaryota > Metazoa > Chordata > Ceratodontiformes > Ceratodontidae > Neoceratodus > Neoceratodus forsteri. Next base: position 946,649,908 of record CM057458.1, read on the forward strand.
GGTTCAAATGCTAAGCTGAGCAGGAACTACTGCATATATGTTGGGCTAAGTGATATCAAAAAAACTGAAAACCCACAATGTTGGGTAACATTAAAAATCTATTTATTACATAGATAGAATAGTATCGTAGATCATTTTAACTGTGTGTTTTATAGTATAAGAGGTTTTCGCACTGGCAACATTATGAATAGTCAACACTGACTATGAATATGTATGAGATTTTTAAATTATCTTTGTTCTCTGTAAGTGACACTCCCTCAGCAAGACTAGGCATGAGTCAAAGCATTGGGACAGGGTCGGACTGAGCTACAGAGGGCCCTCCTGGAAAGTTGACACAAGGGCCCACCTGGAAAATCAATAAGGGAGGGCCCAGGGTGTCACACTCGTATAACTATTCCACTTCAATATGATACACCAGCTCTTTGTTTGCATTATGAATTTACTTACAGGGCCTATTTATTTAAAAAATAGAAGATACAACCAAAGATTCTCAGAGCTTAGAAAGTGGCCAGGAACCTAACAGAGGGGGCCCACCTGGAAATTTCCAGGTATCCAGGTGGGCCAGTCTGACCCTGCATTGGGATGAGTGGTGAGACAGTGTGCCTCTAATCTTTTTTTGAGCACTAGCACTTTGAGTCATTTGGCAATAAATGAATTAATCTTTGTGACTCACAGCTAGATTTTGGTTTTTTCCCTCGAGTGCCACGGTCCTTGGTTTTGTGTTTGCACTTGTGGGATTAGCAACCCCAACAGAGTGCACCAGCTAGTCTGTTTGTTCATGGCTCCACTGCCAGCCCTCAGATAAGAGCCTATCCTGCCTCTGCCCAGGAGTATGCAACCTTTTTTAGTTATTTCCACAAAGTTTGTTACTTCTCTGGCAGCTGTTCAGCAGCTGTCCCCACCTCTCCTCAGGAGACACCTTCCTCCTCCTCCAGACCTACTGAAGTGCATCTCCCACAGATCCCCCTCCCCCTGGCAGGACCAGAGAGGGATGGCCATCTTCCCCTCCAAAAGCACAGATCCAGATACTCCAGGTATCCAGGTGGCTGTACAGGTCCAGGGGAGGTGCTCAGTGTGTCATCCAGCCCTTAGCTCCCATTTTTCTCCCTGAGCCCCTGCTGTGGTATCACATCAGTATGTGTGCATGGAGGCATGCATGTCCTGCAGATCCGTGGCCCCACCTGTTCTAGTCACTCACACCTGCACTGCCATTAGACCTCCACCAGGCGGCAGCCATGGGCCGAGATGACTTGGTCACCCCCAACCCCTGGCAATCCATGCTCATTCCAGAACATGGGTTGCCAGTGTGGCAGGAGGTAAGGTGTTCAACGCCTTAGCCCTCCATGCCACTGGGCCAGCAGGAGTACACAGCCTTGACTGGAGAAAAAGGAGCGCTTCCAATTGCATCTCCTGCTCAGCTTAATCAGGGTAACAAAAGGCGGCTGCTCAAATATCTGGAGCCTCGGCATTAAAAAGAAGCCCCAAACTACTGCATGTAAGTCGGACTGCCCAGTGCCGAAAAACTAAAAACCTATAATGCTGGGTAAGGTTAAAAAAACTATGTATTACATAAATAAATAGCAATAGTAAAGGTTAACAGAAGAAAGCTGGAAAATATGAAAAGAGATTATTCAAAGAAAACAGAACAAATTACAATGAGATCAGGAGGATTTTAAAAAGGGACAAATATTGAATTGGGCTAGGAAGAGATCTAAAAGCAGAGGTAGATCCAGAGTGAGTTTTACTACTAATAATAAGAGAAGTAAAGGCAAACAGCAAATGAATCAGAGCCCCCTCCCCAAAAAATTCCAAAAGTTTTTTTTTATTTAGAGAAAAGCAACAATCAAACAGGCACAAGAGAAGAACATAGAGGGGAACAAGGGGTGGAACCAATAGAAACTGAAAATCAAAGAACATTATAGAACAAGACAAGCATTTGTCAATGTCGAATGCTGTCTTGCTGGCATTGGCATTGGTAGTGCATGAGTTAGAGATGCATAATAGGAATGACAGTGAAGTACTGAACTGAAGCCAATGCTAACCCCACCCTGCAGAGAGTGACAGGCTTTGGGGTGTGCATTTGGGTCATAAGCTATAATGCTCATGCCATTCTACCTCACGCTACCCTGTAGACACTAGCAAGTGTCGTGGTGTGCTATGGGGTCTTTGGGCATTATACTTATGCCATTCCATAAGGAAATACGTTGAGGTGGGTGCAGTATAGGAGAATGGGGTGAACTTTAGGGGCGAACACTCCAAGGTAGACCTCGATGCCTGTCACTGACTGCAGGGTGGGGGTGGAGGAGGAATGGCGTGAGCATTACAGCCAATGATCCCAAGTCACATCCCTGATGTCTGTCAGTCTCTACAGGGTGGGGAGTTACAGTTGGAAACCCTAACGCCGTAAGCATTTTTTGGTATTTTCACTCCAAATGTTCGACATAGGCTTTTTGTGACCCTACCTCATGAAGAGCAGCACAATCAGTTTGTTAGCTGAAAGGTAGGTTTGCACAGTGGCTATACCATTTGGCAACACAGGGATGAAAACACATTTTGGGCAGGATGTGAAAAATGACAACTGTATTGTTCATGAGGAGGTGTAAAAAATTGCAATATTGAAAATCCGGAGTGAAAATATGAAAAATTGGTGAAGTTATGAGCATGCATAGAAACTGCACAACACACGTCGTAACCCAATTATTTCTGGAATTTTTTTAACCACATTTTCAATATATGCATTTTGAGACCTACCCTCATGAACAGTGGCACTGTGATTTTGTTAATTTGTCACAAAAGTTGATATCCCACAGTGACCATGCCATTGTGCACCATAGGTGTGAAAACACATTTTGGGGAGGGTGTGAAAAATGACAGCTGTACTATTCATAAGGAGGTGTGAAAAATGCCAGTGTTAAAAATCTGGCATGAAAAATATTGCAAATTTACAAGGTATGAATCTTTAACGCACGCGCGGTAACACAGTCATTTTATGGACGTTCGTCACCAAATTTTCAACATAGGCATTTTAAGACCTCTGCTCATGAACAGTGTCACCATCATTTCTTCAAACTGTCCCAAAAACTGATTTTGCACAGCTACCACACTATTGTGCACCGGATGTGAGAAAACACATTTCAGCCAGGATATGTAAAATGACAGCTGTACTGTTCATAAGGAGGTGTGGAAAAATGCCAATTTTGAAAATCTAGAGTGAAAATATTACAAATTCACGAAGTTATGAGAGTGCGTGGAAACTGCACAACACACGCTCGTAAAACAGCCTTTTTTTTTTCCACCAAATTTGCAACATAGGCTTTTTGAGAGCCCCTCTCATGAACAGTGGCACTGTTGTTTCATTAATTGGTCCCGAAAGGTGATTCCGCCCAGTGACCACAAAATCACCTTTCTAGATCGAATAACACCATGACAGTGACTGAATTCATGAGGAGGGGTCCCAATAACCCCATGTTGAAAACTTGGTGCCAAAATTCCCCAAAATGGCCGAGATATGCACCAAAGTTGAAAAAAAACTATTTATACCATTATACAGCTTACCGGCATTTCTTCAGTTCGTGGTCGGCTTTGAAGAGTGCAGACGTGTTCCTGGTCCACTGAAGATCATTGCACTGGGCTCCGGAGGTAAGTATGGGGTGAGGGTGTGAGGGAGGCGGGGGCGCGAAGGTGGGTGCAGGTTGGGGAGGGGAGAGAGACCATGAGGGACCGTTTTCTTCTTTAACAGGTTTAAAAAAAAAACATCTGGGGACGGTTTTGTATTTCAGGGGCATTTGGCACACTGGGATGGGCTCCCAGTGTGCTGCCTGACTGTTTCACGGGGGTGGATGCTGTAGCCGATGAGGGATTGGGCACCCTCATCGACACATACTGAAGGGGGACGAGAGCCGAGGGGATTGGGCACCCTCAGACACACAACAAAAGTGGGGGACATTATGCTGACAGGGAGTGGGCTCCCCATTGACGAAATAAATGGGGAAGAGGACTCCCACCACGGGGATTGGGCCCCCATCGACAAAGAAAGACTGTTCAGGGGGCACATGATGCGAAGAGGATTAGACTTACCTCAGCATACATTTAAATGGGAGGGGGGCATTATGCCAACGGGGAGTGGGCTCCCCAGTCGGCAAGTGAAGTGGGTCGGGGCAGTCTACAGGCACTGGACAGGCACATCAGGAGGGTGTGTTATTGTGCCGCTGCATGGTTGCAGTGAACCTTATGTTAGATCTGGTGGCCACCTGACGTATGCCTGCTGTCAGCGCCTGCAGCTGCCTTATTGGGGAATAAGGGACGCACCTTCTGATGCGTGCCCTGAATTCGTCCATAGTGACCGCACCTCCAAATCTGCTACTAGTGCAATATGTCAGCTGGCACGCACGCACGAGCCAACATAAAAATTAAAAGTTACAAATAGTAAGCCTACCTAATACAATTCTTACTGATAATATATTGAAAGTTCTGTAAAAAGGCTCGACATTTGTCCCTACTTCTTACCTGAATAATTTTCAAGTATTTATGGATTTGCAAAAATTCTTTCAGAAAACTGAGCTGAGGCTTCATTTTTGGAACCAAACAGGAGGACAATACCAAGGAATTATAACGTTGACATGAGACTAATTGAGTAACCTGTTCAGAGGGCTTGGATCATATGGATTATTGAGAATTGTGGCAATTTTTTGTACAATATTTCTTTTCCACTTTTTGCAGACTATTATCTTTTTCTCTTGTCTGATTGCTGCACCCTGACTCACCCCATAGAACATGAATTGCTTCTTGAATGGATGGAGTGATCATGGAATGAATTAGACTGCTCTTTTCTTTACCTGTTTACAAAGAGGCATGTTGTGCAGTACATGGTGACGTAACACTAAATTTAATCATGATTTTAGTACTTCTGATAGGAGATTTGTGATATTTTTCAATATTTCTTTTGCACCTGAATCTGGGCTAAAGTACAAATATAAATTATTGTTCAAATGCAAAACATTTCATACCAGGTTCTCTATACAAGATTTACTGCTTGTCTAGATAATTTTAATTGTATGTGTTATAGTACAATGTTGTTGTTTTTTTTGCACTGACAATATTTGAATATTCAACACTGACTGCATATGTATGAGATGTGGCATTTAAATGATCTGTGTTGCTCTGTAAGCAACGCCCCCTGAGGAAGACATAGCACAGGTTGAAGCAACAGGGTGAGTGGTGAGGCAACTCATTTCTAGCCCTTTTGTGAGCACTAGCACTTTGAATCATTTGGCAATAAATTAAAGGAAAACTCCATGATAAAATCAGAAAAAGATATGTAGTAGTCTCTTTTTTCTGTGTTGTAACCAGTTCCCAGTGTTTTCTTTTCCTCTGGCTGTAAGAGATATTTTTCTAACGTTTCCTGTTTTATTGTCCTTGGAGGGTGCCATTCTGGTTTCTTTTATGGCCTCTTCTCCCAGATAGTCTTCCCAGAGTGCCCTATGGTGTGATGTGTAATTGCTCCTGCAGGAAGGCAGTGTCTTGTTACAGGGTCTGTCACAGCTCAGCCACAGAGAAAATACTTCTTCCAGAGAAGACACACTGCTAGATTTTGGGTGAGTGTAATCATTATTATTTTTTGATGTCAGTACCTTGTCATTCTATATTCTGCTGTGTGTGTGTGTTTGAATCATCTCACTGTTTACTCTGTTCCTCTCAGTCACTTTCAGTTTTTGCACCAGTACTAAGCAGAAAAAATTGAACATCACCTTATAGGTTGTAACATAGCAGGACAAGGTACTAATATCAAAAAATAATAATGATTACACTCACCCAAAATCTAGCAGTGTGACTTCTCTGAAAGAAGTATTATCTTTGTGGCTGAGCTGTGACAGACCCTGCTAAATATAAGGGCACAGCTACATCACTGTCACATGAGCCAGGGTGCATCGTAGGAGAAAGAAAGCCAATAAACCTATTTGTGATGGAGATCCTCAGGGGGTCTTAAAACTACCATACAGCTAGTAGGCTAATTTAGGAAAAACTCCTAATAACAGACAGAAGGAAGGACACATTAGGACTTAACATACATATCAAAACACTCTACATAACATATGTTTTTGCACATTCTGGGTGGACTTCTCCTTTAATGAATCTTTGTGACTGACAACTACATTTTGTAGTTTTCTCCTCGAGTGCTACAGTTCTTGGTTGTAGGCTTCCATCTGCCCTATCCCTGCAGCCCCCACAAGTCACCACCTCCCCAGGACTTACCTTTTCTGACTCTATTACTCCCACTGATTAGTAGTAGTCAAATTTTATTTATACAGAGATTTCACCATTAGGGTCATGAATACCCTTTTTACAAGGCGTATCTGTTAAATAAGATCATATAAAAGTTACAGTAAACAAATATATAAATAAGCATAGAGCTGATACTTATATGTCAATTCATAGAGATAAGGAAAACTTTAAATCACATAAACGACAATACAGTACACTAATTCATGCCACAGGTGTGGTGGGACATCCCCCACCCCAATTGAATCTCACATCCAAACTTGGGTCAGCAGGGCCCTGCTGGTGGAGCAGGTGGAAGGCTGGTGTGCAGGGCATCATATATGCCTGCCTTGCCTTCATTTGCCTCCTGTTTTCTCCCTACCTTAGCTGAGGCGCACCCATCAGCACATGCATGTGGAGGCATGCATGCTCTGCAGAGTCCTGCAGGTCCCTCCCTTCTTGCTGCTCCCATCCCACACCACCACCATGCCTCCGCCCAGTGGCAGTCTTTTAGCAGAGCCAATATGCCTTCCCTCCTCATAACAGGGGAACAATTCGTTGGACACTCGATCACTTCCCCCCGACCGACCCGCAGTAACCTGAGCCCATTCCCGATCCCAGGTCACTGGCATGGCAGTAAGCTGTTTGGTGCCTTTGCCCTCTGCTCCAGGATCACTCCTTTTTGATACCCCTTTCAAGTTCAAAGGAAGATGAAACTTGTTGTTTGTTTTTAATAAACTATGGCTCAAGTATGAAAATAGAGTAACCTTAATCCACTTGACAAAGACATTTTTTAGACCAAATCTGGAGAGCATAATAAACAGATAATTCCTAAAGTCCCTTTCAAACTTTTTTTTTTCAGTTTCAGCATCAAGAAGAGCTAAAAACTGGCCCAGTGGTGCTGAGGGTTGAGGCACTGGACGCCACACCTCGTGCCACGCTGGTGACCCAGATTCAGAAACAAGCCAGGGCTATTGGGGGTCAGCGGAGAAGGAGAAGACCGAGTGTCCAGAGGACTACTCTCTTCTCCTGGGGTGGGATCCAGGGAGTACCATGCTCCACGGCAGCCCCTAGCGGAAGCTGGGAGCAGTTTGTCCAGTAGCACGGTTTGGATAGGGGGCTGAGCGTGGCAGGCGTTTACAGGGATAGCCCACATGCTGGTGCCATTGCACATCATGCTCATGGGGAAAAAACACCAATGAAAAAAGCCTCCTACACCATCGGTGAGATGACGGTGGCCTTAGGGGGGGTTTGCCCACATCCCAAATGCCGGCCCAATGCACCCAGGATCCTCCTCCACCCCAACCCGATGACAACAGGTAGGCACTTCACACATATAGGGGCCAGCCGCCAAGGGAGGGTGGAATCAGCCCCGGAGATGGTACCGGGGGTTCGAGCCTGCCTGGGGCCATTCGAGGGAAGGGATCAAGGGGAGAAGCAAGGGTTCAGGCTGGGAGTAGAGCAGACTCCAAGTGGGCACTCCTGAAGGATGCCTGGGGGTGTAGGTTAAGAAACAAAGTAAAAAAAAAAAAAAAAAAGAAGAAGCACTAAAGGTGTTGCTTGGCACTGAGAAATCTCAAGTTTGGGCATGAAGACTTAACATGTCTTGTCCACTGCAAAACTAGCTTTCATGAGGCCCAGTTGTGATGAGTAAACCAGATTTTAGAGTGACTCAAGCCTGAACATCAAGAGGTTGACTGACATTTTAGTATCCATGTTGATTAAAGGGATAAAGCTGTAATACTTCTTACACATATTTACATCATGCCCTTTTAGATATCTCAGAGGTGAGACTCTATTTAAGTGAGGTAGACAGGTCACATTTTTTCTATGAGCGATAAAGGACCTGCATTAAGATAGGCTCCAAGAGTTTCTATAAATGTTTGCCAGGAATCCATCTCCACCAGACAACCATGCAGCTCCTGTTCACACAAGAATGAGGCCTGTATCAATTATTCTTGGATCAAAGATACAAGTGCCAGCTCTGCCTTTTTCGCTCTCTTGCTTTCCCTCCTCCCTAATTCCAAATAATTTGCATAGGATGTTTTTTTTTTCCTGTTATTGGCTCTTTAGTACCTTAATTTACTAACATATGCTGCAGTATGTCTGCATTATGTGGTCTTCTGTTCAACCTTATCATGTATGCCATTTATTGTTTTTGTTTATTATATTTTATCAGCATTTTTTTTTGCTTATTTCATTGTCTGCACCAATGTATCTTCAATATTCACTGTCTGTTGCTAGATTTTATGATATTGGTTAATTTTGCCCACATTTATTTTGATTATTGTCCTTCTGCTCTGTACCCCCTCACACCTGGAAATAAGCTTTGGCTCAGTGTACCTCTCGTGGTCCACCAATTTTCAAATAAACAAATATCTAGGAATTCCATCAGCCTGTATACTTCAGAATATGTTTTAAATTCAGCATGGAGATATTTATTCCATAAGTAAAGGCAGTTTCTGAAAATTCAGTCTTACGTAGTTTATTTAGTCCTACAAGGTCTCTGAGCAATGCAAATGTTTTGCTCCACCCACTGATTGGAAAACAGCTCTTTTGGTTTGCTTCCAGATATTGACGCTAACTTTATTTATGATCTAAAATGCTCTCTTTAGTTAACTCAAGCCTTTAGTCTGATCTCTTGTCAAAACTTGCATTTTTGTGTGTGTGTGTGTGTGTTTCTACAGGTATCTCTAGTGACTGCATGTCTGTGGCCATTGACAGGTTGTTGTGTGACCATCGATGCAAGAGATGGCATGCGTGAGGAGCCACTGTCAGTGATCTAGAATATGAGGATGGAAAAGACATGAGCTAGGTCACAGAGAAGAAGGTCAAATCATAGTCTAGGTCCATCAGGTATGGAGGAAGGGGACTGGAAGAGTTGGTCCAAGAGTTAAAGATGGAGACTGGGCTAGGATAAGTATAGAGGAATCGGTGAGGGGCAGGATCCTGACATAAGCCGAGGCTACCACTGGTGGCCATCTGAAACTGATAGCGACCAACAAAGGTAAAGGTGGAGGGTACCCTCATGGTGGTAGGCACTATGGCTGAGAACCTGAGTGCAGGAGCTCCCACAGTGCAGGAGGAACAGGAAACAGGCATGGCAAGATATCAGAAGGGTAGTACTGTAGTGGAACAGTTCCATAGGAAGAGCTGCTGCGAGTGCCAAAGAGCCGGTGCTTTGTGAAGGGTAGCTACCCTAAACACAGACAAGTTCCACACACAGAGCACTCAGAGGCACAACATTTTACAAAATAATGATTACAAGTTTATTTGGGCTCTCAGTCCCAAACCCTAGTGCTTCGGCGAATGCCTTTGTCAGGGGGTGGTGGAACAGGACTCCATTGTGAGATATGTAAATAAGACTGGTATTGAGCTGGTACACCAGAGCCAATGTGGACTGTTTGGTCACTTGACTACTTGGTGCATAGGTACAGTAGAAAACATCACAGAAAAGCTAATGGGCTCATGAAAGATGCAGATGAGAAACCAACTGTTGTTGTACATGTTGGCACCTATGACATTGGCAATGGTGGGCTGAAGGTCCTATACAATGGACTTTGGGAGCTAGGCAGGAGCCTTAGGAGCAGAATCTCCAAGGTGGTGTTCTCTGACATACTACATGTACCACATGCTGGACCAATGAGGTGGCAGGGGATTAGGCAAGCAAATTTATGCCAAAGGGTCTGTGCAGAGAGCAAGGCATTCTGTGGCATGGGAAGCCAGTGGTAAATGCAAGAAATTTACCTGATCCCAGAAGGGTGTGGTTCTGGGATACAGGATAGAGTTCTGGGGAAGGTTTTAAACTAGGATGGAGCTGGCCCGGTGGTGCTGAGGGTTGATGTGCCAAACGCCACACCTCACACCACGCCAGCGACCCAGGTTCGGGAATGGACTCGGGGTGCTGGGAGCTGGTAGGGGAAGGAGAGGATCAAGTGTCCGGAGGACTGCTCTCCTCTCCTGGGATGGGATGGGTGGCAAGCCTCACTCTGCAGTGGCCCCCAGTGGAGACTGGGGGCACTACAAGTAGCGGCTCAGGAGGGACAAACCCAGAAACACGGAAACAGCTCTAATCCCCTCCTCTCAGATCACCAGCCCTGTAGTACTACTAAAAATCCCTGGTGTTGGTGGTCCCCTTCCCTCCGATTGCCAGCCCTGATGTAAAAATTGTTATCCCTGGTAGTAGTGGTCCCCCCTCCCTCTGATCACCAACTCCAGAGTAGAATGATAAATCCCTGGTGGTAGTGCTCCCCCCTACCTTTGATCACCAGCACCAAAGTAGAATGACAGATCCCTGATGGTAATGGTCCCCCCTCCCTCTGATCATCATCCCCAAAGTAGAATGACAAATCCCTGGTGATAGTGGTCCCCTCCTCCTCCGATCACCAGTCCTGATGTAAAAATTATCCTTGGTGGTAGTGGTCACCCCTTTCCTTTGATTGCCAGCCCCAAAGTAGAAAGACAAAGCCCTGGTGGTAGTTCCCCCCACCACCACCACCACCAATCATCAGCCTGGAATTAACCCGGTCGGCTTCTGTATATTCAGGCAGGGAGTGCACTTCTTATTTAAAGGACAGGGTGATGTGCCCTGTCCTATAAATAAGAGGTGTGCTCCCTGCCTGGACATACAGTGGCTGGCCAAGGACGTGAGAGAAGGACTGTGCCAGTCGCTGTATGTACCTGCAGCACCATGGATACCGATCAGGCATGAAACGTGGGCCTGGTGTCATGGGGGAGGGGGGAGAGAGACACTGGATGCCAGAGAGGTTTTTTTTTTTTACTTTTGGGTTGGCAATCAGCAGGAGGTGGGCCACTACCACCAGGGCTTTGTCTTTCTACTTCATGACTGGCAATTGAAGGAAGGGGGGGTCCACTACCACCAGGGATAATAATTTTTACATTGGGGCTAGTGATCTGAGGGATAATTATTTTATGTCTGGACTGGCAATTGGAGGGGGAACTACTACCACCAGGGATTTGTCTTTACTTTAGGGCTGGTGATCGGGAGGACCACTAGCACAAGGGATATGTATGTTTACTACAGGGCTAGCGACTAAAGGGATGGGGAACCACTACACCAGGCATATGTGTGTTTACTATGGGGCTGACGATCAGAAGGAGGGAGGATCACTAGCACCAGGGATTTTTATTTTTACTATGGGGCTGGCGATATGAAGGGGGGACCACTAGCACCAGGGATATGTATATTTACTATGATGTTCAGGAGGAGGGTGGACCACTAGAAGCAGTGATCTTTATTTTTACTGTGGGACTGGCGATTGAGGGGGAACACTAGTACAGGGGTTAGCTATAGCTATCGTGGACAGCGGTGGTGGGCAGCGCTGTACTACCTGACTCCACTACCCATGCAAATTAGCTTAATATATACCCTTGATGAAAGGAGGGACGGGGGACATGATAGAAACTTTTAAGTACCTCAAGGGAATCAACAAAGTCCAGGAGGGTAGCATCTTTCAGAAAAAGAGATGTGTAAGAACAAGGGGGCACAATTTAAAAATAGAGGCGGCTCAGGGTAATATGAGGAATTTTTTCATGGAGAGAGTGATGGATGCATGGAACCACCTTCCTGGGGAGGTTGTTGGGTCTAAAACAGTGGGGGAATTCAAACATGCATGGGACAGACATGAGGCAATTATAGTGGGGGGTTGCAGGAAGTAGGCTGTTGGTTAACTAGAATCTGCAGTTTATCCAGTAGGAAGGAAAATGGGCAGACTGGGTGGGCCAAGTGGTTCTTATCTGCTGTCAAAGTCTATGTTTCTATAATGGGCATGCAAATGGCCCCTTAGCACCTTGCATGCCCAATAGGGTCATTTGCACGAGTACCTTTGAAAACTGCGAACAGTGCTCTGGCTCTATCGGCTCCTGAGGCCAGCTTCGGGACCCATGTCAGGGCGCCACTACCTGAATTGGTGTTGCTGTGACATGGCCCTATAGTCAGTCAGGCAGCACCCAACTACATACAGCATCCTGGGACCCCTGGGCAATTGCAAAGCGCAGCACAAACATTTGGGCTACGCTTTGTGATTTTCTGAATATCAGGCCCTATTTTTTTTTCTAATTTTGGATTCTAATAAAAAAAAACTTGTTTGCTAATATTATTGGTGAAATAATTATTTTACTGTTACAAACATGATTGTCTTTTTAAACTACTGTAATGATATTTGATAAACATTTATAGTACCCAAGGCACTACAATTAAGAGCACATAATTTTTAAGCAAGTTAGAAGTTGTGTCTGCTAAAATAATAAAGAATTTAATGGACATCAAGTCTGACATAGAACCCGTAATACCTGAAGATGATTAGAACACACATATTCTTGTTTTATTTTCCCTTGAGACTTTCATTCACATGTACTGTACTTGTGTTTTGACTGGCATTTTGCAGGATACCATATCATATTTAAAGTTTCTTTATCTAATAGCATTTTAAAATTTCTTGTACTAAAGAAGAATGAAATTAAGTGAAATTGCACATCTGACGAATATAATTTTAAAATGTGCAGGCACTATATCAGCAGCAGCTGGATATAATTAGATAGACCTTTATTACAAAGTAGCCACTGTGTGACCCTGATCAACTAATTTAACCTCTCAGTTCTCCATTCCACCCAGCTATCGAAATGGGAGGAAGCAGAACCCCACTGGAAATGAAATGTGGCATCTCAGCTGGGCTAGTCTGGGTAAATACATTGTATCAATGGGCAATAGATGGACCCTAATGAAAATAAAATATGCAACTCAGTAGGAGTATTCTGGTTAAATACAGTGTACAAATAGGTAAAAACAGGACCCTACTGGAAACAAGATGCTACAGCTTAGTTGGGATATCGTAGGAAAACAAATTGTAAAAAAAAAAAAATGTATTGCCAGCAGTAACTGGCTCTTTATAATACGGCCCCCCCAAACAGGGAAGTAGTGTGGTTTAATGGTTAGAGCACTGTTGAGAATTAGGAGATTTTAAATTCAAACCCTGACATAGCCATACACTTTTTAGTTTTATTTTACAATTTTTGACCAGGAAAGACAAACTAAGCCAAGGCTTGTTTCCACGTTTCCAAGGTCAGCACCTTTAAATACCTAGGCATCACAATGGATAGCTCCCTCTCCTACGCCCATCACATAGATCATGCTGTAAATACAGGCAACACCAGAATCTGACTGCTTTATAGACACTGGCACAATTTGACTACCGAATCCTTGTCTCTGGCAGTCAAAACTGTTATAGATTATGGACTAGTTGTGTATGGTGCTGCCACAGGTAGAGCACTAAAAAGGGTCAGAACAGCCCTAAACAAATCATGTGGGCTGGTCCTAGGTGCACCAAGGCACACATATACTTGTGATCTATATGCCCAGACCAAGAGGGTAAATCTCCAGGGGAGGATTAAGTACCATGCCTGCCTATTAGGGAAAATAAAACTTATTGGTTTAACACCACCAGCCATTCAAAACCTCCTTAAACCTTCATCTAACACACACCAGACTAGAGCTAAAACAAGAAATACCCTACAAATCCCCTTCTGCCACACTGCCCTAACCCTGCAGTCATTTGCCTATAAGGCACCCCATGGCTTAATGAACTCCCTTTAAGGCCCACCTCAAGACCCTCATGTTTAGTCAAGCATTCCCAGACACTGTCTTTTAGTATGTATTTCTGGTAAAGCCCTACTAAAGCAGCAGTACTACGAAAAAATAAATTGTGCTTTTTTGACAGTTTATTCCCAGTGCCCTGCTAATCATATACCTGGTACTCTTTCTCGCAGGCATTGTACTATCGCCAGGTAATTTGCTCAGTTATTCTCTGCTTTTCTTTACATTTCTGCCACTAAGCATGTTGCACTGGAACCCCCTCTGCTGCCAAGTGCACATGTGAATGACTTGCATGGACATCGGGAATGGTCAGCAGAGGGTCCCTCTGCTGTTGTCAAAAGACGTGATGTGACCTGTAGAAAAAGCGCAGCTGAAAATTAGTCCGCTGCCATATTTCTTGTAGCGCTACAACAATTCAAATAAATTGCAAATATCTAAAAAACTAAAGATGACTTAAAAAAAACATTTACAGGTATGGAAACTGGAACTTTGGCCGCATGCTTAAAGCCAAAAAGCAGAATTTTGATAGTTCACTTCCTGATTAGGTAGTACTTCTGCTTGCTTTAAGGGCTATTAGTATTATTAGCTGTTTTTATTATCTGATGTTTTTATTTGTATATTGTTTCTCTGTGTTGTATTTTATGAACACTGTATAGTTATTTGTATGGCGCCTAGAGCCTCCGGGTCTGGGCACCTGAAAAATAAATGTTGCCTTGCCTTACCTTGCCCTTCTGACATAGTAAATGTACCAAAGCTCAGAACCTTTAAGAAATTACTACTCCAACACCTGACCACACTTGGTACCTGTGACTGCAGGCCTAAGTCCCTACACCACCTCCTTCACATGCCCGTCTACCTCCAGCCCACTTGCTACCCCGCTCTCTTGAATGCCCCTTCCCCATCTCTCCCCCTCCATCTCCCCTCTCACACCCACTAACTTCAACACATGCCTTCTCCTGTCCCCTTACACTTATCCTCCTCTTTTACCACTCTCCCAGTACTAACTCACCCCATCCCCTTCCTCTCACCCATTTTCCCTACCCCCACTCACTCCATTCTCCCCATATAGCCTCATGATGCAGACAAACTCTGTCTGCTCTATCCATCACCTTCTCCCCCAATTCTCCCCTTCTCCTCCTTCAAAAGCCTTGTGTCTTAAGTGCTTCAAATTTACTCTAGTCACGTTATATTTTTTTTCTGTATATTATCTTATGTATTTATTGTACTCATTCCATTATTTGTATGGCTGTGGGCGGAGCTTACAACCATTTTGCTGTCTGTAGCTGGAAAAATGGAGTATCGTGGAACACATTTTGGGAGTTTTCAGTGTATCCTTCCACATCTACAAATCACTATGCCAATTGAAATAAAATACTCCCTTCTTTCTGTTCAGAATGTTGGAGACATAACTCCATGCTGCTTATCAGATGGACATTAGGAAACTGAAACAGCTTGTTAAATATTGGTTGCCTGTGAAACTGGAGATTTGTTTACCCCCTTCGAAATGTAACAACTTGCACATTTAAACTTAGCATTTAAACTTTTCTTGCTACTAGCTTCAGTTGGGCAGGTTTTTCAAGAAAGATTCATACCTCATAAATGTCATACTTTTTCAGCAAGGAATCTCCCAAAAAAATTTACACTGTTATTTTAACCTCTTAAGACACTATCTGATAAGTACTGCCTCAGACATATGCCAGGTCTTGTGTTAACTATACATTCCAGGCTAAATATATAGTAATCAGCAGGCATTTTTTTACTATGCTTTTTGGGGAAAAAATATATTGAGCTACAGCAAACACACACACACACACACTGTACACTCCATCCTCATGGCCACAACATTCAAAATAAATACTGTAATCTAATATGTTATAAAACAATAAAGAAACTGTTTGCTTATGTCAGTGAACACAGTGAAGTTCAATTTACAATAGATTTCCTTTAAATATTTCTTATCTTATATTTTGTATCCTGGATAGCACAGGGGACATTGTCATAGGCATCTTCATTTACACATTTTTGCACTGTATTCACTCAGGATGTCCCAGATTAGATGCAAAAGCTTGTTTTCAGTGGGGTTATGATTTTACAATTTGTATAATGTATTTATTCAGTGTAACCTAGTCCAGATGTAAAATATTGTTTCCAGTGTGTTTTGATTTTACTCAGTGCAGCATAATATTGTGTAGATGTAGAGCCCCACTGAAAATAAGATGCCATGTTTTCTGTGAACTATCCAGGCTAAATATATAGCAATTAGCAGACATATTCTAAGAAAACACATTGTAAAAACATAAAAGGAAGACCACATTGAAACTGCCTCTCAGCAGATCTGCATTGTGTAAATCCATTAGAAATAACGAGTAAAAGCATCCCAAAAGCTTTCCATGCCCATTTTGGCTCTGAGCACAGCTTGTTTTACTCCCTGTATACACCAATGTCTGTACTTACCTGTAACTTTGTTACCTTACCATGACGTGGAACCTTTGCAAATGAACTACTAGCTCAAAGGTGTTACTCCAAGACAACAAATAAATAAATAAATACAGTGTATCTTGGGAGCACAGAGAAGTTAAGTGATTTGCTTATGGTTGCTCAGTATGCAAATAGTGACTGTGGGGTTCAAACCCAATTCTCCAGGTTTGCAGCTCAGTGCTCATAACCACAACACTAAACTGCCTCCCAAACTGTGTGACCTGAGCTACTCACTTAACCACCCAGTACTCCAGTCAACACATCCACCTAAATGATTGGGTAGAAGCAGGGTCCCACTGGAAACTCCACGCCCCTGATGAAGAGGGATATTGTCAGCAATTTATTGCCTTTTCTGTGCCCCCCCCCAAGCAGTGTGATCTAATGGTTAGAGCACTGTTAGGAACTGGGAAATTGCAGGTGTGATTGCTGCTAGTGAGAAATTTTCACTGTGTAACCAAAAGCAAATCTCTTAATCTCTCAGCGCTCTAGTCCACCCTGCTGCAAAAAAGGGAAGAAGCAGGACCTCACTGAAAATAAGATGCTACAGGTCCATTATGCCAGTAGAGTCTGGGAAGCATGTGACATGCCCCCCAAAATTTAAATCAAAAGAGCACCTTTTGGGCTGAAGAAACCTGTAAAGGGTAAATACAGGTTACTCACCTGTAACAGGAGTTCTAGGAATGGTATATGTTGTTCATCCACACTCATTGGCAGGTATCCTTGCCGCTTTAAATCTTGCCGGAAGGTCTTCAAGCTTGCTCCTCCCACCCACCCGGGTGGTATAACTCTCGGCTCCGCCCCATGACGCCAGATCTGGCCCGCTGGAAGCTCAGGGCGCAAGCCGCGGGAGGTCGGTGGAAAACAGGTGGATGAACAACATATACCATTCCTAGAACTCCTGTTACAGGTGAGTAACCTGTATTTCTAGGGACATGGATATGTTGTTCATCCACACTCATTGGCAGACTCCTAGCAGTTCTCCGGGAGGAGGGAGGCAAGACGACACCCCCAATACTTACTTGGGAAAGAGAGACTGAGAACCGAGGCCCCAAAACCAGCATCCCGGCGTGACTCAAGGCTCGATGTGGTAATGGGTAATGAAGGTGTTTGCTGACTTCCAGGTAGCAGCCCTGCAGATTTCTGGATAGGGACGCCCCTGGAAGCAGCCACTCAGCAGCAGTATGGCGGGTAGAATGAGCTCTTATCCCTCTGGGAGGCTCCATGCCCGCCAACTTATAGCAGAGATCCATGCAGGAAGTGACCCACCTGCTTATCGTCCGCTTGGCTGCAGGTCTGCCAGATGCGGTTCAGCGTAGGTGTGACACAGCTGGTGAACCTCTCCCCGACTTCAGCCGTGGCGCTCTTTGTAATAGGCGAGCGCCCTTCTAGGGTCCAAAGTATGGAGCCTATATTCGGCCTCCGAGGTGTGATTGGGGTAGAACACCGGCAGAGTCAACACCTGGTTAAGGTGAAACTCCACACCACCTTCGGAAGGAATTTCGGTGGGGGCAAGGACAACTTGTCCCTGTGGAAGACCAGGTAGAGACTCATGGAAAGCGCCTGGAGCTCTCCCATCCTTCTGGCTGACGTGATAGCCACCAAGAAGGCGGTCTTCCACGACAGGTGAGAGAGAGCACACCGCATTGGTGCGAATGGCTTGCCCATGAGCTTTGCCAGTACCAGCAGTAGATCCCATGGAGGTGGGGTTCTCGCACTGAAGGGGAAATGTGATCAAGGCCTTTGAAAAAGCGCCAGACCACCTTCTCCTGCGCCGACTGCTTCCTGGCCCGCGCCCGGTAAGCAGAGATGGCTGCCAGGTGCAGCCTTAGGGTCGTCGACCTAAGCCCTTGATTAGAAAGGGACTATAAATAGTCCAAGATGCTTGCCAAGGAACAGGAGGAAGGGTCCAAGCCCTTGCCCTGACACCAAATGGAAAACCTTTTCCATTTGAAGGCATAGCATTTTCTGGTCGACTCCTTACGGGACGCCTCAACTACATTGAGGACCTGGTCGGAAAGACCCAAGGCCTGGAACTCTAGCCGCTCAGGAACCAGGCCATCAGGTGCAGGGATTGAAGGTCCGGATGGAACACCTTCCCCTGATTGACTGAGAGCGGGTCCGGGCGAGCTGGAAGCTGCCGCGGAGTCCTGGAGCTGAGACTGAGGAGATCTGGGTACCAGAACTGGCGAGGCCAGTCTGGGGCTATAGAATCACCTGCGCCTTGTCCCTCCTCGCCTTGAGAAGCACCTTGTGGATCAAGGGAAATGGGGGAAAGGCGTAGAAGAGGCCCGGGGTCCACTGCCTCGAGAAGGCATCCCCCTGCAGCGAGCCCTGCTGAGGGGGCGGCATGGAACAGTCTCAGCTGCTGCCTCCTGGAGGCGAACAGGTACACCTGAGGTGTGCCCCAATGGGAGAACAGATGCTGTACTACCTCCGCAGGAGAGACCACTGGGATGCAGCCCCTATCCAGCTCAGGGCATCAGCCAGGTGTTGGAGGCTCCTGCCACATGAATGGCTAGGAGATCCGCCCAGGCTGCGACGAGTGACCAAATGTGGAGAGCTTCCTTGCATAGAAGCATGGAGCGCGTCCCGCCCTGGCAGTTTAGATAGAACATGGTCGTGGTATTGTCCGTCTGGACTCGGACCACTTGACCCCGGAGGAACGGAGCAAAGGCAGTGAGAGCTAGGCGGACCGCTCGGAGCTCCAGCAGGTTGATGTGGCATCGGGACTCCCGCGGGGACCAGAGGCCATGAGCCCGGTGTTCCCCCAGATGGGCACCCCAACCCATCAGAGAGGCATCGGTCGATAGAGAGACCGCCGGCTCGGGCGGATTTAACGGGATGCCCTCCTGCAAATGATCTGGAACGGTCCACCACTGGAGAGCGCCCACATCCCCTGAGTCACCGCACAAGCTGGTCCAAAGGATCGTGAGTGTGACCACTGGCTGGCCAGTCCTCATTGAAGGGGATGCATGTTCCAGCGGGCCCAACGGATCACGCTGGTGCAGGCCGCCATGAGACCCAGGAGGCGCAGGAAGTCCCGGCAGGGGCGCAATTGCCCAACCAGAAATGATCGGGCAAAGGAGGAAAGAACCCCGGCCCTGTCCGCCGGGAGCCGCGCTCTGGCTCGAAGAGAGTCGAGCTGCGCCTCGATGAATAGAATCACCTGCTTTGTTTCGAGTTCCGACTTGGTCTCGTTGATAAGGAGGCCCAGTTGAGAGCAGACCTGGAGGGCCAGATCTCTGGACCACTCCGCCTCCTTCCTGGAGGGAGCTGCTATCAGCCAGTCGTCCAGGTAAGGGTACACTCGGACCCTCAGCGCCGAGGAATGCTGTCACCACTGCCATGCATTTGGTGAAGACCCTGGGAGCTGGAGACAAGCCAAGGGCATGGCTTGAACTCGTAAAGGGATTCTTCCGCCTGGAAGCTGAAGGAATTCTGGTGAGACGGACGGATAGGGACGTGAAAAACGCGTCCTGCAAGTCCAGAGAGCAGAACCACACGCCGCTCCAAGGATGGTATTATCTGAGCCAGAGTCACCATCCTGAAGGTTCGAGACCTAGGAACTTGTTTAGGTCGTAGGTGTAGAATGGGGCGCCAGCCCTCGTCTGCTTCGGAACCAGGAAGTACCTGGACACAAACCCTGGGTCTGAAGGAGGGTCCGCCACCTCTTTATCACCTCCTTCTGGAGAAGGAGAGCCGGTGTCGGCCTCGACGAGCCGCCAGTGAGGCTAGGACTCTCGGCCCCCGAGGGGCGACGGCTCTGAAGGGTGGTGCCTGCTCGAATTCCAGAGGCAGGCCCTTCCCACCACCTCCAAGACCCACCTGTCCTGGTAACGGGCGGACCAGGCGGAACGGAAGTGCCGGCTGCCTCACGGGGACCCAGGGTAAGGTGACGGAATGGGGCGACACCTCAGCCCGCCACTGGGCAGGCTTGGAGGAGGGACCGCCGAGGGACCTCCTGGGCCTTTTCCTCCCTGCCTCCTGTTAGAGGAAGCCGCGGCTTGGGTTTGGGATGCCAAGGTCGAGCCTGCTGGCCCTGACGTTGCTGGGCTGGAAGGGCTGGGCACAGAAGGACGAAGGGCTTAGGCTGCGTTTGCAGCCTTTGTCCTTCTGAGCGAAGAGACCGAGTCCAAGGTAGCATTGGACTTCTCGATCCTCTGCAGGTGACCTTCCACCCCAGGGCCAAGAGGTCAGTCCCCAAAAGGGAACATCCGCCAACTTGTGCTGGGTATCCGGTCAAAGGTGGATATCCTCAGCCAAGCTCGCCAACGATAGCCACTGCGGCCGCCACCGATCTGGCACATGAGTCCCCATATCCAAAGCAGTCTGGAGCTGCTGTTTGGCCACTGCTCCCTGGTCCCGCACCTGCTTAACCATAGTCTGCAGATCGGGCGGGAAGATGAGGGATGACCTCATCCAGGGAGCCCAACAGGGCATGAGAAAATGTGCGAGGACGGCCGAATCATTGACGAAGGCTGAGAGAGGACGAGCGAGACTTTTCGCCCGACATAGTCCAATTCTTGACTCCTTGTCAGGAGGTTTGTCACATCCCTGGCGCTGTCGCGCCCGAAAACGCTGTCGGTAACCAACCCTCAGCAGAGGGGTGTTCAAAACCGGACAAGGAACCGTAGGGACCGGATACTTTCTGGCCATCCTGGCCAGGGCGAGGGCAGGAAGCAGGGCGCCAAGGCTCCAGTGCCGACCTACTATGGCCTCGGCCACCAGAAAGGCCTCCCTGGAGAATCCCCTCGGTCCAGAATCTCCGTGAGGGGATACCTGGCCCGTTTGGAAACGGGTTCGAGCTCCATCCTGGTGGACTCCGAGATGAGCCGAAGCAGTCCTAGGAAGGACGACGGGCTATCGTCCATTGACTGACCTCCTGAAGACTCCAAGTCCAGTCGCTTGGAGAAAAAGGAGGAATCATCTTCGACTCCGGAAGAGTCCTCAAGAGCTGCTCTGGCCTGGGCCACCCTTCACCTGCCGAGGTTGGTCGGGAGTGAGGGTAACTGACAGCCGATGGGGTAGACCCTTAGCCGACCGAGAATCCTTGGTCGGAGCCCCAATTGGTGGCTGTGGAGGTGGAGGTTCCACCGGAATCGGTGGAGCAGCTGGTTTTGGCCGAACAACCGGCCTGGGTATAGGCTCCTCGGATAAGTCGAGGGGTTGTGTCGGCCGCTCCGGTGACAGCCACTTAATGGCCGGGAAGGCGACGGGTCGGCTTACTCCCGCCAGGAGGAGCTGTTGCAACATAAGGTCCTCCATCGCCGACGTAATTTACGCTGAGTTTCCTCGTCCGAGGAGGAGGATTTAGGACGAGCGGCGACGCCGCTTACCGCGTGTGCCGAGACCGAGACCGCCATGACGGTGGGATCGGCTGGACCGCCGAAGAGGTCCGGTGACCGGACCGAGTCCCGGAATTTCCGAGGTCGCGCGGAGGTGTCGGCTGGAACCGCACTCCCTTCGCTCGGATGGTCCATCCGAGGGCTCCGGAACCGGAGGCACAGGCGAGCCCACGGATCCCCAACCTCCCGGGGAACTGGGGAGAGGGAATCTCGGCGTTAAAGGCGACAGCCCGCCCAACGGGTCGAGAAAAATCTCGACTGCCGGTGGAGTCTCGGTCAACTGACCTGACGGGACACCGTGAGGCCAGTGGTCGAGCCGAGCGGTCGATCGAGCTGACGGTCGACGACTCGGGGAGAGGGACCTTTCCCGCTCCCAAGAGCGTCGACGGAGGGACTTACCCCTGTCCTTCTTTTTGGACCGAGACTAAGGTCCAGCAGACGTAGGCCCTTCTCCTTAGTGGAGAGGGACAGACAAAGCTCCTTAAAAGAAGCCGTGTAGGAAGAACCCAGAGAGAGCAGGATAAATGCCGCGGCCGAGGAAGATACGGCCCGCGCCGCCTCCTCTTCGAGGGCGATCATCTGCTCGAGCTGATCCGCCGAGCCTGCCGCCACGGACACCGCCAACCGGGCCTCCTTGGACTTCACCGGAGGGAATCGCTCCTCGGGACGGCCCAGTTGCAATCGGGCAGCACGGTCTTCGAGGACGTAGGCCGAGAAAGATGAGCACAGGTCGCAAGCCCGCGGTCGTGCTCAAGGCCTAGCAGTAGACACACGTGAGTGGATCCGTTCCAGACATCTTCTCGGTTCGCATGGGCATCTCCAAACTGAGTCGATTTGTCCATCGTGAGTCATGTAGGGATCAAGATCGAAGTCTTTTTCAAAATTTATTTTAAATCGCAAACGGAGAAATAGGAACCAGTCTCAAACGCAGAGCGTTAAGGAGGGAACCTGAGCTTCCAAGCGGTAAGGAAGATCTGGCGTCATGGGGTGGAGCCGAGAGTTATACCACCCGGTTGGGTGGGAGGAGCAAGCTTGAAGACCTTCCGGCAAGATTTAAAGCGGCAAGGATACCTGCCAATGAGTGTGGATGAACAACATATCCATGTCCCTAGAATTTAATGTTCTCCTTAGATTAATATTGAATAGTGTGCCGCCACCCAGAAATTGTCATGGCATGATGTCCCCGGGATGTTGCATCTTAACTGCACTATCCTGTAAAAATGAGTAAAAGCAGGACCCAACTGAAAATGAGATGTTGCATCTTAGCTGGGTTATTTTTAATAAATAAAATTGTAAACAAAAAAAAAACATGGCTAGCACCCATTGCCTTTTGTCAGTTCCACTTCCGCCCCCAGGGTGTAGGGTTTACTGTAGTGGTTGGAGCACTGTTGAAACCAGGAGATTGCAGGTTTAAATCCTGCTATAGCCAAATACTGTGTGACCCTCACCAAGTTACTGAAAATGAGATGTTACATCTAAGCTAGACTGTCCCATTTAAATACGAGTAAAAGCAAGACACCACTGGACTGAGGACATTGCATCTTAGCTGGGCATTCCTTAGTAATACATTGTGAAAAACACACAATATTGCCAGAGTTACCCTCCTTTAGTTACTAAGCATAACAATTTCTCTTATACAACATAAACAGTAGCAAGAAAGAAATAATTTGACCTACTGGGAATCAAACCAGGCTGACAGAATATCACACCTCTGCTCTACCACTGAGCTATATGCTCACATGGCTGGATATAAGATTTTTCACACAAATTTCCTTTCTCTGGTGTTACATGTCCTGCAACTAGGATCAATCGAGAAGACAATAAAATGTTTGGTGCAATATTTAGCCGCTGCCTAGCAATTGAATCACAAACTGTAATGAGAAAAGAGCAAAGACATAGCTTACAAGATGCAAGCAAATATTAGGACATTCATCAGTGCTTTTCAATTTTGTGTATCAGTCTGTATATGAATTCTAATTCAGTGCAGATCCCCCCCCCCCCACACACACACACAGCTGGAATTTAGTTTAGTAATTAGGGGCCTGATATCCAAAGGTTTGCCTGGTTGGTAAAGTTAATTGATTTGTACTTGTGTGCAATATTCAAAGAGGTCAAGACTGTGCACAAGACGGGTTAGTGTGCGCATAAGTATCGTTGTGCAAAGGGAGTGGTGAGGACTTGACTATGGGTGCAGTGCAATATTTAGCTCATTAGCACTGCACAAATGAAATAGCACAGACCACCTTGTGCTGTGAAATTACTGCTAATAAGAACCCTGACTTTCTCTGGAACAATCTCCCAGCAGAGGTAGTAGGGGTCAAACTGGCATCGGAATTCAAAAATGCATGGGACAGGCATAATGAAACTCTTATGATAGGAAAGATAGGGTAAGTCACAGATCATTTCAGATCTGTGGTATATGAAACAGGTAGGGAAAATGAGCAGACTAGGTGGGCCAAACAGTCCTTATCTGCCATCAAATTATATGTTTCCATGTTTCTGGGCAACCCTAGTTGCTGGTGGCACCACTGCAGCCAAAATCCACATTGGTGGTTGGGAAAGCACACCTTCTCCCTGTCATCAAGGCACAGGTCAGGAAGCACAGGAAAACCAGAAGCAGTTATAAATTCACAAATAGGGTTTTATTATTAATAACAACAAAATAAAAAATAGAAATTGTTCAGTATAACTGTTTACAATGGCAGTACAAACATAGAAAACAGAGTCCTTCTTCTGAGTTTTTTCTTCTTAATTTCAAATCTCAGTCTCTGTCTCTTCCTTGCACAAGCATTGCTGCTCTTTTTATAAGTCTGTGCCTGGGAAATTCATTAAGAAAACAGGATGCTTCTCACACAATGTTCTTTTAAGTTTCCAATCTTCTTGCAGGTGCAGCAAAAAGAACATAATGACCCATAACTGGCCTCTTGTTTACAGCATCTCAGAGAGTTTGCAATTCAGCTTCTCAGGTTAACCTCTTGAGTTTCAAATAGCTTTTTGCAATCATTTCAATAGTATAACTATATACATTTTGAAACAAAGGGATCTCAGTATTAGTTACATTTCCACATAATGATTCACATATATTTTTATACCAGCAGACATGCAAGGGGGAGAGAAGAGAAGACAGAAATAGCAAGGGAAAGCAGAGAGATAGTGAGAGGTGGAAAATTGGTAAACCATTGGAGTGATCATTTCCTAGGTCTCACAAGAAAATTTTGTTGCGTAACCAGACATACAAGGGACAGAAAAGGGGAGGATAGAACAGATCCTTGCTTTTAAACTCTTTCTGCATAACAAATGTGGCAGGGCCTTATTCAGCCAGGTCACACCCACTGGTTAAGAAGAAAGCAGTCCCTGGTGCCTTGTGGTCCCCCACATCCTTCGATGCCTGGCCCCGGTAAATCAAATTATAACATGGGTTAGAAAAAAGCAGAAATCCAACTGGTGAAACATCATCAGGTGACCGTCGATTAAATGCCTGTAAATGCACTGTTACTTTGTTCCCATTGAAAGTGGGAAAAAAACACCTTTATGTAAGTTTGTTTGGGGTTTTAAACATTACCCATGTTATAAGCGCAATAACCCACTCCAGGTTATGGGGTTATAGGCATTTAATTCACGCCTGGGGTTCTGTGAGGATACTTGGCCTGTGGCATTGTGTCTCACAACACACCCCAGGCATGGATTAAATGTCTATAACCCCATACCCTATCATTGGTTATTGCTAACTTATTCCCTGATGTCCAGTGGTTTCCCCTACCTCCTGTCCCTGGCCGCTAAAAAAGAAAGCAGTCCCTGGTGTCTAGTTGTCCCCCAATCTCCAATCCCTGGCCCAAGTAAATTTTAAATTATTCCCTAGTGTGCAGTGGTCCCCTCACCCTCCATTCCCCAGCCATTAAGAAGAAAGCCATCCCTGGTGTCTCATGGTCCCCCATCCACCGATCCCTGGTAAAATGATATAAGTCCCTGGTGTCCAGTGAACTCTCTCTCCCCCTGTTCTCCACCCCTAGTAAAATAAAATTATTCCCTGGTGTCCAGCAGCCCCCCCCCATCTTCTGATCCCTGTTCCTGGTAAAATTACATTATTCTCTGGTGTCCAGTGGTCCCCCCTCCATTCGCTGATCCAAGGCCCCATTCAGAATGAAATTATTCACTGGTGTCCAGTGGTACCCCCACCCTCTGATCCCCAGCCCATGAAGATGAAAGCAGTCCCTGGTGTCTAGTGCCCCCCAGCCTCCAATCCCCAGCCCCTGTAAATCAAATTATTTATTGGTGTCCAGTGGTCCTGCCCACCCTGTGATCCCTGGCCCAGTTAAGAAGAAAGCAGTCCCTGGTTTCTAGTGGTCTCTCCATCCTCTGATCCCCGTCCACAATAAAATGACATTAGTCCATGGTGTCCAGTGGTCCCTTCCATTCTCCAATCTCCATTCCCCATAAAATGAAATTATTTCCAGTGTCCAGCAGTCACCCTGTCTTCCAATCCCTCTCCCTGGTAAAATGACATTACTCCCTGGAGTCCAGTCATCCCCCATCCTTAGATCCATGGCCCCGTTCCAAATGAGATTACTCCCTGGTGTTCAGTGGTCCCCCCACCGTCTGATTCCAGGCACCATTAAAATAATGTATTCCCTGGGAGCCCAGCTGAGGAGGTGAGAGGAGGGCTGTGCTGGTCACTCTATGGGCTCCCTGCGGCTCCAGTGATTAAGGTAAGGGGGTGGCAGGGTAGTGTATCCAGTGTGGGTGGTGCGGGAGGGGGATGCTAGATGCCAGGGACTTCATGTACGGAACTGTAATGAGTGACTGGAGGGTAGAGGGTGCCACTGGACACCAGGAAAGGTTTTCTTTCTATCAGGGATCACAGGGCAGGGGACCACTAGACACCAGGGAATACATTTTTTTTTATATTTCTTTTTATCCCCGCCTAACTACCCTCTCTTCCCACTCCTTCAGACCAGATCAACCCCACCGAGAGCACCCCCACGGAATCTGCCCCAGAGTGCCAGGCTTCCTCCATTATCCCCTCCCTTGCTCCTCTCTTAGGAGTGCCTGCACAATGGGGACTGCCCGTTGGTAGGTGATCGGAGGCTGTGATCAGTCTTCATCTAGGGTTGAGAGGGTTTTTGTCCATTTTTTTCCCTTACCCCCCTGTAATCCCTCCTCCCCTGAGGGCGTTGGCACGCAGGACGAGCGTCCAGTCAGACAACATGCTGATGCACACCACTGTCAAGGGCCCATGATGTCCTCCCTTCCCCGACTCAGAAGAGCTGTCTGTGCCCTGATGCCCATGCTTTCATAGGCATAGGTGCGTTGGGTGCTTGAAGCACCCCAGGATCTCACCCCAGGAGGAGGAGAGCATCTGTTGGGATGCTCGATCCTCCTCCTCCTCCTCCTCCTCCCCTCCGACCTCCGGCAGCCAAAGTCAGTTCCTGAACCCGGGTTGCCAGCGTGGTGTGAGGTGTGGCATCCAGCACCTCAACTCTCAACTGGTGGGAGGGACCACAGGATACCAGGGAATAAGTTAGCAATAACACACTCCAGGGTATGGGGTTTTAGGTAGAGACCCATGCTTTTCTTAAATAAGAAATAACAAGAAATTCCAGGTATAAAAAGAAATAAAATGAAAGCAAGCACACTAAAAAAGTTAAAAAATTGCTTTTTTTTGGCAAAAACTAAATAAATATTTGCAGCAGTTGTTGTTTAGACTCTGTTGTTACCACAAGGAAGTGACAGCAGAATTGCTTGATTCACAGAACTTTTCAAGACCGTAGCATAATGCTGCTTAATACAATGTAGCATACTAGGAATGTGATTTCTAGTGTGAACAAGGTCATTTTGAGATACAGTATTTTATGAATGTAAATGTAATAAAAAGAAATAAAACAAAATTTTCAATGAATAAAAAGAAGTAACACAAAATTCCAGAAAAATTAAAAGAAAAATGATAAAAATTAAAAAGAATTTCATGGGACTCTAGTTACAGGCATTTAATCCATGCCTGGGGTGCTGTGAGGCATCAGAGATGGGGATCAGAAGACTGGGGACCTTCTGGGCACCAGGAAATAATTTCATTTTACCAGGGGTGGGGATCAGAGGACAGGGGAGCCAGTGGATATCAGGGAATAATGTTGTTTTATTGGGGATGGGGATCAGAGGATGGGAGGACTGCTCGCTGGACACCAGGGAATAATTTATTTTTACTGGAGGATCGGGGTCATTTACTTTTTATGGGGATGGGCAATCAGAGCGGGTGGGGCTGACCACAGGAAGGACACAAACCTGTTGCCACTTCCGATGCAAATGAGCCCATAATGGGCATGCATATGGCCCCTAAGTGCCTTGCATGCCCAGTGGACTCATCTGCATGCTGCCAGCTGAATATTGTGCCGGGGGCTACCAGTGCTATCAGGTCTGGGAGCAATTCTCCCTGCACTTCCAAGATCCACGTTAGGTCAGCACAACTCAACTTAACGGTGCTCTGACATTCCCCTATATTCAGTCGGATAGCACCGGTCCACTATCTAACCGAATATAGCATCCTCGAGGTCATGGGCAAGGGAAAGCGCAGTGCAAACCTTTGCACTCTGCTTTTTCCCCTTTTCCAGTATTGGGCCCCAGGTCTCTACAGTTGGATTTCTTCCAACTCTGGTTGCATTCAGACTTACATACAAGCCTCAACCACCTAATGTTGCTGACTGTTTGCAACATAGAACTTTTATTTATTTATTTGGCAGTTCAGAATTACAATGCTTTTAGTCAGAGACTCCTTTACAAAGGCACCACATCAAGTACAGAGAAAAATTACAGTACATATAACATACAACCAATATACAGGTGTTTATGACAGGTACAGTTCAAATACATAGTGAGTATACTACATTACAATATATACAACATCATGGTCAAAGTCAAGAATCATAGTATAAGAGGCATTACTAGGTACTATCTTAAAAGGGGGGAGAGAGACAAACAGGACATAGGGCTGGCCTTGGGTAAGGATTGTTTGGGCTGGGTAGGGGGAAGAAGATAGGGTGGCACAGAGGTTGGGAAGAAGTCAGAGGCTGAAAGGAGTCCATTGTCAGAGGTCGAGGTAGGAAGAAAGAGCGGGGGAGGAGGAGGGCTAGGTGTCCATGTTATGGCCAGAGGGAATAAGGCTAGAGGATTGGACAAAAGGTGTTGCCATGGGTAGAGGGAGTTAGGGACAGGTACAAGAGCAAGAGGCTTGGAGGTGGGAGCACAGTAGGAATTTAAAGTGCCCAAACTTGGGTTCCTCAATAATGTGTGGTGGTAGTGAGTTAAGCCAAGCTGGGGCACGACAGGGAAAGGAGCGTTGTCCCAGGGAGGTTTTTTGCCTTGGCACCTGATAAGATGATTTGAAGGAGCTCCTAGTGTGCCTTGCATGTAGTATCAGTCGCAGGTGTGAGGAGAGGCAAGGGGCCATGAGGCCTGCAGAGATTTTTCTGGCTAGTAGGCAGGTGTGCTATTGTAGTCTGTCATCAAAGTCCAGCCAGTTTGTTTGGCTATAGAGGAAGCAGGTGTGGGTGGTACTGGGGCAGCCCAGTGAGAGATGGCAGGCTTTGTTGAGCAACACTTTGACCCTTTTTAGGGCAGTGTTATCAGCCGCTCTGTAAATGACAATGCCGTAGTCAACCACTGACAGTACCGAAGAGGAGATGGCTAGCTGGAGAGCATCGGGGGGAAGGCATTGCTGGTGTAGGTAGAGGAGCCCGATATGGGAGTTTAGATTGGAGCAGAGCTGATGTATGTAGCCATGGAAAGTAAGGGTAGGGTTGAGAGTTATGCCGAGGCATTTGAACGAGTGGGCCTGTTCAAGGGGTAGAGTGGTGGACATGCTGATTTTTAGTGAGGTGTGCTTACGTTTGTTCTGGTGGTAGGCAAAAGGCATAGTCTTTGATTTTTTTTGGTTAAGCACGAGTTTGTGTTCGGTGAACCAGGACTCAGCCTCTGTAAAGGAGGCTTGGAGGGAGAGTTCAAGTTAGGATGGGTTTGGGTGAGAGCATAGAGGACGTTGTCATCAGCGTAGAGCAGGATCTTGCCAGTGTAGGCTTTGGGGAGGGAGTTTAGGAAGAGGCTGAAAAGAAGAGGACCTAATATGGAGCCTTGTGGTACTCCAGAGTGGACAGGGAGTGGGCTTGAGGTGGAGGAGTTGATTTTCACCTTTTGGGACCAGTTGGACAAATAGTCAGTGAACCAATTTAGGGGGCCCTGGGTGAGGCTGACTTGAGACAGAGTGGAGAGGAGAAGAGGGTGATTAACGGTGTCAAAGGCTTTAGATAGGTCCAGGAAGATGGCACCAGCCAGAATGCCCGTAGCCTAGGAAATAAGGTTCCAGACCTGGCAGATCCTACTCTTGTTGGCAGATGCAGACCTTGACACAGCAATAATGGCAGAGACGTGGTACTCATCTAATCATGGCTGGGAAGTCAGTATATCAGGCTATACACTGTTCAGGAGGAACAGGGAGGGTAAAAAGGTGAGGGAGTGTCCGTGTACATCAGAGATGGTATAAAGGCTACAGAAGTTCAGTGAAGACGGGGAGGCCAAGGTAATGTGGGTTGTCCTGGAGTCAGGGAGTGGAACAGCATTACCTACAGGGGTGATCTACAGACCTCTGACACAGAGGGAGGAAGTAGACAGAGAACTAGTGGAGAACATACACGACATGGCAGCTAAAGGCAAAATCCTGCTACTGGGGGATTTCAACATGCCGGGCGTGGATTGGTCCACCCAGGTGGCTGCTTCAGCCAGAAGCACAGTCATCCTAGAATTCCTGCAGGGGGCTGGACTCAGGCAGCTGGTGCATGAGCCAACAAGGGACAAGTCGATTCTGGACTTGGTATGGACAAATGGAAACACAGTCAAAGCAGTAGGGCAGCTGGTGTCCAGTGACCACCACATGGTGTTGTTCAGCATGGAGACATGGATTCAATTAAGCCACACAAGGGCAAGAGTATTAGATTTCAGGAGGGTGGATTTCACTGAAATGAGTAGATGTATACAAGCAGTCCTGGGGAAGGGAGGGGTAATAGAAGTGGTGGAGGAACAATGGGAGAAACTGAAAGAAGCCATAGTGGAGATAATAAACCAATGCTTTAGGATAGTGGCCAAAGGGGAAAAGAAGAAGGAAACCACTATAGTTCTCTAAAGAGGTGGGGGACAAAGTCAGGGCTAAAAGGCTGAGTTTCAGGAAATATAAGGGGAGCCAAAGGGAGAAGGACAGTGAGGTGTACCTTGAATGTCTAGGGGAAGCAGGCAAGGCTGTTAGGAGGGCAAAGGCGCAGACAGAAGAGGATTTAGCATGGTCTGTAAACAAAGGGGATAAGGTATTTTATAGATGCATCAGTGAAAGAAGAAAAAACGGGGTGGGGGGATTGTGAGGCTCAAAGGGGAGAAGGGAGAGTGTAAGGAGAGGGATCTGGACAAGGCAGAAATGCTGAACAAATACTTCCGTTCAGCATTAACTAAGGAGGGGGAAGGTCAAGGAACTCAGTTGGGTTGCAGAGACAGTGTGGGGGGGGGAGTGGACACCAGTCCATTCACAGATTAGAGAGAGCTCTGGACGAACTCACAAAGATGAAGGTGGATAAGGCCATGGGGCCAGATGGCATCGACCTGAGAATATTCAGGGAGCTGAGAAGGGGAACTAGCAGCACCTCTGGTGGCCCTGTTGAGAGTCACTCACCATGGATGCAGGTCCAGAGGACTGGAGGAGGGCACGTGTAGTCCCACTGCACAAGCGTAGCAGTTGGGAGGAGGTGGAGAGCTATGGGCCAGTCAACCTCACCTCAGTGGTGGGAAAGATCATGGAGACACTGCTGAAAGAAAGGATAGTGGCACATCTGGAATCCAGCAGTGCTGAGGATCTGAGGCAACACAGATTCACAGCAGGAAGGTCATGGCAAACAAATCTAATAGATTTTTTTTATTGGGTGACTAGGGAAGTAAATCAGGGAGGGGCGGCAGACGTTGCCTACCTGGATTTCAGCAAAGCATTCAACACCATCTCACACAGAAGGCTAATAAAAATATGGGTAGTCTGGGCATGGGAAACAAGGTGGTGAACTGGGTTAGGAGCTGGTTAACAGGAGACAGAGGGTGGTGGTAAATGGGGTACAATCTGGGGAGAGGGGGTGACCAGCGGCGTACCACAGGGATCAGTACTAGGACCAGTCCTGTTCAATGTCTTCATTGGTGACATTGTAGAAGGGCTGGAAGGAAAGGTCTGCCTGTTTTCAGATGACACCAAGATCTGCAACTGGGTGGATACTCCAGAAGGGGTGCAGAAAATGAAGAGGGACCTGGAGAAGCTTGTAAGATGGCTGGAGATGTGGCAACCAAGGTTCAATGCAAAGAAATGCAAAATAATACTGTAAGGCCCTACACCCCTGCCTTTTTGCAAACGACAGGTGGTATGCTGTTGAAGCTGACAGCAGTACCAGGTGGGAGACTGGGTCTGGGGAGGACTAGGTTACTCGGCACAAGGGCTAGGTTTGGCTACTCTGCACAGGGGCACCCAAGTAAATCCAAACACAGGAAGCAATAATTGTAATGTCCAATACCAGGAATGGGATTCTAAAGTGTGGCTTTTATTCACATCCAAACTGAACAAACAAAGCACAGACGGACCCCCACGGGGCTACATTCCTGGTAATGCAGATAAGAGAAACAGAACATTTCTTCAACACTTCAGCCATCAGGCTCTGGACCCACCAGGCACACAGCCCGGACTTGCATGCTGCTTTGGGTACACAGCCCGACTTGTACACTATTTGGGGTTTCCCTGGCTCAGCTCCCCTGCCGGCCACCTTAACACCTTCCATTTGACATGGAACACATTTTCCGGTGGCTCCCTAACCACCTTAGAGCCTTCGACTCCTTAAGGGAAATTTCCTTTCAATCCCACGTCTGGGTACTTCCCTCAGCACTGGCCACGTGCCTGAAGCAAAGTAAAAGGGCCACAGAGCAAATCCGTAGAGGTGAACCTGGTTACTAAAGATGGGGGGTCTCCCACCTCCAGCTTCCACAATCCATACCCAGCCATTTCTCTGGACATTAAACAACTCTTTCTGAAAAGCTTGGCAATGTAGATTAAAGGGTAAATGCATAGCACATTTCCTCTACATGTCTTGACTTTTCCCTTGTACTAGACTCGAACATACTTAAACATCTCTTTCTGAAAAGCATGGCAGTGTAGATTAAAGGGTAAATGCATAGCACATTTCCTCTACATGTCTTGGCTTTCCCCTTGTGCTGGACTTGAACATATTTTTACTTTGGCTTAGCCTATTCCTCTAGGCCTCCCACTGATTAAGCAGTCCAATCCCCACTTTACAACAGTTCAGGTGAAACGTAGGCCCCATGTAAGAGCAGAACTTACCCTTTGGTTGCAGGTGCCCCACAGGTGATTACTGACAGCTTCTGGTGCCGCAGCACAACTTAGAAAATTAAGGCAGCTTCTTCCCTAATCGGAACCAGGAGATTGCTCCTGGAATAACAGGCAAACATTTCACCCCCATCCCCTCAGGGGTGGGGCACACAGACCTGTAACAGCGGTCTCCACCACTTCACAAACAGCTTACTGTGTTCTTTTTTTGGCGGAAACACATACCTTTCCCTAAAAGTAGCTCTATATCAGAGCTTTAGGCTCCAAGAGCCTGTGCACAGACTGCTGTGTTCCTCTCTTCAAGACTGCTCACACACTACTGCTGCAGCTCACTGTTCAAAAACTCCCAACATTCTAACCTAACTCCCAACTGCAGATTCCAATGTGGCTCATGCAGCTGCGATAGTTCTATGGTGATGTCATCCCTCAGGCTCAGCTGAGACTGAGAACAGAGTGAGACAGTGTGAAATCCATTTAACTGGAGTTTCACAAGCTGCCTTCCCTGCCTACCACTAGGTCTTACTGGGATTCTAGTAATCCCGGGTAACAGGGGGGTTACAGTACACCTGGGTAGAGGGAATCCTGGGGAGAGCTACAGGTTGTGGGGGGGAGCTGACCGTCACCAAAGAGGAAAGGGACCTAGGGGTTATCATCTCTCTGATGACATTAAGGTATCAAAGCAGTGCACAAAGGTGGCAGGGAGGGCCAGTGGCATGCTGGGGTGCATAGGTAGGGGTATGAGAAGCAGGAGGTGGGAGGTGGTCATACTACTGTATAAAACATTGATAAGGCCTCACCTGGAGTACTGCATGCAGTTCTGGAGGCCACACCTGGGCAAGGACATAGATAAGGTGGAGACTATTTAGAAAAGCACAACAAAGATAGTTTAGGGCTTGCACCACAAAACATATGAGGAGAGACTAAGTGACCTCAGTATGTACTCACTGGAGAAGAGGAGAGAGTGGGGGGACATGACTGAAACTTTCAAGTACCTAAAGAGCATAAACAAGGTGCAGATGGGGGACTTTTTCCAATGTAGAAAAAGTACTAGAACAAGGGGCACAATATGAAATTGGAAGGGGGGGGTAGATTAAGAGGTAATATGAGGAAGGTTTTCTACACAGAAAGTGTAGTTGATGCTGGGAATAGTTTGCCACAGGAGGTAGTGGAGGCAAGCACAGTGGAGGAGTTTAAACATTCCTGGGACAGGCACAACAGAAGCATGAGAGGGAAGGGAGTGATGAAAAGCCATTGATCACATAGGGTCAGTGGCCACATATAATTTATAGGGCTTAAGGGCAGACTGGATGGGCCTAGCGGTCCTTATCTGCTGACAATTTCTATGTTTCTATGTAACAGTGTTTCCCAGAAGAACACAAATGGAGATCTTCATCTGTACCAAAACAACATCACTCTCCACCAGTGCTGGAAAAAGAAACAATTCATGGGGGTAACCCATCACCTTTGATGTACCGTAGGAGCAAACACTTGTGACATGGGGTCTTGGAACATGTTTCCTCATTATATATTTTATTTTTCAGTGTTTGTCAGTTTTATATCATTAGGGAGGCACACTTTACATTGTAGCAATACCTTCCTATTTTGCTATAGGAACTTAGATTTTAAATGTTATTCCAGGAACTGAATTTTCCCAGGTTCTCCCCCTTTCTACCATTGCTCCCCACAACACAAATGTAAACATCTTACTGCACTGGCAGTGTTCTCTAAAAGAACTCAGACCATGCTACTAACTCTGAATCATGCAGAAACATCCAGCTGCACCATTAAGCCAGTTTTTGTTCTAAAGTATGTCCCATTCTTAAAACACACATTACTAAAGCCAAACAAACAAACGAATGAACAAACAAATAGAAACGCATAACCAGACTGCTTTTTTACATAGAGCTCAAGCTAAAATGCCCTTGACAGTGCACTGACTGCTACTGACACCAGGCAAGTTCAGTTACTGTCCAAAATGCACAAGGACTGTTGGCTAGACCCACTACATGCACTGGGAACAGGGATGATCCAGCACTTGACTCACCAAAAAAACACTCATACTTTAAATTTGTGTCAGCAAATATTGATTTCATATGAAATACAGTGACAAAGTGGCAGAAGCAGCAGGTGCAAAATGTTTAGGCACCAATGGGTCTTCCTACGTGTGAATTTGTTTTCTGCTGCACTTTGCCTTTGCACTTGTGATGCTAAATCAGGATTTAGTAACACACTTTCAAAGAATGTTGTGTGTTTTTTGGTGAGCCGAGGGCTAGATCCTCCCTATTCCCAGGTTATGTTACTGCCCCCTAGTGGCAGCCCAGTTGTGGAGGGACTACTATTCAGGAATGATTAAACCATTCAAAAATTACTGTTCTTGTTGCTGTTTTTGTAATTTGTTTAGAATGTTTTTACATTTACTTAAAACCCATTTTATAAGCATGATAAAACACTACAGGATGTTGGTTGTACTGGAATAAATGCACTTCCAAAGGCTGAAGGCACTGGCCTGGGACCTACTGCTTTATTACACCCATATGTAGTAGCCCTCCCCACAGCCCACCGAACCTCCCCCGCGGACGACAGAGCCAAGAGCTAGCAGTGCGGTCACGAGGGCTAGCTACTGTAGTAGCCCTCCCCGCAGCCCACCGAACCTCCCCCTCGGACGACGAAGCCAAGAGCTAGCAGTGCGGTCGCGAGGGCTAGCTACTGTAGTAGCCCTCCCCGCAGCCCACCGAACCTCCCCCGCGGACGCGGAGCCAAGAGCTAGCAGTGCGGTCGCGAGGGTTAGCTACTGTAGTAGCCCTCCCCACAGCCCACCGAACCTCCCCCGCGGACGACGGAGCCAAGAGCTAGCAGTGCGGTCGCAGGGCTAGCTACTGAGTAGCCCTCCCACAGCCCACTGAACCTCCCCGCTGACGACGGAGCCAAGAGCTAGCAGTGCGGTCGCGAGGGCTAGCTACTGTAGTAGCCCTCCCCACAGCCCACCGAACCTCCCCCTCGGACGATGGAGCCAAGAGCTAGCAGTGCGGTTGCGAGGGCTAGCTACTGTAGTAGCCCTCCCCACAGCCCACCGAACCTCCCCCGCGGACGATGGAGCCAAGAGCTAGCAGTGCGGTTGCGAGGGCTAGCTACTGTAGTAGCCCTCCCCACAGCCCACCGAACCTCCCCCACGGACGACGGAGCCAAGAGCTAGCAGGTAGCGATCCCTGTCCACAGCCGCTCTCCAGGAGCTGCGCCACAGGATTCAAACTTGGCGCCTTTTTTTGTCTCTTGTAATTTCAGTCAGCGTGGTTGCAATCTTGTCCCCCGGAGGAGCGGAGCTGCTGCTCGTATATTATTTCTGCAGTCTGCCTCCCAGAGCCCAAACCTGTACCCCTTAGGAGTACTAATCTGGTTTACAAGGGTAAAATTAATTTAATAGTCATAAGTCAAGGAAAAAGCCCTGTGCTGAAGGCAATACCGAGCGCCACAGCCTGCGTAGCAATTCCCACTGCCTCAATTTCCCTAGGGTCCTCTATGCTTGTGTAACTTGCAATCTCTTGTAAGAGCCACAACTCATTTTGGGTCTAGCTGCACTAATCAGACGCCGTAACGACGGGGAAGTTTTGTGCTTGACTGCTTCTAAAGAGAAACTGCATTGTAACTAGCCTTTGTGTGCCTGCTTCTACAGCCTGTATAGAATTGCTTGCTTGTAAAACTCTGTGCTGTATTGATTTGATTATACTGCTGGTTAGAAGTCGTAGCTCCTCCTCCCCATCCACCTACCTGTACTTAACAGCTGCATTTCTTTTGTCCCCTTGCAGTGCGGTCGCGAGGGCTAGCTACTGTAGTAGCCCTCCCCACAGCCCACCGAACCTCCCCCGCGGACGACGGAGCCAAGAGCTAGCAGGTAGCGATCCCTGTCCACAGCCGCTCTCCAGGAGCTCTAGCCCCGCCTGTGCTACGCGCAGGCACCCCACCGCCCCCACCACCACCCTTGTCGGGCTCCTCCTTTTATAGTGTATCGCAGGAGCTGTCTTAACCAATCAGCCCACTTTCCCATTAGTCCCCTATACTCTTCAGCCACTAGTGGCCACTGCTGTGCAGTTTCTCTTCTCTACCTTGTAAGCTATTCAAAGCTAGTCCTAATAGCAACGAATATAAACGAAACCTAAATATGCAGTTTTTCGCTCTCACTACCTCTTTACTCTTCCTCTCCCTTCCACCAGCATCCCATCCCACTCCACCTGCGTCATTGCCTCTCCTCCCAATAGCCCCCATATCACCCACCCCCTCCTCCACAGCAACAGTGGAACTAAACAGGTCGCCGTGGCCAAATTGGTCCCTGGGGGCCTCTATCCTCCCTCCCTCTTTCCATGCAGATTTGCCTGCTCTGCATACCCCCCTCCACAAGTACCCCAACCACACCTCATGTACAGCAATTCACCCCACTCGACACCGGAGATCTCTAAAGCCTTTACGCCTACTAAGTCACTCCCTGGCCCTCCTCCTCCTCATAGCCGGGGACATTGAATGCAACCCAGGACCTAGGGCATCCAACTCAGCTCAACACCCCGCAAAGGCCACGTCCCTCCCTAAAGGACTTAAGATTGTCCATCTCAATATATGCAGCATTCTAAACAAAATTGCTGCCTTACAAACCACTGTACTCACTCTCTGCCCTGACATTTTAATAATCACTGAATCCTGGCTAAAACCTCACAACCGGGATGCAGAATTCTCCATACCTGGGTTCACCCTAACCCGCCAGGATAGACAGGGCAGAAAGAAGGGTGGCGGCACGGCCATGTATATCTCATCTGCTCTAAGATTTTCCTTTATCACCTTACCAGCCCCCATACAACCTATAGATTTCCTCCTAGTCAAAATCTCACTAACTCGCTCCATCCCAATCTATATAGCCGGATCCTACTGCCCACCTGAAACCCCACTGGGTAGCATCCTCGACCATCTCAGCACCCTGAGGTCACTTACGGAGGGCGGCGAACTTCACTTACTTGGAGATTTCAATCTAAACTGGCTAGGCAAGGGAGCCTCCAAATCTCGGCAACACATAATTGCCCTAAATTTGTCCCAACAAATAGTGGAACCTACTGGCCTAAACCATAAATCCAACAAACATACTCTCCTGGATTGGGTGCTACCACCCACCCCATCGGATCATTCAAGCTGGCATACTCCCAGACTCCTTAGTGACCACCATATGATCTACATGGTGGAAAATCTTCAGACCCTTTGCCCCCCCACCCGGCGCTTCTCAGTAGAGTTTATAAGTCCCTTGATCTGCTGGCGATCCTAAACGACCTCTTACCAGCATCGACTGGTCTTTCATCACAAAGGCCTCCTCCATTGATGATGCCTTGGAATTTTTCTCCTCAAATTTCCTCTCCATCTGGCAAAAAAATGTTGTAGGTGCCGTATTGGTCCTTTTAAAGCTTTCCCTAGAATATTCTGCCACAAGTGTACATTTTCTGGATACCACTGTCACTATTAAGGATGGTACCCTACATACCTGTCTTTACAGGAAACCAACAGACAGACAGAGATACTTACACAAGAAAAGTAATCACCCAGCCACACAAAGAAATCTGTTATATATAGTCAACACTTCGTATCACCGCTCTGTTCAAATGAGGAAGACAGAGACACACATCTGGCGATGTTGAAAACACCTTTATTGAGCAGGGACACTCATCCAGGGAAATTGACAGAGCAGTGGAACGTATAACACAGGTCCCAAGAGAACAGCTACTGCAATATAAGGAACGGATGACTACCAACAGAATACCCTTAGTAGTCACATACCATCCTGACCTTGAACTCCTATGAAGATTACTAAGGATCTCCATCCAATAATTAGTGAGGATGTAACCCTTAACTGTATTTTTCAAGAACTACCACTACTGTCTTTTAAACAACCACCTAATTTAACCAACCTGATTATTAGGAGTCAACTTGAACCGGAACAGAATACCATGACATCATATGGTACACGACCCTGTCATCAACGACATGTAAGACATGTAACCTCATTTCCACTTCAGACTGTGTGGTTACATCACAAAACAGACTATTCAGGATACAGGGGAATTATACATGTACATCAAGTAATGTGGTCTATTTTATCCAATGCAAGAAATGTCCTCGCACAGGTTATGTGGGGGAGACAAGCCAACAACTCCGCACTAGAATGAATTCACACAGACATTCTATTAATCACAAGATGATTGAGAAACCAGTAGCCCAGCACTTCTCCCAGGATGACCACTCAATCTCAGATATGTCTGTGATGGTCTTAAAAGGACATTTCAACAGTACACAACAGAGACGGGCTTGAAATTAGACTTATTTTACTTCTCAATATGGTGGCGGATGGATTGAACATTGATGTTGGGTACATGACACATTATTCCACTTAAACTTACATAGACCTTTACTTTAAAAGATGGACATAAACAGTTTAGTTCTTCAGCGGGCCTTTGATTTTGTAAGTTTATGGTTATCTACATTGTTGACTTTTCACCTTAACACTGTGGTGAGTGCGTTTGAGTGTGTGTGTACACTGATGTATGTATGTATGTGTGTGTGTTTGGTGTGTGTTGTGTTTTTGTGTGTTGTGGGTATAGTGTGTATGTGTGTTTTGTTTGTTGTGCATGGTGTGGTGTGGTGTGTGCGGAATGTGTTTGCTATATTTGTTGTGTGTTGTGGTTGTGTGGGGTGTGTGTGTGTGTGTGTGTGTGTGTGTGTGTGTATGGGGTGTGGTATGGTGTATGTACACACATATGTGGGTGGAGCGTGGTATGGGGCAGTTGTTATGTGGCTAGAACTCTTAGTTTTCACATATAGTGTGCATTTATTTCCTTCTATTAGTTGTCAGTGGGTGGATTTCACACTGTCACATTTTAACTGCTCATATTAAGATGCATATCTCATTTACTTGGGGTTCATTAAAGGTGTAATTCCTTTGGTTTTCATTTAGATTGCTTAGACTGATTCTGTGCATTTTTGTTATACACAGACTCTGTGTTGAACCGCATTTATCAGGCTCATGGTCTCGTTTTCTTGGGGTCCTTGACAAGAAAATTTTATTTATTTTTTTGCACTTACACTTACAAGTGATACTTTCATGCATCATGTTTATATGTGTAGGTTAATTTGAGGCTTGATTTCAACTTGCAGTTATACCTAATTTCAGGATTTTGTCTCTCATTATCTGTCCTTTAATATACCAGGACAATTGGAATGTAAGTTGTAGCTCATCTTACATGTATTAGAGAATGCCACGCCAAGGTTTTTTATCACTAGAATGCTTTCTTGCCATACTGAGACATTTTAAATTTATGTGACAAGAACTCTCTGGCTGTAGAGAATTCTTGATAACCTTTGCCCTTCTGAGGCTCTTCAGTTTAAGGCATACTGGTGTTAATTAGCTTCTCTGATGTAATCTTCTATTATGTTTTAAATGTATATGTTAAACCAATGAGAATTATTTCTGCTTTTTCTATATAATCTGGTGTTAATAGTATGGGATATTTGAAAAAACTGCCACAAAGCTTCTGAAGAAGGACCTGGTTGGTTCGAAAGCTAAAGCACTTTGTTCTTTTCTGTAACATCCATGTTGGTCCAATAAAAGGTATCAAATCATTTGTTTCTGGATCTCTCCATCTGGGACAGCCACGCTCCACTCAGGTGATCCCGAGTAAGAGGAACCCATTTACCCTGGATATCAACAAGCCTGATGCAACAACTTCGAGCCAGAGACCGCGCCTGGAAATATTTCAAGGCCTCAGGTAGTCTTATGGCCCAGCACCACTACAGGTCATTACGCAATACCTGCACCAGGGTCATAAGGCAAGCCAAATCTAACTATTTTAAAAATGCTTTAAATAACAGTTCCGGGCATCCAACTCATTTCTGGAAGTCCATAAAATCCCTTCTCTCCCCACCGGCCCAACCCCCTACCCCCTCCTTACGTTGCAGGAAACACTGGACCGAGAATTCAGCCTCTTCATCTTCTCCACTGCTGCATCATCCTTCTCTCCTCCTTTCCCTCCCTTTCCCCACCCCAACTCCCCCTCATGTACCCTCCTCTGCTTCTTTCTCCCTATGCCCTGTATCATCAGCTCAGGTGCTAAAATTACTGATGTCTCTCAACCCTGACAAAGGTAAATGTCCCTCTGGCCTCGACTCTAAAATGCTCCGTCTCTCCGCACCTGCCATTGCCCACCCACTTACCCTGCTGTTCAATCTGTCATTTAAACTCGGCACAGTCCCCAAAAATTGGAAACAAGCCACAGTCATTCCCCTGCCTAAAGGGGGGGACCTCTCCTCACCTTCCAACTACCGCCCTATATCCCTGCTCCCTATCCTGGCCAAACTTCAAGAACGTCTTGTCCTTTCCCAACTCCACCACTATCTTGAGTCGAAAAACTTCCTAACCCCTTATCAGGCCGGGTTCAGGCAAAATCACTCCACCACCACCTCACTCCTCCGGCTCACAAACGCTATCCTCACGGGTATGGATAAAGGGGATCTAACAGCTGCCATATTTATTGATCTGGCAAAAGCTTTTGACACCGTCTCCACCCCTTGTTGCTGGCTAAACTCGCTCTAGCTGGGCTGTCGGCAAATGCAACTAACTGGTTCCACCATACACCTGTCAAATAGGTCCCAATCTGTCGCGTTGGCTCGGCTACATCCACCCTACTCCCAGTCACCAGCGGAGTCCCCCAAGGTTTGGTTCTTGGACCACTACTGTTCTCGATATTTCTCAACGACCTGCCAGCGGCCTGCCCAAATACGGCCATCCACATGTACGCTGACAACACGGTGTTGTTCGCCTCTGGTCCATCCTCTAGTGCGGTGACAGCCTGCCTACAAAAGGATTTTGACTCCGTCCAACGTTGGCTAATCTCAAACCAACTAGTCCTAAACTCAAAAAAAACTGTCTCCCTTACCTTTGGCTCCCGGCCCAAACTCGCACGGATTACTGCACCACCCAAGTTCTTCACGTTGGACAGCTCCCCACTGGAGGCCTGCACCTCCTATCATTATCTAGGTGTCTGGCTAGATCAACACCTAAACTTCTCTGCACACATTGATGCTATGCACAAAAAACTGAACCCTATGTTGGGTGCCCTCTACCAAAACAAAAACTGCATACCCCTGCCAACCAGGCAAGAAATAGTCAAAAAAATGATCCTCCCTATTTTTGACTATGGTGATATCGTCTACGGTACAGCCCCTCAAATGTCACTAGCAAGGCTAGACCCCTTTTAACTCTTTCTCTGCCACTGGATCGCCTCCCAGCACCCACCACTGTGCCCTCTATCAATCCTTGAACATCACCTCACTACAGAACAGAAGATCACGCCACCGCGCTTAGAACCTCAGCAAAGTTCTGGTCAAACTCACTCCCATCCTACCTGTCTGCCTCATTAGCAGCCCTAACCCCACCATCCTACCCACTCCGTAACAGCATTCAGGCTCCTGTACATATCCCACATAGAACCACTCGGTCCGGACAGGCTGCTTTCAGCTTTAGGCTACCCAAACTATGGAATTCCTTGGCAATCGTTATTAGACACTCCACAAATACTCCCCAACTAAATGCCCTTCTCAGTTCGCACTTCTCTTCCACCTGCTCCTGTTATCCCCACTAACTCCCCCCTCTCTCCTGTACCCACCCAGCGTATGATTTAAGTCTGGTCTCTCCACTGTTTTTGACCTGCTTCATTTGTAAATCACTGTATACTATACAACAGTCTGCCTTCCCTCTAATTGACCCGTTTGCATCATGTATGTTACCCACTGCTGTTCTGTTACTCCAAATGTATGATGTTTGCTGTCTATACGATTGTTCCACTGTATTGTGTTTTTAGATTGTATCTTGTTCCCAATGTAACCCCTAAACCCCAGGGCGCATCTGGAATCGAGCGGTACTCTGCTCAGCATGCCTTCCTGGTAAATCTCTTAAATAAATAAATAAAATAAATAAATATGTGTGTTAATGTCAGCACAGTCAACCCCTGTTGTATCTTATTGCTTAAATAAAGCACACAAAAAGCAGTGTTATAAAGAGTAATTAAAATTACACTTTGCACACATAAAAGCACTAATTTCCAGTATTCTGAACTTATACTTTCTTATTTAATATTGTGTTCCACATTACCAACACATTTTTGTGCTAGTGTCCTCATTCCAGTACTTTAAGAAATGTTATAGTTCAGTAACAAAGGGATGAGTGTATGTGGCAGTGCACCTTTCTAAACTACCTTATCACCGGATTTATTTTTGTAATGGGTGTAAACAAAGAAGCATAATTATGGTTTATTCTGGTTCTCATAACTGTTGCTTATTTTCACCTGTATTTATTTCACATGCATGATGTAAGCTGTAAGTCCAACTCAAAGTACTGGTATTGGAAAAATAATTATAGGGGGTAATGCAAGTTTTTCATTCTTGTAAGTACTGGGGGCATGTGGCGCTCTTCCATTAATTGGGTTTCCTGCTTTTTGAAAGCCATGTTATAATAGAGCTACAAGTCCAACTCAAAGTGCTGGTATTGGGAAAATAATTATGGGGGTGACGCTTGCAGGTTTTTCGTTCTTATCAGTACTGGCCTGGGAGCATGTGTTTTGACATCAAAGTCAGCTGGTATGAACTTTTCAACAACTGCTTCAGGACAGGTTACAAAAAGTTGCTGCGTCTTCCTTGTTTAAAAGAGAATTTAAAGAGACAGATTCGAACCGTGACCGTATTTAGTTCTTTAACACACATTCTTAGCATTTCAAATGCACTGGACCAGCCACTGCCAACTGAAATAAATGTGTACACATTAAAATTGGAACAGTTTGTTTCCTAAACTGGTACCCCTTCCCTCTGTCCTTTCTCATGACTTGCCTCAGCAATCAGTTCATGTCATGCTCCTTCGGCACCCGCCACCCCACCTTCC
This sequence comes from Neoceratodus forsteri, assembly GCA_016271365.2. Taxonomy (NCBI): domain Eukaryota; kingdom Metazoa; phylum Chordata; order Ceratodontiformes; family Ceratodontidae; genus Neoceratodus; species Neoceratodus forsteri. The sequence continues at coordinate 946,693,956 of CM057458.1, forward strand.
CCACCCCTCCTCCAACTTCCAGTCCCGTGAGTTTCCCTAACAGTCACTACTAATACAAGCTGCCTGACCGTGCCCCCCACCATTTACTCTAGCACGTCTTCTCCACCCATCCTCCCCTCACCCACCCCTATTTCTCCCTATACCTTATCACCCTTCTTCTCCATCCTTCTCCTCCACCACAGTACCTACCTCTCTCTCTCCTACCTCCTTTCTTCACCACACTGCCAGCTATCCCCATCCCTCTGAACTATTGACAAGGAACTTTGTGGCTGCTTATCCCCCCCACCCGCAAAAGTGTCTTAATTGTTATTTTAACTTGTACCTATGGTTTGAGTTATTCTGTAACGTCTGAATCCAAGCTGTATCGTTCATTGTGATGTACCTTTGCTTTCTCCTATTGTGCTTTGTTTTTGCAATCTATGACGTGGAACCTTTGTAAAAGAGCTTGGGCTCAAAGGTATTTTCCGAAGATTGGAGTTATTGAGTCAAAGTAAACCAGATGGGAATAGGAAAGTATACGTTCCACATTAGTGTTCAGAATGAATCGTAAAGCGACAACCCCAGACAACTTTGCAGATACTGTTAGGGTTGCCACCTATCTGTTTTTTAACTGGATAACCCAGTTTTTAGGGTCCTTATCCAGTCATCCAGTTTTGATTAAATGTAGTCCGGTTTGGGGGCATGTTTGAGTACTCATATACTCTTAAAACTGCTGTTTCAAATCAGTCACTGTTTTGGCTGCATTGCATGTCCAGGTTACAAAGAAGTTCTGATGTCATTCAGACCTGCCTTTGTTTGTAAAACCAGTCTGTCTGGGAGGGGTAAAGTATAGTCATGAAGATCATTAGCAGTAAATGAACCCAATCTTTTCCACCCTGAATTTTAAGTATGGCCATTTACTGCTATGACAGGAAACAGCTTTTACGCCTTTATGTGCCCTCATGTGTTTATTTTTGTTTGTCCTATATTCTGGTATGTTTCAGACCCATTTTTGTTAAATTAATAATTTAATTTTTATTGCCTTTATCACTACATCTGCTCTCATTTTTTGTATTGCCTGAACATTCCGTGATATTAGGTACACTGTTACAGGTTAGTCAGTTAAACAGCATGGGACTGAAATTGTAGAATGCCTTAGAAATACGAAAAGAAACAACAGTAGCTGCTGAGGTAAAGGGGGACAGAGTGTAGTATTAAGGTTACCACAAGCACCAATAATTGAGTTATCAAACACTGCTTTGGTCAAAGCATATCAGAATACATGACTGACACGGAAAGGAACATGGGAAAGAGTTTCACAGAGGGTTGAGCAATAAGCTGTGAATGAGCTTGGCACATCCAGCAGACCTGAGTTTGATTCCTACAGTCTCCACTTGCATACTATGTGACCCTCATACCTCTCAACTGTCCCTGATTTTGCCTCAGGATTTTACTCTGTCCCTCCTAAACATTGTGTTTCCATGTCCAAATAGTGGGGGTTGTAAGCACAAAATAATGTCAAACATGGAAGTTACAGACTTGTTCTTCATTAGCAAATGGATTTTACACTAAGCCCCTTATTCTATCAGCTTCCTGAGTGGAAATCATTAATTTTGAAGATGTGTCCCTGATTTTGGTCATTTTTGTCCATGATTTTTTTAAGCCTTGCCCCTGATTTATGAGACAGGAGGTTGAGAGGTATGGTGACCCCTTGAGCAAGTCACTTAACTTTACTGTGCTCCTGTGTCACTTCTGTAAAATGGGCTATGGAGCTTATGGGAGTTAACTTGGTTGTCAAAGAATAAAAATAAATAACTGAATAAATAAATCAAATAAATAACAGTATAAAAAGGATTTCCCATCACTAGTAATGTCTGTTCCAACATTACAAATGGCTTTGCAGGAAAAGCGTCAGTCATAAAAAAGAGGGTGGAGCCAGAGGCGGAGTTTGGGGTGTGGTTTAACATCCTATTTTTACCTCATCCAAAGGGGGTGACCCTAGATACCATACGTACCAGTTGCCACAATGATACTGAAGTTTTCTATAGTTCGGTGTAATGCCAAATCGGATATACGCAGTAAGACAAGCTCACACCACACTGCCATACCACTGCACAATCTTGCAGTTACTAAAAGCTGCTTTGGAAACACACCAAAAAACACGTTGCACTCCTAGATCTCCTAAAAAAAAAAATCGTGTATTTTACACTTAAGCAAACACAAGACACATGGAACAAAACAGCGGCGATCCTGAAGGATTACGCTCCGCCCCCCAGTGGTTATTCTGTATTCAGTGATATGGTATCCGAGATAAAAAATAATTTATCTGCATCTACTGTCATGTGCTGTGTTACTGGTGATTGTGCAGAAAGCGCATGCTGTTTCACCAGCTCTCCGGCTGTTTTCAGTCGCTCGCGCAGCTTCAAGACACACATTACCGTGAAGTCTCTGAAAGCTGCACAGCGACGATCTAGCCGTCATCCTTCAGTGTCGCCCTATTTTTTTGCAGCAGATCTCGGAATGCGCCGGGTTTTATTTTTTTTGAGTTCCCATTCAAATATAGCTTTTCCGTACGCGGAACTGGTTTGAATAAAGCGCATGACATTACGCAAGCGCATGCGCAGTATAGGAATCGGGCTGCTATTTGTTTGTGTCTACAGTAGAGTACAGCCAGTCACATGACGCGAGGCTCAAACATAGCTAGCTGGATTGCCTCTCCCCAGTGGGAGCGCCATGTTAGCAATCTACAGCTGGTCTGGCACTGTCAGTCCTACGGTTCGGAGACTACAACACTATTTCAGGTAAAAAGGCCAACTTATGTAGACCCGGATGTCGTGTTGCCGACGCCGTTAGGCCCTGGGATCAGGCTGGGTACCAGGCAGCAGCCGTTAGAGAAAAGGTTGTTTATGTTGTCTCCGGTGTGATCTGCCGCACAGACTCTTCTTGTACCTGCTGCCTGCAGTGCACCACACTGTGGTAGCGGGAAGACTTATTAACAAAATCACAAGGAAACCGTTTAAACACGGTAACTCCATAAGGAGCTTCATAGCAAACACAACGGAAACAAAGCTGCGAGGAAACGTTGTCAGTCAGGACGCTGCATAATTAATTTGGTAATAACTGTTTTACTTCATTATAGTTCTGATTGGAAAAGGGATGAGGGTTGCTAGTAGTAACAACAGTGAAATGAGCCTGCAACCTGAATATTTGGCTGCACGCTGCGTATTGGGGCGGGAGAACATCTGTGTGTTTGGGCTGCAGACAGTGTCGGAGTGGGATGTCGTTAAACACTTGCTGCATCATGTGAGGAGGGCCCGAACAGTTTTGCGTGTTATGAGGAATGCCACAGTATAATTTTGCAACGCTCTGTTTCATTTATATGAACGAACTATAAATTAGTAGAGTTTATTGTTGTGAATGCAGCAGGCCAGTGAACAGTCTTGGCTGCATATTGTTTTGCGCTATGACGGGCTGTACTAGAAAATTGTGCTGCTAGGGTTGCAGGGTGGGTATGCAAACTTACCCTCTCTGGGTGTCCCCAAGTGCAAAAGTAACACATTGTTGGGAAACGAAGTGCAGTGTTAATGCGTTCTACCATTTTACTGGAAAACCTTAATAAAACCCGTGACCGACTCTTCAAATTGAGGAATGCGCCCTATTGTTAAATGAGGCGCATGACTTTGGTTTGTGACTCTTGTGTCCTAAAGCATTAGTAGTTAGTGATCCAGTTCCTGTTCATAAGTAGTTATACGAGGCAGTTTTATATGCTGCTGTGGTCTTGGTAGACTTATCTATTCGTTTTTAAAAAATCTAATTCCTAAACTGTTTAGGAGTTGCGCTCCCCCCTCCAAATCATTTGTTATGATTGTGTAATGTTCCTTGGTACCTTAAGCTTTTTTTTTTCATTTGCCTAGCAAATTGAAATTAATGTGCAAATCATGGAGAAAGATTTGTACTTGTTTAGGAAATCTCAAAGTAGGACCAATGTAATTATACTGTATATTTGCATTTATTTGATCAGGAAAGCCCATCAGACTGACAGCTAAGACTAGGATCTGAACCGCGCATGGCTTTGGATAACAATTTTGTCAGTTACTACAGAGCCCAAACTTTAATACAAATAAATATGATTTGAAAACATTTCATAGTGATTTTTAGTGATGTGATAAACAATTAGAGATAGTATTGACAAGCATATTCAAATCTCTTGACTTTCTAACAACTGAATTTCAGGTCATTCTCCTCTTCATCATTTTAGAAGACATGATCATGAAAACAGGCTCCCTGCACCTTAGAGATCATTAGTTTGTGCTGCGTTTCCTGCTCTGAGGTCATTATCCTCAGCTTGTGGCAACGGGATCATTTCTGTGGCAGTAGGTTGTGATGTCATTAGCCAAGAGGTCTGACTTAAAGGGACACTGTTAACCCATTCAGGCCTCAAATTGTCCCTAGTTTAAAAAAACATATTTTATAGTTGCTTGCGTTCTGTAGAATGAACTGATGTGACTGGTAGTTTCATTCTAATTACTTTTTTCCTTTTTAAAAGTGAAAAACAGACTGCCCTCCATACTGGTGTTACCGCATCAAAACTTCTTTGTTTACATTCCTAAATCGACTCCCACTACTTCTATCCTGGACTTGAAAACAGCCCCAAAGCAGTCTAGCTGTTCAAGATGCAGTGGGAGCAGAGGAAACTTGCATAATGAGTGGCTGCACTGCTTAGGGGTGTTCTAATGTTCAGGAAGTGAGCAGTAAGAGTAGAGCAAATTGAAACGAAACAAGGTTGGGTATAATTGCACGATTACCATGCATTTTAGTTCTACTAAGAAAGGAGGAAGATTAAATCACTAACACCACCAATGAATTTGAGAAAGTAAGCAGTCATAAACTATGGTTCTCTCTCTCCTAAGCTGGTCTCCGGTCTTCCTTACTCCTGGGCTGTACCTCCTGATACGGATACAGGAAGGAATCGGACCTCTGCAGCAGGGGACATCCAGCCCTCCACTTCTTGTCTCCCTCAGTTTACTTCCTGCAATGAAGCAGGTACTCTGCATCAGAGCCCTGTCACATATGGCAGGGCTGAACAGACTGTGAGTTACAAAATCTTTATTCAACATGCAGCAAGTGTATTTTTGGATTACTGGAAATGCTCTAGGGGAAAAAAATGCTCCATGGTGGGATCCAGTCTCAGCCTTGCAAGCTGCACAGACTGGCCCCACCTCTCACTGGCTCGTTTTTTTTTCCCGCATTTGGAGACTTATTCAGGGGGGTAAATGACACTTGATACGTCGTAGGAGACAGGCACCAACAGAGTGTCTCATGAGGGAAAATATATTTGAGTGCTTTCCATGAGACAGGCAGCCACACAGTACCTTCCCATCGACAAATGGCTGTTTTGAAAGCTGCAGGCGGCTCGTCGGCCAGAACGCTTCTAAATGCGCTAATTATCCCCTCTTGTTCCTGGGGATTCACTGGATTTGGGCCCCAGTACTAACAAGTTCACAGGGAAAACGTTTTTGTAAGCACCGGAGTGCTTCCAAGGGGCTAGGCAGGCACTGCATGGCTTTTGGGAAGGCTGCAGCCGTTCGTCGTCACTAGAACTAGTCAAACGCTCATTTAGAAAGCGTGCCAGGCTGTTAAAAAAGTGTATTTAAGCACTGGAGTGCTTCCGTGGGGCTAAGCAGGTACTGTAGGGCTTCTGATCAAACGGCTTTTTGGGAATAATGCAGCCGTTCGTAGTCTGTAGAACTAGTCGCCATTCAAAAGCACGCTAAGCCGTCAATAATCTGCCTTCTCCTACGAGAAGTGCTGGAGGGAGCCTAACGGTGTGGTAGCACTGTGACAGGGGATCTGAGAGTCATAGGAACTTGCTTCAGCAACCGCGCCTCAACAGCCAATCTCCCTCCTCAAAGACTGATTTATTTTACTAGTCCCTGAGAAGGGAACAGTCACTCCTAAGTGGATCTTAAAGGGTCAGCCCTAATTACCAAGGCAGATTAAGATTAGGACCTCGGACAAACATCCCTGGGGCAGAAAATCTCAAGGGCAGCACTCGGTATCTTGGCCTTAAAGGGTCAGCAGCAGCATAGACCAGAAAGCCTCCAAGGGACGGGATACGCTGAATAACAAAAGGCAGCATCTGTGAATGCCGAGATCTTGAAGAACATGACCCCTACCTCGGCTCAGAAGGATTACCACGATGGATAACCACCAGGTCCGAGAGAGATGCGGTTGCCGGGGACCCAGCAGTCCGCAGTCCCCTCTCAGGCCCCAGGCCTTATCGCAGGTAAAATGGGGCCTTTGCCTTGGTCCCTGCATGTTTTACTGGCAACCTCTGGGGTTTTCCTGGTGGGAGACCTCCCAAGAAAGCTAAAGGAAGAGGTCCCCATCTCTGTCCTCCATCTAAAGAGGAGCAGTCGTCCTCACATCACAAGGCCTGGAGGTCCTGGTCTCTCTCTTAAATGAAAAAGACATAGCTGAGATTCCCCTCAGATCTTCCCTGGAGGCTTCCACCCAGTCAAACAGGCTTCCGCCTACCAGCTGTCGCCAGTTTGGCCGCAGCCTTCCCTATTCCTCCAGCCATAGGGGACTCATTAACTGAGGAATGACAAGGTCCAGAGCACACCTATACTGTGGCCTGACAGCATACTAGTAGCACAAGTCCGAAAGAGGTCGGTTAGTCCCCCCAGAGGCGGGGGGGGCTACTGAGTGGCATTCCTGTCTCGGACGGCTCTCCACCCAGAAACTTAGCTTTGGATGATCCAGATTACTTCAAGGGGTGGGGCTTCTCTGTGGGACCCAGGGGACACAAAGGTGGAGGTATCCCTTGAAGAGACTCTTAGTCCTCCACTCCTGCCTTATAGCAGCGGCAAACAACCTGTTCTCAACACCACTGACGTGGCATTCCATCGTGCTGATGAGCCACATATCAGCAAGCCCAGCCAACCTGTCTTCCGCATGAGCTGCGATACCATGGGCCACTATCCTGGCATTCCAGCGTGCTGATGAGCCAGATGCAGTTAAGCCCACCCTGCAAGAGCTTCAGAGTGGGGCTATTCTAGGCATTATCAGCAGATATCTCAAAGGAGGCTGCCAGTTGCGCAGCAAGGGCCACGCTTTAACTCACCTCGACATACCGAAGGCTGCAGGCATGGCAGGCGGACAGGTCGCCAAGGCTCACTTGGCGAATGCCCCTGACAAGGGAGAACTCCCATAGTCTTTAAAGGGGGTGGTAAAAGATTCCAGAGAAGTGACGAAAACCGAACTACCACAATTCAGGAGCACATACATACCCTGGACGTAGAGATCCAGAGTATTCATGCCGATGCATACTCTGAGAACAAATTAATTCTGCCTTGGCAGACGATATTGGGTCATCTGTCACCCAGCAGACACAAAAAGGTTTTTTCTGGCATCTGTAGATCCGCAAGATGCCAATTTACCCTTCATACTCAGTAACGTCACGCGCACATTCTCAGGTTTAGAGTTGCAGAGCAGTACTTCAATTCAGATTCTACCATTGGGGGTCTTCCTCAGATCCACAGACAGAATTAAAGGTGCCAGTACCGGTCATAGTCCACATAAAGGCCCCACAGCTCAACCAGACATTACAAGCGGCGGAAGAGGTGGTCTGGTACCTGCCAGCACATGGTTTTCTCATCAACTAGAGAAAGAGTTCCCTAATTTCAAACCAGACCTTGATCCTTCTAGGGACAGACATCATGACACAAGGATTTTTTTCCCCCGAAATCTACATTTCGGATTCTGCTAGAGCTCATTGAGACAGAGTGAACCCTCCCTCCAGTGACGGTCTCGGAGGACAGAGGTCATGGAGGGTCGTAAGTTTGCCCATCCTCACCAAATCGAATCATGAGGCAAGCCTCGAGCTGGGGACGGCTCACCTGCTTCAACTGTTGCCACTGGGCAGGTGGTCACTGTGAGAGGCAGAAGGTACGGCGTAAATGTTCCCGGCGTGGACAGTAGGTCATGCCCTGAGGCACTCAGAACAGCAATTCCCCAATCAGGATAGTCTGGTTCCAGCTGACAGTCTGTCAACGTTGGCATATACCAACCATCAAGGTGGCACAAGAAGCTCAAAATGCTAAGGGAATCCCTTCTTTTTCAGTGGGCCTCGCACCACTGAGTGAGGTATTTACCAGGGCAGGTAAACGACATGGCAGTCTAGCTTAGTCACAGGGTTGGTCGACCATGGGAATGGGAGCTGAAGGATAGTGCCTCTTTCATCTTGACTAATCAGTGGGGCAATCCCCAGACAGATCTTTTTCGCCTGCTGGCGGAACTCCAAGGTAAGCAGTTCTGCTCCCTGGCCAAGGATGAACCAGTGGTGGCTCGGGACACCTTTTTCCCCCTAAACTGGGATATGTTTGGTCTCCTGTATGCCTTTCCTCCAATACCACCTCTACCAAGAGTCCTTCATAAAGTGGTTCAGGACAGGACAGTCACGATTCTAATCTGCCCCTTCTGATTTTTCTGCACATAGTTCCCGATTGTCATTCGTCTGGCAAGGCGTTCACGTCTAACATTCAAGTTCAGCCTGGGCATTCTCCATCAAGGTCCGGCCCAGTCCAGCATCCCATTTAAACAACTTATCTCTCTAGGCCTGGAAATTGAGAGGGAAAAACTTTTAAGGAGCTCAGCTACACAGCTCCTGTTACTGACATGATTGAGAACTTATGTCTCTTTTTCCTCCAAAGTATATTATTGAATCTGGAGAAAATTTTGATTCTGGCTTCATTCATATCGCATATAGAACTATCCAATATAATTGCCTGTTCTACTGCAGTTCCTTTCAGATGGATGGACAAAGGACTGCAACCAGCCACCTTACAAGTTCAGGTTTTTGCACTGGGAGCACTCTTGTGGGTGGATTCAGGGGAATCGTTGGATGCATATACTCATGTCTCTAGGTTTCTAAAGACCGCAGCGTTAGGTTGCCTTCCAACCCACCAAAACTACCACCTTGGAGTCTTAATCTGGTTCTCAAGGCTGTGGCCGAGGCCCCGTTTAGAGCCTATCTAGAAGATATCCATCACGTATTGCAACATAAAGGTCACCTTTTTTCTCATAGCTATTGCTTCAGCCAGGAGAATCAGCAAACTAAAAGCATTGTTTATCCAAGCGCTATACACTGCTTTTCATCAGGCTCGAACATTTCGAGGATTTTTCCCAAAGTTATGTTTCCCCTCCATTACAATCAAGGGTTCGTCCGTCCTTCCTTTCTTCCTTCCTCCCACTCTCCAAAAGCAATAAGAAACAGGAATTGCATCCTCTAGATCTGAGAGGTGTGATAGCAACTTAGCGATGTGGAAGTTGAGGGCAGATGGGGACCTCGTGGCCCATCCAGTCTACCCCTGACTAAAATGTATATTAAGAGAGAGGAAGCTATTTGCAAAACTTCAAAGTTGTCCATGCCAGCTATGGGCCAGAATTATGGGTAACAGAATTTGTCTGGCTATAGATCCTTTTGAATCCCTATCAGCCACTTCTGTGGCTTGTGATCAGGCCGGAGTAACTTGCCTGGCCCAGGGAGAGCCCATTCCAGCAGAGCTATGACCCCTTAGTGGGTGTACTTCAGAGAAGCTTCAACAGCACACTTATGCAAAGCGACCACTTGATAATCCATTCACACATCTACAAAATTTTAATTGCTGGAAATGCTGCCCTTGGATGAAGTATGCTTGACTGCAGAGTGCTTCAAGCGGTGGTGGATCCTTAAGGGTTCCTGACATTCTTCCAACCCGGGACATCTGGGGATGTACTGCTTTTGTATATCCCAGGAGTAAGGAAGCCGGAGACCAGCTTAGGAGAGAAATCAAATTTAAATACCTGTAAATTTTCTTTGTCCGATGGCTGGTCTCCGGGCTTCGGATTACCTCCCAGAATGTGTATAGTTGGCTGGCCTCTAAGCCATATATGCCTTAAAATTCGTAGTCTGGTCTTATGTCTCCAACGTCTAGTAGTATTGACACGTTGGACTGCTTTAGGAAGAGCTGAGGGAGACAGGAAGTGGAGGGCTGGCTGTCCCCTGCTGTAGAGGTCTGATTCTTGCCTGCCTGTCTGTCAGTATCAGGAGGTACAGCCCAGGAGTAAGGAAGCCTGGAGACCAGCCGTCGAAGAAAGAAAATTTACAGGTATTTAAATTTCGATGTTTTCAACTTGCAATAGTATGATGCAAAATGGGTTGACTGTGTTCCTTTAAGCCCGTCAACAATTTTTGCATCGTATTATTAGTAGTTCAAACCTCACATTGATTTCTTACCTTTTTTAAAATTCATTGATGATGTTGGCTGTTTTGTCTGCTGTCTTTCTGAGAACTGAAATGCATGCTGATGGGTAGTTGCACAACCTTGTTTTGTTTAAAATACTTGATTTATTCTCATTGCATTCTCCCTAAACATTAGAATACCCTAAACAGGACAGCCACTTATGTTGCAGTAGTTTCCCCTCCTCACTCTGCAGCATGAGTGGTTAGGCATGTTGAACAGCCCCCAAGTGCAGTAAAGATTTTATTATTGAATTGTAACAGGATAAGCCACTGGAACCAGATGTCCCTTTTCAGAGGTGACTTGGAATTAAATACACATACATACAGACACACACCAGTATGTGTATATGTATGTATGTATATGTATATATGTATATGTGTGTGTGTGTGTGTAATATACATACAGACAGTTGACTGATACAGTGTTGGCTTAAGTACAGGCAGATACACAGACACTAAGCTGGTATGATGCATACAATACATTACATGGTATTTGAGTACATTAAATAATTCTGATCTACATATGTAGAACATACAAGGCAAATACAGTTAACTGGAGAAACTAAAGAGCATAATAAAAGCACTCTGTGCCACTCTGAATAAGGCCCAGATGACAGTATTATATGGAGAGAGAGAGAGAGAGACTGCTGCAAGGATTAGCAACATAACATCTCTTAAGATCAACATGGTACGAAGACAGGCATGGCCATCATTCAGTGATTGGAACCGTTACAGCATTCTAGTAGAAGGGTTTTCAACGCTTTTTTTTAAATCCCTGAGGGAAAAGGAGTTTTGCAGTTCAGCTGGAAGTGAGTTCCAGTGTGATGGTGCAGACTATGCAAAGGACCTCTTACCTGTACTTGTTTAGCAGTTTGAGACCGAAGTAAGCACCTCTCAGATTTGGGAGCTAAATTTGGTGGGGTATAAACTTTGAGCTTTACTATAAGGCATACTGGGGTACATCATCCTCCCCTTCAGAAAAGGGTCAGTTCAGGGAGGAGGATTTGTTTCTTGGGGGCACTGGCTGAAAAACGACTGTTTTTGTTAAAAAAAAAACCTTGGGCCTGTTAGTCTGAGTTCCTGAGGAAGTGAAGTATAGAAGCACCATGCAGCAGCATGGGGAGCAGGACACTGTTTACAATGGCAAGCCTTGTCTCAGGGATAAAAACATTACCAAGACCAGTGCCCCAGATAATAATGGCAGGTAGGAGTAATTTACTCACCAGTTTTAAAAATATATAGTGAGTAAAATAAAATTTGGGATGCATTTGAGTGCTGTAAATCTGGAAAAAAATGCTCCTTTTGACTTGCCAGTTATATTATGAAGCACTGTTCTATGGAGTGTGGTGCATTTACAAATGTTGGATGAGTACTGGTACTCATTACAGACATTTTCTGAAGAGTATTTTCTAAAATGAGGTGAGTAAAATGGGTCTGTTGGTGCTCACCTTATCTGGAGCCCTGACCAAGACGATGTAGAAGACCGTTTTTTTTTTTTTTTTTTAATTTTATGTATAGTTTTGGTGATATGGTCTGTGTGAGGTCTAAAGGTGGATTCTTGGTCTTTATAGACCCCAAAGTACCTTAGTTTGTCAACCACTTTCATACGTTTGCCAGAGGAAGGTAGTTAGTGACAGCAGGTGCAGCCTGTCCGTTCCAAGGTTGGTTTGGTCAGAGAGAATCGCATTATTATTTATTTATTTATTTTCCATTCAAGATAAGCTTGTTTGTCATGAAACCATTTTATTGAAGTACAGAACTTAGTGGCAAGTTGGGCATTGATCATATTTACATCAGTGGAACTTGATTTTATATAGAGCCGAATCGTCTGCATAAATTAACCGCTGCGGATACCACAGAGTGAGCAGGGATTACAAACGCACACTCGGGACTGAAATCAGGCTAAACACACTTTTTGAGAGAGGGGCACACAGGTTTAATGAATTATTTAAGCAATAATGCCCGACAGGTGTGTGTCGTGCTGGGATAGCGTCCGCCTCGGGTGGTTGGGCGCGGGGCGCGGGCGGTCACGATCAACTGGCTGGTGGCGATATCTAAACATTACACACACTGGAAGGAACGTATGCTAATATAATGGCTCGTTGTTATACAGAAAAAAAATAATTTTAAAGATGTTTTTGTGTGGAAAAATATTTTGGTTTTTTAAGAGCAGATGAAACAATCAAGCAAATGCTCAGCATGCTCATGCTGATCAGCAGGTTCACTGTAAGGCTGAGACTAGACCCGTGATGTTGTACTGATTAACATCACGGGTCCAGCTAAGACTGACCAATCAGAGTCCAGGATTTTTTCTTGCCATTGTATAATTTTGTTTAACTTACAGTCTTAGTGGAGTACTGAGAAAAGTGCTGAACAGTCTGCCTTACTTGAAAGTGATACGGAGCGCTGCATTTCAGTTAGGTCACAGGGGTCAACCAACTAAATACTTGTAAACGTTTTATTTTCCCACATTCGCAGGAGCCAATTGTTTTTCTCCCTCCCTTCATCTTTCTTTGCTCCCCAGTGTACTTATAAAAGGTTTTATCCCCCTTCTTAACTCTGATTTGATTCCAGTTGACTTCCGCTAGGGAAGCCATGAAAGACTTCTCATCAAATTTGGAGAAATCTTGTGCATGAAAGATTTTAGGCTGTGCTTTTGGGGTGTTGTTTTTCCATATATAGAAAATGGGGGAGTGGTCGCTGATTGAGAAAGCGCCTGTAGCTACAGTCCTCTCTGGATGGGAAACAACTGCCCAGTCCAGTAGGGAGTGGTTACCAGTTTGGTTATTTAAGTCTGGTGTGCTTACTTATAATTTATTTTATTAGTTATCCGGGTGGTTACACTGATCTCAGGGACCGTTTTCAGGCATGACCCGGGCCATTAAGATGACATATCAGACATGGTACAAGAGACCTATTTGAGTAGGTACAAGCAGATGAGTACACTAGCAGAAAATGAACAAATTGTGCATGACCGTATATGCAGTTGAAAGTGCATAGCGGTGCTGAGCAGTGTAGGTTCACTGTAAGACATTCAGTACAAAATCGATACATTATGCAAATGGAACAGCAGGAGTCTAACCTCTGCTGCACAATCGAGCAGACGCAATAGACCATTTGGTCTGTATCTGCTGGCAGTTTAGTATGGTCGTATGTTTATATGTAAATACATATACAGAGAACAATAAATGTAGGTAGTAGAATGGCAGCTGTTCAGCAGCTCCTGCGTGGGGAGGTAGTCAGCCCAGGGGGCAGGAGCACATGTCCGACTCTAATGAGAGTGGGATTTGAACAGGGGGTGTGATCTCGGAGCCTGTAGAATGGCAGACAGGCTGTTCCATAGGATTGGTGCAGTTGAGAAGGCCTTTCGTCCCATTCATATGGTGACCTGCGGTCACTCGAGCATAAAGTTAGGGTGAGTTCCAGGGTCCCCGGCAAAGGTTTAGGCTTGAGTAGCAGTGGTAGGTGTCTCCAGCAGATTTGTCCAGGAGGCAACCTGTGGTGAAGGTGGTCGGGGAGCCACCAGTCATCTGGTAGAGGTGCATTGGTGGGTTGATTTTAAGGTATCATCAGGATAAACCTAAAATGTTGTTTTAGGTTGTGTTCACCTGATGGGTGGGGTGTCAGGGATAGTATTGTAAGAGTGCTGGTGTTTCCCCTGGCCTGGTTAGCCTGGGTTTGGATCTGAAAAGCATGGTTTTCATCTTTTTGGCATTGATAGAAGCCTGTTTGTGATGAACCACTGATGGATGGCACCATAGTTCTTTGTGAGAGTAGTAGAGAGGTTGGCCGATGTTTTGTCACTGGAATAGGTTTAAAGTCATCAGTGTACAGAAGAAAATTGCAGGTGATGCTGTGTTTTTGGAAGGGAGTTCACAAATGGGGAGAACAGGATTGGTCCAAGGATGGAGCCTTTTGGGACCCCAGTGAGAACCTCCCTGTCGGGGGAGGTGGCACTTCCGGTACAAGACCGTCTGTTTACGACAGGAGAGGTAGTTTTGAAACCATGTGGTGGCCGGGGCAGAGCAGCCAAGGCAGCTCAGTTTGTTTAGGAGTACATTGTGATCTACCATATCGGGAAGCCCTGAAAGACTCCTCAAATTTGGAGAAATCTTGTGCATGAAAGATTTTAGTCTGTGCTTTTGGGCATTATTTTCCATGTAAAATGGGAAAGTGGTCACTGAGAACGTCTGTAGCCCTACTCCTGTGTAACTTGTGTAAAGCGAGCATCAAGTAGCTGGGTGTTAAGCCCAGGTTCAGTATCCAGAGCCCACTTTAGGTTAAAATCGCCAAGTATGATTACTTCACCAAGAGGCTGGTCAGCTAGGCCTTTGGTTATTTCAGCAAGGGCCCCAGAGGCCACTCAGGGTCGATTATAAATAAAGCCCACATAGAGCAATTTAGTGTCACCGAGTATTATTTTGATAAATAGAGCCTTACCCCCAAAAGGTATCGAGGTTGATGACTGGCATAGATTAGCACACCACTCTCTTACTTGCCAATTCTGTCTCTCCCAGAGGTAGTGATAATTTGTAAGATCCACTTCATGGGCTGTGACCCTGAGGCTTTAGCCAGGTCTCAGATAATGCCATGATGTCTAGTCTGTAGTTATCTACCAGGCTTTGTAGTTCTTCCATTTTAGATCTAGGCTAGTTACACTTAGGTGATGTAGCTTCAAGCCTCTAGTGTTGGCCTAGTCTGGATCAGTGGGGGAGCAGATTCTGTAGTTAGTGGGTGCAGGGTCAGGATTAGACTCAACATCACCGGATACGGCAATTTTGATAGCTGGTAGAAGCCAGGGTATATTTACCTATAACGAGAGGGTGGGCATTCTAATACCCTTTTGAGGAAAAAAGGATTTTGTAGAAGTTTGTACTTCCTGTACACATCATGAAGAACTGGAAGAAAAGGGTTGCGTTCATAAACGGTAGGGAACAGAATAAAGGGGTAGTGTAGCAGACTTTGCTGTTCTTTTGAGGTGGGGCAGCCATTCCAAATAGCAGCTGATCCAGACTTGGGGCTGGATTCGACTCAGCGGCACCGCCAAACAAAGACTAGTACCTAAGCATGCACCTGCCTTGTAGGGAGTTACCAGGGTCTCAGAGAGTGATGATTGACGTAGGTCAGCAGCCCACGTGTAGCCTTAAGTAAGCAGTAACCTACGATGAAGCTATGTAATTATTGTGATTAATCAACACCCCAGGGCATTGAGGCACGAGGTCAAGAGGACAGTTGTCCCACAAAACCTGCAATTTTAATCCCTCAACACACACCCTGGAGTTGGGTTATAGCATTTATAACATGGGCAACTTATAGACATAAATGGACAAAGGACACTGTCACAAGACGTATGAAACATGGGAACTTTATTTTGTGTCCTTCCACAACATATGGTTGCAGTACTATAGTGTGTTGTGTGTTTCGTGTTTCCTGCCACAGCAACATATAGTTCCACAATCACAACTTCGGTACTAATACAAGGAACATATACTTCTACAAAACAGAATTTAACTAGTAACACAGGTGCTGTATACAGGAGGCAAGATCTACTGTTAGTACCACACGCAGTGTGGCTAGTAACACAGGTTTTCTGTACAGCACAGAATCTCAGCAGCTGCTAATGCCAGAAACACAACTGTTCGTGCTGCTGCTGCCATACCCAATTAACAATTGCAGAGGACTGTATTGGCAAATGCTTACCCTTCACAGGTGTTGGGCAGCTTGTGCTGCTGAAATGTGACTTGGCCAACAGTGCCGCAGAGTTTGTCCGAAACGGCCATGCACTCCAGGAAGAGCCGACACAGGAGGGCTGTTAAATTGCAGAGTAACACTGGTGGGGGTCCGACGACAACACAGCCTGCCTTGTAGTGTTGTGAAGTGTGCTGCTAACAGAGGGTCCTGTAACACTGGGGGACGTGTAACATTGCATGGGTCCCTGCTTGACAAAGGTTTGTTTTCCTGCAGAACAACAAGATATGCCTCGCGGATGCTTTCAAGCTGCTGTCTCTTTACCACACTCGCTGCGGCTCCCGCACTGAAAAACAAGTGGCCAGTGACAACCTCGCAGCGACTTTCACTGCTACTGCCAAGGGTATCATGTGGAGCACAGAGATAGCTGGGGCAAAGTTGAACAGCATTTGCGTGGTGGGACTAGTACTGGTCATGGTGCCCATTATTGTCGATGTGATTGCCGAATGTGTGTCACTGTGTTATTAACCCGGTCGCCGTGCTGCTTTCCGTTTCTGCAGATCACCTTCACAGCTACCCACACACACTGAGAGAACAGTGGTGGAATGACGAGTATGAACGAGCGCACTGAGACCTGCCCGGTGAGCTGTGGATTCTGTGTGGGGAGCCTGGCGGGAGGATACCTGCAGTGGTGGTGGGGGGGTCCTTGTTCAGGGATACTGGATGGCTGAGATACTAGGTGTCTGAGGTAATTGGACGAGATGACAGCTGGAGATGGGTGTTGAGGACCACAGCGCAGGTGGGTGGGAACAGCAGTGAGGGGTACTGCATTTGGACAGTCGCGGGAGGACAAAGAATATGAAGATACGATGGGTTGGGTGTGAATGGAGGTCCGCAGGGCGGGTGGGGGGCAACAGCATTACAAGCTGTGGCATTTTTATGCTGACAGCAGGAGATGATAGAGTTCTACGATTCTGTGCCATCTACTTGCCCAACACACAGACAAAGTGCCATGGATTCTGTTAGCTGCACTCATTGTGTCTTTCTTGGCTACACAAATAATGGTTGCCTTCAAGAATGATTCGCAGGCTGCAATATCAGGTTCAGTGTGCTGCTTAATCTCTGTGTCTGAGGCTCGTTCACCACACACTGTGTGGGTAAAGGAGATTAATCAGTGGTCAGCTGGTGTGTGTCTGCCAGTCACCTCACAGAGACCTAGCTGCCCATGTTATAATAGATGATGATAAATCTTTATAGATAATAAATAAGGGGAGATGTGCACTGTTTAACCCGAAATAGCATTGACAGACCTTAATAGTCAAATGTTACTCACCGTGCAAATGGGAGGCAAGACAGAGTACCTATCAAGTTGCACAACATATCACTGCATCAGTCATTAAAGCAGCTGTTCAGCACTACAAAAAAATAAAGGTAAACATACCATTGACAATAAAGAGATTATAACAGGACAATACCATATATACTTGAATACAGGTCGCCCCCCCCCCTTACATCTGACTTAGCAGTTTTTTTAGATATACCTCACATATAGGTTGACATGTCGCACTTTATTTACAGTACACTCATCCCCCAGCACCCAATTTTTTAAATGCAGGTGACTGGCACAACCCATCCTCCTCCATGGCCGGCTGTTGTCTTTGTAGTTTTCAAAAGTGCTTATAGCGCTACATTGAAGATTACAAATCTCCACCCCCCAACACACACACACACACACACAGTTTTGGCAAAAGGAGCTGACGAACAACCCACCCTCCTCCACGGCTGGCCGCCCTCGGAATGAATTAAAGCTCTCTCACGCTTGTTCTGTCCAGTAGTAAAACAGTTGATCAGCTGCACATGCATCCTCTGTGCCATCACAGTGCTATGAATCTAGGAAGAAAATGTGAGAGGAAAACAGGTAGACCTGGGCTCCTTGAAGCCTTGTCAGAGGCACTGCACCTGCCCTGCCACTTTAAGGTCCAGGGGCAATTCGGATGAGTCTCTTGGGGGAGGGGACAGCAATCTGTGGGGAACCCAGGCCAGAGAAGAGAGTACTGGTGCCTTGGGATGACTGAATAGCCACCTGGTCTGACCCCAGGGGAGATGGATATCTACTTACAAAATGAGAATTTTTTTAAAATGCTGTTTCCTGATTGGATGAAACACGCCCACATGACTGCATTATGTGTTACAACACCCTGCACTCATTCTGATTTGCAGCTTGTCTCCAAAACAATTTTGGCCATTTTATGAGACAGTTAATTCACTACAAGCGTGTCTTGGTTGTGCTCTAATATCGCATGCCTTGGTGGTGCAGCCTTGTGCCTCACAATCCGCACCAAGGCGTGCACATATCTGAGCACGTCCGCATGCCCTGTAGTGAATTGTTCGCTACATATAGATACATAAAGTGTGAGGGGGCAGGACCGTAACTCATGAGTGGCAGATTATGAAAGTTCTGCCCACTTGCAAGTGATAAATTGCCTATTTTGAGTCACTGTTGTATATTTGATATACTGTATAACAGTAGTTTACAAGATATATAGCTTTTAAATCTGCAGTTTTTGAAGATTTTACTGTTTTTCTTTTTAACAGATGGCTTCAGTGCTGCATTGGGTGTGTGATGCCATCAGCAATGTGAAAGCTTTCTTTTTCAGTAACCCACTATGATGACAGTGAGCTTAAAAAAAAAAAAAAATGCATTGTGACAACACAAGAACAATATAGTTTGATTTGTTGCTACTGCTGATGTCAGTAGTCAAGATGATATATTAATGCATCATAATCCACTAAAGGGAATGTCGTCGTGCTTTGGTATACACGCACCTTGGGGTGTGTGTTATGAGGCATGAGACCGCAGGCTGTGTGTTTAGCCACCCAAGGCATGCTTACATCAGAGCACAATCACATGCTCTGTAGTGGATTATCTGTCCCATAAAGTGGCTCAAACTTTTTTTTTTTTTTGTTTTTTGGGGGGGGGGCGTGAAAAATGGAAAGAAGTTCAGGTATGCTATTGTCGAATAATGCACAGTCATCGCTTGTGTTTTGCCCAATCAGGAGACATCATTTTTACTGATATTTCTTGCTCGTTATGTAGCTGTCTATATATCCATATATGTACCTATATTTATAAAATAGGCAAAAAAAAAATCTACAATGATGATTGGCTGGATCTCCTTTCCAGCTGTGTCTTTATCAGCAGTTATAAAATGGTAGGGTAAAATCATGGAATCTGATTGGCTGTTATTTATGTGTAAAATATGGTTTACACATGGCTAAAAAAAGGACTGTGAAGAGTCTGGTAACCAGATCAATGGGCATTTGGAACACAGGCATTTCAGTTAGCCCCCTACAGCCAGAACTGATCTTCCACCACAAACATGGCTGCTACCTTTACACTGTAAAAAAAAAAAAAAAATTCATCTGGGACTTAAAAATAAAACTACCTTAAATAAAATATAAAGCAAATTAATTTACGGTAGTTTCCTTGATTATCACACTCTCCTTACACACATGAACAAATTAGAAACAATAAGTATTGTTTATAGTTTTCACTACAACTGTTTCTTTGCTTACAGTGAAAATCCCCTTCTATCTTTACCTGCTCATCAGGTAACTCTCTTCTTGTCCCGACAGAGAGATAACTGAGGCTCTGGCTGTAACAAAGGCCTTTGTTGTCTATGCATACAAGTGTTAGCAGAAAAACATTCTGCCAATGGAACTGAGCAGAATTTTGAATCCATGTATTCCCTGGTAAATATTCTATGATAAACATTCCATATTTTGAATGTGGGGAAAAACAGAAAAAAACAGGAAGAAGAAGGTAGGCAACAATACAATGACATCATCAGTGACATCATTTGTTGTGAGTGGAAGGACTATTTGATCATAAATGCACACAAGTAAATCTATTGTTTCTACATATAAACATGCTTTTCCCAAATGTAAAAGTTTTTAAAACAGGAGCCATTTTATAAGTGCAATAAGAAACTCCAGGTGAGTGCATGGAACAGATTTTACTGCACGCCAGGAGCTAAAGGCACTCGGCCAAGGCCTCGTGCCTCATTATGCCCCTAGCCGTGCAGTAAAATCTGTTCCATGCACACCCTGTCGTGTCTTATTGCTTACTTAATGTTTCAACGCGCACTGCTTGTGGCATCCTGAACCAAGCACAGAGAGAAATCAATCTGTGCCACCGTACTCGTGCTACAGCTGCTCAGCCAGCATCAGAGGAAACTAGGAGGGCGGTGGCAGAGTACATGGATACATAGACAGTGTCGGCAGATAAGGGCCTACGGCCCACCCAGTCTGCACGTTTGAGCTTATAAGTTTACTTTATGTTTTCCTAGAGGTCTGTTGCCCCTTAACCCTGACCTCCAGAATTCCTTTGTCTATCCCATGCATTCTTAAATCCTGTGATATATTTTTTTTTTTTCCAGCCCCCACCACTTCCTGTGGCTGGGTGTTCCACTTGTCCTCCGCCAAGCAGCCTAGATGTTCTGTACTCCCTCTCCCAACCCACATAGATAAACACCCACCCACACTATCAAATCTATACTGCATAGACAATTACACAGCTATTTTATTTGTTTAAAGTAAAATCTGACCTCGACTTAACAGCAATGAAGGCAACAAAGCATGAGCTGCAGGTTTAAAATCCTGCTGCAGATCCAGCAGCGTCCTTCACCTCCGATCCACCCAAGGAGACAGCAACTTCAAAATCCATAAAAAATGTCATTGTTTTCTTCTCTATCACTCTCACTGCCGACCATTTTCGCCATATAGGGATGGAGTCCATCTCTACCCCACCCCAACCCCCATACTCTTTCTGGCGAAACCGCAACAAGGAAGAAAACAAAACTGCACTCCTCACAAGGCAATCGGACCATGGTCTAACTATTCCAGGCAACACAATTAATAAAAGAAAAAGAGCCCGATATTGTCCTGTGTTATAAACATATTGAAACTGCTGACTGATATGTTAAAAAAAACAAACAAACTAGGTTTCACACAATACAGGAATATGGCAGCCGCTCAATATGGTGGTTTCTCAGGGACACACTTGCTCTCTAAAATTGCAGCGGCATGCACACAACACAAGATGCTATCATGCTTTCTAAAACCACTCAATATACTTTCAAAAAACTAATACAATGGCCAATTTCTGCCATTGGTGATGGTGCTGGGGGGATTTTACTCTTGTGAAAAGGGACTATTTTTCACTGTTTCACCTACTAAAATGTTTTTTCAGATATATTTTAAACATTGTTTTTATTTTAACAGTAATTACTGGGGGGGGACCCATTTTATAAGCGCAGTTACACACTCCGAGGTATGGATTATCTCCTGATAGCACGCCCAGGTGCATAAGGCACTCTGCGCAAGCGCCTTGTGCCTTATAACATACCTGGGCATGCCCTTGTCGGGAGATAACCCACATCTCATTGTGTGTTATTGCTTGCATAATATGGATAGGACTTCTGTTCCACTGAAAAGCCCATCAACTATTTCCCCATGTATTACACCGATTAAAGTCATGTACCATGGCCATCTGTGGTACAAATATAATTATGCCTCAGCAACTCCATTCTTCCTCCCACAGCGAGATTATAAAAAAAAAAAATATGTTGCAGTTTTCTCGTGTGCAGAAAGACTGACGCCTGTAAACTGCCCTTTAAAAATAAAAAAATAACTAAAATTTAAAAAAAGAGGGGAAGTAGGAAGCCTTCAAATTGTGTGGCTGTGGATTGTGTATGTGGAGCACGGTTTTAGTAATCTTGTTGCTGGAGTAAGTTGCAGCACTGCTGTGATGTCCAGGAGTGTTTGGGGGACTAAGGAGAATACAGAATTTTCAGTTTTATTTTAGTATATTCAGTCCCCCGCTCAAGCCATGGTCTACCCAATACTTGTAGTCCATTTGCACCTTTGGTGGTCCCCCTCCCTCCCTTTCACCGCCTCCACCCCTTGTCGCCTAACATTAACCTGGCATGCCTGGCACCTCACTGCTCTAACCAGGCCTTGCTCTACATGCTCTGACAATGCTCCCACCACTTCGTCTAACCCAAAACCCCACAAGAAACCACCCCTGTATCGACAAGGCCCTGTGGGGCTGCTTCCCCTCTCCCCTCCTATCTCCGCTGACCCATTTGTCTGTGATCCAGCATCTAGCCTATCGCCTCTATTGACTGACTTTACCACTATATGTCTAATGTTAATTCAGTAAGAGTGTTATAGAAAGCAGTTAATTAGCAGCAGCACTGTACTCCATTGTAATTGCTCCTCCCTTTGATTTGCTTTGTCTAATGATGATCTTGCACCGATTTGTTCATTTGCCTACTGTTCCTGTATTGTAATTTGTCTTGGTGTCTACACTGATGTGGAGCCTTTGTAAAAGAGCTCACGCTCAAAGGTCTTTCTGAATAACCAGATAAACTTTTTTTTGGTTACAGTTTTATTTATGTATTAGAAAATGATCCGCTGGCAGTGTGCACAGTTTTTGTAAATGAGCCAAGAGCAGTGGGAGTAGAGCAGGTGCAGTCTGGCACTCGAGTGAAGTATTTTTTTTTTTTTAATCGGTAAAGCAGAAATACAAATAAATGTAGGAGTCCTTTCTAATTATTTGCTGAATGTATCTTTTTATTTTGGAGTAGTGCTGATAGTGGACAAAGTGGTAGTGTTTAGAAATGCTGTGAGAGATGTTGTGGAAAGGAGTGGGTGGTTCTTCAGAAATGAATGTAAAGACAGTTGTAAGAAGTGCTGACTGACCGGGTGGGGTACACACGTCATGGTGACATGTCTAGTATGTACATAAACTGGCATATATGCACAAATATTTGTACTACAGTAGTCGGATAAATTAATTTAATTTAGAAGGGATTGTACCTGGCTCCGCAGTGTGCATTAGCATGTGTCCTCTTCCCCCCCGCCCCCTCAGCCCATCCTCAGGGATGTGGTGAAGCCTTCAGGGTCATAGAGCGCTATATGCACCACAGTACAAGTAAGTGGAAAATATCCATGCGCTAGCCTGTTCCACCTGAACATGGAACAGACTGAATATGTTAATTTCAACCCCAGGGGAGGGTCTGGGATGGAGCCTATTGCTTTTGGCACTGTCTTCTAAAAATGTCATATTTTAAGGTAACTCAAAAAAAAAAAATGCTTGTAATTAGCAGTGCTGCCACATCCCGTTCAGCATTTATCTGACCCCCCCCCCACCATGGTGTTCTCATGAACCGTGTAAGCACTTTCCATTTGTGCTCTTGCCACAGATTAGATGTGCTGGTTTTTACTGCTTTCTGCCAGCTATTTGACCTCTCCCTCCCTCCATATCTAGCTCTCTCTATCTCTCTGTCTAATGGAGGCACATGCTCATTCTCCCCATTGAATCTTAACTTGTGGAGGGGTCTCTATACATTTTGTTCTAGGGACATGGATATGTTGTTAATCCACACTTTCTGGCAGGTATCCATGCCGCTTTAAATCTTGCCGGAAGGTCTTCATGCTGGCTCCTCCCACCCGGGTGGTAAAACTCTCGGCTCCGCCCCATGACGCCAGATCTTCCTTACCGCTTGGAAGCTCAGGTTCCTTCTTTAACGCTCTGCGTATAAGACTGGTTCCTAATTCTTCGGTTTACCTGAAATAAAGTTTAAAGTTTTCAAGACTTCGGTCAATTATTTCCCTCGCGGCTGCGATGGACAGATCGACTCCCGGTTTTCGGAGGTGCCCATGCGGGCAGAAGATGTCTCGGACGGATCCGCGCTCCCGTGCATCTACTGCTAGGCCTTGAGCACGACCCGGAGCCTACGACCTGTGCTCTTCCTTCTCGGTCTACGTCCTGGAGGACTTCGCCGCCCGTTTACAACTTGGGCGCGCCGAGAAACGTTACCCGCCGGTGAAGTCGAAGCAGGCCCGTTTGGCGGTGTCTGGCGGCTGGCTCACCGGAACAGCTCGAGCAGATGATCGCCCTCGAGGAGGAGGCGGTGCAGGCCACATCTTTGTCTTCCTCGGCCGCGGCCTTTATCCTGCTCTCCTTGGGATCCTCCTATTCAGCTTCTTTTAAGGAGCTCTGTCAGTCCCTTTCCACCAAGGGAGAGGGGCCATCAGGACTTTCCTCTCGGTCCAAGAAGAAGGACTCTAAAGGTAAGTCCCTCCGTCGACGCTCTTGGGAGCGGGAGAGGTCCCCCTCCCGAGTAGTTGACCCTCGACTTGGTCGATCCTTGAAGCTTGACCGCTGGCCTCACGGCGTCCCGTCGGGTCAGTTGACGAGACTCCAATCAACGCGGTCGAGATTTTCCCGACCGTCAGACGGGTTGTCGACCGGTGAAACAGACAACCCTCACTCCCGTTTCCAGCGGAGATCGAGGTTACCGTGGACTTGCCTGTGCCTCCGGTTCTGGAGTCCATTGTCGAAACTGCCGAGCCGAGGGGAGGTAGGTCTCCCGCCCTGCCCAGAACCCTCCTCGGGCTAAGGTTCTCGTGTCAGACATCTTCACGGTCCAGCTGATCCCACCAGCATAGGTGGTCTCACGGTACCGTAGTAAAAGCGGCGTACGCCACTGCATTCGTCTTTCTCCTCGGCCCGAGGATTCGACGCTAGTTGCATCGGCGCTGAGGACCTCATGTGGCAACAGCTCCTTCTGTCCGGGAGCAAGCGGCGTCCCGTCGCCCGGCCATCAAGTGGCTGTCACGGGCGGCGAAGCAACCCCTCGCCATAGCCGAGGCGCCTGCCCCGGGGCCTGTTGCTCGACTGAAACCAGCTGCCCCACCGATTCTGGTGGAACCTCCGCCTCCACAACCGAAATTTGGGGCCCCGACCAAGAATTCTCGGTCGGGCCAGGGCCTGCCCCATAGGCTGTCTGTCACCCTCACTCCCGACCGCCCTCAGCAGGTGGAGGGTGGCTCAGGCCCAAGGCAGCTCTTTGCGGACTCGTCAGTCCAACAACGATTTTCTCCCTGTTCTCCAGGATGATAGCCCATCGTCCTTCATGGGTTTGCTTAGGCTCATTTCGGAGTCCACCGGGATGCAGCTCGAGCCCGTATCCAAGCGAGCCAAGTATCCCCTAACGGAGATATTGGACCGAGGGGATTCTCCCACGGAGGCCTTTCCGGTGGCTGAGGCCATTGTCGGCCCGGCCTTGGAGCTCTGGCAGCGTCCTGCTTCCTGCCCTGCGCCTTCGGCCAGGATGGCGAGGAAGTACGCGGTCCCCATTCCCTGTCTGGTTTTGAAACACCCCTTAGCGGGGTTGGTTACCGACCGCGTCTTCCGGCGTGCTGGAAGCGCCAGGGACGTGGACAAGCCTTCCGACAAGGAGTCCAAGAAGTTGGACTACACCGGGCGCAAAGTCTATGCTGCGTCCTCCTTTGGCCTTCGTCAGGCCAGCTCGGCCGTGCTGATGGCACACTTCTCTCACGCTCTGTTGGGCTCCCTGGACGAGGTAGTCCCTCATCTCCCAGCTGACCTGCAGACCACGGTCAAGCAGGTGCGGGACCAGGGCAGTGGCCAAGCAGCAACTTCAGACTGCTCTGGACATCGGCGACTCATGTGCCAGGTCAGTCGCGGCCGCAGTGGCCATGCGCTGTCGGGCATGGCTGAGGATATCCACCTTCACAGCGGATACCCAGCACAAGTTGGCGGATGTCCCCTTCTTGGGGACCGACCTCTTTAGCCCTGGGTGGAGGTCACCTCAGAGGATCGAAAAGTCCAGTGCCACTCTGGACTCTGTCTCCCTCCGCCCAGAGGGACAAGGGCCGCAGACCGCAACCCAAGCCCTTTAGTCCGTCTGTGCCCACCACTGCGTCCGGCCCAGCATCAGGGCCCAGCAGGCTCGCGCCAGCATCCCAAAGCCAAGCCTGTGGCTTCCTCTTCCAGGAAGCAGGGGGGCAAAGGCCCAGGAGGTCCCTCGGCCGGTCCCTCCTCCAAGCCTGCCCAGTGACGGGTTGAGGGGTGTCGCCCCCAACCTCGTCACTCCACTCTGGGTTCCCCCCTTGAGGGGACGGCTCCACCACTTCCTTTCCGCCTGGTCCGCTATCACCACAGACCGGTGGGTGCTTGAAGTGGTAGGAAAGGGCCTGCCTCTGGAGTTCGAGCAGGCCCCGCCCTTCCGAGCAGTCGCTCCCCGGGGCCTCGGGGTCCGCAGCCTCGCTGTCGGCTCACCGAGCTGACATCGCTCTGCTCCTCGAGAAAGAGGTGATCAGAGAGGTGGCGGACCCTCCCTCAGACCTGGGGTTTGTGTCCAGGTACTTCCTGGTCCCAAAATGGACGGGGGGCTGGCGCCCCATTCTCGACCTGCACGACCTAAACAAGTTCCTAGGGTCTCAGACCTTCAGGATGGTCACTCTGGCTCAGATAATACCATCCCTGGAACGAGGCGTGTGGTTCTGTTCTCTGGACCTACAGGACGCGTTCTTTCATGTCCTTATCCGTCCGTCTCACCAGAGATTCCTTTGCTTTCAAGCAGAGGGATCCCTTTACGAGTTCCGAGCCATGCCCTTCAGCCTTTCTCTTGCTCCCAGGGTCTTCGCCAAATGCATGGCAGTGGTGACAGCATTCCTGCGGTGCCGAGGGGTCCAGATGTACTCTTACCTGGAGGATTGGCTGATAGCAGCCCCCTCCAGACAGGAGGTGGAGTGGTCCAGAGATCTGGCCCTCCAGGTTTGCTCTCAGATCAGCCTTCTCATCAACGAGGCCAAGTCGGAACTCGGACCGAAGCAGGTGGTTCATTTCATCAGGGCAGAGCTCGACTCTCTTTGAGCCAGAGCACGGCTCCCGGCGGACAGGGCTGAGGTTCTTTCCTCCTTTGCCCAATCATTTCTGGTTGGGCAATTGCGCCTTGCCCGGGACTTCCTGGATCTCATGGTGGCCGCACCAGCGTGGTCCGTTGGGCCCGCTGGCACATGCGTCCCCTTCGGTGAGGATTGGCCAGCCAGTGGTCCTGGCGCTGTGATCCATTGGACAAGCCAGTGATGGTGACCCAGGGGATGTGAGCGGCTCTCCAGTGGTGGACGTTCCAGCCCATTTGCAGGAGGGCATCCCGTTTGTCATGAGCCGACGGTTTCTCTATCGACCGATGCGCCTCTGATGGGTTGGGGTGCCCATCTGGGGGAGCACAGAGCGCACGGCCTCTGGTCCCCTCGGGAGTCCCGAAGCCATATCAACCTGCTGGAGCTTCGGGCGGTTCGTCTAGCTCTCACCGCCTTTGCTCCGTTTCTGCGGGTTCCAGACTGACAATACCACGACCATGTACTACCTAAACCGTCAGGGCGGGCCGCGCTCCATGCCTCTGTGCAAGGAAGCTCTCCGCATTTGGTCACTCGTGCGCAGCCTGGAGGTGGATCTCCTAGCCATCCATGTGGCAGGAGCCTCCAACACTCTGGCCGATGCCCTAAGCCGGATAGGGGCTGTGTCCCACGAGTTGTCTCTCCTGCCGGAGGTAGTACAAGATCTGTTCTCCCACTGGGGCACACCTCAGGTGGACCTGTTTGCCTCCAGGGAGAATGCGAAGCTGAGGCTGTTCCATGTCCGCCCCCCTCAGCAGGGTTCGCTGCAGGGGGATGCCTTCTCGAGGCCGTGGACCCCGGGCCTCTTCTACGCCTTTCCCCCATTTCCCTTGATCCACAAGGTGCTTCTCAAGGCGAGGAGGGACAAGGCGCAGGTGATTCTGGTAGCCCCAGACTGGCCCCACCAATGCTGATATCCAGATCTCCTCAGCCTCAGCTCCAGGCTCCTGAGGTAGCTTCCAGCTCGCCTGGACCTGTTATCAGTCAGTCAGGGGAAAGTGTTCCATCTGGACCTTCAATCCCTGCACCTGATGGCCTGGTTCCTGAGCGGCTAGAGTTCCAGGCCTTGGGTCTTTCCGACAAGGTCCTCATTGTAGTTGAGGCGTCCCGTAAGGAGTCGACCAGAAAATGCTATGCCTTGAAATGGAAGAGGTTCTCCATTTGGTGTCAGGGCAAGGGCCTGGACCCTTCCTCCTGTTCCTTGGCAAGCATCTTGGACTACCTATGGTCCCTTTCTCAGCTAGGGCTTAGGTCGACGACCCTAAAGGTGCACCTGGCAGCCATCTCTGCTTACTGGGCGCGGGTCGGGAAGCAGTCGGTGGCACAGGAGAAAGTGGTCGGGCGCTTTTTCAAAGGTCTGGATCACATATCCCCTCCGGTGCGTGAACCTCCACCTCTGTGGGATCTACTGCTGGTATTGGCAAAGCTCATGGGCAAGCCATTCGAACCAGTGCACAGGTGTGACATCTCTCACCTGTCGTGGAAGACCGCCTTCTTGGTGGCTATCACGTCAGCCAGAAGGATGGGAGAACTCCAGGCGCTTTCCATCGAGTCTCCTTACCTGGTCTTCCACAGGGACAAGGTTGTCCTGCACCCCCACCCGAAATTTCTTCTGAAGGTGGTGTCGGAGTTTCACCTTAACCAGGTGTTGACTCTGCCGGTGTTCTACCTCAATTACACCTCGGAGGCCGAATATAGGCTCCATACTCTGGATCCTAGAAGGGCGCTCGCTTACTTTAAGGAGCGCACGGCTGAAGTTCGGGGAGAGGTTCGCCAGCTGTTTGTCACCTACACTGAAGCCACACCTGGCAGACCTG